>OX443562.1:67414391-68751758 GCA_949372485.1 Cheilosia soror | reverse complement strand
CTACTTCTGTAGACTGTTTAACGGCGATGACGAACTAAATCCCGCTGTCAGGCAGAATGAACCATTCAACCTGGACGATGAAGACCAACAATTCCGTCCACCCGACCTGGACGAAGTGAAGATAGCGATATCTAAGCTTAAGTCCAACAAAGCCGCTGGGGCAGATGGCCTAACCGCCGAGCTATTCAAAGCAGCAGGCGATGACTTGGTTAGGAGCATGCACCAACTCATCTGTAAAATATGGTCGGAGGAAAGTATGCCCGATGAATGGAACCTTAGCATTGTTTACCCGATCCTCAAGAAAGGAGATCCTCTGAACTGCGCCAACTACAGAGGTATTAGTCTTCTTAACATCGCCTACAAGATCTTATCTGCCGTGTTGTGTGAACGCCTGAAGTCTTTCGTCAACAACCTGATTGGTCCCTATGAGTGTGGCTTCAGGCCAGAAAAGTCTACCATCGACCAAATATTCACACTGCGGCAGATCTTGGAGAAAACCCAGGAAGTTCAAATCGATACCCACCATCTTTTCATCGATTTTAAGGCCGCCTACGACAGCATTTATAGAGACGAGCTATACAGAGCAATGTCTAGTTTTGGCATCCCTGCCAAACTCGTTCGTTTATGTAGGATGACAATGGAGAATGCACGCTGCTCCATCAAGGTCGGTAAAGAACTCACCGAGACCTTCGATGTCAAAAAAGGATTTAGACAAGGCGATGCGCTGTCATGTGACTTCTTCAACATCGTTCTTGAAAGAATAGTGCAAAACTCAAACGCTAACACCAGAGGCACTATCTTTCAAAAGTCCGTCCATCTACTCGCCTACGCCGACGACATCGACATAATCGGGAGAACGCAGCGTGATGTCACTGGCGCTTTCGTGGGCATTGAGACGGAGGCGGCGAAGATGGGTTTGGCGGTCAATGAGGGCAAGACAAAGTATATGCTGTCATCGAGAAAGGACACCCAACACCGACGTCTTGGACAGAATGTCACTATAGACAGATATAACTTTGAGGTGGTAAAGGACTTTGTCTACCTAGGCTCCGCTATTAACTCAGACAATGACACCAGCGCTGAGATTAAGCGAAGAATAACTCTTGCCAATCGCTGTTTCTTTGGGCTAAGAAAGCAATTGAGTAGCAAAGCCCTCTCTCGAACAACTAAAGTGACCCTTTATAAGACCTTAATCATCCCAGTCCTAGTTTATGGTGCAGAGGCATGGTCTCTATCAAAAGCGGATGAGCTTACTCTTGGTTGCTTCGAGAGGAAAATTCTTCGAGTAATTTTCGGTCCCGTCTGCATAGACGGTGAATGGAGGAGGAGATACAACGACGAACTGTACGGGCTGTACAGCGACATTGACCTAGCCAGAAGAGTGAAGGTCCAACGACTGCGGTGGCTGGGTCATGTAGAGCGAATGGACGTGAATGCTCCGGCCCGGAAGATCTTCGAATCCACACCCGAGGGACGGCGCAGTAGAGGAAGACCGCGACTCAGGTGGCGCACGCAAGTGGAAGGGGACCTTAACCAACTTAGCGTGCGAAACTGGAGGCAGCTGGCCAAAGATCGTGCTGGCTGGAGACGGCTGTTGGTTGAGGCCCAGGTCCACCCCGGACTGTAGCGCCACCTTAAGTAAGTAAGTAAACGATCTAAAAAGACATACGGCGTCTTCTATACTTCATTAGAAGCTCAAACTGGTTCAACGAGTAGGACAAAACTTCTTTTAGATTCATGTGGTATCCGAAGACGGGACCTTATACATAATGGTCTAAGTGTATCGGCCTTTTTTCGACAGCCATTTCAACCTATAACCTAACCATGTACGAAATATTGGTTTTAGTTATAGGATAGAATAGTTTGGGGACTTAGTCCCGAGCCATGCCCTATCATTATATTCGCAAAATGCAAACATTTCGACGTTCTACCTTGAAAAAGGTATATGTACATTGATACTTTTTAAAAATCTACTCCCGTTTTATGCTATCTACTCCACTTTTTTAGGCAATTCTACTCCAGAATTTTTTTCAGAAGTGGCATCGCTGGCTCGGAGCGTTCTGATTTGTTTATTTATTTATTTGATTTGTCATCAAAGTACATAGCCTTTCTAAGACATTTGGATAAGAAAATGAAAGCAAACAAAAAGTATAAATTTAAATAAAATCATAGTAAAAAGAGAAAAAAAAAAATGTAAATAAGAAAAACAGTAGAGTATGTAAGAAAATGAATTAAACCTATTGAGTAAGCAATTATAACTGGAAATAATTAGTCAAGATCAATTTTATTAAGGGTATCGTCATATTAATGTCGATTAAGGACGCACAATCATTATACAATAACAGTAAGCCATTTAAAGAAGAGGATCTGCCGTAATTTGTACGAGAATGGGGTACATAAAAGAATCTGTTATTACGCAAATTGAGGGACGGAACATTAAGATTAACAAGACTTAAAATGTCAGGACAGTCAATCTCCCCAATAAGTATTCTGTGGAGAAAAACAACTCTTGACACCTTTCTGCTAACCTCAAGAGACTCGAGACCAATAAGTTGCAATCGTGCTGAATAAGGGGGCAAGTTATTGAAATCAGACCATGGAAGTCCTCTAAGGGCAAACATAAGAAATCTTTTTTGATTTGCTTCGATTCTTGAAATATGACTCTTGTAGTATGGACACCAAACGACTGACGCATACTCCAACAAAGATCGAACATAAGACACATATAAAGTTTTTAGAGAATAGGGGTCGGTGAACGCTCTAGCATACCGCTTTAGCATTCCCCACGCTCTGTTAGCTTTATTTGTAATGTATTCTACATGATAATTAAAGGATCATTTACAATCCAGCATAACACCTAAATCTTTTATCAAAGAAACACGAGGAATAGCACTGCCAACTAAGGAATAATCGTGAATACAAGGTGAAGTACGGCGGGAAAAAGTAATGACAGAACATTTACTGACATTAAGAGACAGGTAATTTTTTGAACACCACAAAACAAACTTTTGAAGATTAGCATTTAAACGATGAAAACTGGACGCATCACTGCATGAGGAGAAGATTTTGAAATCATCGGCAAACATCAGTATATTACAATGAGGAACAAATTTGACAATATCGTTCACGAATAAAATAAATAAAAGTGGACCAATGTGGCTTCCTTGTGGAACACCTGATGTTACCACGATTTCTTGGGATATGTAACCTCGAAACTTTACAAATTGATATCTGCGTGTTAAATAAGATGATAGCCATCTAAGAAAGTCGGTAGGAAACCCTATCCGCTCAAGTTTGTAAAGAAGAATATTGTGGTCTACTCTGTCAAATGCTTTGCTAAAATCAGTATAAATGGCATCTACTTGATTACCCTTAGATATCTCAGTAATTACGAAGTTTGTAAATAAAAGAAGGTTTGTAACCGTGGATCTGTTTTTTACAAAACCATGTTGGTTATTGCAAATCAAATTCTTACAAAGAAAATTTAACTTATCAGTTACCAATGCGTCAAACAGTTTAGGGATGGACGATTGCTTACAGATCCCTCTATAGTTTTCAATATTGTTTTTCCTTCCAGATTTAAATATAGGAACTATAAAAGAACTCTTCCATATGGTTGGGAAGATACCAGTCTTCAATGATGCATTGAATATGTGACAAAGTATGGAGTGCAATGGTAGTGCACAAAATTTTAAAAAGCCTGATGGAATACCATCGGGTCCAGGATTAAAATTGAGTTCTAAATTGCAAAGTTTACTAAGGATCATATCTTCAGAAAGTTCAATATGATTAAAAATGGAGGGAGGTGACGCATCCAAATAAGTAAAAAAGTGTTCATCTATAGTTGAACCGGCATTAGAATACACAGATTGGAAAAATGCAGCAAATCTATTGCAGATATTGCGTGGATCATCATTTATGAAACACACTTGAGCACATAGCTGTCATATGGTTGTTTATTAATTCTTATTTATTAAATTTGGTTTACCTTCTGTGCCAGAACAACAACTCTCGTCCACCACTTCAACTATTTTGTTTATCCTTTTTTTTTTGTCAAATGTGACTGTCTGTAAAGTGCGTAACAACCCTTGTACTCAGTGTACTCAGTCAATTTATTATGTATGAGGTCGTAGAGCGCGCTCTGAACATGCTCTTCTGAACATTCTCTGAGCGAAAAAAGAAACACAAAATCTTGGCTCTGATCCTGATGTCTCTTACTTTATATGTCTCGAACTTTATATCTCTACTTTTAACGGATAACTATCGTGTTAAGTGTATAAAGCCCATCTTACTACCATCCTAAGCATACAGTGATATGCAGTAGATACTGCTTTTAAAATATCTGAACATCTGAGCGCCAATACCACTTTTATGTTAATCTACAGAAAGATAAACAAGTGACAGCCGCTTTGCTAAAATAATATTTAATCTGTCTTATTGCAGTTTCTTAAGCCACTTGTCTCTTGTCTGGTGGGCGATTATAATTTCCCATAAATAACATTTAGTGAACTAATTAGATAAACTCAATCTCATTGTCCAATTGAAATCCTACCTACTGCTAAGAAAGTAATCCACATTAAGTCTTCTCTGACAATGATAAAAATGTATCTAAGCACTTGTTTGGAACACAAATTGTTTAGTTGTAATGTTCTTTAATTGAATCAACCTTCATGCCAGCCAAGTCCATTCATGGTCAAGTTTCTCAGTCATGTTTTCAATCCTAATTCCGAATACAGTCGAATTTCTCTATGGCACGTAGATCTAGGTATATAATACGTAGGTAACATCTCGCATACGCATTTGTACGATTATAATGACGATAATGAGTCACTGAGTTTACTTTCTCGTTCCACTGACTGTATTCTGATTCACTTCCATTTTAATTAAGTAAAAACGTTGGATTCCACTTAATAATACATATGAATATGTATAGTATCCATTGGAGTAATAAAAACGATCTGATAATTGCATGGCACTCCAAGGCAGTCTTTTATTATACACGCAGTTCCACATGAATTAAAGTATCTCATTCGTTAAATGAAATAATCACGGAAGAGCAATTGTATTATTTTTATTGTTGTATTATTTGTGTGTGCATTTGAGATGCAGGTAATCGATTTTTAAACGAACTACAACGACAGATACACTAAACAATTTCTACTAACAAAAACACAATAAAACAAAAGCGACCGGCAAAATTCTTCTGAAAATCGCCGTAAATATAGACACATCAACAATTTGTGGTCTTTCACTAACGCGTCTACGAGTACAAGTACAATGATGACACAAACCTGTATCTATGTTACAATTAGATACAAATAGTAGCGGCTTTCTAGTCTAAGCACGATTATTTAGATTTAATGAAATTATCTTATCAACTTACATCCCAGTCGTCTGCCATATTGTTTAAATTTGATTAAAACAATTTAATAAATAGTGAGAAACACAACAATTGCAGAATGAAACTGAATGGAAAACAAGATGCCAACCGGTTAGCTAGCTCAGTCAGACTGACCTGATGGGAAACAACCAGATGCGATAAAACCTCAAACCTCCTCTACCTCAAAGTGCGAACAGTTTGTTGGATACTATAAGCGACTTATAATATTATAACGTGGGGAACTCTACATATGACAATAAAAGTGATTCAACGTATATACAAACTCATAGATATCTAAAATAGGTATACGTGTACAGTAACAGTATGTCAATATCTAGTTCAAAGATACAAAAAGCTTGTGGGAATTGGGAATGTTATGAATTATTTGTTGTTTGAGCGATGTTCTGGTATAAAAGTTTGAGATTGTAGCTTTGGAATGCTCAAATACAATTACGACTGGAATAAATATTTCTGTATTCAAATAGTTAGACTCGGAAGTAGGTGGATAACTGTCATTATAATGCCACTTTGACTTTACCAATTAATGTTAATTTGGGCGGAACTACCTACGTCTAAGTGCGAAAGATTTACTTTTCGAGTTCGGTCGAATAGCATACCATAATAAGAACGGCGCTTAATCATGATCTGGCCGGAGACGAACACTGCGGCACTGCATAATTTTCTACAGTGTCATCCATGTCATTGCTTCTACTGTTCTAATTTGCTTTGGTATAGGTTATACTGCAGCAGTGCCTCAAGCGGCAATGCGGCAAATCACCTAACTGATTTCAACCTTGCCCGACTTAAGCGTTGTGTTTGCGCAATCTGTCCACAAACCAATCGTCACGACTTGTGTGCCGGAGCTTTAGGTCTTCCCTAAGTACAGCGCGGGCCAAATCATTATGAAGCCTGTAACGATTGACCTGTTTCTGCTCTTTCCGGCCGTGCTCGTCCCAAAACTAAAAATTCACACAGATCGAATGGTTTTGAGAAGCTATAGGCACGGTTGTCACTTTGGTAATATTTTACCAAATTTGGTATTTTTTTTTTTGGGTTGATGATTTTTGGTAATTTGGTAATTTTTATCTGGTTCATGCTTTCTAAGAAGACAGTGGCCAGACAGGATACCTATTGATATTCTCAGATTTGCCCTGCTAAGTTTAAGAATTTCTCTAGTCCGTTTGTGGTTAGTTTGTGGCCACAGGGCCTTGGACACACTGTGGGGCTGTGGCCAGTAATGTTGGCCCATCTTCGGGTTGCTTGTTCTTGTGGTGGGTTGACGTCAACTTGCTGATTTCTAGCCATTTCCCCGCCCTATCTGGTAGTCTTATTGACATTTGCCGGTTTAGATTTGCAGATTAAATGCCAGAGCCCGTTCATTGCAATTGGCAACGCGTGTCAATAGGTCTAACGTCGTGACTATACCGACCTATTGCGCCAACTATTTTTAACTTTCTTGTATACGTAGTAAGAGAAAGATATATGGTTTTCGTAGAAAATTTCGAACTCGAGATTTTAATCAATTCTGATATTGCGATGATGGAGGAATTTAGAAAAGGGGGTTTCGCAATTCTGTCCGATGTCTGTCTGTCCCATAGCTGGGAAATCTAAACGCTTGGACGAATTTGTTTCAAACTTCGTATTTAGACTTTGTGGGCTCCTCGCTCGGAGGCTTTTTTTTTATTCTAACACTAATATTAACAGTATCTACTTTCCATATAAAAATTGTACGAAAAAGTACGAAATATGTCTAAATTTAGATTTTTTCGGAAATGGCTATAACGATTTGAACCAAAATTAATAGTTGAGTTAATATAGGCATGCTTTACATGACTGCATACCCAGTTTTTCACTAAAATGTCCAGCAACTGCAGTTTTGAAAATTGGCTTTTTCTCCAAAACCTTAAAAACAATTTAAAAAAAAAACTTATTTTTAAGGTACTATTGTCATTCCTAACTTGAAAGCAAACTCAGTTTTTCCCTAAAAATACTGCGTCCTTTGATATCCACCCAAATCCCTAATAATAGTATGTACTTTAAAAACTGGTCATATCTCAAAAACGCCATTTTCGATTATGATAACAATATAACTAGCAGGTAATGCTTAAATCCATAGTAATACCATTTGCTCAGTTTTGAGCTAAACAGTTGAAAAACAGTGTTTTTTGAATCATGAATGATTTTCACCCCAATCGCTAAAAACGGTACTTTACAAACTACACATATCTCGAAAACGCCACTTTCTCGATTTTGTTAAAAATGTAACTGCTAGGTAATGTTTATATCCTGAAGAATACGTCGTACGTAAAACAGCTAAACAGTTTAGTAACAGTGCTTTTCGAATCGAAATTTGTAATATTTGTCAGCATAATTTTACAAAAAAACCGCTCCAAAGATTTTGCTCAAAAATACATATTTAAGACAACATAAGCATTCCAAACATAATCACGTACTTAGTGTTTTTCTCAGAAAACTCGAATAGCTATATCCGTTTTATGAGTTTTTTTTTTTTAAATGACCACCCAAATCCCGACCATTGAGATGAGACCACTCTTTTTAAATAATCAAAAATGGGATTTCGAAATTCATCGCCTACCCACTTGCCTCTTTAACGTGTCAGTTGTTCGGGGTGAAATTTGAAAGTAAGAGTAAAAAAGTGTTGTAGTTAATACGTGTGTTTATGTAGTATGTATTACTTTTTATTTAATTAGAAACGGTTCAGTTAAGTGGGAATGATTTTAAACGTAAAATTTGCTGAAATGACTCTTAGATTCTGCGAGATTCGCAATAAACGAGAAAGTTTCGTGCGACCCAGTCGTGCATATTTCTTTAGATCAAGATTGCAATAGCTGTTTTTTGATTGTAGTTAGACAATAGACAGCTATACCTTTGAGGTAGTTCGGGACTTTGTCTATCTCGGCTCCGTTATTAATTCTGAAAATGACATAACATCAGAAATCAAGCTAAGAATTACACTTTCCAACCGCTGTTACTTTGACCTAAGAAGGCAATTGATTAGTAAGGCCTTGTCAAGAAACACCAAGGAGACTCTATATAAGACCCTCATTATCCCAGTCCTGCTTTATGGCGCAGAATCATGGACGTTGTGAAAGGCGGATGAAGATCTCCTTGGTCGCTTCGAATGCAAAATTCTTCGAGTGGTTTTCGGTCCCGTTTGCGTTGACGGGCTTTGGAGGAGGAGATTTAACAGCGAACTCTACGAGCTGTACAGCGACATCGACCTGGTCAGAAAAGTACGTATCAGTCGACTAAGATGGCTACGACATGTAGAGCGAATGGACACCAACGCTCCAGCCCAAAGAGTCTTCGATTTCAACCCGGAGGGACAACGGAGTATAGGTTGACCTCGCCTTAGGTGGCGCGCACAAGTGGAATGGGGACTTAACCAACTTTTGGAGTGCGCAACTGGAGGCAGTTAGCCAAAGATCGTGCTAACTGGAGAGGCGTGTTGGGTTGAGGTCCACCCCGGACTGTAGCGCCATATAAGTAAGTAAATATTTTTAAAACTTAGAAGATGCTTATCCCCTCCCATCTACCTCCATCGCTATAATCCAGATATTTATGGGGAAATTAATTGTATCTTATAAAATGTATAGGTAGTATTTTTATAGTCAACATCTGTAGTAATAACAATTTGTCTCCATTAACACTTCTCTATCTCATACGGTATAAGGAGAACCTTTCCCGACTAGGGACTAGCTATGTGTCATCAGTCTTCATAAAGTTTTCAACAAACCTTTACAATAACATATATTACTATTAAAACTGTTCCATGCACGTATAATAGGTTTAACTCATATCAAAATGTGAGTAGTACCTATACTGCAATGTTGACTTTGTGAAACGTGACCTCAGATCGAAAAGAAAACACATATCAGAAAGGACTTAAAGTTTATCAACTTATGTTACATTTTGCTAGCATCAACCACCCAACCTCTGCGTTAATCTGAACTCCCCAAAATTGATACATCTTTCTTTCGAAAAAGTATTTTCACGTCTGTTCATAGAGCACGTCGATCCATAAAAGTTATAGAAAAATATTTCTTCTTACTGAACACGTCCGTAGAGAAACTTTGTCTAGACGTTCCATGTATGCATCCTGCACAGCAAGCATTCACATTTCAAAAATCTATCTTCTTGTATGTAGTAGGTACTTGTACTTTTCTGATTTTGTGGCTTACAAACACGTATTATGCAATAGTTGGTTGGTAAACTCATTAAAAGGATTCCCGAAAGGCGTGCAGATCAAAGTATCTACGTATTTAAATGAAATATTAAATTCATATTGGCCTGTCGTGAATTGCTGCGCTTTACGAATATCCTACCGAGAACAGGTAATGTTGAATTTTTGTCATGCAATTATGATTTTTTTTTTGGTTTTGTTGTTTCTCGAAATTTTATTGAAGGAAGTTATTATTGCGGGGACTAAAATGTGTCACCTTGCTGAACAGTAAACCCTTGGTAATCCTGCTCCTGTTTTATCCGGCGCCCCCTGAAATCCAAAATGCCGGCTCTGTCAACTTTTTCATAACTATTGTCGAATTACACTACAAGGAGTCTGTCGGTTGCAGAACTCTAAAATATAGCCCGACAAATTTAATAATTCGACGCCGCTTTGCAAAGCAATTACCGGACTACCGTGGGTCTACTGTATATGTGATAAAATCAATTTGATGTATACCCCCACTTAAACAACAAACAACCACACATTGGGACTAAGTAAACATTCGACTCGACGTGACCACAATTTATTATCCTTATCACTTTTACATATCTACTACATACGTACTCATCAGATATCAATGTTTTATTATCCTGGGGTTTTCAGTGTTCATATAAAGAAATCAACTACTATTACCAATAAAAGCATGTCCCGTTAGAAAATGTCGGAACGCCTTCTAAATTGATGTCTACTATAATAACTGTTTTTTTTTTGTAAGAGCTGTTGAACATAAAATGAAAATAAAACCAAACAATTCGGGTAAATTAGCCTAATTCAATCGATAGATAATTGTATGACATTAACTCGAAGCGTCTCAGGACCTGCATACTAGAGCTCAAATTGTCGACCACTATATTTCGAACATTGAAGGCCGTATCTCACTAATAACAGTTGTGTTTTTATGAAACCTCGCCAGCCAGTAGTTGGCAGTAGTAGTTGGCAGTTGAGGCACATTTCACATGCTAATTAAAACAACAACCTGCTGGCAACAACTCTTGATTTTCTCTAAATTCAATTCACAATGAACAAACAGGTGGCGCTGAAAGCATCAAGTGGCTTAGAATTTTCGTACAATTTGCTTAAATCATAATGGCGTTCGTATCTCATGCACCAAAAATTCCAGAGAAAATTGTCAGAATTTATTAATATCTCTACCAAATGCATAATTTTATACCAAATGCTGGTATGCTTTTAGGCGTATTGCCTAAATTCATTCGGCTGGCTTCATCTTGCTGGCAATTGTGCTGGCAACTGTCCAAATGAACGGAACTAATGCTGGAATCGGTGTATTCCCACACACAATATTACATATAGCGATGTCAAGTGAGACGATCTTAAAAACCTGGCTGGTATTTTGGAAGGTAAAAAGTTTGAAACGTTTTCGTTTGTCGCGAAAGATAAATAAAGCTAACGTAGATATCCACAATTGGCCTGCTTCATGTAACCTGATATGCCGAAAGTCTATCCCTCACTAGGCTAGCGAAATGCATCATTTTAGAAAAGATTTGGGCAGCTTATAATAGGGCTAGAACAAGACTTTCATTTTTAGAACACATGCCAACGTCGCGTCGGTCGACTGACGGCTCGGGCATATAGGTAGGTATAATATACTTGTACTTGCCTTGCCGATAGACACGCATTTCCGATAATATTTGTATATTAGTTGGTTGTACCCGCTTCGCTGGGTATGCAAAGTAATATTTGATAAACAAATTGATTTTATTTAAAGAACTTCTGTGAAAACTACATTGCGTGTAAACAGGGGCGTAGCGAGGGTTCGAGCCGTGGGGGGGTGACTTTCATTGAAATGCCGACTTATTTTAGGAACTTGCCGACTGTATCGGGCCAGCGGTTATCGAGTTATAACGTCATCGAGTTTCACCCCATAGAAGATGTTTTTTGTATGGGAGGCGCCACGCCCCTTTGTCCAATTTTGATCAATCTTAACACGAATACTCTTGGGCCAATACCTAATACTATCTTTAAATTGGAGCTCAATCGATTTGGTGGCCTTCGAGATATCTAAATGTGGGGCTACAGCGCCACCTGTTGAGAATTTTCCGACTTTTTTTTCCTAAACCTTCGTGTAGCAATTACGAACAAACCCGCAGAAGGAAGTACCTATCCAATTTGGTCAAGTCGTTTTCAAGTTTTACGCATCCGAACACAAACCACGATCCATTTTCAGTCGATAAATCAACCGATGCCGACAATCTTTTTTTAAATCGAATAGAAACTCGCTAAATTTTAATATGTTCGGTCGGCAAATTCAGCGAAGCCGACAATCTTTTCTTAAATCGAATCGAAACTCGCTAAATTTTAATGTTTTCTGTCGGCAAATTCAGCGATGCCGACATTCTTGTTTTAAATCACTAGCTAAATTTTAATATGTTCAGTCGGCAAATTCAGCGATGCCAACAATCTTTTTTAAAATCGAATCGAAACTCGCTAAATTGTAATGTGTTCAGTCGGCAAATTCAGCGATGCCGACAATCTTTTTTTAAATCGAATCGAAACTCGCTAAATTTTAATGTTTTCAGTCGGCAAATTCAGCGATGCTGACATTCTTATTTTAAATCGAATAGAAACTAGCTAAATTTTAATATGTTCAGTCGGCAAATTCAGCGATGCCGACAATCTTTTTTTAAATCGAATCGAAACTCGCTAAATTTTAGTGTTTTCAGTCGGCAAATTCAGCGATGCCGACAATCTTTTTTAAAATCGAATCGAAACTCGCTAAATTGTAATGTGTTCAGTCGGCAAATTCAGCGATGCCGACAATCTTTTTTAAAATCGAATCGAAAATCGATAAATTTTAATGTGTTCAGTCCGCAAATTCACCGATGCTGACCGTCATTTTTAAAATCGAAACTCGGAAAAGGTACATACAGTCAAAAAAATATAAATTCGCATTTCAATGAAAATCCAAACTCACTTCTTATTTTTTAACATTTTGTTCCGAGTCAAATTTTAAAATTTTTTTTAATTTTTTTTGAAATTTTTTCATTTTTTTTTTTAGCTGCTCAAGTTAAAATGTTACTCCTTGATTTGCCGACTCTTAAAACCGGTGGGGGGGTGTCGCACCCACCCTTATATAGAGTACACAAACCGAGTTTGAAGTCGATCGGATGAAAAATAAAAATGTTCCCGTACAAACTTTGACCCCCTAAGAAGTGTTGGTTTTATTTGGCAATTTCCTTTTGAAAACACTTGCCGAGCATTACTATAGTAGAGTTTGAACCTTGAAGAAAATTAAAATATATGAAAAATAGGCGGTGCGTATTTGAATAATGAGAAAACACAAACATTGAAAATTTATTCAAATACCCACCGCCTACTTTTATTTAAAATAAGAAAAATAAGAAAAGTAAGGAGCGTTACAGAATCAGTAAGGGTAAATATATAATATATGAATACTATTAAAATTGTGAGGCCCTAATAAGAGTGGAAGATTATTAAATATTCTTTGCGGATGCACAACTCCGTAGCGAAGTAGCTAAAACTTATCACCGTGCAATAGGAAATCTGTTCTTTGATGACCTGAAACAAGGTTGATGCTATCAAAACTTCTGTGAGCTTATCGATAAAAGGCTAATAATTGACTTTGCAGAGGGACGTAGGTAATGTTACTATATAGGTAAGGTCAGGGGTCCCAAACTTCGACTTCCTATACCTACAGGTTATAATATTTTTGCGATGCCCTTCTAAAAGCACACAACTGAACAAAGCACAGATATGTGAATATAAGCTGAGATTACTGAAGATTCACTAAAGAGGTTTTCGATGAGGATTGGTCGACATTGAATTGGAATAAAACAAGCTGTATGCAAGGTATTAACGAATCCCATGTATGCCATTATTGTATGGACTATAACACCAGGCCCAAATGTCCGCGGTAGCTTCTCACGTTGTCACGGATCCGAGTGGTCCAATCTGCCGCATAGATCCGGCTTAATTTGAGCGATGGCATTGGTTATGTTGGGTTAAAGGACATCGGTCGATTGCGGTTTATTCGCATTGAGCTGCGACTGGCGTTGCCTGCACAAGAAAAATTTAGCGAGGTTACATCGCACGATCTTGATGCCCAATTCACGTCACCTCTGATAGAGATCAGATGACCATACTCTTTCTGGAACCACATGTTAATAGCATCGTTCTGTAGTACTCGTCGTTAATGGTATTGGCCTTACCAACGCCATGAAAAAGTACGGAGCAATGACGCCACCACCAATCTAAAATGCGCACCAAACAGCTTTTTATGGATGCATTCCCACCTCGTGTTCGTTGGCGTCATCTCATATATGGCAATTTGGCCATTCATCCAAAAATGCGGCCGGTCGCTAAAGCTGATTTTTCTATGGTCATTACATTAGCATTACATTATCATTAACTTTGAGCTCCTGGGTCAGTTGGATCTTGAACGGGTATAGGCCCAAGTCTGGACGCAAAATTCGCCAAGTCGAAGTCTGCAAAATCGTAAAGGTACACTTCTTGTGCACGGCAAAACACAAGGGCCAACATCGAGCGAACCCGACCCGAAATTTTTTTTCAAATCGAGCTCAAGCTGATGGAACGTCGTGTGCAGGCGACCTGTGCGTATCGTCTTGCGATGCCCATAGGATAGCCCTGGGTTAGGTAGTAATTTTTCCTCACCTCAATATTCATAAGGAAACATGGCTGCCCTCAACTTCAACTAAATTGATCATTTTGCGATTAGCTTATAAGGAATTCTAGATACCATCCGCTCGGCCAACATAGACCCGGACTTTGGATGTGAAGATTCAACGACGAACTATATGAGCTCTATACATAACTTGTAAAAAAATTGGGCATTAGGCGCAGTAGCGCAGTGGTTAGTTTGCTGGACTACTGTGCGAGGGATCCCAGGTTCGATCCCCGGAAAAACACAAATTAAATCTTAAGGTTTTTTCTACTGGGCCACCGCTCGCGAACATTAGTCTTGCACGATATTCCTAGGACATGTATACCTACCTAACCTACAATTGTACAAACATAGAGTAAATGGACATTAGCCCTTCGGCCAAACAGAGGGATTGATCATTTGCAGTAGAAGATGAACTCGTCTTAGATGGCACTCGCAAGAAGAAGATAGGCCTCAACCATCTTTAAATGTGCAACTGTATAGGTACCCATAATTAAGAAATAGAACGATAAGAGGAAGATTTAATTGAATTTCCTTCCCTTTTGCCAGGTGCGCGGGACAAGCCTTGGGCGCTCGGAAAATATCCTAAAATCCTAAAGTGACGCGAAAAGCAAGTTGGGCCGTATTTTAATACCTATTTTTGGGGCTCTCTGTGGAACACAATCCCTTATACCTTTTTACATGCTTCAAATATCTAATACTTTCGTAGCTTATAATATTTATCCCGTATAGCTGCAGTCTTCTTGTGTACACTTTTGTATACCCACCTTTGTGCTTTTTTTCGCAGGCAAATAGATATGTATGTAACTATTTTTTGGCGATTGCATACGAGGACTGTTTAGCCATCGATACCTGAAACAAAGTTATTTGCTAGACTTAATTGCTTTAAAGTGAAATTTCCTATGGCTTATGGCCTTGGTTAAGCAGTACCTAATCCCGAGCTATGATAAAACGGAAATTATGAAACGACAGGTTAGACGTTAGAGTATAGGCTAGGCAAGGCACATAGAGTCATGGATGGCTATATATTTATAAGTATGATGAGTTCTCATGAGAATTTGCATGGTGGTTTGCTACTTTGTAGAGTATCCCTACAAAGTAGTTGTGGCGTATTTGTTTTTTTACCGAGCTTCATGAAGTTTCATTTCTATCACTATCGCCTAGCTGTATAGGCTATAGGCATACTCGTACCTACTAGTTTTTGAAGTGAAACTTCTTAAGCGAAATGTGAGTACGAAAAAATTTTATGAAAATCAAAGTGAAACACTTTCTTCCCTCCAAACGGCTGGACCGATTTTGATGAAATTTTTTGGGTGTATTTGAATGGGTCCCTCGAACACATGGGTTCCAGAAATCAAGTGAAATCGAAATTGCAAATCGAGTGAATTCGTTTTCAGTGTTCTGCATTTCGAGCGATTCGGACTCTGAATTTTTTTCGAAATCACAATTTCACTTTGTCTCAATTCCGACAATAATTTTGAAATCGAAATCGAATACAGTGAAATGTAGAACACAAAAATTTATTTCCGATTTCATTTCGAGTGAAAGTGAAATGTGGAACCTAGCAGTTAGTTTCACAATTGGAACCAGTAGGTGTTGCTGCAATAGGGTTTCAAAGTTGTGAGGTGAAGTTGCACTTCAGAAGTGGGCTTATACACATCAGGCAAACACTTGTTGCGGGAACGATCACTTTAAGTTCCGCGTTTTCGGGAGTTCACCAATATAATGTGGGTCCGTGCTTTACCTTCACCAATCTGGACATTGATGTGTTGCATACGTCTGACTCGCCTATTTCCGAGAACTTGATATCTATTATAGACACGCATGTTCTTTCATTGACAATAGGGTAAATTTGACCCACTCTAAAAAAAAATCGTAAATTTTATGCATCAGAATGACAAAATCTGGACTAATGTAAATAACTGCGCACATACTCGGTGATCACAGGCCTTTAGAGCGAATAGCTTCAATAATACATAGTTTTGATACCTGCCCCCTCCAGTACCTACTACCTAGTCCCTTACGTCGGTCGAGTTCGAGGGGCATAAATAATAAACAACCCGTTCGGCAAATGAGTTGATTTTAGTCATTAAGAATCCGGCACTAGCAATCGACGATGCACCATTGGTGCCTCATTATAAGACAACTGGATACTTTGTCTACCTCACTTCCACTCTGATAACTCTTCCAACTCTTACACTATATCGTAAGGATCCCGCTTGTGTTGACGTGCTTTAAATAACTATATATTTTAACAGCGAACTCTACGAGCTGTAGCCTCACCTAGATAAGCTCCTAAGCATGTTAAGCAAAGTTCAACTGGGTTTCATGTGATCCGCTGTACATATTTTAGTAAGTAATAGTGTATCTATTTTTGAAGAAGCAACACCCATACTGTCATCAACACATTTTGAATTTGGGTGTTAGCAAAATATGCCAACACTGAATGGAATAATAATTTCATAGTGATTAATTTCCATTGAAATTCCCAAACTTTAGTTTTCAAAATTAAAGTCTGCAACTTTGCATAAATCCTAGGTCCTATTTTGAATAAACTTTCACATTTGCATGCCAAGTACAACCCCGTTTGGACGAACCGCACACAAAACCACAACTTTTGTTTACTTAATCGTCCTTGCCCTTTTCAGCATTAATTAGTGCCAGTTCTTGGGGTGATCTTTCCCCTTAATGAAGACACCCGAGAAACGTGGCTCTTAAGCCTAATGGCTATATGGTCGTAATCAATTTTAACAAAGTCATGTCAACACCTTCGTGCCCATCAAAGGGACAAGAACCAATTTAAGTCCTTAATAAAATCACCACATCAAATATTTAAAATGTCATCGTTGTCGAAAGAGGGTTCGCTCTATCCGAAAGTACCGGACAGAAAACAGCACCAGCAGCAGCAGCCACATCATTTAGTCAAAAGTCAACAGTCGTTCAACATATTGAAAGGACCTCTTTATCTCGCAAATACGAAAGCATAATATTAGGAATGCAAAGAAAGAACATCGTTGTGTAGATAGAGGAGAGAGAGTAGAAAATTAAAGCATTATACTGTATAGAAGGGGGTTTGGTTGCTTATGACGATGACTCTCATAAACTTTCGCATATATGTTAAGTGTCAATATAGGGTTGATTATCAGGAGCTTATGATGTTCTAGTGCTGGGTAGCTTTGATGAGTCGAAAATGTAAAATATGACCTTTATTTTAGGGGAAATATGAAAGCAACTGCAAACTGTTAATACTCTCACCCACAGCCGCCGCCGCCACAATTCAAAGGGTTCTGTGTTGTGAGTTGTGTGCCATTGGGTAAATATGTAGGGGTAGCTGGTGTGGAATGGAAAAAAGCCTTGAAAGGAATTTCACCAAAATGCTTTTTTGCTCTATTTGCATGAGTGTAACCTTCAGATACACACAGTTGAGCCGAATCGAATTCAATCAATTTACATGTGTCCCTTGAGACGAGGACTACGACTACAACTACGACGCCAACGATGACGACAGATGGCAGGTTGTCGAAGGATAGGGCGGAAATACTTTTCTTATATTGACACTGAGAATTGAGGAATTTTCTTTTGATCGTTCATCTGAGAAAATGCTTTAGGTGATTAGGGTGGAAATGTTTTCCCTTTTATTTGCTGTTAGTGCAGAAAACACATTTTCGATGAGAACTTGTTTGTAGCTTTCGCTTTCACAAAATTCTGAAATGCAAATACAGACGAAACGATGCTGGGTGGGGATTTGTTCAAAGAAATTATAAGGGCTGTCATCCATTCCCACTTTCGCATCAGGCTCGCATTATTAAATCGAACTAAAGTAGGTGAAGTAAAATTTAAATTGATTTAGAAATATTTGCGCCTATATCGATGAAGGAAAGTCATAAGACGTCCATAAAAGGCCATTACATTGAATTACATTTTACAACTTGCTAACCAATAACACAATCATCTGGACTCATTTCGTATGAATGTTTTAACGGAATGCTGATGAGCAACGTGGCTTTTGAGCCAGAAAAACAAGTTTAACGAAATTAATAAAAATGTCTTAACATTTCAATAAAAGTCTGATGAGTGGGACACAAACAGATCATTTGTATATATGCTTATTTGGCGGTCCACTCCTGTTTCCTATATAAAACTAGTATTTAACCGAGGCTTCGCTTTTTACAGAAGTACATAGTATGATTTGCTCGATAGGATGAAACAAAATGTTCCCCATCACAAATTGAATCTACGTTGTTCTCCGGTCGATAATAACTCGGGCCCCAAGAAAAATGCCAACTATAGGCATCAGTCTCCTTAATATCGCATACAAGATCCTGTCTCCCGTATTGTGTGAACGCCTGAAACCATTTGTCAACAATTTGATTGGACCCTATCAGTGCGGTTTTAGGTAGGTAAGTATAACACTACGGCAGATCCTGGAGAAAATCCAAAAAGTGCAAATGGACACTCACGATATCTGTTTATCGATTTTACCATATGACAGCATTTAAAGAGACGAGCTATACAGATCCATGGCATCCCTGCCAGACTTCAGATTGTGCAGAATGACGATGGAGAACGCTCGATGCTCCGTAAATATTGGAAACAGTTTAACGCTCACCGAGACCTTTGATGCCAAAAAAGGATTTAGACCAGGTGACAAGGCTGTCATGTGACTTTTTCAATATAATTTTTGAAAAAATTGTGTGAAACGAGCAAAGCCAACACCAGAGGCAACATCTTGCGTTTGCAATTACATATAAGTACAGAGGCGGCAAAAATGGGTCGTGAATGAGGGAAAAGCAAAATATCTTCGAGTGATTTCCGGTCCCGTTTGCTTAGACGGGCTTTGGAGGAGGAGAACTGTACAGCGACATCGAACTGGTAAGAAAATACGTATCAGTCGACTAAGATGACTAGGACATATTGCGTGAATCTGAGTGATCGACTCAAATCCGAAAGGACGCAACTCAGTAAAGGAAGACCTTGCCTTAGGTGGCGCGCACAAGTGTAACTGAATCTGAAACAACTTGGAGTGCGCAGCTGAAGGCGGTTAGCCAAGTTTAGCTTTAGATGACGCTGGATTTGGAAATCATGACATTTATGGCAGCGTTCGTCTTGAAATTTGGTAAATTGAAGTTCATTGCCTGCAATGAGCGATTACATGAGAAGGCAAGCGCTCTCACTCTAGCCTCTCACTACTAACTCCTACTCTCACTTCCATGCTGCTGATGTGGTGACTGCTGGGTGCCTAGTACCTCGACTGGAGATGGGTTAATCAAACCCTGCGGAAGGTCGTCGTTGGCAGCGGACGAGAGAAGGGGGAGCAAGGAGTGTCTACGCACTTTTGTTTCAGGCGGCAGCGCATAAATTCCCTAGATGGAATCAACGGGGGCGTCAACAGTTTCAGTCAGGTCGAACTAAAGTGTAATCCCTATATGAGCTGCTTCGACATATTTTGATACCAAGTCTATAGGGATTTCCAATACTGAGAAAGGGTATTGGCAAAGAGTTGGTGGCGCACGAACCCTAAATGGGTCAACGGCAGCGCTCATATGCCAAAAACTACAACAAATCAGTGGTGCCAGTATCGCGACATCATCAAGGAGGTAGCCAAAACCACTGTAGGGTACCAGCCACCCCATAGCCGGTGGTATGATGCTGAATGCGTGTATATGAAAAAGGTGACAGAAGATGCACAAAAGAAAGCGTTGCAGCGCAAAACAAGAGAAGCGAGAGACGAAAGAAGATCCTGCGTAGAAAGAAGAGACCTTACGCAGCTTCCCAGCTCAAATATATCGAATAGTCAAGCGATCGTAATAACATCCGGAGGTTTTATAAAAAAGCCAAGCAACTGGCTGCTGGCTACAAAACCGGAACCCAAGCTCGAGAGCGAAGGAAACCTAGTCACCGAAGCGCAGGGAATAGTAGATATGTTTAAGAATCATTTCCAGCAGCTGCTTAACGGGCATCATGTAGAGAGAGTGATAGGGTAAGAAGAGAACCCACGTCCAGTCAATGAAAAACCAGTTCCAATACATAGTATATAAGAAGTTGGCTTAGCTATTAAAAAGCTTAAGAACAACAGGCCCTGATGGTGATGATGTTTTTATAGGGAGCATTCGCCGAATCATCAACCAAGTGTGGGTAAAAGAAAACATGTCGGATGACTGGACTATCAGCTCCATATGCCCCATCTACAAAAAAGGCGATCTTATGTCTTGCCAGAACTATATCGAGGTATGTCCCTGCTTAATGTCGCATACAAGATCCTATCCAATGTACTGTGTGAACATTTCAAACCGTTCTGTAACACACTAATCGGCACGTAACAGCGTGGCTTCCGACCCGGCAGATCGACTATAGACCATATTTTAACACTGAGGCAAATCCTGGAAAAGACCGGCAAAACTGATTCAGCTGTGTCGCGTGACAATAATCCGAACTAATTCAAACATACACCGGATTTCGGTAAGGAGACGCGCTATCATGCGACTTCTTCAATTTTGTACTGGTGCAGATAGTCCGCAGGGCAGGTGTCAACATGGAAGGCACTATCTTCTAGTGATGCGCGATATATATTGAATCACTCGATTCATCGATAATGTCGTAACAAAATATCGATTATTTCACTTCATAATTTATTTTCGATATTATCGATGCATCGATGTTTTTATCCCAATTTTTTTGCACTCAAAGACCACTGTCTCAGTTATAACAACACGCCTCGTTACGATTCAAGAACCTTAAAACATTTTCTTATTCTTATCGGCTTAATATAGGTACATAATATTTTTATAATACATATAGTATTTCAAATAAGCTATTTCTTTACATGCTATGCATAGTAACTAGGCAAAATCTGTGAGTGTTCCACTTTCTACGTAGATTACTTTCTAGTAGTTTTTAGCAAGTCAGAATTTCGTAGTGAATGAGAGTGACTTACGTTTGGGGCTGTTTTTAGTATCACCAAATTGGATGTCAATACTGAAGCAAGATGAAGCATAAAATGCTCGATACAGTAGCCCAAAATTGGGCCCCATAGCATGCGCTTCTTCAAAACTACCGAGGACGCACAGTGCCTTTATTTCAACTTACATTTCACTAAAGTCTATCAACACAAAGTTAGGTTAGGTTAGGATGTGAGGAGAACGATCACAAGGCACCTTGGTGGGCCCATCGCTTCTTTTATTATACTACTTTTGATAATTTCCTTGGAGGTACTGGTAGATTGGCGTCAACTTGTTTATTTTCCGTCATTTCAAAACGAAAAATCCAGGCAAAAAGGTGGATGCGAAAAAACGCACCATAATACACCTCAAAATACGTGCCAAAAACTGTGCATGCACCAAAAATGCACAACAAATACGGGCAAAATACGCGTGGATAATCGTGATGAAAAACAAAATATGTGCCAAAACCAAGAAAAAAAAAATCCCAACAAAATTTAGCGAAAAAAAACTGTGCAAAAACGCGCAACAAATCCCGCCAAATACCCATCAAAAATCGCTATGAAAAAATAACAAAATATGCGCCAAAAATGCGCGTGAAAAACCGCGATGAAAAAATAATAAAAGAGGCGCCAAAAAAGCGAGATGAAAAAATAACAAAATACGCGCCAAAAGAAAATTAAAATTTTCGCGAAAAAACGCGCCAAAAACTGTGGAAAATTTTCGCCAAAAACGCCCAACAATTACCGCCAAAATATGCGTGAAAAATCGCGATGAAAAAATAACAAAATACGCGCCAAAAAAGCGAGATGAAAAAATAACGAAATATGAGAAAAAAAAAAATTAAAAAAAAAATCCCGCCAAAAATGTAGAAAAATTTCGCGAAAAATGCCCCAAAATCCACGTCAAAAACCCTCCAAAATGCCCGCCAAAATAGAGCCAAAAATATGCGCCACAAACGCCTGACAAATCCCGCCAAAAATCGCGGTGAAAAAATAATAAAATATGCGCCAAAAAAGTGACATAAAATCCCTCCAAAAATGTGGAAAAAATTTCGCGAAAAAACGCGCCAAAATACATCTCCAAAGTACGCGCCAAAACTATGCAAAAAATGCGCCAAAAACGCCCGACAAATCTCGGCAAAATACGCGCCAAAAAAAAAAAAAAAAATAATAAAATATGCGCCAAAGTATGTGTCAAAAAATGAGCGAAAAAGCACACCAAATAGATGTGATCAGCTTCACATCTCACAATCGACTGCCTCCAAAATTTCAGAACAAGCCCTTTTATAGAGAGGCAAAGCCGTTTGTTTGGGGTTTTTTTTACTCAAAATGTCCCTGAACGGACGGGATCCATTAGACAGCCGTCAATCGCATTTCGATCGCTTTCTTTGCAATGGATGCATTCAGAGTGAGATGCGAAATCATTTTAATGTTTATTGTCCCCTCCCCCTCCCCACCCCCCATCACCCCACTTGTTGTCAAATGACTGAAAAAACTGTCATCGAGCCAAATATTTGGAATTTAAAATACACCATCAGGTAAGGCTTACCTATCTACCTGTCTGGCGAGTTTGTCTTTCAACGCAATACCACACCTACTTGGAAATGCGAAGTGCTAGTAATGTGGGCAAACGTTATGAAGAAGGTATGGTGTCAGATTCAGTGCGTCCTAACCAATTTAACTCAAATCGTTTTTTGTTTTTGTAAATATATTTCTTGCCAATTTTTGACAGTCGCTTAGCAAATTTCTCATCTTGAAATATAGACTTTGGCCTCATTCAAGAATCTAGTCATCGTAAGTCGACTTGAATTATCTGGATTCAAATTTACCTTAACGCGAAAATTAACTTGAATTGTCGGTATGTCACTTATTGACAATTGGTCTTTTTTTCTCCGGGGTTTCTTGTAAATTTTTTTTTTGTTCAAAAATCAATCAAAAAAAAGTTAAATTATTGTCTTGAATTATTTCCTTTGTGAAATAGAAATTGATTGAGTATTCTAAACAATAAAAATGTTTTTTTTTTTTTTAAAATGAATAGAAAGCTCAGGAAAATTTTAAGTTTGCATATAAACCGATATTATCAATACTATCGATTTTTTTGGGTCGATTTTTTTTTGCATCGATATTTTCATCTTGATAATAAAATATCGATGTGTCGATGCAGTTTTGGATTATCGCGCAACACTACTATCTTCAATAATGTCCGTACAGCTGGGGTATGCGGACGATATTGACATCATCGGTCGCTCCCAGCGTGCCGTTATAGAAGCGTACACGGGTTGAAAAACAGGCGAAATCCGTTGGCCTTGAAGTAAATGAGGACAGGACTACCTAAGCCTATGCTATCAACAAACAAACAAGCATCTGTCCACCGTCTAGGACAAAACGTCACTACTGAAAGCAATAATTTCAAGGTAGTTAAGGAGTTCCGTTGCTATTTCGGTTTGGCAAAACAATTGGGTTCAAAACTCCTAACTCGAAGGACGAAATGTGTGTTATACCAAACCCCTATACTGCCAGTACTGCTTTATGGCGCCGAATCCTTGACGATAAGCAAGAAGGGAGAACTGATACTGGGCTCCTTTGAAAGAAAAATACTTCGGCGGATTTTTTGTCCTGTATGAGAGAAGTGCGAATGGAGGAGATGAGGATGTAGTCCAAAAAACCAAAACACTTCGACTACATTTGGCTCGGTCACATTGAGTGAATGGACAATAATGCTCCAGTTAAGAGGATTTTCGAATCCCAGCCCCAAGGTTCGAGAAGACAAGGAAGACCGAACCTCCGTTTTAAAGACCAAGCCATCGCGGATGCCAGAGCGCTTGGTCTGGAAGCAGCGTACTCGGGATCATAGAGGATGGAAGGCTGTAATGTCTCAGGCAGAGACTCTTCACAGGTCGGTAGCCCGATAAGTAATTAACTGCCTGCTATTTCGCTAGGCGACAAAAATCCAAGTTTTCAAATTTATTTCATTAATTATAAAGTTATCGTAGGTTAGGTTAGGTTGAGTAGGGCGTGAGTTGGTCACATTGGACTAGGTACAGTGCCCATCGCCATCCCTGGCGAAAATAAAGTCAGCTATTTTAAATGTGGATCAATTTTATAATTAAATTAAATTCAAATGTCAGTAAAACAAGAAGCAATAGGGGGACGATAGGAACTTGCAAACCGTTTTCCAATGGAATTGAATCATCCACGTGACTCAAAAACTCTATTGTTCTCTCGGTGCCATGCAATAAAGTCTTATGCGAAAAGGTCCAAAACGTAATTTTGGACTTTTTGGACTTTATTGCACTCAGCTATTTAAAAGAAAGACGAACAAGGGGGGTTGCAGGGGGGCAGCATGCACCCACATACATATCTATGTATCGTTTTGGACTTTATTGCAATTTCAGAAGTGAAATAAAGTCCAAACTTACGTTTTGGACCTTTTTGCATAAGACTTTATTTTATGGCACCGTTCACTCGTCCAAATTTGTTTTGATGTCCGACCTACAAATTTAGAATCTCAAAAAACAAACAGAGAGATCCATTTTTGGGTGGTAAGGCCACATCAAACGACTGTTGCCAGCTCGGATTACAATAACTAAATGGTGTCCTCGGTATCCCCAATGGCCCACATAATAAAACATATTATAAAAAAATTCTATAGATTCCATGTGATAATGTTTTAAAAATAGTTTTTCGGTCTACATAGCTGCACGTCATGGAAATGAACATATAGTCACCCTCTTAGTTTGCAATTTGTGTTTTTCCGGGGTTCAAACCTGGGAACCCTCGCTTAGGAGTCGAACACACAAACCACTGTCATTATAACATAACAAAATAAATAGCATGACATTAACTCGCGACTTCCTTAGACGACACCGATTTGACTACGGAAAACTGATTTGACTTCAAAAGAAAACTGTAATGCTACATCAAATAATTTCCATACTCAAACGAAGTGAATATTAATAAAGCACATCCATCCAAATTTACTCACTACGAGTATTAAACCCAAGAAAATAGTCACTTTTGTTTTTACTATCATCAATCAGTCTTGGTGACGTCGCGAAAGTAATTTTACTTCTCAATCTATCTACAAGGCAAAGCAACTTAAATATTTATTAAAAGCAAACCCACTCCGATCGTAAATATCCTGAAAAACATGGAACGTAGACGGTTGCCGCTATGAAGTTACACCCACTCCCCATAATATAGTGCTAGACAATGGAAGATTAAGTGGCCTTTGGGGAAGCATAGAGTAAAATTGCAGGCAGATGGGTATCATAGGGTTCACGGGATCTTATGGGATGAACGTGATTAAAAGACTGACGGAACTCGAAGAGACTCACATAGTAGCCAGCTATTTGTGTAGAGATATACTTGAGGAGCAATTTATTTTAGCTTTTTATCGCTGAGATACAAAAAATTAATCTATCATAAGTGGCATAATGGAACCCTTAAGAGATGTCCTGTTTTGATATTTTTTAATGGGGCTGCGCAGATGCTAGTTAACAAACTATAAAATTGCCTTACTTGCAGACTACTCTTAGGTAAAAAGTATAGCACATATTAATTTAGCTTAAGTTGGAACACTTAAGGTTTGTTTTTCCATCTACGAGACTTATTTAAATAATAGAGAGTACCATAGAAGAATACAGTGCAAACTTCCCTTCATGGTTATTGATGCACCAAACAGATAAAAGTGCGCCACATACGTATATGTAGCACTGAAGTCATTTTTACGTCAGCATAATGGTCTCAATGGCTACATGCCGTGTACTACCTCTCTTTGTGACACTCAAATATGGTACACACGCATGTGTACGATATGTGGCACTCTATGCTGACGCGAACAAAACGCCACTGGATACTTTCCCCTACTCGTTGGCTACAAAGTTGTCTTCGAGTCTTCAGGTGATTTCTCTCTAACAGGCTTGGGGGAATTGGGATATCTGAGGATAAGTCATTTGCTCTTCGCTGATGACTTGATCATCCTTGGGTCCTCTCAGACTGAACTTCAAGGCGCACTCGATCGTCGATTCTCCAGAACGCCTGTAAAATGCGTTAATAGTGTTATGCTAATGACACTTTGGATGTATACGGCAATAACAAGACCTATCATCACGTATGCAGCCGCCGTGTGGTGGTATAAAGCAACGCAGAGGTCAGCACAGGCTAAACTCAATAAAATACAGAGACTAGCATGTGTCTGTGCAACTGGAGCAATGAAAACTGCACCAACAGGTTATCCTAAACATTCCACGTCTTCATCTAGAACTCATGAAAGAAGCAATGGTTAACGCCTATACGCTCATCACGGAAAATGAATTAAATTCCAATATAGTCCACACTGATATCCTACAACAACTCAGACAAAATTAACTACCTGGAATACATTTGACAGACAAATGTCTACCATGCTATAACTTCCGACACAACTTTAAGGTTACATTCCCAGACCGTCTAAACTTGGAACAGAACAAACCAACATTTGCCAACGGTTCACTTCTATGGTATACGGATGGATCCAAAACAGATGAAGGAGTTGGAGCTGGAGTATACGGTCCGTGCACTAAAACGTCCCTATTCGCGCTAGTATGGACATAAGCAGTTCCGTATTTCAGGCCGAAATACATGCAATATAACTCTTTATTAGAGAGAGTCTAAACAGGGCTATACCAAATAAGAACATTTATATTCTTTCTGATAGCAAGACAACTCTACTTGCAATTGACGCCTTTGAAATAACATAAAAACTGGTATGGAGCTGCCTCCAAATGCTGCAAATACTGGCCCCCACAAACAAAGTCTACCTGATCTGTGTGCCAGGGCACAGTGGATATGAGGGCAATGAAAAAGCATACGGATTAGCCAGAAAATGATCCTTCTCCCAATTCGTGATGCCAATACCATTCTGCGGGCTACCAATCAACACTATAAAAAGTAGTGTGAAAACTTGGCTGATAACGAAAAGAAGCTCCATTTCTGGAGGAACACCGAAGGAAACAGACAAGCCAAGACAAGCCCATAAAAAAAACGAAACAACTACTACAATTAAGTAGATGTCAGATTCTATTGGTCACAGGCTTTCTCACAGGACACTGTAGAGTCAAAAAACAACTGATGACAATGGGCATAGCACAAGATAACACTTGTAGACTATGCAACGAGGACGCAAAAATAGCGGAACATATATTATTCGACTGCAACTGTTTAACCAAAACACGTCAACGTTATCTAGGTAAATTCTACCTCGAAGCAGCGGACATAGCTGCCAGCACACCCAAAGAGCTAGCCGCCTTTATTACAAACTGCGGCATCATGGATGAGCTACAAATGGAGGACATCACAATAGGCCCACTTGTGGCCGCAGTGATCTGCAATCTACAATCTAGTGGAGTGTTAGTCGGGGTCTTATTTACGAGTGCTGTAAAGAGAAATGCTAATTTTTCCAGTAGAATTCGTCAGGCTGCGTCAATTTTAAGACAGCTTAGTCATTCTATTATTAGGATGTTATATAATTTTGTCCGAATAAATTTTGAAACGAGAATTTTAGGTAATTTAAGTAGCCTATAACATTTTTGTAAGATTAAAGCTGATGGTTAAGCTTAAAAGACTTGTCGCTTTGAAAAGAAGTTTCAAAAACTCTTGTCTAAACAATATTGCTACAGGAATATTAAGCTTAATTGTGAAGCTTTTCCAGGACATTTGTACTATCGAATGTTTGTCAGACGTTCGCAAGTAGAAAAAATCTTAAGATGTAATAATTTGTGTTTTTCCGGGGATCGAACCTGGGATCCCTCGCACAGTAGTCCAGCGTACTAACTACTGCGGTACTGATGCGCTTACACAGATAGATACTTTACCAAAAAAAGTTCTTCCTCGTGGAAAAATATTTGCTTATGGGCTATATTTGAACAGCGTATGAATACCAAATCCTCAGTCTTTTGGTGCTGTGCAAAATGGCAAAAAAATGGTTTTCTTAAGCCCTAACATTTCATTAAAATTTTGTAAGAAAAATACTCATCGGAGTTAATAAGATTCGTTGTCCAAATTATCCCAGGCATTGTTGCCGTATTTGTAAGAATATAGCCCAACATGGTGATAAAACGCATAATCTGGCATATTAACCTGGGGAACCTTTTTTTTTGTCTAACTCCAAACAAATTGTACATAACGCAAATCCACAAAAATATATCGATGATGTTACAATCGATCTGCACCAGCTGTAACGAAACGAATTTCCATATTACTATCTATCCCTTACTACATATCTATCGACGCTCACATTTCTCAGAATAATATGCAACAATGCAATGAAAAATGTATCTCATTCTTAAGCAAAACTTTATGTAGGACATAACAGAGAAATGCTATACAAAAAAAAAAAAAAAAAAGAATCGAAGGTAAACTAAAATACCTCTGCGATGTGCACTCGGTACTTCGCTAGTACCTATATACCGTTTGTGTTGGATGAACTTTTCTGTACCCTGATTCCAGGATTTCTTATTCATATGATTCTTCCATTGAATTATTTATAACAGGCGAAATACTTGAGAGGAGATCTGTATAGAGTCGGATGGATGGCTACTATAGAAACCTTTCACGAAATTCATCCTATGCCGCATGCTTCAGCTGTGCTGTGAGATAATGTCAACTTCTAGTGTAGTGGGTGGATACACAATACAATAAATTTGCCTTGACAAATAATGCACCTGGTGCCTGTTAAGGTTTTGCATAATAACAATTATAATGAATATTATGCAAGAAAAGAAACATCAGCTAGGGATTCACTCTCCGACTTCACGTAGGTGAAGGTGACGTTCGTTGGATGATGTTGTACTACACGAATGTGAGTACATGTCCGCAGATGCCATTTAAATGAGGAGCGAAAAATTGCGATCACACGGCAATTGCCTCATCAAAATGGCAAATGTCACCTTTCCTATTATTTCGATTTCCCATCATTTATCTGTTTTGCGATCAGACGTTAATGTCCTATGAGTAAAATATAGCTACTGTCATTTAGTGTTTTTCTCTTGGCGAAGACGCATACGTGCAACTTTTTTAATTAAATTAAATAGGAAATAGCAGTGAAAAGAAAAAAAAATATTATAATAAATAAAAAATGTCGAAAAGAACTTTTGGGATGATGGTGGAAATTGCGGAGATGGCGTATTTAGCGGCGTGTGTGCTGGAAGAAGACGGAGTATTTGGCATAACAAGTGGTTGAGAAAAGTGAATTTTGTGTTGGATTACTCCTGGAATTGCGCGAAGAAGAACCTGAACTATATCGCAATGTCCTTCGTATGTCACCCAATCAATTCGATTATTTGTTGACCTTGCCCCGAAGACTATAAGCCGCAACCAGGTGATGTAAACTTCTATAAGATTTGACTGCCTCAGTCTTCACCAAAAACCTCTTAACGAGGTAGGACACCCAAATTCGCATGCCGCAATTGAATTCCCAAGGTAATGCCCGGCACCAATCCAATCCATTCTCTGTCTAATTAAGGAATCTCTATTCCATTCGAAAATCATCGACCCCCATTCTTACCATATGGAGAGCACCTTTCCCTAATATAATAATATAATATGACTTCTATAAAAACTTCTCTATCATCCCTCCAAGGTAAGACTGGAAAAAATACAAACATACTCCATCGCGACTTGATCTAGTCTGATATACAGACGGGCCCAAGATAGATATAGGGACTGGATTTGGCATTTATGGAGAATCTCCTCAAGCGAACTTTTCATTCAGCCTATATAGGCAAATACTCGTCCATATTCCCCACATGTAGACTATGTCTGGAGAGCGACGAACCTTCTCTTCACATTTTCACAGAATGTCCAGCTCTCTTTCGCCTTAGAAAGAATGTCCTTGGCGAAGAAATCGTTAACTCAGCAAATCTTGCTGAAATACCCCCCGAAAAGATACATATAGGTACTTGTCTTCCTGACTGTCTCCGGAGTAAAAAGATTGCTCTAGGACCCACATTGGGCCCCTTTAGAGAGAGACTACAGTGCCAGAGCCCAATGAAGGCTCTCCCGACGTAATATCTAGTCTAATCTAATCTAATGTAAGCACAGATATCCTATTAAATGCTTCGTCATGGTATGGCAAGAATTTCAAGCCTTGCCAATTTTTGGAGGCTGACATTTAAATGGCGCAACAGCCAAGAGCGATCACACGGCCATTTTTTCTCGCCATTTAAATGGCACTAAATACATGTCATTTGGTCCGACATTTTCCTAGTCATTTAAATGACGCCGAAAATGTTATCCCAAAAATGGCGATCACACAGAACGACATTTAAATGACTGCTTTGTGACGCGATTTTTACGTCAGAGCGCAATTTCAATGACTCGAGAAAATGGCCGTGTAATCGTAGCTTAAGTTGACAATGTTACCATTTTTATAGCAACTACAAAAATGCTGAAACTAAACATATCTGTGATACTTACTAGCATTTTAATCAACAACGCCACACAGGGCCCTATTTCATAAACATTGACAGGTAACAATTCTACAAATTTGTCGCACTTTTTCATTTCATAAAAAAATATAGACAGGTGACATAATTATCAGTTAAACACCACGACAAATTTGTCTGACTTTTTTGTCATTCTCAGATTGTGACAAATTTGTCGTGATCATTTTGTCTTTTTCAGATGTTGACAAATTTGTCGTAACATACGCAGCATTAACTGTGTTTTATTATCCCATATGATTGCTCTGTATTGGATAACAATCAAGCGTATATTTGTTACAATAACAATCATTTTTGACCTATCCCCATGCCCCCCATACTTACTCCACTGTCTGTGCATTTCCATACTTACTAATTTGGGCTTTACTGCTTGTCAAAAAAACCAACCCTGGAAAGGAAATACCACCCAAAACGACGAAAAATGTTGCAACAACAAATTGTACGAGTTTTTTTTGGGCGTTATTTCCAAATCGATTTGGGCGCTATTTCCTTGGGCGTTATTGCCTCCGTTAACATATATGTAGTTATTACTTAGTGTTCACATTGTGTTCAAATGTAACGCAACAAAATCATTATTTATACTTTCTTTAAAATGTCGATTGCGTAATAAACGAATTTGCATTATAGATTCTTTATCACCTTCACTTCAAAAAAAAAAATATTAAGCATTTTAAATCGTACATACTTGTCACTTCACTCTTAATTCTTGACCGAGACTCAAACGCCTGTCGGAATTGTCAATTACATACTGACAAAATTGTCACTTGTAAGATTTTATCTGTCCCATAAAAAAATTGTCACGACAAATTTGTCAGAGAATTCATGACAATTCTCGAAAATTCCTGACAATTCATTGTCATGACAATTTTTTATGAAACCAAAACTTGACAATTGTCGGCTATTTTGCGACAATTCTACAAAATTCTCTTATTATGTATGAAACAGAAATTTGACAATTGTCGGATTGTCAGTTGACAAATTGTCACCTGTTACCTGTCGCATTGTCAATTTTTATTAAACAGGGCCCAGATTGAATAGCTTTAAAAAAAACTCACAACACCGCACACCACACAAGTCTGGTTCCGGCTTCACTCACCTAGGAACCTAGGTACCCGTATTATCTCACAATCATCCTTATTCCGACTGAAGGTTTCACTTTCACGACGTTTGTCGTTATTTCAGGCATTTTATTTTATACAAGACTTATTCCATAACTTCAACGACAGGGTACGACGTCGTCGGTAAGAAGTTCACATTCCACATAGATCCAAACCAGATAAATGGTTGTATCAGTGGTTGACTGATAAATGGTTTTATCAGTTCGTTTGTTTTTTTATCTTTTTCGAAAGAAATTCTCAGGTTATATCTTAAAAATGGAAATGTATCAATGTTTTGGAGCAGGGATGAAGACGAGGATAAGACAAACTGATCTCCTTCCTATCCGGGAACATATAATGACAAACTCCAATCCATTTGATCTATACCAAATATAAAGTCAGTAAAAGTACAAACATTCATTTGAAAAAAAAAAAACTGGTAAATAAATTGTTTTCCAATTCAAATGTTTATTAGAATGTCTAAATCTTCATTGGACGAAACAACAGATATGCTCGTGGAAAGTACATGGTCGCCGTCAGTGCCGAAGATATAACTTGCTGCGACTGTGCAGCAATGTTTGCCGATATTAGGTCTGTTTTTTTCCTCACCCATCTCAGTGAAGTAAAGTAAAGTAAGAAAATGTGCAAAAAAACAGTCCCCAACCACTTTTCTGAACAGTCGGTCTTACCCCTGAAAAGTTAACAGCTGGCATTGCTGTCAAAATGGCCATCAATGAAAAATTCAATTTCAAAATCAAAATCCTTCTAGAAAAATGAATAATTAACCTTTTAGCGCAAAAAAAATAATGATTATCAATTTGTACAGAATATTTACTTTTTCTGTTTACTTTTGTTCTCTTCCTGGCGTCTTGCATGGTCAAAATAATATCACAAATTAATTGCCAAAGAAAAAAAACAAAAACATGCGTGGGTGTGTTTATTAGGTGAGCCCTAAAGTGAAGAACGTGCTAATTCTGAGATTCGATCGAATCGAGTATTCCTCGAATTTAAAACTTTCAATCGAATGAACTTCTCACAATCTAAGTTTTGAAGGAAAGAAGGTCATTATCAAATGATTTAATTGTATGAACTTTATTTTCGAAATCAGCTGTATAAATATTTCACTGTCGATTGCGTTGGTTTTGACTGTAATTTGAGAAAGGATGGGTTTATTTACACATTCTTGGAGGAAGAATAGATCAAATTGAACAGAAAAAATGCAATAAAAATTAAATAAATGAGCACTTCAAATCGTTTTGGTTTGTTCATTTTGATTGTGACATACGATTATTTACATTTGAAATTTTTTCCCCATAAGACGAACAAATGTTGCTTCCAATTTTGTATGTTTTATGTAAATTTCACTATAAACATTGTTTAAATAAAGACTTAGACCACATTTTTCAGTCGAAAAAACTCATAACATTTAACTTAGGTAATGCAATCGAAAATGAGAATGCGCGAAGAAATGAACAAAAAAAAATCCCCATCGAAATCAAAAGTTGGAATGTCAGTTGGCTGAAATCGAATGACTTTCACTTAAAAAAAAGAGTAGCTATGTAAATAATACTTAACCTTTATTACATACTTCAGTTAAAAAAATCAACAGGTAATACAAAATGGGAGGATTTCCTATTTATTATCTACAAAAAATGTATCCCATAATGACATATCAAAGATAGTTTTCAATTATTACAAGTCTATGTGTATATATAATTATATTTTGTAAACAAAATGCAACTTAAATAAAAACGGAAAATATTTAGTATTTTATTACTTTCCGTAATATTCAGTTGTCATTTTTAAAGTTGTTTAAAATATGCAATTCCTTATATATACATTTACACCCACCACAGCCGACAAAATAGTAGGTATCATAAAAGGAGACACTCTGTGAACAGATCCAAATTACACAAAAATGTGCTCCCCTGGTGTTCAGAATTGAAGAATGCTCCAAAGTTGGTCTTGCTGGAAATGAATAGCTTGTGTGAATCTCAGTGGTGTCAAATTGAGTGCAGTTGTTGTAATTGCGTGCTGAAAATCCTACTTTACTTTACTTCACTGAGAGCGATGAGGAAAAAAACAGACCTATTGTCTGAAGTCTTTTTCTGATATACGCAATCGACAAGAGTGACAACTTTCGGTTGTGCCTATGACTGAAAGGGTGGTAAGGTCAACCTTTGGCACCATCACCAAGACTATCTCTGGATTTCAACGTTTCCCCTTAAGAGACAAAGTAACTTCTCAAAGCAGTTTCTTCCAAATTTATGCATTCCCCTCCCACACACCTAGCCCTTATAAAACCCCAACTTTCACTTGCTCTTACGAATGATTTAATAATCAAACTCAATACCTTGACTCCATTAAAATCGTCTTTAAAAAGACAAACTGACTGAACTCTCAGCGCTCTAATTTCATCACGTTGAAAAAGAATATCATAGGTACCTATACTCTATTCGTTAAGTCGATGGTAGGTATACCCTGCCTCTGCTCCTATTTGTCGAATTCAATCCATTAAGCAAACATTATCTGAACCGAAACGTGATTTGTGTGTTTTATTATTCATGACAGAATAGTTTAAGGTCATCTGAACAGAATTTGCAACTTAGCAGGATGAAAACTCTTTCCGCATACCAAACTTTCGTATCATTATGCCACTGGTTTCTTCTTTTTTTTTTTTTTGCTTGGCTTTCGACGTATATTTCCTTCCTCCTTGAAGGATCCCTTCTTTTTTGGTCATTATGTATGCACTACATTAGGTTGGATAAGTATATAGCTAAGGCTATAGCAGGAGGAACGATGGGTTTAAAAAAATATATGTGGATGGAGTGGTATCGTTGAAAGATGTTGAAAAGTTAATTTCGGTATATTAAGCTGGTAATCGTTGAAAGGAACATTTTCTCCCTGTTGTGCTGTGTTTTTATGTGAACACATCTCTGTCTAGAAGATTAATAAATTTCATTACAAGAGTTAGGTACATGAAATGTTACATTCAATTCGCCATCAATGTGAGAGTAGTAGCATTGTTACCGATGGGCGACTTTTTTTTTATCTCTGTTCCCCGGGCGACGACTTTTCAAAAATTCGAAGTTTTTTTTACAACTTTGGCGACTTTCGGGCGAATATTTCCGTAAACTCAAAAAAAATATTCTCTGTACCTATCACTTATTTTCCAATTAGGGGTATCGCGAATAAATTCCGATGGAATTTTTTCCCTTGTCAGCAATGTAAATCAAATTGCTAAATGGGAAACATTCCGGTGGGAAATATTGTTCGCGATAGAAGTGAATATGATTCCACTGTCAAGTTAGGTATGGTTTGGTTTACTTCTTCTCCCTGATTATTGCATCTTTGATTATGCACAGAGCAAATTGTCACTGACTAAAAATGTGTGAAGGGAGTTTCAAGTGAATGAATACATAATTGAATGCATAATAGATGTTTCCTTTACTTTAAAATTTTACGAATTTTTACTTATCTAATGATGTTCCTTATTACCAGTTCACTGAGAATCTTACTAGTTTTTACTCAACCAATTTCTGGTAGTAAGAACTGAAAAAGTTGTCAGCCACTTGACAATTGACAGATGATTTAAAATTTGGCGTCCTATTTGGCATATGCGTGAAAGTACTATTCGTATTTATGGTTTGACTACATAAAAATGATGTTCAATTAATTCCGAATCACTTTCGCTAAGAAAAATTAGCAAATTATTCGCTTTTATCAGACATTTGGAAGTATTTTTTACCACTGCAATTTATGAATTGACAAACAAAAAGGTCACATCACTTTACGGAAAAACAAAATGCATCTGTCATTTTTCAGGCTTTAGGTCTTATCGCCCAAGGTCATAACGCCCAAATTCAAAAATGTCATAACGCCCAAAAACCAAAGAATTCATCCCTACATTCATGCCATTTTGACAGTATTTTCAATACTTACTACAAATAGTAAAGAAAAACCGGTTTTGTTGAGTACATACATTGAGTATTAATTTGTATTTGTATTAGGCCCCTTTTTAAACTTTTGGCGACTTTATCATTTTGGCCATCGGTAACGCTGAGTAGCAGGCAAGGAAATTAGTCACTGGATTGTATCTTCGAGAGGAGTTTCGTAAGGAGTATGAAGCAGGACGCTCTTTATTGGATATTTCCAGACAGTGGAAGATTTTTCAGCACACTTATAGGTTCAGTCCGGTACGACCTGTTATAATATTTAATATTTGGAGTAATATATTTGATTACGAATTTAATGATAATTATCTCTACAGGCTGTCCCCGTCCTTGTGTAAGATATAATATTATAGTGACCATCTTATCTAATTCTGAATGCTAATATTAGGGGAATAGAGCGTGAGGTTTTTTTAACACGTATATTCAATCCGTCCGCAAAAGTGAAATTAAATGAAAGAGAAAGAAGGTCCAGCGGTTGAGATATTTGTGACGATGCTTGTTTGTTTTCCTAAAGCAAAAATAGCACGCCTACTCAGATGGTTATATTATTTTACTTAAACTAATAAACTTTCCATCAATTTACACTAAAAATAAATTAATATAAAAAGATTGCATTGTAATTCAGTGAACTACTCATACTTTGATAAGATATTATATTTTTAGGCTGAATTCCCTATTCAGACACTAATCCCAAAAACGCACAAAACTTTGATCCTTTCAATTCCTCCTATTCCCCTGACCAGCTTTCATGTTTTTAGCATTTCGTACAGTTCTCTCCCTTTGTCTTCCGGTGGTTTTCCGAACTCGATGTCTTTTAATGGGCGGACGGACCTGACGATCCTCATTTCTTACGCAGAAAGCTAAAGCGGTCACGAACAAGATACATTTGAGCCCTACCGAATTCAAAAAGCCGCGTTGAAAGACTGCATAGGTTAGTTACCTGCCACCTGGTCTACCATTTCATTGAGGCATTGATAAAAAGACAGCTGGGCATCATCGATCAATCACTACCCGAAATAACAGTACATATCGCAAAAAAATAAAAAATAAATTTGGAAAAGAAAATATTATTGAAAATGTAAACGAATACTTTCATTCTTTCAACTACCTGCGTTCTGTTAGTTAGCGGTTCCCAATCTTTTTTTCAGAAGAGAAATTCCCCGCGGGGCACTTCATATACCTTACCTATGCAATTTCTTGCATTTATGGAAACTTAATAACAATTTTTAGATTTTTTTAATTGTATTAAATTGAAAATAGTTTAAAGTGGCTAAATTAATAATAATAAGTATACCTACTAAGATAATGTATATATTTGGCATTTTTATAAATATTTATTAGATAATAAACAATATTTCTAAATCATTTTTAACTCATTTTCGAGTTGGTCACAGAAAACAAAATCTTTAGAGTTCCAAATTCCAAAAAAAAATAACAATATTTAGTGAAACTTACTCAATAGCCTTTATTTTTCAAAACTGCAGAAAATCATTTACTTAGATTTTTTACTAAAATACGGCATCTTAATGGTGGTACATATATTGTTTCAGACCTCCTTAATGTTTCCGAAAAATGATTCTGTTATTTTGTTAGCTTTTAAAGCTCTTTCGACGTCGAACATAAAGTTTTCAATTGAGTTTAGGTAGCGACTTTGCGTGGGCACATCCAAAACACTAATTTTTTTATCCGCAAGCCATGGCTCCACTATCCGCGGATTATGCTAAGGATCGTTGTATTGGAAATCATACATTACGTGCTTGTAGGTATAAAAAAAAGTGGTTCTCTAATATGTTTTTTAAGCTAGTTGATTAATTCAGCGAACTAATGGAACAACAACGAACTATCCGAATGTACAGCAGACCATTACGTTCTCTCTTCCATGCTTTATGCTCTTAAGCGAGTACTTTGGGTGTAATTCTTTGTCTACAGTACTTGGATTCGTCACTACAAAGAATTTGTTTACCAAAATTCCAATGGTTTTTGTAATGCAGTTCTGCGACAGTGGGCACAGTAGCGCAGTGGTTAGTGTGCTGGACTACTGTGCGAGGGATCCCAGGTTCGATCCCCGGAAAAAATTGCATCTTAAGGTTTCTTCTACTGCGCTACCGCCACCTCTCGCGAACGTCTGCCAAACATCCGAGAGTATGACTGTTCTGAAAAAGCTTCTCAATTCAGCCGGCATAAAATTGTAGGTCCCTTCCATTCGTCTCAAAAATAGAAACTCACACAAACGAATGGTTGCGAGAAGCTAGGCCTAGGGTGTCCACCGCCTGTTGCGCCACCTATTTATTTATTTATTTAGTTCTGCGACATCCCAGTCCCGCCTCTTCCTTAGATGATTGCGAAAATGGGAAAGTTACTCAGCATAATAGGTACACACACGACACGAACATCTCAAAAATGCCAACTGGTATTCGTTTAACGATTAGCGGCTATCAAAGCAATATTGCAGCCCATTCGAAGGATTATAACATAATTTTTGAGAAGGGTCTAGCTATGGTCAATATGAAGGCTTAATTTTTGCGAAAACAATTATGACAGTAGTAAAGAGTGGTTAAATTTTAAGGGCCGATGTTGAGTGAACCACACCTAAACGTCAAGTTTTTTTCTGCATTTCATTTGACATTTCTCAATTTCAGACTAACTCAATTTGAACAATGGAAAGATACACAATCGAGCAACGCGTTAAAGTTATTCAGGCTTATTATGAAAATGGGCGTTCAAATCAAAATGCATATCGTGCACTTCGTGATTTTTTCGGTCAATTTAATCGTTCAAATGTGCGTACGGAAAAATCGTGCAAACATTTTAGCAAACCGGGTCTATAGGAGATGTGAAAACACCAGTGCATGCTCATCACATCGTACAGGCATCATCGGGCCGTATTTTTTCCAAAATGAGGCCGGTCAGGCAGTTATCTACTGTGAATGGTGTTCGCTATCCTGAGATGATAACGAACTTTTTATGGCCCGAATTGGATATGGATGTGGACGATATGTAGTTTCAACAAGACGGTTCCACTTGCCACACAGCTAACGAAACAATGGCTCTTTTGCGGGAGAAATTCAATGGCCGTGTTATCTCACGTCGACGCGATGTTAATTGGCCGCCACGATCATGCGATTTGACACCGTTGGACTTCATTCTTTGGGGTTATTTTAAAGAAAAGGTGTACGTCGATAAGCCAGCAACAATTCAACAAAGCTAAAGAATGAGATAATTCGGCACATTAACGGCATAGAACCTCAATTATGCCTCAGCGTCATCGAAAATTTGGACCACCGGATGGAGGTGTGCCGCCGAGGTCGCGGCGGCCATTTGGCCGATATTTTGTTCCATACATAATTGAACCATACCAATATTATCACAATAAAAAGAAATGACAATAATTTGTGTTTTATTCAAAATCAACATCGGCCCTTAAAACTTAACCACCCTTTACAACCAAGTATCTAGGAAGGGAACAGCTGAGGACACAGATCGTTATATTATAACGATCTTCTTAGAAAGCGTGCCAAAATGCTCGGGCTGGCAGACTCGGACGCTTGCAGATTCTGTGATGACCTGCAAGCCGAGGAGGAGATAACACATATTATACTGTGTGAATGTGATGCAGTATGTTGCAGTTTGCAGTAGAAAAATATTTCTGGGCAGGTAGTTCTTGTAACATTTACCTAGAGGAAATAGACAATACCAACTATAAGGGGCTACTTGGTTTTTGCAGGGAAATTGGGGTATTCTCAAGGGCAAGTGTTTAGGTGTTTTTCCATTGTAGGTCCCCCTAGGGATCGCGATGGGCCCTTATGGTGCCTAGTGCCGTATGAGACATCTCTCTCATACCACTTTTTAACCTAACCTAACCTATCATAACAACCAAGTTAAAAGTAGAGAACCTGACAATTTATAGTAAAAACTGCTCTGGATTCAGATAGAACTTAAAAGGTTGCGTTTCTTTTGAAAATGATTGCTTCGCAGAAAAAATTCACCCCGAACTGTTGTGGACAGTCGATGTTAACAGGCTGGATATAAACACGAGCAGATTTTGTACGCCTTTCTTCTAGTTTTTGGAAATTTAAAAAAAATTATCTCATCATTTTAAATATAGTATACTGTTTGCTGGGGCCTGTAACACAATACTACAAGTACTTGTAGTACAAGTGAATTTATACAAGTGTATCACATTTCTGTAACACGAAACTACTAGTCGACTGGCACTTCTACAAGTGTAGCGGGCAAATAATACAAGTGGGAAATTTCGTGATTATCCTGTTTCTGTAACTCAGAGCTACAAGTGTAGAAAAAAAATCAATCTAACTTGTAGACTAGTAGACGAAATCTTACATGTGATTCAAGACTTGTAGGGGCTTTAATTAGGCATTAATATTAAATCTTTTTAATGGATTATTTCAATAAATTTGTTCATCGTGATTGCATCTATTCTTTTAATCGAAAAAGTTTAAACGTCAATTTTATACATATAAAAATGGTATGAATGGTATGTGTAGTAATTCATCAATTGAGAACGGCTGGGCCGATTTGGCTCAAATTTTTTTTCAAAAATTTCAAAATTGGACAAAGGGGCGTGGCACCGCCCATACAAAAAATCATTCAAAATCTTAAATCTCGAAAACCACCAAATCGATTGAGCTCAAACTAATCTTAGGTATTGGCCGTGGAGTGGTCCTGTGAAGATTGGTCAAAAACGGACAAAGGCATCAAAGGCACAAGGAGGCATCGTAGCTATCCTTTGATGGAATTTCTTAGATACTTTGATAAGACGAACCATATTTTGGTATATATACTGCCTTTATTTCGAAATGTCACCCTTTACTTCTTTTGGGGCATTGAGAGTTAAGTGTTCATTTTTGCGCAATTAGTACATAACTTCGATTAAGTAAAGACTTTGTATAATACTTACAACTGCAGTTTTTTGACAATTCTCCCAAAAACCAAAAACTTTTCGCATGTACAATCCACCCATTATTTTGCAGAACAATTTAGGATTTGGCCGAAACTATACTCCCTCCCATGTTTTGCTTTTTATTTCTTTTGACATCGGAAAATGCAGTAAATAGCATTTTTTTATTTTCTTGGATTTTTACAAGCACGGTAATTTTTTTTCAACAGCGTCTTTATTCAATTTAATGCTTTCGCTTGCTTATATGAACACTTGTACAGAGAGTCTACAAGTCGAGGGAAATTTTTATTTCGTACAACTGTAAAGTTTTTTTTTGTGTTACAGAAATAATCTACACTTGTGTAACTAATAGAGACCTACAAGTAACTGTAGACCTGTAGACTTGTAGTTTTGTGTTACAGGCCCCTGGTCGTAAGCTTGGATCATATGCACTCATCTCAGGCTTTTGAGAATATCTGCTGTTATGTTAGATTTTTGAGGCTCTCTTAATAACGCCATAAGTGATCTATAATTCAAATTTGTACTCTATAGAAGGTTTATAATGTTTCAGCGGCAACCTACCTCAAGAGGACTCACTTTATGTACCAAACCACAACTCAGAAATGCACATAGATGTCGTTCTAATCTTTCGACGAAATATACCACCTAATCTAACTATCTACCAATTACTGCCATTCCTCACATCACTGCCTTCCTTAAGGAGAGATGCAACGAACTTCAAATAAAGGTATATAGCCTAGCCATGATTATTCAACTATACGTTGCATGTTCAATTTCTTATTCTGATGAAACCACTTATGTAATTTATACAACCTTACGGTTTCCATACTAAACATGTCGCTGAAATTTGCCTTTCAAATGTCACCTGCACTTTAATTAATCCCAAGCAGGAGCAAAGGTAGCAAAAACCAACAATCGAACAGTACCCAGCCGAAAGCAATGCAAACTTTACCATCTACCCCTCAGAATCACATAAATTCCAACATGCATAGTCGCCGCATCGAAATGTCCCTCAAAGTGTTTTCCCAAATTTCCGTACCGAAAATAAACATAAGCATCCTGAAAGCCACCACGGACCCCCAGAACCGAAAATTCTACATCATCAGCTGGAGACAAGCTACTCGAGCTCCAGCTACACTACAACTACACCCAGCTATACAGCTGCATGCGGTAGACCAAGCTAAAGGGTAATGAAAATTCAGGAACTTTCCTGATTGGTGGCATTGTGTGTTAACATGTTTGTCAACCTGAGCTTGTGTATAGGGACGACGCGACGGGCATAGGCATAGCTATGGTGATGGTAATGTTATGTATATATATGTGTCGGATCGGAGAGCACATTCGTCGACACATTGTTGGCATGTCAAAGAAACAGACAGTTTGTTGTAATTGAGTGTCATATTGTTATTGTTGTTCCTGTCTGTCGCTGCTTGACAGCCGACTTCCTGTCGCACCTTTTGACTAATGAAGTCAAAGCAGTATTTGCATATTCCAGGAATGCACATATTTCCAAGGCATATATGCTCCTCTGCGAGGGTACTGACACAGTGTGGCTGGGCTGCATCGGTTTATCGAAGGTCTCCTTAGACAGTTGTTTTGTTGGCATATTTCAAAGTTGACATTACAAGGCTCCTTGAAGTTGGTAGACTAAAGTCACAAAGTCATTCAGAGAAGGCTGGTGTGCGAACCGCACATACATTTTGCGTATAATGGGGAATAATGTGTGCGATAGGACACCACTTCAAATGTTAATGGATATTTTTATCTATTCCTAGATAAATACCCACAGGGCTCTCGGAGATTCCATTCGAACTTGAGATGTTTATGCCGGAGCTGGACGGTTAAGGCGAGCCATGGGCGAGAATCTTATCGGCACCCATTGAAATTCCTAACAAGTGACGGAAAGGAATACTTCTGCTTTTAGCCTGGCCCCTGGGGCAGCGGTAGCAAACCAAGTGGATTGATGAAATACATTTCTGATTGTTTTAGTGACTGCTGTGTGAAGAGCTGGAGTTAAAGGCATATTTGCAACAGAGTCATTGATTCGATTTGGGAAGAACTCGCATAAGGTGGCGCGTCAACTTGGATGTGGACCGCGATAACAAATGTAAAACAATTCGATTTAACTTCAAGGAGTCCAAAATATAGGAAACTACATACGCCTTGTTTGAAGTTGTTTTAAGGTTCGATGACTGTTAAGTTTTATAATTTCTATAACTGGTATAAATGAATTATAAATTTGCTTTGCTAAAAACTTACTTTTATACACCACTGTTTTCTAACGCATTTTATTCATATCTAAGAATAGCTCAGGAGTAAAGGGGTCGCGGGGAATAAGAGGGGTCTCACGAACCATTAGCCGTATGAACTTAAAAGTTTGCATGTTGATAGATAAGTCAAAATTATTACACACTTCATTCATCGTTTTTCAAAATTCGTCTTAGATATAGGTAATGGTTGAAAAACTTCAAACAGGCTTTTCTATTTCGACTTTACTACGCTTAACTTGTCGTTATACTCATAAATCTAAGTACCTATGTTAATTCAAGATATACTTTTAATTGTTAGGCAATATTTTACCGAGTATTTTCAGCTAGCATTCGTCTTTCTGGTCCATCCAGAGGGTGAGATATATATTGAAATTAGATCTTAATTGGCCAAGTGCGAAAAAAATTGTTTTATCAATAATTGCAGTGTTGTGCTTAGCGGTGTTTTGTATTTCGTTCTAAAAATAGAATGATTACTCGCACGGCGGGCATTCAGAATGCATTATTGTAAGTGCTCATGAAATGCGTAGAACTATCAACGCTGCGGAACAGCGTATTAAGACTACGTCCCCGAAGAAAAAGCGAGCTCAAAAACGCGGTCAAAAAAGTGACCGCATTAATCTACAGGCGACTCCCTTTAGGCTGGAGCCTCTTAGAGACAGAAACGTTGCCAAAACGAAAGCCAACGTTTTATAAAATAAAATATCTGGGAGTAATGATTGATGCGCGGCTTTATTTCCGGCATCACCTCGCATACACTTGCGAGAAATCGTCCAAATTTCGAATATCGGCGGTCCGAAGCAAGGCAAAAGATTAATGCTTGTGAGAGTTGTAGCTTCCATACATCTGCAGGGGCACAAATATGGTCTGACGTCGCGAATAAAAAGACACACGTTAAGGAAATAAAATCTATGTATAGATTATGTGCACTACGAGTTAGCAGTGCGTATCGAACGGTATCCCACGACGCGATATTGGTACTATCCTCTATGGTACCAATCGATATCCTAGCTTTAGAAGCTAGGCAAGTTTATGACAATCGCGCTTAAAGCGGGCCAAGCGCAAATCAAACGAATAAACTCGAAAGAAGCCGCAGCATAGAAACGTGGCAACAACAATGGAACGAGTCTCAAAAAGGGAGATGGACGTACCGACTAATCCCAAGGATTGAAAGTTGGGTAAACCGAAAATAGGCGAACTGAACTATTATCTTACACAGTTCTTGACTGGTCACAGTGGTTTCCGGGAATACCTATTCAAGCGAAACCGTGATTCAAGCCCATACTATCCTCGCTGCGTATTATACGCGGTAGAGAACGTGGAACACGTTTTCTTCGAAAACATTTTCAACATATGTTGAAATCCGAAGATCTTTGGGCTGCTGTGAACGATGCAGCAGTACGAATAATGTGCGATCTAAGGAGTTTAGAACGGCAGCGGAACGCGAATTCGCTAAACAACATGTTACGAAGCAAAAATCTCGAATCCGTCCCTCGCAAAGTAATACCTAGCGGTAGTTCCGCAAGGGAATAAACGGAAAGATTCTGGAGGTGGTTTTAGTCAGTAAGAATCTGAAACTACCAATGGACGTTGGACTATTGGTGCCTATGCAAGGTTTCCACCTACCCACGGTAAAAAATATCTCTCGAACTACTAGACCGGTTTTAAAATTTCTTTTACCATTGTCATGGTGACAGCGTTCGGATCATTACATTACACGTTACGTAAGGAATAAGTTAGTACGGGGGAGGGATAGGTAAAGAGGTAGTAGGGACTAACTCTGGAACTATTTGGCTGATTTTAAAATTTCGTCATAGTATCATCTTTCGGATACGGTATATGTTACTCAGGTAGAAGATGGTGGAAGGGGAAACGGAGGTATAGGGGTTATCTTTGGAACTACTCGGTCATTGCCGGAGTTTACCTCCGACAGCCATGTTTTTCATATGGACAGCTATATGTTGCATGGTCGCGTGTGAGCTGCAGTGGTAATTTGTTTATATGTACTTGCTCCCACAAAAAAATATAACGTGTAATATACAAAAAAACATTGCGTTAACATACGTATTTTGTAATCTTAAAAAGAGGAAAAAATATAAACAAACGTACAATGATAAGTCAAATAAATTTAGTTTTATTTAAAAAAAAAAAATTAAAAAAGAACATGTTCATGAAAATCATTTTCTTACCATAAAATTAAATAGGCTTTTGAAAACTGAACTATCAACAAAAAAAATCAATTATTCACTTTTAAAGCCGTCTGTTTCAAATTCTATCAAAAATCGTTTGTATTTTTAAAAGGGGACCGTTCATCTCAAAGAGTTCCTAAGCTCTACTTTGATAAAACTTAATTTAAATTGGAAGGATGTCGAAGATTTCATCGTTTATCTTAATTCTAAAAAAGTAAATATGTATGCATAAATTATAGCAAACGTTTTTAAGTTCCTGCTTGATAATAGTTTTGATGAATTTCGTTTGCCATAAAAGTGTTCTTTCAAAGTCTGAAATATCATAAATGTCGAATATGCTTTCTGATTGGGCCCAATGGACACAAGAGAGAAATAGAATTAATGTCAACTGTTATACCATGTTACCATCGTGACTAGTCAGCCAAAGTGATTTATAATCACGAAAAACTTTCCCACCGAATTTTAGGTATTTTATTTTGACATTTCTGTCATTTTCTGAAATTGTTTTTTTTCAAAGTTCCAAGAGGAAGAACTAGTCTTTTTCTTGTTTTGGGAACATAATTATATCTAACAATATGGCAATATGTTGGTGGGAACATTATATATGTACTAGTATTTTTTATAACTTGTTTTGTTTTAATTTTCTTTTCTTAAAAAATTATGAATTCGTATTATGTTAACTAAAATGTATTCTGTTTGAAGTTTTTGTGAGTATTTTTTTTTTATTTTTTGTTGACTCTTGTTTGTCCTTATTATTATTATATTATTATTATTATTATTATTATTTATTAAATGCTATCTTTTTAGATTCAAAGATATATAGATTCAAAGTATCTGCGCCATAATAAATAAAAACGTAACAGTTGCAGCTCGCTTTGTTCTACCAATATTGCCAATATAATCGGCATAGGTATGCAAGTAAAAAAATAATGGACTTTTGAAAGATCGTTACTTATGTGTTGGCCTGTGAATTTCTTACAATCCCTTCAAGTATCGGCGAGATTGATATCCTTAATGGAGCAGCTGGTCGGAGGAAAGTATACTTGATAAGTAGAATCTCAGCATCTTTGCCCCGGTTCACAAGACAGGAGACCCCTTAACTGCGCCAGCTATATAGAGGCATCAATCTTCTTAACATCACAAACAAGATCTATTTGGCCGTACTATGTGAACACCTGAAATCATTTGTCAACGAGAAGATAGGACGGTTATACGCCCGTTAAGTCCACAACCCACCAGACTACTTAGAATGTCTGCTGGATATTTACAACTTATTATTATAATATAAGGATATCTGGCGCGTCATGTCCAATTTATAGCGGCAATTTTAAAAATTAGATAAACCCATAAACTTAGGTAAACCCTGTTTAGCAAGAAAATTTAGAAATTTGACAATCACAGCTCAAGCTCATACCATGCTGTGCAGCTTCAAGTTGGTCCATAGGATATTCTAAGAATGCGTGTGATAAATTGACAGCTTGTTAGCAAATGTTCCTTTTTTGTTCTGGGCTGTCGGTCCATTATATTAGTCAATGGACCGGACAAAGTTTCATTTATCAAGCGTACTCTCTTCCGATGAGTGTTGGTGATTGTCTTCCGCTTCTTTAAATAGTTCAGCTGACAGCCCAAAAGTTCTCTAAAAACCATAACATGATGAGCGGTCTAATATGCACAAAAACGCAATCGTCATACACATGTGTAGTTGTGCAACTTCAACCACACATTTTCATAATATGAATTGCAACCACAATGGCGCACATTGTACTCGTATGCAATAAAAAAAAATCCATTAAAATAAATTCACAGTCCGGTAGATATAAAAAATTAACTGTTTGCTCAGATTTTGCAAAAGTACCTTCTTTTGCCACATCATCATTGGTGCTGGTCTGGTCTGTGTTGCCCCCAAATTTACTCCATTATTACTCGTACTCTCGCTAGCTATGTCATCCATATACACATACACCCTCTCCGCAAGCCATTTAGCCGTCGCATATACAAACTGCGGTAAGAAGACACCAATTGGTAATTTTTGCATGGGAAATTACATTCAACCCTTAATGAGTTTTTAATACGATTTTCGTGTAACTAGAGCGTGCTTTAGAGATGGCCCGGAGTGTCGCTGTCTTTCCTTGTTTGGAATTTTTGGTTTTATTTTTATTTTTTATTTTTTTTATTTTTTATTTTGTATTTTCCGTTTCCGCTCTTACAATTGTATGTGGAAGCTCGACAAGTTAATTTGGTTTAATTGCTGTTGGCAGCACTGGAGGCTTGCCATCGCGTGGTGGTATACTGCTGATGACTGTTGTATGAGGCTGAGTACTGAGGCGGCAGGCGCCTTGATGGGTGGGGTGGTCTTGGTGTGGACAAAACCGACTGCTTTGTACTTGCAGTCGATTTAATTCAAATCAAGAAGAGAATTTGGCTAAATTGGCAAATGTTTCGGTGCAATGGCTTGTGGAATTGTAAATTCCATTTAGTTTGTAATTCTTATACATTTAATGGAGAATTTTAGCGTCAAAGAGATTCTATTATTTGGCGCGGCTCGAGTTTGGAGAGAAAGAGAAAATATGTTTGTAGTAGATGTTTTTACTAGAACAGAAAGAGGACATTATTTTGTGCGATGTCTCATTGTGTTTATTTGGACTTTGAGGTAGATACACTGTTTTTGTGGAGTGGGGGTTTAGGGAGGTTTTTCATTTGGGTAATAGGTACTACGATCTTGGCCGTCAATAAGATAGTTTTTGAAAAACACTTTCAAATGTAATTAACCTAAAATTGTTTTTGTTTGTAACTCTTCATAAGCGATTAGGAATCCCAATCAACTTTCCACCTCCATTTGTACCTAAGGGCCATTTGTACTCTTTCGTACTTTAAATAAATCCACGCCTCTTTGTTCAATTTTGACAAATCTACACAGGAAATTCCCCAGCCAATATGTACCTAAGAATGTCTGTAAATTTGAACCAAATCGATTCGGTGGTTTTCGAGATTTATACGTTTTAAAGTTTTTTTTTTATGGGCGGTGCCACGCCCCTATAACTCATGAACCAATGTACAAAGATAATTCTGTATAGATATTGAAGATACATATATAGACTACACAAACCTGGCTGGAAATTGGATGAAAATTAAGAATTTTCCCATACAATCTTTGAAAACCCTTTCCCCTTTTGGAGTGCGAATTTCTTCAAATCGCTTCTTTGTGCTCATACTTGGGCCATAAAAGCAAATTTATTTAAAAATATCAGTTTCGTTTTCGTATCTTTTACCGGTTGGGCTGGGCGCGGTGCGTTAATGGAGCCCCCTAGGACTTCTGATTGTTAAACCACCTTAAAAAGAGAGAGTATGCCTTCGTTAAAACTGCATTTTTATATTACAAGTGACAGATTAGCTTAACTATTAAAATACGATCAAAGGCAAAATGGCTACTTCAATTATTGAATTGTTACAGCTTATTGCATATCGTAAATTGCTAGAAAATTACGTAGAAATGAACATGTCATAGAAAGCAAGACTTAAATTTAAATATGTGGTATACTTATAGTTATCATTATGTCACCACACTTTCTTTTTATTTATTTTATACGCTAATCTTCGTGATTGCGATTTTCTGTCGGACAGACATTTCAAAAGTGCTGACAAAATTACTTGAAAGTGACTTCACCCAACAGGTTCAACATCTAATAGATATTTTGGCACGATTTATTTTATACCAATGGTATAGTAGCAGGAAAAACCACCTGTAGCATATAAGTGATTAGCCATTAATAAGGACTCTACTGTACTTGATATATTTACTAATTCTCACTGCATTACCAAGCACATATGTCATTACAATATGATAACTAGTCTATCATTTGGATTACTAATAAAGACTCACTTTGTACTTGAACACTGAACGAGTAGTCATATTTTATTCTATTGGAGATCATATATTTGCCACATGGCGCAGCCGGTTTTCATTAAAGCCTACGAAATCGAAAATTATTAAAGAAATCAATAAAAACAGTTGAATTATATAAGCATTTTCAACAATATCAACTTGTGCTGTAGAAGTTCGAAAAAGTATTTTTTTATAATATACATATATAACCTATTTGTGGTGACAAAAAAAAAAAAAAATTAATAAACGTGGATCTCTTCAAGAAATTAATTAAAAACTCGAACAGTGATTCCTCAGATACGGATTCTTCAGAAAGTGATTCCAATTCCAACACATATTATATAATAAATATGGATTACGTAAGAAGAATCCAGCCACTAAAGCTGGAAGATAATCTGTCAGAAAATTGGAAGAGATTTCGCCAAAGCTATTGCATTTTTGAGATCGCCGCTGGCGTGAAGGAGAAAGATGAATTAAGAGTCAACACATTTCTAAATGCAATTGGAGAAGATGCCCTGGATCTATTTAATTCATTTAATTTATCCGAAGCTGAGAAGAAAAAAATCGATCCTGTAATGAAAGCCTTTGAGGACCACTGTGTTCCTAAAAAGAATCAAACGTATGAACGATTTAAATTTTTTAGTCGAAGTCAAAGTGGTTTAGAACCGTTCGACAGTTTTCTAAAAGATTTGAAACTCCTTGCGAAAAATTGTGAATTTTCATCGTTGGAAGATTCGCTTATTCGTGATAGAATTGTTCTTGGTATAAGCGAAAAGAGACTTCAAGAAAAACTATTGAGTGCAGCTGATCTAAATTTGGATAAAGCCATTGAAATATGCCGTGCAGCAGAAGTCGCGTATCAGCAAACTAAGGAAATCCAGTCGCCAGCAACCTGTTCCAGTGTAGACGGCATCAGCGCAGCTGCAGTACAAAGTCAACAGAGACAGAAAGGTAACAGCAATTATGATCGACAATTTTCCAAAACTAATTTTAATTACGCTAAAAATAAGAAATTGTATAATAACAATATAAATGATAAAAATAATTATGGTTCTTTTAATAATGCAAATTATAACAATAGGTCTAAGGCATGCTATTATTGTAATCTAAGTCATGTAAACACTGTTTGCCCCGCTCGAGGAAAAAAATGTAACAATTGCGGTAGATTAGGTCACTATGCAGTTTGTTGTAATGTTCGTAATGTGAGAAGTATTGGCGATTCAAACGGGCACGAGTCCGAAAGAGGAGTGAGGTGCATTCGAGGTATTTCGGAAAGTGATGAAAACTCGTTTTTTGTTGACAGTTTGCATTCGAACGACAGCAAAAGTACTTGGACGGAAAATATAGTGATTGAAAATGTTTGTATTAAATTTAAAATAGACACGGGGTCACAGGCAAACATAATTCCGATTCGATATGTTACAAAATTAAACAAAATTAACAATGTTAGACCTACATCCACAGTTTTAAAACCATATGGCAGTCCCAAAATTGTTCCAATCGGTGAAGTGATATTTAAGTGTAAATTCAAACATGAAATAGCTAATGAGTTGTTTATAATAGTGAAAGAAATAGAAAATTGTAAGGATGATTTAGTACCAATCCTGGGTTTAAGGAGCTGTGTGCGGTTAGGAATAGTTAAAATAAGGAGCGTGGACAAACTAAGTTTAAATAAAATATCGTATGCCTCTAAGGAGAATTTAGTAGAACAGAACAGGGATCTGTTTGAAGGAAGAGGACAATTTCCAAAAAAATATAAAATAGAAATTCAGGAAAATGCTGTTTCAAGAGCAAATCCACCAAGGCGCATAGCAATAAAAGTTCGAGAGAAACTTTTAAAAACTCTTATAGATTTAGAAAAGAGACAGATTATTTCGAAAGTTAATGGTCCTAGAGATTGGGTACATAATCTGGTGGTCGTTGAAAAAGCTGGGGGTGATCTAAGAATTTGTTTGGATCCAGCAGAACTCAACAAAGTGATTAAAAAAGAACAGTTTCTTATCCCTACGATTGAGGATATATCTGCACAACTAGCAGGTTCAGAATTCTTCACGGTATTAGACCTAAAAGAAGGGTTTTGGCAAGTAGCTCTGCATGATGAGTCTAAGAAGTATTGTTGTTTCTCAACACCATTTGGATGTTATGAATTTAATGTTTTACCTTTTGGTGTAACCACAGCTCCAGAAATATTTCAAAAGTATAATTACGATTACTTTGGTGATCTCCAAGGTGTAGTTATTTATATAGATGATTTTTTGGTATACGGTAAAACCAAAGAAGAGCATGACAGGAATTTAGTAACAATTTTGGAGCGTGCACGGAAGCTGGGCATTAAATTCAACGGAAAAAAGATTCAGTTTAGGCAGAATAGTGTAAAATATTTAGGACATGTATTTAGCAAAGAAGGGATGAAACCTGATGAGAGTCGAATTATAGCTATAAAAAACTTAAAAGTACCAACGTCGAAAAAAGAACTTCAAAGTTTTTTAGGGTTTGTTAACTACTTACGAAGTTTTATTCCTAATCTTTCAGAATTAACTGCTCCATTAAGAGAATTATTGCGTAATGACGTTCATTTCAAATGGCACTCAAGCCATACAAAATGCGTTGAGTTGCTAAAAAACAAACTGGAAAAAATTCCTTTTCTTAAACCTTTTGACCCTGCAAAGAAACTAACAATACAAGCTGATGCATCTCAGTACGGTATTGGCTGTTGTTTGATGCAAGACAACAGACCTATTTGCTATGCATCCAGGAGTTTAAGCGTTGCTGAAATAAACTATGCGCCTATAGAAAAAGAATTTCTCGCAATTTCGCATGCATGTAAAAAGTTTCACAATTTTATTTATGGTAACAAAGTTTTAGTTTATAGCGATCATAAACCACTGGAGGCGATTATGAAAAAAGAAGTTGGTAAAATTATGTCGTCCAAACTGCGAAGAACTCGATTATTCTTATTTAACTATGATCTGGAGGTCCAGTATCTGCCGGGCAAGTATATGCACATTGCAGACTACTTGTCCCGGAATTTTGTTGTGGATAAAAGTGAGGTAGAGCAAAGCAAAATCGAAATAGTTTTGTCAATCAATGTAAGTGATGAAAAGCAAGAATTGTTTAGAAAAGAAACCAAAGAAGATCCTGTTCTTTCCAATTTGTTAAGAACTTATAAAAATGGATGGCCGAATTCCATAAGTAAAGTCCCAGATAATATCAAATGTTATTTTCATAAACGATTTGACATTTTTGTTGAAAATGATTTATTATTTATTAACCACAGATTAATAGTTCCTAAATCACTACAATACGAAATGCTACTCAAGCTTCATCAATCCCATTTAGGTATTTCAAAAACAAAAATTAAGGCACGCGAGTTGCTTTATTGGCCAGGCATGACGGTTGATATCGAAAATTTTATTAAAAAGTGTTGGACCTGTTTACAGTGTCTACCTGTTAGCAACAATGAACAAATGATTAGCCATGAAATACCTGAATTACCATTTCATAAAGTAGGTTGTGACATTTTTGAATGGAATGGTTTTAATTTTCTCATCGTTATAGATTATCTATCAAAATGGATCGAAGTTGAAAAAATTAAAACCAAAACAGCTTCAGACATCTGTTTTAGTTGGGCTAAGATATTTTCTCGGTTTGGTATTCCGGCAGTAGTTGTCGCAGATAATATGCCGTTCAGCTCTTTTGCATGTAAGCAGTTTGCTTGCAAATGGAATTTTGAAATTATTACCAGTAGTTCATATTATCCCAAGTCAAATGGACTTGCGGAAAGAGGAGTTCAAATCGTAAAAAACTTTTTAAGAAAATCGTATAAGTCAGAAGATTTTTATATATCGCTTTTAGAGTACAACAATACACCAGTTAAATATTTGGATGTTTCGCCTGCACAAATTCTAATGAATAGAAGATTGCGCACTATATTACCTATTCACTCGACTCTTTTAAAATCAGCAGGGAACAAAGATATACAAAATTCTATTAAATTTAAACAGTATCAAAACGAGAAATATTACAATATGCATGCAAGACGAGGTGAAACTTATTTTAATCGGAATGAACAAATTTATTGTAAGATTGGAAATAATTGGGAAATAGGCTACATTAAAAGAAAACTGCGTGAACCAAGGTCCTACATTGTTTTTATTCCTTCCAGAAATAGAGAGTATAGACGAAATTCTAAATTTTTAAAAATATGTGATGATAACAAAGCTGAACTTATGAATCGAATAGATGATGGCCGGTTCGAACACTTCATTGATGCGCATAATGACAATCATAGTAATCCAGCTACACTTCCAAGTACTTTTGAAGGAAATGCTATGAGAGATTATAATAGTCCAGATATAAATAATAACAATCGGAATGCACCTCACAGCCCTTCTCGTACAAGATCAGGTACTATTTACAACTAAATAAAAAAAAAAAAAATTAATTGTAATACTTACCTATGCAATAAATATGTAATATATAAATATGTAAACACATATAATGTATATATAAATATAAAGTAGGTAATATCTGTAAAATAAGAACTTTTTAATTTCGATTTTTGAATTTTCATATATTTAAACCTAAACCTAAATCTATTTTATTGAATTATCTAAAATGTATTATTTTGAATTATTTGTAAATTGTTTTGGACTTAAAAGGGAGATGTAGCATATAAGTGATTAGCCATTAATAAGGACTCTACTGTACTTGATATATTTACTAATTCTCACTGCATTACCAAGCACATATGTCATTACAATATGATAACTAGTCTATCATTTGGATTACTAATAAAGACTCACTTTGTACTTGAACACTGAACGAGTAGTCATATTTTATTCTATTGGAGATCATATATTTGCCACACCACCCCTCCGACGAGCTTTTGCCCGGCCTTCCGCAAGTGTGCCACCATCTGCTACAGGAAACTATAACACCCCACCCTCCAGGTTACAATCTATCAGTCGAAAAAAAGGCATGAGTACAATAACTTTGGCACAAAATAATAATTAATTCTTGTTCTTGTAGAAGGACATAATAGAAACATATTTTACTTTTTAAGGGGGTCGTTCTCCCGCTGCCGTTTAGGCGGAAGAGGTAATTAAAAAAATAGTACTTACTTAAAATGAAAAAAGGAAAAAATATTAAGAAAGAACGGCAACACAAAAGAACCCCGATGAACAGCACCTATTAGTATACTTGGCAACAGTGATGACATCACTTTTCCAAATCTCTTTTGCTACATGGGCAATAATAAACTCTAAAACTTGTTGTACCTATTGCGGGTGTATTTTCGGAGTCTCTGAGCATCTTAAAATCCTTCAGGCTCTCGGACACAGCCGGTGTGTTTCAGGCGGAAATACTTGCTATCCGTGAAGCCTGTCGCCTAATCAAACTACACACGAACATAGTTCCAAAGCAAAAGATAGACATATTCATTGACAGTCAAGCTGCGATCAAGGCTATTGCCTCAGTCAATATAAACTCAAAATTAGTATTAGAATGTCGAGAGGAGTTGGCCCTGCTTGATCAGTTCAGGATTACCCTGATCTGGATTCCAGGCCATAGCAACGTTTATGGAAACGAACAGGCTGACGAGCTGGCCAGGCGAGGTTCGGGCCTCCACTGCTCACTTGCGTAATCGGTCCAAATTCCAAAAGCAGTCAAAGCAAAAGTTTCCGCAGAACCCCTATCGAAAGCCAATCTCAGATGGAGGAGGCTAACAAATTGTGTCATATCCAGAAGGATGTGGCCAAATTATAGCAGGGAAACAACAACCCACCTCCTAAGTAAAACACATAAAGATATAGCCAGGGTAATAACGATTACCACAAGCCACTGGCCTATAGGGGACCACGCAGTCAGATTAGGCATTACGCATAATACACACTGTCGCAGTTGTAATGACGCAGCCGAAAAGGAAACTCTCATTCACTACCTATGCACTTGTCCGGTACTAGCTAGGACTAGACAGCGAGCTCTGAATAAACCCTTCTTCACATCCCTCGAAGAAGTCTCAAAGAATAGCATCAAAGAACTTATAACCTTTTTGAATTCCACAGGCTGGATCTAAACTCTCCACTTCGATAAACTTTAACAGCCAGGTCAAATAAGTTGTGGTAACAAATCGGCACATAGTGCTACTTGGGTTATCTAATAAACCGCCACACACCTGGTGTACCTAAGTATAGGGACATTTGCCAGAGGACTAAACCTTACAAACATTTTAGTCCGGGGTTGAAACCTATCTGCAAGCTTCCCAACGCTGTTGAAGTGTAATAAGTTCACCTTTCTCGGGTGAAGTATTTCCAAAACCAAGAACCCATCATACACAAACCAGTAAGAATAGACCGTCGACTCCTCCCACATAACGGACTTTGCCTACAAGCTGCCGGGGCGGGCCCAGGATTTTTCATGTATTGGTGCTGTACAAAGTCAAAGGAGCGCCATTAACGCACGCATACTTGAAAAATCATAGGCCCATGGTATAGCATGGAAAATCATTGCCGCCATTAATTTTGACATTTACACGTATTCACAGACAGGGCAATTTTTTCTGGTGGGAATCGGGTAAGTGTACGGGTCACGGGAAGTCGACGGTCTATTCTTAAGGACCATTCACATGGGAGCGAACGATCGAATTGATGAAATGCGAATAAACTACTTTTTATGCATTTATAAACAGAAAATTCCAAATTTTATTATTCCAAGATATCCTCCTATTAGAATAAGGTTAAGTTCGAACGAATTTTTTATTCGCTACTTTGTGGAACGCGATTTATATGATGTGGATTGTAAATAGACTGACAATTCGCGCCAGGGTGTTTTCGTTCGCGGCAAAAAATTTGGATTTCGAAATTTCGTTATTAGGACTATTTTTAAACTTGGTTTCTTAGTATATTTTGATGTAACAATTAATTATCCTCCTCTTGGAATAGTAAAATGTGAAATTTTCTGTTCATAAATGCATCAAAAATGGTTTGTTAGCATTTTAGTAATTCGTTCGCTCGCTCTCATGTGAATAGTCCTTTACTGGTTTGTGCCATCATAGTTGGATGCGCACTTACGGTGTGAACAACTCGAGGCAGCTGGCTAGAAGCTGGGTTGGCTGAGGGGACTATTTAATAAGGTGGTATCGAATGCGCCATCTTAGTAAGCAAATATTTACTCAATCATATCAGCGATCGTATATTTCAGTCGAAGATATACCTAATATATAAAAAAAATATTCAACACTCTGCGAAATCTGTTAGCACTCCCGCAATAACAGCTCAAAATTTCAAGGCTTTTCCAATTTGATTTTCACGTCGTGCATTCATTTAGAACTAAAAGCATAGTAGGTGTAAATGTCGAATTGACTTTGGATTACAGATGCCTTTGCAAATATAACAGTCAGTTGGGCGGGTAAATATCAATCACACACGCGTGGTTTGAGTATAGGAGTTGGGAAACACGAGCGCTGACCTCATTTCTAACCGCAAATTCATTGAAACACTAATTTGTTAACATTTTCGGGAATTATTTGACTTGCTGCCGGAGTCGCGCGTCGCCACAGAACAATTTCGGTCAGCCATACGCAATAATTTCATCGCGCTCGACTTCTATGTAAGTTGTATATACATATAATATATCCATAACATTGGCAACACAATGCTGTGCTTGCACCCCTAACCTGACACCTCGCCTGGTCACATCCTAATTCGGTCCGATAATCACGCTGTAAACCAACTTCAAACCGACAAATTTGTAGGCTCATCGTCGTTGTCGAAATAGTTGATCCAATTTGAATGCCCCCCAAATGCCACATTACAATTGTTGTCAGCGAGCTACAAAGCTAACGACTGTATTGGTCGTGATGCACAATGCCTATGTATCTAAAGTCCCTAGGTGGTGGGTGGCGATGGCCACCAACATACTAGGTTCCATATGTGCTGTGCGTATGAATGCGTAAAGTCCAGAATTTTCGCACTGTCAGTTGGCCTTAATGAAACCGGGCCTCGGCTGTTGGTAACCGAATGGCACACCGACACAGAATAACTGTGCGACTGTGTGAAAATGCACAAAATCCAATTGTTACAGATGGCAAATGTGTATCTCTGTAGAATCGCACTGTTAGATGGACTGGCTAATAAATACGTTTCATTTTGGGGGGTTTAGTTGTGTCCATGCAGTTCTTCCGGTTTGAAAGCTTTATTTCAGGCATATCCTGACGCTTAGGCATACACACGTTCATGCACATCCACATCTACATATATATAGGGACATTGAGTCCATTGCCGTTCCGTTCTCTTTAATTACATTTTCGAATGCATCTGCCATTTCCTGTGGGATCACATTGAAAAGTGACCAAAGTGGGTCCTTCAAATGGAGGATTTCTCATCGGAATTCATGTATAGCTAATGAATGGCCTGCAGTGGTGACAGAAACGAGCATTTTATTTAAACTCCCTAAGGAGATTTTGCTGATTGTTGGTTTGGATATGCGAATGTCGAGATGGGTATTCACACAACGCGTTCGGCTATTGTCAATATTAGGCTAGCTCTTACGCATCAATTTGCCGCAGCCAGAGGCATATACCATCTGTAGGGAATTGGAAGTGCAACATTGGTGTCTGGTAAAATTTGTTAAATAAGTCTTCTGATCATATTCAGTATCCAAATGAAGTGGTAAGAACTTGCGTTTGTTATATGTAGTTGTAACGTTCAATTTTGAGAACCGTTTTAGTTCACATGTTGGAAATGACCAAGGTACAAAGGATTTCGGGTAGTTATTTGCGATTTACACTGAAATTTTTTTGTTGATCCTGCAATTATTCAAAAACAATCAACAGACAAGTACCTAAGTCATAAAATTAAAGGGTAAATAAGGAACGACGGCTGGAATTTCCCAAGATCAAACAATGAACTACTCGAAAAGCGTATAAAAAGATGCGCCGATAGGATGAGGCCATTGCGAATATTTCGTTGCAGGAGTTCACATCAGCAATTTTTTTTTTCAAAGTTTTAAAAAAGCTTTGAAAAGAACTGTTTTTATTTAGTTTAAAAAAAAATGGGTTCCGGCAAGACTTTGACAGCGACAGAAAGAGGAATAATAGATGATTTCAGGGTGTTAGGACTCTCAGGCCAAGAAATTGCAATGAGGCTAAATAGAAGTAATACATACATAAACAGTTATCTTGCGGATCCACAATACATTGCGAGAAAAGCGGTTAATTCTCCGGTTTGCATCAAATTCTACTCTACCAGTGACTAAAATAAGAGCCAACAGACAGCATAGCAACGGTCCGAAGGATAATACGAAAAAGTGGTACTATACGGAGAAGACAACTTAAAAAGAAATCTATTTTGAGGCAAGTATCTACACAAGTGTGGGCGCAGTAGCGCAGTGGTTAGTGTGCTGGACTACTGTGTGAGGGATCCCAGGTTCGTCACCGGAAAAACACAAAGCTGAGCCACTGCGCCTCCGCACACGCTTCCAGTATGAATTGAAAAATCAAGAATAAATTCCAAAGGTTAACTGCACAAGTGCACATGTAAGTGTAGGTAAAGATAATTAAAGACGAATATTATAGAAGTGTAAAATAGCATACATCCAGGAACATCCATTATTATATTCGCTTATGGAGTAGGTATATAGCCATTAGTCAAATAACCATCTTCGCCTTGAACCTACCTTTGAGGCTCAATAAGAGACTCACTGCTTTAGAATTTATAACCTACATAGGTACTAGTATTCAAAAACATTGACCTGCATTTAACGTTGGAAATCAATCCAATAAACAAGTTCCCATAAAACGGAATAGTAAACTGAACAACAGAAAAGTTTTTTTTCCCGCTTACGAAAATCTAATGTAAATTAAGTTTTAATGTAAAAACATTTTACAACCCATTGCACCATCGTTATTTCGATTATATCGCCAAAAGTTTTTATAGTGTCGGTTGTCCTAAGTTAAAACAAAAAAAAAAAGAAAACTATTCTTTCTGGCTAAACTTGCTATATTGGAGTTTAAATAATTCATGCAAAAACAAAAAAAAGGAAGAAGAACTGCTCTCAGTAGTGGACATTGGATACAATTTGAAACGAGCACCAACATAAAAAAAATCACCCTTACAGACCAAGATAAAACCGTTGAATATGTTGCAAAACTTATTTGGACATTTAGTGGGAAGATAAACTCATGAAAATTTTATTCGTCTCGAATAAGAACAACGAAAGGACACAAACGGACAACAATTTAATTTGCATTCGCTTTTCGAAAAGTCGGAGAAAAGAAATCGCTATTCTCTATCACTTGTGTGGGTACTTGTGTAGTAGTATACAGTATACACATTTTGGAGGGTAACTGAAGTGATGTTTTTTTTTGTTTCTTAATAGTGAACTCCCACTTAAAACTATATTCGATTGCCGCGTTAAATTATAATTAAATGAGTAATTTTAGGTGACTGTACCAGCGACCATACTTACTAACGGACTGTCAGAGGCTACCTGCGGGAGGTAAGACTGTTTCGGTCACCCTCTGTCTATTTCTGAAGACTAACCGCTAACGGGAAGAGTTGACCACGTCAGTCAATTTTATCTTCACATGTAGAACTTTCAGACTCCGTCAGAGGCTACCAGCGGCGGGTTAGACTGTTTCGGTCACCCTCTGTCTATTTCTGAAGACTAACCGCTAACGGGAAAAGTTGACCACGTCAGTCAATTTTATCTTCACATGTAGAACTTTCAGACTCCGTCAGAGGGGATAGGCGGGGGGTTAGACTGTTTCGGTCACCCTTTGTCTGTTTCTGCAGACTAACCGCCAACGGGAAGAGTTGACCACGTCAGTCAATTTTATCTTCACATGTAGAACTTTCAGACTCCGTCAGAATGGATTGGCAGGGGGTTAGACTGTTTCGGTTATCCTTCGTCGCTCTCTCCTGCCGCAGCCTATACCCTGATCTGTTCCAGCCACCCTCCCTTACTAACGGACATCCAGAGGCTACCAGCGGGGGTTTAGACTGCTTCGGTCACCCCTTTGCTCTCCCCAAAGACTAACCGCCAACTGGAGGAGCTGACTACACCAATCAACCTCATCTCAACAATTCAAGGACCCCGTCAGAGGCAGCAGACGAGGGGTTGGGCTGCTACGATCACCCCTCGCCTTTTCACCAATGACAAATCGCGACATCTACTTTCGGTACCAAGCAGCAGGTTGGAGTACTTCAATCAAGCTTTTCGGCTCAGCACCAGTCTCTGTCATGTGGACAGATCATTTTCCAACAGACAATCCATTCACGGACTTTTGGTCAAGCAGCAAAGCTGATTGGTTCAATCACCCAGAGATTAAATTAGATTTGACTGCTTCAGTCACCACCAAAAACCTCTCTTATTTAAATGGCGCTCTGACGTAAAAATCCCGTCACAAAGCAGTCATTTAAATGTCGTTCTGTGTGATCCCCATTTTTGGGATAACATTTTCGGCGTCATTTGACTAGGAAAATGTCGGACCAAATGACATCAATTTAATGGCATTTAAATGGCGGAAAAAATTACCGTGTGATCGCTCTTGGCTGTTGCGCCATTTAAATGTCAGCCTCCAAAAATTGGCAAGGCTCGAAATCCTTGCCATGCCATGACGAAGCATTTAATACGATATCTGTGCTTTCATTTTGACTTTTGTCTCGTGGCGAAAGGACGTGTTAGATTAGATTAGATTAGATATTAAGTCGGGAGAGCCTTCATAGGGCTCTGGCACTGTATAGTCTCTCTAAAGGGGCCTAATGTGGGTCCTAGAGCAATCTTTTTACTCCGGAGACAGTCAGGAAGACAAGTACCTATATGTATCTTTTCGGGGGGTATTTCATCAAGATTTGCTCTTAGTTAACGATTTCTTCGCCAAAGACATTCTTTCTAAGGCAAAAGAGAGCCGGACATTCCGTGAGAATGTGAAAAGAGGGTTCGTCGCTCTCCAGACATAGTCTACATGTGGGGAATATGGACGAGTATTTGCCTAGGCTGACTGAAAAGTTCGCTTGAGGCGATTCTCCATAAATGCCAGATCCAGTCCCTGTATCCATCTTGGACCCGTCTTGTATATCAGAATAGATCAAGTCGCGATGGAGTATGTATTTTTTCCAGTCTTACCTTGGAGGGATGATGATAGAGAAGTTTTTATGGAAGCCATATTATATTATTATATTAGGGAAAGGTGACCTCCATGGTAGGAATGGGGGTCGATGATTTTCGAATGGAATAGAGATCCCTTGATTAGACAGAGATTGGATTGGTGCCGGGCATTACCTTGGGAATTCTATTGCTGCTTGCGAATTTGGGTGCCCTACCTCGTTGAGAGGTTTTTGGTGGTGACTCAGGCAGTCAAATCTTATATAAGTTTACATCACCTGGTTGCGGCTTATAGTCTTCGGGTCAAGGTCAACAAATAATCGAATTGATTGGGTGATATACGAAGGACATTGCGATATAGTTCAGGTTCTTCTTCGCGCAATTCCAGTAGTAATCCAACACCAAATCCACTCTTCTCGGGACGCTCAACCACTTGTTTTGCCAAAACTCCACTTTCGTCGCGTTGGCTCGTAATCAAGATCGTCTTCTTCCAGCACACACGCCGCTAAATACACCGTCTCTGCGATTTCCACCATCATCCCAAAAGTTCTTTTCGACATTTTTTATTTATTATAATATTTTTTTTTCTTTTCACTGCTATTTCCTATTTAATTTAATTAAAAAAGTTGCACGTATGCGTCTTCGCCGAGAGAAAAACACTAAATGACAGTAGGACATTACCGTCTGATCGCAAATCAGATAAATGACGGGTAATCGAAATAATAGGACAGGTGACATTTGTCATTTTGATGAGGCAAGTCATTGCCACGTGATCGCCATTTTTTCGCTCGTCATTTATATGGCATCCCAACGGTGTCGCAGTGTCCGTCATTTGATTTTGGGACACAAATGACGATGATAGTCATTTCGTGTGATCGCCATTTTTCCAATGACGAATCGTTGCTTAAATGTCGCTCTAATGCGACATAATAATAATGAATAATGTTGGAAAACAAAGCCTATGCAAACAGCTGAGCTAAGAAAAATGTGAGAGCTCGCAAGTAAGTAAGGTGAGGCAACACGTGATTGTGAAACATGCATAACATTCGTACGACACGGAAGCTGTTTATTTTAATTATATACAACATTTCTGCATCTAATACTACTATCAAATAAAAAAAAATGGACAAAGGGCGTGGCACCGTCCATACTAAAAAAAAAATTTAAAATCTTATATCTCATTGGCGTATCATTCCTTAAAAAAAAGCATAAGCATATATTTGCATCAAAATTTTTAGGCATAGCTAGCTATGTATAGAGCAAATAATGATCCCTTTAGTTAACTAATCCAATTGTGCTATTGAAATTAAATAATAAAAAATGTCCTTTCTTTGTGTGAGCTTGTTACCAGCTTCTACCTTATAAGAGCTTTGCTACAACGCGTTCTTTCAATGTTTGTTATTATGTATCTATAGAAATTTTAAAATAAATCAGCGCTAATTAAATTACAATGTAGAAAGGACTTCTGCCTTACAACTTCTTATCGAATATCAGATGGTGACGTCTGTAGATAGCATTGCTACTTCAAATAAAGCTCCATTGAAATTAGTCCTACATGTATTTTTTTATTACGTTTTCGTGTATTACATAAAATACCAGTAAATCAGGGACGCTGATAGAATGACTGAGTTGCTTGTATCTGTAGTCCATTTACAACCATTCAGAGATACTTTAATATGACAATCTGATTCAGTTGACGACTGGAATATTGCTGTTGAATTAAGTAGTTAATTGTGTGTATGTAGGACACGATACGAAGCCTTGAGAGCCTTGAGAGTATATTAATTTAACTCCAGATTTATTGTGTAGATACATCTGTATTCTTATTATGAAGATGCAGTTTATAGTACTTATTAAACTCATTATAGCTAAATAGTGGTAAAATAACGAGGTAGTACGTACGATTTGTCACAGATTTATATTAGTACTATATTAATATAATAACCTATCTAAAGGACTGAAATTTTGAATATGTAGATGAAAAGTCACGCTGATAGCTGATGTCACCTGAATGAAATGTAGGAAGCAACACACAAGATACATGGTTATACGAATATACGCAATCACAGTCACAGAGAGGAACTGCTTTTATATTCCTATACAGTGCCAAACGCATTTTATTTTCACCGTCAGCGGTCAGCCATGTATATGAAGCGATACAGAGAGCAAGTGGACCATTTTAGTTAGGCATCAGGGCTCCCGTTGACGAGTCCCGTACTCCCGTCCCGAGACGAGCTAGAAAATTCACGGCGTAAACATGAACAAAAATAGTGAAAGAGAATTCTGGGTAGAATTTTTAGAAATTTTCTTTTTTTAAACCATTCCTTGCCCCAAATTCTTTTTTTTTGTTTTTTTTTTTGTGGTCATGTATAGTTTGGACTTTGGAGTATAGGTACAAGGTTGGGTATAGGCTTTTTTTTTTGTTGTTTCTTTCGCTTGGCCAGTAAACATTAAGAAAACATTTTTCTTAGAAATATTATGTAACAGAACTTCTTAAAATAAGATGACAGATAGCCAAACAAGCGGTTTGTAAGCTCTATGAGCAAATGAGGAGGGAAAATCAGTAGGACAAAGCCAGCTTGCAAGATTTGAGCATAACAAATATTTCACGAAGTTAAATACCTAAAAGCCTTTAAAAATGCAATAAAATCAGTAAAACTAAATTTGTTCCATGTATTATGGCTTTATTAGTAAGAGCAAATATTCCCATTTATGGAACAAGTGGTTCAAGTGGCTGCCTCGGCTGGCTTCGCAGTAGCGCATTCTGTCACTCCAATTTTCCAAGACTTTGTTGATAATCTCGGGCTGTAGCTCACGGACTGCTTAGATGATATTGCCCTTAAATGCTTGAATCGTTTCCGGATTGTTGGCATAACATCGGTCCTTCACGGTTTCCCACAAAAAAAAAGTCCAAAGGGGGCCAAATCGCAATTCTGAGGCAGCCAATTGACATCGCCAAGTCGGCTGATAACATAATACGGTTTGGGAAAAGTTCGATTGTGGCATGGGCTGAGTATGGCATGGCGCGCCAACCAGCATGAATCAAAGGTTGTCCAAATCCATGTCTTCAATTTCAGTTTAAAAAAAGTCGGTTAACATGGCTCTGTAAAGCCCACCGTTGACCGAAATGTTGTTCCCAACCTCATATTCGAAGAAAAATGGTCCAATGATGCCACCACTTCACAATCCGCACCAAACTGTCACTCTCTGTGCGTAGAAATTCCACCCCAGACTGTAGGAATTTAGAAACTTGAATATAAAATTAGAATATCGGAAGCGGAAGCTTTCCTTTACTATTTATATAATTTTCTCCTAGTTTGGAGGTTGGATGGTATCATTGTCGTGACAATGGCTTGTTTTATTTGGTTGCCATGAATTGTTGCAGCTCATTCCATGCCAAGGTTAACCATCAGAAAGTAAACTACCTGCATCGCCAGAGAAATGGACTCACAACAAACGACTGACAGACAAATATGATGCCGGTTGAAGGTTGATTTCAGTATTTCTACATTTAAATGTGTGTAGACACAACACAGTACCTATAGCAAAAGCTGCAAGGCGGCCACAAAGACCTAAAGAAAATCATCAAAATATAGAATAATCACTAACTGAAAACTCACACACAAATCAATGGCATTAATGTCAATGAATCATCGCGCCTTCATGCTTAAGGATATCCAATCGAATAACACAAACAAAATTATGTATGTACGTACTGCATTATCAATTGAAAATATTTCCCAATGTTTGTTTATACAAATAATATTCAGACTACACATTCGCATATGAAGTGTTTCCAAACACCCAAGCTCTCATACTCGCCGCAATCATGAGATCACAGAGAGTCTACCTCATTAATGCTAAATTATACAGCAAAGGCAAAGCAATCATCAATTACCAATTCCTCGTTGATTAGATCGAAATAAATACCACCCTTTGCTACATATCCACTCAGACGTAAGACTGATTTCTAATTTCGTTCCAACCCCACTTATACTGAATGTCTGCTTCAAGGAGGATTCGTAGGAATAACACATAACACATACGAGTACAAAAATCGTTTGATTCCTACTTAAGATGTTATAACAGCATATTATAAAACAAACTTTACGAAAGGAAGAACCGAATAAACCAGAAGTCATACGAAAGTAAACGGAAAGTAAAACAAAAGGCTGCAAAACATATTTTCGTTGGCGTCCCATAGATAGAAAGAGAGAGTACGTTTTGAGCTGTATAATTTGTAATGGGGGAGAAGTCCTGTTACAAGAATACTGTTTGTTAGGGTTTGTGGGTGGAATGATTAGACTCGTTTGTTTGGAAAGGCACTGTGTCTAAGGCAAGGAAAAGTGCGTAGCGTATGCCTTGGGTATGGTTTACTTTAAAGATAAAGCCGCCCACGCTATTACATTGAAATAATACAATAATTACAAACATATGGCTTATACACTAAGACCCTTACAGGATTAAACTGTAAGAAAAGAGTGGTTAATTATGTTTTGCCTTTTTAGTGCAGTACTTTACTTATAAACGCGGTGGGTGCAGGGGGTTAGATCCCCCGAAAAACACAAATTACTTTTCAGGATTTTTTTAACTCGCAATATAATATCCTATCGAACGTACTGTGTGAACGTTTTAAAGCGTCCTGCAACACTATAATCGACACGTATATACCAAATTTTCATACTAAGGCGAATCCTGGAAAAGACCAACGAATTTCAAGTCGAAACTCACCATCTATTCACCGACTTCAAAGCCGTGTATGATAGCATACATCGTCAGGATGTATGGCGATGGCCGAATTCAGAATCCCAGCAAAACTGATTCGACTGTGTTGCGCGACGCTGAAGAGACGCGTTATCATGCGACTTCTTCAATCTTGTACTGGAGCAGATAGTGCGCAGGGCTAGTGTCAACACGGAAGGCACAACAGGTCCGTTCAGCTGCTTTGCTATGCGGACGATATTGACATCATCGGTCGCTCCCAGCGTATCGTGATAGAAGCCTTCACGGCAATTGAAAAGCAGGCGAAATCCGTTGGCCTTGAAGTAAATGAGGACAAGACTAAGCATATTCTATCAACAAACAAACAAGCATCTGTCCACCATCTAGGACAAAACGTCACTGTTGATAGCAACAATTTCGAGGTAGTTAAGGAGTTCGCCTACCTCGTAGTAAACATGAACACTACGAATGACACCCTAGTGGAGATCCGGCAACTTTCGGTTTGGCAAAACAATAGGGTTCAAAACTCCTAACTCGAAGGGCAAAATGTGTAGGTGCTCTATAAAACCCTTATATTTCCAGTTCTGCTTTATATCACCGAGTGCTGGACGATAAGCAAGAAGGGAGAGCTGATACTAGGCTCCTTCGAAAGAAAAATACTCCAGCGAATTTTTGAACCTGTGTGAAATGGGGACGAATGAAAGGAGAAGACAGTTTTTATACATACTTTGAATATTTCACCATAAATAGAAACTCACGATAGGTATGATTTGATTATTTATGATTCATGTTGATACCGATACACTTTCCACGCCTGCATATCTCAAAAATTATGTACCCTGATTCACAATATTTATGACTTATATGGTATAAGGGGACTTTTTCTTGACGTTCGAAATGTAAGTGTATATTTATTATTTACCTACAATGGTGGCCATAAGTATTTTGACAAAACTAAATTTAATTCTAATCATAATTTGAACTTACTTCATGTAAATTTTGGCATCAATGGAAAGGTCATTCAAATTCCTTTTGAATGATACCCATTTAAAAATTTTAGAATTTAAAATGTTTGTTATGGTCTACTTTAAATGACCTTTCCATTGATGCCAAAATTTACATGAAGTAAATTTCAAATTATGAGCAGAATTAACTTTAGGTTTGTCAAAATACTTATGGCCACCATTGTAGGTAAATAATAAATATACACTTACATTTCGAACGTCAAGAAAAAGTCCCCTTATACCATATAAGTCATAAATATTGTGAATCAGGGTGCAATTCTTTAGCCATGTCCGTCTATCCGTTCATCGGTGTCGGTCTGTCTTTTCGTTAAAAACACAAAATCGACTTCTGCGAATGAAATTTTGTGAAAGGACTTCTTTCTTCCGGTACCTCCCTGCACACGTACTGTTTTTAATTTTATTTTTTTTTTTAATAAAATATTTATTTTTTATGTTTTCGATTGCCTTTATACATTTAAGAAATTTGAGTACTATTCAGTACAATTTCTTTTCAATTTTCAGTACAATTTAGAAAAGTCGATTTTCATCACTACTCCGTCAGTTCCCTTTACCTGCTTTTCTGACTTTTTCTGAGGGGAGTAGATATCCTCTATTCTTGCAATAAAATAACACGCTTTTCTCCGACTTATTAAGGAGATTTTGTATCTTGTAAAAAATAAACAAACTGATGTATTTATAAAGTTTATAAACAAGTCGCTAAGTGACAAATCAAATGTTTTGAGTCTTGGCTATGATCTGCGTAACTAAATAATAAGTTTGACGACATTTTTCAAAGAGTAGGTACCTAGATGATTTTGCTGATTTTGATTTAAATACTCATTTCAAGAACCGTTATGTAAAAATAAAGGAAAATATTATAGGACAAGATACAAATCGTTCACGCAATGAAAGTTTTGCACTATTGAATCTAGATTGAAAAAATATCTTCATTAATTTAATTTGTTCCTAGAGTTTTCGATTTTAAGGTTTCAAAAAATTAGGTGAAGGTTTTGTATACCTACCTACTATCTACATGTTCCCTTCGACATTTTGATATTTTTCGACTTCGACTTACCATTTAAAATCATTCACGCCACGCCACTGGTACATACCTATATACCTACTTCACTAATGCCTGTACATTCTCTACATTGAATTCAACAAAATACATGGCCCGTTAATCGAACTACTTTCAATCATAAACATATTTATGAATGAATATCTTTGGAGTGTACGATTGTACATGGCCATTCTGTTTTTAGAAAGCAGAGTAATGACTCCAAAGCAGGACTGCAATCCAGAAAACAGTTTTCAATATATGTTTCTGCTCACCGTCACCCTCTGGACAGAGCAGAAAGATCAATAATAGCTTAAAATACTGTAAAAGGATTGCCTAATAATTTTAAGCTTTTCTGGATTGACCTACCTCCATAAATTGATATAATGATTGATTTGAATGTAGTAAGGTTAAAATAGAACAGTTCGCTTTTTAACTTATTTTGAAAAATACGTTTTGCAGCCAGCTCGATGCTCCCAGATTGCGGTTTGTCTCCGCCTGTACTCGAGACTTCGAGAGCGTCGAATTTACCATGGGACAAACCCATTTTCGCACTCGTACAGTTGCAAGAGTACTTAATGATCTGAACCTAAATAAATCCGCTGGTCCAGACTGTATCTCCCCATCGTTCTGAAGAGGTGTTCTTCCACACTGGCAAAACCACTGCGTAAGCTTTTTCATCTCTCCTATTCTTCTGGACTCTTTCCGAGTAGGTGGAATTTGTCCAGAGAGCGTCGTTGAAAAAGGCGAATCTTCTTCTCCCACCAATTACCGATCCATTATTTCTAAGGTCATGGAAACGCTGATAAATCGTCAGCTTATGAAATACCCTAAATCACTCCTCAATGACCGCCAGTACGGTTTCCGTGACAACAGATCCACTGGTGATTTATAAATATAAGGCGTTCATTCGCCCTTAAGTAAAATTATTCTCATAATCTGGTCTGGTGCTCCGAAAACCATTTTGCACATACTGGATAGGATTAATTCGCTTGAACATCGCAAAAACGTTACGCGTCTCGCACTGTTCTATCGCATTTTTAACAAACAGTGCTCAAACGAAATTACCACTTGCATTCCTCCCATTCAGAAATTCAACCGCCCATCAGTTTACCAGATTCAGCATATTTTCGGTCGTACTATGAAATATAGAGATTCGTTCATAAGCCGCACAGCACGAATGTGAAATGCTTTACCAAACTCTGTTTTTCCTCCTTGTTACGGTTTAAAGACATTTAAAACCTGTCCTGTCTGTCTCCTGTCTTATCTGTCCCCATTTCCCTAACGCCCGCGCTGTGTAGTTCACCCTACATCAAAAGACTAGTCATAATCTCATTAGTGCGTGTCCATTATAACAAAAAAAAATAAGACCCCGCTCTCTTCGCATCAACAGATCACTCAACCAGTAGACGATCATAAAATTGCTTAAGCTACGATTACACGGCCATTTTTTCGAATCATTTAAATGACGCTCTGACGTAAAAATCGCGTCACAAAGTAGGTAGTCATTTAAATGTCGTTCTGTATGATCGCCATTTTTGGGATAACATTTTCGGCGTCATTTAAATGACTAGGAAAATGTGGGACCAAATGACATGTATTTTGTGCCATTTAAATGGCGGAAAAAATTGGCCGTGTGATCGCTCTTCAATGACGCCTGGGACACATGACTAAACTTTTTGGCTGTTGCGTCTTTAAAATGGCATCCCAACGGAATATTCTAAATGACTCGCCGTGTCCGTCATTTCGTGTGATCGCCATTTTTCGAATGACGAATCGTAGCTTAAATGTCGCTCCACTGCGATATTTTTTCCTAACGTCACAGCGCCATTTAAATGACTCAAAAAAATGGCCGTGTAATCGTAGCTTTAGTCTGGGTACTTTTCTGGACCTTCTCCGCCTTTTTATATATACATGCAGTCTTTTCACTGAGAACCAGAAACGTTTGCGGACCAATCAAAATATTTTCGATACAAGGAGTAGGTGATAATATGACTCGGTTTTACGAAAGAGAACAAAATTTACAAAATCAGCAGGGAATTAAGGAAGACACCCGCTCTAGTACCAACAATAGCACTGCACTGGTAGTTGGTACTGCACCATCATAGTAGCTACATTGATTATGCAACTTAGCCAATTGTAACTTTGTTGCTTGAGCCTGATCTATCTATAAGAAGTTTACTTTCGAAACATCAAAACAGTAGACGCTTGAACATTTAAACGAGGAATACGAGGAAACACTGCCAGCACCGATAGGGAAAAATCTTTTCCCATTTTATTTAGTCCGAAAAAAATGTGTACTTATGTGCACATATGGGTGTAAGTGTATGTACTCATAAATGGATTTTCGCATGCATGAAATCCTTGTACGTCTTCGGGGATACGCGAAAATGTGAACTCGTATGGAAAAAATTTATGTATGATGTATGCATGAAATACGAGGCGGAAGTGGGACGTGGAAGGCATGGGAGTGTGTTTCGTGCAGGAGTGAAGACAGGCAGAGGGTGGTCGTAAAGCTTCTTTGTAAACAAATATTTTTGAATAAGACGAAAAATTTGCATATGGCGCATCGTAGGTAGATGTAACTTTATTTGAAATTCGAAAATCATGCCTTACACCGGAGTCGCGATGTATCCTAGATGGTGGGAAATATAAATTTAGTGTACAAAACATGTCGTAGCTGTTGGTATAAGTATACCAGTTGATGCGATGTTGTGCTGTGGAAATGGTTTTTTGTGATGTGAGCAGATTTGAAGCTGCATTATGTCGGAGTTGTCAAATTCGTTTATGTATATTAAGTTGTAAAATATGAAAGGTTTGTATTGATATTAACGTGCCAGAGAGAGTGTATGGCTAAAGGTGACTTATAAAATGGGATGTTTTGTTAACAAAGTGACGTAATTATCTACAAAGTCGGAGGTTTCAAGTGGAATATAGGGAGGCATGAGCAGAATATACCTAGGTATGTAAATATCAATCAAGCCTTAGTTAGATATTATATTCCACCTTTTCTAGGAGTACCTTAAAGGCACTGTGAGATATGGTTAAATTGAGCTCTGAACAGTTAGTTGCGGTTTATGTACCTAAATGGGAAACACCTACCCAAATCAGAGAGGTTCCGTATTAATATCTTACCTACAATGATGCACTTTTCGTCCCTGTTAAAAAAAAGAGATATATAAACACAATCCATTCCATAGCTTCCGAAAAAAAAAAAATATAAATAAGAATAAGAATGTTTACACTTTCTAGATTGTAAATAAAGCAGTCAACTGAAGTCTGTATTTAAGTTCTTATTTTGTACTGCGAGATACATATACATACCTACTGCTATACGAAATCTGAAGGCGCAGATGCTATTTTCACCGTCTCCTCCCGTTCACTGCGCACAAATTTGCCTTTCCTGCAGAAGGTAGGTACCTATGTATCTAGTTATTAACGTTTTTAAAATTTTTAAAAATAAAAAACCATACAACTTGCTTTTATTCCATGCTAAACTAATGACAGAAAAAAAATAGAAAACGTTTTCATCTCTGCCAGAATCATCTAACCGGGCAAAGTTTTTGTCAAAGAGCACAAACTTTAACTGCTTTGCAAACTACTCAGAAAGTCCTGTAAATGTTTTCTGTGCGAGTTGAAATTGGCAAAGCTGTTTCGAAACAACTACTTGTCGACTTGCCGTCTCTGCAAGGAAATGACTTGGTTATAAAATTCGCATTTATTTATATTTTTCTCCTTAACGATTTTAATTTTAATTAAATTGTATTTATGCACATTTAAATGAATTTTAGCTGGAGCTCCTGGTAGTGTACATAGGTACATACATACATAATTTGTTTATATTTGGCTTAGTTTACAATATACACTCTGTACTGCTACCGCAGGTCATCGAAGAGTTAATGGGCAGAGAATAGTATCTCGTTTGATGTTTCTACCTGCTAGAAGTACTCCAATTTCTGTTTTGTTTTAATTTGTGTTACCCTACTGATGCCCTTTAAACTGGGTCTACGAAAGGGGACATTTAAAAAAAAAATCGTTAAAACGTTTCCTGTTTTATATTCTCCATCATCATGCAAAATTGCAAATCGCTATTGAAGATTTTACCTTAATGAGTGATGAAGCTCATTTTCATCTCAATGACATTGTGATGATGAATTAATAGAACTGCTGTGATTAAATTCAGAGAACGGCACATGAAAGAACCTTAGTCGTGTACAAAGATCGGCATGTGCATCTGTGCACCCCTTCAACAGATGGACATATTATTCCACATAAAACCGCTAGACCTCTACTGCAAACAAGTGGCAGCAAATGCAGCCATCCGTATGAAAGCAATCCGTGTGTGGACTATAGTCGACAAACTGGTCACTCGTCCATTCTAGATAAAATAGAATGCATCCCTAAAGATACTGATTACACCCTCCCCCAGTTTCAAATCAGTAAGAATTTTCGAACCTGCATACCCTCCAGGGCTGACGGGGGGAGTGATGTAGTGGCTCACAGGAGATCCGTCTGCTTTTATACAGATGGCGATGGGTCCAAAACGGAAACAGGAGTACAGTAAGGGGGGGAGGGTGTTTTCTCCCAAAATTTAGATTGTATGATCTCATTCCATCTTCCTAATCACTTTAGCGTGTTTCAGGAGCTCAAAGAAGCCCTGTAGTGGCTACGGTATAATGTAATATCCGCAAAGGATATCGTAATTTTTACCAAATAATCAAGCCGCGATTAAATCCCTGGATTCGGTCATCTTCAAGTCCAAAACCGCACTCAATTGCCGCTTATCTCTTAACAAGATGGCGGAACAATTCAACATTCACCTTATATGGCTGCCGGGCCACAGGGACATTCTGGGGAATTGCATGGCCGACGAGCTTGCCATGCATGGCACAACTTCATCGATACTACCGGAAAAGGAGAAACTCTATTATACATGCGATAAGCGCCACTAATCGAATGTGATTAAACTTCACCACGTGCTCCATTACGAAACAGATCTGGCCAAAGCCGAAGCACCAATTCTGTAACACTAAAAAGATCCCATATAAGCACACACTAGTAGGTGCGCGTCATCACGGGGTACTGCATTATTGGAAGACATGCGCTCAGGCTGGGCCTTTCTTCCAATGATTTCTGTAGAAGCTGCATGGACGAGGAGGAAGAAGAGACAATTCTTCACCTCCTATGAACGTGTCCAGCCCTCTCAGCTCGTAGAAAACTATATCTCGGAGAATACTTCTTTGACAATCTCGTCGAACTCGCTAATGCAATCATAAGTTACCTCCAACGTTTCATTGTCAGCTCCTGCTGGTTCAACGGGTAGTTGTGAGATCATTCGATCCTGTGGACCTGTGGTATCACAATTGGCCTCCTCTGGTCTAAGTGAGGCTGCGCGTACTGCGGCCTGCCACCCTAACCTACATAAAAGACAGCTGCATAGCTCAAAACGTGCGTCACCGGCCCGTATTTTTTGAACACAATAATGGGATTGATGCAACCGTCAACTCGAACCGCTATGTCGAGAAAAAAAAACAAAAATACATGCTGATATACCTAAACAAGCGGCTAAATAGCATGGCGTGAAATAACGTTTTACAAAATAAGCAAAAGCAAAAACACCAAAAGCCTACTTAAAAGAAGGTTAAGACATGGAAATGCTAAAAAAAATGCGGGTTAATCTTACAGCGAGATGAATGCAAGACCAAATGGCCGTTTGCCACATGACTTCTGAGAAATAGTTGAAAAATATTTAAATCATCGCGAAATAATCGTTTGCGAAATGAAAACCGCGAATTGACAGGCACCCCCCGGAAAAGGCCGCAGACTGGTGACATGCTATCATTTGGTTTTTTTTTTACATCATACATACTTGAAAAAAGTGAAAAGCGAAAAATGCATTTGAGGATAACTATAAGTGCCGGTGTAATGGAATACAATTGGAACGTTATCGGTCGAATAATGGTTAAACCTGAAGAAAGCCATGGACGAGTTCGAAGTTCAACCGATTGTCATTCGAAAGACACCAAAGTTTCCCACACAGGAACGTCACATGGCGATTCGAAGGAAGAAGTCAAAAAATATATTGCGGCGCATGTGTTGGCCAAAGTCATGCTGTGATCGCAAGTGTTCGAGTGCGAATGAAAAAACGTGTCAATCATGCAAGTGTCCGCGCGAAGCGCATGCCATCTACCAGGAACAGGTCACATCGGTTCGCGAACGCCTCGGCTTCAAGAGTATTTCGCCAACACTCTCGGAATCAGATCCACGACAATTGGGTTACACCTGGATGCCACCAGGTATAATGACATCGTCAAAGCGTCAAAGGTCCAGCTCTACTTTGATATAAGATTCCCCAGGAGAAAGTTCCTAAACTCAGTTCAAATGGTAATATGTAAGAACCTTGAATATTTATGTCTCTGTAATTATTCAATCAGCTTATTTACGGGTTTAGTCTGTCCATTTGCATTGGCGCTATTCTACGACACCCGGAGGAGCAGAGCTTAGCTTCAATGAGGGCCAAGGCCTGTGCTAATGTCTCTATTACATGCATATATACTATACGTAGTACCTTCAACCTTCAACCGTTCGGACGTGTTTTTGTTTTGCTCCCGCTTCGCGACTTTAAATAAATTTAATTTCAATTTATTTATTTGCATACTTGCAACTTTTTCCCCTAAACCTAATAATTGGACATTGCCTTCCACCTAGTTCGCGAAACATTTGACCCAATTTAAGAACTATGTCAAAACAGTGCGGTAATACAGATTGTGTGTCAACATCGCAAGACTTTAGTGCTGATTGGGTAAATTGTAATGGACTATGCGGAAAATCATTTCATGCTCTCTGCATAGGGCTAAGTAAGCGCTCCATTACATACCTGAATGACTATAGCAATAATTTCCTTTTCTTCTGTGATGAATGCAAGGGCATATCACTTTCCCACGTCATGCTCGCGATAAAATGCATTAGTGACTCCCTTAATATAAATTCCTCTGACTGCAAATTGTTTTACAAACAAATCGGGTCACAATTTGCAAAGTATGACGAATTGTTCAAGAGCGTGGAAGAAATATCTAATAGCCTAGATGTCTCCACCACGTTTTTCAAAACGAAATTCAAAAACATAGAAAAGCAAGTCGCAAGTCTCAGTGAAATAACCAAAAAGTTACCGGCTGATTTTAACTCGAAGTGTTTGTCTTTAAAAAGTGATTTGAAAAGTGTCATTAATGCAACTCTAAACCCACATATTTCAACGATTAATGGCCATTTCAACTCCTTTCGAACCTACCTTGATACCAATTTACAAAGCCCTTCATCACCAAATGTCTCATCCCATCAACTCGTCGATCCACTACTGCTTGACATTATAAACAAAATCAATGAGGTCAGCAATGATGTCGCAGCTTTCCGACTAGTTATGGGCGATATTGATGAAAACCTTAGACTGGCATCAAGCAAAATTGATTTCATACCAGAGCTCATTCAGCCACAATCAAGCGCAGTCTACAACACGTCAATACTTACCGAAATCCTGGAATCAGCAGAACACGCAACCCCATTTAATCCTCAACCAGCATCAACGACGACTTCAACAACACCAACAGCCCCTATAATCGCAGCAATCTCCACACCCACTCCGACAGCAACATCAACGACGACTACAACCACTACATCTGCAGCAATGTCCACACCCACCCCGGCCTCACCGTCAACTGAATCACGCGCTATGCCACAGAGTGATTCGGTGCCCTTAAACCGATACGGTACACTTTGGACACTCGCCGATTGGAATAAAAGACTCGAAAAATTACACAGAACTGCCTGCGAGTATAGTTCCTTTATAATAAATAGCGCTCCTCAGCATGCAGACGTCTCTTGGATGAACAACTTTTTCCTGCAGAAATTTGGCATCTCTATCCGTAACTGCCAGATAATCTCTCCAACCAACACCAAAAATAATCAATTCAAGCTCGACTTACCTTCCAAATACTCCTGGCTTTTTTCGAGCCCCTCAACCGACGTCTTCAGCTTGGGAAAGATGACTATCAGCAAGTTGAACAATACAGGACAGGTGAAGCTTAGAAATAACAATAAGCCTAGTATTAAGCCAAATAAAAGAAAACGTAATCATAGCTCTAAATCTAATCCCAACCCTGACCCAAACTGGAGCTTTAAAGTTGGAACATTTCCTCTATTCTCCCCTCTCACTTTTCAGCCACTTACCTCTTTTTCTCAACCAACCACTTTTCCCCACACATATTTTAACGGAGCACCACCTCAAGGTATCCCTCATCACCCCACGGTAACTTCAAACCCACATAACGCCCCTCCTGCCTCCAATTATGCTGCTCATGTTACAAACTCTTCTCAACCAACCACTTCTCCTCATATGATCTTAGCACCTCCTCAAGGTACCCATCATCACTCCACGGTAATTTCAAAGTTACCTAAGCCTCAACGTAATCGCGTATCATTTAACTTGAATCCAGATCCTAGTCTCGCTTCTGATTATCCGCTAGCCCCAGTTAACTCTCCATCGACTTCCAATTACCCGAACTTCATACACTCCCATGTTCTCAATCCTGCCCCGTCTACCTCTGCTGCCTCCAATCCTGCTCTTCCCATTATTTCCCCCCATACAGACACACCTACCCCAATCTCCAAAACCCCCGCAATTTTTGATCCTTTGCTCCCCCCAGCAGTTAAACTTACTTCCAAGTTTGTAAATCATATGTCCTCCCCCAGCGACCTTGATGGCCGATATATTATGTCACGGCTGAGAGACCACAGGCTATTTGAAAATGTTCGACTTTACCTTGCCTACTTATTTGATAAGCCCGAATCCGTCTGCATTGACGGTAAAACCAAAACAAACGTTCAGATATATATTCAAAAAGAAGGCCTTCCTATTGATCCTGCCGAACTACGAGAAATCTACAACCGTTATCACGATGGCTTCAACATTTCGTCGGCTACCGTGGACAAAGACCTAGCTGCCTTTGCTTCTCATATCAGCTCTAAACGTATCTCGCACCTTCAGAGGAGCCGTGCTGACCACAACAATTTTTTTCGTCCCTAACTCGATACCTGGAACACAGCCACCCCCCCAGCATAGCATTCCTCTAACCTTTTACTATCAGAACGTAAGGGGCCTGCGTTCAAAAACCCAAGCTGTTCTGCGCCAATCTCATGCACTTCCATTCGATATCTATGCATTAACTGAAACCAATCTGATTCCCGATATAAAGAACCCGGAATTATTCCCACCCACATTTAACGTCTTTCGGGACGATATCAGCCGCCCAACGGATGACCCCCCCTGCCGTGGTGTTCTTCTTGCTGTTCACAACGACCTGGACTCTTCTCAGATTGCCACCTCTTCGTCAGCAAAACTCGACTTTGTTGCGATAAAAATAACACTCCCCCATAAGTCCCTATACTTAATGTGTTTTTATATCCTTCCGGCCCAATCTATCGAATCCTACCAACTTGCTGTCAATGCGATCGATCAAGTAATAGAGTTATCTGACTCTTCTGACGACATCATTATTTTCGGCGACTTCAATCTGCCTCAACTGCACTGGGGTTTATCTGATGATGAATCGTTTTTCATTGCGTCAAATCCCAACTCAATCAAAGAATGTCTCTTCATTGATCGACTAACTGACTCGAATCTATGCCAAGTTAGCGGCATCTCTAACTACATGGATAGGCAGTTAGACCTAATCTTCACTACTGACCCTATCAACTCCTCTGTCTCGCTTTCCCCACTTCTTCTTTCAACTATTGACAACCTTCACCCTCCTCTTCTTCTTTCATTTTTTCACGACAATCCACTACAGCCCATACCGCCCGCAGGCCTCCCTTGTTATGATTTTCATAAGGCCAATTTCCGCAAAATAAACGAACACCTCAGCAAAGTTTCATTTGAGTTTGCCAATCTCCCTGTAAATGATGCCCTCTCATGGTTTTACAGAGAGTTATTTATTTCTATCTCTCTTTTTGTTCCTGTTTCTCGACCAAAACCCTTCTCTACATCCCCCCCATGGTATAATCGAAACCTCCGATCATTACGTAACAAGAGAAACAAATTATGGTCAGTTTTTCTTCGAACCAAGTCTTATTCTGATTATTCCAATTATCTCGGCTCCTTCCTTCAGTTCACTCAGGCCTATAATTCTCTCTATCAACGATATATAAACGATGCGCAAGCGAAACTTATAAGCGACCCCAAATCTTTTTTCCGATTCGTTAATTACAAGAAAAAATCAGACGGTTACCCCCCATCCCTCTCTTACGAAAATACAGCTTCTAGTGATCCTCACACCATTGCTAACTTTTTTGCCACATTTTTTAAACAATCTTTTGCCGACAATTCCTTTGCACCAGATCCTTCTTATTTCAATTACCTACTCAACTACTCCATTGGCCCCTCCCTCTCTCAAACTTTTGAACCTACTGTAATTGAAAATAAATTACAACAACTTAGTGATGAATATTCACCTGGCCCAGATGGTATTCCCGCTATATTTCTCAAGAAGTGTTCCCTTGTTCTCTCCTATCCCCTTTCGCACCTCTTTCAGCTCTCGCTTTCCCAAGGCGACTTTCCTCAGATATGGAAGTCCTCTTTCATAACACCGATTCATAAAAAGGGATCAAAGAGCGAAGTTAGTAACTATCGCCCGATAGCCAAACTTTCGCACATACCCAAACTCCTCGAAAGTATTTTGTACGAATCCCTAAGCTTCCAATGCAAGTCTTTAATTTCCCCAAACCAACACGGCTTTCTTAAAGGTAGATCAACAACCACAAACCTCGTTGAATTCGTGTCCTCTGCCCTATCGGCCATGGAAAGTGGTAAGGAAGTTGATGTTATTGCAACTGATTTTAGCAAAGCTTTTGATAAGATACCGCATAAATTAATTCTTTTCAAATTGTCTGCCCTCGGCTTCGAACCAATACTGCTGAAATGGTTATCATCTTATTTGGAAAACCGTTTTTATAGTGTTCGCTTCAGGTCCATCCTATCCGCCCCTTTTCTTGCAACCTCTGGTGTACCACAAGGCAGTCACCTAGGTCCCCTTCTCTTTATCTTAACTATAAACGATCTTGAAAGGGTCATTAAACACTCCTCTATCTCTCTCTATGCCGACGATACCAAATTTTTCAAGCACATATCTTCATCACAAGACCCCTGTCTGCTGCAACAAGACCTAGATAGTTTTTCTATCTGGTGTCTCAAAAACTGCTTAGAGCTCAATATTCCCAAATGCCAATCTATCACCTTATCACGTAAGCACAACAAATCCCCTCCCCGTCTATACCTACTTAATAATCACCCTATATCCATCGTACAGTCTCTTCGCGACCTTGGCATATTGTACGACCGCGAGCTTAATTTCCGTTCGCATATCGAAGAGATAATACGTAAAGCCAATTCATCCCTTGGATTCATTAAAAGATGGTCAAAGGAATTCTCCGACCCCTACGTGACCAGATCTCTCTACACCACTTTTGTCCGCCCACTCCTCGAATACGCCAGCCAAACGTGGTCACCCTTTCAGCAAGTGCATATAAGCAGAATCGAAAATATACAAAGACGTTTTCTTCGATTTGCACTCCGCGGTCTTTCTTGGGACGATCCCCTTATTCTTCCTCCCTATCAAGACCGCCTCAAACTCATTGACTTGAATAGCCTTGAGGATCGCAGGGATACTGCAGACATTCTCTTCATTCATCGACTCCTATCGGGCTCTATCGACTGCCCGTCTCTTTACAACTCAATCTTCTTCAATACAAACCCTCGTAATTTAAGACACCCCCGCCTATTCTATCTACCAAACCACCGCACGTCCTACGGCTCCAACGAACCAATTTCCCGTATGCTACGGAAGGTAAACTCAAACATTTCCATTTTCGATTTTAACCGCAGCACTCCCTCCATTAAGCTCAGTCTCCTTAAATCTAAACACTAGCTTTAAGTCCTAGTTATAAGTCTTAGTTTTTAGTTCTAGTATTATAAGTTTGTATTTCTAGCTTGTACTAAGCCTAATAAATGGGGACATTGGTCCCCACCAAAATTAAAATTAAATTAAAAATTATACATACATCAAACATACTTGAAAAAAAGTATATCAAACTCACAAGCCAACTACTATGAATAACCTTTCAAAAGTCCGTTCAATCACACAGAAGACGGAATGGTTAGTCGGTGTAGGAAAAAAGAAAAAAAAAAAAAAAAAAAATCCTAAAGCATTCAGATTCGAATTCCGATTCATTGCGCTGCCAATAATAATAAACAACTTCTTTTTGGGGTACCTAGTGGTGGCGAAACTTTTTACGGTCGGTGGCAAAACATCAGTGATGTATCTCAAACAGGGGAACGAACGCTATATACAGTCTCCAAGAAATTGCCTTCAACATTTACAGTATATACACCATGATAAGAATGTCAAAATATACAATATCATACATCTTGCATTCTTGCTGGCTGAAGAGCTATTTTAGATTGAACTTGCCGTAATCAAAGCAGATTGCCTTCTTATGTATAGTAGTCGCCATAATTTGAAGAAGAAAAATCCTTTCACATTGTGCATTGTTGAGGCGTCAATTGAGTTGTTTTATTTGTGGTCATGGCAATTGATTAAGTCTACCGTACTAACGGGAAGCATTTTCCTATCCCTTTTAGATTGTTCAATTCGTTAGCTCCATTATCGCGCATTCAAAAAGTATGTTGGTGTTAAAATATTTTCCGAATTAAGTAGTGGAATGAAATATTGGAAGTGCTCCCTGACTTTTCATGTCATTTCATCATTCTCAATGGTCCGCTTGTCCATTAAGTGGGTCGCGGGTGTAGGTTGCTCAAGTGAACCCTCCATAGCTCTCGGTTCTCCGCCATCGACTCTAAATCATCAAGGGCAATCCCCATACGGGTATAGGAGAGATTATGGACTTGATCTAACCATCTCATCCTTGGTCTATTTAGAGGACGCCTACCTTATGGTACGTACGGATTCTATAGCACGTCGTGGAATCCTGGTCGGGGTCATGCGTCATGTAAAAAATAAAAAATAGCGATGTAGAAAATCACGTCGACCTATAAGATCTTTTGTACTTAAAGCGTCCGAATTTATTTAAGGTAAGTAGCGGGTAGCGGCTTTACATTCCTAATGTAGCTGATGATGTATTCATGATGACGTCTTTGATTCTTCAGTACTTATTTTTTTTTTGTCCTAAAAAATGACTTCCTTCTGATACCACAGAGGGTCGGGCATTCACACAACATGATATTATGCGGAGCTGTTTTGTCTTCCTCAAGACATAGTCGGCACTTCGGTGAGTCGACTGGTTTTGTTTCTGGTAGATACTAAATTTTGGAGGGTATTAAAGCAGTGTAGTACTGATTAGGAGTCAATAATAGATGAGCTAAGGGCTTTTATAGCCGATTGACTGTTCGTCAATTCGGTGATGGCCACGGTGTAGTGGTTAGCGTCATTGCTTGTGACCCCGAGCGGCGTTGGTTTGGGTCCCGGCGTGGGACTGCAATACTCTGCCACCGACCATAAAGAGAAATGAATAACATCAGAGTTCCTCCCCCACTACATCAAAAAGGGTTTCTGCTTGGTAGTACAATGGACCGGGATTGATCTGAGTGCTCTCCAGGATTTGTAAAATTGCCTTTTAAAAAAAAGTACTGTTCGTCAATATATGGATGTTAAGGCCTTTAATACCTGAAAAAAAACCCACATTAAGAGGACATATTAAATTTTACTCTTAAACATTTATGTACCTACATTGAAAGCCATTTAATTAAAAGGATAAACGAAGCCCTTCAAAAATGTCACAGAATTTCTAGAATTGTCCATTCAAGCCTTTGACACTCGATTTATTTGCCAGCACTATGAAAAAAAACAAAACTGTCGATGCTGATGCACGACTCTGACATCTATATATACATGATTTCGGTTCGATCGACCATTAAATGAAACAGCTCTAGTGATGTAGTCCGGAAATACACTTTCTTCTGGAACACAATCAGTGTTTCGAAGAAAGCCAATGCAATGTATTGCTTGGAAGCTATCTGCTGCAATCTTCTTTTAACTTATTGTAGGAATATGTGGTGCAACTGAAAACATCAACAACGACAAGCATTGCGCTACAAGGATGACAAAATGTCGATGTTTCCAAAGGAATGTCTGATATTTTATCTATTTTCGTTCTCATATCGAAATCACTTTTTATTATGTTGAGTGCTTTTGAGTAGCTTTTTGTTGTTATAGCTACTGTCGAGGAGAACAGCATAAGCCCTTCGGCTTAGTGCAGCAGCAACGAGATAACAAGCTCTTTAGATGGCGATAAATCCGCCATTGTATATATTTTTTTTTCTTTATTTATTTCGTGTTCCAGTTTTCATATTACGTTCTCCGAAGGGATGGGGGAAACAAGTTTTAGAGATTTTCCCTCAAATAAAACTAAAAATAAGAAAAATGTCTGTATTTTTGTAGGTTTCTCGTGAATTCCTTGCTACACTTGAAGGACACACAATTTTCTTCAATGAAACGGAATCTATTTGATTGCCCTTCCGTCGCCTTCAGGATGAAAAGAATTGATTGTTTTTTTTTTTGTATAAAATTCGTTTCCATATATTTTGTATTATCATAAAGGAAATTGAAAGTGTCGCTGACCTGAAAAGCGGCATCCATAATATATTCAATGTTTCTATAGAAAACCATATGATGAGAGACGTAGCGTAGCTTTGGTCGTTTAAACATATACCTAGCTTTGTTCTGTTTCTGTCATCATCCAGGCATGAATGAGGGTTTGGAAAGCTGTCATCCTCAGTAACAGACTAAGTAAAATTCAAATAAAGTCGGATGGCTTAAAAAAAGAAGCAAAAATTAAACTTTCTTTGAAAACCGGTCAGAGGTGCAAGAGATGTGCTGCTAGGTTCCACATTTAACTTTCACTCGAAATGAAATAGGAAATGAATTTTTGTGTTCTATATTTCACTGTAGGTATTCGATTTCGATTTCATAATTTTCGAAATTAAGACAAAGTGAAATTGTGATTTCGAAAAATTGTCGGAGTTTCTGAATCGCTCGAAATGCAGAACACTGAAAACGAATTCACTCGATTTGCAATTCCGATTACACTCGATTTCTGGAACCTAGCTGGTGGTCGTACTTTGGACCAAATTTAAAGTGTTCCTGGTATATGAAGAGAAAATACGTAATTTTTTTTGGTGTATCTAAGTTCGGGGTAAACAAAGGCCTTATTAAAAAAAATATTTAGCTAGGCCGGGCTGCCTCCAAATCGGTTGAGGTTCGCTTTAAGTTGTGCCAATAAAGCGAGTCGAGATTTAAATCTACTGGATTATCCCTTCACCGAAAGAAAAACGTTGGTAAAATCAAGCATGAACCTTATTTGATTTTGCGTCAACCAATGGGCATTGTCATTTCAACAAATGCGACATTGTCAATTTTTTATAAAAAAACATAGCGGGTATTTTTGCATAAATCTATCACGCCATTGTCAATTTCGTGTTTAAATAACCACGCATAAGATTATTCGTATTAAAGCAACCACGGTAAGCGATTGATTAAGCACGATCATTGTTGATTAACAAATTCAAAATTGTACAATGGTCGTGTTTCTTTTAACACATCCATGCTTACTTTATCACATGGAAGCGATTGATCAAGCATGATCATTGTTAATCAACAACGAAAACATTGTACATGTACATTTTTCGTGATTCTTTTACAATGCCCATACACTGGATAGTGTTTGATAATGCATAGCATGACCATTTTTCATCAGCAATGGAAACATTGTAATGTTTTTGTGCTTCTTTTAAAACTTCCATACTTACTTTACCATTTCATTTCTACTCGCACCCAGCTGAAAATACTATTAAAAACTGAAAACTAATAGTAATCTACGCAAAATTACATTACATTTATGTACATTAGTATTTATTGAACTTTCATATAACAGTTTGACTTAAGGCTAGTTAACAAAATGGTGATAAATAATTAATATTTTAATATGTTGGCTCAACAACAGGGGCCCAACGAAGTACAATTATTATTTTATAAATAATTATATTTACCTACATAAATTGTGAGTGTTGTCTCGTACCGTATGCACCGTTGGCTGTGTTGACTTCAGCGTATTGAAATCCGGGTGTCGAATCTAAGCAAAATTTCAAAATTATGAGTGGTAAAAGTTTACGAGAAAAAAAACTTACTTTAGATGGCGCTCACAATCCGGGGTAGACCACGGCCTAAACCAACAAGCGCACTAAAAAACAAAACAAAAAACGTCACTATACACTACAAAGAAAAATACACTGTTGACACTCGCTCGTAACGTAATGTACCTAGTACTTGCACTTCTGACTGAATACTGAAGATTTTTTCAAGAAAAAAGATGACCGACGCCAACGAGGCAAACTGACAAGACAAATTCCGTTAAGCATGTCGCGACTGCGATGTTTGTGGTTGGTTTAACAAGAAAACATGTAAATTAACTACATTCGTGATAGTTTGTGTTTCTTTAGCAATGTTTATGCTTGGCTGCATTGTTATTTCAACATTTTCGTGATACATTTAATTGAAGTGTGATACTTTAACAACGTTTCTGATTGTTACACGTGACCGCTTTACAACAAGTCTTGACAAGAATGTAGGTTGTGATAATGAGAAATATTTTTATAAAAACACGTCCGTAGATACTTTTAACATGTTCATGATACTTTAATAATAGTCAATGAAATTTTACCTTGAAAATGTTTGTGTTTAATTGCACTGTAATCGTTGTACTCCAACTACGAATGTGTTTAATTTATAAGAAATATGGTTGGTTTTAAATTTATTGACCACGTTTGTGTTTAATCAAAAACACTTATGGTCAAATTAATTGTAAAGTCCCTAAGTTGTAATTTCATCATGTTTATTGTTGTTTAACAATGAAATCAACAACTAAATTGTAGGCTAACAATGTTACCATTTTTGAAACAACTACAAAAATGTTTAAACTAAATATATCTGTGATACTTACGAGCATTTTAATCAACAACGCCAAAGTAGTTGTTTCAAACATGCAGCGTTGTTTGATTTAATCACATACGTATTTGATTTGACAATTTTAAGCCCATTGTTAGCTAACAACGAAACATTTTTGATTCAACCAATGTTTTTTCTTTCGGTGTTCGGGTCAGACGTCAGACTCGAACTGGTCGGAATAATGCCTGTCGTTGCAATCTACACGTCCTATCGTATAGACGACTGATGCACAATTTGAACATGTGGATGTCGCTGTATAACTCGCGTATAGTTTATCGTTGAATCTTTTCCATCAAAGATTCATCAACGCAAACGGGACAGACAATTTAACAAATAGTCATTTAGACGCAATAGAGCAAGACCAAGTCAATAGACTAAGAATGTCTTCGCTTTAGGTAGCAATCACAAGGTCGGGTATAGGACGCTTAAGTGGAGCCTATAAGTAACTCTCGATCCTCCAGCACCGACTCGGAGTTATTCAGTGCAATTACCATCATAGTATGGCCAGGCCACACCCATATACCTATGTCGATTATACAGATTTTGAACTTGGTCTAGCCATCTCAAACTGAGCTTTCGTTGTGAACTATACAACTACCCAATGGTATGGATTTCATAGAACGCCTTGGAATTCGAGTTCGGGACATATAGACAAAAAGTACTTCTGGTCCTTATGCGATCTCTCCGAGTCGACAAAGTAGTTGAACGAAAGAATACCATTTTGGTAGCTTGTAGCCGCAATCTAATTCTTTCGGGCAGTACCTAAATCTCATCTATCATCACATCACCATAGGTAAGAGTTCGAGCAAAGACCGACAACGGACATAAAGTTCGGACGTACTGATAACAAAATGACCTAGGTATCTCAAAAATGATCAATTATACGGAGAAACTCTAAGGTCCTCAAAAAGCTTTTGAGGTGAGATAAATATGTTCCCCTAGTTTTAAGAGGGGCAGGGACATAAGTCCAGAATCAAAATAGGGAACTATGTCCCACCGAAGTGCGTCATAAGGCTATTATGGACTTATGTCTCATGGACTTATGTCCCTGCGCCGTTTTAAGATGTTAGTGTTGAAATCACATTTGTGAAGGTACAACAGATAAAAGTAACTACCGATTTCTTTACTCCCTGTTGCATACTACATCTGACTCTTCTGAGTAAGCTGTTAAATTTAGAGTTTTTGTACCCTCCACAGGAAGGTATAATTCACTTTGTCATTACATTTGTAACGCCAAGACAGATTTACCGGAGACCCTTTATCGTTACATATTCTGAATCAGGATCACATTATAAATCTGTGTCTGTCTGTCTGTCTGTTGAAAACACCAAAGCGAGTGGTTTTGATATACATACATGTATATTATTTCAATCTTTCATGTTCCATTTGTCGGTAAGTTAAAGGCTTTTCCTGGTGCGTTTACATTTAACTTATGAAATATAGTTTCTGGAATTAATAATTATGTCAATTTGCTTAAACTCTGCTTTGCTCAACATCCATCCATATGTACTACTTATAAAATGCAACGTCCGTCTGTTCGTTTGCCCATAACTCGAGAACCATTCGTCCGATTTTCATGATTTTTTCTGATTTATAGATGTGTGGCCAACTTAGTCTGTAGGGTGGCTAAGAATTGCTCAGGAGCAAAGGGGTCGCACGGAATAAGGGGGTCTCACAAACCGTTAGCCGTATGAACTTGAAAGCTTGTATGTTGATAGATAAGTCAAAATTATTACATGCCTCATTCATTGTTTTTTTTTTCAAAATTCGACCTATAAGGGTTGTAAAAAGGGGGTGTAAACATTTCTATTTCGACCCTACTACGCTTAACTTGCCACTATAACCATAAATCTATGTATGCCAAATAAAGAAATGCTTTTAATTGTTGTAGGTACAATACTCCACTGATTATCTTGAGCTAACAATTATCTTGTTGGTCCATCCAGAGGGTTGGATATAATAAATTGAAAATAGATCTTATTTGGTCAAAGTACCTATACTTAGGCGTCATAATTGATCAAAATCTGACCTGGTGTGATCACATTTATTTAATTTTTTTTTATAGCAATATTTGCTAATTTATAGTGTTAATCGATTTAGAAGGTATGTCTTAAAAAATATTTACATATTTTGGAAAAGGTAGGGGACGTGTTTTCCATAATAGAATTCAATAACTGACTGTTTAAGAAATTAAAAATTCTTCCTGTATAAGATATTTGTATTATTTTAAAGTCATGTTTAAACTAAGTTTAAAGTCGATCGGATGAAAAATAAACTTTGACCCCCCTCTTACCGCTTTAAGGGTAGAATTTCCAAAATCGAAGAAAACATTTTCTTTATTTCTCATAGAGAATAATATACAAACCGAGTTTGAAGTCAATCGGATGAAAAATAAAAATCTTCCCATACAAATTTTAACCCCCCTTTTTACCCCTTTAGAGGTCGAATTTCAGAAAAAGCCTTCCTTAGTGGTTGTAAACATCATAAAAAAAACCTCTGTTAAAAATTTCAGCTTTCTAGAGCAAATGGTTAAGGCTGGGTCATCTGTCAGTCGGAATCTTCATTTTTTAAGGTTCCGTTTCCATATCGAGGAACCTTATTGCTTTCGCTACGATGTCTGTCCGGATAAACTAAGCCAATTTTGTACCTAGGTCTATCTCAAGAACTGATTGACGTAGGTAGAAGGCTGAAATTTGCACACGACATCCGGTATAACCTCTAGTTAAACGACAAATACCAATAATAGCGACACATTGAATAGTTTTGGAGTAATAAGTAATTTAGCGAAAAAAATATTTTCATTTGCACAAAAAAGGTTTTTTTCTTGATTTACAACAAAAAAAAAATATTTTGTAGATCATATTCGTAGCTATAAATGTGCTGAAGACTCTTTTGCCGAAGAGTATTACGAAATATTTAGGAAAATAGGTATGTCCAATATGTCATTCATAAGCGTGTTATCTTTTACGTTTCCTTTCCAATAGAATTGGAACTCCAAGAAATACTCATTTTCATACACACATATACATAATATTGTTTCTTTTTTCGCTCTCGGGTGCCAGTGTCGTGTCCGTGTGTATCGTCGGAGGCGGGGCGTCGCCTCGCCATGCAATGCACATTGCACATGGCATCGGCACGGCATTCTCATTCTCTTGAACACATACCCGCCGGCGCCGCGGTCCTCATTTTTTTTGTCATTCATGGCCCATGGGTGCTCTTTGTATCAGTATTATTATTATTGCTAGTTGGGTGGAGCCGAGCCGGTGGATTTAACTGACGAAGTGACGAGTGACGATGACGGCGTTCTTAACTATGCATGTACTGTACAGTGTACAGTATCTATATATGAACCAAAAGATTATGTAAATGTAATTCACTAGTAGGTACTATAGGTACCTACGTACGGAACCTTCGGTGCGCGAGTGACTCGCACTTGGCCGGTTTTTTTTATATACATATATGTACAGATTTATATCGAGTGTCTACTGTATAATTTTTTTTACTTTCTCGTATTATTTCACATTTGAATTCTTTACAAACAAAACAATTAGGCAAGATTAAACTCAGTTTAAACCCCCATCCCTGGCCGGTTAAGTTAAACTCGGTTTAAACTATCGATTTAGTTTAAACTAGCACTGTAATACACATTTTTGTGTGAAACGTCGGTTTAAACCTGATATCTAGTTAAACGGAGTATAAACTTGCACTGTAAAACCGGCTATGTTTTTTGGAAAAAACACATAGGTTACACACTACTTTTTTTCTTGGGTGCACGTGTATACGTGTCCTCTTAAACAATTTAGGACCCACATCATTACTTCCATGACCATAAATCCTCCCATCAGCTCCTATAAATAATAGTGCACAAAGTATAATGACATCATTGCATGGCTGAGAGAAAAGGTGTCGTCAAAGGATTTTTTTTATTCAGTTCAATTAATTTACTTAAATCAATGTCGAAAAAATAGCGAAAACAAAATCACATACTTCTGGTCTTAATTTCATTTGCGAGTGCATTCAGCAGTGTAATACATTTGCAAATTTAAATTTTTAATCCCTTTCAATACGCAGAGACAGACAACTACCATGGTGCGGAATCATACGAAAAACACGCCCTCGCACTCAGGCCGATATAATTCAATTTCGTATTCCGCTTGCATCTTCAAATTGAGTAAAGGATTGAATCGCGAATTTCATTTCGTGCGATACGACAATACCAATAGCATCCGTATTTTGCTGAGTGTCAGTATAGATACTCTGTGCCTGTACCTGTATATCTGTAGTCTGAACTTACGAAATCCTTTATTGTACTACCTATCCGCTACCGCTACCAATCTGCAATTGCTGGCAAGGTCATTAACGTGTTCTTGGACGCTGCTGCATATTTTTACAATAAACATTGTAATCCAATGCAAGTGCGGTTTGTATTGATTGCACATGAGCAGGAGGCAGGAGCAGGAGCACGTAAGCATATGAAATTGTGTAAGGATAATGAATCCGTACCCATCCAAGTATGTATATGATGCAACTTGTATATGATATTTCCACCTTCAGAGTAGTTTGATTGAATTCGGCATTAAGTGATGGATACAATCTTTCTGTCGATGTGGCACTGTAACTGTGTACACCTATACACACTTGTCCGACGGTATATTATGTTTCTGAATGAATATCCTTTTCAATTTCATTGAGGGCTTTCATTTGGAAATGATTGCATTTAATGTTTGTTGGCCTGGGCATTAGCCGCTGTCGAGATGAATGGATTCCTATTGCTGAGATAGATTGATTTCCAGCTTCGCGTCCAAAAGTGTGTACGTAGATCTGTTCGAATGGGCGTAAATATTAACCTACGAAAATTTAGTTTACGTATATCAGTTGCGATCAATTTAAACTATATCCAGTAACCATCTACAGCTCCTACAACAACAGATATCTACATACCAATTCTAAGCTAGACAAAAATCGACGATTGAATTTACACCGCAGTCGATGTAAGGCGGATATTATTCGTGGTTGGGTTTGTACTTTGTAGGAAAATAGGGTATGCGATGATTGGCACCAATCTAGGCCATATCCACAGTGTGGATGACAGACTCGTTTATGTGACCTACCACATCTTATATACCTACTCGGAGCTGTTATCCATAAAGATTTTTTAGGACTAGTCGGGATGGCAGCTTAAAGTCTAGGTAGAACTTCACCCAAGTGGAACTGCTGAATTGCTTAAGAAAAGAAATCAGATTCGCAATTATTCATGGGAATCAATTGAATCTACTACTGAAGACTCTACCTATAGACTGAGAATGAAATAGATCACACTCATGGCAAAACAACAAATTATCTTCGTCAGTCATAAGCGAACTATTCAGTTATACGCACTCCTGATGCTAGTCAATATTTGGGCTACGTTACGACCCATGGACTTGGGGTAAACTCATCGATGACATGGACGGAATTGAGTTGACTGCATATCTATTGAGAAATCACAAATGTCCCCATTGAAACAACATCCGGAGTTTTTATAAGAAATTCTAGCAACTGCCTGCTGCCTTTAAAACTAGTACCTACGCAGACTCTTCCAAACAGCGGAGAAAGTCAAACCACCGAAGCTCTATATGTGTCTATGTATATATATCTTTTGATCCCTCTTTGGCAGGAGGCATATATCGGTGCCACAATAGGTGTCATTACGGGACACTGCCTTATAAGTGTATGCAACAAGGCTTGGCGTACTCTCAAACGATTTTTGTAGAAGTTGGACGAAGAGGAGGAGGAGATTATTCAGCACTTCCTCTGCACTTGTCCGGCACTCTCCCGAAAACGGAAACTTTATTTGCGAGCCTTCTACTACAATGATCTAAACGATCTAACAAAACTAGACATTTGTAGTCTCCTTTGCTTCATCAGAAGCACAAACTGATTCAACGAGTAGGACGAAATTTTTAATAGATTCATGTGGTATCACAAGGGACCTAATTGGTCTAAGTGTGTCGGCTTTTTGCCGGCAGCCACTTCAACCTAATCTGACCTAACCTAAGTATCTATAGCCTTTCTATCATATGATAATTTGACATTATAAGGGAATAGGGTGGTAACTGAAATGGCAAGAAGATAAACCACATTTAGATAATTAATAAAACACTTCTACTTTGCTCTTTCGTGTTATTATATGTAACTTCTATAGAATCTCGTTTCGAAGCAGATACCTAATGTGCAAGGCAGGCAAACTAATATCTGTCCACCGACTACGACAATATTATAAGCAACTTCAATTTTAACTCGACGAACGACAGAATAGAGGAGATCCGGCAAATACTTACCATAGAAGATCGTTGCTACTTCGGTTTGACAGAACAGAACAGAGTCCTATGTGCGAGAAGGGCAAATGGATAAGAATATAATGTCGAGTACTTTATGAGCTAGATTGGGTGTATGGACAAAATCGTTTCAACTAAAAGGATCTCAGCACTGTAGCCTAGCTTAGAGGTCCGTTTGGTCTGTATAAACAGAAGCAACTTACCCCGGATTGCTATAATAAGTGAAGGCTTTTTATAGTCACAGCCAGAGAGACTCTTTTTTGATCGGGAGGCCCTTAATTACATAACAGATATAGGTATATTCTAATGACTACTTATATGTGTCCAAATTTAAAGTAATCTCATAACCCTTCAATGCATACTGTAGCATATCTGCATTATACTCTTAAAAAACCCCTGATATCTTGTCCATGAGAATGTATTTATAAGCGTATTATGTAATAAAATAGAACTTGAAGTCAAAATACCATGTCCTCTTATAGTGGGTAAAACATGTCGTCGACTGAGAATTACACAGTTCTATGAGCCATTTTTGCAAAAAATGATATATGGGTATCAATGGATTCGTATTTCCAAGCACTTTTGAACGAACCCGTGCACATTTACCTTAATTCAAGCTCTGTAGTGTAAATCGCAAAAAAACAAGGTTCTATCATCCAAAATGTAGTTCAAATTGAGAATTATAAGGTTCCATGTAGCAAAATTTGGATATAGAACTATGTTGTTCTATTCATGAGCAAATAAAAATACAGGGTCTTCTTATTGACATAGAACTTTGTGTTTCTTAATTTTGTACATAGAATTGTATACCTAATTGTTTTGAAATGTATGTAAAACACAACAAAGTTCTATATCCATCAATGTGCCGTTGCATTATCCTTCAGTATTTCCTATTGAATCCAATCAAAGTTTCAGAGCAATTAGTGTTGTCTTGGCGTGGATTAAAAAATCCATATGCATATAATAATAAAAATGAATCCTTGTTTCCCTTTGTCACGTCATAACATAACTTGAAAACAAATCGTTCGATTTTCACGATTTTGGGCTTGATGGATTTGTAGGTATACTGGCCCAACGAAGGACAAAGGGGTGCACCTCCCAAATCCACTGAACTTATCGAGCTTAAATTTTGAGAAAATCTTTGCATTGGGAAAACGGCTATTTTGTAAAGTTTGGTCAAAATTGGACGAAAGGGTTTGAACCTACCATAAAAAAAACAACATTTAAAGTCATGTATCTCGAATACCAATAAACCGATTGAGCTCAACTTTACAGACAATCTTAGGTCTTGTCTTGGCCCGAGAGTTTTCCTGTGAAGAATGGTAAAAATTGGACAAAGGGGCGTGGTACCTCTCATACAAAAGTCAACATTCAAAATTGTGCATCTCGAAAACCACTAAACCGATTGGGCCAATTGGACAAAGTAAAATTTTGGTGAGTTCGCACAATTTGCAACTTAAAGTTGGCTCTGTCGGCATAGTGCTCTACAATTAGAACCAACCGAAACTGTGCAATTGAACCAAATTGACGTTTGCAGAAACTTATGAACAACGTCATCCAAGACACCATAATCAAAGACAAGTTCAAAGGCGAGGATTGTATTATAACTCTAGGAACTCCGACGATACTCGGAATCGACCCGAGTGCAACTAATCCAAATAATTTTTTAACAGAAAGTAGTGCAACAATGCTAATTGAATCATTTTTATTCGCTTCAATAAAGAAAGCGAAAAAAACCTTGCTGTCACGTGAATTACACTCATGTCAATGTATTTAAAATACTTTTGATTCTTGGTATATTTATTGAACTTAATGAATTTTGAGTATTCATTTTCTCTTAATAGGATACTGAGTTTAACTCATCTAATCAGTTAACACAACATCTGAAGCGGTACTAGGTTCGCTAATTATTAAACAATTTATAGCGTGTTTCACTTCTAATATGCCAGAGGCTTACAGAGGTATTTGGATTGTCGAATAGTAGCTATACCTACATAATTTAACTGAATTATTTAAAATATTACTTAATAATAATTGAGTTGGCTTATAGAACTTTGAGAACTAAATTAAAATGGCGATTAATGAAAAACTACTGGATAAATCATCAAATAAAGCATTTTAAAATTAAAATTTACAAAGAATCTATACTTTCTCATAATTCATTAATTGACAAATTCCCATTTGATACAAAAATTGAGCATCAAAAACTGAAAAGTGGAATTTCTCAAGACAGGTGTCGGTCTACATAGAACTATGTAATTCTCAGTCGACGATGTGTGTTGAATTTAGTATAAACATAAATAAATATGTGTTTTAATGCATGTAAGTTGTAAGTATTTTTTTTATAGTTTGTTATATGTTCATTTTGATATGTGTACAAAAAAAAGTTGCAAATAGTTTGTCTATGATGCATATCTGCAACACCATGCATTTAGAGTATGATTTTGGTTCATTGAAAACTCGTTGGATTTAGCACTTCCCATACAAAAAATAAAAACATTGTCCATCTTATTCTCAACAACCTCCCCAAAGTCACTGAGTTCAAATTTTTAGCCAATCTTCCGTATTGGCCTGCGAGTGTTTTTGTGAAGTTTGGTCAAAATTTTACAAAGGGGCGTGGCATCTCCTATACAATAGAAAACATTCAAAATTGAATATCTTGAAAACCTCACGACCGACTAAGTTCAAATTTTCAGACAATTGTCCGTATTAGCCTGCAAGTGGCTCTGCGAAGTTTGGTCCAAATTGGACAAAGGGGTGTGGCACCTCCCATATTTATAATATCATAAATTATATACCGTCAATGCTTATTTACATAACACAATATTTACAGCCTTATTCATTAGATTCATTTAATCTGTTAATTATCAGTGTCTCAGCTAACTCACGCCAAATTCGAAACGGTCATTCTAATTAAGGATTAAAAAATGTTCAGTCATTAAGAATTTTTGCTCGTATACCAGCTAATCAAGGAATTAAGGCAATAAGCCTAAAAGTATACCAGCATTTCATATAAAAGTACGCAATTGGTAGAAATATTTGATAAATTCTGACATTTTTCTCTGGAATGTTGTGTGCATGAGATAAGAACGCCATGATGATTTGAACAATTTAATTCAGAGTGAATTTGTTCCTGAATGCCGATTTCGGCATATAATTTTTTGACACTTGATTAAATGGAAATTAACTTTGAAAAAAGTTTATGAATAACGTTTTCTGCAATTAAACCAAAACTAACCCAAATTCAGATTTAATTAAGTGTTATAAATAAGGCTGTTCATTTTTCAAATAAAAAATCATGCATTGAAGGGTTACCTAAAGCTGTAAATTTGTGATTTAAATAAAATAGTTTCCAACAACACTAGGTACATGAGGAAACTAAATTCCCAGGTTTAACTCGCATAAAACATGTCTCAGCACAAGCACACCTTCAAGCAAAACAGTGCGCCATTCAGTAAAAACGAGTCAAGCAAAAAAAACAAAGGACCTCCAATTTATATACGATATGTATCCTATCTGCATCGGCCACAAAAACATACGAAACGAATGCATACATACGATTTGGTGAGGAATTCTTGCTCTGCAAACACTTCTTGATAAATTACATTTTAATGGTGGGGCCAACTGCAGAAATATTGTTTGTTCGCGTGCTGGACTTTAGTTTCGGGTTTTACTTGTGATTTGTGAACTTCGCTGGGGTATCCTTGAGTGGCAAATGGACTCACATGCATGCGCATATGATGTATTTCTTTTGTTGCAATACTGGCACGGAACAAAATGGGGCCAAGGCTAGACCATAACCATATGAAGATTTATTGCGTTAAAATTTACAGACCAAAAGGAAAGTTTGTTTTTTGTTGTGTGTCATGAGTTGTTGGCATTTTTTTTAACGACCGGCGAATTTATCTTTGCTTACTTCCATGAACGAATATGGTAAAGATTTTAGAAAAAGAAAATGCTGCTACCTATTATGAGAAGTAAGTGAGCCAGACAGAGAGTAAGTAAGCAAAATCAAATCAGATTGAAAGTAAACAAATCCGGTATAGCAACTTGTTGTATTCGATAAAAGCAATATTCGTTTGCACAATTCACATTTGGTTTTTGGAAAAAATATCATTACCAACAGATAGATAGATCCCATTAGAGGTAGACGGAGTAAGGAGACAATTGGCAGTGAAACAATAACAACCCATCTCGTGATTAGAACTGGAGAATGTACAAAAATGTATACAACATTCGGTTCAGTATGGTATGGTAGGCTTTACAAAAGATAAAATGTAAACAAATTTAACATAATTACGCACAATCGGCGCAGAAAAGTCGAAAATTCCGCACCAATACAAAAGCTAAGGCGAAATGACCAAACAATTGGACAATCAATGAATCAACGAGAAAGTGTGTGGAAGTGTGGAACGTGGAAGAATATCGAAATCTCCTAACAAAAACATAGCTAGATATTCCATACTACTATAATAGGAGACATAAAATCGGGATTCGGGAGAAGGTAACACCGGCACCGCTATAGAAATAGTAAGTTCGCTGGATAACTACATCCTCCCGAACCAAACAACATACGCAGGTGTAACAACATCGACAAGTGGGAGTATATTCAACCCGAATAGAAATTAGGAAACAACAGACATATAGTAGCTAAGGAAAAAAGGGAATATATGGAAAACGAAAGTACCAAGTTTTGCCCTCCGGTCATATTTTTGAATATACATTATTTCAAAGAACTTCACGTTTCTAAAAACTGAAGACCTAAAATTCGCTTAAAAACGAAAAGCTTCGACAATCTGCCACCAATATCTCACTCTACAAGCAACCTCCAGTTGACTTTGGGTCGCTTTATCATTACATTTGTAACGCCAAGAATGAGTCGCCGGAGCCGCGCGCCGGCCGTACAGTTGATATGCAATATTCTGAATCGATGTACCTACCCATTACCCATGTCCATCTGTCTGTACTTAGTAAATACGATTGGGTCCAAACGAATCGAACAGTACCTCTAATACAAAACCAATAGATATTAGATGTTGTGTATGGATGGTAATGAAAAAGCAACGTATTCGAACTTAATACCAACCTGACGACCGTAAAAATAAGACCTCTCACAAAATTTTAGTCCCCTAAGTCGGTTCATTTGGACGCTATCGTGCTTTCAACAGACGGAGAGATATATGGGTCAAATATTGGCTTTGTACGGGAGGTACCAGAACAGACAGTGAATATACCTTTCTTTGGAGGGTATAACAATACATGTATGTACAAACAACAATGATCGTTTGTTACAATTTCCCTATTTTCCTATTACATACTAAAGAGAAGCAATACGCGAGTGGGACAAATACCATTTCCACCATGCATATACGAAATGGGGAAAAGATTGAAGAAATAAATAAAATACAATACACTATACCACTCATCTTAGCTTGTCATTTCCCCTTTCCGTCCATGGAGTTGTTATATATGTTTACTCTCTTCCATCGTTCATTGGTTGCAAAATAATAATTGTGGAAGGGCAATATAATATGCAACGATCGGTTGCTTTTTCAATGAAGTGACGATGTGGTGGGGCATTTCTTGGTATAAACAGCTACAAGCTGCCTGTTGCGCCCAGGATTCATTCATGTTCATGGATTGGCCGTGGGCGTGTATAGAAATCAATGGAGCCCTATTAACACACGCATACTTTAGCAAATCCTGGGCTCACATTGGGCGTGGATTCTGCTGGTTTCGTCTCTTTTAGTCATACAATTTGTTATACCGCAATAGCAACACAAAAGCACCGTAGCAGATTTGGCGGCCATATTTCATACGTATTCACAGGAAGGGCAATTAAGTGGCAATTTTTCCGTAAGAATCGGGTAGGTGCACGAAAGTTGACGGTCTATTAATAATAGACATATTCACCCCTTTTCCCGTTGACGTAGGTATGTCGTTAACGTCTAATATATTTTAATTTCCGTTTTAACTCAATGTTTGTAACTTTTTTTGAGACAAATACAAATTTGAAATTACAGTGAACAACACTTATCAATATGAACAAAAACTGTATCATTTTATGTATAGTTTTTGAAAATGAATGCGCGCACATAACATCTAAAAATCGAAGCGTTTATTATGACGCTATTTGTTCCATTTTTAGAGCGACGCGATTGTTGCCAAATGCGTAGTAGCGCAGTGGTTAGTGTGCTGGACTACTGTGCGAGGGATCCCAGCCCAGGTTCGATCCCCGTCTGACAAACATCCGAGAGTATGACTGTCATGAAAAAGCCTCTCAATTCAGCCGTTCGGACTCGACATAAAATTGTAGGTCCTTTCCATTCGTCCCAAAAATAGAAACGCACACAAAACGAATGGTTGCGAGAAGCTAGGCATAGGGTGTCTACCCGCCTGTTGTGCCACCTATTTTATTTTTTTTTTATTATCAACTTCAAGGAATATTCATAGTGATTTTAATCGTTGCGATCGTAGTCGCAATAACATAGATAAAACAAATGCGCGCACTAGCGATTTTCTATCTCGCTTCTTTTTAGCCGAGAGCAATATAAAGCATGGCTACCTATGGCTTTTAATAGGAATGCGGCAATGCGCCCATATTTATTTGTAACTAGCTGAACCCCCGCCAGCTTCGCCAGGCCTTTTGTTGGTTTTTTAAATTTTTTTTATTTTATTTTTTTCGGGCGACAATGTCTTAATTTTTTTGTATTGGAGGTGCCACGCCCCTTTATCCAACTTTGAGAAATCTTCACAGAGGCAATCTAGGGCCAATACCTAAGATTATCTGAAGGTTTGAGCTCAATCAATTTGGTGGTTTTCGAGATATACGACTTTGAATGTTTTTTTATGAACGGTGCCACGCCCCTTTGTCCGATTTTGACCAATCTTCACAGGAGTACTCTACGTCTAATACCTAATCTCAGTTTGATCTCAATCGCTTCTGTGGTTTTCGAAATATACGATTTTGAATGTTTTTTTTTTTGCTTGGGAGGTGCCCACGCCCCTTTGTCCGATTTTGAATTTGTTTAGCCTATCACCCAATCACCGTAATTACCGACATTTTAAAACAACATCAAAATCGGTTGAAAATTACAGGCGACAGAGGGAAACTGTTTTTTCCACTTTGTTTTATGTATAGAGATTTTTCAGTTGCAAAATTTAATGTAACATTAGTTGGCCTGTATGCTTGCGCACTTGCGACAATCGCGCCAATTAAACAATTTAAAAATGGATTTCAATAAAATATGTTGAGTTGAGAATTGGCTCTGTCTAAAAGCAAATAAAATAAAAAGTTGATTGGGTAGGTAGGTAGATATGTACCTACTTCCTATTTTTAATAATTCACTATTAAATGGTCAATTTCATTTAAGTACATATAATTATTATTTCATCGACACCTAATCAGTGCTGTAATTATTGGAAATATTTTCATTTGAAACAGTTGATTCGTTTTCATATAATGTAGGTAGGTACCTACTTTGTTTTCAAAACAAACACAAATTAACTTTTGGAAATAATGTATGTAGGTAACTTCAAAGCCTACGCTTCTCTCTACATTAAAGTTTCAAAATAAAATTTGTGACTAAAAAATCATCAGAAAGTCAGAGCAATTTAATCTAGTCAGTATGTATTCGTTTACCTGGATTTACTAATAGGAGTAGGTAAAGTAGATATCTATACCTACCTCCAAAGCGATTTCCTACATTTAAGTGATATAGCTAGCTATATCGCAATAATTTTTCAATATTTAATTCTATAATAGCTTTAATATCCATTGAAAAAAAAAACTTTTATCGCACACAGATTCCTCCGTTATAAGCTATGCTCAGCTCATTTATCAACAAATTCCTTTACATACCTTTACTAGGCATTTTATTGTGTAAACAGATTTTCTGCGAATTCGACGGTTACAGCTACTGGGAGTTGGGACCAGTACCACCACTATTAGTGTTTGTTTAACCATTTCCTATGAACGCATATCGATAATCTTTATTGCCGTTAAATTTGTTTCCATGGAAAACGGATGGTAGGTAGGTAGTATAGGTATCTGCTAATATATACACGTTATTTATGCAACCAGATTGCAGCCCTTTCGCATTTTACCAATTTTCTATACCTACATTCAGTGGAAATTGTCTGCAACCTAAAAAAAGAGTCTGTCGAATTTATTTTAACTCCATTCCAGGTAAGCTCTCGATTTTTATGCCATGCAATATTTTGTATTCACCCGCGAGATAGTGCGAACAAAATATTGTATTTGAGCAGATAGCCGGAGCTGGGATGTATGAATAGATACGACGAACAATTCATTGGAAATTAAACGCTTTTTGAATGGCTGGGCTGATACCTATAGGGTGATACATGACATCGAAAATGGCTATACGTACTATTTATTTGCGGAGTTGTACTGCTTTGCTGTGTTTTTATTAAGCCTTTATGGTTAGTTAGGAAAAGAATAGACTTTGAGCGACTAAACTAGAGTTGCTTTCATCAAGGACTTCAGGCAAATCAGTTATTGTCATTATTATCCTTACGATTTTTGAGAGTATATTATAGACACTTATATAAAGACGCGTAGTGAATATTTAAGGACTAGCCTCTCGCTCCATCTCAATCAAAGGAACTCACAATTCCTGGTTTCATCGGTACAATAATATTAAGACAAGATCGACCATCCTAGCTTTGGAAATAATCAACATTGACGAAGCAAATGTATCTACAAGTGAAAAAATAAATAGTTAACATGATTTTTTTTTAGCACAATAACTATGGCAATATCATCAGTATCAAAAATGGGATTTGCGTTGAGGGACTTAAGGTTAAGACCAGGGGGGATTATTGCGAATTAAAATATAATCTATATTGAGTGACAATTTAGGTGCTTAGGTATAGGTATCACTTCTTCTGTGAAAGAATAATCGCCCGACTTAGCATCACCCAACATTATGGCGGTGGGCATCACCCTCCAGGCGAAAGAGAATCCCCATGCAGCAGCAAGCGGTTCGGAGATTTAACTCATACGAGGACAAAAAAGCGCTAACGTGTCGCCAAAGATCATCTTTTTGTTCATCTTTCATCATCCGGCGAGCTTGGCTGAGCTATGCTGCCAGCACCTTTACATTTTGCCCTAGTAAACGTTTTTTTTTAGAGGTTTAGTTTTTAAACTGTCAAGACTGTTTCTACAGATTGTCAATTTGACAGTTGAAAGTTGATTTATTTAGTACGTTTCGCCATTTTGCCAGAACAACTAGTGCAAATTGCGCAAACTTATTTGAAAACCAACATCAACATAATCGTCCATCTGAGCAAGTTATTCCAGAACACGATAGATCTTTTTCGCACCACATACACTCTAGAGTCTAGTGGATAAAACGCATCCCCAAAGACGACAAACAGTGCGAATAGAAGATAAGTTAATGCAGTTGTGGAGCGAAGTGTTGAGGAGAAACTTGTAACCTAACAACTGTTAAACCACAAAATTTCGTGCGCCTTGACTTCGAAAAAACTACTATGGTTTTAATAATAAAAACGTAAATTAACTTTAAGGGCCAGTTTCAAAGGTTTCGGATAAAGTTTTGGATAGTTAGCCGACACATAACTCTATCCACCAGATATAAGTTTCTGACATTTTTTTTCTGTTTTATCGTCAAAGTCTCTGATAAAGTAACTGGTAGACAAATTTATCAGGTACTAAGATTGTTTCGAAACCCATGTCATTTGTTTTGCTTTGTTTGTTTCGTGTTTTTTTAGAAGCTTAAACAGATTAAACCCATTTTGAAGTAGTTAAATTGTATTGTTGCGTTTAAAATGGATAAAGCTAGCAAAAAGTGCGAAAATTCAAACAAGCGTGAGAGAAATACCAATTTATTGAAAATTATTGAAAACAAAAAAAGTGATGCTATAAATTGTAAAGAGAAAGAAAAAGCCTGGATGGATATAGAGAAGACGTTTAACAGTACATCAGGTTCAGTATTTTGCGATTACAAACACCTCAAGTTGAAATGTAAGGCAATCAAAAGGAGTACTAGGAAGAAAAGTGCTGCAAACTGCAATACGAGCTGAGCATTGCAAAACTGGTGACGGTACGAGCACAGGTCCGGTCTTAACACCTGCAGAAGAAAAGGTGAAGCAAATAATTCTATTATCTGTTGATGGGAACGAAAGTTCTTTGGATTCGGATTTTGTTTTGCCAACTAAGTATTTATATTAACAGCTCATCTTGGAATATTATTTAATTCATGAGTAAAAACCAGCTAATCTTATTATTCAGGTACCTTAGGCCCCGGATCAATAATAACAGCCGTTTTGGTAAGCCGGAATCGAATTCTGAAATCCTCATCGTCGAGTGTTTCAAAATAAATTGGCCTTGGACGAATTACTCTGTTCCTACGGGGCCGTGTAATATGTTCGTAATATTCTTCGAATTCGTCTTATAAGAATTCAAACAAATCCATATTTGACTGCTGTCTACGGTCGTCAACGAGAAAATGCTCTGAAACTATAGCACGTTTCGGTGTATCAGATCTAGTAGGTACCTATCGTTGTGAAAGTGTAAATGTGTGAAGTTTTCTTACACTAACAACAAAATAATATACTCGCTACACTTTTACGCTTTTACTATACTCCAAACCTATAGTAAAAAACAAAATGCAACAGTGTAAAATGTATAAATTCGGAAATTTTTTTTTTTTTGCGTGTAGCTGGATGTAAAAATCGTTGAAAGACATCGCATGCGAGCTTTGCGATAGTGTGGGACTTGCGGTTAGCTCACCAACCAAAAAACATCCGAGGGAAGCATGGTGTTGCCATCCTTCCAATAATCGCATCTAGTCGTTAAACTAATCAGCAATTTGTTTCTAATACTTATAATCAATACTATGCTATAAGGTACTAACGTTAGTCTGTTACCTTTTGTTTTTTAATTCGTTATCACTTTTGTTATTGTGATTGAGTTGTGAAATTGTCTTTATTTTCTTTATTCCTAGTTAACTAGTTCGAATGGTTTTACTCTTCGTAATCTTCTAACTAAATTGTTGTTATTAAGTAGTTCGACTACTTCTGAATTAGCATGGTTGCGAAGCCTACCTTCATGTCTTCTTGCGACTTTCCTGACCTCGTCCTCTACCGTTTCAATTTTTAGATCTCTATGTAGATCAGCGTTACGTATGTACCATGGCGCATTAACAATATTGCGTAGTACTTTGTTTTGGAAGCATTGAATGCTTTGTAGGTTTGTCTTACTTGTGCACCCCCAGAGCAGGAGACCATAAGTCCATATTCGTTTTAAGACTTGCTTATATAGAAGCAGTTTATTATATATTGAGAGACATGAATGCCTCCCTATGAGCCAATACATTTTATTGTATCGTATATTTAGTTCGTCATGTTTTTTCTTGACATGAGTTTTCCAGCGCAACTTCGCATCTAGAGTCATGTCTAAATACTTAGCTGAGTTCGAATGACGAACTTCTTTGTTATTAATGTACACAGGTATGTGTTGTACGTTTTTATTAGTGAAGTGAACATGGATTGACTTCAGTTCATTTAATTTTATCTGCCAATTTTATGGTCCAATCAAATGTATCACTAACTGTCCTTTGCAGTTTTTCTGTAACTTCCTGCATGGTTTTTCCAACAGCAAGTACAGCAGTATCGTCTGCAAATGTGGCTACAGTAGTTTCGTCATTTTGTGGTAGGTCGTTCGTGTATATAAGGAAAAGTACAGGTCCTAACACACTACCTTGCGGTACTCCCGCTTTTATATATTTTAATTCAGAGTACTCATCTTCTTTTTATATATGACTCTAGTATTTCTGAGTATTGTTTGGGAAGATATTTTTGTAGCTTATGGACCAATCCCTCATGCCAGACTTTGTCAAAAGCCTGTGTTACATCAAGGAAGATGGTAGAGCATATTTGTTTTTCTTCTAAGGCCTTTTCTATTTTATCAGTTATTATGTGAACCTGATCTATAGTTGAGTACCTATTTCTAAATCCAAATTGATGGTTTGGTATCAGTGTTTTTTCTTCTATGATCGGATTGAGTCGTTTCAGAAGAATTTTTTCGAAGAGCTTTGATAAAATTGGCAACAATGAAATCGGACGATATGAGGTAACTTCACTGGGCAATTTGCCCGGCTTTGGTACCATAATAACTTCCGCGACTTTCCACATGCGTGGTACATACCTTAGTCTAAACGCTGCATTTATTATCTGTGCTATTTTTTTCAAACCTTTTTTAGGCAGTTTCTTTAGAACTTCACTCGTAATTAAATCAAACCCCGGAGCTTTTTTCGGGTTCATTTTTTCTCTTATTTCAGTGGATATTTCCTCAGAGGTTACTGCTGGAATCAAATTCGGAAATGTCAGTTCGATTTCAAATGTTTTTTCTTATTTGCTCCAGTGTTGCTATAGACATTAGAAAAAGTGTGCTCACGATGAGATAAAAAAAATTAAATTTAACAATTTTACTACGGCGTATCAGCCGAATCCTGAATACCCCTTAAATTTTTACCAATCACTTCAAATAAATATTTTGTTTATCTACCGGATAGAGGATTTAGCAGCCACTTAAACCGGCCAATAGGCTGTGGCTGTCCGAAACTATATCCGTCGGATATCACTATCCGAAACCTTTGAAACCAAAAGTTCATGCTTAGCTGACAGATAAATTCCGGATAGGCTATCCGAGACTTTATCAGCTAGTCTTATCTTTCCGATACACTAAAAATGGTTATTAGTATTAGCTCTTCGCTCTATTGTTTTTGTAATACAGACACGCTGTTATCGGCTTAATTTTTTAAGAACAATATGGTAGCCAATGCGAAACTTAATGGCTCACCCTGTATTTTCTGTTAACCCATTCAATGAGATACAATGTAATTGTAAGCAATATATTATGTTTGTGACATTCCATATCGTTGTAACAAAACAAATTTTGTTTTTTATTGCAAAATACACATAACACATCTGTCAGGAGTAGCTACCTGTACATTTATACACATTGTCCTTTTACTATACCAACGTCGAAATGTTCCTTGCCATACACAAAGGTGATGTGATATTACGCTACATGGCAAAAAAATCATTCTTTTCGTCACAACATCACACAACACAAGCATATGTCGATAACTTTTCCATTATACCACAAATTAAATATTCGTGGAGAACCAAGAAACAAAAAAAAATAAAAAAAAAATATGAACCAGCCAGGAAACGAAATTTCCTTGGAATATATAAATGAAGAATAAGGATAAAGGACGCCTGTGTAGGTGCATATTTTGTGCAAAAATAGAAGAGAAATTTACAGCAAAATACTCAAAATTTACATCTCATTGATAGGCAAGAAAATATTGATAGATATTGTTTTTGAGTATAAATAAAATTTTTAACATTCCGCACAACAACAACGGCATTGAGTATACATTCTTACCGGGATAAGGGTGAATGACTGCGAGCAGCGTTGTCTGGAGACTTGATACTACTGACTACTTTAATATTATCTTGAGGTTATGTGCCATCATTATCATAAATAATGAGCATATTCAGGACTTTATAAGCTTACTTGGAAGTTGTAATTGAAAATAATGATAGCGTAAAAGAATATGCGCATTTTATTAGCGTACTACGAGTAATTACGATTCCACAAGTCAGCTGGATGTAAGGGAGGTTTGCTTTCAACATGAACCGATGAAAGGGTAATAAATTCGTTAATATTGGAAATAGCTTCCTAAGATATGAATTTATGTACCACAAGCAAGTGTATCGAAGCCGGTATCAAATTATGGTTGTGGTTAGACAGGATGTCCCAGCTAAGCGGTATAATCCTTTAAGTAAGGGAAGATTCCTGAAGTGCTGCCGAACAAAAAATTGCCCTAGTGGGCGCAGTAGCGGAGTGGTTAGTGTGCTGGACTACTGTGCGAGGTTCGATCCCCGGAAAAACGCAAATTACATCTTAAAGGTTTTTCCACTGCGCCACCTCTCGCATACGTTTGACAAACATCCGAGAGTATGACTGTAGTGAAAAAGCTCAATTCAGCCGTTCGGAAAGGAATGGCTGTAAGAAGCTAGGCTAGGTTGTAAGAAGCATTTTCTTAACTTAAATTTGTTCATGCAATTTATCTTAATAGCTTTAAGAGTTGTTTAGGCAAACAAGCAGTATAAACAAAAATATGAAATTCGCACCATAACCGCCATATTTTTACTGCCAAGCAAAATGGTTTTCTGAAAAATGGCGGGCGCATTGTTTGGATTTGTCGTGTAGGTAGGTACCTACCAAAGGAAGATAGTATATCGTAGTCGAGTCTGCCTCGCATATCTACAACGAAAGTACATCTCACCGTGTTCCTTTTCCCCTTTTTTGGTAGTGCGCTGCAATAAATCATCGTTGCCGCACTTAATAGCAATTTATCCCTCCGACACTTGCATGAATAGCACGTGACTCGGTCCTAACAACCTTTCCCATCCTAATTCTGGTCGGGCATGCACTATACCGCACAACATACTGCATGCTACGGGTGTTGCTACATATACATAAAGCAAAATGACACATGACTCGCATGCTAATCTACGTTTGAAAGTTATAGAAACTAACACACACAGACACTTGGATGTTCCACATGCGCTAACTCCCACACATAGAGTTTTATATAATATAAAGATCATCTTATAGGGATTTACAACTTAGCGGCAAACGTGATGTCTTGCATACGAAGTGGTTATCTTCCTTGTGATGTGAGTTCATAGAAGGACATGCAAACACACACAGTTCCTTCATAGCGTTAGTTTTTTTTTTGTATATATGTTTGCTATTTTTTTAGGAAGTCTGTCAGAATGATATTGGTAAGTTCAACATATGCGGTGCGAGGGAATGAAAAAGAGAGAGCTTTGTGCTAAAGAGGAAAGTAACGAGACTAGTGCGGGTGCGGGACTACAAGGGATAAACGTTTCGAGCGATTGGAGTAAGACGTAGACCCAAAGGAAACGAAGAGATCTGTGAAGTCTTATCTGATGAAAGTTTGTATCCTTTTGTGGGGAATTTGAAGACGTGTTAATCTCATAATCTTGGCAGATAAAAAAAAGGTTGCAAAATGCCATAACCACAAAATTAAAAATGAACTTTAGTCTTCGGGGGTGTATATGGTTGCAACTTTTTTTGGTTAGGTTTTGTTCATCAATCACCGAAAGGAGTATGAGGTAAATATATTTGCAGAAGCATATTTTATTTTGATGCACTGAACATAAGGCGAAGTAAGGACTAAGATGTGACACAGAAAAGTTATACCTTGATAACCACTTTAACTTAGCTTTAACCCGATTTTGGAGAGGATGCATATCTATATTTGACTGGCTTGTCTACCATAACATTCAATATTGACTTTACTGTAACCAAAGAACATACGTTTAGGAACCCTTTTAAGATTGATTGCTAACAATTTTTCAACCTAGTAGAACGTCGACTAAAACATTACCCTAACCTCTCGAACATGTCCCAGGTCAACGAAAGATGAAATTTGTAATTACTGATTAGACTCTTCTAACAAATCCGGTCATATAGGCGGCCCCAAAAATCGCAGAGTGCAATGCGCTGCGTAGTGGGCGCGCAGAAGTTCGAATCTTTTTAAAAGTGCAAAATTTGTTCTTTTGAAACTCTCGATGATTTCTGAAATTAATGAAACATGAACATAGGTAATATGTAATCCACTTACTTTTTCTGAGTTATTCTCTACCATTGTTCTTTTCTGGCAATGCCCCACATCTGGGAGAAAATTTAACAGTTCTTTTTCTTTTTTTCTTTTCCCAGATTTTCTCGCACACTTCCAGTCATTTCTTTTCAAAATGTTTTATGCGAAAAACTTTCTGTCCGAAATCGAAAGTTACCTACAGAAACATATGAATGTCAGAAAGTGCATTTTCATTCCATTCACAGAGTTCCATCGAGATATTTTTTGATGCAAAAGTTACAGAATGTGGGTCATGTCCAGAGCGCACTTATGTCACCCATGGATTTAAAAAAACAAGGCATGCCTTTACCGTGGATAAAAAGCAATATGTGTCTTCTACGCATGCAAGAAAACGTTTGGTAAACGCTGGGGTATGCGCCCATTGGATGTATACGGCAATTATAAGACCCATATACTTACTTATGGGTCCATTGTATTGTGGAAGGCAATAGAAAAGGTAACCTATCTCAATACCCTATCCAATGTACAGAGATTGGCATGCATCATCATAATGGGAGCAATGACATCAACACCTCAAACCGGGCTGGAGATGATTCTGAATCTTTCACCCCTAAGTGAATACATTTGCAGCATGGCAGCCAAAGGAGCCCTCCGCCTAAAGGAGGCAAAAACCTGGAAGCACAGCTCCTATGGGCACGGCTCCATAATTCAAAAATACTTGAGTATGGATCTGGCCAGAAAAACGGACTACATGCTTCCGTACCAGAACTTCAAAAAAAACTATTCCGCCTATATACCCCAAAGACAGGATTGGATTACTAACACGCACGCAAGCGAACAAGAAATACAAATCGACACTGACGGTGAGAAATGGAAGTAGGCCCAGGAGCCGGAGTATTCTGCCAGTCCTTAGGTATAAGTGACTCGTACAAACTCCCAGATGAATGCAGTGTCTTCTAAGCTGAAATAGTCGCCATCGACAAGCAGCAAGTACCATATCTACAAAGAATCTCGATCCTTCTAAGATTACAATCTTCGTAGACAATCAGTCGGCCATTAAAGCACTAGACAGCGCTACTATTAAAGCAAAGACAGTCAGGAACTGTCAAAGAGCCCTAAACAAAAAAGGCGAGAAACACAAGGTCATCTCTGCTGGGTTCCCGGACATAGTAACATTGATGGAAATGAAAAGGCAGACGAGCTGGCAAGAACTGGGTCGGAGCTGGATGCAGTAAATATCATTGCATCAATCGACATCCCAATTAGTGTAGCAAAAAGAAATATTGACCAAAAATCAAGGGAAAAAATTAACACCACCTGGTCTAACAGATACGACTGTGTTATATTCCGTAGCCTTTGGCCAAGAATCGACGAAAAAAGAGCAAGATGTATTCTGAAAATGAATAAACGAGATATTCGAATCTTAACAGGTGTACTGACAGGCCACTGTACCATTGGTACCATGGCCACAAGACTGGGCATTAACTCACCAGACTACTGCAGGAGCTGTCAAGACATAGAAGAAACGGAGACCATCAAACACCTACTCTGCGAATGCCCAAACCTCCAAACTAGACGACTCCGATACATGGGAGACAGACTTTTCGGAGACCTAGAGGATATAGTGCAGGTACCTACTATTGACGGATACAATCAGGTTTGTTAAAAGTACGGGATGGTTTACTTAGTAGACCAACCCCGCCAAGAAACAACACCAAGAAACCAGGTAAAGTGTTTATGCATGGTTTTTGTGTTGTCCATTAAAATGAAAATTTTTATCCACGACCAAAAACCAAGGGATCACAATGGACCAAAAGTCCCCGTGGTAGCACCAGCATTTTTAAAGTTGTACACTTCCCTCAAACCTAACCTAACCTAGCCTATCAAGTCCTCTCTAATGGCTCGAAAATATGGACATTAGCAAAGGCGGATGAAGATTTTCTTGGTCGTTATCGTTACGATCGCAAAATTCTTCGAGTGTTGTTTTGTTCCGTTTGCGTTGAGTGGCTTTGAAGGACAGCGACATTGACAGAAAAGTACGTCGACTTAGATGGCTAGGACATGTACATGGACCCCAACCCTCCGGCCCGAAGAGCCTTCGATACTAAACTTGAGGGACAACGCAGTAGATAAGGACCTCTCTAGGTAGATAGTTACCTATGTAAATTCAATTGTTTAAGAAAAAATTGCATTTATATGCTGCTGACAACTTTGGCACGACGAATAATCCTAATTAACAGAACAATGAAATGTTAATGAGCAAGTGTGGCATTGGAATGACTGGCAAACGGTACAATGGTGGTGATGGAACCATACCTACTGGTGATGTGTACCAAAAATTTGCATAGTTCCTCCAACTAAACGAAGTGATTGCAGGGACGAATGTCTCGTATCGTAGAGTTGGATTTAAATATCATGTCGTCAATTTGTCTTCTGTTGACATATAAACACATAGATATAAGATATACGTATACCTCCGTTGTTAAGTTTCATTCTCTCTGAGGAAGTTTGCATACGGAACACCTGTCTCAACAGGGGATTACTATATATAACAGTATCAACTGATGCGCGATTTCCCTCACTGTCGTAACGGAAATAACAATACAACAGCCTCCCCTGATTATAGAATGTAATTTAGGATTCTCGTCTAATTATCCTCTCAAGATTTTATTTAATTAAACAGAAACAAAAGGCAATTGTCAACGGTAAAGCAGCATTTGGCATGGCATGTCGACAGGATGAAATGTACTCGTATAATATAGTTAGCTACATACTTGTATAATAACTGAGCTTTGTTGGGGTGTATCTGTGGCATGTGGACTGGATTGGAAAGACTGTAGGCTGCGTGCGAACTGAACAGGTTGGCACGGTACATTTTGAATGATTAATAATTGGTTGTTATTGTTAAATTGTTGGTATATTTGTGGTAATACATTTGACAGGTTATTATTGGTGGTTTGGTTTACCTATAAGGAAACTTGCGTTGCGTTGAAACTGTCTTGTGAGTTATTTTTAAAGTTTTAGCTTAAACAGACTAAATTCGCAAAGATCTGATTGCAGCTTGGCTATCCGAGGAGATGAGGAGATCTTTGGCATAAATTATGTCTTAAGCCAAGAGAATACTTTGTCTAGCAAGATTATTTTAAATGTAGGGATACCTTTGCTGTAGGTACATAATCGTCCAAGCTATTAAAAAACGGGCTCCCATACAATAGGGACGCCGGCCGTTCTTGTAGGGCTGGGCAATGGTTTATAAGAGATGTTCCATAGATTATTAATTTTCCATTTCATTGTCGTAAATATAAATGTCGGTTACTGGAAGCACCATTACTAGGACGGTTTGAACCCAGTCTGCCAATTTTCCAGACATGCCAGAATTTATTTATCAGTCTTTAAGTCTTTCAGTCATCTTTGAGGATGGGTACCTGTTGCTTTTTATGACAGTATCTACCAAGACAAGAGACTGTCTTTTCTGTCAGGTATACTAGCTTTTGTCAGGTTTGAGGGAAGTGCACAGCTTTAAAAGTGCTGTGCTACCACGGGGGACTTTTGGTCCATTGTGATCCCTTGGTTTTTGGTCGTGGATAAAAATTTTCATTTTAATGGACAACACAAAAACCATGCATAAACACTTTACCTGGTTTCTTGGTGTTGTTTCTTGGCGGGGTTGGTCTACTAAGTAAACCATCCCGTACTTTTAACAAACCTGATTGTATCCGTCAATAGTAGGTACCTGCACTATGTCCTCTAGGTCTCCGAAAAGTCTGTCTCCCATGTATCGGAGTCGTCTAGTTTGGAGGTTTGGGCATTCGCAGAGTAGGTGTTTGATGGTCTCCGTTTCTTCTATGTCTTGACAGCTCCTGCAGTAGTCTGGTGAGTTAATGCCCAGTCTTGTGGCCATGGTACCAATGGTACAGTGGCCTGTCAGTACACCTGTTAAGATTCGAATATCTCGTTTATTCATTTTCAGAATACATCTTGCTCTTTTTTCGTCGATTCTTGGCCAAAGGCTACGGAATATAACACAGTCGTATCTGTTAGACCAGGTGGTGTTAATTTTTTCCCTTGATTTTTGTTGGTCAATATTTCTTTTTGCCACACTAATTGGGATGTCGATTGATGCAATGATATTTACTGCATCCAGCTCCGACCCAGTTCTTGCTAGCTCGTCTGTCTTTTCATTTCCATCAATGTTACTATGTCCGGGAACCCAGCAGAGATGACCTTGTGTTTCTCGCCTTTTTTGTTTAGGGCTCTTTGACAGTTCCTGACTGTCTTTGCTTTAATAGTAGCGCTGTCTAGTGCTTTAATGGCCGACTGATTGTCTACGAAGATTGTAATCTTAGAAGGATCGAGATTCTTTGTAGATATGGTACTTGCTGCTTGTCGATGGCGACTATTTCAGCTTGGAAGACACTGCATTCATCTGGGAGTTTGTACGAGTCACTTATACCTAAGGACTGGCAGAATACTCCGGCTCCTGGGCCTACTTCCATTTCTCACCGTCAGTGTAGATTTGTATTTCTTGTTCGCTTGCGTGCGTGTTAGTAATCCAATCCTGTCTTTGGGGTATATAGGCGGAATTTTTTTTTTTGAAGTTCTGGTACGGAACCATGTAGTCCGTTTTTCTGGCCAGATCCATACTCAAGTATTTTTGAATTATGGAGCCGTGCCCATAGGAGCTGTGCTTCCAGGTTTTTGCCTCCTTTAGGCGGAGGGCTCCCTTGGCTGCCATGCTGCAAATGTATTTACTTAGGGGTGGAAGATATAGAATCATCTCCAGCCCGGCTTGAGGTGTTGATCTCCTCCTATCTACCTTGGATAGGTTATTGAGATTGAGATAGGTTGGCTTTTCTATTGCCTTCCTCCATACAATGGACCCATAAGTAAGTATGGGTCTTATAATTGCCGTATAAATCCAATGAATTATATAAGGGCGCATACCCGAGCGTTTACCAAAGGTTTTCTTGCATGCGTAGAAGGCACATAGTTCTTTTTTTGCTCTTTCAGTTCAGAGTCCAGGATGATACCCAGATACTTAGCTTCTGAGGAAAGTTTCAGACGAATTCCGTTCAACTTCGGCAGATCGAATTTCTCGATTTTTCTTCTCCTAGTAAATAGAACAGTTTCGGTTTTGCTTGGATTAACTCCGAGGCCGTTTGGTCCTGCCCACGAGAATAATTCCTTTAGAGACGATTCCATGAGTTCGCTAATAGTGGATAGGTACCTCCCACTTATTAGGATTACAATGTCGTCTGCGTATGCTACAATTTTTTTCCCTTTCGGTCTTTAGAGCCGTAAGAATCTTATTGACCACTAGGAGCCACAGGAGAGGAGATATGACGCCCCCTTGTGGAGTTCCCCTGGTCACTATTCTCCGTATGTTGCTCTCACCGATTGCGGAGTTAATTACTCTGCTGTTAAGCATTTCGTAAATCCAATTGGTAATTTCTTGTTTCACTCCCAGGTCTTCGAGCGCTATTTTTATGGCCACTGTTTTAACATTATTAAATGCTCCTTCAATGTCCAAAAAAGCTGCCAGAGTGAATTCTTTATGGTGTAAGCATTTTTGAATGATTGACACAACTTCGTTCAGAGCTGTTTCCACGCACTTGCCTTTAAGGTAGGCGTGTTGAGTGCTACATAGGTTATGTTCATTGAGTAGATCCCTTATATATGAGTCGATTATTCTCTCCAGTGTTTTTAAGAGAAACGAGGAGAGGCTTATCGCTCTAAAATCTTTTGCGGTGCAGTGCATAATGCTTTCCTGCTTTAAGAATAAATATCACCTTTACGGCTTTCCAGCTTTGCGGTATGTATTAGCTGAGTCTTATGCAGCTTTTGAAGATTACTTTTAGCTATGGCAGTATTACACTGAGAGCATGTTGCATCATTGCTGGGATGACGTCGGTCGTCTGGTCCCGCTGATTTGTAGGGGTTGAACGAGTGGACTGCCCAAGCGATTGTGTGCTCTGTTATAATATTTTACGTTGCTACGTCCGGTTCAGTACCTGGACTGGTATGAAGTGACGAGTTTCTTCGATAGAGTCTCCTTACTGTTCTTTGACAAGGACTTACTGCAGTCAGTTGCCTTCTGAGGCCATAGAAACAGCGGTTGGAAAGTGGAACTCTTCGTTTGATTTCTGCTGAGGTGTCATTATCAGAGACAAAAACCCTGAAAGTTATAGCTGTCTATGGTGATGATCTGTCCGATTCGTCGATGTTGTGTTAATGGCATGGTAATAATACGCTCCTTTGTAATAATATGTACTTGCAAACGCATCAGTGACATCTCGCTGCGTTCGGTCAATTATGTCATGTCGTCAGCTTATGCAAGTAGTTGTACAAACTTTTCAAAAATTGCGCCTCTGGTGTTGTCTGTCTGTAGCGTCAAAACGAAACGTTCTAGACGAATGAAAACCACCATTAAACCCATGTGTCTCTCTGTCTGTTGAGATCACGATAGCGTTCAAACGAATCGATTTAGGCGAATGAAATTTTGTGAAAAGCATTCTCTTTACCGTCCTCACGTTGGTATTGAAAATTGTCTATGTCGGTTAAGTAGTACCTCCCATACAAAACTAATATTAGATCCATGCGTGTACACTTGTACAGTACATACTAACTGGCATGGCAAACATTTAGCATGGCTTTTATGCAGTGGAGGGTATTAAAGCATCGGCCAGGCCGATGATAACACTTTTACTTGGTTTTCTGTCAAATGTGACTGTAAGTGCGTAATCAGCTTTTTACTTAGCCTGCACAGTCAATTTATTCTGAGCTCATAGAGCGCGGTCTGATGATTCTCTGAACGAAAAAATAAACACAAATTCTGAGCTTTGATGTGTCTGAGTTAAAAAAGAAACACGAACTTTTTCTTGACAGTTCAGGCTCTGCTCTGAGCTAAATCATTATCGCTGCTTGTCTATAAGATATTTTGCCGGTAATGATCTCGACGACTAACTTTAATGTCAAATTGATCCATAACATCCAGTAAAGTAGTTCAGTCGAGCCTTGAGCCATAATATTATTATTAATTATATTATAATTAGTATGAGAATAGCCTGAAGGTGGTATTACGCTCTGTACCTTCCTGATCATATTATACATACATTAAAATTAGCTAACCACTAAATATATCTTACACGGCTTAAACAAATATTTAACCAAAAGCACTAGATATACGGTTTACGTACAAGGGTATACCCATTCTGAATAACATGGCAGTCTAACCGCTGAATAGGCCTACATCTAACACAGTTGACAAAAATACCTTGCCTAATTTACTATAGACTATACCCATATTCTGAATGGCATGATAGGGAATAATTTACCTTATCCCTTAGTGCCGTCGAAAAAATAATGTCTCTTCTAAAAAAAATATAAAATTTATAGTCACTTCACTGACCAAAGCATTAGCACTATACTGCTACATCAAAGTGTCATTCGGAATGAAGCGATTTTTATATTCACACGGCACACCATTATGATTCCGTTAAAGCAGCTGTGATGTCAAATATACGTACTTGGGCTATCCTCCCTGATGAAATCCACCAGTTTCCTTCTCCAAACTGGTATGGTGTGCATTTGACACATGATTTGATTGAGTAACTATCAATCTAACAATAGACGTGATGCTGAGAGGTAAATTCATCATTTTGAAACCTTTTCGCATTTACTAAATGACATTTATCCGTTGGGAGAAGACGGGCCGTATAAACACTTAGCCTTGAAAATGTCCTATGGGAATTTTTTCATTGAAATGCTGCTACACACCTGCACGTTAGATAATATCGATACTTTTGTAGTATAGTGTCCTTGGGATGATTTTTGTCTATAGAAATACAAATAAGTACTGGGAAAATTGAATTTTGTAGACGACAGCTTTGTTTGAATATTGCTTAGAGATGAATTTCTATAACGAAAAGGATGGCATACGTAATGTTAAAATGATTACTTTAGCAGCCATCCAACGAGCAAAGTGTTCAGAACTGTGACAATGTGTATGTTGACCGACAGGTTTTGTTCTAAGGACGAAAATTATAATTAAATTAAATCATCTGACAAAAAATAACCATTCAAATGCATTTTCTCAGATTCGTATTCCATTGAATAATTTTCTGACAAAAATTAGGCTAAGTACTACGCTTCGTAAGAACTGTTCCGTGGTTTGTCTGTGTCATTAGAGAGCATAACCTCAATCAGACAGAAAACTTCGTTTAGTATTAGTAGTTTTGTGAAAACACAGGAAATCGTATATGCTATAGTTCGGGTTTTCGGCTCCCAAAGTGAATAAATTAAATAAAGGCGGCCCAATGGAGTGGCACAAGTAAAATTCTAAATGAAAAAAATTAATAAAATAAAATATCTAGGTACATATTTACATCATATAGGTAGCAGACACGAAGCGTTTATATATTGAAGGGAAGCAGTGCTTCCGTAAGAATTTCAAAAAGCGATATCTTCTTGAATAAATGACTTTTAATTTAAAGTTCAAAGTTGAGTGCTTCCGCTTCCCAATAAGTCACGCTTCGTGCCTGATAGGTAGGTACCTATGATATCTCTCCTCTATTATACAGTCATTGTCATGGACAGATAGGTGGTAAAATGTTTGAAGCATTGTATGAAAATAGCCTTCAAAGAAATTAAAAGCTGCTATGATGGTTGAATAATAGCGTTTGCAATGTTTTTTTTTTTTTTTTTGTACCAAACTTCATACAGAAGTTAGTAGGCGGCTGAACTTTTGTATAGGTAAATAATAAGCGATCGTTTAGTGCGCATCAGGACCAAATTTTCCAATATAAGCCAAATGTGCAGTGTCAGTACACCCAACAATGGACAAAGTCTTCGACGATGGAGAGAAACATCGTATTAGCAAGATTATAATTTACCCCCATCTCGGTATACACAAGGAAACTTGGCTGTTGTCTGATAAAAACACTTATCGTCCAATAGCGTTACTTTCAATGCTCTCAAAAGTAATGCAAAAGGCAATAATCAAATATCTAGAAGGCCACCGATTAACAAGCGACAGTCAATACGGATTTCGAAGCCTTCGTTCCACTGGAGACCGGTTAAGCTACCTAACGCTTTGGACATATCAAAGGCTTTTGACCGAGTATGGCATAGAGCCCTATTAGGCAAATTAGCGTCTTATGGATTACCACAACAACTCTGCGGATAGATGCACAATTTTCTTCTCGGAAGATCGATCCAAGTTGTTGAAGATGGTGTATAAATGCAGGAGTGCCCCAAGGATCTATTTGTTCTCCAACTCTATTTCTTCTCCACATCAACGATTTGCTTGGATCGACAAAAAATAATATCTACAGATTTGCTGATGACAGCACGCAATCCTCCATCTCGAACAGTTGGCCTGTGAATGCGGCTACATCACACAGTCAGAGATGTGAACAAATTAGTTCTCTCAATGATGATCTGGACAAAATCTTGAAGCACGGAAAAGACAACTTGGTTGTATTTAATGCTAACAAGACACAGCTCACAACATTTTCCTAGAAAATTGCATCAACAGTTCCTCAGATCTAAATTGATGACCATCGCCAATCCATCCTAAGGACTCAATGCACCTTTTAGGAGTCACAGTGAATTCAGAAATCACATGACAGGACCACATATCCTATATCACAAGATCGGCGTCCGCTAAGTTGAGCTACCTATTTAGAGAAAAGAGGTAGATACTTTAGCCCCAAGCAATTTTTCCTTCTCTACAAAGCACAGGTTATACCAAGCCTGGAATATTGTTCCCATATATGGAGCTCGGCCCCAAAACATTCACTTAACCTACTTGACAGCAGACAGAGACGAGCAGTTCGACTTATTGGAGACCCTACACTCACATCGAATCTGCAACCGTTGGTGCAGACTTTGGCTTGTTCTATAGGTACTTCCATGGTAGATGTTCCGATAGGAACTCAAAGACATTATCCCTCGAAATGCAACTTTTGGGCGCCCCACAAGACATGCAGCTAATGTTCATTCATGACCATACAGTACATACACTTGACAACCGCGAGGGCATCAACTTTCCAAAACTCCTTCTGTTACAGGACAAGCAAACTTTGTAACTCGCTTCCTGGGAATATATTTCCAGAAGACTCCAATTTGCACTAATTTAAGTGCAGAACTAACTTACATCTGTAAGCATCTCGGGGCGCTTTTGAAGCGTTATAGGTTCGCCTGTCCCGGGAGAAGTATTTAACAAAAAAAAAAAACGACAGCAATGTGCTTATCGAGCTTGTTGCTATATAACCGCCGCCTTAGGCCTTAGCCCTTAGGCCTTCAATTCAACCCACAGCAGAAAATTTAAAGCGCCTTAAGATGCGAATACGGCATGAAGCAAGTCACATAGCTCTGACGTCATTTTTACGTAAGCGAATGGTCTCAATGGCTATGCCGTGTACAATCTCTCTTTTTGCACTCTCTGTTAACGTCAGAGCTACATAACATACGCATGTGGCTTGCTACATGCCGTGTACTAGCACCTTAAGATAGTTTCACATTGGAGCTAAATTGTCATTATTTTCCCTTTTGAGAAGAAAAGGATCGTGCATGCGAGTTTCGAATGTCTAATGGCACAATATTTCGCAGGCCTATTCGGCTTCTATATCCTCTGGAAATAAAAATTCATCTTAAAGATTGCGAGCCGCCGAGAAATGCAGCAAAAAATGGGTTAAGTGGTGAATAAGGACAAAACAAAATACATGCTGTAAAGAAGAAGGGACACACAATATCTATCAACGAATCGGACAGAACGTTACGATAGACAGTTATAACTTTGAGGTGATTCTGATTAGGTAAGGTACACCTACTTTTTTTTTACCACGGCTCCACTTTAACCTCTGACAATGACACCACAGCAGAAATCAAAAGAAGTACACTTGCCAAAAGCTTTTCCTTTGGTCTAAGAAGACAACTGACTAGTAAGACCTTGTCAAGAAAAAATAAGGAAAATCTATGGGTATAAGATTCTCATCCTCCCGTGGCGCGCTCAAGTGGAATGGGACCTCAACCAACTTGAGGTGGTTTTCTAAAGAACGTTCTAACTGGAAAGGCGTGTTGTTTGAGGCCCATCAGGTTCACCCGAACTGTAGCACCACCTAACATTTGAAAATTCTGGCTATACAGAATTGTTAGCCAATTACTAAATCCTGTTGTAGACAAAAAGTCTACAAAACAACTTGGCCCGCTCTCCCCTATTATGAGGGTGTATACTGAATAGTAATCATTCAAATTACCTATTGTTATTTAAAAAATATATTTCTATAACAAATAAGTAGATATCTACCTATTCTATTAGTTTGATTCTATTCAATAGAGAGGATGACATTTCCAAAAGGCTACGCCTACTACATATCTACTACCACATAAATAATTTGTGTAACCAGCCAAATATCAAAACAAGCAAAAAGGACACAACAAATTAGTCAAACTTATTACACAAATTACTTTTCCACTCCATGTGTTGTGTTAGTCATCTCACAGAATATACAGATTAATACAATTGGAGTGCTAATGCCCTGCGTAATCCATCTCCTTTTCAAGTTCATTAAATATGTCCTGCGGTAATATGGCGGACAATACACAAAACCACTTAATCTTCCCTTCGAGTACATTCTCCTGATGCAAACCAAACTTTCTTCATTAACTTGATAAATTAGTGATATTTTATTTATATTAAGGTATCTCTAGGGGTGATGTCCTCAAGCGATATCATGCAACAAGTAGTGTATGTAGGTACTAATATACATGCTGGGAAAAGACTGATGATGATGTATGCTTGTGGTTCCTACTCGTGCAGCGGCAGTCTGTCTAGTATACGAGCGGTTTCTTGTTAAAGTTGCCTGTTTTTTTTTCTGGGATATCATTGGTGTCCTGCAGGTTAACATATTGGAGTAAGGAGGATGGTTATTTCCTCTATTCTATTATGGAATATGCGAGATATTATCGTGGGATATACCTACATAGGTACAGTATACATACATATATATTCAATTTCATCAGAAGTAAAATTGTTAACGATGTTTTATTATTTTTTTTTGTTGTTTATAACCTCTTTGTAGGTTAATTAAGTGGTCTTATGTAATTAAATAAGAATTCAGAGGAATGACAAGTATCAAAGGGCCCGGTAGTGGCCCATCCAAGTTCTCTAGTCCTAGTTTCTGGAACCGAGTTTTATGGGGTTTTATTTTCGAAGGAAGGGTATCGCCAAACGTTCATGGAGATTTAGTCTCAATTGATGGAACAATGAAGTATTTGAGTGTGTTAAATGATTAGGCATTTCTATTTTATAAAAGACACATAGGGGAGTTGTTTATTTTTTAACGTAGGTGCAATCCAATTCGGGAAGACGAAAGTCAGTCCTCTCGGGATTTTTTTTAGATCGGGTCCCTCGCTCAGTGATGGAAATCGACATTTCTACCGTCTGCATAAAAGTCATGTAAAATGTTAGCCATGCGAAATGTACTGTACAGGCATGGGCTTAATGTCAGATTTGTATGAGAGGTACAGGTACCAGAACTACTTGACCGAAATAGACGATTTTTAATAGATATCCACCTGTCGACTATAAAAAAGTTTTCTCACGAAATTTCGTTCGAAAAGTCGATTCGGTTGGACTCTATGGTGTTTTCAACAGACAGATCGACGGACGGATAGACGGACATGGCTTAATCGATTCAGAATTGCATCCTGATTCAGAAAATTTATGGCTTATGGGGTATAAGGTGCTCCCCGATTTTTCTCTCCAAACATCAATTAAAATCCTAGCTAAATTTTGACATAGACTGCGCTGTGGATATTATGTAAGTGTCACAGAAAACAGCTGTTCTTTGAAAATAACTTCCTTCAAAAATTTATCGACGCGAAAAAGTGATATATTTTCGTTGCACTTTCTTTTTTCTTATCTGCTATTCCTTGATCTCAAATTTTTCACTTTGAAAGGATTCCTCATCGAGGTATTCATTGAAAAACCTTATCCTTATTTATAAGTCTTATAGACGGATAGGAACTCCAGCCAAAGTACATACATATTAATAGATTAAGGCTAATCTTTGTATAGTCGTGTTCATAATCACTTGTCAAACGGTCGATTGAGCAAACTGTACATTTTGCCAAGTGATTTGAACACGACAGTAGGTACCAAATTCAGATAAAAACCTACTATACAAGTTCTTCACTTTCAAGTAGTTTATTTTGTAAAGATCTGTTTTATTTATATAGCTCTGACAGTCTTAATGTTTAATAAGATTTTTAAATTCTAATAGTGCAAACCATATTTACGCCTGCATTCGATTATTTTGCTTTGGTTTTATTTTTTATAATAGTTATTTTATTTTATTTACAAGGCCCATTTCAGCGCAAAACTAACTTAAAAATAGAAGTATAACCTATTTCTATCGTAGTCAAATAGAGCTCTATATTCATTATTGATAATTTCAATACTTTTTTGTTCACCAGAAAAAAAACCTTAAGACAAATTGGACGATTGAATTTACTTGATCGACCAAATGGCAGTTTGTGAAAAATATTGTAATGAGTTCAAAAAAATGTCTCCGAAATCAAATCGTTTTTCCGCATCTTCGAGGAATGCAACAAATTTTAAAAGTTAATTTTTAACGAAGTATGCATGATGAGTAATGAATGCATTCAGAATTTTAAAACAAAGGCGTGCCTTCAGCTTATTTTTGTTTAATCCTTATAAATGTTTGATTTGAAAGATATAAAAATAATATATCAAAAATTAAAAATAGTACAAATAGTACCGAAAATTGAGAAGTGGTACTTGCGTACCTACTCGGGAAAGTCAAATTGTACTAAATTCAGTACAATAGTAAGACTTTTTGCAACTATGCCCTCGCTATTGCAGAAGCATCCCTCGCGTAATAGCTCTGCAATTTCTTTCGATGATTTTTCATTCCAGCGAACCTACGAAAACCTACAAAAATAAAAAGTGTCAGCCGGAAAATGAGGAAGTTCCTTAAAAAATGCTCCAAAATCCTGAATCATAAAATTATGTAATTTTTTACCTTGGCCAGGAATTATATTGCTTCTTGCCTATGATTGCCCACTGTTAACCCGCTTTTGACCGATCCCACTTTTAACTTTGTTTTTAGCAAATTATAAAATTTGAATAGCTACATATTTGGGTATTCCGCACCATCTTTAGAAGAACTTGTTACGTGGAATACTCACTTCATAGCAAATAAGGTATTGTGTACGTACCTACCAGATGAATCGAGAAACTGTACTTTCCAATTGTCGATTTTCAATGTTTTCTTTTATGGAAGGTGCCACGCTTTATTGTCGAATTTTGATCAAACTTAACATCAGGAACACTCCCATGCCTATATCTTACTGTTTGCAAATTGGAGCTCAACCAAATCGGTGGTTTTCAAGATATGTATGCCTACCTATAAGATTATAAATAATTCATGGAAGGTGTCACGCCTATGCTTATCACATTTAGCCCCAACCCTAAGTAACCTAGCGTAACGACTACAATTATTGGCACCCCCAATTTTTGACCCAACTATTGGCACCCCATCATTCAACAGTGATTTCCTTAATAACCCTTTTGGTCGAATAAGTAAATTTATTTTTTATTTTGATTTTGCACATTTTTCTCATATTTCTTTGTCTTTTGTTTGAAAAAATTCCTATCCATTTCTGTTTATACTGTTTTACTTTTGTGAGTGCCAATAGTTGTATCATGCAACCGTTATTCATTGGTTTGGTTATTTAAGTGTTTTTCTGCACCAATTTCATGTAAAAAAGGCTTATGTACCCTTATCTTCCACTCGTGTAAGGTTTGTTCAGATCAAAAAGATCTAACATCTTAAATGATATTCATACACATTGCTTAACGGTAAATTTAGGTTTCCTTTTTTTTTTTAAATACATATATCTTTTACTTTCTTGAATTTTATAAATTTTGCAATGATTTATATAATATTAAAACTAATTTTTTTTTTGTTTCCTTTAGAAAATACTACATATTTATTTAATTATTTAAATTGATTAAATTTCCAACGAAGAAAATAATATTTCTTGTTTATTTGCCTTTGAAAAACAATTTTTTACGTTTTAATTTATATTTATCTTTTTGAGAAAAAATAAAGAGAATAATATTTAAAACATGATGGTCTTCTGTTTTAAACAGTGTCAATAATTGTAGTTTTGGGGTGCCAATAATTATGTCAGGGTGCCAATAATTGTGGTTTTTTGTAAGCTTTTAGTAAATTGGCATTTTATTTATAGTTAGTGTTGCAAGGCGAAAATGTTAAAATCCAGTCAAATTTGACTGTTTGACTGGATTTTTTCTCTGAGAATCCAGTCAAAAGAAACAGTAAAACATTAAAAACAAAAAATTTCAATCAAAAAAACAGTCGAAAATGTAAACAGATATTTTTTCGAAAACAAAAATAGGTGGGTCATCGTGGTTTCTTTTTAAATCATAGGTTATTTCAACACTGACAGCTGCTTCCAGCTCGAAATCTTCACAGAAAGTCAGTATCATACCTGCGCGGAACGAAGTGAGTCGCTTTACGCTTGAGCAACGTTGGGAAATATTGAAAAAAAATTTCCAAAGTGAGTGCTGTGTAGCCCAAACAGTGCGTTTTTTTAGAAGTTTTGGCCGAAATAAAGCACCCAACGCGCCTGCTGTACGCAAGTTTGTGCAAAAAGTTCGTGTGACTTGTATGGTAGTGGACAACACTTTTGGTCCGCGTCATCGTACGGTGCGCACAGACGACAATGTCACAGAGATTGATTGGAACAACGTTTCGGTCAACGGTGGGCGTTACAGAGCCATGTTAACCGACTTTTTTTTACTGGAATTGAAGACATGGATTTGGACGTCCTCTGGTTCATGCAGGATTGCACGCCATACCACACAGCCCACGCCACAATCGATCTTTTGGACCAACTTCCCAAAACGTGCTATCAGCCGTCTTGGCGATGTCAATTGGCCTCCTCGGAGCTGTGATTTGACTCGCCTTTGGACTTTCGACTTCGGACAATCCGGAAACGATTCAAGCACTAAAGGCCAATATCATCCAAGCAATCCGTGAGCTACAGCCCGAAACCACCAATAATGTCTTGGACAATTGGAGTGACAGAATACGCTACTGCGAAGCCAGCCGAGGCAACTTGAACGACGTTGTATTTGGCCCACCCTTTATATTTTGATATATAGTAGGTATTCTTTCCAACTTTTTGTATTAGGCCCGAAACACATATGCGATTTCAATCGCGCGACTGTCGCATACATGAAACACACACATTTCAATGTGAATACGCGCATTCATATTGAAATGTGTGTGTGTTTCATTTTTTGCGACTAAATAGTCGATTGAAATCGCATGTGTGTTTAATGAAACATAAACAACAATCATTCAAAATTCTCAAGAAACACTGCGCGAACTGCAAGAAATACTAGATGGTGTGTTCATTTCATTGCACTGCGCTAATCTCATATACACTAGGTTTACATTGGAGGTGCAATTTTTTTTATTTTTTTTTAGGAAAAAACTCCAGTCAAAAAAAACAGTCGGCTGGATTTGATTTTTTTTTTTTCAGTCAAAACCGAAAAAATCCAGCCAAATTTGACTGGAAAACAGTCAAACTGGCAACACTGGTTATAGTTAATCAAAGTTGAAATTTCTTTAGGGGTGCCAATAATTGTAGTCGTTACGCTATTGTATCACCATTACAAACGCTGAAAGAATTTTAAAAATCGGCCTTTTCCCCCCACCTAAGTAGCATACATATTATAAAGATTGATTCAGATGGCGAGGGCATCGCGCATTCGGGCATTCCGATTTTAAGACGTTATACCTAGCTGATGCTCTTTTATTGTTTAGCAATGCTATATCGTATAATAAGTCTATACCTACGCGACGATACAACTCTATTATGTTTGACATTTTGATTTCCTACAACTATGACAGCAATTTAAAATTCCACATTCTAGCCCCATTTGGTGGAAGAAAAAGTCTATCTTTTGCAGTGAGCCAAAGAATTATTTTGTCTAACTTTGATCTGAACAAAGGAACAAAGTTTGCCTTATCTAGTGTCTTTGTAGTTTTCTTACAAAGAGCTTACATCTTTCCGTCGCATCTGTCATCATAATTAAAATTCTTCAATTATGTACCTATACGCACATAGAAAAAGTATCTACATTAAAGACTTTGAAAGAAAAATGCTTTCATAATGCTTGCAACTTTTACGCTCTCAACGTTGTATAATCATAGACAGTTCACTGTGTAAATTTATGTACCCTTTTAATGTTATTTTAATTATTTTAAAAGTAGGTGGGTCTAGGTACATTGCAACAAGATGTTGGCTGGTTCCCCAAGAAGCTTTTTTTATATTTTAGTAAGACTGTGAAGAAGTTATCTTTGTTTATTTATAATAGGTACGTAGGAAAACGGGAATAATTTTAAAAGTTAAAGAGTAAGATTGTGAATTGTATTTGTGACGAAGAGCGACAGTGAAATGGCACATATTAAGGTGCACATCGTATAGCACCTAACAAATCATAATTTATTTAGCATTCGATTGTCTGATACAGACAACTATTTTTACATTTACGCTTTTGGCTTTCGGCCATTAGCTTAGATATTAGGTACATAGAACTACCTTTTTATGAGTTTTATGCCAACATTAACAAAATTTCAAAGATTGCCTGGACGAAAAATTCCAATTCCAACATCTGAAGTGTGTGGAAGTATTTAGGAAAGGTTGTGTGAAGAATTCACTGAAATGCACATGACACGGCATTTTTTCAATGTCCAGGTGATACAACATAGCAGGAGTAGCTTTTTCAGGATCGCTGTTAAGGTCAGCTGACAAACGCGGGCAGCTTGGCGAAAGTGAATGGTACATTCTTTATACGCGGGATTCCATGCACCATTCCTTTCTTCTTTTCTGGCTTCATAAGCTCACTTAAGGTGCCTGTCCATTTGAGAGTAAAAGTGCTGCGAGCAGCTCTCAAGCAGCTCTCGAGAGCAAACTCAAGTGGGCATAGCCTTGAGAGTAGTTCCTGGAGAGCTAATTTTTTACTCTCGAGATTCGAGCCTTTTGAAAGTCACTCGCAAGTGGACACATGTTCTGATCACTATCGGAGATTAGCTCGCAAAATTCCAACATGGTTCGTATTTTGCGAGAAGCTGTCGAGAGTCGACATGGCAAAACAATTTTATATCGGAGGAAATAAAACAATTTATAAAATTGCCATACACACTCACAAGCCATACTAAGGCTTCCCTTAAGTTGGTATCCTTTTTAAAAATATTTGGCCCAACAGCTTGAATAATTGTATGTTCTATTTCACTTGTTGTCAAACTGTTAAAGTCCTTTAACTCCTGATGAGCATCTTCAATTTGAAGCCCTCTTGCCAGATCAGACCCTTCAGCAGAATTTATTTTTTGCTTTATTCTTTGTTTTAAGAACAGTGCTAATAATTATTAACGCAGCGGCAACCTTTTGCTTGTAAGAATGCTTGCTTTAACTGGTAAGACCCGTTTTACATGCACCGATTTTTGTCTTACGACTCGAGAATGTGAAGGTAAAGGGGATGAAAAGTGCAAGGGATAGCCGAACACGGATGGGCCGCGAATTCCCATCCGATTGTTGTGTTCTCTTTTCGCTCTCTTTCGTAATTTTCAGCGTTGCTTTATCTATTCTTAAACCGTACTCGGTCGCGCTAGACGTCTGCAGTTCTGCACTCTGCATTTGCTCTATATTCGAATTGTGGGTGGCCTGAGCTTTGAAATTTCAGCTACGAACGACGAATGAGAAAAAAAGGAAACAAAGACAATTTGACAATCAAGGCACTAAAGTGAAAACAATCGACGTATTAATGCACCATAAGTGCCCCGAAGAGAATTAAGAGTGCCGTAAGGCAAAAATCGGTGTGTGTAAAACTGGTCTAACTAGCAGACGAAATACATCAAGTGGACACGGTTATGAGAGTACTCTCAGGGAATCTACTCTCAAAATGTTATCTCAGAACTCGCGAGATTAAATTCTCGAAATTATTACTCTCAAATGGACAGCCACCCGAGAGTAACTCTCGAGAGTTTACTACCGAAAGTACTCTCAAATGGACAGGCACCTTTACTGCAGCCAGCAGAAAAAACAGATTACATCTGAAGGTTTGTTTTCATTGCGCCAACTCTCAAGAATGTCTGACAGACATCCGAGAATAAAGCTGTCCTGAGAAAGCCTCTTAATTCAGCCATCCGAACTCGGCATAAAATAGTTAGGCTCTTCCATTCTTCACAAAACTCAAAACTCCAAACAAATGGTTGTGAGACGTTAGACCTAGAGTCATAATATGGACACCAGTTGACCCAAGCATTTTTTTGTTTACACAGACCATCATACCGCATATTTTTGGTATTAGCCACTTCCTTATAGGAATGCACTGCCGATGGGTTATGGCTATGGGTACTATACGGACATAAGTGTTTAGTGTCCATAGATGTTGGCAGCTTTTTATCAGAATATGAACTTGCCAAACGCTGCAAGCAAGAAGTCTGATTAACCAAAAAGCTACAGGAAACTTAAGGGGGTAGCAGTTCGGGTGGAATACAACATGAGAGAAAAACATACAGGCGAGATACAGAATAGGGAATAAAGGGAGGAGGAGTAACGCGCGTTGTGGGGTATACTAATTCGGATGGAATGAGCCATGGCCTTTAAATGAGGCATCTTGGTTGAGTGTTTTCAAATACTTGTGATCTAGGATGAGCATTCTCAATTCAACTATCTGTCGAGCTCCACAAAGTTTCACTTCTATCGCATAGCTTTAAAGGCTGGACATTTTTCATAAATCGTAAAGGAATCGTCTGTAATACATGGACTCATGTTCTAATACCCTCCGACCCTTCACAGCATCGTATTAAGACATGGCTAGGCTATGCAGGCGTACATATCTGTGTCAGTCCTATGTTTAGTGTTACCGTCTGCCACACTGCATTAAAAAAGCTACTCATATTAAGTAAATTGAATACCTTCCTGCATCTCCATAAACGGCCCTTTAGAGCGAAGCAAGACCGTCATCTGACACGTTCTTATCTAAAGAAAGAAGAACCAATAGAAGGAAGTAAGTGTAGAAAACAGAACAGAACAGAACGATACTTAGAGTTGGAATATAGGATACTTCGGGCTCTGCTTATGACGTTTTAGATAAGTTTGGGTTCAGTTAAAGCTATGTAGGTTTAGTATTAAATGAAAAGCCGATTTCGATCTGGATCCTTGCAATTTTTTTTCCTTCTATACACTATAATGCTCTTTGTTCTTGTCCTTTTATTCAATTTATCAGCCAAAGCTTGTTTATTTAATATCACGTATGTAACTCCTTCTTGTTGTGTTCTAAAACTTTTTTGTTTGCTAAGCAGGTGCTATAATTAGGCATTGGACCGCAACCATCTCATCGAAGATATCCCTTTGGCCTAAACCTGACTCATTACAACGACGACCTTCCATAGATTCTTTTAACATTTTAGACTTTATTTCTAACTTCCGAACAGCATTGTCCTCGGGGGAGGAATAGGGACTAGGGAGTGTGGTCGATAGAAATGATGACTCTACACATATCTGAATGGATGCTCTTGACTAGAGTATAGAGATTTAGCTCTAAGCATTTTCAGCTTATTTAGTTTCAGCTTCAGGGGTTCTGTCTTGCCTTTAGTTTTATTGTATATCCTAAATGAATATGACGATTTTTACCAACAGCCAGACTGCTAACAAGTCTCTTAAATCGACGAAAACCTATGCCACCCGCAAATTAAATAAAAAATTCTTTGTGAAAAATGTATACCAAAGATAATCCAGCCAGAGTTTACCTCTTGCAAAGTGTATCACACATCTGAACCGTGATCGCTGGATCATGACTAGATATACTGTCCGATAAGCCAACATGACAATAAGTAGAATCTTCCCTTGGATCCCCTCTGCATGAGGGATGATGCAGAGACCATTCTCAACTACCTCTGTAACTATGTGCCCTTTCTCCAACAAAATATTCGGAGAATTCGGTAGTAGTAACGACTAGTTTACGTATTGAAAAGCTTTCCGCCCTATATTTCCTGTCAAAGACTGTACCCAACAATACTTCGAATCGGGTTGATTAAGCCTGTGTTTAAATAAACATAGAGATTATTATTAGCTAATTATGGTTACAGGTCTTATAAAAATGAATTATTTATTTTTTCAGCCCGGTCCGACTCTGATGCTGATGTTTTACGAACCTAGAAGGAAAAGAACAACCAGAAAGCCCCTTAAGAACTGTTTATCACAATCGCAGTTATTACCCAAATACCACATCCAATATCAACAAACACCGCTCCACATCTATTAGACCGAAATTGGCTATTCACTTTGTAACCATCGCAACAGATAAAGCTGTCTCATCTTGTAAATATTCATATAACGATGTTGTAATCTGTCAAAAAGATCTACCTGCGGTGCACATTAAGCCGCAATCTCATCAACAAATTTGATGAAAACTGCTCTTAAGCGATGCAACATACGTAGGTACGGTGCCAGGATAATCTTTTGGCCGACAAAGATTGTAAACTTAACCCCGAAGCATATTCTAATGCAACGTCTATGAACTTTCCACCCATCCACCAACACCAGCCACCACACTTTCAACGTCAATATCCTGCAGCTCTGTCATAAAAATATCTTTGCCTTGTCGCCGCACACTATGTGAGTGGATTTCATTCCGTGTCTGTGTGTGATTTGTAAGTGCTTGCATAATAAATGAGCATATTCTTTCATATTTATTCTACGCACATTCGTTCCACAAAAAAAAAAAATAATGGACTTCTGCTTTTGAGAAACCTCCAAGACAAAAAAAAAAAACTGAAATAGCGAAAAGAGGGAGAAATTCAATTTTCTTTTATAGCCAATGCAAGGAATACTCCATGAAAACAGAGTCGACATCGCTGTCTTCGTTCGTATCTCGTAAAGCAAAGGAATTTCATTTTACATTATTTTTTTTTTTAAATCTTGTCTCAGCTAGTGGAACAAAGCTACTCAACCATCCGCAAAAAGTGCAAACGATCCCAAAATCAGCCAATTTTCAGAGATTCTTAATAAGGTTTGCAGTTTACTGCAAACGCAAAGAATCTATCCCTTTTTACACGCGTACGAGAAATTGAAAACTGCGGTCTAACAAGCTAATGGATGATTGGATATGGGTTCAAGGATATCATTTTGAAAATATTATGACAGTTCTTTTGGAAACATACGGAAAACGACAGCATCTTTGACATCATTGTTGGATTTTGAAACTTCACATAAGAAGTGACGAAGTTACTTTATTAAAGACGATAACAAAGAGATGTACAACAACATAGCGTAACGGGTACAGTAGTTGACATCCATGAGAAATCAAACGTAGATTTGTCATTTTAAAAAATGTCTCTCAAAACCGTCAGTACAGTAGATACAGTAGTTGGCACCCAAAAAGTATAATAAAATAATATCTACCGATTTATAAAAATGCATTTAGTGCTCCTTATATAATAAAATTTCAAAAAGAAAAGAAAAATCGTTTAATTCTTCTGCGTTTACAATAAAAAATGATAAATTAGTATCCCAAAAAATATATAAATGCATTTCTCCATTTATTCCGACCGGTTTTTTAAAAATAGCACCAAGTTGATATTAAATAACTGATCTTGGTATGCTTCAAACTTCCGAAGCTCTCTTCTTTGAAATCTGTCTTTTTTTTATTGCCGAAAGAGCAAATTGATACCGATCCGCATCATATCTAAGTTTTCTTCTCTTTAGGCATTCTCAAACATCTGAAACAAATACCCGTCATATATTACTGTTGTTGGCACCATTAAAAGTACGGTTATTCGCAGTGTCAACAACTGTAGTAATTGAAACAATGGCTTTTTTTGATACAGTTATTGGCAGCCCTCTTATTTAATACTAGCTGACCCATGCTCGCCTTCACAAACCAGTAAGAATAGACCGTCGACTCCTCCCACATAACGGACTTTGCCAACAAGCTGCCGGCGGGCCCATGATTTTTCATGTATTGGTTCTGTACAAAATTAAAGGAGCGCCATTAACGCACGCATACTTGAAAAATCCTAGGCCCATGGTATAGCATGGAAAATCATTGCCGCCATTAATTTTGACATTTACACGTATTCACAGACAGGGTAATATTTTCCGGGGGGAATCGGGTATGTGTACGGGAAGTCGGCGGTCTATTCTTACTGGTTTGTGCTCGCCTTGCGCTGCACGCCTTTAGCAAACAAACAAAATTATATTTGGTACATTAAAGATTACACATATCAATCAGAATAAAATTCTGAAATGAAACCTGTTTTGAATTATACCATTGTATATGAAACTAATAGTACTATCACTTTGGCAAATCGATGGTGATGCTTCTAACGGCGCGAGATACAACTAGGGCAAAGAGGGTTGAAAATATTACGCTCTCTTTATTAAATTTAATGGAGATCCACTCACATAATTTACACAGTTCTACTCTAAAATTAAACCAATCGCATGCCAATATGCTATTTTTTTCTCCTTCATATTGCCAAATACGAAAGCGAAGTGAGTTACTTTGTTGCAATGCGAGTGTACTGTACATGTACTACCAGCGTTGCCATTTTGACTGCTTTCCAGTCAGATCTGACTGGATTGATATGCATTTAGCTGGAAGATTTTTTAAAATCCAGCCGGCTGGTTTTTTAGCTGGATACGAATTTTGTTTGACTGTTTTTAAATGTTTCGTGTAATATCACTTTTCTATCAATATAAATTTTTAAATTCAAAGTGAAAATAGAACAAAATAAAAAAAACGAACAAATATTGCTTAAATTTCACTATTTTTGTTGCTCTGAGCTTGGAAGCATATCCCACTCATACAATAAACCAATTTATGCGTTTGCATTTGCACAAGTACTTGCCTTTGCCAACTTGCAAACAAATATTTGAAACTGAAAATTAAGCAGTTGTGTGATGTTCAACTTTCCTATACCGGCCGGAGTAACGAAATAATTGGTTGGTATTAATATTACTTACAGAAGCAGCAATAAAATATTCGACATTATGTATGTTGACGCAAATGATAAGGAAACAATTGAAGCGCTCAGAGAGATTGCTATATAAAGTTCATTTATAAGTTAATACATTTTGTATACCCTCCACATGAAAGAATAATAATTTCCTTTATCATTACGTTTGTAACTTCAAGAAAGAGTCACCGGATTTGACCAGGAACAAGTTCTGAATTTGAATCGATTCAGCCATGTCCGTCTGCCTGTCTGTCTTTCTGATGAAAACACAATATAGCGTCAAAAGGAAAGGAATCGACCTAGGCGAATGAAATTCTGTCAGAGGACTTCTTTCTACCGTTCAGGTTGGTATTGAAAATATAGGCTATATCGGTCAAGTAGTTCTGGTTCTGGTACCCCTCACCTCACACCAAACCAACATTAGACCAATGCCCAGGCCTCACATGGCTAACTTTTTGCATGACTTGTATATGTATGCAGTGGAAGGTATCAAAAGCAACGGCCAGACCATTGATAACACTTTTACTTGTATATTTTATTTTTTTTTATACTTTCATGACTTGATTTTCAGCTGGATTTTTGTTTGAATTTCTTTGACTGTTTTTTTGACTGGATTTTAGGTTTTTGGCTGATTTTTTTCCAGTCAAATCTGACTGGAAGGCGGATTTCAAAACGGCAACCCTATGTACTACCTCTACGACTCTACCAAGAAAAAAAACCAAGTCCAACTCCAACCACTGATCTGAACAATCGCATTTCATATCTCAATCTCAGTGCTGCAAAGCCATTTGCTAAGGGAGGTTGTACATGTCTTGTTTCGTATTTCACTCAAATTAAAATTTTATTTTCGTATTTTTTTGTTAATTTACTCAATGTACTAAAATTTGAGCCTGAGTGAATAATGAAGCAAGATGTTTAATGCGAGAAACAGATTGGCACAGCAACAGCAACAGCAACTTTGACAGCCACAGCGCACTTTTTAGAGCCCCTGCTTTTAAATGGCTGAAGTTACATTACCACAGCAACATCGACATCGACATCGACGTTAGAGCTAAGTCCTAAATTCAATGTTGCTGTGCAACGGCTACCAACACCACGGTGACTTTTTCAGTTCTCTCAACTTTCGAATGCTGACATACTGAAGGTGCAGCATCATTACCAGATATAGACAAAAAAAGTTTCAGCAGTTTACAAATAATTATTCTTATAATAAATTATTTATAAAATACTATTTTAATTTTTTTTTTGATTTAGATTGCCTTTCATTTTCGATTGGCAAAAGAAATCAATTCTTTTTTGTGATCTGCAGGCGTCAAATTATTTACTGTCGGTGGGACGTGATTTTGAATTCTAGTTTTACTATATTGCAATGTGGAAACGAGTTATCTACTAATCCAATCGTCGTGAGTTGTATTAAAATTAATGTTTGACAAGCTATTAAAAGAAAAGTCATGTACCTAATATCATTTTTTTTCGCTTTTACCATTTATTTTGGAAGATATAAAAGGTAATCTGGCAATGCTGCGTTGCAATCAACTCTCAACAAATTTTGTTTTCCTCCCTTGACAAAGTTGCTGTCGATGTTTGCAATGTGTTTCATGCGACTTCTGCTGTTGAAGTTGCTGTTGCTGTCAAAGATGCTGTTGCTGGTGCTGTGGTAATCTGTTTCTCGCATAACTCCATGTTAATGTATGATGTTCCCCATCCCCTATCATCTTCGTCGTCCAAGTACAGCATGCATTCTGCTTCAACTCAATAACCGGTTTTTGATTTTTTTTTTTGTGTATGTGCTTTATTGATACTCATCGCTCATTTTCAACCATTGTTTTGGTGAAGTGCAGTGGCAGTTGGTTACAGACAAGTGGTGAATTTTACTGTGAATTTTTAATTGTGTTCATTTCACGTAACTCCAGAACATGCCATAATCCAAACGTTATTCAAGAAACCGGCGCCGGCGAAACTGAAAATGTTGCAATGTGTTCACCTATCAGTTCTGTTAAAAGGGTTGCTATCCCCGTAACATATGTAAGAGATTTCTCTTTACCACCTCTTAACAAAAGCTCCGAAATTTCTCCCTCACAGTTTCCATCTCCCGGTTCACTTTTCGTTCAGAAATCTGAAGTTGGAATAACAAATTCTGTACCGCGTTACATTTTCGATACACCGAAAAGATTAAAATATGATAAGAAGTATAATACTGTCATCTTCGTCATATTCTTCTTCTTCCTCGTCATCTGTGGATTTCGATTCTGCGTCGATATGATAACCCACATTAAGTTCGTATGTTTTCATCTACAAACGAAAAAAATTTTGCACAGCTGATGTACTGTCTAATAACGCACTAATACATTCACAAAAGCAATCTGCTATCGTGTTCCATTCGCCACGAAAAATCTGAGATCTGAAATAAAAATCTGATTATCCCAATGGAAATGAAGTTACATCAGAAAGAAAACGATTACCTCTACCATTGTATATATATTGCTAATTATCTTATTTAGTTTAGTGCGAGTACGACAAAACCGGTTTGTGTTGTTTGCACTCTTCAAGTCACTCATAAACTCACTCATTACACTATTATTTACTCTATTCAATAGGAGTAAACAAATGTTTCTTCTCTCGGGAGAAACGATCGATCACCCCCTAGGCGGCTGGAGACAGAAATAAAAAAAAAGCCGTGATGATACTACTATAAGTTTCATATACAATGATTATACTTATATGTACCTCTCTTCTCTTATGAAGATTATTAATATACCCCATGTCATACTGCACCATACACCATATTCCCATCCGGCATCGGTTATTCGATCATAATATACATAGCACTCACTGCGAAAACAAATCAACACTTTTCGCATGCGAGGTAGGTATACGTATGCTAGTATGTTTTGTTTTTGTCGCACTAATAGCAAAAGTGTAAACATCCATTTGTAGCTAAGTATATGTGTATGTATATATTTTCACTTCAAAAAAAAGCTAAAAACTGTTCCTAAGGACGTGGCTATAAATGACATAGCCTACAGCGGTCTCACAGTCTTAAGGAACATTCCAAAAAAAAGTTTCATAAAAATCTGTGCAGTAGTTTTCGAGTTTTTAGCTGCCAACGAAAATTCCTACAGTTTTTTTGTATGTATAGATAGGTATTAGCAAATAATATGAATATTTAAACTTATATTAATAACAATATTTAATATAGGTATTGCTAATAGCCAAAGTTTTTGTACTTATTTTAAGGATTTAAGAAAAAATCTGTACTTTCTAAATTGAAAGTCCTTATTCAAATTTATAAGATTTCACAAAAAAAAAAAAAAATTACAGTAATAGGCGTATAAACTTTTATTTTTAAATATCGACTGAAGAGAGCCTTTAATATAATAACTGCTGGAAAATAGCTATCACAAATTTATTATACTATAGGAAAAAACAAAAAGCGCCAACTACTGTATCAAAAAACAGGGGTATCAACTACTGTATCCGTTACATTACACTAGTGGGGTATAGGTATGTGTAGGTACATTTTTCAAATCGTTATGCCTTACATTTGCCTTTAAAGTTTCGATATTTTTAATTTAAATTTTCGCGTCAAACTAAAAACTATTTTTCCTGTTGAGAAGCTTTTTCCTGACAGTCATACTCTCGGATGTTTGTCAGACGTTCGCGAGAGGTGGCGCAGTAGAAAAAACTTTAAGATGTAATTTGGGTTTTTCCGGGGATCGAACCTGGGATCCCTCGCACAGTAGTCCAGCACACTAACCACTGCGCTACTGCGTCCACAAACAATTGACAAAGCTCGTTTAAATACAAAGAGGTATGAATTTTTCCTTTATAATAAATTTATTTATTTTATTTATTTATTTTAACTCCTCGTTTTTAGGACGTCTTTCGGACGTATGTGAAAAAAGTGATAAGTTTTAAAATCCTTTATTTTTATTAGGTATCTTGCAAAAGTGTTGTTTGTATTATTTACTTAACAGCATGTTTATTAAATTATTAAAAATCAACGAAAGACATTGCAGAGCTAGTAAGCGAGGGATGCTTTTGCAATAAATTAACCATTTTTTTGTCTATGCTGGCATTGGCATCTGCAAAAGTTGCTTTAGTGCAGTTTTCCACTTACAGGCAGGTCACTAGTGAAAAAAGGGCGAATTTTGCAATCAGCCTTATACCCTATATTCACACCGAGTCGAAAACTACTAGGAAAACACTCGAAAACTTAATTGAAAACAGAAATTTTCCCATACATATTGCAGTTTTCAAAACCAGTTGTTTAAAGTCGTTTTCCACGAAAATGACTTCCCATCGTTGGGCTGTGGAAGCAGACACACCTTTTGCAACATTCAGCGAGTTCAGCAAAACTGCTGACAGAATAGCTTTCACTCAGTGCTATCTTTTCTTCTAGATTTTTGTTTACAAATGTGGAATGTCTTGCTATCTTTGCACCATAAACAGCAAATTATTCAGTTTTCCTAGAGTTCTAGAAGGGCAGCACTATACCTGCCACAACTAAATTTCAGATGTTTTGATTTATTTCTGTCGCTTATTATTTTATGCATTTAACCATAAATTACCGACTGTCAAGTAGCTTATAATTCATTTTATTTGTATTATTATGTCAATACAAGCGGAGTTTAGTTGCTACTAAAATAAAAGTCCATAGTCGCCCCAAATATTTCATAGCTAGTTTCACAGCTAACAGTCGAACGAAAACGAGCTGGTGTTTGGTGTGAATGCATCGACGACTTTTCGTAAACTTTTTGTCTATAACTCAGTTTTCAGTGCGGTGTGAATATGCTATTTAGATATTTAGCATTCACATCAGCACGCAAGTGAGTCCGGCGTTCAATGTTCAATACCAACAAGGGTGAGACAAGCACGGAGGAAATGCTCCACAAAATCACCGCTATCGCTGACAGCCATCTGCAGCATGTATTTCGGGGGTCGGAGCGCTGTTGAAGTGTTATGCGGGTTCGCCTTTTCCTATAGAAAGGTATTTAATAATTCCATTATTTCCCAAGGGCTCCAGTAAGTTAGCCCACTGCATACTTAAAGCATGTAAAATAAATGGATATAGGTATTAGAGGGCGAATTCTGAGCTGATATTCTACCCCATTCCATCCAAATCGTACTGCACTCAGAGGTTTAAGGAAGCATCTGTCCGACTAAAGCGAAATCAAAGGAACTTTTTTTTTGTTTTAAGCTTAGTTAGTGTAAATACTAAGTAGGTATATATTTTTTTTTTAAATAAAAAAGAGAATACTAGGTATTTACTTTTCATTAATAAAAGCCAACAAACGACCATGAATGGTTTTCATGCTCAGTCTCCTTTTTCACAGAATCTGTTCGTCTGGCCGTTAATAATATTCCCTGTGTCTTTCATTTCTCTGATGTTTTGTGGGTTTTTTGGTTGATAAGAAGGTATGTGTGGGGATATACCCAACGTCTACCCATTTTTAATGGGTAATTTATACTACATGCTATTACTTCGTTTTTGTTCTTTCTTTCGTTATATAATCTAGCTGTAAAAGAGGATGCGAAAAAGGAAATTTGTTTGAAAGTATGAATATGATTTTCCTCATTCGGATCGCGGAAGAATACGTAGGTATCTTGGAAGTAGGTAGGTATGGCTGGGTTTCATCATTTATGAAAGACACTGAGATTTTTAAATAAATTCTAAGTCCTTTTTAAGGGCTTTTACTTAACTCAAATCTTGCAAGCCTAATTTAAACCATTTCCTCTAAACTTAGAATTTGAAATTGTCCATACTGCTTGAGTTGTGAGGACAATAGCCGTTTTGTTTATTATCAGCGTGATGCAAGTCACTCGCGCACCGAAGGTTCCGTACGTACGTAGTACTAGTGAATTACATTTACATCATCTGATAGTTCCTATAGGTACATACATGCATAGTTAAGAACGCCGTCATCGTCACTCGTCAGTTAAATCCACCGACTCGGCTCCAGGCTCCACCCAACTAGCAATAACAATTTACAAATACAAAGAGCACTCATGAGAAAAAAAAATGAGGACCGCGGCCGAGCCGAGACCACCATCAACCAGCGTTCCCACTTCAAATTTACGAAAGCGTAGTGCCGAGATGAAGAAAACGTAATGTTTCAAGCTAAATCGTAGTGAAATATTAAAAATAATTGCAATCCCCATAAGTTTTTAGTTTTAAGCCTAATACGACTATACGATGTAATACACTGAACTGGGGGTCGATTCTCGTTCTATGATACTATGAAGTGAAAAGAGTTTTCACAAGTTCGGGCTGAATTCGATTCTCGGTCTATGAAAAAGTGAAAACAAATGTCAGATTTTTTTATCACTGCCGTATTATTTGTGAAGAAGTGTGAAAAACATAGACAAGGCTTTATATGACTCACAATGGAAACAAAAAATAAGCGCGGGCTAAGAGATTCAGAGACCCAAGATATGTATTTAATCGAATATCTGGAGAATGGCCAATGAAAAGTATTACTACCTTGTAAATAAATAAACCTCGAAAGTTGAAAATTAAATTAAATTATTTATCACTTCACACTATCACAAAACGGAAATCGACCTTTTAACCACCATTATTGGGCAGAAAAGTAAATGGGTTCAATTAATCGCCCTGTTGTGAATGCGTTCAAACAACTTTTCCAAGGGAACAAATTTTAGAAATCAATGTTATTACTTACTGAAGGAATTTTATACAAGAAATATAGGGATACGAAGTCGAACGGAAAATCGTAGTGTTTTAAAATTTTTCGTAGTGACGTAATGATTTTGCCGAACTAAGGCAAAATCGTAGTGAAAAATTACGATCGTAGTGAAAGTGGGAACGCTGCCATCAACCAATAATGATGAATGGGTAATGGATATGCAAAGGAAGTGAAACATGGAAGTTCCAATTAGAGTGTATTTTAGGCCTCAGTAAGCTATCAGTAAAATGCATCCGTAAAAACACCAAACAGAACAAAACTGAAACATTTAACCACAGTAAAACTGGTTGAGAAGTTGAACAGAAAAAGTTTTTCGTAGGTACAGAAAAATAAAGAAATTCTTTTTTTTTTTAGAAAATTTAAAGATCAATTGCTTAATTTTTTTTTGACGAATTAGTTTTATAATTCAAAAGCAACTATTTAAGACCAAGACTGAGTTCAACGATTAAGTTTAAGTGCTCCAAAAAAGTGAAACAATTTTTTTACGGATTCATTTTACTGATAGCTATAACTGCAGCCTTATATGGCAAATTGGCAATTGACAATTGACCAATTTTTGTAAATCTTCATTTCGGCAAAATAGCCCTCAGCACATACTAATACTATCTACGAACATGATCTACATAAAATTGGTATGTATTGTATAAATATGTATTTTTTTGTAAATCAAGTAATAAACAGTAGCCAGCGACATTAAAAAAATGCGCTTAAGTCGGCTCTCACATTGAGGCAACTTTCAATAAGCAACTAGCAATAGGAAACACGCAAAATTATCGCTCACAATTATTTTACTTTGAATTAAATTAGAGGTCTCACATCACAGCAACTAAATATCGCTCGAACGAAAAATGTTGCTGATTGATTATTGGCAGTTGCTTTGCTAGTTGCTTATTGCTTGTTACTTCAATCTGAGAGCCGCCTAAATGAATGTAGAAGGCCGAGCCGAGCGCGAGAGGAGAAACAAAAGTATATGTAGTGTTTAAGTGTATTGTGTATGTATACTGTATAGTATATACCTACCCTACAAGAGTATGAGTCTATTAAAGTTACTTCCAGCCAGTTCCAATTACAATAATTGGAAACGCAAACGATTAAGTTTAAGAGAACAGCCGAAGTGCCGATGGCCCGATGCCATGCCGACGCCGGACGCCCCGCCCCCGACCGACGCACACCGAACGAGAGCGAAAGAAGAAACAATATTGTATGTGTGTTTATATATGTGGGATACTAGGCTTTAAAGTAAAAGTGAGCTAGCTATAGATTCCCAAAAAAAAAAAAATACCGCTACTGTTAGGCAACACTTCACCGAGTATTTTAAGCTAACATTAAGTCGGCTCTCACACTGAGGCAACATTCAATAAGCAACTAGCAATAGGAAACACGCAAAATTATCGCTCACAATTATTTTACTTTGAATTAAATTAGAGGTCTCACATCAAAGCAACTAAATATCGCTCGAACGAAAAATGTTGCTGATTGTTTATTGGCAGTTGCTATAGTAACTATAGTTGCTTATTGCTTGTTGCCTCAATCTGAGAGCCAACTAAGCGTATTTTTTTAGGAATCTATAGCTAGCTCACTTTTACTTTTACATGCAAAACGGTTATACCTACTCACTTTAGGTTTTGCATGTAAAAGTGAAAGTGAGCTAGCTATATTCACTTGTCTTTCAAAAACAAAATTACAGTAACACATATTATGGGGTGCCAGCACACCCTATAACGAAATAAATAAAAGTCATAGCTTTTTTTCAAAAATAAAAATATAACCGCATTAATATGCATTTTAGGGTTAAAGACCAGGATGATATTTGTTTTATTATAGAAAATTAATTATAAAGTCTAACTGGTCACCATTGATACCATATCTAAGTACTTTAACTCCCTATATCAGGTCTGTCCATCACCTTTAAAACTTTAAAAGGCGATTGTAATGACCGTGATGACAAACCACTCAAAGTATTTTGCGTTCAAAAAGACTTATCTAGGAGTTAAGCTAGGAGTTATGAGATGAGAGTCTTACTTAACTCAATTCTTAGGCCAATAAACAAACGGATGGTGGGTATCGATTTGAACTTTTTTGGTGTTCTCTAGGATCGGTTTTATGGTGAATATTGGGTCGGTTGCGGGATTACCGGGCCTTAAACTGCAGTGATAGTGGTAGTGGTTAATCAGATAATATGTATTGACTAAAGTTTTTAGGTGGGCGCAGTAGCGCAGTGGTTAGTGTGCTGGACTACTGTGCGAGGGATCCCAGGTTCGATCCCCGGAAAAAACACAAATTACATCTTAAAGTTTTTTCTACTGCGCCACCTCTCGCGAACGTCTGACAAACATCCGAGAGTATGACTGTCATGAAAAAGCTTCTCAATTTAGCCGTTCGGACTCGGCATAAAATTGTAGGTCCCTTCCATTCGTCCCAAAAATAGAAACTCACACAAAACGAATGGTTGCGAGAAGCTAGGCCTTGGGTGTCTACCCGCCTGTTGCGCCACCTATTTATTTATTTATTTTTAAAGTTTTTAGGTGTTCATACACTGTTTGTATTGGATCTTGTTAGGATATATTAAGTACATAGACTGATAGAATTATAGATCAGGTAAATAATGCTATAGGGTTATATTCATCAGGCATACCTTCTTTCTCTGGAGCGTAGTTGGTGTATATGCTCTTTAACAAGTCTATCCTGCGGTATTTTTGTGTTTACATAATGCTATCCTCACTTTATTTTGGTCAGGCCTACGCAAGTCTTGACGTTCATTATGCTGGTTGCTTCTTTCTGTCTGAAAGCGTCATTTCGTTCATCTTCGGCATTTTTCACAGTCTGGAGAAATAATTATTTTATATCCTAAATTCAGGCTGTGACTCTCCTACTCTACCGATCTGTTTTCCATGATTTTTGCTCTCAGAACTCTACGATTGGCTCTTATTTTTCTCAGCAGCGTCGCTTTGAGAGCGAGATATTTTGCTATTAAGAGCTTGCCGATAATCTTTACAATTAGGAATTTCATGTTGAGGTTGGTCGGACACTCCTCATTAATAATGTTGCACATAATATATTTAGAATGCAGCTTTAAAGTAGTTAATGTTAAAGTTTGTAGCAATTCTTTTATCCAAACCATCCCACCGTCAGGGTCCCAGCTAATTTATTTCTCTATTGTACATACTTGCATTGGGTACATGTCATAACGCCCTGGGGCGCTGTGACACACATTTTTGTGTCATAAGGCTCTCGGGCGCTATGACACTTTTAAAATTGTGCTTGCAGATCTGAAAATAATTGTCCTTTTTTGCCGTCTTGCAGGTGCAGATCTGCTATCAACGACGTTCTAAATGGGTTCAGCAAATTCCTAAATAACTCAGTTTAGCTAAAATCCGAACTTTAACTGGAATGATCTTTCAATAAATTCGTTAGGTATTTGTTAGGTGCCACGCCCTGTTTTCCAATCCAGTCCAGATTTCGCGAAGTGCTTTGTTCGGACAATGCACATCAATGTTCCATTTATTACACTTTTAGCTAATATATTATAATTGTAAAAAAATAGCATTTATAACATTTTCTTTCATGGAAACAAACTCGTTTACTTCATTGACAGAAACATTTCTTTACTCTCTTTCCTCGTAAATATTCAATATAAAATCAGAAGTCGCATTAGTCGTAAAATGTACTTAACGTACATATCTGTTAGCCTAGCGTTTCAAGAAGTAATATACTTTCAGGCAAAGTCCCGCCCAATCTGAAAGATCTAGGAGACTGATATTTTAAGAAAAATGTCCTTTTATGGTCAAGCTAAGTACCAAGAAGCGATTTGGTTAAATTCGAACTCCAAAAGGGGGAAAGGAGGATCACATTTTGTATGGGAAAATTTGTATTCTTCATCCGATCGGAAAAAGATTATACAGTTTGAATAAGGAACTTTTCTTCTTCATCGTAATCCTATTGAGCGCGTAGCAAAGCACAATAGTTACGTACTTTGTGAGAGGAGCGAAGCCGCTGATACCTATACCTACCTACAATCAGAGGTATGTATAACCACGTTCCGGTTTACTCATCGTGTGTACCATCCCACAATACAACTGCGCAATTCTACAGTAGAAAATAAAATCGAACAAAATATCAGATAACATTTTTGAAAACTCAAATATTCAAAGGTTTTTTTTATTTATTGGGTGTTTTTTTTAAATTTATCTTTATTTCGTGCATCACTTAAATTATTATCTTATTTAAAAGTGTATTTTTTTTTATTTTATTTTAATTTTTTTTTTAACATTGACTTTGATAAATTCATTGATCTACATTATCACTTTTTTATGTACAAACAAAATATACAAATAGGACAGAAATGTTTAGTTAATAAAATATATACTAGCTAAAAATGTTTCTTCCTTGTAGTGCCAAAGCGAAAATGGTAATGGCGATGAGAAATGTTTGCGGTACTAGATTCCATGATATATTTCGATAGCCTGAAAAGGATTAAAAGAAAATTGAATATTTTTTGTTTTGTTTCTGGCACAATATAATTTAAATAATTAAATAAAAAAATGTAATTCCTCCAATTGAAATTGAAAACATTCACTCGAATGAATTAATCGCATTCTGAACTTGGAAGGAAAGCGGTTTCATAGTATAAATAATATAATAATAATAATAATAATACAAATAATATAATAATAGACATATTATGTCTCAATTTAAAACTGAGTAAATGGTATGTGTGTAAGTACAAGTTTTGACAAGCAGTAAAGCCCAAAATGTAAGTGGAAATGCAAAGACAGTGGAATAAGTATGTGGGCATGCTGCCCCCCTGCAAACCCCCTGCTTGAGTTTTCTGCTGGATTTTGGAGTAGGTGGGAGTGGTGGGAGTTCGTACTGCAAAAAAAAAACTTAAATATATCCAATTTCGCACATACTCCAAATCTGATAGTAACCCGAAGCAGGGGGTTGCAGGGGGGCAGTATGACCTCCCACATGTATTAAACTGCAAATTATTTTTGGGCTATATTTCCATTTTGTTGTTTATTTTTGAGCGCTGCGCATTTTTTTGGGCGTTATTTCCAAATCGATTTGAGCGCTATTTCCTTGGGCGTTATTGCCTATCGCCTGCCATGTCAACCCCTGCAATTCGCAATTGCGTTGGTGCAGTTATTCACAAACACGAACCAGCAGAGAGCCGAAAAACTCAATTTCTACACCTTTCATTGAAACTGAAAGGCATGACACTGACAGTATTATTTCCTTTGTAGAGCTCTTCAAATGCATCTCAATAATGTCGCTCTGTTCAAAGGCTCACTTATGATCGATTGATACTAAAGACGAAAATAAATCGGCAGCGTTAAGTGAATTTTATTCTTTTTAGACACTTGGTCTTTCGTAGGTAGGTACTATTTAATTTTTATTGCATTCTTTTTCGTTCAATAAAAAACGAATAAAATCTTACTTAAGCCGAAAAAATGGGAATTTTGATCATTTTAAAAAAAGTGAGTGGACAGTGACTATGGTCTGGCAATGTATAGACGCCGTTGCAGCTTAAGTCGCGGATTGCGTATACGCTTAGACCACCAGCGAAGCGACAGATTCGCTTATTTCAGTGGCCATCAAGCACCAGAAAATGCAAATCAAAAAATCGTATAGTTCAGTGAGCTTCAAAAAATTGGGCAAACGTTGGACGAAGTGTATCGAACTAAATGGAGACTATAATGGTTTTTGCCGGAAAAGAATGTTCCTTTATTTCAATGCTTAACGACATTTTGACACTCTCAGGGTTATCCCAGCAAGAGATGTCCTTTCGAATTTTGCGTCATTGTTTAGCAGTCATCCTTCAACTATCATGGATGGGACTTTTTTTTTATAATATCCACAAACCATAGAACTAGATCGCCAACTTTAGTGCACCTACCAGATTCTCCTAACTCGAAAGTTCTTAATGCAAAAATAAAAAAATATAGCTGAAAGTTTTTTGTACAGTTTACACTGCTTCTCGGTACCATCAAGAGACTCGCCGTCGGGGACATGCGTTTAACATGACCAAACCACCGAAGCATGGAGTGCTCCGTCCGGAGAGGTAGCTGCTCGACATTGAGTTCCACACGTATTCTGGTATTTCTGATGCGATCTCTACGGGTCGTACCAGCAATACTACGGAGAAATCTCATTTCGTCAGCTTGTATCCGCGATCTTATTATTTCGGTCATTACCCAAACCTCATGACCATAGGTAAGAGTTGAAAGAAACACCGAATTAAAGACTGACAACTTAGCTTTGACACCAACACCAAGTTCAGTCCTCCTAATAACAGAATGACCAAGCTGTCTCAAAATTGACCCAGCCTGATCAATCCTACAGGAAAACTCGGTACTGCTCCTTCCATCACTTGTAAATAAGACCCGAGATACTTAAACTTCTCCACCTGTTTCAGTGGGACTCCACTCACATGCAGACTGCATTGAACAGGCGTTATGGAGAGGACCATCACTTCAGATTTGTTCACGTTTACTTTCATCTCAGCTTCAACACAAACGGCTACAAACCGATCGAGTGCGCGCTGAAGTTCAGCCTGAGAGGATCCAATGATGACCAAGTCATCAGCGACCAGGATTTCACGACGTGCTATGGAATCCGTACCATCAGGTAGGCGTCCTCTAGGTAGACCAAGGATGAGGTGGTTAGATCAAGTCCATAATATCTCCGACACCCGTATGGAGATTGCCTTTGATGATTTGGAGTCGATGGCGGAGAATCGAGTGCTATGGAGGGTCCACTTGAGCAACCTACACCCGCGACCCACTTAAGGAAAAGCGGACCATTGAAAATGATGATGATGATGATGAAATTTCAGCGTCTCGTACTTGCTCTTCACGTGAAGACTGCATAACTTGTGGTCGTTCGGCAGGGTCAGTTAAAAATATCGCCGCGCCATAGCTAAGACTGTGACCGGAAACCCAGGTATGCCGGCCGTTTCGAAACGAATACAGGAATTGAGCCTATCCGCAACCACTTTACACCACACTTTACAGAAATATCTTAGCTTTTAGATTATAGGCTTATAAAGTCCAAATTAGAATTTACACAAGAACCGTATTTCCTCGTTTAGTGCTGGAAATGAAAGAACAAGATCATATGTAATAACGCTGGCTCTTGCGAAAACGTAATAAAAAATGTCATCAAAACAATGACTACGAGTGTTTATATAACTCCGACTAAGCCCCGGTGCACACTTGCGTTTTTTAACGCACGGTACCGCAGCGGCACCGCTTTTGCGTTTTTGCGGCAAAATGTCGCCTGTGTGCACTATACTCAATAACACACAATGTACTGAAAGCGATCTCGAGGAAACCTGCAAGTCTTTTTACCCGCAAGAATTACGAGCGGTGCCGCAACGTCATCGCAGCGTCATCATACGTGTGTGTGCACCACTCAATTTATGTGGGAGTACTGCAAGACGCAAATGCGGTGACGCTGTGGCACCGCGCGTTAAAACGACGCAAGTGTGCACCGAGCCTAAAACAAAAACGGCCATTTTTTAGAAAACATTTTGGTATGACCGTGTTTTTGACGCAGAAGGTGCACTTATTCAAAGTGTTAACATTTTTTCAATCTACAAAACGGCCCACCCTTTTGACCAGCTTCAAGCACAGTTATGATTTAAAACGCAATAGAATTCATCATTTTATAGTGATTCGAACCCAACACTAACGGTGGAACAATGAGTTGAGGGTAATCTCATATTATTCGCGCTGCCAAATATGGACCGCATAACCTCAGACTAAAAATAAATTAAAACAAGCGGTCACCTGCCAAAGCTACCTCTTTGTGTGAAAAAAAAAAATATATATATATCTAACCAAAACTCATGGCATTCCAAATTCATTTAGATTAAAACTGCCTAAGCCTACCAGTATCAGACTTGACCTAATCCCATTCGCTACCAACATCCTTAAAACAATATAAAATAATCCACTTACCCGAACTGAGAAGCATTTGATTGTTTAGGTTATCGTCCTGCACAAGGACGGCATTTAAAACCGTTTCACGTCGTAATGCAGGGAAATTTTCAATTTCCGCTACGCATTTCAATTCCAGAGTTCTCTTCGGATTATAGAACCGCGCTCCATTCAAATAGAAATGGGTCTGCAATATCTGTCGTCGCAAATTATAGTCGTGCGCCGGAATGGTGTTTTCTATCCTTGGCTGCAATTCACCGTAAAGAGCCTTATATGTAAGAAAAAAAATTCAAATACGCAGGATATAAGTTGTCAGGTTTTCAGTAAAATTATTCGTCACGATTTACCTTTTCACCGTTAATGTACCAAGTCAGGGTGGCCGGTGGGCTAGAATAATCCGATGAACAATTTGCGGTAACGAACTCATCGATGTGATACATCGAATGGAAACTGCTTATAAGTGGATTGTTTTGTGGCAGTGCTGAAAGGGAAACAAAAAAGTATGTGCATCAACTTTTAAATATACCATCACATTTAAATTAATTTATTCCCATTAGGTCAATTGGGGGAAACTCATTACATACACAAAGGAGTTTCTGTTTAATCCTTTTCGAAATAGTTGCATCTCCATGATAAGTCTCTACGCTTCACAACGTATTTCTGCTTTATATCCCTGACAAAGAATTATTATCTTCACTTTCAAACTGAAGGTTTATCCTTCACTTGAGAAGAGCACCCCACCGGGACATACTCAGAGAGAGAGAAAGCAAGTTATATTGTGCACTTAGAGGGTGTACTGCAACGGATCTGTAAAACAGTACGAGCTTCTAGTACACTTCGATACGGATTCGTGAGCATAAAAGATTACACCTAGGATAAAGCGAGCAGATAACAAAGGAATTTTAAAGTGCACAGCATATACTGTACCTATTAGAAGTAATATTTTAAAATTCCATTGGAGGAGGTAGAAACGTTTAGCTATGTATGTGTATGCAATGTTGGGTAGATAGCTAACAACTTTCGAGGATGGAGCATGGCATTCTGGACACGAAACTGGATCATCCAACACGAAAATCCATGATTTATACGGGACCTTTATTGCCGAGAAAATTCCTTATTGTATCCTGCAGTAAGTGTACAGAAAACGGCTGGCACGTAGCTTTGCGGAGGAAGATAGGAAATTATTATTTATTGCTAAACGTTAGCTAAAGTGCAAGCTGAAGGGTAGTTTCCTATATAGGCAATAGCCAGAAGAACGCCATTGATATTTTTGGTCTAGAGAACTGAGCAATTTAGGTACCTTAAATAGCGGCAATAAAGAACTAAAGCCACAGATAGCTACAAAAAGGTTGAAAATATAGATATCTGTAAATGGCGATGATGATGATGCTGTTACTATTGGTAAGATGAACGTCGTGTAAATGATTGTGTGTTTTTTTAATGTTTGTTCGCTGCTTTGTTTTGACTTTTGATTTGGGGTGAATTGTTGTCTGATTTTGGTTATCAAAACTCAGAGACTTCGTGAACGGAAAATATTTAGAAAGTCGAGGGTACCGAATTCGTGTTCCGTCGCATGTCGTTTGTTATCGTTTTACTTAGCTCTAAGCTAGCTTCATTGCGCAGGAAAATCTCTCCTTCTGAGAGGTGTACAGTATAGATCAGCACTAACGCAGCTCGTCAGGCGTATTGAGTTAAGTTTGCAGTTCGTATCGGATCTTCAATACAAATTTAGTTAGATAAAGAGTGATTCATTAAGATCTGTTTTTTCTTTAATTTGAAATACAACACATAAAATGAATTTGGATGGTTGAGACTTTATTATGGCCTGAAAGAACGACTACGCAGCACGTGGTCCATTTTGGATCACTGATGATTCCATCAGTGTTGCGACCGGTATTTGCCCAATTACGCGGGATTTGGTGGCTTCCCAACCCTGGATTATATCTGGATTATCGGCGAGGACTTTTGACTTCTCATAATCAAAAAGAAAAAAGTACAACGGTACGATCTAGGTTGTCAGTTGCAGTTGACAGCTCTGACAAACGAAATTAGCTGTCCACCAAAGTTAGTTCTCAATAAAGCCATTCTTTAACGCGCTGTATGTGCCGTATTCCACATCTCGCGAACGTCTGACAAACATCCGAGAGAATGATTGTCCTGAAAAAGCTTCTCAATTCAGCCGTTCGGACTCTGACTACCATTACTTTGGCTTTCTTTCTTATAAACTATTCATTAAAATTATATTCAGCAGGTAGATTGCCTTCTATTCATATTTTAAGTTGGCAAATTCCACGCCCCTTAAATGGAAAATTTTTAATTTTTGAAATTTATCCTTTCGTACAATGCAGATACCGAATTTCAACATCCTACAGCAATCGGAAGTGGCCCAAATAAATAATAACCGATTTTGAAAAGTGGGCGGATACCACGTCTCCTGAAGTGAGAATATACAATTTTCTGTACACTGCAAGTTCTACCGCTCTACCAAATTTCATCATTCTAAGGCAATGAGAAGTGGTCAAAATAAATAATAACCAATTTTCAAAAGTGGGCGTATACCACGCCCCCTGAATCGAAAATCTCAAGTTTTGGACTTTTCCCAGTGTATGAACCACAGGATGTAGTATTCTGATAAATTTCACGATTCTCGGATGGCCGGAAGTGCTTCATAATTTTGATGATCATCTTAAGTGAGTGAGTGAGTCTGTTACGGTTTTTGCGATTTTTGAAGTCCTGTATTTTGAGAAACACTAATTCTATAGAGATGCAGAGAACCTTTTTAGTGAGTTTAATAAAGGTTTCAAGTTTGAAGTTTTTGGCCCAATCCGTTCCAAAGTTAGGGGGGGAGTCGAAAACAGCCTGAGTTTGCTCCTGTAAAAAGGGGAAGTGCCTATACTAGAGAACTTGGCTGGGGCACTACCATGCCCTTTGATTTGGTATGGTACTTCTATATATATATAACCTTTTTGGTCTAAGAATACAATTATTGAGTAGCTCTTCTTCGATTCAAATCGGACCGATGACCGCATATCATAATGACAACGATTTGTCAATCAATCTCAATCGATTATTCTCGATTGATTATCCTCGGTTGAGACAAATTAGGTGCTGCCAGAGCTCGATTGTATCGACTGAACTCGAGTGTATCAAGTTACGTGCTGGACCCCCTGCTTAGTTTCTCATGAGAGGGTGCGTGGCTAAACGATTGTTTTTTTAGAGCGATTAAGAAGACTACGCCTTTGTTTGATCTCCGCGCTGATATAGTTGGGCTTGGTGTAGTTCACTACAGAGACAAAGTCCCCTACCTCAAAATTATATGTGTGTGTCCAAAGTGGCATTCTGTCCAAAGTGCCGATTTTTAAATAATATTCTTCTTGCAAGAGAATATATTTAGTTTCACTATAGCATTCATTGCTGACTTATCTTTTCCGCTTCTGCATCATTGTACCACTGACAGCTCGTCCAGTTCTGTCGACTATGTCAATGTCATCGGGCAAACGCAAGTAATTTCTCTGGCTTCCGGAAAATAATCTCGTAGAACTTTTTTCAAATTTAATGCTGAAATGTTCTCTTGTTAGCAAGTTACCTATACTATAATTTTAAGGGCCTGTCAAGTCATCATCATCACATATAGTGATGTTCCTACCGTTTCGATGACATTTTCGGATATGCCAGAACTAGACCAGATTCTAGCTCTTCTTTATACGATTTTGAAGGCAACCTTAGAACCTATAAACAGGTACCTAGATTTGAAATTCTAAGGTCTTCTGTAGAAGGTAGGTATAGTGTGAATATTTGGTTGAACTTACTAAGACTTTCTATCAGGTTGTTAGCAATCTTTAGCAGTCTTTAGACAATCAGAGTTTAAAATAAATAAATAGTTGGTGCAACAGGCGTGTAGGCACACCCTAGGCCTACCTATTGGAAAAAACCTTAAGACGTAATTTGTGTTTTTCCGGGCATCAAACCTGGGATCCCTCGCGCAGTAGTCCAGCACACTAACCACTGAGCCATTGAGCCCACGCCATCAATCAGAGCTTACTGTGAGTAAACGTTTGTATGTTATTGGTGCAGATTAATGGTAGGTAGGTAGTAAGCTGAAGCTACATATATCAGCTTTCTAAGATTCAAGTAGCTATACAGATATTGCTATATTGTAGATATTTCGACTCAGTTTTTGCGGCATTCCTCTGAATGTTATTGTCTATTGGCTGAACACCATTTTGTTATGCTCCCAAGGTCGGAATTTAATAAGCTGAGCATACGTTGCCGTTCCAGGTTTATCTCCGAAGAGCAAGGACCTGATTGTAAGAATAAATATAAGAAGCTTAAGGTGTTGTCGTCAGCGTATTAATGGATTCGATTGGAAATTAGAAAGAAACAACCCAGGAAATCATTTATGAAAATGAGAAGGAGAGTCGGAGACAAAACACAGCCTTGGTTTCTATGGTGAGTTTCAGACTTGAAACCATCCAAAACAACTTGAATTGAAAGTCCAAAAAGGTAGCTATAGTTTCTAGTATATTGAATTAGCGACACATTGATCCCATAAGCACGCTTGATGCGAAACTTTGTCAAATGAATTTAAAATACCAAGCGCAACAGTCTTCGTTTCAGCATAGAGTGACGGAGAAATTGGTTCCACTTTTCGGTAAGATAAGCCATCAAAATGGGTCTGTTGCCACGAAAATCGTAATACCGTTCATTGAGAAATTTCCATAGTTCAAAAGATGATGACTTATCAGCGTTTCTATGACCTCCGATAGTATGGACGTAGATGGTATAGCGTATAAGCCTGTAATTGGTGGAAGAATATTCTCCTAGTTTAGGGACAGGCTGGACAAATGCTGTTTTCAAACTTTTCGGGAAAAGTCCAGAAAGCTTACGCACTGGTTTTTCCAGCGTTGGAGAGCATAATAATACTCTTACAACTGTACGACCGCGAAATAGGTTTGTCGTGTCCCATATATGCTAAATTCGACATTCTCGAGCACCAGGGATGACAAAGCGCAATCAAGCAGATTAACTTTGTCCAAAGAGCTGACACCTGAAGTGTCATTGTAAATGAGTGTATGGATCAATTGTTTGTATTTTTGTGGGCATTATTTCCCAAATCAATTTGGACGTTAACACCTTGGACGCTATTTCCTAAACAGACCAGTGTTTATGATTTTATACTACGATTAATCTGTCGAATTGACTTACCTGCTACTGTCATATTGGCAGCCTTAGTTGTTAACTTAAAATGTGGAGCATCACCGGATACCTCACATCGATACACACCTGATGACTTCTTGCCAAGTAAACTCAATTCCACTCGACATGTAGTTTCATTACAAATATTGCTTCCATCGGACACTTGAATACCATCGACGGGGAATTTTAAATAAACAGGATGCATCATCGGTGAGTATCTATAATATAACAAATGAGTTCAATTTAATTATGCAGTTTACGGAAAGTGAAGGAAAATTATATACATTGTATTTATTTGTAGAGGTATAAACATTTTAAATAAAGAGACATATAAATATAAATAATTTGTTAATAATAATAACTTCACTCCAGCGCTACCTATCGGATCCTAACATAAATACGAACCACATCGTCTCGATAAATCAAATATATCTATTGTGTGCAAATGACCTGAATTGGTAAAGTCGTTCAGAAGTTCCACGATGTTTAACAAACGTCATGCAATCTTCGCTTGCGTCTGGCAGGAGGTATGTTAGACCCAAGATTTTTGTCTGGCAGTTGTAAATAATTACTCAGGGGGGTCCCAATTAATGATTAGAAAAAAAAGCTTTTATGGGAGCGTGTTTCTCAAATATTTATGTGAAAACAAGAAAAAAATTTAAGAAACTAAATTGTTATGTTAGATCTTCTAGGGCTTCTGGCGGGGGGTTGAAACCGGAGTTTTGGTTTGGCTTTCAGGGAATAGTAGGTATTGTGATAATGTCCCTAATATAATATCAAAAATATTACTTTCCTATTATGACTTAAATTTTGCCTTTTTAGAGCACTTTCAAGGACGTCTGGCGCAACTTTAAAAATTTGCGGCAAAATTTTCTGACAATTACTTTTTCTGTCCTTATCAGTCATAAATTAACGTATACCAAAACCTGAAGTTTGCTTAAATAAGTTAAATTTCTTTAATTTTTTGCACTTTTGAGGTAATGGCATTCCTATATAAACGCATCGCTGCCAGAAATATATTTTTGGGTTCAGTAGTCACCACGAATTAAGCTCACAAAGTTACAGCCTTGCTAAAATGACTTGGGAAAAAACGTTGCTAGCTCTTACTCTATAAGAGATTCGATTAAATTTAGCTGAGCTAACTTTTAAAAATAATTTTCGGAGCTAAAATTTAGATTGAGAAATATAGGTACTAAATTTACATTTTTAGTACTAAACTGAAGAAATCTATTGTATTTTGTATACCTAGTTGATTAACTGTTCTTGACAAAAAAGGTCAAGTTAATAGGTTATTAACAATTTTACGAAGAATCTTTTTCTCGAAGCGAAATATGATATATTCATTAGATTTTTTTTGAATACTTCTCCCGGGAAAGGCGAATCTATATCGCTTTATCAGCGCCCCGACTCCCGAGTTGCTTGCAGATGTAGTTCGTTCTGCACTTAAATTGCTGCAAATTGTAGTCTTCTGGAAATATATCCCCAGCAAGCGAGTTCCAAAGTTTGCTTGTCCTGTAACATAAGGAGTGTTGGAAAATTGATGTCCTCGCCATTGTCAAGTGTACCTACTGTATGGTCATGATCATTAGCTGCCTGTCTTGTGGGGCGCCCAAAAGTTGCATTTCGAGGGATAATGTCCTTGAGTTCATCGGAACATCTACCATGGAAGTACCTATAGAACAAGCATAGGTCAGCGACTTATCTTCTGTGCACCAACGGTTTGATGTGAGTGAAGTGTCTCCAATAAGTCGAACTGCTCGTCTCTGTATGCTGTCAAAGTGTCAAGTAGGTTAAGTGAATGTTTTGGGGCCGAGCTCCATATATGGGAACAATATTCCAGGCTTGGTATAACCTGTACTTTGTAGAGAAGGAGAAATTACTTGGGGCTAAAGTACCTCTTTGCTCTAAATAGGTAGCGGATGCCGATCTTGCGATATAGGATATGTGGTCCTGCCATGTGATTCCTGAATTGACCTTGACTCCTAGAATGTATTTCGAAAAATTATAAATTCAGATCTTTTTTGCTCCGAAGGGTTTGACGGCCATTGACGGAAAGCCTTGTTTTTCGATGCGGTAGCTCGATGCATTCTTTGTTAAACCAGGGTTTATTTGAAGCTAGTCTTTTGATGCAATATGGAATATAAAGTTCCATACCGAGTAAACTCATTTCGGTTACGGCTTTTGCGCACATATTGACATAGGTATCTCTAAAGCACATATATAGATATAGTCCAAGCTCCAGCGCCATAAAGCAGGACTGGAACGATCAAAGTCCTATACAGAATCTTCTTAGTTGTATGGGATATGGCTCTACTACTCAATTGTCTTCTTAGCCCAAAGAAACAGCGGTTGGCAAGAGTTATTTATTATTCGTTTCATTTCTTCTGAGATGTTGCTGTCAGAATTTATAGCAGAGCTGAAGTAGACAAAGTCCCTCAGTATCTCAAAGTTATAGCTGTCGATCGTGACGTTTTGTCCGATTCTACGATGTTGGGTGTCCCTTCTTGTTGACACCATAAATACTTACTTGGTTTTACCCTCGTTGACCGCTAGACCTATTTTAGCCGCTTTCGTTTCTATACTAGCAAACGTACCAGTGACAAAAGATTAGTCTCCCTGCCTATTCAAGCGTTAAGGTCGCTTAAGTACGATTTTAACGTCGTGCTTCAAGCATTACTCGTAGCCGTAGGTCTTTTCGAGAAGCTCGTATAGAAACTGTCTTTGGTAGCGTCGTCCTTTTCTTCAGTTTGGGCATGAGTAAAGTGACCATTTTACTCGCCAACCAATGTTATTCATTGACATTCGCTGTAAATACGACGGTAAAATTTAGAAAGATAAAGTGTCTTTTCAACACCGCAGATTCCGAAAAATCAAAAAATTAAAAAAATATGTAACGCTTACGCCAGAATTAGAAGCCATTTTCCGTATATTCCGTAAATTAAAAAAAAGATGACGTTTATTTTTAAAGAATTATATTAGATTTTACGTGACAATACGTGAAATAAACTGTTTTCTACTATTTTACACGAAATTTTTCAGGTCGGAATCTACTTTTGCGAAACCCGCCAAAACACGCCCGCTTTTAGCTTCAAAAAATCCGCCGCTTTTTGCCAAAAAATAAATGGTCACGTTAGGCATGAGCGCATATGAGGCTGATGTTCGAGAATTTTGCTTTGATGCGGATTATCATAAGTCGTTCACTAACGTGCCGATAACTCAAGACTTTTGCCTTTTTTTTGGCTACTCACGGTTTTTGTAGCTGTAGTTCAGAAGTTATACCTTTTGAAATGGTTATAGATATGTACCTTCAAATCAGAGTTGATTTTTGACGGGCTATAATTTGAAATAGAGTGAAAATAGATCCCCTGTGCTGTCCAATTTTTTGTTAGCCGGAACTTAAAGGAATCTTCACTTAGAGAATTAAAGCTCCTAACTGGAACACACTCCGCGGTACTAATAATCATTTTTAGTGTCCAGGCTAACTTTTACGAAGTCACAATGGCAAACATTTCCATACAAAATTATCCACTGTGACCGTCAAAATATTTAAGCTGAAAAAAACGATTATTGGTAAGGCCCACTGTATATAATTCACGCCATCGCGGTGACATATGATACAACGAGTTGGTATAAATTAAAGTTTCATAATGTAGACTGGTTAAGAACCCAATTTCCTTTCGTACTGTGGCGTAACCAAAGCTCTTAGCAAATCCTGCAGACCCAGTAATGATCTTTAGCAGCTGCACGATTTAACAGCAGTCTTACGGATGGGTGCGCTACTTTCTGACCTTCTTAAAGCTTTTCGGCTAAATCTATTCTTGTCTACCATAGCAATGTATCAACATCAATGTTTTAAGTTTTACAACTTGTAAAGAAACACATTTTTACATCATTGACAAAAACCTTTCCACACTCTCTTTCCGCGAGAAAATTTAGTATAAAAAGCAGCTTATGTCCTTCCTTAGGTCCCAGACTGTATTTTTGCCAAATTACATTAGGAGTCAGACGAGAAAAAGTAACCCACAGTCAGATAGTCAGAGTTAAAAATAAATAAATACATAGATGGCGCATCCTAGGCCCATCTTCTCATAATCATAACCATTCGTTTATGACCTTCGCCGTATTCGAACGGCTGAATTAAGAAGCTTTTTTATAACATTTTTATAGTCTCGAAAACCCTTAAGATGTAATTTATGATTTTCCGGAGATCGAACCTGGGGACCCCAGTCCAGCACAGAGTTACTACTTTCGCATTTATATTATCCTGAACTTTAGAACTTCTGCTGTCACACGCGCCTTACACAATACAGCCTACAATTTACTAAATGTGTCATAAAATTTGTATAGATATCCTTTTGAATGACAGCCACAATCAAATTGTTGTAAGTTTCAGAAAGAAATCATCAAATTAAATGAAAACATCTGCGAAAATTAAAAAAAAAAAAACGTATACCTACCTAATATGCTCTATTCAAAACTTTGAACTGAACCTACGGGAAAAATACTCCCACCATATTGAAATCATGAAAAGATTACCTTACTCATATCCTACTGTAAAAGTAATTTTTGCAATTTCATATAATGTAATGTAATCTCTATATCTAGCTACCACCCTCACATACTCAAAGACAGGCTCAAAAATAATTTGTTGACTAAACCCCTGCGGAAAGACGTAAATCAAGAAGGCCTTTAAATGTTCCTTAGATTTCAAGTTATATTTGAGTGTGTGTGCTAATAATTTATATCCTTTTAAAGTCGCAAACAGTATATGACATGACAGCTATAGAGTAAATGTGTTTTACCACAATTCCAACTCAATAAAAAATCCATTCATTCCTCATTTCCCCCCAAAATTCATAATAATTTATAAATATTTATAGATTTTATTTTTTTTTATTTTTGAAATATATGTAGGTTCGATTAAAGTCACTTTAAGGATACGCCATCAAATGGTATATAAATAAGGGATAACTTTGTGTGCGGTGTATAGTTGTATAGCTCCCCCAAAATAATATTACCTACTCGACTGACATCCGAAATGCGATAGATGCTGACAGACGGAAATTAATGTTCGCATTGCGGGTGTTAATGTGTTGAGCCAATAAAATTCATTGGAATCTCAATAAAGCGTTTAAACGATTCGAGATTATCCTTCGTCCTAGCTCTCTGAACCACTACATTTTGGATTTATTTCTTTGCTTTGACGTTCATTCCTTGTTTGCCTGTCATTTGCGGCCAATGCTTTTATACTGGCTATAGGGATGGTGGAGCCAGTAATTAGAGCAATCCTGAGAGCTAGTCGTGGGTAAAGTTAAACTCATAAAGATGTAGCAAAAGTGTATGTAGTAGTCGTGTATTTCATTGACTTGGACTTGCACACAACTTTTTATCTACATATAGAGATTATAATTACATGGATTTGTTGAACGGTAATTGACTATCTTATGTCATGTGGAATAATTTATAGGTACACCAGTGCAGAGATGCTAACTTCAAGTTTCTTTCATTCTATACTAGAGCAATACCTATGTTGGTATTTTTTTAATTGGACTCAAAATCGGTCTATTATATTGTTGCCCGAATAATTTTGAGTTCGAAACGCCAAAAAAAGATCTTTATCCGACCTTATGTTAACTCCATGGTTCTGCGCCATAGAGTAGTACTGCGATGAAGAGGGTCTTATAATAGTCTCCTAAGTTTTTTTTGACAATGCCTTACTAGTCAGTTGCCTTCTTAGGCCCAACAAACAGCGGTTGGCCTTGGCAAGTGCAACTCTTCATTTGATTTCTGCTGTGGTGTCACTGTCTGAGTTTATAGCGGAGCCGAAGTAGACAAAGTCCCTAATCGCCTCAACCTATATATGAAGTTGTTTTTGAGGTGTTTTCAACGAAAAACTACTTCAAATAACAGGTTTTAAAAATTGGCTCTCTCTCAGTGGTGGTATAATAGCATACCTATGAGTTTGAAACCTCTTGCGAAATGAAGAAGTAGTAGCTACTCGGAACCACTCATATGTTCAATTTTATGGTCGGAATTCTAAATCCTAAGGGAGTGGATAGGTGAAGGGGAAACGGAGGTACCTATAGGGGCTATCTTCGAAACTACTCGGTCATTGCCGGAGTTGCCCTCCGACGACCATGTGTGAGCTGCAGTCGTAATTTGTTTATATTTTGTTAACTTAAAAAGAGAAAAAAATATCAACAAACGTTCATTTTAATAACTTAAATAAATTTTAATTTTATTTGAATGAATAGAAACCGGCGGGCGGCGCCGCGAGCATGACTAGTAAGTAAATAAATAAATAAATATAATACCCTTCTTATGATGGTTTACTCTTCTTCTTAAGACAATCGTCCCGCTGTTAAACTGTATCTTTAGTGATGTTAAAAGTACATAACTTACCTGAAAAATTCCATCTCGTCCTTGTACCATTTCACTGAGTTTAATGTGTGTCCACTCATCTCATAACTACAAGACAGCGTAACGTTATCGCGAAAGTCAATAATATCTGGTACATGGATTTCAGTGACAATGAGGCTGCCAACTTGTGGACAGGCTGGAATGAAATATTATAAGTATATGTAAATATGTATGTATATTAAAAGTTTGCAAATATAAAACAGGTAAATGTGTATTGGAATAGTTCTTAAAAAATGACTAATAGATTGATGTAAATTAAATTGAATAAATGCGCGAAAAAAGTATAGAGTCCAGTCCAGATTTAATGAACGGACTAACGCTGTCGTTTATAAGAAATCCAATCAGTCTGTGGTTCATAAAGGACGCCTGACGCCTGAGTGAACAGTTTGCACTGATTAACAAAAATTGAGTATACAGTGTTGCTTCCAAAATTGCCTAAAGTACAGGCCACACGCATATGTTGCCAAGCATGTAGATACACCTGTATGGTTCTACCGTATCATGGACTGCACAGCTATTTACAGCAGCTTGTAATATAAAACGGAATAAGCTTCCAGCGTTTCTCTAACCGTTCGGCGCCCTCAGAATTAATTCCATTGCGGCATTAGATATATACATATATCTTTTATTTGACTAAAATCCAGCTCTCAGTGGTCAAATGACCGTATAGATACTGGCCATTCCATAATCCTACATCTTTTCGCCCTTCTGCTATAGAAACCAACGACAACTGCTTCAGAAGAACCTTACAAATAATCATTCTTAACCTTTACTTTAACTTTATTGTAGGTCACGATTGACTATTCTATATGAAAAATAACATTAAATAACCTCGGCACTAAAAATTTTTTAGATTCTAAATTCTACGCATTTCTACACAGATGGCTCTTAACATTTATAGTGGCTCCGACATGATTACTGTGAGTACCTTTCTCCCTTAAAATAGTTCGCGCAACAGATCAAGAACCATAGCCCTAGCTTATGTGTTCCAGTTTTCATTTATGGGACTGATTAGAAATGACCTACAGTACCTATTATTCTGAATTCAAAGAACTGAATTGAAAAGCTTTCTCAGTATACCCTCGAAATTTTTCACAGCTGGTACAGTGGAAAAAAACTCAAGGTGCGTAATTTCATTTGTGCTTTCCGCCAGTAATCCTAATAACCCACTGAGTCGAGCCACTGCGCCCATCATTTTACTTAGTCTCGTTGAATATTGTAGCGTGTTTCTGATGGGAGTAAGGCGACAAAGGAAGCCCAGTAGTGGTCTCAGGTAAGCTCGGAAACTTTAAAGTGTATCACGATCTTACCAATTGCCCGGGTGACAAAACAAACGCACATCAAAAGTCACTTTGGACTCCAACTCGCAGATATGGGCAGAACAGTTTCATATTTCATTCTATTCTCTGATCAAAAACAAAGAGACATCTCAGGGAATTGCCCGACCGATATGCTTTCTATTCAGAAAAGCGGTCTCCGGGCATGCTAATAACTATCTGTAAATTAAAACAATACTGGCTAGCAAATCCAACCGAAGAGATACACTTTAGATGTCATATAAAAATCCTGCACCACGGAGGTATTTGCTTTGACAATTTTGCCGAGGTGGCAACAACAAGCCCATATAGGCTTTATTAATAACACCGGTGCGGCTTGAGGCGTCATCAGTCTTTGGTAACAGATCCATGCGATAACACGTGGGTCCAATATTTGGTCTAAGTGTCCAATAATGTACCCCAACACGCAGCTATGCACTTGTTTTCATATTATACTCCAACAAATTGTGTGAAATTTACAATTTATAACATCGGGTACGATGAGCTCCTTTACGAAATAACCTTTTTGTAAGTGCCGACCCACTTAATACCTTCATTGCTATTATTTAGAATTCTCAAAAATATTATCAAATTACATAGTTCCCATCAAGCTGATTACTAATGCTTTCTTTTTTCACTTTCGTTTCAATAAGGGCCGCAACCACCTTCCAACATTTAACCCACAATACTTGTCAAGAATATAGAACAATAAAACTAGAATAGCATCCGCTTTACAACGCAGTACTTAGACAATAAGCTATATACATAAACACAAGCGCTTTAAGAGTGCTTTTCTTCCTTCCTACTTAAGTACCTTCTGCAAGTGAAAGTGTCAAAAGAATGAAAAGTAGGTATATACCTATTTAAACACCTCGCATACATTTTCTCTTGCAGTCGAAGGGAGGAAATGCGTTTCCTTACCGTAAACGACAATCCATGCTTTTCAGCACAGCAAGCAGTCTTATGAAAGCTTTTTTGTAAAAAAGGATTTTATTTTAATTAGTTTCTCTGAACGGACCAATCGGTTGTTGGAGAGAAAATGTTTTCTGATGAATCTATGCGGTCGATGTGGTTTATTGATTTATTATGCACAAAAATTGAAGAAAGTTCCTCCGGGAAAAGTGGATACTTGAGGGAAAACTCTTTTATTGTTAAATGTAAAGGAAGAAGATCGAAATATACTCACAAACAGCATAAAACGTACACCGAAATGTAATTCCATCCTGTTTGTGTGTTTATAAGTAGCTATTAGTGCACTACACACCTTTTCTAATATTTATAAAATTTCAATTTTCGCAGCAGCGAATTTAAGAAGAAAACTGGCTTAAATTTAAAAAGTGTGTCCTAGCTCAGGGGTACCCTAACTGTGCGTCGCGACGCCCTGGCGCTATCCTAAGGACGTCACGAGTTTAATTTTGTTCACGGCTGCAACACTCCGAACAAAGAAAAAACATTACGTTTCTCTTTACAAATACCAAGAGCAAGGTCGAAATGAAATCCAATACCTAGTTCCTGCATTTCCAGTCAGACTTGCTTCGTGGCTGGCACTCGTATATTTGCCTGTGTACAGGAGAACCAGAGGCAGTCAATTCCACGCCCGTACAAGATCCAACTAATCCAGGAGCTCAAAGTTCATGAACATTATATAAAGCCGTTTGTTCGCTGACTTGGTTTAGAAGCATTTGGAAGAGGACCTCAATTTTGGCCGAAAAAACAATCTTTGATGACGAGATGCATTTTTAGATGAATGCGGGTAGGTTAGGTTAGGTTAACGGGTTGACAGAGCGGGTATATCTTGCTGTGCCACACTTAGGTCCTTATGGACCAATTGTGATGCCCTTTTTTGATGGGAGTTAACCAGATGTTGGGATGGTTAGCCTCGTGTTCGTTCTTCTAGCGATTACTCGACGCTGTCCAGCCATCCTGATATCCTCAAAAACCTGTAAAGATCAGAAAGTGAGACATCAGAAAGTTCTTGTAGGTCATGGAAGTAATGACTTCCAATTGTTCTGGTCCTCAAGTGACAGAGGCTTGGGCAGTGACAGAGGAAGTGAGGTATGTCCTCACGAACCTCTTCGTCTCCACAGCCTCTACAAATATAGTCATCTTTGAGATTTAGTTTCTTTGTATGATTTCTTAGGAAGTTGTGACCCGTTAGAGCCCCTACCAATTTAGACAGCGATGACCTGTCAAACAGAAGAAGTTTGATGGTCCGGCCACTGTCGTATTTTGGCCAAAGCTTCCGTGATACTTCGCAGGTAGTTAGTCCCTTCCACCTTTTGTTGGTTTTCATGCGAATTTTATTTTCCACTCTCTCTCTAAGATTACAGAGTGGTGGCTTAATCGACTGCAGTGCTAGATCATGATCCATTGCAGACCCATTTCTCGCTAGTTCGTCGGCCCTCTCATTGCCGGCTTTGTCACTGTATGAATGCGGGTATGTTAGCAATCAAAATGATCATAAATATGGGACGACGATATTCCAACGGCGACCTGTCCTTCAGCTTCTTGTCACATATCTGTGCTTTTAGAAGAACGTCGCAAAAATATTTCAACCTATCTAGGGAGTCGCAGTATGAAAACGATTGCGAACCCCTGTCCTAGCTAATGCGACCTTCATATAATGCATGCTGAAAATGTTTCCCCATAGGACGTACTAAGTGCGACCGGCAAAAAACACTCTAACTAAAAATGTAGGTGGTTAGATATGTTTTTCCATTTGCGATACTACATCAGCAGGGACCATTCATTGCAGTGGCTACTTACGACGACGAATATACCTACCCTCCCCCATAGTCGTCGTCCGCCAAGGCGTCTATTGGTCCTGGCGCTATATGAGCGCAGTTACCATAAGAAATGTGTAGGTAAATATATAAAATGCATTCACATCGGATTTCAATGCGAAGATATATACAGATGACAGATGTAATGCAAAAAGAGTACAAGGTAGGATAGAGTGCTTGGGGGAATTCATATACTCGTACTTAGGTTGGGTATACTAAGATCGAAAGAGGAATATGAGCTTTAAACACACTTAACCGCCTAATTACACTTGAGTCCGTTGAAAATAATTTCTTGGCTCTGCGACCCAAATTTTTAAGGAGCGCTCTCGTGACAGAGCTGGAAATTATATACATACTAGTATATCTTAAGAAGTTTCAACGGCTCTTTAAAATCGAGTCTTCCGACAGAAATTAAACTTAAGCTTTAAATTTATTTTGTGGTCATGCAATGTTGGGAAATACTTGACGCAAATAGTGAAAACCTATGCCCTTCAGCAGGGCATTTGGAAAATTTCTGCCAGTTGGCTTTTGCCTTGGACTTGTGCGCGCTACATAAGATAAGATCTTTCTCTACTGATCCCTTGTCTTTTACTGATGCCCTATTGTTTGGAGTCGAGGACTCTTCGAGGGGTTAGCGTCCTTTCGATCTATTCATATCGTTGAGATCTATACGTCTGACTTTCACTTTCGCACGCTCCATTGGCAGCCCTTTGAGTTCTGCAAATGACGTAAGTGTCATTCGAGTCATGTAATAGTATAGACTTTTCCAGAGGAGAATTGTACCGCTGGTATTGGCTTGATATGATATTTTTAGAATTTAGATGCACGGTGCACCATACTGCCTAAATCCTTTATTACACCAAAGATCTCAGTGAAATTGTTTCCGTTCCGACTTTAATATAGCAACGAGTGTTCTCCAAAGCCATTCTGGACAACCTGACGAGTTTATATAAGGGATTCATAAGGGATCTGTAAATCCTGTCATGCGGACTTAAAATCGATAAACAGATAGTCGGTACCTATATCGATTTGGACTTGATAGTTAGGACTTCTCCGGGATATAATGTATTATGAATATTTGGTCAGTTTCGGGCTTACCGAACCGTATAAAAATAGTTTTTAACTTGTATTTCTTCGTGACCGATTTTTTGTCCCTGAAAAAGCTCTTAAAAGCCATTTAAGCTAACAAATGGAATATTATAGGTATCAGCTGTTTCGTCTTTTTCAATATTATGTAGATATTGTGTTAAGGGAGTAGCTACTGATAATATGCAAAGTTTTTGAAAACATACCTACTTTAATTTAATATGGTCTTGGCATTGCCGTTGTAGGACTTAAAAATTCCTTTTACACGTCTCAGATCTGGGATGTTCTCCCAGTAGGTATGCGATTTGGGATACACTATTTGGTACTAGCTTTTTATAGCTTAGCTAATTTAAGAGTACTGAGTACAGAAGAGTGTTTTGTAAATGGGGTTTTAGAATCTTGTTAGTTTCCCACAAATTCCTAAATTATTTCACTTAATTTTAATTAGTTTTATTCCTGAAGCTGAAGGTTTAAAGGTGGACGATATTATAATTTATACCTACATATAATAAAACTGTAAGATTTTTCTTTGGCTGTTAAAAACTCAAAAACTACTGGGCAGATTTCAATGAAACTTTTTTTAAAATGTTCCTTAAGACTGTGAGACTGCTATAGGCTATAAACAGCCACTTTCTTGGGAACAGTTTTTAGCCAAAATGTATGTTTTGAAGTGACAATATATGCATACACATATTTTGCTTCAAATGGATGTTTATACTTTTGGTGAGGAGTAAAGGGGTCGCGAGGAGTAAGAGGGCTCACCAGCCGTCAGTCGTATGAACTTGAATGTTTGTGTATTAATAGATAAGTTAAAACTATTATATGCCTCATTTATTGTTTTTCAAAATTCGTCCTCTAAAGTTTGAAAAATGGGGTGCATTGCATTCCATGACCAACTACATAATGTTTCATGTCGAGTGTGAGCTGCGTTTATACTTGCGTAAATTTGTTTCCGTTGTTTATTTGTTTACATTCTGTCACCGACCATTAGCATCGAACTTAACGAGTTGTATAGGGCTGAGAAGGATCAAAGATTCTCGGAAAAAAATGTCTAGATATATACAAGACCAAGAAACCAAATGGCGCTCCTACTCGTTCTTCTCCCATTTCTATCTATAAATTAGTTATTACTGTTTGCCATAGGAAAGGATAAGGGTGGGAGTAATCCCTTTGGGCTGGATAAGTGTATATTGTATGGCCGAGTATCAACCTGACTGAGGGCCATATTTTTCGAAATACCTGGAATTAAAAAAATATTTTAATCAAAAACAAAACTGAGACAATGGACCTTTTATGGATTTAAGTCCCTGCCTGCCTACTCGCATTAACTGGCCGCCGCCACTTCAACTCCACCTAATCTATTGTACTTGGCCTTTATCTTGCAAATTTGGTTGGTTATTTTTCGCATGGTTAACCTTCTAGTATCTAGTCCATCACGAAGATTCAAATCGTGCACTGGACAAGTCTAGAATTAGCAATTATTCCAAGAATTTTTTATTTCAGAAATTCGTCCTACTACATACCTACTACCACCCATGAGAAGGCTACAGGAAAACTAATTTGAATTTTCAATATGTAGGTACTCACTTCCTATTCCGTCAATCCAAATCAAATAAATTGGATTGGAGCACCACAATAAATTCTATCTATCGAAACTAATCATAAAACTCTTATTTGTGTCAATAGAAAGACTTTAAATCTAGACCAGTCAACTTAAGGAAAAAAAAAACTGTAATAAAACTTTAAGAAAACTTTAAAAAATACACGTACATGAAATGGGAGGCAAGAAAAATAAAACGAAAGTGGAATATGAGTGCAGCACATACACAGCTAACCATAACAAAAGCCCGAAGGAACGTATTCAAAATTGCTAACGTAACAAGGACGACAATTCTTCGGCAAGAAGAGACAATTTAAATAAATGGAAAATGGGCGGTTTCCATTTCCAGGATGTGCCATAAACTTTGTAATTTCATTTATGATTCGAGTCTGTTTTGCATACTTCACATCGCTTCCATTCTCCAGTTATCCCATTCTCATTGTGGCCCGACCTGCGGGGGTGACAGTAAAATGCTCCTAAACTATCTTTCCAGTGATTTTCTCGTATGTTGTTGTCGATTTTATTTATTCACAGGACACAACTTTGGGTGGTGTGAAATTTGTCACGAGTTTCTTGTGAAAAAAAAAAATATTATTTAGCCTAATGCGTTGAGGTGGTGATGTTTAGGAACAAGTTATTCAAAGACGTGGAAGCTGTTACTGTTTATGTTGGGTTTCACTTCTTTCTTTTTTTTTACAACTGTATTTAAATGTTTAGTTTAGGTCATATAATTTATGAGGGTGTAGAGTGTAGACTCATGTATATAGAAGTTGGTATCAATATGTGTTGTGTATACACTTGAGCAAAGTGTTTTATGGACAGTTTTCGGGGTTTATGGTTAAAACAGGTTTGGAAGTTAATACATTAGAGGTCATTGGGCATTGGCCCAAAATTTGGATATTATGTTTTGGAGCAAATAATGTTTACTACAAGTTTGTCAACTTTATATGTCATCAAGATTAAAATTCATATTTTTGCAGTTGCTGTTTGGAACTTGAGACTTCAAAAGAAAGCGTAAGTTTACATATTTAGGGAGTGGCAAACGGTACTAACAATTTGAACAGCCAGACTTTTAGTTCTGTTTGCAGGTTTTAATGTAATCTAATATCCACAATTGCTTACGCAATAACTTACAATATTACTTTGAGGTGCGGTAAAGGACTTTGTCTACCTAGGCTCCGCTATGAACTCAGATAATGACACCAGCGCTGAGATTAAACAAAGAATAACTCCTGCCAATCGCTGTTTCTTTGGGTTAAGAAAGTAATTGAGTAGCAAAGCCCTCTCCCGAACAACTAAAGTGACCCTTTATAAGACCTTAATCATCCTAGTAGTTCTATATGGTGCAGAGGCATGGACTCTATCAAAAGCGGATGAGGTTACCCTTGGTTGCTTCGAGAGGAAAATTCTTCGAGTAATTTTCGGTCCCGTCTGCATAGACGGTGAATGGAGGAGGAGATAGAGCGACGAATTGTACGGGCTGTACACCGACATCGACCTAGCCAGAAGAGTGAAGGTCCAACGACTGCGGTGTCTGGGTCATGTAGAGCGAATGAACGTGAATGCTCCGGCCCGGAAGATCTTCGAATCTACACCCGAGGGACGGCGCAGAAGAGGAAGACCGCGACGCAGGTGGCGCACGCAAGTGGAAAGTGACCTTAACCAACTTAGCGAAACTGGAGATAGCTGGCCAAAGATCGTCCTGGCTGGAGACGCTTGTTGGTTGAGGCCCAAGTCCGCCCCGGACTGTAGCGCCACCTTAAGTAAGTAAGTAAGTAAGTAAGTTCCATTCGTTCCAAAAAATAAAAACTCACACAAACGAGTTGTTGTGAGAAGCTAGGCCTAGACATTTCCATAGGGAAATGTTGCGCAATCTATTTATTTATTTATGTCAAATATTGACAGTGCTCATTGCGTGGCACTGCACGATTTTCTGCATTTTTCGGATGTGACGTCAAGAATTGACACATCCATATAATGTTAGCTTCATTGCTTGTAGTATAACTGCAGCGTGTATTATATATAGAATCAATTTAATATAGGAATTAATTAAATTACACTAACGCTAAAAAATACGTAGATATAAGCTCCCGCTTAACTGAATTAGTTCAAAATTTTTAAAAAAGTAAAAAGAAAATATCTCGTTGGTTAACGGCAGTAATTACTTTCAATTTAAAAAAGCAAAATAATAATAATAATAATAATAATTGACGTCGTTAAATAATCATTGTAGATCACAAACTAGATTCATTGCCCTTGAACATATTCAGTTGAGCCAAAATAAATGGTCATTTTTTATATGTTTTTGGAAAAATAATCACAAAAATATAAATACGTGTGTTAGAGACTTTCCTGTTTATTTAAAAATTGATTATTCTATAAAAGAAAATTGATTTCATTAAAATCGGCAAGTAGATTACAGAGATATCGTTATTTTACTTTTTAAATAATGTTGAACTTATTCAGATGAGCGGGAGTGATCCAAGGAATCATATGCGAATCTTCATGAAACCGCAGCTAATTCGGGGGTATTTAACAAAATATGGGCGGTACATATTGGGCAAAAGGGCGTGACACCTCGCACAAAAAAAAAATTGTCTGCAATTTTGTCACTTCTTTGTCGGATGTTGTTACTATCCGATGGACCACTCAGATACAACTACTGGTCCATTGTACTGCCAAACAGACATCCTACATTGCTGTACTTAGTTTTCCCGTACTTAGTTTTCCCGAAGAAAGACTACTGGACAAATTTCAATGAAACTTCTTTTTAAGCGTTTCTTAAGACTTCGAGATGGTTTTTGAAAAAAAATCATATTTTTTGACTTCACTACCTTCAGTGCATTTTCCCAATTTCTCTAAATAAAAACTCAATTAAAGTGATTAAAAGTGCTTTTGTCATGTTTGAAGAAAATAGTTAATGTCTTTTGGAACATCACTGGAAGTAGAAGAATGCAATGTGCATTGTGAATGTGCGTGCATGTTGTGCAGTGCATTTCATGTCAATGTAATCAACAGCGACAATGTTTGTCTAAGTATGTGCGCAGAAGCCTGAGGCCCCTATTGTGAGTCTCGATAGTTGATCGTTGATCGACGACTGTGATTTTCGATTGCGATTGATATTTGTCGATTTGACAGTCGCTTGTAGTCGATTACAAATATCTGGGCCCTATTTCATAAACATTGACAGGTGGCAATTCTACAAATCTGTCGCACTTGTCCGACAAATTTTCATTTCATAAGATATAGACAGGTGACATAATTGTCAGTTAAATACCACGACAAATTTGTAATGACTTTTTTGTCATTGTCGTAATTGTCATTCGCAGATGTTGACAAATTTGTCGTGACATACCTAACCTACGCTGTATTAATTGTTTTTTATTATCCCATATGACTGATAACAATCAAACGTATATTATATAACAATAACAATAATTTTTGACCTCAATTTAAATCCGCTAACATATGCAGCTATTACTGAGTGTTCACATTTGAACACACTTAACGCAAAAAAATCATTATTTATATTTTCTTTAAAATGTCGATTGCGTACTAAACGAAATTGCATTAGATTCTTCATCACCTTCATTTCAAGAAAAAATATTACCTAATCATTTTAAATCGTACACATGTCACTTCACTCTCAATTCTTGACCGAGACTCAAACGCCTGTCGGAATTGTCAATTACATACTGACAAAATTGTCAATTGTATGATTTTATCTGTCAAATAAAAAAATTTTCACGACAAATTTGTCAGAGAATTCATGACAATTCTCGAAAAATTCTTGACAATTCATTGTCATGGCAATGCGACAATTCTACAGAATTGTCTAATTATTTATGAAACAGAAATTTGACAATTGTCGGATTGTCAGTTTACAAATTGTCACCTGTCACCTGTCGATGCTTTCTCTTGGACGTGAACAAATTTTGTGCGTACGAATAGCTAAAGGCAATCGACAATTGTCGTAATCGTAACAATCGCTGATCGACAAACACAATAAGGGCCTGAAACTTACTTGATAATACGATCAGATAAGTTACTATGATTATAGGTATATGATATGATTAGATATGATATCAAATGAAGGAACGGGCACAGCTAGTCTTTATATATAGAAATATAGAGTTCGCAAAACTCGAAAACCACAAAGTGTATTGATCCTAAACTTTCAGGCACAATTTTGTTAAATTGTACAAAGGGGCGTGACACCTACTATAAATAAAAAAAAAAAACATTCAAAACCATTTACCTCGAAAACCGTCGACTACATTGAGCTCAAATTTTCAGACAATCTTGGGGTATTTGCTCAAGATTGTTTTGAATCTCAAAATTACACTAATATTAATATTTATTAGGTGCGTTTTTTTGGCTAACCTATATAGGCTTAGAAAAATAATTTCATACAAATTTAATTTATCCGGGCTAACGAAATCTATATAGAATTAAATTTGTATGAATTATTTTTGTAAGCCTATAGAATAGCCAAAAAAACGCACCTATTGTAGTTTTAGCTTTGAAATTTGGTTAATGGATTTTTATTGCCCTGTTAAAGCATTTAATAAAATATAATCATGATCGGACAAAGGGACTTGGCACTTTCCATACAAAAAAAAAGAAAAAACACTATTTATCGACACTCAGGAGAAGTAATGCTGTAAACTTTGGACCATTGATATTCATTGTCCTGATAGACAAGAACATTGTTTAAGCAATTCAATTGCTTTGCACGGTGAAAGCTGAGCGGGTACCGATTGTAGGAAATAAACATTTAAACAAATAAATAAAAGAAAATGGTACAAGATAAATTAATTAATTAATAATTGCGTCAATCTCGATATAAATTTATTTGTTATGACTTTTTTTATACCGCCTTTTATGTAGGTAAATAACGAAGAAGCACTGGCGGGTCCGCTAATATCAATTGACAAGCACCCTAGTATACTGTACCTACTGCACTGTAGTATTAGGAGTAGATCATTGGCGTTTGGGTGTGCTTTTAATAACGAAACAAATAAATTGTCTGGAGTAAAAATGGTTTATTATATTTTGATTCATCTGAAAAAAATTTATTTTCTGGTCAACCAGAAAACAATTACCACAAAAAGTCAAGCGACCCAAAGGTCAACAATACAGAATAGTTCACTTACCAGCCAGTCCCACTACAAACATCCACGACAAGTAATCCATTTCGGTAGTCCTTAACCCACACATAGAAATCTAATTTAAATCGTTATCATCATACCCGATCACAGGACATTAAATTCATTTATCTATTCATAAATGTATTGGCGTTATCACTGTCTGATTTCACCCGAAAGCCGGTTCCCTAAATTTGTGTTTCACTTTTCTGGCCACGATGTAATATTTAAGGCTTAAGCCAAATCCCCTTTCTGTAATAAGGATTACCGAAAGAGTGGAGTGCGTGGTGTGGTAAACTATCGTCCTCTCACTTCCTTTTCAGATATAGCACAACCGTTTAGAATGCTAGCGCACATTAAATGATGTAAGCGATGAATTTTTGGGAAGATATTCCAACATTAAGAATGTCGACAAGGGAAATGTATGTGTACATGTTATTGAAATTGAGAATTTGTGTTGCTCTTTCCTTTGAAAGTTATAACAGAAAACTGTATATTGTTCCGAATTTAATTTTTAATATTTCGTCAATCGCAATAAATAACCGTTGTAAAAACAAAAACATTCGCACAATTCGAATAAATTCGTGACGTTCTAAGGACACTCCTATACCGCTTGAGCTTTAGCCTGTGACTAAAGTGTAGTTGGATGAGCAAAATATCTCACAGTCATACAAACAACTCTGTTGCATTTGGAGCACATCCTAAAAGCTTGAACTTCTAGGATGAGACATAAAGCTGATATTAATAGCGGAGAGAAGATACCTTGCTGTGATAAGGTTGCTTTCGGAGTAATTCGGAAATTTGCACGCGCAGGATTATTTTGGTACTTGGATGCTGGGAGAGAAAACGAAAACGACGAAAGCTCAAATGGTAGCAATTTGTATGTGTAGCATGTGTCATGTAGATGATTTACAAAAGTTAATTTATTTTGTTGGCCCTGTTTGACAGTCGAATTTGAAGTACACTTTCGCCAGATTTGGTTTGGTCAAGTATCTATCTATTAAATGCGATTAGCATTTGGTATGTAGAAGTACTTACGATGAGGTTGATACAGTGCTTTCCATATTTTAATGATAATTTTGGCGATGTTTTTCCAACAAAGTTCCAAATGGCACGAATATGGTGCGTGGGCTTATCATTATTTAGATGTAGGCATTTGAAATAAATTAGGGAGTTGTATGGAACAAATTTTTTGGTCTCAGAAGTCAAGATGTTCCAAAGAACCAAGTGAAGAAAAGACATTTTTTGCATCTAAAAAATATGTGCATTTTTCTCGAATCTTATACATTCAGTCCTAATTGTAAAATTGTAGGGTGAACAGATACACCCTGTGGAATTCACATGTCATGATTGACTCACCGCATGTGAACGAGTTCGGGGTCTGCCTACCACTTCTACAACGTTCCGCCGATATCACATGGTTTCCCTAGACCTAAGTAATTGAATAAAGCAAATTGATAAGTAACCCAAGCTTTACAACTGGCGATGAGGAAAAGAAAAAATCCATGTATAAAGGCAACAATTATGGAAATTGTCCAAACTTCGGTAAAGCATACCTACGACTGTGCCGTCTTTAAGAACAGCAGGCGGCCATTAAAACAGTCAAAGATATAGCTTACAGCTGTCGCGAAGAGGTTCCCAATGTTCTTTTCTCGTAGTACATATACTACGCGTCTCTGCCGTGTTCCTGAAGCACAGGGACTAACCTTCAAACGAGATAGCTGACGAACTGGCTATAGAAAGGGGTAAGTAATGGATCATTTTATCAGACACTTTTTTATCAATCTACCACTTTGTAAACAGAACAAGAGCAAACAACATTTGTATGAAAGTCAACAGCAGGTTTAAGAAATTGACTAACTGTTAAAGAGGGTCATAATAGGTCGACAAGGCCCTAAGTGTGTATATCAAGGCTTATACTTCAGCCACAACTAATGCAGAAGGCTAGTGGTAACACTGCCCAAAGGGCACCATTAATTAAGCGACTGATTAGTGTGGGATTTCGCTCCACCACAATAACGAAATTTTAGTCCCTAATAACTTAACTTTTCGGGTGATTATAGTCGAATCGATAGACCTTTGAATCTCGGAAAATAGTGCGAAAGGATATGCGCTTAAAGGCGACATCGAGCTCAGTATACACAATAAAAGTATGAACCTTCGTTGCACGCCTTCCATTCTATAGATACAGGTATAGGTATACATAGTAAAGGTACTAGGTATAACGTGAGAGGATGACCAAACGTCAGTGCAGCATTCAGTGAGGGGACTGACAAAGGTGACGTAAAAAACAGATTTAGACTCAATAAAGTCGAGATCGAGACAAAGTTTATGAAACTAGGGCAGTTAGAAAAAAAACGTCATTATTTTGAAAACTTTTTTGTCATCACTAAATGCATAAATCTGCATATTTTAAGATAGGTACTATTTCGCTGTAGGTCGGTTGTTTGATATGTCGTTGTTACATTCCTTTTAATGGATAGGGACCATAGTCGAATACTTCCATAACTTAAGGTGCCTGTCCAGCTCCCGAGAGCAAACTCGCAAGTGTACTGGACATAGTCTTGAGAGTAGTTCGCGGTAAGTTAAATTTTCACTCTTGGGATTCGAGCCTTTTGAAAGTCACTCGCAAGTGGACAAATGTTCTGATCACTATCGGAGATTAGCACGCAAAATTCCAACATGGTTCGTATTTTGCGAGCAGCTGTCAAAAGTCGACATGGCAAAACAATGGATATCGGAGGAAATAAAAAAAACTCACAGTATTACCAATACACAAGCATAACAGGGCTTTCCTTAATTTAGTATCCTTTTTAAAAATATTTGGCCCAACAGATTCTCTATTTCTCTATTTCACTTGTTGTCAATTTGTTAAAATCCCTGAACTTCTGATGATCATCTTCAATTAGAAGATCTCTTACAAGAGCAGACCCTTCACCGAGTTGACGACGACGATCTACCCATGGTTTAATACAGCATTTCTTTTTTGGTTTTTTTTTTTTTTTTTTAGAACAGTGCTAAATAATTTAACGCAGCAGCAACCTATTGCTTGTAATTAAGCATTTTAACTGATAACTAGCAGACGAAATATATCAAGTGAACACGGTTATGAGAGTCCTCTCAGGGAATCTACTCTCGTAATGTTATCAAAGAACTCGCGAGATTAAAGACTTGAAATTATTGCCTCTATTGTGTACACCAATTATACACCCTGTGAATTCCGCAGGGTGTATTCGTTTTATGTAATTCAAAATTCGGTATTGTCCGTATTGTCATGCACAACCTACCTACATAGAAAAGTTGTCTGTCATCAAAACACAACAAAGATGGCAGTGGTTGTCTATAAGTTGTTAGTTAGTTTGGGTTGTGTGAAAGTTGAGTTGAATTGAAGACAACTCAACTCAACTAAGGGCAAGCTGTCAGCAACATAACAATGGTTGTGCATATTCCTGTAAATCTTTTTGATTACCATACCCATATTTCAATTGAAGTTAGGAAGGTCTATTAGCTGTTATTCAAAAACATTATCTCATCTAATCAATGTCGTTTTCCTGAATTTTGTCAATATATATAATATAGGTAGGTACGACTGGTTAAAAAAGGACGTAAAGAGGATAAAGATAATTTTAGTGTCTGCTGAATAGTGCTGATGATGTAAAGCTAAGGAGCGAGTCATTGGAATTTTTTTAATAAATTGGTAAAATCGCTAAGAGTCTACTATTAAACTGAAATCTTTGAAGATATACAAGATAAATATAATTACAGTCGAAAAACGGACATAAATGAGTTTTTTCTAAGCGAAATCTAAGCCAGATCTGAACTTCAAATAAGTCATTCAATATTTGTGTGGGGCGTTGCAAAGTCTACCATAGTGGGCGAATACGAGCACATTTTCCGAGGTACGGTACATATAATTATGGATGAAGCATTAAAAGTCTGAAATGCAGAAGAATTCTAGAGCCTTATTGATGGTGGCAGAAAGATATCGAAGTTTATGTGACTTACTGGGTTTTTAAGCAAAACAAAATTTAAGGCTTGACATAAACAAAGGTAGCAAAAAAGAGGAGGTTGTAGGTCCATTCCCTTCGTCCAAAAAAAAAAGAACCTAACACAAACGAATTGCTGTGAAAAGATACGCCTAGGACAGGGTGGCTTGCCCACGAACCACATAGAACTAGACCGCCGACTTCCGTGCACCTCCCCGATTTACCCCGCCCCTGTCTGTGAACACGGGTGAAATGTCAAAATCAATGGCGGCAATGATTTTCCATGTATGCGTGCGTTAATGGCGCTCCTTTGAATTTGTACAGCACCTACATGAAAAATCCTGGGCCCGCAGGCAGCTTGTAGGCAAAGTCCGTTATGGGAGGAGTCGATGGTCTAGTTCATGTAGTTTGTGGCCTTGCCTATACCTATACGCCTACGGACATATTGCGACAACCAGTTCCTTATTTATTTTGTTTAGATACGAATTGATTCAAGATTATCATTATAAATATGCAAGGTATATAGACGATAGACGAACTTTTTCAAGGATCCTGCATAATTTCTAGAAGTGCAACAACAATACAGGATAATTTGACACTGACAGCTGTTTTCCGCTCGAAATCTTTAGGTACATAAAGTCAGAATCATACCTCCGAGGAACGAAATGAGTCGCTTTACGCTTGAACAATGTTGGGAAACATTAAAAACGTATTTCCAAAGTGAGTGCTCTGTAGCCCAAACAGGGAGTTTTTTTTTTCAAAAAAGCGTTGTTCAAAAAGTTCGTGACCGTGAGACTGGTATACTAGTGGACAAGACTCATGGTCTCTGTCGTCGTACGGTGCACAGACGAGAATGTGGTTGTTGTAGCCGAGAATGTGAGACTCAATTCACGAACATCAACTCGCCATCGATCTCAACAGCTCAAAATTTCATGCACTAACCTGAGGAGAATTCTCCGCAAAGATCTAGAATTATTCGTTTACAAGGTCCAATTGACTCAGCAATTGAAGGCGCACCACCATCTGCTTCGTTATCGATTCGCAGTTTGGGCAGCTTGAAGTGAACAAAGATTTTGGGCTTGAAGTGGACAAAGATTTAACAAACAAAATTGCCGCATCTGAGGCTCGGAAAACCCGCACGTTATAGTCCTAGAAGCCAATGCATTTACAGAGAGTTGAATTTGGTGCGGATTGTGGAGTGGTAGCATCATTGGACCATTTTTCTTTGAAAATGAGGCTTGGAACAACATTTTGGTAAACGGTGAGGCATTACAGAGCCATATTAACCGATGGCCATGCCACACAGCCCATGCCACAATCGATGTTTTGGGCACCAAATTCCCAAATCGTGTTATCAGCCGTCTTGGCGATGTCAATCAGCCGCCTCGGAGCTACGATTTGACTTTGAACCCTTTATACAAAGAACTTTCGGTATAGCTTTTGATAATGTGTTGGCAAAATTTGCAAAAAAAGTGCCCGATATGAAGGTTTAGTTTTTAGATTGCGTTTCTTTCTACCTCCCACTCATCGACTAGGTATACCGACCACCGATTAGCCGGGTTTCAGACATATTATCGCTGAGAGCATCGATTTCATCAATCACTACACAGATTATTGGCACTGTTTAGTATATACCTATCTTCGAATAAGTTACTGATAACTGATTTTATTTGAATTATTTTTGCGAAAATACTGCGAATTTCGCACATCAGTAAACTAAAGCACTTCGATTTTTAAAGTGCCAACACATATAAAAATAATCCCTAACTGGTCAAACCAATTTTATATATGAATAAAAAAAAAGAAGAGAAATCATCACACAAGCTATCACCGAATGTCAGTGTGTCAACAGCAAAACTTTGAACACACGTTCATATTATCATCATGCGCCAGTGCACATTTGCCATTGAGTTCGCTCCCAAAATGCATTTCCTGAGTGTCAACGTGTGTTATATTCGCTTGTATCTCTGAGACTTGCACTATAAAATCACAGGTTAAACACATGTTCAACACATCCATCGACACATTTTCGAAGCCATCCCATTCGATGTCAACTGAATTTTAATGAAATACCAAAGCAAACAAATCTAGAACATCCTCTCCTGTTCATTTATTAACTGACCCATGAATGGTATGTGTGTGTGTGTGTGTGTCTGTGTTTGTGAATAGTGGATCATCCTTCTCAATGCACTACCTATAGTTGTATAGCATTGAAAAGGCGAGAGCAGACTTGTTAAAATGTCCGAAAAAAAGGTTGACAAAAAATATATAAAGAAAGGGAGATAACTACGAACCCAGTGCATGTCCTGGCATTTTGACATATGCCCCGCATACACCCACTGAGCACAGCACTCACATGTCCTGCTATGGTCGATATGGTGGGTATATAAATCATAGTGTCGAAACGCTTGAAAAGTGTTGGAAAATGTCATTGAACAAGGCTACGCTCTCGACACGTCACACAATTCTAACAGGATGAGTGTCTGCAGCTAAACGTGAAAGGCTGGACATTGATGAAATCTCCCAGCTGAATGGCGGGGCGCGGTGGACATGGAAGCCGCGGGCACATTGAAATTTGCAACGATTTATTGTTATTCAATTAAATCACCCGTCAAATGCATATAGCAGTTCGGAATAAACCAAAGGACGTACCTACATTAGGCAGAATTTGACATGGTGCTTGTGGTACGGCACCAAATTGGTATAGATTATATCTCAGCCGGGGATAATGATGCATTGAGCAATTTGAGTGATAGGTACATAATATAGGTACTGCTGATGCGGATTGTAATATCTTTGATTCCACTAAATGGCTTAATCTCGTTCACAATAGACACATCGATATGTTTACCTTGAGGATATGGAATGGGGGGACTTCATTATTGTTAGTCAGGGTAATTAAATTGTATCTTGAAATACAGCTTCCGTATATTTATTATGAAAAAATATCTATTTGCGGAACATCTTGATGAAAACGTCTTCAAGCCATATGAAGATACTGATTTATTTACAACAAACGGAAGAAATATGCCAAGACGAGAGATTGTTTCCCAGCAGTAACCTCTAAGGAAATAGCAAAAATTAAATAAATAAATAGGTGGCGCAACAGGCGGGTGACACCCAAGGCCTAGCTTCTCGCAACCATTCGTTTTGTGTGAGTTTCTATTTTTGGAACGAATGAAAGGGACCTTAAATTTTATGCCGAGTCCGAACGTCTGAATTGAGAAGCTTTTTAATGACAGTCATACTCTCGGATGTTTGTCACACGTTCGCGAGAGGTGACGCAGTAGAAAAAACTTTAAGATGTAATTTGTGTGTTTTCCGGGGATCGAACCTGGGATACCTCGCACAGTAGTCCAGCGCACACTAACCACTGCGCTACTGCGCCCAAAAGGAAATAGCATCTGAAATAAAAAATAAGATTAACCCGAAAAATCTCTGGAGTTTGATCTAATCACAGGTGAAATTCCAAAACAAAAATGCCTGGAGAATGTATTATGCAGAGATAGCATAGATAGATATAATAAATGCAGCGTTAAGGTATATTCGACGTATGTGAAAAGTCGCGGAATAGCCAGGCAAATTATTCAGGAAAGTTACCTCATATCGTCCGATTTCATTGCTGCCAATCCTATCAAAGGTCTTCGAAAAAATTCTTCTGAAACGTGCCTTATGTTAGAAAAGCCACTGATACCAAACCATATTTTGGATTTAGAAATAGATACTCAACTATGTATAGATCAGGTTCGCAGAATAACTGATATAATTAGGGGTATCGTGAATAAATTCCGATGGAAATATTTCCCTTGTCAGCAATGTAAATCAAATTGCTATATGGGGAACATTCCGGGGGAAATATTATTCGCGATAGGGGGGGGGGGGACACACTCTACCGTTTTCATTGATGTAACACAGACTTTTAACAGTCTGTCATAAATGATTTGTCCGTAAGCTACAAAAATATCTTCCGAACCATTACTCAGAAATACCTACTATAGTATAGTGTTAGTGTCATAATATAATGCAGCGAATATAAGAGTTAGTTAAGCAAGAAGATGAGTTCTCCGCATAAAAATATTAAAAATATGGAATGCCGCCAGGTAGTGTGTTAGGACCTGTACTTTTCCTTATATACACGACTAGCTGACCCGTGCTCGCCTTGCGTCGCTTGCCTTTAGCAAACAAACGAACTTAATATATTTGGTCCATTTAAGATTACACTTTGATTGACAACACGAACTATAAAAAAGTTAGCAAGAAGAAATGAAACGCGGCATTATTCTTACCTGATGAGCTGGGATTGTGCATGTGTTTTTCGTATTTTAGTTTATTCAGTTTTCAGCCGAGAGATACCTATTACTGGTGTTCATGTGCCAAGAAATAGGGATATTAAAAGGATTACCCAATGGTAATGATAGCTTTTTTTGTTTCAAATTTTTATCTTCAAAGAGTTTACATTAAAGATAAACAATATTTAGGGCCAGTTAGTGTTGCGCGATAATCCAAAACTGCATCGACACATCGATATTTTATTATCAAGATGAAAATATCGATGCAAAAAAAAAAATCGACCCAAAAAAATCGATAGTATTGATAATATCGGTTTATATGCAAACTTAAAATTTTCCTGAGCTTTCTATTCATTTTTATTAAAAAAACCAGTAAGACAATTATCTTCGACTATGCCGAAGCTCAAATACCCGGTACTGTATTCATTCATTCATTCATTCATTTTCAATGGTCCGCTTGTCCATTAAGTGGGTCGCGGGTGTAGGTTGCTCAAGTGGACCCTCCACAGCTCTCGATCCTCCGCCATCGACTCTAAATCATCAAGGGCAATCCCCATACGGGTAGAGGAGAGATTATGAATTTGATCTAACCATCTCATCCTGGGTCTACCTAGGGGACGCCTGCCCGATGGTACGGATTCCATAGCACGTCGTGGAATCCTTGTCGGGGACATGCGTTTAACATGCCCAAACCACCGAAGCATGGATCGCTCCGTCCGGAGAAGTAGCTGCTCGACATTGAGTTCCTCACGTATTCTAGTATTTCTGATGCGATCTCTACGGGTCACACCAGCAATACAACGGAGAAATCTCATTTCGGCAGCTTGTATTCGCGATCTTATTCTTTCGGTCATTACCCAAACCTCATGACCATAGGTAAGAGTTGGAACAAACACCGAATTAAAGACTGACAACTTAGCTTTGACACCAAGTTCAGTCCTCCTGATAACAGAATGACCAAGCTGTCTCAAAATCGATCCAGCCTGACCAATCCTACAGGAAAACTCGGCATTGCTCCTTCCATCACTCGTGAATAAGACCCCGAGATACTTAAACTTCTCCACCTGTTTCAATGGGACTCCACTAACATGCAGAGTGCATTGAACAGGCGTTCTGGAGACAACCATCACTTCAGATTTGTTCACATTTACCCTCATCTCAGCTTCAACACAAACGGCTACAAACCGATCGAGTGCGCGCTGAAGTTCAGTCTGAGAGGACCCAAGGATGACCAAGTCATCAGCGAAGAGCAAATGACTTATCCTCAGATCTCCCAATTCGAAACGTTCCTCGCCAAGACTGCGCTGTAACATCCAGTCCATATAAGTAATGAAAAGGAGAGGAGACAAGACGCACCCCTGGCGAAGTCCAACGCCCACGGTGAAAGGTATTGATTTAACGCCGTTTACCCGAACACAGCTTTTACAGTTTGTGTAAAGAGATTGAATGGCTCTCAAGAGAGAACCATCAATTCCATACTCCTGTAATACACTCCAGAGTTTCCCTCGAGGGACTCGGTCATATGCTTTCTCCAAATCTACGAAGCAAGCGTAAACAGGTGTAGCATACTCCCAAGCCTTCTCAAGTACCATTCTGAGAGTGAATAACTGGTCGGTTGTGCTTCTGCCGGGACGAAAGCCGCACTGCTCATCTCCTAATCGTGCCTCGACCACAGCTCTGCAACGCGTTTCCAGCACCTTGGCAAAGACTTTTCCGGGGAGACTTAAAAGTGATATACCCCTGTAATTGGAGCAATCCCTTTTATCCCCTTTCTTGAAAAGGGGCACAATCACCCCAATCTGCCAATCGCTGGGAGTTTCGCCGCATTCCCAGGCCACTTTAATGACACGAGAGAGCCATTTGACTCCCTCTTCACCTAAGGCCTTTAGCATTTCTGGCCGGATTTCATCCACTCCGGCAGATTTGCCAGCTTTTAGCGAATTGATCGCAAAAGTGACTTCCTCTACCGTGGGACTATTTTCCGCCCTGCTTAAGGCGATGGATGTGTCATCCTCAATGCCCTGGATTGGATTGAGCAATTCGGAAAAGTGCTCGCTCCATCTGCGCAAGATGTCCTCCTCATTAGAAAGAAGTGTACCATCTTTGGATTTGACTCCTTCGATAATGTTCCACTTCCTTCCTCTAAGACGGCGGATGGTCTGCCAGAACACCTTGCTTGCAGATCTGTGATCACGGTCCAATTTTTCGCCGAACTCCTTCCAAGACTGTTCTTTGGCTGCTTTAACAGCCAATTTGCAAGTTCTTCGCGCCTCAATGTACCGGTTTCGAGAAGGAGAGTCCCCCAAGTGAATCCACACCTTGAAAGCCTTCTTCTTCTCTCTGATAGCTTCTTGAACTCCGGGGGTTTTAAACCACGCAGTTCTTTTCTCACCACCAGCCGCCACACCGAGCCGCTTCACTCCGCAAACATGTCCTGCAGAGGCAATAACTGCTGTCCGGTACTGTATTATTGTAAAAATAAAAAAATATTTTAGTACTAAAAAAAATATATATTTGTATGGGAGGTATGGGTAGTTTTTATTCGATAAAGCTCATTTTTTGTCAAAAAATTTCAAGTCGATAGCTCTTAAATTACGGCCGTAATCGTGCGGACGGACAGACGGACAGACGGACAGACAGACGGACATCGCTAGATCGACTAAGAAAGTGATGCTGATCAATAATATATATAGTTTGTCATACCTACAACGCCTCCTTATGTGCGTTACAAATGGAATGCCAAAGTGAATATACCCTCACCACAGTGTGGTACCGGGTATAAAAAAACATTTTTATTGTTTAGAATACTCAATCAATTTCTATTTCACAAAGGAAATAATTCAAGACAATAATTTAACTTTTTTTGATTGATTTTTTAACAAAAAAAAAATGTCCAAGAATACCCAGGAAAAAAAAACCAATTGTCAATAAGTGACATACCGACAATTCAAGTTAATTTTCGCGTTAAGGTAAATTTGAATCCAGATAATTCAAGTCGACTTACGATGACTAGATTCTTGAATGAGGCCAAAGTCTATATTTCAAGATGAGAAATTTGCTAAGCGACTGTCAAAAATTGGCAAGAAATATATTTACAAAAACAGAAAACGATTTGTGTTAAATTTGTTAGGACGCACTGAATCACACCATACCTTCTTCATAACGTCTGCCCACATAACTAGCTCTTCGCACTTGCAAGTAGGTGTGGTATTGCATTGAAAAACGGACTCACAAATACTTTCTTTTTTTTCTTCCCATGGTGGTAGGTAAGCCTTACCTGATGGGGTATTTTAAATTCCAAATATTTGCCTCAATGACAGCCTAAATATAGCGTTTTTTCAGTCATTTGACAACAAGTGGGGTGATGGAGGGTGGGGAGGGGGAGGGGACAAAAAACATTAAAATGATTTCGCATCTCACTCTGAATGCATCCATTGCAAAGAAAGCGATCGAAATGCGATTGACGGCTGTCTAATGGATCCAGTCCGTTCAGGGACGTTTTGAGTAAAAAAAACCCTAAACAAACGGCTTTGCCTCTCTATAAAAGGGCTTGTTCTGAAATTTTGGAGGCAGTCGATTGTGAGATGTGAAGCTGATCACATCTATTTGGTGCGCTTTTTCGGTCGTTTTTTGACACATACTTTGGCGCAATATTTTGACGCGCAGTATGGTGAATTTTTTGGCGCGTATTTTGGCGCGTTTTTTCGCGAATTTTTTCTGCATTTTTGGCGGGATTTTTTGGCGCATATTTTGTTAATTTTTCATCGCGTATTTTGGCGCGATTTGATGGGCGTTTTTGGCGCATTTTTTTGCATAGTTTTGGCGCGAATTTTGAAATATTTTTTGGCGTTTTTTTCGCGAAATTTTTCCACATTTTTGGCGGGATTTAATGTCACTTTTTTGGCGCATATTTTGTTATTTTTTCAGCGCGATTTTTGGCGGGATTTGTTATTTTTTCTCCGCGATTTTTGGCGCGTACTTTGGAGATGTATTTTGGCGCGTTTTTTGGCGAAATTTTTTCCACATATTTGGCGGGATTTTATGTCACTTTTTTGGCGCATATTTTCACCGCGATTTTTGGCGGGATTTGTCAGGCGTTTGTTGCGCATATTTTTGGCTCTATTTTGGCGGGCATTTTGGAGGGCTTTTGACGTGGATTTTGGGGCATTTTTTCGCGAATTTTTTGTACATTTTTGGCGGGATTTTTTTTAAATTTTTTTTTTGCGAATATTTCGTTATTTTTTCATCTCGCTTTTTTGGCGCGCAGTATGGTTTTTTGACGCGAAGTATGGTGAATTTTTTGGCGCGTATTTTGGCGTATATTTTGGCACGTTTTTTCGCGAATTTTTTCTGCATTTTTGGCGGGTTTTTTTGGCGCATATTTTGTTAATTTTTCATCGCGTATTTTGGCGCGATTTGATGGGGGTTTTTGGCGCATTTTTTTGCATAGTTTTGGCGCGTACTTTGGAGATGTATTTTAGCGCGTTTTTTTGGCGACACTTTTTCCACATTTTTGGCGGAATTTTTTGTCACTTTTTTGGCGCATATTTTGTTATTTTTTCAGCGCGATTTGTGGCGCATATTTTGTTATTTTCTCTCCGCGATTTTTGGCGCGTATTTTGCCGAGATTTGTCGGGCGTTTTTGGCGTTTACTTTGGAGATGTATTTTGGCGCGTTTTTTTGGCGAAACTTTTTCCACATTTTTGGCGGGATTTTTTGTCACTTTTTTGGCGCATATTTTATTATTTTTTCACCGCGATTTTTGGCGGGATTTGTCAGGCGTTTGTGGCGCATATTTTTGGCTCTATTTTGGCGGGCATTTTGGAGGGTTTTTGACGTGGATTTTGGGGCATTTTTTCGCGAAATTTTTCTACATTTTTGGCGGGATTTTTTTTTAATTTTTATACCCGGTACCACACTGTAGCGAGGGTATATTCACTTTGACATTCCATTTGTAACGCACATAATGAGGCGTTGTAGGTATGACAAACTATATATATTATTGATCAGCATCACTTTCTTAGTCGATCTAGCGATGTCCGTCTGTCTGTCCGTCTGTCCGTCTGTCCGTCCGCACGATTACGGCCGTAATTTAAGAGCTATCGACTTGAAATTTGGTACGTAAGCTTTTATCCACCAAACTGAGGCTAAGTTCGAAGATGAGCAAGATCGGATGAAAACTACTACTACCTCCCATACAAAAATATCGGATTTATATAGCTTTTTGATGTTAAAAATTAAATTGAAATAGCTACAATTAAGATAGCAAGTTTAAACTTTGCACATATTGTTTTAATAATATTTAAAATTTTTTGACAAAAAATGAGCTTGGTCGAATTAAAACTACCCATACCTCCCATACAAATATATAATTTTTTAATACTTAAATATTTTTTTTCTATTTTTACAATAATATAGTACCGGATATTTGAGCTTCGGCATAGTCGACGATAATTGTCTTACTGGTTTTTTTTTTTGCGCATATTTCGTTATTTTTCCATCTCGCTTTTTTGGCGCGTATTTTGTTATTTTTTCATCGCGATTTTTCACGCGTATTTTGGCCGTATTTGTTGTGCATTTTTGGTGCATTTTTTGCACAGTTTTTGGCACGTATTTTGAGGTGTATTATGGTGCGTTTTTTCGCTTCCACCTTTTTGCCTGGATTTTTCGTTTTGAAATGACGGGAAATAAACAAGTTGACGTCAATCTACCAGTACCTCCAAGGAAATTATCAAAAGTAGTATAATACAAGAAGCGATGGGCCCACCAAGGTGCCTTGTGATCGTTCTCCTCACAACCTAACCTAACCTAACTTTGTGCTGATAGGCTTTAGTGAAATGTAAGTTGAAATAAAGGCACTGTGCGTCCTCGGTAGTTTTGTAGAAGCGCATGCTATGGGGCCCAATTTTGGGCTACTGTATCGAGCATTTTATGCTTCATCTTGCTTCAGTATTGACATCCAATTTGGCGATACTAAAAACAGCCCCAAACGTAAGTCACTCTCATTCACTACGAAATTCTGACTTGCTAAAAACTAGTAGAAAGTAATATACGTAGGAAGTGGAACACGCACAGATTTTGCCTAGTTACTATGCATAGCTTGTAAAGAAATAGCTTATTTGAAATACTATATTGTAAAAATATTATGTACCTATATTAAGCCGATAAGAATAAGAAAAAGTTTTAAGGTTCTTGAATCGTAACGAGGCGTGTTGTTATAACTGAGACAGTGGTCTTTGAGTGCAAAAAAATCGGGATGAAAACATCGATGCATCGATAATATCGAAAATAAATTATCGAGTGAAAAAATCGATATTTTTTACGACATTATCGATGAATCGAGTGATTCGATATATATCGCGCAACACTAGGGCCAGTTTCAAAGGTTTCGGATAGTTTTTCAACGCATAACGCTATCCACCAGATAAAAGCCGCTAATATTTTTTTCCTGTTTCATCGTCAAAGTCTCTGATAAACTAACTTACGGAAAAATTAATCAGCCTTTTAATTTGTTTGAATACACATGTCATTTGTTTTCTCGTGTGTTTCTTCGTGTTTTCTAATATATTTCGTTGTTTTAGGTAAGCAAAAAGAAAAAAGACATTTAAAAATGTCTTAGTTCGTTGTTCATCAAAACTGCTTGTCTGTCATGAGTCACCCCATTGACTGGCGACTAAAGCCGAAAACAGCATAGTCTGTCGAATCTTTACAACCTGAGCCTTCACACCACCAACGTCCAGAAAAGACGCAACGGCAAGTTGACCGCTCCTTCATGGTAGGAAGTTTTAGGAGAAAAGTGAATTAAATTTTCCTTTTAAAGTCGCATTTTCGGCCGTTTTGGTAAGCCGAAATAGAATTCTAAAATCTTCATGGTAGTCTTTCAAAATATTTGGCCTTGGGCGAAGTACACTGTTCCTACAGGGCAATCTACGCTCGTCAACGAAAAAATGCTCTGAAGCTATATTTTTCCAGCCACTTCGAATAAATACTGCTACATATAGTTGCCCGTGAGAGAAAACACTCTCTCGAAGGTCTACCCCTTCTAAACCCGAAGTTGGGATTCAAAACTCATGTCAAGAAAAAACATGATGAACTATAAGATACAATAAAATGTATTGGCTTATAGGAATGTATCTTTCAATATAAAATAAACTGCTTCTCTATAAGCAAGTCCTAAACCAATATGGACATATGGTCTCCAGCTTTGGGGGTGCACAAGTATGTCAAACCTAGAAAGCACTCAATGCATTCAAAATAAAATTCTAGGCATATTATTAAGGCAGCATAGTACAAGTACATATAGTACCTACATAGTACATCCTACATAATACTTAATGTTGATCTACATAGAGATCTAAAAATCGAAATGGTAGTGGACGAGATAAGGTCGCAAGAAGACATGCAGGTAGGCTTCAGAAGTAATTCTAGCAATTGCGTCATATCAAGGAAGATATAAGGCCTACCTACAATCAAAATAGAACAAACAAAGTACTAAGCGAACAGAACCCGCCCATCAGATATCGCCAGGATCACGGCTGTAATCACGTTGGCCAATTAGAGGCCATGCGGCCAAACTAGGTGTAGGTGTATAATACGTACAATAACTCTCACTGCCGCAGTTGTGGGAACATACAAGGTGTCCCAGTTAAGAAGTATAATCCTTTAAGCGGTGATTCCTGAAGTTCCGTCGAACAAAAAATTGTATGTCAGTTATAGCCCATCGAAGTTGGTGACCTGTAATTTGGAGGTGTTACCACTTAAAAAACGCTATAACTTCTAAACTATTATAGGTACAAAAATGTTTTTATACCTATGCCGCAGTTGTGGGAATTTGTTTATATATTTTGAAAAGAGAATTTAATTTAATTTAATAGCGCATAAAAGTCTTTAGCATTTTGGGTACATCTGTGCAGCTACAAAAAAGTTATAGCTCCTTAAACTCAAAATTTTGAAAATTTGTTATTACATTTTTTTACTTAAAATGTTTTTTCTCAAAATGTTAACTTGATAAATTTAATTTTTTTTATGAAAATTTTATCCTTGAGAAATTTCCTAAAAATTATGTTAAGCAACTTTCTTACGTACGATTAACGGAAGTTGTAGTAAAAGCCATTTTTTCAGACAAAAATGGTCAAAAAAGACTCGATTTTTCTCAAAAATAAGGTTTTTCATTTAAAGCACCCCAGAATAAAAGATCCATGTTTGTTTAGGTCAGGAAATCTGGGTGACCAAGGGGCCAAATCGACCAGTCCACCCTTTATCAAAAGTATGGTTAAGGAATGGATTTACCCCGCTGCTACTGTCACAAGGTGCTCCATTTCTCTGAACAAAAAGAACAACTTCAAGGAGCTCCGGCAATCGTTCTCTAAGAAATTCCAGGTAGTAATGAGAATGCACTGTTTGTGGAAGAACATGCGAATGTTACACACATACTACAGTGTTTTCAAACATATACGCTAAACCTCCTTTGAAATAAGCACAGATTTTGAAGAAGTTGTTCACAATAATTAAATTCTTAATATATTGTGGGTATAAAATGGGTATTGGGGTCTGACCAATTGTGCAAATTCTGACATTTGTAATTTTGTTTGTGAATTGCGCTTTGTCAGTCCACAAAATGTTCTTGAGGAAGTGTCCGTCTTCAGCATGTTTGCGCAGTAGCCACTGGAAAATCCCACACTTCTTTTTGCATCTCCTGGTAGTAAATCTTGTACCGGTACTAAATGGAAAGGGTGTAATCTATTACTCTGTAGAATTCTGTGAATCCTGGTTCTGAGAAGTTCCAACTGGCTTTTTATTTTTTTAGGCTAATTTTATTTTAAAAAATACATTAATTTTGGGGCTTTAGGTATTTAATCTTACTTTTTGGGACTTATTTGCTGGGGCCTAATTTTTGTACATATTATACTATACAAAAATTAAATTTTTAAAACATACCTAATATTCAGTATTCACATGAATTTGCTAAGCTGCGTTAAAATCCGCCGAAATTGAAATAATATTCGCTGGCATTACAAATAATAATAAAGCCTGGAATATGACAACAACAACTTCCATCCTAACACTAACCCGAGAGATGAATATCTATACATATTCATATAAATACCTAAGTACGAATTAAATGCTAGATGAAGTTTGATACAATTAACACCACTATCTACACTAATTGGATACCGACGAGCCGGTAGATATACCTTCCTACCTATTGTCTAATACAGATAACGATGCTAAACTTTCTCTAGTGTTGCATATTATATTTAAGTGCAAAAGTTGCATCAGTAGCACTTTTATTAGTGCATACACCACAAACAAGTTTCGTTCTCATAGAGAGCTAATTCCGCACAGTAAACTTCCTTAATTAGGAGAACTGCTATATCATTATATAATATAACGCGATTTAATGAGGTGCCAATTTAGTTGGCCAAAACAACTTGATAAGGATATATTCTTTGGTCTAAAGTAGTAAGTAAGTCAGTAAGCTTCTGACTGATGCGTTTACATTTTTTTATATTTTTAACAATAGATAGATATGTACTGGTACTTTATTATGAAAATGTGCACGACTGGGTCGGGTCGCACGTAACTTTCTCGTTTATTGCGAATCTCGCATAATCTCAGAGTCATTTCAGCAAATTTCAAATCATACCCAACTGAGGACATCCTCAGGTTTAGTAACTGAATCCTTGTTAATTAAATAAAAAGTATCTTAGTAATACATACATACTACATAAACGTATACGTAATTAACTACAACACTTTATTAAGTACTTACTTTAAAATTTCACCTCGAACAACTGACACTTAAGGAGATAAGTTAAGTAGGCGATGGATTTCGAATTTCAATTTTTGATTATTTAAAAAAAGGTGGTTTCAATGGTCGGGATTTGGGTAGTAATTTTTGAGAAATATTCATAAAACGGCTATATTCGAGTTTTCTGAGAAAAACTAAGTATGTGATCGTGTTTAGAATGCTTATGTTGTCTCAAATATGTATTTTGATCAAAATCGTTGGAGCGGTTTTTTGTAAAATTAAAATGGGCGCAGTAGCGCAGTGGTTAGTGTGCTGGACTACTGTGCGAGGGATCCCAGGTTCGATCCCCGGAAAAACACAAATTACATCTTAAATTTTTTTCTACTGCGCCACCTCTCGCGGTCTGACAAACATCCGAGAGTATGACTGTCATGAAAAAGCTTCTCAATTCAGCCGTTCGGACTCGGCATAAAATTGTAGGTCCCTTCCATTCGTTCCAAAAATAGAAACTCACACAAAACGAATGGTTGCGAGAAGCTAGGCCTTGGGTGTCACCCGCCTGTTGCGCCACCTATTTATTTATTTTTTATGCTGAAAAATGTTACAAATTTGGATTCGAAAAGCACTGTTACTAAATTGTTTAGCTGAAAACTGAGTACGACGTATTCTTCAGGATATAAACATTACCTAGCAGTTACATTTTCAGCCAAATCGAAAATGGTATTACTATGAGCAAATGGCATAACTATGGATTTAGGCATTACCTGCCAGTTATATTTTTATCATAATCGAAAGTGGCGTTTTTGAGATATGAGTAAGCAGTTTTTTAAAGTACTATTAATAGAGATTTGGGTGGATAACGAAGGACGCAGTCTTTTTAGAGAAGAACTGAGTTTGCTATCAAGTTAAGAATGACGATATTATCGTAAAAATAAGATTTTGTTAAAATGGTTTTTTACTGTTTTCGAGAAAAAGCCAATTTTCAAAACTGCCGTTGCTGCCGCTGCTTGCATTAACTCAACTTTCAATTCTGGTTCAAATCGTTAGATCCGTTTTCGAAAAAATCTAAATTGTTTAATATTTCGTAAAAAATTTGTTTGGGAAGTACCTACCGTGAATATTAGGGCTAGCATAAAAAAAACGCCTCCTAGCGGGAAGCCCACAAACTCTAAATACGAAGTTTGAAACAAATCCGTCAAAGCGTTTGGATTCCCCAGAGGGGGGGCAGACATACGGACGGACAGAATTGCGAGACCCACTCGAGTACTCTTACTACTTATTACGAGAAAGTTAAAAATTCGCGATGACAATGTTACCACTTTGAAGACGGTGTTTTTAAGCTAAAATAATTTGACATACATTATGCACAAAATCTAGCGCAGATATGGCCAATATACCTACCACTGACGTGTACCTTATTTAATTATTTTGTATATAGACTTACATTTTTCGCTGCGTATATAAAATTAATTAATTAGTTCAAAAAAATTATATTACAATCCAGCCAAAAAATAGTTAAATTTTTTTCTGCCTGTAATAGATTATTGTAATTTGAACTTTTTTATGACCATACCCTATTGACAACGTAATCTTTTCCGTTCAAAGCCCGAAAGGAAGTAGGTAGTTGGTAGTGGTACTCGTTGCTTTGTCCAGATATTTAAAGTTTTTCATTTTCTGCTGTATTTGTTGCATGCTGCTGTTGGGAGCAGCATTTGGAAAAGTATTTCCTTAATTTGATTTCCTATCGTCTGTGCACAAGACCAAACAATGAGAAAAGTGATTTCAGTTGAAGGCGAAAAATAAGTGAAATGCAATTGAGGAATTTAGTTTGAAGATAAACAAATAAATTGGACAACAAGGAATACAGAAAAGTCGGTGCACCTTTGCCTCTCTGTTTCTCTTTTTGGTGAATTGTACCAGGATATTGCATGAACGTAGGTGAACACAACAATCGCTATCCTGGCTATGAAAAGAAACAGAACGGCGGAATTTTTCAACTTATGGTGAATTGATGACCAAAGAAACTTTCTCCTTTTGCTGAGACACTTCAGTAAAAAAAAAAAAAAACTAAGAGTTTGCAAATTACGGTCTCAGGAACAGGAATCCTGTTCCCAAAAGTTTTATCTCTTCCGTTTTCTGCGTTTTTCTTTGTTTTCTTCGTAATTGTGTTTAAAGTTTAATTGAGTTAAAATTGATTAAACACTGGGAGGGTTCGTCAAAATTCGTAAATTATTTGGTGAAATAATTTCAATGTAAACAAAAGCTGCATTGAGTAACAAAACTCTTTCGTTTCGGTTGTTATTGAATGGAAAAGGCTTGCTATATAATATGGCTTGAGCTTTGTCAAAACAAATTGAATTCATTGTGTTCACCAAAGTTGGTGGTTAGCGGGTTAGACTCTGATAGGTATCTACCGGGTGGTATGCAGTTGTCGCAACTATCTCATATTCATCGCAATTGTGCTTAATATAAATCCTATGGTAACCACCAATAACTGCTCTTGTCCATTGGGACGTAAGAAAATATCAACACTATAAATCTCTATCAGAATGGACTGGCTGATGAGTCTCAGAAGTCTGACATGGGCGACTCAGATTGAGTCAACGGTGTCGCTAAGTTTTAAAGAGACAGATAGCCATAATATGTAAGCTGTTGTGGCGTATTATTTGGAGATAAGCTAAGATCAATGAAGTAACTCAGCACTATTCCTTGTAATAAAAGAGATATGTTGCCGGACGAGTCCTTTATGGGTCAAGCTCTCACATCCCCGAAGTGTGTTAGTGACACCGGAATATTCAGATTCTACTGTACTTAATTTGAACAAGAGTCTGGCCCTCCAAGTCGGGTCTTGTGTGAAGAGTAAATTACCCAATCACCTAAAAAACATAGCTATAAAGTAACAAAGAGCCTGGCATAATGAGGTTGAGGAAACGCAAACCAGAAAAAAAACAATGTCATTATGCGGATCTGCTGCACCTGGAATGTTTGCAGCAATTAGCTGTGATCATCGACTACTGCAAAGTATACCTACATAACTGCCATCCATCAGGAAGAATGATGGGATGGTCCGGCCAAAAGTTTATGGAATCGTTTTGGCTTCTATTTCGGTGACTGCAATAAAGGCCAAAGGGCCTAAATCAAAATCGATTAGTAGGTACAGGAGCCTAAGTATTGTGTGAGTCGCTAAACTGGAATATAGTATAGTACGTATGAGTATTATATAACGTGACCAACTCTTTGGCAGGTCAGCGCTGTAAAAATGACACCGAAAAACTGTATAAAAACTGTACCATTTTAACAGCGAATTATTTGTTTTTTAACTATTCAAATAACATTTCTAAGACAAGGCGTAAACCGAGGCGGTGTGGCAGCGGCGGGGTGACCAAGTGTCAGGTGGCATAGGAGTGATGTGCCGATGAAATGGCGGCGAAGTGGTATGAAAGTGAGTTGACGCGCAATGAAGAGCAAAAAAAAAACGTATATGGTGCTACCAATTCATCAGTTCTTAAAAAATGTCATCATAATGTTAAATTCTTTAAAGGAAACGAATTTATTTGTAGGTATTACCTCTCGCGAACGTCTGACAAACATCCGAGAGTATGAATGCCCTGAAAAAGCTTCTCAATTCAGCCGTTCGGACTTGGCATAAAATTGTAGGTCCCTTCCATTCGTCCCAAAAATAGAAACTCACACAAACGAATGGTTGCGAGAAGCTAGGCCTATGGTGTCTTTCGCCTGTTGCGCCATCTTTTTTTTTTTTTGATTATGAATGTGTTTACGGCGATTTTATTATGTCCAATTCGCTGCGTTTTCTAATTACGTTGCCCAACACGCAATACTTTACATTGCATAGAGATCTAGATGATGATGATATCCAACTTCATATGGGAAGTCATATGATTTCTATTAGAAATCACGTAAAGTGGATTTAAGTTACATAATTATATTCTATTGTGTTCCTGAATACAATTTCTACTAATTCTCCTCTTTTTATTTGGATACACATTAGTACGCAACAAAAAAATGACAATTTGATGTTTTTTTATTAATGTATAGAAATACCTAGTAAAAAGTACATTGACAGCGACATGGATTATCGAACTCGTTATGGAAAAATCAAAAATGCATTTTACTCTTGGGTGGGGAAATAATTTTCCATTTTTCAGGCAACATCACATATTCGAGCTGCATTGAAAACCAATTTAATCAAACAATATGCTGACGGCGAAGAGATTGAATTTTGCTAAAACAGTTTACAAAAAGTCCGTTCCGAAAAGTTTGTAAATTAAAATAAAGCACAAAACTTCATGTTTGTATGCATTATACATCACGCAGATGAGATTAGAATTTTGTAGTATTTAGCTCTTATGCATCAAATTATGTATTATCCTCTGTGCTTGTTAAACTGCACATTATTCGGTAATAGAGAATTACCTCAATATTTATTTATTTATTATTTTAATAACCTTTAATTTATTTTTCAATTCTCTCTACATATTAAATTCAATTATAAATTTTTATTTCTTATATAGAGATGAGTAAAACTACATTTTATTATTATTTTTAATTAAATGCGCGGATGGCATTACCCATGATCCTAAAACATTTTAATAAAACACTCTGTGTAGAATAATTAAAAAAAAATAAAAATCATATATATATTTACCCTTACTGATTCTGTAACGCTCCTTACTTTTCTTATTTTTCTTATTTTAAATAAAAGTAGGCGGTGGGTATTTGAATAAATTTTCAATGTTTGTGTTTTCTCATTATTCAAATACGCACCGCCTATTTTTCATATATTTTAATTTTCTTCAAGGTTCAAACTCTACTATAGTAATGCTCGGGAAGTGTTTTCAAAAGGAAATTGCCAAATAAAACCAACCCTTCTTAGGGCGTCAAAGTTTGTACGGGAACATTTTTATTTTTCATCCGATCGACTTCAAACTCGGTTTGTGTACTCTATATAGGAAATATTTAGGTATTTTGCTTTGGGCTCGAGTTATTGGCAATGATTTTTATGATAACTTTTTCATAACTCACGAAGGAGTTTGTCGTATCAATCTGAAACTTTGTACATTGATAATAAAGAAGTAAAAAGAAGTAAAATATTATTTATACTCATAAATCTAAATTCTAAGTCAATAGATACAAAAAAAAAAATAGAAACCGTTTTTAGGCAATATGTACTTTGCTACGAATTTTAAGATCACTGATTTACTAACTGCTCCTCAGGTACTTTAATAGGAAATTTTATTTCGCGATATTTAAATATAAAAGAGAAAACTAACCGATCGTGAAGGAATCTCTGTGGACAAAATCCTGAGGGCTATTAAAATATGAGTCTTCTCATTATTGCAAAATTGCCGCGGGTAGCAGAAATGTATGAAGACGACGTTGTTGAAATTCCCACGGAAATTATATTAACAGGAGACTTAATTAAGACAATTTTTGGCGATCTGCTGCAAAAGTCAATGCAGGAACTTTCAGAACGAGTCATTGCCGCGCTGACAAATGTGCAGACATTAGAAATGAATAGGAGCGATTCTGTTATCAGTGAAGACTGAAGATCCAAATGATGCACCAAATTTCCCTGTTGAATTCCTCAATCAGCAAACTCCATCCAGCAAGCCACCTCATGTGCTGTACTTAAGCAAGGTGTCATCATCATGTTGCTGAAAAACTTGAACCCTAAAAAAGGACTGCAATGGAACTCGATTGATTGTGGAAGAGCCTGGACGAAATTTGATAAGAGCATGAATTATCACAATGATTCCATTTCCGATAAATTCTAGCATACGCTATAATAATAAACAAGGCTCAAGACCAGTCATTTGATCACGTTGGCATGCATTTGAAGACCGGAGTATTTTCACACGGCCAACTGTATGTGGCTTTATCACAATCAAGAGTTGCAAGACAAAAGAAGGTGTATATTGAATTTAATCCACAGCAAGGAAGATTATTAATTAACCAGAGACAATTTACACGCAATGTAGTTTTCAAAGAAGTTCTTTAAATAAAATCAATTTGTTTATCAAATATTACTTTGCATACCCAGCGAAGCGGGTACAACCAACTAGTAAATAAATAAGTGGCGCAACAGGCGTGTAGACACCCTAGGCCTAGCTTCTCGCAGCCATTCGTTTTGTGTGAAATGTTTTTGAAATGTTATACAAGGACGAAGGTTAGTAAAATTAACTTGGATATTGAATGCAGGGGAGCATATTTGCTTAGACTGGAAGATTTCGTTTTCAGATATTCATCGCGAGGAGTTAGAGAGCTAAAACAAAGTTTTTTAGTTTCGCAGTATTGAGAACCCTTTGCTCAGGCTACAGACACCAACTTTGACTGCATTCAAAAGCAAATGCTCCACTATACTAATAACCTGCACTAACAGTAGGTACCCTTTTCAAACGTCAAATAAAGACATTAACCGCGCACACATGTAGTTTAAGCTATCAACCCAGCTTATCGCCTTGATGCAGAATGTCATCGAACCAATTCGCAATAATGGTTAAGGAGGTAAATCAATAAATCATCAGCGACGTCACTGTCAACTGTCTCAACTCTCAGCAACATTGGCCAGTGTGGAACTGGAAGTAGGAATATGCGGTCTTCTTGAATTTTAATGCTCAATCACGTTCTCCGGATAAGGCATTGAACTTAAACCGGTCGTGACGGCAGCATCTGGCGGTGGTAATTTCTCACTCAGTGTATACTTGCAGCGTATGTCCATAGATGTACCTAGATATGTTTTCATACTTCATGGATCAGATACTCATATTTCCCCAATGGATACTTAATCTTCCGTTGTCTAGTCACTGTGGAGGGCTGCTGCAGCAGCGAGTTTTCATTTCGTTGTTTGCTTCCGGAAGTTGGGGGTGGAGAGAAAAAAAGAACGTTTACATAAATTATTATACTGATTCGTAATTGTTCCCCCGGCAGTTGGACAGTATGATTGATAATGGATAAAACTGTGACGACACCGTTTGCTCGCCCATTTTACGAGTTCCTATTCCTTATACTCGTACATCGGAGGCTGTATTAGTTTCCTGGATTCAGAAATGAGTAGACGATAATGAAGACAGCCAAGCAATAACGTCCCTGGTGAGTTTTCAATAAGTCCCTAGAAAAGTTGGTTTCTACCTCCAACAGACATGCCTACCGAACCGACTCTCATATTCAAATATATGCTGAAAAACGAAGTTACTTTCATTAAATTGACATCGTCCTCGATTTAATTTCCATTTTCGCACAAAAATGCTATATCAAATCCTTTTCTTTCGCCACTTCAACCCTGGGCCATAGTATGGGCTGTAAATTAATTTCAGTCCACAATTCAAATCAGAATCCCCCACACCCACTACTACCTTATTGCATTCATTTGATTTGAAATTGTCCCTCGTTCATGTAATTACTTTTATCCTCTGCAGACTACAATGTTACTACGGCACACCGATATCTTGCATAGCATTCCAATGAGATGCTCACGGACAAATTGGTGTGCTCTATGTTGACAGGGAACAAGTGAATCGCATTGCATCGCATTCGAAACAAAAGCAAAACAATTCTGCACAACCCTGCCGGCCCGGGAATGAGTGCCCATGACAAGTGACCAAATGGCTGAATACCACTACTGGGAACATATATTACGTCTCTCGTACTTCCTTTGCGGATAATTCAATCCTTTTAATAGTTGCAATTGCTCTCGTAGTTGCACTATCTTCATTCTAGTTCAATTAGGTTTCTGTCTCCTTTTTTTGTGTCGTTTTTCCATCGCATGTGTTTAATGCTTAAGTGGATTGAGTGGACTTTGTTCGTTGTCGGACAAAAGGCTAGGTACGTGGAGAATGTACAAGCGAGAGTAAATGGATTTTTACTTGCATTTTATTATTTCCTCCGATTTTCCAGAAGATTTGTGTTTTTTAATTAGTAACCCAGTGTAGAGAGAGAGAGATTGGGATAGAAATCTATATAGAAGCGTTGCGATATGAATCAATACAAGTGATTGTGAATGGGACTTAACAGTGCGCGGTTTAAGATACAACACTGGTTGTACGATATTCTTTCTTAAGTGATAGCAATTTGGCTATAAGAATGGACTACAGTAAAGGTTAGGTGAGAGTGACTTGCGTGAATCTATGAAAAGTTGTTTTCCGTCTTCCTTTTTCGCTAAATTGAGCTTCTTTTCTACTGGAAAGTAGGAGAAGTATTTGCTTTCTTTTTAAAAAAAAATCTGGGCAGAAGGGTTTAGATTCGTATCTTCGTCCTCAGATTCATTTAGGTACATATATTTACGAAAATCCTTTGAAAATACTTTGAAAATCATGGTAATGTTGCAGAATGTGTGCGAAAATTGCGTACGGATTTTGGAAGAAGAGAAGCACCGTCAGCTCCGTATGTTCGTTATCTTGTGAAAAAAGTGAAAGAAACTGGCATCCTCATCGATAAACCAAAGCGTCAAAAGCCAAAAACAGTGCGTACACCCGAGAAAAAACTGTTTGGTGCGGATTTTGGTCCAGAGGCATAATTGGGCCATTTTTCTTCGAAAATGAGCAAGGAGTGGCCGTTACAGTCAATGGCGATCGTTATTGGGCCATGTTGAACGAATTTTTGTTTACAAAAATTGAAGAGGAGGATATTGGCAACATTTGGTTTCAACAGGACGGCGCTACGTGCCACACAGCCGAAGCTACACTCAATGTTTTGCGCCCTGATTTGAAGATCGCATTATCAGCCGCAAAGCTGATGTCGTTTGGCAACCGCGGTGCTGCGATTTGACACCGTTGGACTATTATTTGTGGGGTGCCGTAAAAGATAAGTGTTACGGCGACATGCCAGAGATAATTGACACTTTAAAGGACAATATTCGTGAAGCCATCGCGATGGGTGAAATAAAGCTGCACACAATCGATAATGTGCTTAAAAATTAGACCGATCGTGTAGGCTACTGCATGGCCAGCCGAGGCAGCCATTTGAATGAAATTATTTTCCATTATTAACCGGATGGATTGTACTTTCAAATAAAAAAAGAAATTTGAGAAAATATTCAGTAGTTTTTTTTTTTAGTTATACGATGATAATGAAGTCTGGTGAAAAAGGTACAGATGCGGCTTAGTTTGAATCCGCTTTATCGCTCGACAGTACCACTTGTCCGTACCTAAGTGCTGGTCTGCCGATAGCTTCTATGTCTAGCGGCAGGAATTCCAAAGCTATACTTTCATGAGGTAGACTTTAGTTAGTGTAGCTCCATATTTGTTAAGTTTTATGATTCAATGAAATATTTTACAATATTTTAAAGACATCAGAGTCACTCCAGGAATATACATACATAATACATAACATACCTTTATACTGTCAATGGTTACAGGAATTTCATTCCCGTATCCATGATAGACAATAGTGATACTGATTAAACTAAGATGTAGCCTGATTGAGAATGTACCTCAACCTGTCATAAGTTTTTGTTGATCAATATGTACACAAGTTTGTATACTGTATACCAAAAAGTGTCATTTTCCTCCCAGAATCTACTAGTACACACACATACGGTGGCTTGTAAGTTTTTATAAAGTTGTAACTGAGGATATATTATTATAGTCGACACTTTTGGTAGGGCGTACCAGATAAAACTGATTGTCTACTGCTACGCACGGATTAGGTACTCTGAACTGCTACGCTGATCAACAGAAGTGCAAATATAGCTTTTTAAAGTCAATCAGCTCTCTTTTTGGTGGCTGATTGGTATCATCAATCCGGCGATGCCCAATGCCGTGACCGTGACTGTCTTTTTATCTCCCCTTACCAGCCATATTGGGTTGGGGTCTTCGATATGAGAGGAGAGCATTCAAAGGTTTTTCTATTGGAGGTAAGGTTTTTAATTGGTAGCACTGCTTCCACTGGCATAGTCAACTTGACAGCTGATAGATAACTTGTTTTCAGTTCTCAGGACAAATACAAATACATACGTTCATTTTACTATCGACATAACCGTCAATCCGAGGAGGGTTTTTTCTCGAAAACCCATTAATAGCTTTTGCCCAGCGCACACTCTGACGAATAATACTCATCCGCACAGAGACGCCAGCCGGCCGTACAGTCCGTAGAACATATACCTACTGTCAGGAGGACTAGATATAAAACAATATTGCGCTTTTGGTCGCCATTTTCAAACCCAAAATTTAACTCAGCAGAATTTCCGGATTTGGTCTTGAGAAAATCCATCAGAAGCCTTGGTTGAGATGCCATTGCATCCAAGTCTACGCCGATAAACAACAGATTCAGATACATTCCACAGTATTGCTATGGTATACATACGGCCGCAGCTGTTTGATATTTTTATCAAAATTTTGAGTTCAAGTGCATCTAGACGACATATTCAATTCAGAAAAAGAAAGCCGTAGAGGAAAGAGGCTGTTAGCTTCAACAACTGAACCCAGGCAAACCAAAAATAAAGAAATATTCACCCACCGCCTAGGATAAGTCGTCGTCATTGGCAGCAAAACTTCGCGGTAGTGAAGAGCAACTAAAACCTCAGATATAATCTCAAACTATATAAGCTGTACTGTGGGCGCAGTAGCGCAGTGGTTAGTGTGCTGGACTGCTGTGCGAGGGATCCCAGGTTCGATCCCCGGAAAAACCAAAAATTACATCTTAAAGTTTTTTTCTACTGCGCCACCTCTCGCGAACGTCTGACAAACATCCGAGAGTATGACTGTCATGAAAAAGCTTCTCAATTCAGCCGTTCGGACTCGGCATAAAATTGTAGGTCCCTTCCATTCGTCCCAAAAATAGAAACTCACACAAAACGAATGGTTGCGAGAAGCTAGGCCTTGGGTGTCACCCGCCTGTTGCGCCACCTATTTATTTTTATTTATTTTTATATAAGCTGTACTAAGATATGGATGCAGTCCAAAAAGACAAATCAAGTAGTAAACCATTTACTTGGCTAAAAAGATCAAATGGAAATTGTGTTCAAGCCAAGAGAATCTTCGAATCCAAGACTCAGGTTTAATCATGGATTTCAGACCTACTGGTAAAATAAAAGTAAGCCACCTCAATCGATGATGTCAGTACTGTACCATACGTTTCCCAACAATTGTTATAACTTTTACCTTACACCCCTTGAAAAACACGGTGAAGATACATTTTTGAAAATGTCACTCTTAGAGGCAACAATAAATTAGACAACTAGGAATATTAATTGAAGCATAATGTTATCTACCATGCTTTATGGTCTTTAACAGAATATTATGCCTTACATTTTCGAAAACCATTCCAATCTTGAATGAGAACTTCCAATTGTGAACATAATTTTCCTTCCTGACACCACATTATTAAATTAGTCTACCCAATCTCCTTACTCTATTACTTAAAAGAAAAATCCCACTGAATTATTGCCAAGGCTTTCTTTTCATTATATTCCACTAAATGGCTGAGATAAATGGTAATTAATCATTAGGCCAGAATGCCCAAGGAAATGATCCACTTCTGAATTCGACGGGTCAAAGAAACGGCAAAGCGACTTCCCAAGTAGGGATGAAATTAACTGACTTTTTTCCTTCGAGCACTTTGGAATGCCTTTGAATTCATTCATTAGTCATGGGGGAATTAAGAAAGGGTAATCCAAACGAAATATGCAAAAGGATGTTTGTCCTTTATTTCAGTTCTATGAAGAATCGTAAATGGTGTTTGTTTTTCCTGAAAGCAGAATGATGTCAATAGGCTGTCTAATGCTTCATATATTTATATGGATCTTCATTTGCGTGGGCGTGGCACTACGCATTTCTATACAATTTTCAAAGTTAGAAACGCTTTTCTTTATCTACTTATACTTTAGTTATGCATATGAAAACAACGTAAGAGTCGCTTTTGATTTATGCTGTGAAGTACCTAATTCAATTTTAAAACCTACTAGCTATTGTGGGCGAAACAGAAAATCGTTTTTGGGAACATAGCATTTAGATAGAACCCTCTATCGTGTTCTGGAAAAGTATAAAGACTTTCAAACGGCTTTTAACCCTAAAAAAGTAATCATATTTTTTTAGTACATCGACGAAGTAATATTGGACTCCAATTTTTTCGAAAAGTATGCACAAAATGCTTGTTAATTTTAATAGTTAATATTAACAGAGAATTTTTTTAAAGCAGAAAATCAAAAAACATTAAACTTTAGCATTTATATTGAAAAATGTGTTGTAACCCCTGTTTTTTGAGATCAGTTCATACTTTTTTTATAGAAAATAGAAAAATAAGGAAATATAACATAAAATCATAAGAACTTAAAAATTAACTAATTTAAGAACAAAAATAAAATATATCGCAAAAAAAATTAATTTTGAGCATTTGTTACCAAGCTCAACTTTATGTTCCCAGCATAATGCTTTCCTTGTACGTATCGTATGATTACTTGGTCAAGCGCCATTTTTTCTAAGGACAATATGTAAAAATGTTCCCTTTTCTTTACATTTATTGCATCTACGTGGTCCTCTCTTATTTATTCGTTAATTTTGGTGAATTATTTTTTTTTTTAAATATTAGGCCGAATCGAACACTAAAAGTTACGTAGAAGGTAATCTTCGTCGTTTCGGCGAACATTGGCCCCATTTTTCGATAAAAACAAGACTTACCCAAATAGTTTTTTCGACGAAATTCCACAAACTAGAAGACCTTAGAGATGGCTGGTGTGACACGGAGAGAAGATGTGACGGAATAAAGATCGAAGAGAAAATCGAAAAAATTAAATTCATGTTCGTCGAATCGACGAAGATTACTCTTAGGGTGGAATGCGCATAATTATGATTAAATTGGCTCTGGCAGTGCAGCCTCTACACCCTCTAGACTTATATGCTTGTTAACCTGAAGGAAGTTATCAGCAATTTATAGGGCCCGTACACGACACAGACACGTCGCTGCAGACTAATATATTTTGTTGTTGTGCTCATGTCTGCGCAGATCGTCTGTGTCGTGTGTATCCATGTCGACTGTTTGCAGCGACCGTCTGCGTAAATTCAAATTTTTTTGAATTTTTCTTGGTCTGCAACGACATGTCTGTGTCGTGTATGGTGAATTTTGCACAGACGAGCGAGAAAATTCACGGCGTAACCATAATTGAAAGCCTCTCGCTTGGAGAAATCGGTTCCCTCAATAAAGTTTTTTGTTTAGTTATTATAATGGATTCATTTCCTTCATCCATACGGCAATTCGGCATTTAAGAAGTCGGATCGACCAGCAGTATTCGCCATTTTTCTGACCCGACGACCACGACGATATGATACAAACTAATGTCTGCGCAGATTATCTGCACCGTGTGTGGCGAAGGCATGTTTGCACAGACTTAAGGTCTGCAGCGACGTGTCTGTGTCGTGTATGGGCCCTATTACAAAAATACATCCTCTTTCTTAGCTGTTCTGTCCAGTCACCGTCTACAAAAATCTGTAAAGATTTGATGGTGAGATATCGGGGAGTTTTAAAATAGCTTGAAAGTTATAGTGATATAGACTTCGGCAGGAACCCAAAAAAGTTGTTGTATCTTTGGGGATGCTATTTTTTTATTTATTAACCCCGTACCGCAGTGTGGTGAGCGTATATTCACTTTGACATTCAATTTGTAAAGCACATAAGGAGGCGTTTTAGGTATGACGAACTATATATATTATTGATCAGCATCACTAGCATCAATCTAGCGATGTCCAACTGTCTGTCCGCACGATTACGGCCGTAATTTAAGAGCTATCGACTTGAAATTTGGTACATAATCTTTTATCCACCAAATTGAGGCTAAGTTCGAAGGTGAGCAAGATCGGATGAAAAGTACTACTACCTCACATACAAAAATATCGGATTTATATAGCTTTTTGATGTTAAAAAAAAAATTTAACTTAAAGTTTAAACTTTGCACATATTGTTTTTATAATATTAAAAAATATGTAGGTATTTGAAAAAAAAAAAAAACCGGCCAAGTGCGAGTCACTCGCGCACCGAAGGTTCCCGTACGTACGTAGTACTAGTGTACATTTTCATAATCCTTTATTTCATCATATATATATATAGGTCGTCATCGTCACTCGTCAGTTAAATCCACTGACTCGGCTCCACCCAACTAGCAATAACAATAATACAAATACAAAGAGCACCCATGAATATAAGAAAAAAATGAGGACCGCGGCCGGTCCGAGAGCACCATCATTCATCAACCAATAATTATGATGTATGATGAATCATCACAAACGTTGCATGCATACGAAACCGTCGTTAATGTTGCGAACACAAAGAGGCTGGAGCGACAGCTAAGTTACTGCTGAGCTATGCAATCATGGAGATCGATATGGGTATCTCTTTGTGGCTCTGCAAGAGACGATGCACTTCAGCTTGAATCTGCAAGAACCGATGCCCTCCCTTTTACGCTTACGGACGATGGGGTTTCTGACATTGATTGACCTCCAAATATGACATCGCTTGCTGCAACCGTTGTGATGGACCCTAGTGGCTCGATACCGGGATTCCCCAATTGGTTTCGGAAGGAGGGGATCGTACACGAGGTTTTATGTCAGGTCTATATATTCACAGCCTCTTCAAGAATTCCGCTGCGACGTGACGTAGGGACAGTTCACCATCGAGGTAAACGCAGTAGCGCGCAAATGATTCGACTATCGCAGACAACGGAGGATCAAGGCCACACTTTAAGGTTAACACTTTCGAATTGCCAATTTATACGGTAGGGCGTGCACACTGAAGTTGTTAGGGCCAAACAAGAATTCGACTCATTTTTATTTTTATTTTTTTTTTCATTTATTGCCGAACGTAGATTACGGATATAGCGTCACGCGTCACGATTTCAAACAGTTTTTTTTTTCTTATACTTTTAATACGGTTTAACTTCTATACTCTAGTACTAAACTACCATGCTGTAACCATGCGGCGACGTCTAACACTAACTGACTTGGTGAAAACTGCCCCTCATAACCTATCACAACATTCATTTGCAGTCGCAGTTAAACTTTTATGTTTATAGAGTTTTCTTTCCGCAGAAAAGTATTAAACAAAATACTATTTAGAGTCATCCTCCCGCTTATAACTGATACTGAAAACATTACTATCCCCTTAAGAATTAAAGCCGTACTGAGAGATATCCATTTAAATTTCAACCCCATTTCGGCAATGCAACTTGCTTACTTACGGTTACGCGCACGTTGCCTAACACATACTATTTTCAAAACCAAACTTAAACTTCTAAACCCATGACAATGATGATAAAGTGTTCAAAGGCGGAAACCTCTCTATGTCTACGTTTATTCCAGTATGTCCTCCCCCATTACCAGGGTAGAGGTTAGCAAAGTTCGTATACAAAAGTGCGGAAGAACAAAAGAAGTACGAAATGGAAAATGAAAGCATCCGTCTTCATTGTTGTGACAGTGCCTTATGACATCGTATTTTCTCGACGTAAAGGACGAGATAATGAAGGATTTCACTGTAGACGTGTCATGTCAAAAATGTCATTACAATGATTGGTGTTCAATACTTGCGTTGACATGTTGTTCTCTTTACGTCGTTCTCACCAAGGCCGCCCCAGCATAATGGCTAAGAAAGAACTCGCATTCCTTTCGAGAGGTGGATAGGAATGTCCCATTTGATTTGATGGCTTCGATCCATTATTCTTATTTTTGCTTTGACATGTCCTAAGCCACATGATACTCTGCGGATAGGATGATGGATTTCCGGATGTCAACGGTCGTCTGGATTGCATATAATTGGAAAATTTTCTTTTCTTTAATGTACCCCCATAATATGTAAGGATTTCCTTACCTTAATCGGTGTCAATTGCTGTGGGTGTAATTTCAACGTTGTTCCGTTTTGAATATTGATGGAAACGGTAGAAGAGTGTGGTATCGCTACCGTTATGAAGTGAACAACTTCAAAGCGATTATATTCATTCCATAATGAACCAAAGCAGACTATTTAGTGGTTAGCTATTATAATGGGAAACCTCTTTGGGTAAGAGGTAGAATGCTGGCATGGTATCCATCTAACTAACTTCACAAAAGGATACTTGCTCGTTTTGGAATTCCTGCGTTCTAACTTTAGCTATAGTCGACTCCGGTCATCTGGGATCACTGACCATTTCAAATGGCATATTTTCAGTGAGTTTTCGGTTTCAATTTAATGAACTAAATGTAGATAAAAGCATTTTCAACTTACCGCAAAGTTCCACAGTGCTCGCAGTAATTTAAAGGATTACATGGGGTTAGTTGATGAACTTTGGTGTTTTTCGAATAAAGGGGTAATTTTGCGGTATTCAATGGCATTTTGGTAGTTGGAGGCGCTTTTGGTGTATAGTAAATGACGGGTGAGTTAAGTAGTTGCAGTTGAAAGTATGTCTGAAGTTGATGGTTAAATTTGCTTACTTAGATGTTAAAAGCGTGCGTGGTGTTATTTTGATAATAATTTAATAGCTGTTGGTTAATTTGGCCAAATGTGGCGGTGTTAGCAATTAATGATAACAAGTTTTCGACTGATTGTTATTTCAGGAGCAACTCAGAAAAATTAGGCTCCTGACGCCTATAGGCTAAACTACAGGACGGATTTGTTTTAAGCTTCGTATTTGGATAAGAATGCTAATATGATGTACATTTAACAAAACAAGTACAAGTTTAACAAAACTTAATTTTTAAATTTGGTCATTTTAACTTCGGTTGTCCTTTACACTATAGCATAACTACGCTGACCATCCGTCCTTTATTTAAGAGAACAGTCCTTTCTTTTTTTACTCTGTCCTGTATTTTTTCATTTTTAGTAAAGGACGGATTTTGTCCTTTATTTTTGAAACTGTCCTTTAAAACACTGACAACAAAATTGTATGCATTGAGAATTAATGTTTGGGCAACTGAGCTCTAAGTTTGTATGGGAAAATTCTTGTTTTGCATTCGACTGACTTCAAACTCGGTTTTTATGCACATACTCTATATAAGAAATAAATAAAATAGTTTTCCTGATTTTGAAAATTTTGCTTGGGGAACGAGTTATTAGCGACTGGAAAAGGAGGATTCAGTTTCCATAAAAAACATTTTTGTTCATGCTATCAAGCGAGAAGCAGAACACACTAACTTTTATAACGGTGATGGGGGCGAATCCACGGATAAACGCTAGTTCTGTTTGTGCTTATAAATTGACAGCCGTATTTTTTATAATTTTTTACGAACAGGTAAAGAAACATGCCGCCGTCATATACAAATTTCCATAGTAACATAAACAAAACAGTGACATTTTGTCGAAAAAGGTAACACATAAATAACGACATCTATCGCCTTTTTGTCATATTTTATCAAATATTCGTACCAATTTAGACACCAAGCTCGTAAAGTAACCAAAAAATAATGTTTTTTTAAATAACATTTTCGGGAAGCTACGGAAAGCTAAACGACATTGTAGAGGCGTTGTAAGGCGGCTCTCAGATTGAGGCAACAAGCAATAAGCTACTAGATATTCGATATTTTTATATCGAAGCAACAGTACCTATTGCCTAGCTATATCATGATATCCTGATGACTCTGATGATGCGAGTTTTTTTTAATGTGGTAGCATCTTTGTAAATATAAGATAGCTTAGTACAACTTACATGGAAGTTTTATTTCAGTTTGGATGGCTTTCCAAGCCTTTTCAAAGACATCCCTTTTGCTATATGTTCTTTTATTGAAAAAACGTTTAAACAGGAATATTTTTCCACAACTTCTACGAATTTTGTGTTGAAAACAGGATCGTCCGACATATTTTCCAAAACTGTATTGAACGTAGTATGCGCAAAAGTGTCAATAATCACAAATATTGCTACTGTGAAGGTAGCGATAATTTTTGCCGCAATCAGCAACATTTTTCGTTCCAGCGATATTAAGTCTGTTCCTTTACTTTTAAATCTTACGAATTTTTACTCATTTTTACTCAATGTCGTTCCTCAACTCGAAAAATTCGTAAAAGATAGCGATTTCGAGACAGCAAGATATTGCCCCTCCACTGAGAATCTTACTATAGTTTTTACTTGACAAATTTCATTGAGTAAGAATTGGCAAAACTGTCAGTCGCCTGGAAATTGGCAGATGATTTGAAATTTCATTTGAAACGCGTGTAACGACTATTTGCATTTGTCTTTTGATTTCCTGCGATATGAGGAAAAAATTGGTAGGTATACAAATGGTATCATCAGAAGGCGGGAAAATACTGTAAGTTTTTCCTCTTCTTGAATGCATGTAGTTCAGTCAGTAAAAACTCTTCCACATACTTGGATTCATACTCACATGCAATTTATGGAAAACCAAAATGCTTCTGTAATTTTTCATAGTTTCTCTACTACAAAAGCCTTCCCTAACGTTTTCGTAAGTTTTTCTCTTTGAGAGAGAATTCATCCCCACTATTGTCATTTTGACAGTCTTTTCCATTTTTACTACAAAAGTAAAGGAACAGAGTAACAGACCTATTGAGTTATTTTGATGTGAGACCTCGATCAAAAGTAAAATAACTGTGGGCGATAATATTGCATGTTTTCTATTGCCAGTTGCTTATTGATTATTGCCTCAATGTGAGTGCCGACTGAAATCTAATATTTACAGTGGCCGGCATAAGTATTTTGACAAAACTAAAGTTAATTCTGCTCATAATTTGAACTTACTTCATGTAAATTTTGGCATCAATGGAAAGGTCATTTAAATTCCGTTTGAATGATACAAAACTTTCCTTAACCGATTAATTACCCATTGAAAATTTGGAACTTTTGTAAAAGTCTACTTTTTTGACTTTTTTCCTCGGTTCCAAAAAAAAAATATTTTGATGCAAAAAGTTTCTTCAAACAATTCTCATAGTGACTGCAAAAAAAATTTTTCAAAAATCTCTTCGCTAATATTTTTTATGATTTTTTGAATGGGATGATCTCAGAAAAATTTTGTATGAAAAGGAGGAAAAAGTGACTAAAATAGTCATTTTTAGCAATTTTCAAAAAATCATAAAAAATATTAGCGAAGAGATTTTTGAAAAATTTTTTTTGCAGTCACTATTAGAATTGTTTGGAGAAACTTTTTGCATCAAAACATTTTTTTTTTTGATACCGAGGAAAAAAAGTAGACCTTGACAAAAATTCTAAATTCTAAAATTTTTAAATGGGTACTTAATGGGTTAAGGAAAGTTTTGTATCATTCAAACGGAATTTAAATGACCTTTCTATTGATGCCAAAATTTACATGAAGTAACTTTTAAATTATGAGCAGAATTAACTTTAGTTTTGTCAAAATACTTATGCCGGCCACTGTATGAAATGCAAATAATCGATTTTAAATCATTTAACATTATTTAATTGAATCTAATCCTAGAATGAACTATAGTGGAGTATTTTAATATTCGGAAGTAAAGAAAGTACCGATAAACTGTATTGATGAAACTATCATCTTTATCAAAGCCCCCGAACTATGTATAACCAAAACCGGAGATTTTGAGTAAAATAAAAAGTAATAGGTACGGTTGTCGCTTGTACCGTACCTGTTCAAGTGGCACGCACTTTCATCTTTTTCAGTCCATAATAAATGTTAAAAGTACTGGCGCTCATAACATTATTGTAGTACATATTAATATATATCCACTTATATAACTGTATGTTGTAAGTGTAGCTTTGTTTATTTAATATTGAATATTAATTGAATTTGTTCCAATCAATTAAATCGCCAATGAGTGATTTACAACACTCTTGATATGTCACTACATAATTCCCACTTTATTGACTTTGTTGCCCATATGTATTTGACAATGAATAAATTTAATTAAATTGGTGAACCCGTGACGGCAATTTCTGCCAATTAGTAGAAAATATTGAAGTGATTTATTTCCACTGCATGTCAAATTGTAAAAATATTGATTTAGGTCAATAAATATGCTACAAAAGGATTTACGTCAGTAAAGCAAGATTTAAAACAATAAAAAAACATATTTTGTTACATGAATGCAGAACGTCTGTTTTAACTTTTTCACATTCTTTATCCGATTTGGTAAGATATCCCCATCAAACATTCGTGTATCTTTGAGATCTTTTGAAATTTCTGCTTTTTCTCGCTCAGTAGGTATAGTCCAGCACATAATCTGGTTCTAATAAGTAACTAATTACTTACTGTAATAGTAAATCGAAGTTTCTAGCTACTTGACTTAACGAAGACTCATTTCCACCAAATTAAGATTCATTAGCTATACCCATATACTGAAGTAGATGTAGGTAGCTCACTACTGATCTAACATGATCTAACTATCTCATTCTGGTACTATGCACCTAGAGGACTCCTGATGCCTTATGGCACGGATTCCATATAGCAAGTCTTGAAACGCTAGTTAAGGAAATACGTTTAACATGACCAAACCACCGAAGCATGACCCTTATCGAAGAAGTAGTCAATGGACTGCTAAAAATACTCAATCACAATCATCAAAAGGAACCCTCTGGTTCTAGAGTTTTAAAGATAACTGGGAGCAGCAAATGTAATCCAAAAATCAATCGATGAATTTAACTATAACCAAACCAGTCGCTTTCGAAGATAGACAGTGAGTCACATAAATGTACCGTAAAGTCAGAAGGTAAATTTTTGTGTGATAGATACCTCGAAAGGAAGCAATAGGAAATAAATGGGGCCTACAACCTAGCATCACCCACTGGCTATACATCTCGGTCATAAGGCCGATACTTACGTACGGTGTGGCTATCTGGTGGGCTGCCTTAGATAAAGCGACAAATCGCAATGTTGTATGTGTATCAGTGGAGCTCTTCGCACCACACCTTCTGCTGCACTTGACATCCTGTTTCATCTGACTCCCATCGATATCTTCAGCAAACAAGCGGCAGCATCTTCAGCAGTTCGTTTGAAAGCAACTTCACAGTGGACCAGCAAAACAACTGGCCATGCTGCTATCATAAATATATTTAAGACTCTCCCGAAAAACATCGACTACACCATACCACAACTACAGATTGATAAAAACTTCCAAGTTTCCATCCCCAATAGGTCTTTCTGGGAGGATGGGACATTCTTTGACGATGAGGCGGTTCAATTGTTCACAGATGGATCGAAAAAGTCCGATGGTGTAGGAGGTGGTGTTTTTTTCTGATAGACTTAACCTCAGTCTCTCCTTTTATCTCCCAGATCACTGTAGCGTTTTTCAGGCCGAAATAATGGCAATCAAGGAAGTCTTATCCTGGCTAAAAGAAAACGTGATATACGCTAAAGATATCCGCATCTTCTCGGATAGTCAGGCTGCAATTAACTGCATTAAGTCGCACGTCTCTCAGAGAGATGGCGTAGCAGTTCAACATTCACCTCTGCTGGGTGCCGGGGCACAGAGACATTCCAGGTAACTGTAAGGCTGACGAACTTGCCAAGCTCGGAACTACACTACCTATCGTGCCAAGCAAATGTACTTTAGGTATTCCAATCGCTACGTGTAAACTTATAATAAAGCTGGATGCCATTTAAAGAACAAACCTTAGGTGGACATGTGGCACGACATGTCGAGCGACAAAAGAGATCTGGCCAAAGTTGGATCTCAAACGTTCTAAGAATTTGATCTCTCTTGACAGGAGGCATATCGGCGCCACAATAGGTGTCATTACGGGACAATGCCGTATAGGTTGGCATGCAACAAGGCTTGGCAAACGACTTTTGTAGAAGTTGCTTGGACGAAGAGGAGGAGGAAACTATTCAGCACTTCCTCTGCACTTGTCCGGTACTCTCCCGAAAACGGAAACTCCATTTGGGAGCCCCGTACTACATCGATCTAAACGATCTAACAAACATAGACATTCGTAGTCTCCTTTGCTTCACCAGAAGCTCAAACTGGTTTAACGAATAGGACGAAATTTTTAATATATTCATGTGGTGTCACAAGGGACTTCAACCACTTCAACCTAACCTAACCTAACCTACCTCGAAAGGATCATTCAGAAATAAGGAGATAATAGTGACTCACTGTAGGATCAGACGTATTTAGGCGACAAAGCTCAACTATGGGCAGTAACAAGACATAATAGCCAGCCATCATATAGATATAATGTCACAACAAAGTAAGAGATGATATGACTATGCAGACAACACATATCTGGAATGAGAGGGGGAGAGTGACTAGATTGTACATACTAAGTGGAATCTTTTGCTAATACTAGGTCCTGTGCTCTGGTGAAGACCGGAGTTCAATAGAAGAACTGTCGAATATCTCGGCCCCAGAACTTATAGCCTTACAAATAAGAATGGTTGGAGATGCATTTGTACTAGCCTCTGTATACATCCAGTACGATTCGGTAGTAGAGAGCTGAAGGCTCTGATATGCAAGTATTAAAACTTTGCAATTGAGTGTAAATTTTATTCATTGACAGCCTTAAGTTGCTTCTGTTATCTGCAGAATTAGAACTAACCTATATAAACTATGGCCAAAAATCACACAAACTATCATCATTTAGAGAATGTAAAATTTGATGACCCTGACCCTTTTTGTGGCCTACCCTTTTGTACATACTATCAATTAAATTTTCTTTCAGCGCTTTGGCCATCTATACCTCCATGCTGTAAGCAACTTAGCGGTCCTAACGACTTACGTATACATATACATTTTTCTATTTCAGTAGATAAATAAAAATGACGTTCGTAATTCCTTTTAACTCTCCTTTATGTTTGCCGTCCATAAGTTGCACGGCATTTTGCTTGATACATACAGACGTTTTGACCTCAAATTGCGACTCGGTATTAAGCTATCAGTTTCCCCGCAGAAGGACGTGAAATTTAATGGATTTACCTGAAATGGCTCCGGCTATTATGATGGTTTTAAGGATACCTTTTTATCCACTTTTCAAGGGATTACATTTCACCGAGTTCCAAGGGAAGAGGATATTCTCTTCTTTGTGGTATTTTCTTAGTTCACGGAGACGGAACGAAGCGTCATTGCAGTAGAAGAAAGTTTTCTCATAGACAGCGCTTCGACGATTTTTCAAAGCAAAATCACGTTAGAAACAAAAAGTGTAGTATGGGTCAAACGATGGGGGTTAAGAAATACGGTGTTTGTTTATCTTACTTGAAGTGTTTTTGTTGTTTTTTTTTTAGGTTCACGGTGTAGCTGGTAGACAGGATCAATTAAAATTCTATTTCATTCAATTAAAATTAAAGTATACTTAGTGCTCGTATGTTGTACATATCTATAATGGTCGACTTATTATATTTATATAGATTTAATATTACTTTCAGCACGGTTAAGCAAGCAATTAACAAGTCCCAGTTCTTTTAGACCATCGCACGATTATTTTCACTAAGAGTCACTCCACGGAGTGGAACAAACACCAAAGGACCGATAACTCAGCATTGACCCAAGTTTGGTCTTCCTGATAACCAGAACGACCTAGCTGTCTCAAAAAATTACACAGTCTGACAAATTCAATTGTCCCTTCTCCCCTTAGATAACTTAACATTCTCCGCCTGCTTCAATGGAACTTCACTAAAATGCAGGCCTTCTTGTGACAACCATCAGCTCAGATTTTATCATGTTTACATTTATCTCAGTTTCAATGCAAAACTGCCAGAAAACTGTCTCAAAGTTACGTATGACTTCTAAAATTCAACAAAGCATGCACAAACAGGAGCAGCGTACTTCCAAGCCTGGACAAGTGTCATTTTGAGTGTCAATTATTCGTCGGTTGTGCTTTGGCCAAAAATCGTACTGCTCATTAAAAATGTTAACTAGATTAAAGGCCTGTACAGACGAACAAGGAAACCTTGTAGTAGAGTCACAGTCGGTGCTGAGGACATGGAAAAACCATTTCTGCAGACTGTTAAACGGCGAAGACGACACAAATTCCGCTGTCAGGCAGAATGAACCATTCAACTTGGGCGATGAAAGCCAAGACTTCCATCCACCTGACCAAAGTGAGGTAAGGATAGCAATATCCAAGCTGAAGTCCAACAAAGCTGCAGGACCGGACGGTTTATCGGCCGAGCTTTTTAAGGCAGCGGGTGATGACTTGGTAGAGAGCATACCCCAACTCGTTTCTAAAATTTAGTCAGAGGAAAGAATGCCTGATGAATGGAGCTTCAGCATTGTTTGCCCGATCCATAGGAAAGAAGACCCTCTAAACTGCGCCAACTATAGAGGCATCAGTCTCCTTAACATCGCTTACAAGGTCCTGTCTGCCGTACTGTGTGAACGCCTGAAACCATTTGTCAACGAACTGATTGGACCCTATCATTCTTGACGACATCGACATCATTGGCAGAACACAGCGAGCTGTCACTGGTGCGTTTGCAAGTACAGAGGCGGCACAAATGGGTTTAGTGGTGAATGAGGGCAAAACAAAATATATGCTGTCAACGAGAAGGGACACACAACATCGACGAATTGGACAGAACGTCACGATAGACAGCTATAACTTTGAGGTAGTTCGGGACTTTGTCTACCTCGGCTCCGCTATTAATTCTGAAAATGACATAATATCACATTGATTAGTAAGGCCTTGTCGAGAAACACCAAGGAGACTCTATATAAGACCCTCATCATCCCAGTCCTGCTTTATGGCGCAAAATCATGGACGTTGTCAAAGGTGGATGAAGATCTCCTTGGTTGCTGCGATCGTTTGCGTTTGCGTTAACGGGCTTTGGAGGAGCAGATTTAACACCGAACTCTACGAACCAAAGATCGTGCTAACTGGAGAGGCGTGTTGGTTGAGGCCCAGGTCCACCCCGGACTGTAGCGCCATCTACGTAAGTAAGATTAAAGGCCGGCAACGCATTTGCCACACCTTGGTAAACACTCTGCCGGATACGCCCTTATAATCGGAACCATTCCTTTTTAACACTTTCTTAAAAAGGAGCACTAAGCATAGTTTGCCATTCGCATTGTCAGGCCAGTTTAATGACATGCGATTTCATCGGGGACAAATATTCGCCCTGCTCAAAAGGTGATGGTGATCAGAGTAAAGTTCAGCCCCTCTCAACACGGCAACATCACAAACCATTCTGCTATGGTAACTTCGATTGTAATTGTGTACTTGTGTATCGTTGTGTGCAACCTACATGCCATTTTCACGCAAAAGTCCAACCTCTTCTCACCGCATTCTGATCGGGGACTCCGGACCCTAAATGTGCCTAGCTTCTTGCAAACATTCGTTTGTATAAGTTTTAAACGGCTTAAATTGACATGCTTTCTCAAGGCAGTTGTATATATTTCCCGGATTATTTGTCCGAAATTCTCTAGAGGTTTGACAGTGGAAAAGACCATTGTTTTGGTGTTTGAATCTTGTATCTCTATCTCACTATATCCACTGAGTTAATTTCAGTGCCCATAACATAGCTCAAATGGGTATAAATATTTTTAATATGCAACTACGAAAATATACTGAAAGTTTTCGAATAATGCGCACTTCCACACCAGCGCAGCTCCATAGTATCATTGTTATACATTAAAGAAAATAACATCTAATTCATTATGTGAGCTATAAAGCTGATGTAGCATGCATGCTGCAATCCGAGAATCTTGTGCTTCAATGAAATCCTTGATTTTCAGTTTAATATTTCAACTCCATTTCAACTGATAAGAACTGAAAATAATTAGTGTTCGTAAATTTTACTGTGCTAGTTGGCAGTGTTTATGGCCAAAAGCTCACTGACCTGGAAACCATGTGATAGAACTTTGTGTAAATTTATGCTCGTGTGTGCAAGTAACATGAAATATTGTGTTTAACATGGAACATGGGAGAAATGAAAGAGGACGATAATAAATTCTGCAACAAAAGTTCCATCTTTTGGTAAGACCATACAACTCTTGTAGCACACACAGAGAAAACGCATTAATTTATTCAGTTTGGTATGAAGGTCCTCTTGAAATTAACATTATGACCATTTCGTTAATTAAAAGCAAACCATCCAATTGTTAATAATGTCTGATATCTAATCAATACAGCATCGGTTATTATATCAGGTAAGGGTAAAAGGTCAGGTATATCTATTGCTTTATAAATTTGCAAGTTTGCCTAGACCTTTGCTATCCCTCTTTACCATTTCATCAGCAGACGTTATTATTATACATTTGCATTTAATTGGAGCTACTGAATGGACTCTTAGTTCTGAGAATTCGATAAACCTCTGGAGTGATATAAGTTTGGGAATTGTAGGCCCTTAACTTTTGTTGCTAAATTATCACCTCGCACAAACGCATAAAGTTAGTAGACAAACTGTATCGTGAAGATGACACTTACGCATACCTTATACGTGAACTAATAGTGATATATATTTTGACGTGAACCTTTGGTCAGTGAGGATCCTTCAGGACTAGAAGTGGTGCTGAAAAAGAGACTGTTACTGATGAATCCTTTATGTGCTCTCACATCTCAGATGTGGGTCACTGATACCGAAATATTCGTCCTGTTGCTGAGCTATCGACACGTTAGTGAACGTTAGTGAACGTTAGTGAACGTGTCGTATGGCAATCCGGATTAAGACTAACTTCGCCAACTGTGCGCTCACACACCTACAGAGGAAAAAGATGACAATTATACCAAAGCTAGTTTCGACAAATCATATGAGCAATGTCCTAAGTAAGACGTTAAAATCGAATTTGGTGATCTTAACGTCAGATTAGGCAAGGAGGACGTCTTTAGTAGCAAAATTCGAAAGCATAGCCAACACGAAAGAAGAAAGAACACGAGAAGGGCACGATCGAGGAAATAGAAAGGTGGTAATCCACAAGTAACTTTTGAAAGGTATGAGACAATAAACATTGTAGAAGAGTCAGTCGGTACTGAAGGTATGGAAGACCATTTCTGCAGGTGGTTAAAAGGGCGAAGATGACCCGCTGACAGGCATATTGAACCGTTCAATCTGGACGATGAAAGCCAAAATTCAGTTTATGCGACCAAAATTAAGTTAGAAAAGCAATATAAGTGAATTCATGTACAACATTACGAGCTACATAAGTCAGCGGCAACTTTTTGGAAATCTTACACTTACTCATCTCAAAGATTTGATCTGGATAAAGTACGCCTGGTGAAAGGAACATCAGCATCGTTTGTCCAGTCCACAAAAAGGGAACCCAATAATCTGCGCCATATATAGAGTCATCAGTCTCCTTGCGTGTGTGAACGCTTGCGGCCAATTATTAATGAACTGATTTGTCAATGTTATTGTGGTTTTCGACCCGCTTAAGTCCATTACAGATCAAATATTCACACTATTCCAGAACCCAAGAGCACCAGATCGATTCTCTGTTTATCGATTTTATGCGATATATGCGATATTTTTCATGTTTTGAAGAATGACGATGAAGAACAATCGCTACTTCATTAAAGTCGGAAACAATCTCATCCGATGACAAAAATCTGTAGAGCGCACTCAGCGGACGTTCTTAAAACGACGATCTTTTTAAACTTGTCGAGATAGATGCATCCCCAAGTGAAAGTTGAAGTTCAAGTCACCAACATTTCTCAATTTGAAATGTTCATCAAAATATCTATTTGGACCATGAACACCAAATAAGTAATAGTTGACATGAAATAAGACAAAACGCACCCTTGGGCCCCTGGTTGCTTAAATGCTAAAATTGTCATAGGTCAAAGCGTATTGAATGCAAATTTCATCGCACAGTTGCAACTTGTTCCTTAGTCAAGGCAAATACAATTTTAAGCAAAGAGAATTCGATGCAAATCATGGTTTTAAATTATAAAATTTACATAAGTAAAAAAGGACCAGCGCAGCGCCGTGACATATTTTATTAATACAATCCCTTGCTGGTAAACCTAACCCTTCTTATTCAAATAATTCAATGCCCTGGGTAAAGCGTCAAATATGTATAGCATTTTGTGACCAAAAGTTGCTTCACCTCCTTGCTTTCATCCCTTATTTAGTTTTAACACTATGAAAATCAAAATGTATCCATCTTTATTGGGAAGCAAGGAGCGAAACACCGATTCCTCTTGTCGGTGGGAGTTTTGTGTTGAAAGTCTAAAGGCCTGGGAACAATGACGACCGTTTGACTTTAGCCGGAAACGCGTGGGATATTACCAAACAAAATATCCAATGGACGCGGCACTGTGGTTGCTAGGTATACCTACGTATCTTCCAGGTGCTTCTGTTCATTGGCGTTGTTATTTATATTATTCATACAATTGACATGGGTAACATCAACATTGGCCCTGTGGGAGATAATATTGTAACAGAAATCAGTTTAGAATTTAGGGACTACTTGCAAAACAAACAATTTCAGAATTAAGGTATTATTCCTCATGTTAGTGTGTACAATTAAAGCTATTGAGTGAAAAAGTCGATTGTAGGGCGTGTTGTGGCACTTTTTATAGCAAAAAGCATTAGCATCAAAATATAAGAGTAGTCAATCGACACCATTATATAGGTAGCGCCAAGCACATTTCTGTTAATATGGTTCTAATTCTAAATTTATTTGAATCTCAGGCCAACTTTATATAATTATAGAAGGAATCAAGAATCTGATGGTCTGAAAGCATTCAAAGAGCTTGACTTCTCAAATGCACATTTTTTAGATCCACCATCTCGAAGGTCGTTAATGTGATCTCCGGGCACTGCATATTAGGCATCAGACACGCGCAAAGGCTCGATCTGCCATACAATGACTTCTGCAGAAGCTGTAGAGATGAAGAGGAGGACGAGTCCGTCACTCACTTTCTTTGCACTTGTCCTGCCTTGGCCAATCTAAGAAATGCCTACTTAGGCATATTTTCTCAATGATCTCAGTGATCTAGGTAACACCAGTGCCGCTAACATTCTTAGCTTTATATATGGCAGCAAATGGTTAACATGAGTAGCCAGTAAAGAAACAGATTCCCAAATCCCAGTGGTATGCACAATGGGCCGAATAACGGCCTAAGTGTTTCTCTCATATAGAGAGCCACTTTAACTAAACTAAACTAAACTAAACTAAACTCCCCCCTATACTCCAAAATGCAACAGAAATGTCAAGCAGGGTGTTGCAGGGGGGCAGCATGTCCCCCATACTTACTCCACTGCCTGTTCATTTCCACTTACTATTTTGTGCTTTAGTGCTTGTCAAAAAAACTAACCCTGGAAAGGCAATAACACCCAAAACGACGAAAGATTTTGCAACAACAAATTGCACGAGTTTTTTGGGCGTTATTTCCAAATCGATTTGGGCGCTATTTCCTTCTGCATTCGCGTTATTGCCTAACGCATAGCTTCTCGCAACCATTTCTTTGTGTGAGTTTTTATTTTTGGGCCGAATGGAAGGGACCTACAATTTTATGCTGTGTCGGAATGGCTGAATTGAGAAGCTTTTTCAGGACAGTCATACTCTCGGATGTTTGTCAAGGTCTTTTACCGAAACTTTTTAGCTTTTTGGAATTGTACTATTCTAGTACTAATTGCTTCTTAGCGTTCGTCAAATGCTAAACCCATTTTAGCTGCCTCGGTTTCTACATACTAGCATCCGCACCAGTGACAGCTCTTTGTGTTCTACCAATGATGTCATCCTAATAATTAAACTATGTAATTGTTGTCGATATTTTGTTTAGTTTTCGTTTCTATATACGAGTTCTGAAGTTCTTGAGTATTCTACAGGATCTTTGGTAGTGTGGATAGTTGGTCGGTTTTAGGGATCAATTAATTCGTTGACAAATCACTTCAAGCATTAAAACAATACGGCAAACAGAATCTCTTGCATACAATGTTAAAGAGACTGATGCCTCTATATTTGGCGGAGTTTAGATTGTCTTACTTGCGGATTGGACAAACAAAACTGAGGACTGAGGCTCCATTTATTAGGCATTCTTCCTTCCGACCATATCTTGTAGGTAAATGACTTGGTGTATAGTAATTCGTCTACCGCTGCCATTGTTGAAAATGAATTTTCATACTGCTATCCTCACTTCATTTTGGTCATGTGGAGGAAAACCTTGGCTTCAATCGACCAGATTTGGGATTTCTTTTGACTTCTCCAGCTTCTCCGTTTAACAGTTTTCAGAAGTGGTCTTTTTATAACCTTAACACAAACTGGGAGACTGTGACTTTACTGCAAGGTTTCCTTTGCTCGTATCTAATGGTCTCTGTTCGGGTCCTGTTACCTTGATACGTTTTTTTTATATGTCGTAAAACTTCGTGAATGTTGAGGTGAGGAAACAGTGTGCTGGCTTTAGTAACAGCCTGTTTCCAGAGGTGCTGTGACTTCCGGTTCCTTGCCAATTTATGTGTACCTAGATATGAAACACTTGCTGGGAACCACCAAGTTGATTCCAATCAGCGCCTTCTCTTACCCTATTCATATACATCCAACTATTTAGAAACCTCCAACAAATGCATTGGTCTGCAGATGGCAATATACCCAATTAAATTATCTTAGTATACAGTTAACTAACAGCAATCCACTCTGAGTTCTCAAATAGAAGAGAAAAGCTAAACATCTTTTGTATAATTTCCAATTAATGCAGTAACCACACCAAAAGAGCTTAACCAAAGGAACAACAACACGTCGATTTACTCTTGTCATATATGCGGTTTGCTGCATTGAACACGTGACATTAGGGTCACCGCAAAGACAAAACAGTTATCATGTTTGATGTCACCACACAATATAATGTCACATGCATTCAGAAGTAGCAAATTGAAATATTGGCGTGTGTGTCAACAACTATACTGTAACCAGTAAACCTAATTTATGTGGCTAACCTGAAAATTCATTACATATCATGTGCAATGTGGGAAAGATGAAAGTACATTATGTATGTTAACATTGTTTACATCGCTTCGAGTTGATTTCATTTGACAGACGCCGGCCGTCCTGGTGGTGGTTCTTAATATCATAAGATTACTTAAACTAAGTTTATATGAGTTAAGATCTGTGGTTAGTGCAAACACACAAATTATATCTTAAGGTTTTCGCGACTGTTCTGAGAACCAACTTCTTAATCCGTTCGGACTCGGCATAACCAAGAACTAGGTATACAAAATATACCGCCAACCTTCGTGCACCTATCCGATTCCCCCCGGTAAAAAAAAGCGGGCCCAAGATTTTTAATGTATTGGTGCTGTACAAAATCAAAGGAGCGCCAGTTACATATTCTCCCGTCTCTGATATGATGATGCCAAGTGAAGCTGAAGCTTCACTCATGCAGATTCCATAATCTTTCTTTTGTTTATGTTTATATTAATTATATCTCTTCGAGTTCCAACAACAGTACGCGAAACAACGAAACAACAAAGTAAACATTCTCCATATCTCTGGCCACACACGACTGCTTAATCAGCATAAATCCCTTAAGGATTTCATCATGACGATAGTCAGATGATCGTGCCAACCAAATTGCTTACCAAGCACAAAAACGTTTCTTTGTTCCTCGCGCTGTTGAAAAGTAGCGTTAGGCGGCTCTCAGACTGAGGCAACAAGCAATAAGCAACTATAGTTGCTATAGCAACTGCCAATAAGCAATCAGCAACATTTTTCGTTGGAGCGATATTTAGTTGCTTTGATGTGCGACCTCTTATTTAATTCAATGTAAAATAATTGTGAGCGATAATTTTGCGTGTTTCCTATTGCCAGTTGTTTATTGATTGTTGCTTCAATGTGAGAGCCGACTTAGAGTTTTAATCTGAAAATAAAGTCAGTTATATTTTACCAGCCGAAAGAGACGGTCTTTTAATACTTTACTCGCCATTAACGCACGCATACTTGAAAAATCCTAGGCCCATGGTACAGCATGGAAAATTATTGCCGGCATTGATTTTGACCTTTTACCTTTCACGTATTCACAGACAGTGGAATAAATTCCGGGGAGAATCGGGTAGGTGCACGGAAGTCGGCCGCGGCGGCGGTCTAGTTCTATCTCTATGTGGTTTGTGACTGCTACACTTAGGTATAAAAAATGTAACTAAAAGAGACAAAACCAGCCGAATACACCCCCATGCTTGGCGTTAACATTCCACTGTGAGCCCCAGGATTCGTTGAAGTATGCGTGGACTAATGGCGCTCCTTTGATTTATGAAGGCCCAATACATGAACAACTGGGCGCACCAATCCCGTTTTTGGGTGGAGTTGGCAGTCTATTTAAGTAGTACCTATGTATGTCTAGTTTTTGAGCATAACATTTTAGGATTTTCTATTTGTCCAAAAAATAATAACTCACACAAACGGATGGTATTGAGAAGCATGGGAAAGTATCGCTGACTATCTGTTTGTTACCTTTTCCACGACTAAAACTCTGAACCAATCGTAATGGAATTTGGTAGAAATATAGTTTGGGACCTGAAAAAGGACATAGGTAACTCGCGAAATATGGCAACTGGCCTCTCCGATACAAAATAAACATTTAAAACACTATATTGATAATAATGAACTCAAAATTATTCTGCAAGAGCACAGTTCGTCATAAGGAAAATGGATGAAATTTAGACGGAATCCACAAAAGTCTGATTAAAGCTCCTGCTAATAACTCATATATTGGTGCAAAAATTTTGAACCATCCTCAAGGCGTGCAAACATGTCGAAAAATCTTCAAACCCAATGCCGACATAAGGAGTCACTAGTCCGCGAAATACTTACTGTAGGCAAACTAAAAAACAATGGAACGTATCTACGTCCTTCATATAAGCTTGGGACTCGGGACTCACTAGCTTAGATACTCCATTTGAAAACCATACCACCTATCGTAATAAATAAAAGTCAAAAAAGGGAGCGAAAAACTGCAAATCATTGTAAAATCAATCTAATGGAACCAATAAACGCAAACTATACAGAACAGAGGTATCTACACTTCAAGGTATCCACAATCAAGGGGTGATTTCAATTCATTTATTATTAGCATTTATCTGCGGCTTCGCTCCCGTTACAGAAATACCTAGGATGAAAAAAAAAAAACGATCCCCGCACGCAAACTGAATCCGCTTTTCCCGTCGCTAATAATTCGTGCTCCAAGCTAAATTTATAAAATCGGCGAAATACATTTTCTCTATATTTTCTATATTGGGTAAACCGAGTTTAAACCGAGTTTAAAGTCGAACAAAATTGTCCATACAAACTTGACTTTTGTTTTGAAGTTCGAATTTTCTCAAATCATCAGCTTCTTTGCTTTTAACCAATAGCCAACCAGTCAGGTATAGCTCCGACTAATAGGGCGGTATTTTTGTTTTAAAAATGATCAAACTTTTTTTTTAACTTATTTATTTATATATATAATAATTCTCAAAATAAAATAATATGAGGCTTCCAGAAAAAAAGATTTTATTTTCGTTAGAAAAAGTTTTTTAATCTATATATGTAATATAAAAATAAGTTGTATTGTGTTTGTCGCCAATGTTCTCTGTAATGCGTGAAGCGTGAACTGATTTTGATTATGGAAATTTTCCATGAAAGGTGACGTTAATACCATGGTTTGTAAGTATATACGGTCTTTGTAGGTGTATTGGCTCATGAGTTAAGGAGGCGTGGCACCTCCCATACAAAAAATGCATTCAAAATCTTATATCTCAAAAATCACCGAATAGATTGAGTTCAAATTCACAGATAATCTTGGGTATTGGCCCTTTCTGCGAAGATTGGTCAAAATTGGACAAAGGGGCGTGGCACTGCCCATACAAAAAAAAATTCAAAATCGTATATTTCGAAAACCACCGAAACGATTGAGCTCAAATTGACAGATAATCTTAGGTATATAAAGGGGTGTGGCGCTATTTTTCGACAGTTATACATTGTCCTGATAGACAAGAAAACTTTCTACGCAATACCATTCCTGGAAAAACCAAAAATTTATACCACGGAGCATTAAATAAAAACTGTTTAGTGATAAATTTACCTAAATGAATTTGAAACTGATTTTTTTATTTTTCTATTTTGCACTACGAAGAGTGCAGGGGTTCGCTAGTGGTTTATAAAGTGAACACACACTAAATATGCGGTTTTGCCCCCCACTTCCCCTAAGTCCAAGTAAAACGGAACTGATGCTTCAAAAAATCCAAATTCAAATTACGTTTCCTGATAGGAAGCTCGGAGCCAACCGCTTTGCCTATTTACCTATCCCATATCTAATCCATTTATTAAGAAAGCAAAACTGACTTTCAACTACAAAAATCGTCTCAGTATAGGATACGGATACCCAATCCAGTACTAATTTTGGCTCAAGAGTATACAAGGGTATAAGTGTCAAAAAATACTTGTTATCATTTAACCCTCCTATACCTATATACACTGCCATCTAATACATCTTTCTTAGTAGACATCTTAAGCCCCCGTTTATCTCCTTAGAAACGATTAATCTGCCTGAAACTAAGTTTCATACACAAGGCAGGCATCATGTACTTTTCATATCAATTTCCAGAAATACTCTTGTGACACTGCTATGGTGGGATATTTTTCACTTGTGTAATTTATACGAGTCAACGGAATTTGATGAAATAATAAAAGGCATTATCCTAAAGTCCTTATTATGGCTGGCTAAAAATGTGGGCGATTATTTCAAGATAATCCAGTTTGCGAAACAAAAACTTTTCAACCGCCATGTATAACAGATAATTAAGTGAGCAGTTTGAACTTTTACAATTCGGCAATCTTGCGGCCGTGATGATTATTTTGATGGTAATCCCCTCGTTTGGTGGAACTTTTTCAATTTACGAATCAGACAGTCTTGAAGAAAAAAACTTCGTTATTCTCATTCTCAATTCTTATTACCTACGCTATTCGCATTCGTATGGTGAATTATACAAAGCAAAGAGTTAACATCCCTCTTATGGTAGATATTTATATAATTTCCATAAAATATCTTACAGCGCACCTGTCAATCCATTGTGCCAACAGTGTTTTCCTTTAATATAGCTTCTCTGCTCCAGTTTAGCGGCATGCCTCTATGCATTGCGTTGTTGCTTCTTGCCATTTGATGTGGTAGATAATTGATTTCTTTTTCTATTCACTGTGCTACTGAGAGGAAAACTATTGCAAAAGCAGTCGCGAAATGGGGTTATTCTTTCATAATCACGTTCCGTGAATAAAGAAGGAAAACGGGAACAAATCACTTCAGCCAGGGGTGTCCTTGACAAACACCATGAACGATGAACGTTTGTGTACAAAGGCACAAAAGCGTATAATTATCGAAATCAGTGTTGGTTGTTCGCTACCAAGGACAGCATAAACACGGCGAACTAATGAAATACGGGTCAGGATTTTTGTTTTTGGTTAATGGCAGATTACTAGTTTATGTTTGCAAATTAGAGGCGAAGCCATAAGCTATCCTTTATCTGTTCGCGTGTATATAGGCGAAGTTATACCTACTTTAGTCTCATTATGCTGAAGGTTTATCTGCTTATTTCGGATTCCATTCATGTCTGAATTGCGACTGAGGAATGGGGGAAAAGTTTCACAGCATCAAGATTTTTATTCTTTTTTTTTCTAGGTGTTGAAGATGCGGGCTATTGAAAAGCAATTAAATGTCTGCTTCTGACACGTTCAGTGCTGGAAGATTGGAAGCTGCTGTAGGAGTAGTAATCCAAAAAGTTATAAAGAAATGAGATAAGCACCAGGAGGAATAATACCACGTCGTTATTTCTTTTGCTCGCTCGGACTGATTTACTCCGGAAAACCTATATCAACGCAGAGTTTGGTGGTGTTTCGAAAACTCATTAAGTAAGATTCGACAAAGCGTAAACTTTTCATCTTGGGAAGAAAATTTTCGAAATACGTGTTTTTTAGTTGTCGCAATCAATATAGGTACAGAGTATGGACTGTGGTGTGAAGTTGTATATTTATTTAAAAAAGAGGTACACTTAAGGAGCAACGATTTGAATAATATGCCGAAATAATCAAATCTGTTTTGGAGTAGTTAGGTAATTATGAAGGCGAGGTCATACGACAAACTGATCTTATTCGCATTCAGAAACAGATAACGACAATATCCAATTTGATCTACCAGATATAAAGTCTGTAACATTTGTTACAGTCTGCAAACATTTATTGAAAAACGCAATTTATTAAATTATTTTCAGATCATCATCATCACCATTTTCAATGGTCCGCTTGTTCATTAAGTGGGTCGCGGGTGTAGGTTGTTCAAGTGGACCCTCCATAGCTCTCGATTCTCCGCCATCGACTCTAAATCGTCAAGGGCAATCCCCATACGGAAATAGGAGAGATTATGGACTTGATCTAACCATCTCGTCCTTGGTCTATCTAGAGTACGCCCGCCTGATAGTACGGATTCCATAGCACGAATTAAAACACTTGTTTCTTACTTTTAAAATTAAACAATATTTATTTGGAACTATGTCCTTTATTATTGAAATACTTTTTACTAATTCTAAAAGGAGCTTAAGGCTACTATGTAGTTACAATAAGACTATCGATAAATTCATCATACAGTCGTATTTATATATTTTTCTTATCTATCTACAAGGAGACCCAAGCGTACAATCGTCTTGCTTGATAATGAAGAAGAGATAATATTCCAACATTGTATACAAACGATATTATCTCTTGTACATATGTTATCATTGTAGCGTTGTGTGCAAGACTGTACTAGAGGCTAAAGATATCATTGAATACAAATAATGTTATCTTTTTTCTCAATATGTTTTGCTATGGATACTTAACTCCCCCCCTTGTTAAACGAAATCGTCCCGATTTTTCGACGCTATTTTTAACATTTCTCTTTCATAAGTTTTGTTATATGCGTCAATCTTTTTTTGTTTTTGACGATCTGTTATACATTGTATAGTTTTTATCATTACGTACGTAAATGCTAGAATAACAATCAGTGTTACAATTGTGTATATAGTTGATAATATCGGTTTTTCTTCAAAAGGAATAATTAGTTTTTTTAAAGTATCTATGTTATCGAATTTGTACATTGTATCTTCTTTAATTATTTGGTCGATGTAAGACTCTGAATTATGATTTCTTAATATAACTTCTTTAATTTGCTTATGCATGTTTTTGTATATTTTATCGTCTAGATTTATAGTATTTTCATAAGTAACTAAGTTTATACCATTAATTGTTTGATTATTTAACTTATGCTTACCGCTTAATAACATAACACCGGATTCAATTTCTAAGTCGTAATCGTATTCTTGTTTAATGTTGCATTTTGAAGTTATATTCTTTAAAAGTGGAATAAGACAATTTTCTTCTTCAAAGTTAATTTCACAAATGTTTTTACTTAGATGATTTTGACAATTTCTTGTTCTTAAATAAGTTTGGTTACATAAGGCAATTGTTTTATCTGTAATGATTTTTCCATGTTTTGAATTTAAAGGTGTTACTTTATACAATTTACATGATTTAATTAGAACTGGATATTTATATATTGTGATGAAGAATTCATCAGTTCTAGCTAAAAATATTTTAGAGTACTCAAGTATATTTATTATGGGTACTTGAATTATTTCATGTTGAATAATATTTTTAATGTCATCTAAGTCTAGGCTTTCTGATAAATATTCATTATTTTTTGCTGCATTAATTGTTCTGGTCAATAATAATAATTGTTCGTACACTTGTTCTATTACTAAATGTTCTTTAAGGCTCTGACCTTCGAATTGTTGCAAAATTTGTTCAAATCTAGAATTTATAGTTTTTTGTTTATTATTGTTTTCTATGAGATTATTTATACTCGTTTCTATGTTAACTAAGTCATAATGGTCAGGATTACCAAACACATATTTGAAAGCTGTTCCTAAAAAGTTAATTGATCTAGTATGCCTAGTATGTTCTTGTAATTGGTCTGCTAAATTCTTAATTTTACTTAACCAAATTTTTTCTTCCTGTGTAGGTTGATATTTACTAGTTACGATATTTACGTAAGGTTGAAATATCGAAGTCAGGTTGGTGGCATGTAACAAATAAGTTTGTTCTTTGAATAAATACACGTCATCTGTTTGTGTAAGTATAAACTTCTTGTTTAGTATCTCAGTTATTTGAACGTTTCCTTGCCCTTCTTGACTCTGTACAATTCCTAGTAATGTTAGGAATATTAATATTTTCGTCATCTGAAAAATGATAATTCTTTATGTTATCCTTGTGAATTTTTATTCCTTCTTTAGAGATTACCGTGTCTCCTTTATCTTCTTCTACTATTCTTGTTATGTATCTAGCGTTAGATTTCTTTCTAAGACCTGTGATTCTTACCATTATCTTATCTCCTTTTTTATACTCTCTGTGTCGAGTTCCTTTATTTAGACGTTCGATCACTTTTTTGGATGCTGAGTTTAGTTTATTTATTATAATTTCACTATTTCTATATTTATTTTGATTAAAGAAAATGTCTCTAGGTTTCAAACCGGTAACTGAGTGTATAGAATTATTTAATTCACGCACTGTTCTAAATATTTCTTCGATAAGTCTTGTTTTATTCTGAATTGTGAATATTCTAGACAGTTCAGTTATTGTACCGTTTACACGTTCTACCTGACCGTTAGCTGTCGATCTGTATACTGGAGTTTCTACTTTAGTTATGTTGTATTTCAAACACATTTGGTTCACCATTTCTGTTTTGAATCCCTTCTCGTTATCTGTCATGAGTCGTTCACATTTTGGGAAATAATTAGATAAGACCTCTTCCATAACGTCGTACAGTCTGTTTCGAGTTTCGATTTCCCGAAGGATTGTATATTTAGAATACTTATCTACTGTTACAAGGAAAGTATACTTGTCGTTGAAGTATATGTCCATATGAATGTGTGTTCCCACATGTGTTGGTATTTCTGAATTATTCAGAGGTTCTCTGATAGGTTTTCTTTCATATTTTCCAAATAGACATGCTATGCATTTTTTGTTGAAACTCTTTGCTTGTTTATTTAGATCGGGCCAGTAATATTTCTCTGAGATTTCTTGTATATTGTTACGTAACCCTCGGTGTGCTCTTTCATGAGTTACCCTTACAAGTTTTAGTTGTTCCTCCAAATTTGTCACGTCTTGAAGTTTTCTTGGTGTGAATATAAATCTTACTAGTGGGAATTCTTTTTTTATGTTTTCACCATATTTGTATATGTTTTCAAATTTCGTATGCAAAGCTACAATCTTTTGGGGTTGTATAACTTCTTTCATCTGCCTTAGTAAAGAGTCTTTGTCCTTAAACTTTATTATGAGTCTTATTTTGTTACCAAAATAGATTTGTGTTTCGATATTATTTGTTATATCTTCAATAAGTTCGAACTGTGCAGTGTATGCATTAAAAGGCTGATTCACAGTTTTTATTATATCATTAGAAGAACTTTCAGCTGAATGTGCTGTTTCTATGGTAGAAGTATTTATGCGTTGACGTGATAATGCGTCAGCTACAAGATTTAGGTTTCCTGGTTTATAAACTAATTTTGCTCCAAAGTCTTCAATGATTCCCTTCCAACGTTTCAGCTTTGTGTTGGGATTTTTTTCTGATACAGAATATATAAGGCTCTGGTGATCGGTATATATGGTTAAGTCTGCTATACCATATATGTAGTTTCTGAGTTTTTGTAAGGACCATATGATCGCTAATAGCTCTTTCTCGTTTGTGCTATAGTTCTCTTCTGTCTTACTCAGTGTTCTTGACAAGAAGTGTATAGGTTGCTTATTCTGACTTAGTACGGCTCCAATAGCTATGTTGGATGCATCAGTAGTAAGCTCGAATGGTTTACTATAATCCGGTTGAAAAAGTTCGACTTGTTCTTTCAAATAATTTTTTAAAATTCTAATCGCTTCTAATGCTGAATCATTCAGATTTAACTTAATATTTTTACTTTGTTTTTTGTTTACTTTACCGTTATCTCCTCGTAAATATAATGTCAGGGGCTTGGCTATGCTTGCGTATCCCTTTATAAACTTACGATAGTAACCTGTAAGACCTAAAAATCCTCTCAAATCCTTTACCGTTTGTGGGACTGGAAAATTTTCTATAGCTGCTATTTTCTCAGGGTTCGTAGTGATTCTACCATGTCTGATTATGTGACCTAAGTATTCTACTTCTTCTTGAAAAAACTTACTTTTCTCATCAGATATTTTTAATGTGGCTTTATTGAGTACGTCGAATACTTGACTTATGTGCTGTATATGTTCTTCCTCAGATGAAGAATATATCAATACGTCATCAATGTAAACGTGTACGAATTTACCTACAAAGTCTCTCAAAATGTCGTCCACGCATCTCTGAAATATGCTTGGTGCATTTTTGAGCCCGAAAGGCATTCGTTTAAATTGATATTTTGCGCCATTTATAGCAAAAGCTGTTTTTTCTTTATCATCTGTTTTGATTTTAATTTGGTGGAAACCTGACTCCAAATCTAACGTTGTAAAGTACTTGGCTTTACCTAAATTTTGAATTGTCATGTTGACATCCGGAATGGGGTATCTGTCTGTTACAGTGTGAGCGTTAAGTTTTTGGAAATCAACAACCATGCGCCGTTTTGGTTTTCCTTTTTCGTCCAAACCTTTTTTAGGTACTGTCCATATGGGACTGTTATAAGGACTATGGCTTTTTTCTATTATATCGTCATGTAAGAGTTTCTGTATTTCTTTGTTTACGAATTCGTTATCTGCTATGGGATATGGATATTGTTTAACATAAACCGGATTATCATTGGTCGTCCTAATGCTTGCTTCTATAGTATCTGTAAAGGGTAACGGTCCTATGCTGTTATTAATCTTCATCAGTCTATCTATGTCTGCTTTATAAATATTATTTTCCCCAATTATGTAATTAATTTTCTGAATAGATTCGACACTGCTTATGGTAGTTAGAGTCATATTACTGAAATTTATTTCCGCGTTTAGAACTTTAAGTCCTTCATATCCTAATATCATATCAAAAGACTGAATATCCTCTAATTCAAAAAATGTTATATTTTTCTTTAATATCCTAACTACTTTCTTTGTATCTACCATAGAATAACCATGCATTGTTTTTATTTTTATAGGTTTAATTTTAATTTTTTCGCTAGAATCGCATTTTCTATTAATGTAATTATGGGTTGCACCAGTATCAATAAGAATTTTGTAAATTTTCTTATGAATAGTACTAGTTAAATTTAAGCAGGGCAACCCGTCTACTAGTTTAAATGATCTATTCTTATGTTATTATTTACCATACATTCCGTTTCATCTGCTTCTGCATATGTACTGCTGGCATCGTCTCTGCGTTGTTGTCGGGAGTTATTTACTCTCTGCTGCTTGAAGTTCTGCTGATAAGATCGTTGCGGTCTGTTGTGTGTGTTGAAACTCCCGCTGTGTTCACGTTTCGCTGGTGGATTATATACATCGGGTTTGCATTGATTCCAATTTTGTCGCTGTGCATGTACAATTTGTCTCGAGTTTATCTCCATCGGCTGTGGTCCTTGATTGTGTTGCTGCATATTATCGTATTGCTTCTGGGGTTGATAATTCGTTGTTTGGCTCGAATAATTTGGTCTTCTTTCGTTTCTGCGTTCATGTGGCATATTTTTGTGGTGCTTATCTTGAGTGAGATGTAAATGCCTGTGCACATTATCATGTTCTATTCTGCGAGCAATTGCGAATGCGTGTTCTAGATCATTTATTGTAGCTGAATATAATGATCCTCTTGTAAAGTTGTCACTCATACCATCAATGAATATACGAACTGCGTCGTCGTTAGCATTTTTAATTAGTCTGTCGATTATATTCGGCGGATCACCTGACATAGTGATTTTTGATATTATTAAATTGAGATTTTTATTTATCTCGTCGTGGTATTCAGACAGTGTGCTTCTTTTTTGCGTGATGGCTTTCATCATGTCTTGTAGCACGTATAGAGGTTCTTGATTAGAGTACGTATAATCTAGTCTGTTACGTATCGCCTCAAAATTAAAAATTGTGTTATAATTAGTTAACACATTCGCGGCTGCACCCTGTATTTTACTTTTCACTATAGTCAATGCTGCTGCGTACTTACTGTGTGTTTTGAAGTTTTTAATGCTGTCCATTAATCTGGATGCTTCTTCGCGCCACGACCGATAATTTGATTGATCGCCGTTGAAAATAGGTAGGCTTTTAAATGCGTCTAACTGTATTTCACTACCATCTGTATATGTGGTTCTTATTTCCTCTAGCACAGGTATGTTTGGTACTATGCCTAATCCAGATTTTACTTCATTTAGTTTTGTTTCTAAATTAGTGTTTATTTGATTTTGGTTAGTTATTATTGCTGCTAACCTTGCATTCTCTGTGCGTGTGTGCTCTAGGGTTTGTGTTACTGTGTTGCACCTGGTTTCTAAAGCTTCTAATCTTGCCATTAATACTGCGAGTTGTTCCATTTTGAACTCGTGTCTGTTGTCGTCGAATTTGTGTGTTTTTTTCCTCCACATATACACTTTCACTGAATTGCTTAGCTGCTTCGTATGAAGAAGCTATATTTGTACCTGCTATGCTAGGTAATTCTTGTAACCGGTAACGCGAGTGTTCTGTTTATACTAGATTTCACTACTTGTTCCCGAGGTCCGCTCGATTGAAGTTAAAAAGTATATTTAACCTCCTGGCAGGATCGCCAATTAAAACACTTGTTTCTTACTTTTAAAATTAAACAATATTTATTTGGAACTATGTCCTTTATTATTGAAATACTTTTTACTAATTCTAAAAGGAGCTTAAGGCTACTATGTAGTTACAATAAGACTATCGATAAATTCATCATACAGTCGTATTTATATATTTTTCTTATCTATCTACAAGGAGACCCAAGCGTACAATCGTCTTGCTTGATAATGAAGAAGAGATAATATTCCAACATTGTATACAAACGATATTATCTCTTGTACATATGTTATCATTGTAGCGTTGTGTGCAAGACTGTACTAGAGGCTAAAGATATCATTGAATACAAATAATGTTATCTTTTTTCTCAATATGTTTTGCTATGGATACTTAACTCACGTCATGGAATCCGGGTCGGGGACATGCGTTTAACATAACCAAACCAGCGAAGCATGGATCGCTCCGTCCGGAGAAGTAGCTGCTCGACATTGAGTTCCTAACGTATTCTGATGCGATCTCTACGGGTCACACCAGCAATACTACGGAGAAATCTCATTTCGGCAGCTTGTATCGGCGATCTTATTATTTCGGTCATTACCAGATACAAAATAATTTTAAAAATGCGTCAAATAGAATCTCCATTGGACGAAATAAAAGATAAACTCGACCGTGTACTTTGATCCCTATCATGGCCGGCTATATAACTTGCTGCGACTGTGCGATTCTTGGCTGAAAGTAGCTACCACAAGGGTGTAGGAAAACATTTTAACTACGGACTAGCACAATACAAACTCACAAACAACTTGGATGCCAAACAAAAACGTTCTGTCAATCTTTTTCATCTATTAATGGTGGTCTAAGCTAAAGTTAGTGTTAGGTCGGTATATAGTCCCAAATAGGCTATCGGGTTGAGAAAGTTGGGCTTATAAAGCAAACCCAACCGAAGAAAACCAAAAACAGTTTCGACGAGTGACCGAAATGACTGCAACTCCGTGATAGGACGCACGTGCAAAATTTTCACATGTCCAAAAGCTACGGCAAAAAATACTTCACTGTCCCAGCGGTAGTAAAAAGTTTTGGTCTTTCGTGAAAAATATAAATAATTCCACCACGTCGTCATTTCCTACACTCGTTTACAATGACACTCCAGCTGTCAGCTCTTTGGACGAAGCAAATCTGCTGGCTGCGCAATTCGCCGCAAGCTCCAACATTCCAGATTGCATCATGTCTCCACCTGTGCTCTAGAGCGTCGAATAGTCTTGGGACCAATACAATTTCTTACTCGCACAGTAGCAAGAGTATAAAAAGATCTTAACATTCACAAATCCGCTGGCCCATGCGATATATCCCCCATAATTCTGAACAGGTGATCTTCAACACTGGTAAAACAACTGCGTAAGCTTTTCCACTTGTCCTATACTCTTCTGGACTATTTCCGAGTAGATGGAAAATTGCATTTGTCTAGCCCTTTCCTAAAAAAGGCGATTCTTCTTCACCCACCAACTACCGACCCATTGCACTTACGTCAATTCTTTCCAAGGTCATGGAAACGCTGATAAACCCAGCTTATGAAATATCTTGAATCACGAAAACTTCTCATTGACCGGCAATACGGTTTTCGTGGCAGCAGGTCCACTGGTGATTTGATGAGTTATCTCATCGAAAATTGGAACCAATATCTCTGCTACTTTGGTGAAACGAAGACTGTTGCGCTTTGGCAGAATTTGGCACCAAGCCCCTTTGTCGACAATGCGTGCCTATGATGGTATCGACGCGTCTCTTCTTCAGTAGATTAGAAATTACCTTTCTGGTCGTTCAATTCAAGTTGTGTTGGACGGTTTTAAGTCTGCAGTTCACTATATAAATACTGGTGTTGCCCAAGGCTCTGTTTTGTCTCCATCACTCTTTGTCATATTTCATCAATGATCTCTTGTCTGTAACTTCTAATCCAATACATTCTTTCGCTGATGTATGTACCCTCAGTTTTTAATATTAGTTTTCCCTGACTCACGTCCCTGCTCTTCCATTAAATTCCGATCTTGTCAGCATTATAAAATGGGGTACACCAATAGAGTGGAATTTAATGCTTCCAAAACACAATGCTGCGTTCAATCATTAAAGCGAAACATGAACCTCTCACCCATTATCTATGAATGGAACTTGCATCGACGAAAACGAACGACTTTCCATACTCGATATGTGTGTCAACGACAAATTCCGTTGGAATGTTCACATATATGAAGTCACCGAAAACGCTGCGAAATGTCTAGGCTTCTTAAATCGATGTAAGAAGTACTTTACACCCACCGACTTAGCTTCAATATATAAGGCTTTTATTCGGCCTAAGCTTGAGTACAACGCTCATATCTGGTGAGGTGCACCAAAAACTTCAGAAGCGCGCGATGAAAATTATGGGTGATAGACATATAGCGGAGTCTTTTGACCCTCTCGAACATCGCAGAAATGTTATTTGCCTTTCCTTATTTTATCGATATTTTCACCAGCGATGCCCTGATTAAATAGCTAACTGCATTCCGCCCTCCAACAATTCTCAGGCAACACCCGTCACACATCGAATGCGCATCAGCTCACCCTTAAGCCTACCTTCGGACGTACTGTAGTATAAAGATTCTTTTGTAAGTCAAACAACATGCAGGTACCTTTCATTTGGTACTAAAATCAATTACCTATGTACTATACATCCGAAGATATGAACTGTTAATTCGAAAAAGAACCAAAGTAGTTTTTTCACAATTGCCAACTTCAAGCTCAAATATCTCAAAACCCCCACTTACGAATTTTGAAATATTTTACTCACGTAACGAGATCAATATTTTAGCTTTCATTTGATACCAAATTCATGGGCCCAAAAATGAGCCATCTCCTTTTGATTACCTACCTTAACTCACTTTTGGGGACCTAATCTTTGTATGATCGGGCCCAAGGCCAAAGCATACAGGTGTAAATAATGGACTCTGCTCCAACTAGAACTGATAGTTATCTTCTCTTCAACCTACTAACTGTCATAAGGTACACACAAATAAAACTCCTTGAAAACAATAGAGTGGTGATGCACATTATAACCAACTAACAAAACACTCTCATCATGGATTATTTAGCAATTAACACAAAATTGCATGATGAAGGGAAAAGTTTTTTCATCAAGAAATGCACAACTTTGCCACTCTTTTGAAGATTATTTAAGTGGAAAGTTGATGAGGGACAAAAGTTTTCTTATTACAAAAAGGCACACCAACACCAGTCACAAGAGGGCAGGGGCAGCGGAGTAAGAAAAAAAGTAACTTCGACATCCACGATAGTTTGCCTCAATTTTAATTTTCACTAAACGCCATTTTCCACTAAGTCAAGTTGATTTGTGTCAGTTTTGTCTGTCTTCTGCGCGCTTGTACTCATTGGACAAGTCCTGAAGATTCTAATTGGATCTCTGTCGCTGTCGCCCCGCTATTGCCGGAACCATCATCTCCAAAAAAGCCAAAAGTTGGTAGAAACAATTACGGCAAATACGTTGCATCTGAGGAAATTTACTATACTTCCAAAGATAATTTATGCAAAACTAAAATATTCACTACTCCGGTCGTCCTTGTGACGATTTCACACAGCATCCTTTTGTATATGTAGGTATATGAATAGAGATACTAATCGTAATTGGGTATGGGAAGTAAATTAGTTTCAGTCAGTTTGTTGAATAATGTGTCTGTCCGTCCTTGTGATCATGTTAAATTAAAGAAGCAAAACGGGTTGGGGGGTAAAATATGTTCTACATCAGAATGTGATTTATGAAAATTGCAGAGCATATACATTTGAAGCTATTATAGATACCTATTCGTCTCGGAGAACAAGCTGACATGCAAATTTGCAGAGTTTGAACTTTTTTTTTGTGTAGCTATGGTTGAAATTATATTGATTCTGCTTCGGTGTTATTTGAGATGAATCGATTTAGAATATTCAAGCTCTCAGTTTCCACAAAGTTTTTAACACAAATCAAACAATTCAACAGATAGTTCAATATAAGTAAAGAGAATTAATGTTTTCTCAAAAAGATGAGCATGTGCACTTGACTGGGCTTATCTAAATTTTGCTTGGAAAAATCGCTCTATGAGACCATACATCATTTGTGACCTTTGCATCGCATCGCAAGTATCTAATATCTACTAAGCATCCACACTATGACAAGGTAGGTATATATTGTCAAAGGGGATGATGAAGGTCCTTAATACATGTAAATTCTGTTAAACTCTTTGATTTCGGTGACTCATGAAGTTCAAAGTCAATTGCCATCGAAAGGCACGAAATATCCTTCTCGGACGGGTCTGTGTGGGAGACTTATAGCCACTTATGCTTATACGCCCCTACTAATGTTAGTAATGTTTGAGGGAGCACAAAAAGCCTACTAGATAATACTGTCGTAGCTTGTAGTGGTTAGTACTGCGCTAAAAATTGGAATACTTTTAAACCTCAAAACTGAAATCAAATGTCAAAATAAATTCAAGTGGATTCCTAATGGAAAAAAAGGAAGGAAAGCTTAAATAAACGCTGGTTCAAGTTTTATTGTAAGACACTCACGCTTAAAGTACCTACTTCCATAAAACTTGCTTGCTAGTTTAATTCAACTAAATTTTAAATTTATATTGTACAATTGGCCATTGGAGTCGTATGGGGTAATAGTGTGCAGGGCAGCGGGCTAAAGTATGCAGTGAAATGTTATCCATTTATGTGAAATAATTATGAGAAAACTGTGCTTTACTAAACTCCAGGGAAAAACAACGTCCACGAAACTTTTCCTGTTGTCAATACAAAAAAAGAAGAAAAAAATGTGCACGACTAGGTCGCACGAAACTTTCTCATTTATTGCGAATCTTGCAAAATCTCAGAGTTATTTCAGCAAATTTTACGTTGAAAATCATATCCACTTAAGATATACGTAGGTTTAGGAACTGAACTATTGTTAATTAAAAAAGTAATACATAACATAAACATACGTAGATATTAACTACAACTCTTTATTACTTACTTTCAAATTTCACCCCGAACAACTGACACTTAAAGGAGGCCAGTAGACGATGAATTTCAAATTCCCATTTTTGATTATTAAAAAAAAGTGGTGTCAATGGTCGGGATTTGGGTAGTCATTTTTGAGAAAAATTCATAAAACGACTATATTCGAAAATCGTTGGAGCGTTTTTTTGTAAAATTATGCCGACAAATGTTACAAATTTGGATTCGAAAAGCACTGTTATTAAACCGTTTAGCTGAAAACTGAGTACGATGTATTCTTCAGGGTATAAACATTACCTAGCAGTTACATTTTTCTCCAAATCGAAAATGGCGTTTTCGAGATAAGAGCAGTTTCTTAAAGTACCATTTTTAGCGATTGGGGTGGAAATCGAAATCGATTGGGGGTTCAAAAAACTCTGTTTTGCAACTGTTTAGCTTAAAACTGAGCAAATCGTATTACTATGGATTTAAGCATTACCTGCCAGCTACATTTAAATCATAATCAAAAATGGCGTTTTGGGTGGATATCAAAGGACGCAGTCTTTTTAGAGAAAAACTGTGTTTGCTATCAAGTTAAGAATGACAATAGTACCTTAAAAATACGTTTTTATTAAAATCGTTTGTATCGTTTTCGAAAAAAGACAATTTTCAAAAATGCCGTTGCTGGACTTTTAAGCGAAAAACTGGGTATGCAGTCATATTAAGCATACCTACATTAACTCAACTATCAATTTTGGTTCAAATCGTTGGAGCCATTTTCTAAAAAATCTAAATTGTGTAATATTTCGTAAAATATTTATATGGGAAGTACCGTTAATATTAGGGCTAGAATAAAACAAAAAAAAAAAAGGCCTACGAGCGGGAAGACAACAAACCTAAATACGAAGTGTGAAACAAATCCGTCCAAGCGTTTAGATTTCGCACGACAGACTTGATTAAAATCTCGAGTTAGAAATTTTGTATACGAAAATAATAGATATCTTTCGCTTTCTACGTATACGAGAAAGTTAAAAATCAAATTTTTAAAAGTTTCTTAGAAAAGCTTGTCTATTCGATTTGGAATAAAAGTATAGGGACTTATTTTTCACAGTGTAGTAGAGTAGAGACTAACAGATAAGTATCACCCACGTATATATTTTTGTTTTACAGTCCATTCGCACTGGTACAATTGGTACAAGAAACTATGAAGCAAAAAAGTTTGTTTCGCAGTAGTTCAAAGTTCGCAGTGTTGGGACTTGAGAGTAGGCAAAAGGTGGTATACTGGGAAACCAAAAAATTGTAGTAAGTGGTAGATTTTTAAAACATACTATATGCTGCAAAAAAATTAAATAACGCTCTTTTCTTCTGCTAACAGCGACACCCTCCCACGCTTTTCAAAAATCGGCATATCCAGGAAGCTACATTTATTAACTTGAGCAACTAAAAAAAAATTGGCAAAAACGATCAATTTTCACAAATTAGCTCGGAACAAAATGTAAGAAGTGAGTTTGGATTTTCATTAGGTATAGGTTTTTAAACTTTTAAATGCATACAAGTCGGTATCTTCAAAGGTTCCATCGTTCGAAAAATATCAATTTGTATTTGTTTATCTTTATGTACCTTCTCTGAGTCTCGAATATTGGTCAAAATTGGACAAAGTGGCGTGGCTCCTCCCATACAAAAAAAAACTTCCAAAATCTTATATCTCGAAAACCACTGAACCCATTGAGCTAAAATTTTCGGGAAATCTTATGTATTCTGGTTAGCTGTTAGGTTTTTGTGAAAATTGGCCGAAATTGGACAAACGGGCACGGTGCCTCCCATACAAAAATCATCTTTCATGGGGTCAAACTCAATGACGTTATAGCTCGATAACCGCTGGGCCGATTTTTCTGATTTCTATTTCTATACAGTCGGCAAGTTCCTAAAATAAGTCGGCATTTCAATGAAAGTCACCCCCACTGGTCGAACCCTCGCTACGCCCCTAAGTGCATATATCAACAGGTTCCTAAACATTTTTCAACCACTCGGTTTCTATGCGTGCATGATGGAAGATAAGTCTTATAGTGTGTGGGTATTTGTTATTATTTGCGTTATCGTTCCATTTTTAAGGTTCCGTTTCCATATGGATGAACCTTATAGCTTTCGCTATGATGTCTGTCCGGATAAACTATCCAATTTTGTACCTAGGTCTATCTCAAGAACTGATTGACGTAGAAGACTGAAATTTGCACACGACATCCGGTATAACATCTAGTTAAACGACAAATACCAATGATAGCGACATATTGATTAGTTTTGGAGTAATAAGTAATTTAGCGAAAAAAATATTTTCATTTGCACAAAAAACAGTTTCTTTCTTGATTTTCAACAAAAAATGTTTTCCTATTTTGTAGATCATATTCGTAGCTTTATGTGCTAAAGACTGTTTTGCCGAAAAGTTAATATTTTACGAGATATTTACAAAAATATGCCCAATATGTCATTCATAATCCTAAGCGTGTTATCTTATACATTTCCTTTCCAATAGAATTGGAACTCCAAGAAATACTCATTTTCATACACACACATACATAATATTGTTTCTTCTTTCGCTCTCGGGTGTCGGTGTGTGTCGGTCGGGGGCGGGGCGTCGGCACGGCATGGCCCTTTTTGTGGGATTTTCGATGTCCGAAAAGCCTTCCGTGGAATAAAGGGAAAAAGCACCAAAATCGTGGGAATTTCAGGAAACTGACAAAACAAGTGTTAAAATCAAATTTTTGTCAAAACTATTCCAATTCACAACAATTATTAGTTGGGATGGGATTGGAATAGAACCAGTTTGAATTTTTATTACTTCCTCTTTATAATGTATTGAGTGAGAAGCTAGACCCAGGGTGATACGGACTTATTATTTTAGTTCTCTAAAAATGATGATCCGGACAAAATCTTGAAGTGGGGAAAAGACAACTTGGTTGTATTTAATGCAATCAAGACACAGCTCACACCTTTTTCTAGGAAAATGCATCAACAGTTTCTCAGATCAAAATGGATGACCTTCCAATCTATTCCAAGGACTCAATACACCTTCTAGGAGTCGCAGTCAATTCAGGAATCACATGGCCTGGAATATGAATATTTGCAACTCGCTTCCTGCGGATATATTTCCAGACCACTATTTGCAGAAATTTAAGTGCAGAACAAACGTGCATCTGCGAGCATCTCGGGGCGCTGATGAAGCGTTATAGGTTTGCCTTTCCCGGGAGAAGTATTTAAAAAAAAAAACTATTTATTTATCTATTCAGTTAATTTTGGGCTAGATTGAAACATTTCGCAGAAAAGGATATTCCACAATATGTGCTAGAAATCTAGTGCAAATGCTGTAATGTCAGTTTTTGTATATAGAGTGTGGCATGCCACTTGTCATCTAGCGATCAATGCAACGCGGAAATTGTGATTTTCTTTTAACAAATTAAAAATGAATTAAACATTTTTTTTTTCATTTTAATGCATCGTGGGATTTTGGTGGGAATTTGAGTTCGGTGAAAAGGGAAAAAAGGGAAAAATTACCACGTTTCGTGGGAAAAATGAAGAGAGAGTCCTAACAACACTGATCGGCACTTCGGCTGTTCTCTTAAACTTAATGCTTTCCAATTGGAATTGGATTGGAACTTCAATACATACTCATTCTTTTGTACACATGACATAAACAACATCCATTCATTTATGCGGTTTTATTTTTAATTTCGCTACTGTTTATTTCTTGATTTACAAGAAATACATATACATACAAATAATTTTATGCAGATCATGTTCGTAGTTTTTTCTCATTCATGGGTGCTCTTTGTATTTGTATTATTGTTATTGTTATTGCTAGTTGGGTGGAGCCGAGTCGGTGCATTTAACTGACGAGTGACGAGTGACGATGAAGGCATGACGGCGTTCTTAACTATGCATGTACACTGTACAGTACCTATATATATGAACTAAAAGATTATGTAAATGTAATTCACTAGTACTATACGTACGTACGGAACCTTCGGTGCGCGAGTGACTCGCACATGGCCGTTTTTTATTTATTTATTTATTTATTTATTATTATTATTATTTTTTTTTTTCAATCTAAAAAAGTGGTAGATTTGGATTTTCGTAGAATTTTGGAAACACTTTGGTAGAAATCCACTTAAGTGGTATAGAAAGTCCCATAACTGCTGCTCAGTGTTTAATGCCTTATTTACCTCTTAAGAATGTTAAATATTTTTGAGTGGGGAAGCGAGGAGTAACAACGATTCTAGCTTGTTTGGGATAGACCCTGACAATTTCTGTTGGGAAATTATGTCGAATTTCAGTCTCTGAATTATTGTTTGAGAGAATTACATTAACAACAACTCGTAGACACAGTCACTTTGGTAGGAATGATAGCTATTTCGAGCTACACCACTAATTCATCATCAGACTCCTTTGTTTTAAGTGATTGTTTGAATAGTTTTTGAATTCTGACAGTCAAATCTCCGTATATATCCACTTGGGAAGACACTTCTGTTTTCCCCTGTCAGGAATAGTTAAATAGTTAAATATTTTTTTTGTTTAGTGTGTGAATTAAAGTGGTTGCGCACTTCTTAGCGCACTGCACTATTGTCCCGACTTCGTGCCAAAAGTAGGTATACTATGAAGAAATTAAGTATAAGCTATTTTTTTTCGTTTGTTATGGCTAAGTATAGTAAATTGTACTTTTCTACTAACGTAAAATGTTTTAAATCAGTTACATTTGAGTTTTTTCTTTCGAATTATGAAACGCCCTTATAAAAATGGTAAAAGTCTTCTCGAAAACAACTAGGCAACACCGGCATTTTGGAATGTGCTTAGATACGTTGTTCATCATTATAAATTCAACAAAATAAAAAATGTTACCCCCTAAATGGTTTATTGGGGTAAAACCAAAATCTCCAGAAACACTGTCCAATTATTTCATATTCACTATCAAAAGATAAAATTGCATAGTATAATGTGTCATTCACATTTTGCCTTGACAAATACAAACCGTTACTTGGGCGTTTGAACTGTGTTGCAGACCCCTAATATATGATATTAAGTACAAATATTATGGGGTTGGTTAGTTCAGTCACCTTCTCGAAGAAATAATTGTCAGCAAAAGCCTAATTAGCGCGAATTACCTTGCCAAACATAAATTCATTCAACGTCTTTTTAAATAATGTAATTTAAACTATTAAAAATATACACCCCTAAATTCTATCACCAACTGCCGTCGAAAACTTTGAATATTTATTATAAATTCTTTGATAAATTAAACTGATTATTCCAGAATAAGTCCAAATACTCAGTTGTAAAACAATGGATTTCATGGAATTTATGGGAGACTAGAAAAATGTATTCAAATCGAATAATCCAGATTAATTTGGAAACTTTTTCTTCAACCCTCATTAATATTAGCATATCCCACGAAGAATGAACTCAACTCTGTTATCTACAGCTGATGTTAATTCAAGACGGCTTTCACTTCATTGCCGAAATAATTGAGGATTGATGTTCAATTAACTTTTTGAATAAATTATTATTTATCATTGTAGTAAGTTGTTTAATTTGCAATTGCCTTGGGAATTCGAATAAAATTATTATTCATTTTGCTATTTATTTATGTTTCATGTATATAATTTTTTAAAATATGGATACCCAAGAATCCGTAGTAAGTAGCTATATATTTATTTAAGTCCATTTTCTTATGGGAACTTAGTACACATTCAACAGTTTAATACGTAAACAACCCCCCCTGTTTGGATTTACTGTCGGATTTGCAGTATGTGCCAAATTGGGTATATTGAAATGGAAATGAAACTCAGAGTTTTTGGGATTTATTTCCCACCTTACCTGGGAACTAAGTCCACTTCCTTTAGTGGACCTGGTTCCCGGGGACTTATTTCCCTGCACCCTCGAAATTCGCCCACCATTCAATTAAACACAAAAGAAACGCAACATGTATGCAGAACGACAACAAAAATTGTACATAGTATGTGCCTCACCTACATACATAAGGACTCTACTGAAGTGCATCTTCTTTCCTTTGTTTCCCTCTTCCTATGAAATTCAAACAACTACCTCAATCCATTGAACCCATTCCAACTTTACCCTGTTACCTGTTTTGTACGTCTCTTCTCTTATGAAGATTATTAATATACCCCAACCCCATGCCATACTGCAGCACGCACCCCATCCGGCATTGGGCATACGATTATATTATACAAACATATACAATACAACTGACCATAGCACTCACTGGCCACTGCATATAAATATCCATTTGTAGCAAGGTATAATATGTGCATGTATATCATTTCACTTAAAAAAAAAATACATTTTGGCTAAAAACTGTTCAAAGGACGTGGCTTTAAACGACATAGCCTATAGCAGTCTCACAGTCTTAAGGAACATTTAAAAAAAGTTTCATCGAAATTTGTCCAGTAGTTTTCGAGTTTTTAAAAGCCAACGAAAATCCTTACAGTTTTATTTATGTATAGATAACAAGTATGCAAAATAAATATTTTCTCGGCCGCTATTTCTTTAATTGCATAAAACGGATGCAGGACCATGTATAATAGGAATGTGGGACAAAAAATGTATTAATTTCACCACAACAAACTTTTCGCCCAACTGCGGTATGTCAATGAACCCTGGATGTAAGGACTATTAACAGGCATCCGTTCAGATTGAAACAACACAAGGGTTCACCGCCATGCTGGTCAGACTCGCATTGAATTCGAATGTGCTGCCACAGCTAGTGGTGGTGTTGCTTTTGTACGTGTACCTATAGTCTCCATGAATTTTTCTCAGTTTAAGAGAAAAAAAAAAGAAGACTGTCCCTGCATTTAATTTCTTTTGTTTTTTGTATGCGGCTTACAACACCGCCAGTTACATGATGCTCGCTCATTAAGCTGCGGTTGCATGTTGCGATATTCATCCGTGCTGCTGCAATAAGTAGGTGTATAAAAAAAAATTTTTAAATGAAATATTTAAATTTTAAAATTGTCGATTTTAAAGTGTTCGTATGTATATTTTGGTAAATGAATTACGTGGAAATGGTAAAAAAATAAGCTGCAATAATTACAATGGTACAATCTTATAGGTGGTTGTATTATGATTTTTTTTTAAATATGCGAACACGAACATGTACCTACAGCTGTTGCTGAGATTGCATACAGGTAGCTTAAAAGCATTAATCTTTATTTATTAATTTCTGCAGAAGGTTTTGATGAAAATAACATAAGAACATAACAATTACAGTATCGCTGTTCCCTCGTGTGGGTTTTATAGGGATTAAATGATATTCTTAACTATAGAAGTGGACACTCAAATATCGTATGGTATAGTGTAGATACCACTAAAGGTTATCCGCATTGTTACCCTTAATTTGATGTCTAGTTGTCGACGAAGTGCTGAAATAGTTAGCCGGACCAGGCAACAACTCTATAGCATGTTGAAGAAAACTATTGCTATCCGACAGAGTGGATTTCTTTGCCACCATAAATGGTATCGTACGGTAGCCTCAAAAAACCAAAAACTTCAACGACTATAGCAACGATATTATAAAAAAAAATATTAGCGAAGAGATTTTTGAAAACATTTTTTTTCAGTCACTATTAGAATTGTATGAAGAAACTTTTTGCATCAAAACAAAGTCAAAAAAGTAGACTTTTACAAAAGTTTGAAATTTTCAATGGGTACTTAATAAGTTAAGGAAAATTTTGTATCATTCAAACGCAATTTGAATAACCTTTCCATTGATGAGAAAATTTACATGAAGTAAGTTCAAATTATGAGTAGAATTAACTTCAGTTTTGCCAAAATACTTATGGCCACCATTGTACTATATAAAACTTGGCTGGGGCACTACCGTGCCCTTTGATCAAAAATATAGAGGCACCATTTTTTTTAAGTCTAACTAATAATTATTCCTATACACTAACGAACTCAGCGGAATATCAGTCTTTCGTTTAAGAATAGTCCGCTAACTGGGGATTGTTAGAAACTCTTGGGAAGAGAGAACAAAACTAAAAAGGCGAACATTAAGGAACACAAAACTTTTCACTTGCCCACCGACCGCTAGTAAGGTAAGGACAACCAATATCTACTCCTACAACCCAACAAAAAGCTTTCTGGTCAACTCCTCTACCAAAAAAAAAAAAAAAACTGACTTTCAACATACAAGACAACGAACAGGTCTATCACATTTTGGAAGTAGATTATCCGATGATCCTTCCACAGTCGTGCGGATTTCCTTTCACCGCCTATTCTCGTGTAACTGACACAAGACATTTCCAAAACATGCATCTTAAATGTCCGTCTATTATAATTGATGAATTGAATGCACCATGTTTGCATTCAAATCTAAAGCCAGTCCATTAACACCACGACGAGGAACATAAACAAGAGCTGCTCTTGCATCTGTATTCTCGTCGATCCATCTCGTCGATGGCATATGGAACATGTGTAATGACCAAAAGCGAAAATTTAAAGGATATCCCGAAAATTAAGTGTGCCCCAGATAATCACACAACATGGTAACCATAGTTAAGAGGCTACTCTCCGAGCTGGTAGCAATTGTAACAGTCCAAGATGATGGGGGTGGAGCGCGGAGAATAGGATAGTTGAATTTAGATTTGGAAGCCTTAGAGCTGTAACTGGTACAGCTACAACTGCAATTGCCGCTACCCCCTATAGGAAGACAGAGGAGAGAATCAAATGAGGTTAAGTGGAAACAAAATGATTGCCGGAAACTATTCTCAGCGAGATTTATTACCACTCTTGAGAGTCGTAAAAGGAAATTGTGCACAACACATCTACAGTTATTTTATTTGGAATTCAAGAGCACGTCTAGGATTCCCGGTTATATCCTTTGTGCTTCAAATGTAATGCGAGGCATGCACGGACTAGTGGCTGGTAGTGAGAATGTGTGTTAATGCAAAGACTAGGTCGAATGGCTGCTGAATGTTGCGGTCGACATGGTTTTTAGGGATTGCATCGGGACAGAGGCCGCCACCATATTGCACCATTGGTGGACGTTTAAGGAAATCGCATTCGGTTAGGTCCTTCCGTTTGACCCCTTTCGCGTAGATTTATGGTAAAATGAAATTAATGGAAATGGAAAGGAATTGCGGTAAGAAGTGTTATTGTCGCTTGGTATCTTAGAGATCAGCCGATAAAGAATTTGCTATAGGATCCACAAAGAATCCGTCTTTGGACGGTAAGTACGAGTGAAGTAATTAATACCTATTCACAGGGACAGTCATGGAAGCCATGAACATATATTTTTTGTAAGTCCAATGTTCTAATTCATTTTAGGGAACAAACCTTTTCTTCGTAGGTATATTTCCATGGCGTTGGGAATAAGTGCATGTGTTTGGGCACTTTAAGACTGAAGAAGTGGAACCTATTCACCATTATGACAACAACTGTCTTAAAGAGGTGTGTTTCTACAAATTCCATTCGGGATGCTGACCGACCCCTGTGCATCTTGAAATATTTGTAAAACGAGTTCAGGGCGAGGCTTAGTTAGCAATGGAGATAAGACAGCAAAGATTTAAAAAATGCCATTACACTAAGAAGATCAAACAGAAATATTAGGCATAATCAACGGCCTACAAACACATATTCTATTTTTTTTTTAAATATGACAGATATGGTCTTACAACTTGGTTACTCCAACACTACTTAAGCTTTGACTGAGCTTGTAGAGTACTGTGAATTTATATGAAGCAGGTCCTAATCATATACACTGAGGCCGAATCGTCTCATTCGTAAACGAGCAATACGAGCAAAGTGTCTGTGGTATTTCGTGGAATGCAACGCAACGCGGCGTGACTAATATCTGGCATCGCGCAGCGAAACAACCACGCTTTAAAGCGATGATTGGCCTGCTGCAACAAGATATAGAGAAATACTTCCATCTCAGTGAGAAACCGATAGTTTATCACTGGTCGAACACCGCTACCCTGGCGTTTAGTGAATGTTGTACCACAAGCCACGTTCGGGCAGAACAGCGCCTGCGGGTCTGCTAGTACGACATAAATTAAATGTATTTATAAAGCATTACAATGCGTTGCGGTACCACATTCGACAGAAAACTATTGAGGTAACCAATAACCAACCAGCGCTTCATCCCGGAACGAACTTTTCAGCAGAAACAGGCAGATAATTGTAGCAATGGACTAATAAATTCTAATTGTAAAAAGCGAATGAAAAGAACCAATTATTGATATGTGAATCCAAGGGAACCAATTATTTATAATTAATTTATAATTAATGTTACAGACCCAGACATGATGTAAAGAGGCACATTCAAGTGCTGCTGGTCTAAGATCAAAGTTAGTCTAACTATAGACGCAGGGGCGTAGCGGGGGTTCGAGCCGTGGGGGGTGACTTTTATTAAAATGCCGACTTATATGAGGAACTTGCCGACGGTATAGAAATCATTAAAATCGGCCCAGTTATAAATAACGTCAACGATTTTCAACCCATAGAAGATAAGGTGATCGGGTTTGCAGTGCGAAGTCACTGAGTGAGAAAAAAAAGGTTACTAGCGAGTTTTGACAGTTCGCGAACTTCATCCATCAGTTTTTATCAGCAATTTCTAATTTGAGATTAGATTCGAACGAATGTTTGATTCGCTAGTTTTTTTTTTTTGCGCCAATGGATGTGGTAATCTTCTAAAGATGTGGTAGCCCGTGCTACCAACATGCACGATTCGTAAGCCCGAATAATCGATGCCTAAAATACACCTGACGTACTAATCCACACCCTATTTCCTTCAACCACTTTCCCCGCGGCACTGCCGTTAGGTATTACATAACGGGGCTGGTTAGCAACTCATGCTAAATCCTCTGGGTCCGCTATTTCGGATCTTCTAAGTCTTTCAAGTCGCCTTAATTCTTCGTGTACACTCGTTATAAAGGAGCATACCTCCAGCCAGTCATCTTCTGACCTTAACATATGGCTTACTAGACTTTGGGGGTTTGGTAAGTTCGCTCTTCTTCTGCAAAGCGCCTACAATGGAACAGTGCATGCTCCGTAATGTTCTTCTTCGTCTTGGCATTCGGGACAGAAAAGCGAGCTATCGTGGCCAAATCTGTGAAGATATTTCCGATAGCCGCCATGCCCCGTAAGGTGGTAGTTGCAGTTCCCGTTTTTTTTTTTGTCCAGACCTCGATGGTGGGGATCAGTTTGTGGGTCCATCTGTCATAGTGCCATTGATGTTTCCCTCTGTTCAACTTTGACCCTTCTATTAGGGACCTCTTGCCGGTTCGTTGTTTGCCTAAGGCAGATACTTTGCATCTCGATGGCAAGAATGTCGATGGGGATCATTCACGATATAATGCAGGCTCCTTCATCTGAGATTGTTCGAAATCCCCTTATTGTTCGAAATAATGTATGATTTGCTAGTTTGTGGAACGCGATTTGATGATGTGGATTGTGAATAAACTTTAACAATCGAAATTTCGTTAGGTGTTTAAATTGTTTATAAACTTGTTTTCTTAATGCATTTTGATGGGGTAATTAATTATCCTACGAAAACGAAAGTTTATCCGCAATCCACACCACTAAGCCGCATTCCACAAACTAGCGAATAAAACATTCGTTCAAAATTAACCTCAATTTAGAAATGCCGACCGTTCAAAATCGAATCAAAGCTCGCTAAATTTTAAGGTGTTCCGTGTTTAGTCGGCAAATTCACCGATGCCGACCGTCCTTTTAAAATCGAATCGAAACTCGCTAAATTTTAAGGTGTTCCGTTTTCAGTCGGCAAATTCACCGATGCCGACCGTCCTTTTTAAAATCGGATCGAAACTTGGTTCAGTCGCAAATGCCGACCGTTTTTTTTTTTTTAATCGAAACTCGTAGAATTACATAAAAAGAAACAAATATAAATTGGCATTGCCGTAAGGTGGAACCTTTGAAAATGCCAATTTGTATACATTTACAAGTTTGAAAACCTATACCTATATGAAAACCCAAACTCACTTCTTAATGTTTAACATTTTGTTCCTAGCCAATTTTTGAAGTTGCTCGGTTTTGCCGATTTTTTTTTAAGCTGCTCAAGTTTATAAATGTAGCTTCCGTGATTTGCCGACTCTTGAAAAGCGTGAGGGTGTCGCACCCCGCCACATCCCCCTCTCGCTACGCCCCTGTATGGAAGATCATAAAACCATTAATTTAAAAACTAAACTGTTTCTTAAACGGTTGCAAATAGGAATAAAAATGAAAAAAAAAATGCGAATGCAGGTTTGTCAAGTAAATTTTCGTATTCGTATGATTTCTGTTTTTTTTTTTGGAAATGCGAAGTGTTTTCCGTTTCGTTTTTTTACAGAATCCCACGCCTGTTATTTTTGCATGTACGTAAAAAACCTAAGCTGTTTTCGCACGACTTTCGTAGTAGTGCATATTCGTCAATGTTCTCAAATTCTCTCTGAGAGAATAGTTTTAAAAGAACAGAAAACGTCGTAAGTAGTTGGGGGGACTTTCCAAAATGTCTTCTCCGTCTTCATCGACAAATGCGTTTCAATCATTTGCGGCGATTTTTACTCGATAATTTCTTCATCTGTATTCTGACCAAAGCAAAATAAATTCTCATCACGTCTCGTATAAATTCGAAATTTGTTTTTGTTTCTGATAATATTCTCAAAAATATCTCTTCAAAATTGAATTTTTTAAAAGTCATTTTTGACTTTCTTTCGGCTGTGAGTGTGAGTATTTGACAGTTTTCGTTTAATAACAAAATGAGCTTACGTATATTTCTGTCCAAAATTTTATTAGGTAGATACTCACTTTTGCTGAATTTTGTTGATAAAACGGGAAAACTTTGGAAGATTTTAAGTTTGCTTCTTTGCTCCGCGCATAGAAAAAAATTTTTACATATCTCGAAAACCACAGAATCGATCGAGTTCAGATTTACAAATAATCTTAAAAGTATTGCCCCAGGAGTGTTCCTGTGAAGATTGGTCAAAATTGGATAAAGGGGCGTGGCACAGTCCATACAAACAAAATTTGCAAACGCTATTCTTCTTGGAAGTCAAAGTTTTTAAAATTTGTAACACTGATAAGAATAGATAACGCATTGTCCTGAAAAACAAGAATATTATCTAGGGCTAGGCAATAGGGTTTCAGGAAAAACAGAAAATTTTGTCCACCTACCACAGAGCATTACAATAAAAACTGTTTATCTATTTAACTATTTTGCACTACGAAGTGTGCAGGGGCTATTCTAGTACTATAATAAAACTCCTCAGGCATCTAGCCATTTGCAGTGCATATTAGAAATCTTCCAAAAAAAAAACCCCATTGTAAATATGTATATAAAATCTTAAAGCAACCGGCATCTCTCAATCTCAATCTCAATCTCAACGCTCACGCAATAATTATTGCTAATAGAATTCATCACTTGGATGGATTGGCACTAGAATCAAATAAATAAGGAACAAACACCGACAAATAGTGAAATCTTAAAAACTTTAGCTATTTTGAATTCCAAATGCGAATGGTTTATTTGCCTATTTGCCAATCGACTATGAATTTTATGTGATTTGCATTTAGAAGAGCCTCTCCTTAAAGTGTACACACTTCAAAATAAAGAAGGTCCTTTCTGTCGATGGGAAATTTTCTAATTGAAGCACACCAAACCGACAATCGGGATCGGGAAGTTTATTATCATTGCTTAGCCAAGCGGGTAATTTTCTTCTCGCCTAAATTAAACAGGAAGGGCAGGGCCTTGGAATACAACAGTGAGGTTGAACAAGATGGTTTCTATATTGCTTTCGTTTTTCTTAAGCGTTTTGTTTACCGAATGAATGGTGAATTAATTTATCCATTTTCAGGAAAAGTTTGAACTGCTGCGAGTTTATTGTGCGGTTAGGTTATTTTATTGTTAAAATGGGAATTTATGAGTTTTTAGTTGACTGCTAAATTAAATACGTTTCAAAGCTTTAAGGGAGTAGTGTGAGGACGATTATACAGAATACAGGTGATTGGTCTTTAAATCGAATTGTTTAGAATGGAAATTGAAACTTTCAGGTGTAAAGAAAGGACTTCCATAAACAACAAAAAAGTGTTTATTTATTTGATGCGGTTTATGTCACTACTAGTATTACTGTGTCGAGCCCTCTGGAGTTTTCAACATATCTAATTGGAATAATAGGTGTCTGGGGTGCTAATCAGATTTAACTTTTCACTCGATTATCGCCGATAGAGCTTCAAAACAAGCAAGGCTTGGGGTCTAACCTGTGCTTTGTAGAGAAGGAGAAGTTGCTTGGGGCTAAAGTAGATGGTCATCCATTTGGATCTGAGAAACTGTTGATGCATTTTTCCTGGAAAATTTTGTGCGCTGTGTCTTGTTTGCATTAAATGCAACCAAGTTGTCTTTTCCCCACTTCAAGATTTTGTCCAGATCATCATTTAAAGAATTAATTTGTTCACATCTTTGACTGTGTGATGTAGCCGCACTCACAGGCCTACTGTTTAAGATGGAGGATATAAGAGTGCTGTCTTCATCAAAGCTGTAGATATTATTATTTGTCGATCCAAGCAAATCGCTGATGTGGAGCAGAAATAGAGTTGGAGAAAGAATGGATCCTTGGGGCACTCCTGCATTTATAGCAAACGAATTACATGATACACCATCTACCACAACTTAGATCGATCTTCCCAGAAGAAAATGCATGTGCATCCATCCACAGAGTTGTTGTGGTAATCTATAAGACGCTAATTTGCCTAATAGGGCTCTATGCGAGACTCGGTCAAAAGCCTTTGATATGCCCAAGGCTACGGCTCTAAATTCGCCGTGTTGTTCAATTATGCTTACGTCCATAAGTGCGTTACGTAGCTTAACAGGTCTCCTCTCCAGTGGAACGACTGCTCCGAAATCCGTATTGCCTGTCACTTATTAATCGGTGGCCTTCTAGATATTTGATTATTTCGATATTTATTGCCTTTTCCATTACTTTTGTGAGCATTGAAAGTAACGCTATTGGACGATAGTTTTGCGGCAGTGGTCTTCAAGCAACAAGGAAACGTCTTCTGGGAGTACGATATATGCTAAACAGCTTACATAGTACAGGTGCAAGTTCTGGTGCACAGCTCTTGACTACTGTAGCCGAAATTCCGTCGGGTCCAGTTGCCTTGTTCCAATCTAGTTCATTAAGGATGCTTTGAATAATTCGAGGCCGAAATTTCACTTCTGCCATCCATATATGCACCCTCTGGATATTTGGTGGCTCAAGTTGTGCAGAATCTAGGGGGAAATTCTCTGAAAACATGCTAGCGAAAAGATCTGCCTCTTCTTTAGGTGTTGTTGCTAGCTTGCTAGCTTTACAAGAGGTGGAAAGGAATAGCAACTAAAGCTAAAGCAATTGATTGCCTTTGCCATGGACCAGAATGCGCGTGAGCGGTTAGGACATCCAATTACTTTGTTAAAGTACTCCATAAAGACTGCATTTTATATTTTGTTTAATAAAAAAAATGAGCCATAACATCTTGTGTTTTCTGACAAAAGTAGCCTCACAGGAGAATATTTTAGCAAACAACGTGTCACCGTAATGGGCGTAGACACAGAAGAAACTGTAGCCACTGTATAAGTGAACGTGTCTCCTAAAATCTGTTGGAGCACAATCATTCACACCAAAATCATCCAATATGGGCCAAAAGAGATTTGTTATCTTCTTTGATGATGATGGTCGTTTTCGAAGAAGTATTTACCGATGATGCCAGTGGGCCACCATCCATACCAAACAGTAATTTTCTACGGATTCATTGCCACATGCTGTACCTTGTGTAAATTGGCATCGTTCCAAATCCGGCAATTTTCCTTGCTGACATACCAAGTCTATGAATTCGGGGTGAGCTTCTGACTGATCCATAACCCAGACAGCGTAAACATGGTATTGCCTATGATCGTTTTCCTTCAGCTTCTGGGTCAGTTGCATTTTGTTCCAAACATCCATTGTCATAGTCATAGTCACAACTCGCGCATCACTGCTGCTGTAAGACAGCTTTAGTCCGTTGCGATATTATGATTAATGGTGACCACTGGTTATACCTTGGAGAGGTTTGCTCTTTTTCCCAGAACCCAATCTATCCAGAAACATTCTTCTGTGAGGCTGACTTAGCCTTTTCAAGAATATCCACCTTAGAGCACTTCATCTTAGTTCAGTTTCTTTTATGAATCTGAGAATAAGTAGTTAGGGCATATCCTTATCTAATACGATTTGGTATTTGCCCAATTAGGTATGTTATCCACTTCTGATGTGTGATTTGGCGGCCTCGTTAAAGAATTTTCGGCGACTTTTGTATTATACCCATTTGCTAGATATTGATGTTTGCCTTAGGTCATTTTACATTATAATTCTTATGTTTCTTAACCTGTTTCAGTCCTTTGAACTTGAACGTTTTAAAATGTTGTGTTGGCTTTTATTTCTTCCCCAGTTTTCTCAACTATTCTAGGTATACCAGTGTACTCTCTCCTTACGGACACCTTTCATAACCGGACTATAACCGGACAGATTTCAAAGAATGTAAATAAATACATAATTTTCCATATTAATAATTCACTCATAAGCGGAATCTCTTATAACCGGACGCGGACACAGAATTTCGGAACCGCAAAAGTGTTCAGCTCTCTCTTAAACGGACAAACAAAACACAAGTGGAGCACTTTTTTAAGTTTTACATACTCTGTTCTGCTGTTTGTGTTGGTTTCTTTTTCTAATCTTTTGTGGAGTGCGCCACTGATGTGCCTGTCTGTACGGTGTTTCTTAAAGTGCTACGCCACACGTGCTTTCCCATGAAAGTCTTGTCGGGCGAGACAGGTCGGTTTTAAGAATAGAAAAGAGAAGGGAATTCTTGTAAATTCTACCCACCTTTTCTCAACTAACTTGAAAATCTACCCGTCTCGCCCGACACAACTTTGATGGGAAGGAATGTGTGTCCCAGCAGAAAGCCAAGAACAGAGTAGGCTGTGACAGCCGTCGACTATCCGTCTATGATTGGAATACTAAAGTACAAAGTACAAGCCCCTATTCTGATGTCATTTATTTCTCGCTCATGCAAAAAACGTAAATGATACAGCTGTTTGATATATTTGAAACTGGTCAAACTTTTTGCCCGCTTGACGGTACAAAATGTGCACAATTATGTGCATACCTAGTACATACCTACTTTTAAATAATGTAAAAAAAATGTTCAAGCCTTTGTTCTTGTTTGTGTACCTATTCTTAAATAATTTGTATAAAAATTAATTACGTTTTGAACTCAAATTTAACAGCTTGTCTGTTGTGTTTATTTTCTCGAGTTTTCAATTTAGCTAGGTTTTTTCGTCATAAGCGGACACCTCTCATAAGCGAACAAATTTATTGGTACCGTCGGTGTCCGGTTATGAGAGAGTTCACTGTATTTGTTCCCCTATGGGTTGTCCGTCGTTGTCTTGCTAGGTCAATGTTGCTGTACAAATCTCTTCAACGGAAATGGGACATTGTAATATTTAACGAAAAGAAAAATGTCAGCTTTTGACACCTAATAATGGGTTCTCCAGTTGTTCTACAGAAACACTTACCAATTCTTCGTTTGATTATACTGATAAAATGATATTTCGAGGTCGTTACCAACGATCGCTGCATTTCACTGACATCCTACGCAGACGGCTGAAATTGGAAGAGTTACCTAAATGTCGACATACAGATGCTATCATAAGCGGTCTTAAAAACGATGAAATATGGTGAATATGGGTTTGGATTTCATCGTTTCTTCTCAAGGATCTGCCTTAAGTATTTGAATATGTGTTCGATGGTAGAAGTTGCAGGCCTAAAACCGCACTGGTAGGGGCTAACTACTATGATGCTGAGACTAATAAGCGCAGGTGAGACGTTTTTTTCCACGTTGGTGGGATTTTTGGAACCCATTAAGTGGACATATGTATAGTCATTCTGACCAAATGTTAAAATTTATTCGATTCATGCTCTCTGCCTGTATAGTCATCTCCAGCTGCCTAAAATATACGGCATGTTAGGGTAAGACTATTTTGATGACATGTGCAAATATGTATGTACCACCAACTTTGAGAATTTTGAAAAGTGGGCTATTATCAGAACTAACCATAACGATAAAATATACGACATATGGTATATTGTCTGCTGATGATCTTGCTTCAGGCGACCCAGTTATGCACTTTCATATTAATTCCAACGGCGATCTAGTCTTGTATGTGATTAGAGGGTAGGTATTTGGTGTTTCCTCTGAAACAATTCCAGGAAGAAAAGTACATAATACACTTTCCACAAAACAAAATTAATGCTTTTAACAACAATGCAAATAAATCCCATTAACCTACATTTCCACCAAATTAAACAATTGTGCAAAATATTAAATCCGTGCGCTGCTGCTCTCGCTCTCTGCTGTGTGTTTTTGATTGTGACTTTGCGATCGCAAAATCCCACAGGCTTAAATAATATTTTCTTCATCTTGTGCTCCTTTACTTAGCTATTTGTTATTGTTGTGTTGTTCTGTTAGTGGGGGTTGAATGCTGCGGTAGATTCATTTTCATATGAATCCCGAATGAGTGCGGAATTTCTACATAAATTCAAGAACATTCTGGGAGCCATTGTGAAACTCCCACATGTGTGGATTGGATAGTAGATGTTACTCCTTCGAGTATTAAGGCTCATACCATTGAAACATTGCTCCATCTGCTGAATATTCCTATACTATGTGTGTAGCGCAGAGAGTACACAATATAGTACTTCGTCTAACCTTTTCGGGTTTGCAGAATGGAACTTTAACTTTAATAACTTAAACGCTGAAATTGCGTAGATTAACAAGACTTCATTTTGTTTATGTGACGTTTTGTTTTTTGTGTTCGCCTTGGTTGAGAGTATATCCCTCGTGTATTTATTGATGTTGGTTTTTGTGCTAGCTGTTATTATTATTTTTTTTTTTTTTTTGAGAAACTTTTCTGACACTTGTTCCCATTCTTAGCTTAAATGCAAGGCCAAGGAACTTTTAAATTAAAAAAGTTTGTATGTAAGCAGAGAAATGGGTTACATAAACTTTTTTTTTGTCGCTATTTTGTTCGTTAGTGTAGGTATATAGTTGAACAAATCTTTTGTTGAATATTTTGTTAGTCCTTTCTAAATTGCGTTTGCAGCATTTTAATACACCTTGCGAAGGGTGTCTAGGGAGGTCAATGGGCTACGCAACCGCTGCTCACAAGAGCTATCAAAAAATACCGATGCAGTATCATTGCGTTCAGGCAGTAGGTAATTCCTTCAAATGTACAATATAACGCATAGAAATTCATAAAGCTAGGAGAAGAATATTGGTGACAATTTTTGGTGCCTTATGTAGCAAAAAGTGTTATCAAAAGAAATAAATAAAGTGTGAAACGTTTACATTTACAAGTTCGATTGTTTTTTTGTATTAGGTACTCGCTGTACCCGCCCGGCTTTGCCCGTGCACAGGAATTGTATTGCTCAGGTCTTGGATAATAATTTTCTTTTATAAAATGCGTACGTAGCCCGTGCACACTTCGTAGTGCAAAATAGTTAAATTGATAAACCGTTTTTATTGTAATGCTCAGTGGTACACAACATTTTTTTTCCAGATATCGTATTGCTTTGGCAATATTCCTGACTTTCAGGACAATGCATTATTCATATCAATGTTACAAATTTTAAAAACTTTGGCTTTCAATTCCAAGAATGTCGAAGAAGCTTTATCTGCCCGACTTTGCCCGCGCACCAGTTATTGTATTTTTTAGGTCTTAGGTAGTAATGTTCTTTGTTAAAATGCGAGACCAAATTTTACCAATCTTCACAGGAGCACTCCAGGGCCAATAACTAAGATTGTTTGTAAGTTTGAGCTCATTCGATTTGGTGGTTTTTAGGCATACGATTTTTTTTGTATGGGCGCTGCCACGCCCCTTTTTTTTAACAACTTTCATATTTATTCACCTTTTTAACCTTCTCTGGACTTCCACAAATAATTCAAGACCAAAATTAGCCAAATCGGTTCAGCCGTTCTCGAGTTTTAGCGAGACTAATGAACAGCAATTCATTTTTATAAAGGGTGGTTAAAACACCTCCATCCGATGGTCCAAATTTTCAATGACGCTGAGGCATAATTGAGGTTCTATGCCGTTAATGTGCCGAATTATCTCATTCTTTAGCTCTTGAATTGTTGCTGGCTTATCGACGTACACCTTTTCTTTAAAATAACCCCAAAGAAAGAAGTCCAACGTCAAATCGCATGATCGTGGCGGCCAATTAACATCGCCACGACGCACGTGAGATAACACGGTCATTGAATTTCTCCCGCAAAAGAGCCATTGTTTCGTTAGCTGTGTGGCAAGTGGCACCGTCCTATTGAAACCACATATCGTCCACATCCATATATCTTCCAATTCGGGCCATAAAAAGTTCGTTATCATCTCACGAACACCATTCACAGTAACTGTTGAGTTGAGCTCGTACGAGCTGTACGAGCATGCACTGGTGTTTTCACATCTCCTACAGACCCGGTTTGCTCAAATTTTTGCACGATTTTTCCAATTGTACGCACATTTAGACGATTAAATTGACCGAAAAAATCACGAAGTGCACGATATGCATTTTCATTTGAACGCCCATTTTCGTAATTAGCCTGAATAGCTCTAACGCGTTGCTCAATTGTATATCTTTCCATGGTTCAACTTAGTCTGAAATTGAGAAATGTCAAATGAAATGCAGAAAAAAAACTTGACGTTTAGGTGTGTTTCACATTCAACATCGGCCCTTAAAATTTAACCACCCTTTATATATAGATAGATAGAAGAAGAAGAAGATAGAAGATATGTTATGTATATTGTATAACAGCTTAGAAGCGATACTAAATAAAATAAATCGTAAGTAAAATGTAAGAATAGTTTTAAATAAAGTGTGGTTCAAATACAAATTTATTTTTTTAATAATATTTTTAGTATTTTTGCCTTATGGAATACAATTTAATTCACCCTGTTACTGCCAATCTAACTTCCAAGACTTTATCGATTGTTTGTGGCTATATCTCAGGAATGGCTTGGACGATATTCGCTTTAAGGATTTGAATCGTTTCTGCATTGCCTGAATAACGTCGATTTTTGCAAGTAGGTATGTATGTACCCCACAAAAAAAAAGTCTTAACTAACTTAGAGCGCTAAAGATCGATTCTTTTATGGGCTCTGTGGTATGGCGCGCCATTCTGGTGAAATCAAATATCGTGAAAGTCCATGTCTTTAATTTCAGACCACCAATAAAATAATAGTTTAAAAAACTAAACTGGTTGGGTGTGTATGAATCGGGCAGGCGCTGATCGGCATCAACCTGGCGGTGCCCAGCTGTTGTAACTTTTCGTACACATCAATTGTGCTTATTTTACCTCCTAGTGGTAACCACCGGGTACTGGTCTGCCCATCCGGGTGTGACTTGCTGAACTTATAAGTGCGAGTGTTGAACACGAAGAAAATAGCAACACTATAATGCTCTGTCGGAAAGACTGACTGAACGAGCCTCAGAAGTCTTACATGAGCTCCTCAGAAAGAGGACGTACGGCGGATGAATTCATTAGACTGAATCAACGGTGTCGTCAACAGTCAATACGACAGTTACCTTACTTGAGCTACTTCGACATATTTGGAGCTGAGGTCAGTGAGGATTTTTCAGGACTAGTCAGGGTGCTGAAACAGAGATGGTGGCGGATGAACCCTTAATGGGCCAACGGCAGCTCTCACATCCCCGAAGTGGGTTACTGGCACCGGAGGAATCCGGCCCCTTTTGTCCAAGGGGTCCAACAAAGGGCCTGGCCCTCCAGGTTGGGGGTTGTACGCCGGGGTAACTGCCCGACTGCGGAAAACAAACCCAGTTCCGAAACAACAACAAGCCTCGGATACGGATGATTTTACTGTTGACGAACCTGGCAAACGAATAAAGGACAACGAATTTCGGATCTGCACGTGGAATGTTAGGTCCCTTAACCGACCACGTGCAGCCGAACAACTAGCGGAGGCCCTGAACTGCTATAAAGCAGACCTAACCGCCATCCAAGAAGTGCGATGGGATGGACCGGGCAAGAAGAGGATGAAAGACTGCGATATTTACTATGGCGACTGCTATCGGCAACAAAAACAGCGCTTATTTGGATGTGGATTCGTCGTTGGAGGCAGACTTAGGCAAGAAGTCTTAAGCTTCAACTGTGTGAACGAGCGCCTCACGACAATCCGCGTCAAGGCTAAATTCGCCAACATTAGCCTAATATGCGCCCATGCCCCCACGGAGGAGAAAGACGACGACACCAAAGAGAGGTTCTACGAGCTCTTGGACAAGACATACGAGCAGTGCCCTAACTATGACATTAAAATTGTCCTAGGTGATTTTAATGCAAAGATAGGAAGAGAAGGCATCTTTGGTAGTACTGTCGGGAGGTACAGCCTACACGACACCACCTCCGATAACGGATTCAGGCTGATCGACTTCGCGGCGGGGCGAAATGTTGTCATATCAAGTACGCGGTTCCCGCATCTCGATATTCATAAAGGCACTTGGAGATCTCCCGATCAATCAACCGTCAACCAGATTGATCACATTGCGATCGACGCAAGGCACTCCTCCAGTATTATGGATATCCGAACGTTCCGAGGGGCCAACATTGACTCGGACCACTACCTTGTTGTAGCCAAGGTACGCCTTCGGATATCCCGAACACCGCCAAGACAAGTAAATACTGTGAGGAAGTTTGACGTCGGACGGCTAAAATCGCAAGAGATCACCAGATCCTTCTCCGATCAAGTCTCTCTCAATCTCTCAAGAGGTTCTATGCAGCCAGCATCAAGTATTGAAGACCAGTGGCAACATTGCCAAAAAGCCATCAGAGACGCCGCCTCTGATGTGCTTGGTTTCACTCGACCACCACAACGAAACCCCTGGTTCGACGACGAGTGCCGGCAAGCACATGCAGCGAAACAAGAGGCATACAAAGCGGCGCTGCAAAAAAGGACTAGAGCTGCTCGTGAGCTCTACGCGCAGAAAAGAAGAGACGAACACCGGCTTCTCAGGAGGAAAAAGAAAGAGCACGAGAAGCGCGCGATCGAGGAAATTGAGAGATGCTACAGCAGGAATGAGGTTCGGAAGTTTTACCAAAGGGTAAAAAGAACCTGCCAAGGCTACAGAGCCCGAACCGAAGCCTGCAAGGACGAACAAGGGAACATCGTAGTAGAATCGCAGTCGATGCTAAGGATATGGAAGAACTACTTCTGCAGACTGTTTAACGGCGATGACGAACTAAATCCCGCTGTCAGGCAGAATGAACCATTCAACCTGGACGATGAAGACCAATTCCGTCCACCTGACCTGGACGAAGTGAAGATAGCGATATCTAAGCTTAAGTCCAACAAAGCCGCTGGGGCAGATGGCCTAACCGCCGAGCTATTCAAAGCGGCAGGCGATGACTTGGTTAGGAGCATGCACCAACTCATCTGTAAAATATGGTCGGAGGAAAGTATGCCCGATGAATGGAACCTTAGCATTGTTTGCCCGATCCTCAAGAAAGGAGACCCTCTTAACTGCGCCAACTACAGAGGTATTAGTCTTCTTAACATCGCCTACAAGATCTTATCTGCTGTGCTGTGTGAACGCCTGAAGCCTTTCGTCAACAACCTGATTGGTCCCTATCAGTGTGGCTTCAGGCCAGGAAAGTCTACCATCGACCAAATATTCACACTGCGGCAGATCTTGGAGAAAACCCAGGAAGTTCAAATCGATACCCACCACCTTTTCATCGATTTTAAGGCCGCCTATGACAGCATTTATAGAGACGAGCTATACAGAGCAATGTCTAGTTTTGGCATCCCTGCCAAACTCGTCCGTTTGTGTAGGATGACAATGGAGAATGCACGCTGCTCCATCAAGGTCGGTAAAGAACTCACCGAGACCTTCGATGTCAAAAAAGGATTTAGACAAGGCGATGTGCTGTCATGTGACTTCTTCAACATCGTTCTTGAAAGAATAGTGCAAAACTCAAACGCTAACACCAGAGGCACTATCCTTCAAAAGTCCGTCCATCTACTCGCCTACGCCGACGATATCGACATAATCGGGAGAACGCAGCGTGATGTCACTGGCGCGTTCGTGAGCATTGAGACGGAGGCGGCAAAGATGGGTTTGGCGGTCAATGAGGGCAAGACAAAGTATATGCTGTCATCGAGAAAGGACACCCAACACCGACGTCTTGGACAGAATGTCACTATAGACAGATATAACTTTGAGGTGGTAAAGGACTTTGTCTACCTAGGCTCCGCTATTAACTCAGACAATGACACCAGCGCTGAGATTAAGCGAAGAATAACTCTTGCCAATCGCTGTTTCTTTGGGCTAAGAAAGCAATTGAGTAGCAAAGCCCTCCCTCGAACAACTAAAGTGACCCTTTATAAGACCTTAATCATCCCAGTCCTAGTTTATGGTGCAGAGGCATGGACTCTATCAAAAGCGGATGAGCTTACTCTTGGTTGCTTCGAGAGGAAAATTCTTCGAGTAATTTTCGGTCCCGTCTGCATAGACGGTGAATGAAGGAGGAGATACAACGACGAACTGTACGGGCTGTACAGCGACATTGACCTAGCCAGAAGAGTGAAGGTCCAACGACTGCGGTGGCTGGGTCATGTAGAGCGAATGGACGTGAATGCTCCGGCCCGGAAGATCTTCGAATCCACACCCGAGGGACGGCGCAGTAGAGGAAGACCGCGACTCAGGTGGCGCACGCAAGTGGAAGGGGACCTTAACCAACTTAGCGTGCGAAACTGGAGGCAGCTGGCCAAAGATCGTGCTGGCTGGAGACGCTTGTTGGTTGAGGCCCAGGTCCACCCCGGACTGTAGCGCCACCTTAAGTAAGTAAGTTAAAAAACTAAAAAAACGCTTTTATAAGTAGGTACTGCACTAAAAGCAAAAAAAAAAAAATTAACCAATCTATTTTTAAGATTTATCCTGGAAGGGGTGTAGTGTAAGCCATGTTTGTAGTTATGTATATTGTATTATTTGAGTGTAAACTACACAAACATGGCTTACACTAAGCCCCTTCCAGGATAAATCTTAAAAATAGATTGGTTAATTTTTATTTTTTTGCTTTTAGTGCAGTACCTACCTACTGATAAAAGCGTTTTTTTAGTTTTTTAAACTATTATTTTATTTTTTGCTTTTTAGTGCAGTTTAATATCTACCTACACTACATACTAACAAAAGATTTTTTTTACTATATATTAGTTTTTTGTATTGTCATCAAAACTGAAACATCAGCATGCAAAATTTCAAAGTCGTAAGTCAATGTACATATAGGTATGTATGTCACATAAATGAAAGTTCGCGACAGGCATGGTTTGATTGATATTACTACGCGTAACTACCTATACACTTTCCATAGCTGCAGATCTCAAATATAAGTATGTACGATTGTGCATGTGCATACCTACATATTTACGCATCACAAACTCCTATATACGTACATATGTACATAGTTTGTTTTATCCATATCCATTCCATACATCAAATTCAACTACGCCATACATATGAGATATGACCATACATTCTGAATGCTCGCCACAGTGGCAATTCTATTTTTAGAAGGCAAATAAAACTACCCTTCCTAAGCACAACTGCAATCGAGATATCAATTTTTTTCGCATTTGGCCGAATAAGATCTATTTTCAAATTATTATATCTTAGCCTCTGGATGGACTAGAAAGATGAATGTTAGCTCAAAATACTCGGTGAAGTATTGCTTAACAATTAAAAGGATTTTCTGAGTTGACCTACCATATATTTATGAGTATAATGGCAAGTTGAGCGTAGTAAGGTAAAAATAAAACAAGTTTGCACCCCCTTTTTTTCTACCCTTATAGGGCGAATCGGTACGAAGTATCAATTAGGTATGTAATAGTTTTGACTTATCTATTCACATATAAAGTTTCAAGTCAATACGGCTAATGGATCATGTGTTATGAAAAAGCCTTCCTTAAAGGGACAGGGGAAGTCAAAATCCAAAAAATCTTTCTAAACATTGCATTGTCTTCACAACCCAACCAGCATGGAAAATTTCAAAGTTCTAAGTTTAGAGTAAGTGGTTCAAATTTGACTTGCAAGATTTTGACACAACAAATTTTTCACGAAGTTAAGTAAAAGCCTTTAATAATAATAATAAAAAATTCAGAACTCTGTAGCACCCATCACCGAAATGGCGGTTTTAGTATACATAATTATCGGCGGTAACTTGTATTTTATTTTCTACTCCTTTTTATCAGTTGTTTGGCTTCGGTTACAGTAGTAGGTAGGTAGGTATAGGTATCTATACCTAGTGTGCTTTGCTACGTGCTCGATAGAAGGAATAAAAATTTCGCAATCCAAAGTGAAATCCCCTTTTCCCGTCGCTAATAGCTGGGATCCCAATTATCATCGATCAGTCAGAAGATCAAATAAGCACACAATTACTAAAATAATGTCTGAGCAAATTGACAAACAAATGGCGTCGAATCTGAATTCGCTTTTGACATTATTGTGAAGCAGTCGGAATTATAATTTGTGTAAAAAAGCAATACCTAGGCAATCATCACGATCGCGTTTCCGGGTTGTTTGATATCGCGTGCTGGTGATTTGCAGTGGCCCAAAAGTTACCTCGACGCACAATCCCCAAACCTGTAAAACCCACTTCGGGGATTTGAGAACTGCCGTTGTTGGCCCGTTAAAGATTATTCCGACAGAACAGACAGACAGCCAAGTTCATATATAGAGTAAGAGCTAGCAACGTTTTTTCTCAAGTCATTTTAGCAAGGCTGTAACTCTGTGAGCTTAGTTCGTGGTGACTACTGAACACGAAAATACATTTCTGGCAGCGCTGCGTTGATTTATATGGGAATGCCATAACTTCAAAAGTGAAAGAAACTTACCTCATTTTAGCAAACTTAAGTTCGTAATGTGTTAAAAATTGTTTCTATATCAGAGAACAACCACTGATTTTTTTTAAATCGTCCATTAGTTTTCCATTAAACAATAAAAACTCGTTTCGTAAACAAGTAAATAATTTCTCCCCGAGCGCCAGCGATTCAATATTCAATATTTTGCACGGAAATGAAATATTTTTCAAACTATGTGTAGATCGGTAGGTACTTACTGCTCTGACTAAGAGTCACAATTAGCTATTCTTATTCTAACTGACTTTATGCCAACACAATCACAACCACTGCCAATGAATTTTGACAAATAAGCCGCAGGCTGTGAACCAGTAACTCAATTGGATTTCATAGCAAGTTTTAATTGAAATTATTTATCTCAGTTATAGCCTTAATTTTCTTTGTATACGCTTAAAAATCTAGCAGTGGCAAAACAGTATTACCACTAAATGAACAAAACAAATTCAGGAAAAAAAGGACACTCACAACATACAACACCCATCAGCACTATACTGGCTCATGCACCCCATAAACATTGCTTATCTAGTTCGGTTATCTTCTCCTTTATACCAATGCCAGCACTGCCGTCGTCATCGGTCTATGTCTGTTGGCTGCCGCGTCTAAGTCTGCAACATTACCCCATAAAGATGAACTTGGTAATTAGCTAGGTCCATCCTCGTTTCATAGTTGTCGGCAGAGTCTGTGTAGGGGTCGTCTTTCTCGTACTTGCTATTGCTACTCCATCCCAACTGTTTAGTATAGTTGCTTCGAGAGCATCCAATAAATAACCCAGAAGTAACTTTCCTCGGCGCTCATTTCTGTATAGTTCTATATGGTAGCGCGCCGATGACGACGACGACGACGACGAGGACGCCGTCCTCTCGTTTTTCAAGTGTAATGGCAACAAACATTAGCTGGCTGGCTAGTGCGAACGATATTTAAACATTTAAGTTTCCTTGAAAATTCATTTAATACGAAATGGCTTCTCGAAGGAGACAAACACAAAGAGCAAAAGCCACGTCAGTGGGACAGCGCTAGCGCCAGACAAGAGGACGAGAACGGAAATGTAAGGGTACACAGAAACAAGAGCGCACCAAGTGAGTACTTGTGTTTTCCCGAACAGAAAATAATATACAAAACGGAAAAAAAAATGAAAACACTTGACGGCATAAATAAAGGACCTTCATGGTGTCTATGTGTAGCTTTGTATTTCCTGAATTTTTTTTTGTTTAAATTTGTGTTCTTGAGAAGCGTTGAGATGCGCTCCTCTCCCAGGAGTTAATGGCCGTATTTATTTATGTATAGCGAATATTAAGTGCTTGTCAAATGTGCTGACATTAAATTATTAAACGTTGTTTTGAATTATTAATGCGACATGGGTCGTTAACTTCTTTTGCAAATTTATTCCTCGCTACTTGCGTGTTTTATTAGTAAGAGTATTTGATACGCTGGCGCTCGGGGAGAAATTATTTACTTGTTTACGAAACGAGTTTTTATTGTTTCATGGAAAACTAATGGACGATGGACGATTTAAAAAAATCTAGAGGTTGTTCTGTGATATTGAAACAATTTTTCAGACAATATTTAAGTTAAGTACATACAATCATTGTTTAAGACAGGGGCTCCCAATATTTTTCATACAACGACTACCTATATAGGATATAATATTTTTGCGACGCCCCTCATAAGCTAAGCACACAAAGGAACAAAGCACAGAAATGTGAATAGAAGCTAAGCTTAGATTCACTAATAGCCGGTTTTACAGTGCAAGTTTAAACTCCGTTTAACCAAATATCAAGTTTAAACCGACGCTTAAGACGAAAAGGTGTATTAAAGTGCTAGTTTAAACTTAATCGAGAGTTTAAACCGAGTTTAACTTAACCGGTCATGGATGGGGGCTTAAACTGAGTTTATTTTCCGGAATTTCGCAGTAGGATCTCTCTCCCGGTTTATGACAAAGAAATATTGCATCAATGTTGTTTTTATGCAACCAGTTAGTTCGCAAGTGCAAACCTTTATCTTTCATTGTACTCCGCACTGTTTCTAGAAATGCTTGTATACAGTCTAATACAATAGAGAAGTAGCAAAACCGATTCCAGCCTATACTCGTCAACTTTGAGGTGTACCTAATCAAAAATTACGACACAAAATTCGCCATTTCTATTTCACAAGTGCAACGACTTATGTAATTTTATTAGCAGGCTTCGGAAACCGTCGCAAATAATATTGGCTTAGCGACAAATATTAAACTAAATGCATAGTGCGCAGTGTCAGCAAGCTTAGCTTAGCTTACGTCTGGGCCATTCCGTTCATTTAATGTTGCAGTTTGCCAGCTTGCTGATAGGTTTCTCTCCAGCAGGAGTCTGCAAGAAGTTGTCCCTCCAAACGGCCTCTCCAGTTTAGGTCCACTTTGAATTTATCCCAAACCTAGAGAAAGATGCATTGTGGTTTGCCTAGAGCTTGAAAAACACTGGAGATGACCTGGTCGGGATCATACACCAACTCATCTGCAAAATGGTCGGAGGAAAGTATGCTCGAAGAATGAAATCGCGGTACCATCTGCCGGATCCACAAAAAAAGCAGATCGCCTACGGTAACTGGTGCTTTCACTACAATAGAGTCAGCAGCAAGCAGAATGGGAGAATTGATAGGTATAACTTAGAGGTAGCCAGTGAACTTGTATACCCGGGCACTGCTGTAAAGGCGGAAAATAACATCAACGTGGAAATCAAACGTAGAATAACTCTTGCTAATTATTGTTTCTTTGGGCTAAGTAAGCAATTGAGACACAAAGCCCTGAAACGGTATACAAAACACTCGTCATCCCAGTCCTGCTATATGTTGCATAAGCATGGACCCTTACCCAGACGGATGAAGGCTCTCTTGCTGTATTCGAGAGAAAAGTCCTACGAACGATTTATGATCCTGTTTGCTTCGACCAAGAAAATAATGTCTGGCGAAGAAGACACAACAACGAGCGGCATGAGCCTAGTAAAAAAGTCCGTATACAGCGGTTAAGATGACAGGGCCATGTGAACATCGATGCTCCAGTGCGTAAGGTCTTCAATGCCATACCAAAGGTAAGGAGACACCAAAGAAGACCTCATCTTCGATGGAGCGACCAGGTAGAAGGAGACCTCCGACTGCTTGGAGTGCGAAATTGGAGACGGCAGGCTAGAGATAGAGCCGGATGGAGAGGAATTATAAGTGAGGCCCAGGACCACCACGCTTTGTAGCGCCATCAAAAGTAAAAGTAAAGTAAAGTAACTATGTATTTCAATTTTTTCAATTTGCCAAACTGACTGACAAATAAATAAAACTGATTGAAATTTCAAATACACATGAGTTCTACGTTTACATCAGTGGCATACAAAACAGACGAGAAAAGTTAAACCGATGTTTAACGTTTAAATGTTCGTTCAAATTTCACTGTAATACACTCACGGTTTAAGTTACTTGGCCCAGAATTTTTCATGGATTGGTTCTGTACAAAATCAAAGGAGCGCCATTAACGCACGCATACTTGAAAAATCCTAAGCCCATGGTATAGCATGAAATCAGTGATGAAAATCGACTTTTCTCAATTGTACTGAAAACTGAAACAAAATTGTACTGAATAGTACTCAAATTTCTTAAATGTAATAAAACCAAACGAAAACATAAAAAAAAATATTTTATTAAAAAAAAAACCAGTAGCTATCAGTGTTATCATCGGCCAGTTTTTATAACCTCTCCCGCATTTAAGTGTTGCAAAATGTTGCATTTATGGAACAAAGAAGTCCTTTCACAAAATTTCATTCGCCTAGGTCGTTTCGTTTGGTTGGACTCTGTTGTGTTTTTAAAAGACAGTTAGACCGACGGACGGATTGACGTACATGGCTAATTCGTTTCAGAATTGCATCCTGACCTGATTCAGAATAATTATGGCTTATGGGGTATGTATAGGGTTACTCCTTCTTGGCGTTAGAAATGTAAGTGAATATTTATACCTTCCAGTTGAGGGTGTTATAAAGGAACATTTAATTGAATCTAAAGCTTGGTACGCAGTTCGAGCGAATTTAAATTTTAGCTGCTCTCCAATTTTTCTCTCCAAACATTAAATAAAATCCTAGCTAAATTTTGACATAGAGTGCGCTGTAAATATAAGTGTCACAGAAAACAGCTGTTCGTTGAAAATAACTTCCTTCAAAAATTCATCGAGTTATTCATTGAAAAATCTTATCCTTATCTACTTTTCCGCAGCGCAAAAGAACAGAAGAAAAAAAAAAACATTATTTGTAAAAATTTAGCTAAAAAAAATGTGTCGAACCATTAATGGGCGCGGTAAATTGTGACATATACATGCACTACAGTCTGAAATGAAAACTTAATTTTTTAGCTGAAGCAACACACCGCTCGGCTGAATGGATTCGCTTAAATTTAGCTCAGCTAAATTTTGGAGACAATTTTGTATGTGAGCTAAAATTTAGCACGACAAGCGTACCAAGCTCAAGGTAGGAACTTTAGTCCATGTACAGTACATACATATAAATAGATTCAGACTAGTCTTTGTATAGTCGTGTTAAAAATCACTTGTCCAACGGTCGATTGAGTAAACTCTAGGCTTTGTACAGAAAATCTACCATAATTGTCCAAGTGATTTGAACACGACTGTACCACATTCAGATAACAATCTGCTATACAAGTTCTTCATTTTCAAGTTTATTTTGTGAAGATCTGTTTTATTCCTAGAGCTGTGGCAGCCTTAATTTTTAATAAGATGTTCAGGTTCTAATAGTGCAGACATTACGCCTGCATTCGATTCTTTAGCTTTATTTTTTTTTTTGATAAGAAAACATTCTTTAAACGTTTGCGGAAGAATAAGAAGAAATACAAAAAGCACCCTGGACAATGCGGTGTAGGATTTGAAAATATGAACTCGTTGCATTCATTTTGCAAAATTCCTATTTCAGCCCAAAACTCAGAAATAGAAGTATGTTCCTATTTCTATCGTAGTCAGATAGACCTCTATATTCATGATTGATAATCTCAATACTTTTGTTCACCAGGAAAAACACCTTCAGACAAATTGGACGATTGAATTTATCTACTTAATCTTCCAAATGGCTGTTTGTGAAAAATGTTGTAATGAGTTAAAAAAAATGTCTCCGAAATCAAATCGCTTTTCCACATCTTCTAGGAATGCAGCAAATTTCAAAAGAAAATTTTTAACGAAGTACGAAGAGTAATGAATGCATTCAGAATTTTATAACAAAGCAGTGCGTTCAGCATATTTTTGTTTAATCCTAATATATGTCTGACTTGAAAGATTTATAAAAATAAACTTTCAAAAATTGAAAATAGTACAAATAGTACTGAAAATTGAGAAGTGGTACTTGCGTACTTGGGAAAGTCAAATTGTACAGAATTCAGTACAATAGTAAGCCTTTTTGCAACTATGCATGAAATATCGTTGCCGGCATTAATTTTGACATTTACACTAATTCACAGACAGGGTAATTTTGTTCCGGTGAGAATCGCCTGCCCTAAAAACACGCACATCTTTTGCACTTACTTTCCATAGTGGTTTGGCATCAGTAACTGAATAGTAAACCCCCAGATTAGACAGACGCCACCAAAACACAATGGCCGCCACAAGCTGAACGCTTGATAATTAAACAAACGAAACTCTGTCCAATGAGCGGCAAAATACGCTTGTCGTCATTGATTCGTTTGTTTATATGCCAGCTGCAAGGAAGCTGCAAGCAAGCAAAGATGCAAATGACGAAAGCGTGCGTATGAAGTGCAGCTACGTGGACAGTAGGCCTAAGGGTGGCTAGTCGCAATAAGTCCAGCCACCCTAAGGCCAAGGAAGTCCCATATTGATGTGATACCACATGATCAAATAATCTCTCAACTATCCGTTGAACCAGCATTAGCTAAACGAATAAAGCGTCTAAGCTGATGACTGTATTAGCGAGTTCGCCTAGATTGTCGAAGAAGTATTCCGAGATGTAGTTTTCTATGAGAAGAGAGGCTAGGCACGTGCAAAGGAGGTGAAGAATAGTCTCCTCCTCCTCGTTTATGCAGCTTCTACAGAAATCGTTGGAAGGAAGGCCCAGCCTGGGAGCATGTCTCCTAATAATACCTGCAGTGTCCAGCAATGACACCTACTTATAGCGGATTTTTTGGTGATACAAGATTGTTGGAGAGCTTGAGATCCATAATAGAGCCCGTTGTGCAGTTTGACCACCTACACGATTAGTAGCGCTTATCGCATTTTGTTTGATTAAAATCCTACACCTAGTGAGAGGCATATAGAGATTATCCTTTTCCGATAGAATCGGCATAGTTCTGCCATGCATAGCGAGCTCATCGGCGTTGAAATTTCATGGAATGTCCCTATGGGCCGGCAATTATTAATATAAATTATTCAGCCATAAGAGAAAAGCGGCAATTGAGGGCAGTTTTGGACTTGTGAAGATGACCGAGTCCAGGGTTAATCGTGGCTAGACTGTCAGTAAAAATGTTGATATCCCTTGCGGATATTACATTATACGTACACGGTACACCGTATGAGCCACGACAGAGCCTCCTTAATTGCCATGATTTCGGGCTGGAATGCATTTTATTGTATAGGTATCTAGAATATAGATGCGTGACCAGTTTGTTGACTGGTCCACAGACGTATTGCTTTCATACGGGTGGCTGCCTTTGCTACCACTTGCTGGCAATAAATGAAAAGGTATCCATAGCCGCTGATGGAGTGATCCTAAGCGCTCTACTGATGCAGCCGCATGCCGTTATTTTTAAACACGACTAAGGTGAGTGTAGTGTAGTGAATAACATTTTCAAGGGCAATCCACCAGCCGACAACGCTATAATGTAAATATAGGTCTATTATGACAGATACATAGGGCTAATATATAATTCGTTACCAATATGTACCTTTTCTGCAGCCGTAGAAACCGTGGTTGCTATCTGAAGCCACTGCTGAATATTATGTTTCCAGCTCTATTTGCTGTCTAGAATGAGGCCTTATACTTGATCCTTTCAATCTACAATATTTTTGAAATCCAAAGTGACACCATACCCGTTCCCAACCACGGGTTTTACTCTTTTTGGTTTCATCTTAACGGCCAGATTTGGTGAAAAGTATCGAAGCTGTTAAGTGAGGTATGATGGTAGTATTTTGAATTTACAACTTACAATTTATTTATTGGAAAATGTAGGTAAGAATTAAAATTTGAGGCATAATTTTGTGTGCACAAGAAAATATAATATAGGGCACGTTTTATTGTAAAAGCCTAGGGCCCAGCCAGGAACTCGAATAGCAAACCGTTTAAACCTATGTTGGCATTCTCCTATCAGGAAAGCGTATAGCGGATCTCTTCCGCCCACAATGAAGAATGATCACAAAGAAAAATCTAACGCATTTGACCCAATCACCAATAAATGACATGCGCGACAAATGCATATTTGGATTGTTGATGAGTCAAAAAATGTCTTCTTTGGACGCAATCAAGTTCACAAAAAGCCTTATGACAACATGATTTATTTTGTCTCCGAAATATCTGGACCAGCGATGCCGATTGCGAATTTTCGAGTGAATTGTTTTCAGAAGAAAATAGGAGTATTTTGCTTAAAAGTGAAGTGTCGTTATAAGAATTTAACTTTTTATTTTTAAGGACTATAAATACGAGAGAAAAACGAATCAATCTTTATTACAAAGATAAAATACTATAGGGGTATATTCACGATTATCAGATATCAAGTCTAGTATCATTGTGAAAGTGTAGATAAAGTTCTCTTCCACTATAAAAACAAAATATACTTGCCACACTTTTACACGTTTACTACCTATACCCCAAACCCAAACCAGTAACAGAAAAATACAACAGTGTAAGATATACAAGTTCGCAAATTCAACTGTTTTTTGTCATTTGCTTCAGTCTTGCTATGGGGACTAGAAAAAGTGTGTTCACGATGTGATAAAACAATATTATTTTACAATTTTACCAAACCTCATAAACCGAATCGTGCATACGGAATAGGTACCCCTTATATTAAGGTAGGTACCTACAATTCATTAATTTTCAAAATTATTTGAATTCGTATTGCCAGTTATTACTAAACGTTAACAAACTTTTAAACTAAGCTTTATTGTATTTCAATACTGCATTTTTTGGCGGTGCCCAGTTAGGGCTGCCAGATGAAATTTTATTAAAATCGGGACACCAAGGCCCGAAAATCGGGACAAATCGGGACATACAAAATACATACATTTTTATACACGCAATTAAGGAAAACTAAACGTTTTTTAACTTTACCTATACAATACATGCCTTAAAAACACCAATGAAATAATAGTAGGTACTTCAGGAACTTTCAATATTCAGTTTCAGTTAGGAATGGATGGATACATAAACATATTTCATATATTTATTGTTTGAACTTATTTTAGAAATAAGAAATAATTTTAGGTGATCAAAGAATCCGTCGTATTCTCGGAATTTTGATACGAACCCCGAAAGAACTATCACAGAATCCGTCATAGCGGGTATTTTTCTTTGGGGGTTCGTAGCAAAATTCCGAATAAGGCGGATTCTGTGATCACCCAGATAATCTGACCAATGAGATCTTCCTTAAAGAACCTGCAAGAATCTTTACAACTATATTCGCAATTAAAAAGTAGCCTTCTTAGCCACGGGCACATGTCTTATGTTTTTGTATAGCAAACCAAAGTTTTGCGATGACTTATTAAACAGGAGAAGTCATGTCAATTATGATTAAGGACATCCTTTCATATATAAAACAGTTTGTCCTAACTAATTACCCATTGGTGATCAACGCCCAGCCTGGCCCAGCCCATACGATAAAATAGGAAGCTAATATGTACTTATTTTGAAACAAAATTCTGAAGGAAAATTCAAGTGACCAAGTGGCGGTGGCATACGAGTGGTGTAGCAATAGAATAGCGACAAAGTGGTATGAAATTGATTTAACGCCCACTGAAGTGGCAATCAACGTATGGTGTTCATAAAATGTTATCATAATGTTGAATACTATGCTTGGTCGTCTCGCATGTTTTTAGTTTCTGAGTAATCAAAAATTCTCAGTTGTAATGCAAAAATCCACGTCGTCACCATCCGCCTGCCACTCTCTGACTGGCATCACGCCACCTAAAAAATACCACGTCGCCCCCACTCCGCTTTAATCCCCGCGTCTACATTGGTCCACTTGGTCACCACGCCACTGCCACTGTCACACCAATTGACTGCGCTCCTTGCTTTATATTTCATCTGATCAAACACGTCTAAAGCAATCTATACCTATATGAAATAGCGAATGCCAATTTTTCTGATTTTGGTAATTTTTGTTTGGGCTCAAGAGGGGTTCAATTTGTATGGGTAACATTTTTTTTATCCTATCGAGCACGTAGGAAAGTTTATTAGGTACATATATACTTCTATAACAAAAGCGAAGCTTCGAATAAATTCTAAACAATATTCGTTATTAGAATCAAAAAACACCAACCGCCACATACAACACTGCCGCAGTTTGTCTGAATTTGAAATTTATGATTATGTACATATTTCCATATGGATAAATGCATTCAAAGCAACAGTTGCAATTTCATATAGTCGTTAAGTTTTGTAACACCATGTTAATATTGTTTTATTTTTTATTTCCGATCATTTTCAAACGAAGTAGAATAAAAAGAAAGAAAATCGGGACAAAATCGGGACATGGTTCAAATATCGGGAATGTCCCGCCAAAATCGGGACGTCTGGCAGGCCTATGCCCAGTTCTTAAGCCCATCTGGAAAAACAATTCCTTTAAGAAGCATCACTCTTAATTAATTTAGTTTGGGAAAACCCCTTTCTACTATGTATATGGGGAAGGCACAGACAAGCTCCTACAAAATCTTTTAAATGAGGGTACATAGATTTTTTGAGACGGAAGACTGAATTGCAAAACTTTTGAAGATTTTCCTTTGTCCAAAGTTAAAAGCCTCCATTCGGCTTCTAGGTTTTCTATATTCTCCTCTGTTACTAGATTCGGAAAAAGTGTGATTAATTCTAGAAGACTTTCCACCAAAGATGAAGGGTTTAAAATTGTATTTCTGAATACAATTTCATCTCAAAATGACGTGAAAGCGCGGGAACTCGTATTGAAATTCTTAATGTTTACAATCTAAATCAGAGTTTTCCTCGGAGTCTTCACAACAGAATCTATCGATATTTGAGCCAATAGTCTCTGCAGCTAGGCTCTATAATCTATTATGTTACCTTGTAATTTTAATTACCTGTTAATAAACAATAATAATAATAATAGAATCTATCGAATAAATAAAATGAAAGTTATCGATATGAATGGGTGCGTTCGTGTTTATTTGACTGATTTAGTGTTATCGGTTTGAGTAAAATGGGTGCGTTCTGTTCAGTAATTTCACAAAAATTTGTGAGGTCAAAAAAGTGAAGTGTAAATTGTGTGAGGCCAAAAAAGTAAAAGTGAAGTGTTTTTGCAAAAGTAGCCGAAGTGTTGGTTTGAAAACGTAGTGAAACACTTCGATCGAAGTGACAACGACGTCGCTGATCTGGACTTAGATAGCGCAGTTTATCTAAATGATTGACCACAGTTATTTCTTGGCAAAAATGAGATACAAAACGCACGATGTCATCTCTGGACGGGAAACTTCTTAACGGATAAAATATGTTTATTCGAAATATTCATAAAAATATCCTAGAGGCTTCATCCGCTAAGCTTCCTTTTGCACGTCATTACCTATACTTAACAACTTTTCAACCCCTTTCTTGACACGTAAAACACTTAAAAAAAATATTAAGAAATGGCCTAACTGAGTTAACCAGGCCACCTTGCAAAGCTCGTTCAAATAAATCGAATTCAGAAAACTAAACCACTTTAGCCAAAAATGAATATTAATGCTATAGCTAGGTAGGTACAAAACGCTTTCCATAAACAAGTGCTATCACCTTTCGTAGATATAATTTGATTAACGAAGACACGTGTAACGTGTATAAAATCAACAAATTTCGACTTACTTAACACGGCCTTAGCGTTTTCGTGATTTTCATCTCCTTCGGATGTCGTTCAATGTCCCAGAACCGGAGTGGAGTGGAGCCCCGCTTTTGTGTGTTTAATTTGTCAATTTATATGGAAATTCAATTTGAATTACATGGAAATTTCTTGCACGCTCTCGTTTCACAATACCTCTGATCCCGTTACGCCATGCCATGTAAAAGTCATATCGAAAATACGAACCTAATTCCAAATAATCAATTAACTAAATAATTGAAGTAATTTTCAATTGCCAATGAAATTTGCATATCATTTACCGATAGCTGGGGCATTGATGTGTTAAATATGCCGCACCAAAATCCACTAATCTGCGTATAATATATGCATTTCATTTTTTTTTTTAATTGCATTGGCTAATGATCACAAATTGTAGGGTTGTGTTGGTATTTATTTGCTCTGAATTTAAACTTGCTTTAGGTAATTTAAATTTATTGAGCCATATTGTTTATGAAATAGTTTTAATCCAATTTTTGTTTTTGGGCGAAGTGGGCATTTAAATGAAAGCTTAAAACCTTATAGGGTTAATGTGGGATTATAGAGAAGGATACTTTCGTGTTTACTTTCTAATTGCGGCCAGTTTCTTGTTCCACCATAAACCTACCTATGTGAAGTTTTAGTTCTCAGTTTTGCCACTGGAAAAGCCCTTAGGAATGCATCTTTAAAAACAGTGACTGTTTTCGCAGCTTTTTGGTCGATGTCCGTCGGGCAATTTAGATTAGGTAGGTACCTTCTTGTAAAAGGTTTTTGCTTTTCTCGATCTCTTTGCTAAGAAGGTCCCAGTCAGCTTTTCTAAAATTTCTGTATGACTGAGGATGGTTGCTGCAATTTTCCACAAGAAATTCGATCAGACTGTGATCTGAGTAGGACTGCTTACGCAAGACGTTCCATTTATCAATAAAGGGTACTAGAGCTGTTGAATAGTGTTAATTTTAAATATTGGTGTATCACCTCTATTACCTACTAAAAGATAATGAATTCAAAAACTGACTCACCGAGGGGGTTGATATCTCCACTGACCGATTGTGAATGATGGGCATTTTCATCATATCCCATTATCAGGTCCAATTCTTCCTGTTCAGATTTTTTGACTAAGGCGTGGGTTATTGGAGCTGGCGGTCCTTCTTCTCCGTAGGACATGTAAACGGCTAGTATAATCAGTGGGCGAAGTCCCCTCCGTGCTCTGTTCAGGCATTACCACGGTCTGGTATAGATTTCTCTAGGTAGATAGAACTAATAAGTTAATATGTTTTACACGTTCTATTCTTACTCTCCGCTGCGGCTTGATGCAGTAGGTTACTAGATCTTTATGATTTAGCCCACATATTTTGCCACGGGATATCTATGGCTCTTGCACCAGGCCATGTTTCTATCACTTAAGAGATAGAAGAGGTTAGCGCTGGTATACTGTTTATTTGAACAGCCTTCATAATTGTTCTTACTTGATCGTCCCTCACCCTCCTCTTTATCGTAAGAATAGAAATAATTTTGAGAAATAAAATAGAATAAATTCTTCCAACAAGCAGCTCATTTTATTGCTTAAATAGTCACCCTTATTCTACGTGGCGTTTATATTAAGCGACAAACGGCGTTTTTTTAAATCGGTATTCCATGTGGCGTGTTTCTAGGCGTTTTACGTCGTTTAACGACATGTATGTGGCGTTAAAGTAGTTTGGAACACAAGCTCTACACAGTTTTTCGCATTCTGACTGTCGTTTTAGTTGCACAAAACGACTCATAAAACGCCGATTATTGTTGATTACAAATTCTTAAACGACTAGGATGCAAATTTAAGAAAAAACATGTGAGTTTCGGTAATTGTTTATATTTATGCAGTGATTTCATAATTCTCTTATGATTAAGTGTGGAAATAACAAACCCCGATCAAATGAAATTCCAGCCTTTTGGTAAAACATCATTTTTGCACAATTCCTTTCTTCTTCCGTGTAATGCATGTTTATCCAGTGTGGGTATATATTTTCTTCGATGACGGTAAGCATGTCTGTTATACTTTTACTAAGGGTTGGTTGGGCAAGACTCAAATTAAAATCATTCCCTCCACCGCAAGAAAACGCAATGTCGAAGCCAGTTTTAAAATGACTGGCACTTTAAAATACAAAACATAAATACCTCCATCAGTTTAGAAAACGAACACTTTATTGACCTCGTCTTCTTGATTTAAACTGATGTAATATCGCGACCATTGGGACTGTTCAACACATTTTTCGTTTGGTTTTGTTTGGATTTAAATTCCGTGTGTTAAACAATTTACCAAAAGAAAAAGCTTTTGCTGCCATAGATACCTACTTGTCAATTATCAGTTAGGCCCTGTTTAGTCGCAAAAAATTGAAATGTGTGTGCTTCATTTTTTGCGACTAAACAGACGCGCGATTGAAATCGCATGTGTGTTTCGGGCCTTATTGGTGTGGAACTCATGTGGAATGTAAAATAAATGGGAGAGGAGGCGTTCAATGAATAGAATACAAATACCGATACTAAAATGACACTAAGGGTGAGTATCACCCCCACCCAGAGTAAGGAGCTTTTCTTTTCTTCCTTTCAGTGTTCACATTTTCTGAATAGGTCCACTTACTTCTATTCAGGTTATACATATGTGCCCCTTTACGAATCTATACTTGGAGCTTACTAGATATCATTCCCTAGGTCATGAAAGTGCCAACTCAGAAAGCTAGTCCCAGACGCAGTATCATAATTAAATGTTAAACCCAAAAAGTTAAAACCCATTCCACTTGATAAACCGATTTCTAGATAACACTGATCATAAGAATCCTCCCAAAACCATGTAGAACAAGGTAAACCCATTTTTTACCACTGTGGTATGAATTGCATTTTCTACCCGAATGTTCCCCCACTACAAGCCAAAACATCGAATATTACATCCGTTCAACTCGGAATCAACTATTAATTATCTGCTTGGCGATGAGAAATGAATTCTAATGATGCCATTCATGGGTCCGTCCAAAAATCCAACTCTACGCCTATGCATGAAGTCTGTAATTTCAAAATTCGCTAACCGTGCCAAAAACCATTCCCATTATTAATTAAAAGTGATGCTATCCTGTAGCCAGTGTCTATATAACGTAAAACTAGACCCCCTTCACCAATCGGTATACCTATGCTTCTAAATTATACCTATTGCCGGAGTTAGGTACCATCGTGTCTCATTGAAGTGTTACAACGAATCTGGCAGATTAACTAAGTTAATTACTGGCTTGTCCTGTGTCACCACTTCTTGTCGTATGGCCACGTGATATGCCCGAAAGCACGTACGTTTGCGAAAATGAATTCGTCGTACGAGAATGCCGTCGTGTTTGGTTGATTTTTTTCTCGGCGGGCGGCTCCTCAGGTCCCAGTTGTATGGGGAGGGGAAGGCGGAAGGTTAGGTCATTAGTGTTGAAACTATGTCAAATCAGATAACTGAAAATCACATCCACCTGCCTGTCCCGACCTCAGTTATAGGTACGTTTTGCAGTGTTAAATTAAATGTTAAAACTTGTACCTAATTGCTATATGCTTGCTGGCAATAAAATATTTACTTGAGGCTGGGTTGGGCCAGAACTGAAAATTCGAAGCATAAGCATACCTTTTATCCCACTTATAGGACTTTTAAGGGGCTCCAGGAAACACCTATACACATAAGCTTAATTAATAAACTTCCATTAGCATAATATATTTGACAACGTTTTTACTTCAATCTTTTAATATGACACCGAACATAAAAAAATAACCAACAATTACTTGGCGACTCTCAGACGAGAGTATATTTTCCTGACTGACATGTGTTTCCTTCTTATTTAAGTCTACTCAATGTGTCACTCCTGAAGGAATAAAAGTGAAAGTATTTAGGGACATTTTGACGCTTGACACGCACACGACTGACAGATTGAATTACTGTCGAGAATGGCTTTGGGAACTTTTTTTCCGCATGTAAATTAATAATTCATTTTCTACCTATACAGCTATAAATTGTTCTAATGAGCATAAATGAAACAATTTATGTTTCGTCAATGTAAGAACAGAAAGCAGGTGAATCTATACCCATAACCCGATTGTTTGAAAGCAGGTTCTTTGATGTTTCACTTATGTGTCATTGAAGAGAAGTGTCATTTATCAAAAACGTATCTTACGAAAATGGTATCGGAATTGTTTAAAAAAAATTGCACAGAACCTGAAGCAACTAAGTGCATTCACTCTTTGACAGAGCCTAAATTTTAAAAACGTTTTTCCGATAGACGTAAAATTTTGAAGCTGTACCTCTGACATTATGGTTGTATAGATTGAAAGTGCACTCAGGTAAAAAGAACTGACTAATAGTTCCGAATTTGGTTGCGTCCAAAGGGTTGCCTTGGTTTTATGTTGCCTTTGTTGTGTCCACTTTGAGATGGCTCTATTCTGGAAACAAAAGGGGTTTTCTTTAGGTTGGATTAGGGAGGCAGTTGCACCATCGAGGCCCGTTGTGATTACCGGTTTAATTACATAGTACTTGTTAGTAGTACATAGCTAACAAAACCATTCGGATCTGTTGGATGAAACACTTCTTTGATGGATCGTTCATCGTTCAAGCAATCGAAGAACTGGGCTCCCAATGCAAGAGAAGTGGCGTTCTTGAAGGGCTGAGGAGTGGCTATGTTCCACATAGGTTCTATTTTCTCTTCATCTCTGCAACATCATTTTGCCATTTGGCAGTGTCCTATGTTGGGGTTAGATGATAGATCGTTGAACCCGTTCACTTTGATAGGTGTGTTAGAGCAGTTTCCAAGACGTCGCGTCGCAAGAAGTAGGAGCATGCGTAGGCGACTACCTTAATACAGAGATGTTAAAAAATGATTTAAGAATTCGCCTGACTGATATATTCCATAGGTGAGGAGATAGGACTCTCCCTTGCGGCGTCCCCAAAATTGCTGTTAATGGTTCAAATGTTTTAACCCATCAGCTAATCAGAAAAGTGTGTACCTTGAGTGAAGAGTTAATAATTCATGTATTTAGGTTGTAGAAAGGGGACTGCCCGATGGTTCTAGTAACTAGTAGGTTTTCAAAGATCAGCTTTCAACATTATGCTTGCGCACCATATAAGGAACCTCTAACTTCGAAATTGTTCCTTACTTGCATGTTGCATGTTCAACATGAAAATAAAATGAGGTAGCTACTTTCTAAACGGTTTCATTTTGATCATAGACCACCACATCTGCTCTACATCTACTGTTTACCCGATGGTTACAGAGATTTATAAATTTACAATCAGAAAGAAATACATCAAACCTATTACGAATCTTTGGTCAGTGATTAATCGCAATCATTGAAACACATTTCAGAGTACAGGCGCCTAAATATTTAATAGAACAACACAGTTCGTTGTCTAATGTTTTTCCAGAACTGATCATAGTCTGACGGTTGTTCAGGACTGCCATGGTTGTGATCACTAGTTGTTATATAATAATTTTCTAGAATAAAACTAGTGATGGTGTAGGATTTTTTTCAAAACTAATCTGGTTAATGGTCGTGGTCTAATGTTTTCCAAGAACTAATCTGCTGGTGCAGTAGGGAGTTATTGATTGGCCTGTTCGTTCTTAATCCATAACGACTTCTTCTTATGTCCTTATCTGAAAGAAAAGTCTTAAGAAAATGCAATCCAAATTAGAGAAAGAGAGAGAGAGGCATATGAGCTTGACCCCATGTATAAAACGTATAGTTGTACCGTCAACGAAGTTCATCTCAATCAACCTCAACCTCTTTAAAAAGTAGATGATGATATCCTTGGCATTTTCAAGACAAATTTTATTGTAAAATATTCAGTCATGGTTTGCATTGACTATGGCATGAAAGGAGACGACCTAATGACCAACTATGGGATACGACATCGACAAACAGAATTTTTGGCATTTGAGTTAGCTGGGAAATATAGAACGAATGCACATCAACGCTCTAGCCCGTAAAGCTTTCGATTCTAATTCAGAGAGCCCACGCAGTAGACGAAGACCTGGCCTGGTACTCCGCAATATCAGAAAATGACCCGAACCAATTTTAAATGTGCAACTGGAGACTAAGGACAGGGCTAACTGGATAGACTTGCTAGTTGAGACCATAGTTTACCTACCCTGAACTGTAGCTAAGCACCTGACTTAGATTTTGGCAAAGTATCTTATCTTCATAGCTTCATGTTACTCTTTATTTCTCTATAACGTCAAGTTGCAAACAATTCCCAATTTCGTTAAGAACTTATGAAGGGTAGGAATACCATTATCTAATAAATCAAGATTCAACCGAAAAAAAAGCTAATCTTTGTAAAACGAAAAATGTTTGTTTCAATCTCTTTTGACGCACGCACAAAGATTTAATCCAACTTTTTGGATGGCCATTAATCAACCTGACTAAGGCTACGGCAAAGGAGCAATATTGTGTTTCACAATATACAATAATCCTTTTTCTGCATACCAGAAGGCTTGGCCCCAAAAATTCAAGAAAAGTTGATAAATCATTGCGTCAATGAGTTCAATGTTAGATGAACGATTATGCCATCATGGCAATATTGTAGCACTTTGCCTGATGCCATCGGTGTTCAAGAAGATGGTCATGTATATAATGTCTCCTATTTGAGCAGCTTCACAAGGGTATAGCTGTTTGAAAGGGGAGGACGAATGCCTTTTATCGATCAACCGATTGGTGTAAAATGACATGAAATATTTGCATTCTTTCATGGGAGATGGTTCTCTCCTGTGATATAGCCACACATAACTTGTCGGAATTTTTGTTCATGCGATATGTAAGTTATGAACATGTCGACGGATGATTCCATTGCAGCAATTTCCCATCGATTGAAATGATAAAATTAATGGTCTGGGTGATAACGGGTTGCGGAATGAAGGGAGGATAGTTGGAGCTATACAGTGTACAGGTATAGGTAGATATTTGTATTTATATATGTTGTGTCAATCCCTGATCCCTATTACTGTAGTAATGTTCAAATAATGGTAAATGTGCTCAAATGGTTTTATTGGTGAGAGAAGCACAAAAGCATACTTTAAACATGACACGAACTGTGATGGTTTAAATTCCATATAAAATTTCCTGTTTTGCTAGAATGTGGTAAACACTAGACAATTTCATCATGATTTAAAGTTCAGTTCAGTTTCAGTACGAATGAGTAATGGCGGTATATACCAGGTATTAAGCCCTGAACAGAGGATAGTTAAACGCACTAGATCGAGTGTTTTCTCAAAAACCTGGATTGCTTAATTTTGCAGACAGGTTCTTGCATTCGCCTTGCCAAGTCGTCTCCTGCTACTTTGAAAATCTCACCCCGGTAAGCCGTACGCTTCAGCAGCTTTGCTTGACTTAAGTTTGGCTATCGTTATCCTCATTTCGTGTTGGCCGGAAAACTGAAACTTGCACTATCCTCGTGACCCTAATATGCCATTAGACAATTATATGCTCAGGAGACACCCAAGTCCCCTAGTGTAATTATGACAATTCATTATGCAGCGAAATCGATTAGCCTGAGTCCGTTTCCGGAGGTGTTGTCGTGTATGCTTTGCTTTTATAGAATTTAACTCCAAATATTTAGCTATGTCAGAGTAGCACACGTATATAAGGTGATTTTTGACGGCAGTATTTATTTAATTTAGTTAGACTTCTGACTGAAGACTCATTCAACTAGTCAATTCCAACAAAGCGTTATAGTGTTGCAATTTAGTTCATTTGAGAGTTCGACCAATTTAGTTCAAATCACGCTACTGAACTAGTTCGCTTATTTTAGTTCAGTTTAGTTCAAATTAGTCAAATTCACAGAAAATACAAAAAAAAAAAAAATAAATAAATAAAAAATAAGGATTTGTTGAAAATAAAAAAAAGATATAAGTGAGTAAGCTGAGCTTTTCTCTCATGACATGATTGTCTTCTGTGTCTGGAACACACATTATGTCATAAAGAAGAAATCATGGATTGTTTTCTTTAAACTAAGTACACGCGATTGTGTCCCAAATGTCGTACCACCGTCTGAACTCACAATTTTGTCTGACAATATTGTCAGAAAGTGGGCGCAGTAGCGCAGTGGTTAGTGTGTTGGAGGGATCCCAGGTTCGATCCCCGGAAAAACCCAAATTACATCTTAAAGTTTTTTCTACTGCGCCACCTCTCGCGAACGTCTGACAAACATCCGAGAGTATGAATGTCATGAAAAAGCTTCTCAATTCAGTTGTTCGGACTCGGCATAAAATTGTAGGTCCCTTCCATTCGTCACAAAAATAGAAACAAGCACAAAACGAATGTTTGCGAGAAGCTAGGCCTTGGGTGTCTCCCGCCTGTTGCGCCACCTATTTATTTTTTTTTTATTTATATTGTCAGAAAAGTCATTGTAAGCAGTAGGTAACCAGTGGTTTAGGAGCGAAATTTGCTTTTAACCGATGGACAATAATTCAGAAGATATTTATACGAACAGCAGAGGTGAATGGAATTTAAATTCCAACTGGAATTAGAAAAGTCGAAAAAAAATATCGTACACAAAGAAAGTACAGGGTGAATGGGGTTGTTGGATGCGCAGAGTATAAACTACTCAAAGCCCTGAGGTAAGAGATCGCCGACGCGATCCACATTCAAAAGGCACCTCGACAATTACAGAAAAAAAGTTGGGTCAAGCTGCCAATGGAAACGTGTCGATTTCCTGGATGCTCGCATATTGGTGTCATGATGTGTGGAGTCACCAAAGCTAGAATTCCATCGAATTGTGTTCAGTCCATTCGCAAAAAATTGTGATAAAGTTCCGGCTTCTCAGCTTGAAATTTGGAGTAGAATCCTTCCCGCTGACAACGGGCCACCCACTCCTTTGTCCAAACGCTTTGTCGTCTTTGTATCAATTCCTCGAGTTTTTCAACGCTTAGAGTTAAAATAGTCGCAAGTTCAATATTTTGTCCCATTATCCGTACTGCAAAAATTAAGAAGCAAAAAGTTTAATTTGTCTGGCAATGTCTTACAACGAATAGACTCATTTTTCATATTCATCTGACCACCATGTGAACACACAACCTGACAACGTTATCAGAAAAGTTATTTGGGACAAAATCTTACAACCGTCTTTTGTATTGTAAGATAGTTGGCCATTGAAGCTCATTGTCAGTCATTGTCGGAGGATTGACAGATCTGACAATCGTGTGTACTTAGCTTTAGTTTATTCCGTTTGTATGAAAATCACTGCGCGGTAGGTACTATAATAATAATTTTTAGTGTCCAAGCTAAATTTTACGAAGTCACGAAAATTTCCATATAAAATTATCTATTGTGATCGTCAAAAAATAATTTAATTTACCTAATAATTTTAAGGTTAAAAATGATTATTGGTAAGGCATATTAAAAATAATAATACCCGCTAGCTATACTATAGTATAGCGAACTATAGTGAACTAGTTCATTGAACTAGTTCGTTCGCGTGCTCAATACTCGCGGTTATAAGATTAGCATGTTCTGCTCAGTCCATATGAACGAGACCTTTACTGGATGTCTACTATAATAATTGTGAAAAAAAAGGACAACTGATAATATGCATGAGACAGTTTATGTGTGCTTAGCCAGGTGTAGTACTGACTTTGTTCCCAAAAGTGCAGCTAGTGAAATTTTGCGTCCTAAACGATGATGCCAGAAACATTTCAAAGGGTATTTTTTTGGGAATATATAGCTAACTCACTTTTATTTTTACATAGCTATGCAAAACTGTTATACCTACTCACTTTTGGTTTTGCATGTAAAAGTAAATGTGACCAAGCTATAGATTCCCAAAAAAATACGCCTACAGTCAACAAAGGGCGGTAAACTACTGGCTCTAACTTTTTTATGAACACTATCATTAATATCGTCCAAATAATTTGCCCGTAATAAAGGATTGGTCATGAGCGACTTAAAACAAATACTAATAACTGAACTAATTTCTTTGATGTAATTCCCTTTCTATAAGAGTATAAAGATTAGTACTCTGTCGTAGTAGGTATAATCAGTTCATGTAGATTCAGGAAACGCGCGGTAGAATCAAGTGAATACAGTTTTATGTGGAAAAGTTCACTAGTACGCTTATGTTTGAAACGCTCTATGCTGCATATCTATACACTATCCATAACATAAATATACCTACCTTAGCAATAGCATATTCCGACCTCAAATATGGTCAACATGCTTAATATGCACTTTTTTACTTCAATTCGTTTCGTACATAGCTATATACCTACATAATGTAGAAAGCCACCCGTACACCAAACAACCATTCTTTGCAATGCCCGTTTACACTTTCCATTAATTGTTATTCACTTTTGGCCACACTCATTTAATTCGAGAAAAAGCTTTTCCAGCAATTTTGCAATAACTTCCACCAGCCAGCGACAGAAAAAAGTATATGCCCAAGTTCTGACCAGATTGTCGTTTTTTTCGCAACCAATTCGCTCGCAAAAAACCTTGGCGACACCGTGCTGTATTCAAGGGGACCGTTTTACGACTCATTGGACGACCATTATCTCCATTTTATTGCCAAAGTTTATTACAATTTTTTATTTTTTTTCATTTTTTCATCGCACCCCTGCAAGAAAGCCGAGTACAATTTTAATATCTCTCTGGCTTGCCGATGTGTCCTTGTACCTACAAATTCCATTTCAAACCGATAACCGTTTTGGGGGTGGACCAGAAACCATAAAAACAGTATACAAACAAAAACAACAACAACAACAACCTTGCTACACAACAATATCATGAAATTTTCAACCGAATAAGCACTGAAACAATATAAATTTGCATTTGGACTATAAAAAAAAAAAGTGTTGAAAAATGAATTCGTTGGACGGGGGCTACAGCGACACCGTTTAACTTTAGCCTTTCCAGGGATAATAATTTGCCAACAAGAAGCGTATCACCTCGAACAACGTTGCACAAGTTGACTTCTTGTGTTTTCGGGGTTTATCGCTGATAACTTTTGCTTGCATTGATGTCATACAGATGTAGGAGGTCGACGGGACCATCCTTTCATCTGCTGGATTATGCGAGAAGTTACTCCTTATCAAGTTTTTTATTTTACAATTTTTTTCCATACAATTTTAAACATGTTAAAAAAGTTGAGATACATCAAGGTACAGAAGATTTTTTTATCTATTTTTGCGTAATTTTCTCGATACCTCGATTGAGTTTTACCAAATATAAACAAAAACCGATAAACAAAGGAAACTGTTGGAAACAAAAACCAATATATTATGCATCACAGGTAGATACGAGTTCTGCCAGACTCATGAGCAGATGCAAAAGTTGGCTCATTCCATCCATTGGAAAAAAATTATGTTAAGCAGAAAACTTCAATGAAGGATGAAAAAGCGGGCCAAACCTATTGGCATTCGGTGTTGTTTAAACATCAGTTGCCCGTATAGTTTGGGTGTCGCTCTATCTTAAGAGGGTGATCCGGCGCACTCCTCATCCATCCTCACACATTTATGTAACAGCTCTTCGTCTGTTCCGAACTTAATCGAGAGGTTCGTTAGGGAAGTAACAATGTATGGTGTGGTGGGTGACTCGCAACTTACCAGTAAAAATCCGTTTTCAATAATTTCTAAAAATAAGCCAGCGCGTCCTGAAGTTATGAATCCCATTTCATGTTATCTAACCCCAAAATATTCAATCTAGTTCGAGTTGAAAATTTCTGACGTTTTGAAGGTTTTCGCCCCCCTGAATCAAGAAGCATTCTCATTCGCAAGCTAATATTGGTTGGTTAGTGAGTTGGTAAGAGAGGAGAAACCTGTAGGTACTTAGACCAGTGTAGATCGATGTCCTAAAGGTTTATGACTCCTGCACTCCAGAAACATATTAAAAATCTATACGGATTGGTCAGTTATGGACAGCTCTTCTAAGTTCTCGAAAAGTAACTACCAAGGATTCTATTTCGTATATGTGACAGAGCGCTGGGATAGTAGCTAAGAAAATGTTGGGTGTCCTCCTCATCAGCGCATCCTATGCACAGGTCAGATGATGATTCCGATTGCCAAGTCACTTAAGTTTTACGATTTTTATGGAAGTTCAATATTCACTTCAGATTATTATCCGGTATAAGACTTAGGTAGAGGTTCATCAACCCAAATCTGGGCGAGGTATCGGTTCGGAGGTTCGTCAGTAGGAATACACCACACGGTGCGGTTGATCTCTCATCTTTTTTCGAACTTACTTACTTACTTAAGGTGGCACTACAGTCCGGGGTGGACCTGGGCCTCAACCAACAAGCGTCTCCAGACAGCACGATCTTTGGCCAACTGGCTCCAGTTTCGAACGCTAAGTTGGTTAAGGCTGCTTACCACTTGCGTGTGCCACCTGAGTTGCGGTGTTCCTCTACTGCGCCGTCCCTCGGGTGTGGATTCGAAAATCTTTCGGGCCGGAGCATTCACGTCCATTCGCTCTACATGACCCAGCCACCGCAGTCGTTGGAACTTAGTGGTTAATAAAAATCAACACATATAGACAATACGGTTAGGAATCTACTGCAGAAAAAATTTGGCCTGGGGGTCGTTCTCCAGAATACCTACCGAACTGGTCTTGTTCACAAGGAAATACAAAATTTCCAAGTTTTTTTGCAACAAAACTGTAGGTACAAATTGCTTCAGTAAAATTGCATAACCTTCTCTATCCCTATTTTGACTTGGCAGCTTTGTTATGAATCAGTTTGAAATAATTTAGATAGGTAGGCACATTAATATGTTATTCGTATGTAGTAGGGGGCGTGGGAGTAACACCTCCTAAATGCTTTACATTTGGGATGTTCTCTTTCCAAACCCAATTGCCGATAGCTAATAATTATTTATTCATTCAGTTCTCGTATGTTAACAAAACTTCGATTAGCCAATTCGATTGACTTACATTGTAATGTCATCGAAATGATTATTTCAAATGTCATAATTATTTATTAAATAGCAATAATTGCAACTGCAAACAGATTTTGATAAAACAAAAACAAAATATGTATACTTACCTACATAAAAAATTAAATCCCTATTATAAAATTGGAATTAATTTAACTTATTGCTAATCAATTTGAATATATTGGTATCTACTGCATATAGTAATCATTATGAATTCTTAATTAGAAATTTTATGAAATTTTGTTTATGTATTTGGATTAAAGTGTAATCTTAAATGGACCAGATATGTAGCTATTATTATTTTTTTTTTTTTTTTGCTAAAGGCGAGCGACGCATGGCAAGAACGGGTCAGTTAGTTAAATATAAATTTTGCAGGATCTAGCAGGAAAAAATATTTTTTAGCCGGAAAAAAAAAAAATCTGCCGGCATAATTTCTAGCAGATTTTTCTGATCTGGCAGAAAATCTAGCTGAATTCTTAATATTTTTTTGTTAACTCGCATGCAATCAATAACACTTTCACATCGAACAAACCCAAACTAAATTATTTTTAAGCTGGAAATAACTCAATGAACAATACGTTTGTTTAACGTGGACCATATGGCGCACTAGTGCGCACTGGGATAGCACCGTACCGTGCGTCGCGTTCGATATAGTACTGAGTTCGCACTGACAAATGTGCAGCGAGCAGATCAGCTTTGTCCAAAGAGCTGACAGACATGTCGAGCTATGCATGTATGGTAATTAAATTATGTATATTTATGTAGCTATATTTCTTTTTTCCAATTCTGTAAAGATTGAGTGAAAATAGTAGGTAGATAGAATGAGAAAATAAACAAAAAAGCTGGCAAAGAAGTGAAGAAGAAAAAATGGCTTGAATTCTTGAGAGCACAAAAACTATTTCGAATCTGAGTGGTATAGATACGTAGGTAGGTACCACAACCACATAGAAATAGACCGTCGACTCCTCCCATAACGTCGGCTAAAGATGCAAACCTCGTAAATCCACTTTTTGCAAAAAATTAGATTTTTGTATATATATATAGTAGGAACTGAAATGTATGCCTGGCTTCAAAGAACAACATTTTATTGTTGTATTAAATGGCAAAAAAAGACAAAAAAGAAAACATCTTAAATCCAAGTATGCTTTTTAAAACGGGAAAACCACGTAAATCCACAGCTTTTAGTAGAAAAAGTGGTTTGTACACGAAGAGTGCAATTAAAAAGCCTTATTTATTGGTAAAAAATAGTTTTTATTGAAATTGTCGGGTTTTATTTAAAGAAGGTAAGTGAAATTAATTGAAATCTTTTAAAATTAATCAAAGTAAAGATACTATTCTTAGAGTAAAAGAGGTTTTTCTAAGAGCAAGTGGATATAGATGGTTTTCTTTCTTAAGCAATGTACAACAAAAATGGATTTACGAGCTTTTCTTATTCTCTCCCATATAGATATTTTTGATTTAGTGTTATTTTTGTAATGGTTTCAGCCCCGTGTTTTTACTCTAACTATCACATTGGCGATAAACAATGGAGATGAGAAGAAAATGTATTTCGTTAGGGTTCACATTGCTTATCACCACCTCAGATAGTGACAGGCTAGACTAGAGGAACCGTTTCCGGTTCATTTAAAGAAATTTAAAATCTTAAATTTATATCATCATAAGGTGATCTTTTACTTCGATTTTTGTATTATTGTTTCTTTTAAAAATGTAAATAAAAATGATTTTTTACTGGGCCTACCCTGTCTATCTATTTGGAACTTACAAGGCTCAAAGATGAAGTTCGAGATGAAAAAATGAAGATAAATCTGACCACCACCAAAAAAGTGCTCACTGTAGATTTACAGTCGGTCTTAAAAAAAAAATAGTTTTCGCAACAGGCGTGTAAACCTAGACACCCTAGGCCAATCATTCGTTTGTGTGAGTTTTATTGTTTGGGAAGAATAGAAGGGACCTACAATTTTATGCCGAGAAGCTTTTTCAGGAAAGTTATACTGTCGGATGTTTATCAGACGTTCGCGAGAGGTGGCGCAGCCGGTCTTACTTTCCCCCAAATCAACCGTGTCTTTTTTTGTACTACCGCCAAAAGCTTATAGTTCACAAATTCAGCATTTATGACTTGACAACACATGAAGGTTTTTGTTTTTTATGGTACGAAGCTGAAGGTGGTGTAAGCGCTGATGAGTTTTCATTTATTTTGTACAATTTTCTTCCCCAGAGAATTATACCAACCGAAGTTGGTAAAGAAATTTTTTTCTACAGCGATGGATGTGTTTCTCAAAACAGAAACAGCATCTTGGAAAGTGCACTGCTTGCTTAACCTAACTATTTTCCACAAAGTTAAACTTTTTCAATTTTGAATTTTGGATATTTTAAAAAGTGTTAATCCCACTGTGAATCAAATCCACGCTTTTAAGTATGTACAACGAAGATGGCTTCCTTGAATACAAATTAAATTTGTCTGATCCTAGGAAAATATTGACGCCACGAATTAAACATTTTAATCCGATTCAACTTGACAACATTTCGAAGTTATTTGAAGCTCTACCTACCTAAAATATCCGAAGATAAATTCAAACATCTTCAAGAGCTTAAGAAATCTCTCAGTATATCAACCATTATTTTTATGACTCTACACATTAATAAATAAAAAATATAAATATGTGGCGCAACAGACGGTAGACACCCAAGGCCTAGCTTCTCTCAACCATTCGTTTGTGTGAGTTTCTATTTTTGGGACGAATGGAAGGGACCTACAATTTTATGCCGAGTCCGAACGGCTGAATTAAGAAGCTTTTTCATGACAGTCATACTCTCGGATGTTTGTCAGACGTTCGCGAGAGGTGGCGCAGTAGAAAAAACTTTAAGATGTAATTTGTGTTTTTCCGGGGATCGAACCAGAGATCCCTCGCACAGTAGTCCAGAACACTAACCACTGCGCTACTGCGCCCACCGACTCTACATTGAAGGTTTATAATTTTATATTTTCTTACTTGACATGAAAAAATAACCTTTACCTTCTTTCTTACTTTTTTATTAACTGCTGTGTTTTATTTTTTCATCTTCAATTATTCTTCTTTTAATAATGTACCTATTTAACTACAAATTCTTATTTCATTTAATTTATCTTAATGCGAGAAACAGATTACCACAGCACCAGCAACAGCAACTTTGACAGCAGCAGCAACTTCAACAGCAGAAGTCGCATGAAACACATTGGAAACATCGACAGCAACTTTGTCAAGGGAGGAAAACAAAATTTGTTGTGAGTTGATTGCAACGCAGCATTACCAGATTGCCTTTTATATCTTCCAAAATAAATGGTAAAAGCGAAAAAATGATATTAGGTACATGACGACCTGTAAAATGTTAGAGCAAATCACGTACTTAGTACCAGCAGGTATGTACCAGTATAGATACTTGGTGGTAGCTAAAGTATAAAATTCGAAAAACATATCTGATGTCATTTTCGACAGTGTTTTTCAGATGTTTGCTGCCCAATCAAACATTAAGGGCCAGTTTCAAGACTAGCTGATAAAGTCTCGGATAGCCTATCCGGAATTTATATGTCAGATAAACGTAATATTTCGGTTTCAAAGGTTTCGGATAGTAATAGCTGACAGATAAAGTCTCGGATAGTTTATCAGCCAGTTCAACCGGCTGTTAAAGCCTCTATCCGGAAGATTTAAACAAAATATTTATTTGATGTGGCTGGAAAAAATGGCCACAGCATTCAGAAGTGTTATATCATGCATTTATTTGAATTCTTAAATGTCGAATTAGATGAATATTACAACTTTATTACAGGGCCCCGTAGGAACAGAGTATTTCAAATTATTTTTAGAAACCCTCCACGATGAAGATTTCTGAATTTTCACTATTTTGTTTAACTATATCCATGCTCAGTCAATACCTTTCACCGTGGGCGTTGGACTTTGCCAGGGGTGCATTTTTTCTCCTCCTCTCCTTTTCATTACTTATATGGACTGGATGTTAGATACAGCGCAGTCTTGGCGAAGAACGTTTCGAATTGGAACATCCGAGGATAAGTCGCTTGCTCTTCGCTGGTGACTTGGTCATCCTTTGGTCCTCTTAGATGGAACTTCAATGCGCACTCTATCCGTTTGTAGTCGCTTATGTGGAAGCTGAGATGAAAGTAAATGTAAACAAATCTCAAGTGATGGTCGTCTCCAGAACGCCTGTTTAATGTATACTCACGATAGTGATGGAAGGACCAAGAGCAATGCTAAGTTTATCTGTAGGATTGGTCAGGTTGGTCAATTTTGAAACAGCCCGGTTATTCTGTTATTATAAGAGGACTGAACTTGGTGTCAAAGCTAAATTGTCAAGTTGTCAGCCGTTAATTCGGAGTTTGTTCCAACTCTTACCTATTTGGGTAATGACCGAAAGAATAAGATCCCGGATACAAGCTGCCGAAATGAGATTCCTCAGTTGTATTACTGGTGTGACCCGTAGAGATGGTGGAAACACCAGAATACGTGAGGGACTCAATGTCGAGCAGCTACTGCTCCGGACGCAGCGGTGGATTAGTCATTTTAAAACGCATGTCCCCAACCCTGATCTTACGACGCGACGTGCTATGGAATCCGTACAATCGGGCAGCCGTCCTACCCAGGATGAGATGGTTAAATCCAAGTTCTACCGGATAGTTTATCAGAGACTTTGACGATGAAACAGAAAAAAAATATCAGCTACTTTTATCTGGTGGAAAGCGTTATGTGTCGGCTAACTATCCGAAACTTTATCCGGAACATTTGAAACTGGCCCTAAATCAAAATTTGTATGTACTTTTGTTTTAATAGCTTGTCAAACATTAATTTTAACACAACTCGCGACGATTGAATTAGATAACTCGTTTCCACACTGCAATAGTAAAACTAGAATTCAAAATCACGTCCCACCGACAGTAAATAAAGATCACAAAAAAGAATTGATTTCTTTTGCCAATCGAAAATAAAAGGCAATTTAAATCAAAAGAAAATTAAAATAGTATTTTCTAAATAATTTCCATAAGAATAATTTGTAGACTGCTGAAACTTTTTTTGTATATATCTGGTAATGATGCTGCACCTTCAGTATGTCAGCATTCGAAAGTTGAGAGAACTGAAAAAGTCACTGTGGTGTTGGTAGCCGTTGCACAGCAACATTGAATTTAGGACTTAGCTCCAACGTCGATGTCGCTGTCGATGTTGCTGTGGTAATGTAACTTCAGCCATTAAAAAGCAGGGGCTCTAAAAAGTGCGCTGTGGCTGTCAAAGTTGCTGTTGCTGCTGCTGTGCCAATCTGTTTCTCGCATAACTTATTTTTCTTATTTGTTGTCCTTATCTGACCTAAATAATAGCTTTAAAATAATTTAAAGTCATTTCCTAAAATAATAAACTTAAAAGAAAACAATTAAAGTAATTAACTTTAATTTGAAAGAAAACCTCCTAAATCCTCCATAACTTTTGTTTTTTGAAGAAGAAAACCTCGTAAGTACCAAAAGAATAGTAAGCAGCCAGTTTTTCAAACTTTTGTTATTATAGGTCTAAAGAACGCCAAAAAATAATCAAATGGTATAAAAAATAATATTAGAAATGTAAAATGTGTACAAATGGTAGTTAATGAAACATTAGAAATCACTCTCCTGCAGAATTTACAAAAATGGATTTACGAGGTTTGCATCCTTAGCCGACGATAACGGACTTGGTATGCTAGCTGCCTTCGGGCCCAGGATTTTTCATGTGTTGGTGGTGTACAAAATCAAAGGAGCGCCATTAACGCACGCATACTTGAAAAATCCTAATCCCATAGTATAGCATGGAAAATCATTGCCGCCATTGATTTTGACATTTCACACGTATTCACAGACGGAGGAACTCATTCCGGGGAGAATCGGGTAGGTGCACGGAAGTCGGCGGTCTAGTTCTATGTGGTTTGTGGTAGGTGCTGTTCAAAGTAATGAATTTTGTTTTCATAAATTTACTTGGCAATGCTCCCCCTGCCTTTTCTCAGCGCACACCAAACGAAACAAAAAAGTGAGCTAAATTTTTTGTTACATTGTCTTTCGGTTGGTTTGTATTAAAATAGAAAAAAAGTTTTCTTACCAAAACGTCCTGTGTACGGTGTACGGTGTGTAGATCAGCCTAACACAGCCTTGCGTACTATGAATACACCAAAGCAGAAACGAGAGCCCTAAAGTTTTCCTGCTTATTTTATCGAACCTAATCACATATTCCTTATTTGTATCTGCAATTCCACATGCATCTGGCTAACTGAATCTCTAGCAAATATGCCCAACTTCTGAAGCTGACATCGAAACCAAATACCACTAGACCATGTACCACTTTCTTATTCCCTTCGGTGAAATACCATCAAAACCAAAAACAAAAAAAAAACAAAACTTTGTAGCTTCATTCGGTTTTAACTCAAAAATGTACTTTGCATCATTTATTTATGTTCATGTTCAATTCTACAGATCCATACACTACACGTTGGATAGCATTGCATGTGTGATTAACAAACTCATGTTTTCTACCGTCCTACTGTGTCATTTTATCTAAAAGATAAACTTACTTGGTTCATGCCACATTCAACCCATCGTAGGTAACAACAAAAAATCGGTGAACCTTAATGGAGATGGAGCTGCACATTAAAAAAAAAAACTTTTGCATCAGCCAGACCAAAATGCCACAGAGTCAGAATGGTAAATTCTGTGAAACTTAATTCAGGTTCGTTATCCTGGTCAAACAAATATGTACATAAATACACAGACGGACTGACTCATCATGTACAAAAAAAAACCCCACGAGGGAGAATAAAAAAAAACATGAATCTACTCTTCACCATATAACTCTGCAATGAAGTGCTCAAGTAAAATTGCACATAAAACTCGAGTAGGTACACCTGACATCCAGGTGGATCTGTGTCAAAGTTCGCCACACACACACAGGACGACAATTAAGTTAAGTTCTGATTTGCTGATAATATTCATGAGGGTCGTAATAATTGAGCATTGGATTAGTGATCCCCATTAGGAATTTGTGCAGTGGAAGTTTTAACATAAATTGAGTTGGGAAGCGACTAGAATCTGTGCTCACCATTGTCCGGACTTCGGATATATTATATCTTAATGGAACTTTGTGGCAGATCTTAGAAGCAAACAGTTTAATGCAAATTATAGTGCACATCATATTTTGATAAGGATGAGCTCAAATGCACAACAGAAATTGTGTTTATATTGGAGCCAGGTGGGAAAGAAAATGTGTACTCCAAACATGGGAGTTGTGTATTCATAAGCAGGTAGATGATGCAGTTGATATCTGAAATCCAAAATCATTACCTTTATGCTTAGGAGAAAAGATCTTAAAAGTTCACTGAGAAAGTATAGCAAATCTCCATCAGTCTATCTACAATCTACACTCAAACTTTCATATAGTTCCTATGTAGTTGAATTTGTTTTTTGTGGACACAGAACTGTCCTCATCCATCCATCCATTAGTTCAACATACATTTCGTCTATATTGTGTACAAAATACTTAAATTATTTAAATGAATTCAACTCATGAGCTGTAGTAGCATTCTTGCCACTCGCACCTGAGGCGAGGTCTTCCCCCCGAAGTTGGATTCGAATAATCTTCGTTCTGCGTGTTCTATCGACGAAAGATTCACATACTTATTAATAAAAATAAAAAAATCAAAGGATTTTTGTGTTTAAGAAAAAAACATATTGTTATTTTATCAGATATTCCGCTATTAATCTGGAGGTAAAATTTATCTGATCTTATTCTAATGAAAAGCATATAAAAAAGTTTGTCCACTCAGGAAAACGGCTAAGAGGTCTCAACTTCAGACCCTCAATGGTGGAACAAGGAGCTAAGCTAAAAAAAAAACAGGTCAGACACTTTTACAACAGAGCTAAAGTGGTAGGGAATGACATTACGTGGGATGAATATGTAGAGAGCAAGAGAGAGATTAAGTACTTGATCAGGCGATCTAAAAGGAAATCCTGGAAGCTTTTCTGTGAATCGATTGCAGATACCAGCGAAGCCTCCAGACTTTGCAAAATTACTGCTAAAGATGCGGTAATACCCAGCTTTATTAGAAAATCTAATGTTGCATGGGCTGAAAGCAGTAAGGAAGTTCTAGAAGCTTTAGTTGAAACTCACTTTCCAGGAAGTAGCACTCCAACGCCTTCGAACCCGAATGGGCATTATGAGTACGCTGACGTGTCAACCGAAGCCGAGATAAAGGGTCCGCCAAATAATGCTGAAAATGCTATAAAAAAAACTACTGAATATTTTCTCAAATTTCTCTTTTTATTTGAAAGTACAATCCTTCCGGTTAATAATGGAAAATAATTTCATTAAAGTGGCTGCCTCGGCTGGCCATGCAGTAGCCTACACGATCGGTCCAATTTTTAGGCACATTATCGATTGTGTGCAGCTGTATTTCACCAATGGGCATGGCTTCACGAATATTGTCCTTTAAAGGGTCAACTGTCTCTGACATGTCGGCGTAACACTTATCTTTTACGGCACCCCGCAAATAATAGTCCAACGGTGTCAAATCGCAGCTCCGCGGTGGCCAAACGACATCAGCTCTGCGGCTGATAATGCGATCTTCAAAGACAGGGCGCAAAACATCGAGTGTAGCTTCGGCTGTGTGGCACGTAGCGCCGTCCTGTTGAAACCAAATGTTGCCAATATCCTCCTCTTTAATTTTTGTGAACAAAAATTCGTTCAACATGGCCCGATAACGATCGCCATTAACTGTAACGGCCAATTATGCCTCTGGACCAAAATCCGCACCAAACAGTGACTCGTTTTGGGTATATTGGCTGTTTTTGGCTTTTGACGCTTTGGTTTATCGATGAGGATGCCAGTTTCTTTCACTTTTTTCACAAGATAACGAACATACGGAGCTGACGGTGCTTCTCTTCTTCCAAAATCCGTACGCAATTTTCGCACACATTCTGCAACATTACCATGATTTTCAAAGTAATGTCGCAATATTTCCCAGAGTTGTACAAGCGTATACACAACCATATTCGTTCAGCGGAAGGATAAAACTAATTATCTGTCAAATCAGATATGAGCTAAGTGTTACCATTCGCGAAATAAGCACTAGTTAAAAAAAAAAACGTTAGATGGCGGACCCTGTAGAACACCTTTTCACTTGGAAAAAAGTGCGTTGGGCTATAATGTCCTTCTCTCAATACAAAGCACCGGGCGTCTTGTCATAGACGACATACTTCAAGAACTCAGCAACGCAGGGTATAGCGTAACCGCTTACGCGGATGATGTGGCGATTCTAGTTCGGGGTAAATTCTTGAAAAACTCAGAAAGTGGACTGAAGGGTGTGGACTTCGTGTCAACCCGGAAAAGACAGAACTAGTACTTTTTAGTACAAAATACAAGATACCACCCTTCAAACTACCCAGGATTGGTGGGGTGGAGCTTTCCATTTCGGAAAGCGCAAGATATCTTGGCACAGTCCTGGATAAAAAATTGAATTGGAAACTTAATGTTCAGGAAAGAGTCCGAAAGGCTCATAATGCTCTATTCATCTGTAAGAGAACAGCAGGAAAAAAGTGGGGATTGAGCCCATCAATGATGCACTCTGGCTGTACATCATGGTGGTTAGACCCATCCTTACCTATGGGGCTCTTGTCTGGTGGAAAGCCACAAATAAGATATATATACGGGATATGTTGACCAGGGTACAAAGAACAGCCTGCACTGCCATCACTGGTGCTTTACACACCGCACCCACAGCTGCACTTGAGGCATTTATGTATATTTTACCCCTGGACCTAAAAATAAAACTGCAAGCAGGTAATATTGCGCTTCGGCTTACTAACGCAGGGTTTTTCAAAACTAGACAGGTAGGGCATAGCTCCATACTAATGGAATCCTTCTCCAACATCCCCGATAAAACGGATGAAAGTTTGGGGGAAATTGACTTCGACGCACCGTACGAAGTACAATACCCAGATAGGGAGGACTGGCAAAAGAATGAGGTTTCGAATGATAATGAAATTTCGATTTATACGGATGGTTCCAAAACTAAGGAGGGTACAGGGTCAGGTATATACTCCAGGGATATAGACCTACACGTGTCATTAAGACTTCCGGATACATGCAGTGTGTTCCAGGCAGAGGTTCTGGCCGTGCTCAAAGCCGCGGATCTACTTGATATGGGATCAATATTTAGGCTGCGCTAAAGGCACTGGAGTCCTTCATCATCAAATCTGACCTAGTCAGGTGCTGCCGCACAATGCTCAGAGCATTATGCGCGCAGAACCAAGTCAGATTATGTTGGGTACCCGGACACTGTGATATAGAGGGCAACGAAAAGGCTGATGTTCTGGCCAAAACCGGAGCAGAGCTTCCACCTACTAAGGGCATAAGACCACCAATAGCCGTGGCCAAGAGAATTATTCTCGAGAATATTAAAAACAGATCATCAGAGATGGTTGAATATAGTAGGGCACATCAGGGTCTCAAAGGCTCTGTGGCCTAAGCTAGATCGGAAAAAATCTGTAGAATTACTAAAGCTCAGCAGATCAAGGCTACGAATGGTAATAGGGATACTCTCCGGGCACTGTCTTCTAAGGAAGCACGCTATGAGATTAGGTCTAACAGATACAGACATTATGCAGGTATTGCGAAGACTTGCAGGGCACAGAGGATATAACTCATCTCCTCTTTGAATGTCAAGCTATTGCAGGAGGAAACTTCTTCGACAATTTGGAGGAGGTTGGCCTCGCAAACAAAACTAACCAATTTTCAGGTTCTGTAGAGAAATTATTTGCTTGGGCGAAGTGGTTTAGGTTATTTGACCGTTAAGGTTCTCCAGGGATGGCGATGGGTGCAATATGGTGCCTAGTCCAATAGTCACACCCTATTCAACTTAACCTAACCTATTCTAATGAAACTTTATGTGTTGATACACTGAACCCTTTTATACACTTTTAGAAAAAGAGCGATGAAACAAATTCTATGCATTCCATGGAGTCATTTGGCTACTACGCAAATATTAATCATTGCTTTAGAGGTCAACCCAACTCGCAACTTCTTTGTTTTAAAAAACAAAGAATTGAATTTGTAAATGATTTTTACTCGTAAAAAATACCGAAGGGTGATCCATCAGCTCAGTGGGTCTGGATCTTATTAATTGATGAATGCGTTTGACAGCTTTAACTTTTAAAATTTGATTTTTTCTTCGTTATTTTTCTAAATGGACGTTTAATCTACTTTCCTTTTTTCTTCAGTAGTGCGAACCCTGCGAGATTTTCTGCATACAAGGGTGTAAAGTAAGGATATTCGTCTGGCACTGTCACAGTGTCAGAAGGGTGACTAGAACCTTTTTCTTCTTTTTTGATTCATAAATTGAATGCTCTCATAAATTACGTCGTCGTTTTTTTTTCCCCCTTTTGTCTGCTTTTCTGGACCCTTAATTGTTTCTCTTTCATGCCCAAATTTATTTCGATTCCTATTTGATGAGTCGTAAAAAGCGATTAATAATGAGCAGACGCCTGCTCTTGAAAAGTCAGTAGGTGAGTTTACAGAGTCGTCGCAATAATTGAATTTATTTTTTGTGAATATAACGAAAATGTCTCTGATTTTGAAATCATTTATTTTGTTCATTTCGAGCTATATAGAAATTTATTTTTATTTTGTTCTGTTTTTTATCGATTTTATTTAAAACAGAATAAATAACATACGAAGGCGACAATCGCCAACGATGGGGAAGGTAGGTATAAGAACTATGACGATGAACGACGACACTCACATACATGTAAGCTGAATGTGTTCTTCTACGTACGAAAACAGAACTGACGCTCGTTTCAGTAGAAAACATGACTAGAATCTCAATTGGTGTAAGGACATCAAGATATAGGGATCATCTAACGGGGATTTTCAGCTCAGCAAGGGAAATGCTTGCTTTGCATAATAACATCACGTCTTAAAGTACACATCGGCAATGAAAATAGGACCAAGAAAATATACAGAGAACGATTTCCGTCAACAGAAACACCCACAAAAAAGGGTAAATTCCTTTCTGGTTAAAACGTGCACCATGGGAATGTGGTGAATTCTAGAAACAAAAGCTACAACTTAAATTATTCTCCGAGTATTTGTTTAAATGTTTGAATTTTTCAGTAGGTACATAGGTAGGCACGTACGTATATATAAAATAACAATGAAAAGTGTATCGCCACTATTGGATTGGGTGGGATACGCCAGATGGTGGTCATTGTCCTGTCATTCACCCCAGGGCAGGGTAACATAAAAAACTACGAGTGTATGGTGTGTCATGTGAAATTCAGATAGATATGAAATATAAATATTATGACTTCTATATAATGTTCAAATTATATATAAAAAAAAAACAAATAAAATTGCTTTTGCTAAAATGAAATGAATAAGTACTTTAGGTGCATTATGTGCCATTTTTTGTCATATAATCTGACTATTACAGTAAACAATATAATAACTGTCTATACGCAAGGACAATATGACAAGTGTATAATATTTTATTTGTTTACATCTAAATGACAATTTAAGGGGTCTGAGCGAGAGGTCTCAGGTTCGATCTTTGAAAAACAACACAACACAAACTAAATTTGAAGCTTTTCCTCTGCACAACCTCTCGCGAACGTCTGACAAATCCGACGGTATACCTAGCTGTCCTTGATAAACTTCTTCTAAATTCATCAAAGATTGTGTGATTTATTTGTCTGTAAAGTCGTTGGTATGTGCGGGCAAGCTTACAACGACGATTCCAGTCTTAGAAAGTTAACTTTAAGCGCAATATTCGGGAGATAGAAAAAATCAAATGCTCAAAATGGAGTCGATAATTGGAGACAAAAGCATTCCTTTTTCACCAATGTTGAGTGGCGTAAGTACTAAGGTGGTTGGGTGTGTATGAATCGGGTAGGCCCTAATTGGCATCAACTTGGCGGTGCCCAGCTTTTGCAACTTTTTCATACACATCAATTGTGCTTATTTTACCTCCGCGTGGTAACCACCGGGTGCTTGTCTGCACATCTGGTCATGACTTGCTAAATTTATATACTTATATAGGAATAGGACTAATCCGGGTCCTGAAACAGAGATGGTGACGGATGAACCCTTTATGGGCCAACGGCAGCTCTCACATCCCCGAAGTGGGTTACTGACACAGGAGGAATCCGGCCCCTTTCGTCCAAGGGGTCCAACAAAGGGCCTGGCCCTCCAGGTTGGGGGTTGTAAGCCGGGGTAACTGCCCGACTGCGGAAAACCAACCCAGTTCCGAAACGACAACAAGCCTCGGATACGGATGATTTTACTGTTGACGAACTCGGAAAACGAATAAAAGACAATAAATTTCGGATCTGCACTTGGAACGTTAAGTCCCTTAACAGACCGCGTGCAACCGGACAGCTGGCAGAGGCCCTGAACTACTATAAAGCAGTCCTAACCGCAATCCAATAAGTGCTATGGGATGGAACGGGCAAAAAGAGGATGCAAGATATTTATTATGGCGACTGCTATCGGGAACAAAAACAGCGTTTATTTGGTTGTGGATTCGTCGTAGGAGACGGACTTAGGCAAGAAGTTTTAAGTTTCAAGTATTTGAACGAACGCCTCACGACAATACGCATTAAGGCAAAATACGCCAACATTAGCCTAATATGCGCTCATGCATCAGTGCCCTAACTATGGCATTAAAATCGTCCTCTTGGTGATTTTAACGCAAAGATAAGTAGAGAGGGCATAATTGTGTGTACTGTCGGAAGGGACAGCCTATACGGCACCACATCCGATAACGGATTTAGGCTGATCGACTTCGCGGCGGGGCGAAATGTTGTCATAGCAAGTAGGCGGTTCCCGCATCTCTATATTCATAAAGGCTCTTGGAGATCTCCCGATCAATCAACTGTCGACCAGATTAACCACATTGCGATTGACGCAAGGCACTCCTCCATAGTATTATGGATGTCCGAACGTTCCGAGGGGCCAACATTGACTCGGACCACTACCTTGTTGTAGCCAAGGTACGCCTTCGGATATCCCGAACACCGCCAAGACAAGTAAATACTGTGAGGAAGTTTGACGTCGGACGGCTAAAATCGCAAGACATCACCAGATCCTTCTCCGATCGAGTCTCTCTCAATCTCTCAAGAGGGTCTATGCAGCCAGCATCAAGCATTGAAGACCAGTGGCAACATTGCCAAAAAGCTATCAGGGACACCGCCTATGATGAGCTTGGTTTCACTCGACCACCACAACGACACCCCTGCTTCGACGACGAGTGACGGCCAGCACATGCAGCGAAACAAGAGGCATACAAAGCGGCGCTGCAAAGAAGGGCCCGAGCTGCCCGTGAGCTCTACGCGCAGAAAAGAAGAGACGAACACCGGCTTCTCAGAAGAAAAAAGAAGAGCACAAGAAGCGCGCAATCGAGGAAATAGAGAGATGCTACAGCAGGAATAAGGTTCGGAAGTTTTACCAAAGGGTAAAAAGAACCTGCCAAGGTTACAGAGCCCGAACCGAAGCCTGCAAGGACGAACAAGGGAACATCATAGTGGAATCGCAGTCGATGGGCGATGACGAACTAAATCCCGCTGTCAGGCAGAATGAACCATTCAACCTGGACGACGAGGACCAACAATTCCGTCCACCCGACCTGGACGAAGTGAAGATAGCCATATCTAAGCTTAAGTCCAACAAAGCCGCTGGAGCAGATGGCCTAACCGCCGAGCTATTCAAAGCGCCGGGCGATGACTTGGTTAGGAGCATGTTCATGTACCAACTCATCTGTAAAATATGGTCGGAGAAAAGTATGCCCGATGAATGGAACCTCAGCATTGTTTGCCCGATCTTCAAGAAAGGAGATTCTCTGAACTGCGCCAACTACAGAGGTATTAGTCTTCTTAACATCGCCTACAAGATCTTATCTGGCGTGTTATGTGAACGCCTGAAGCTTTTCGTCAACAACCTGTTTGGTCCCTATCAGTGTGGATTCAGGCCAGGAAAGTCTACCATCGACCAGATATTCACACTGCGGCAGATCTTGGAAAAAACCCAGGTCCAAGTCCAAATCGATACCCACCATCTTTTCATCGATTTTAAGCCGCCTATGACAGCATTTATAGAGACGAGCTATACAGAGCAATGTCTAGTTTTGGCATCCCTGCCAAACTCGTCCGTTTGTGCAGGATGACAATGGAGAATGCACGCTGCTTCATTAAGGTTGATATAGGACTCACCGAGAACTTCGATGTCAAACAAGGATTGTCACATTGACACCAGCGCTGGGAATGCTCAATGCTATAGCTGCTAAATGACAAGATATAGTGCAATATTGAGATTTGGGCATTCCGCACCATCTTGACAATTTGTTAAATACTATTCCAAAAAACTCATCAGCTACAGTCAACAGTGAGTCGCATTGCGAGTGACAGGAAATGTAGTATAATCACACCGATTTAAAAATTGACACGATTTTTGTCATGTGTAATAGTAACTTTAGAGTTTGCAAGTAGCTATTTCTTGTAGCATAAAGATAATTTATTTGAAGTTTTTGTCACCATCAAGAATTGCTGCAAAACTATACTCGTAGTATATACGAGAACTATTTATAAAGCTGATATTTTTTACAGCATTAATAGTCTATCCGCTGATTTTGTTTCAGTTGTTGACAGCTACATATTTCTACATCCTTCTGAAAATACTGTCACTGTCGAAATTTGCAATGCTTCAATTAAAATCCAAGTCATTCAAATATCATAGATGCAGATTTTAATTCAATAAGAGTGCAAATAAGTAAAATCATATAATTCTTATTGCACATTGCTTTGACGCAATTCAACTGAATTTCTATTACTGAATAAATCTACCACAAATATAGGTACGGTACATTCTCTGTTCAATTGCTTAACTAATATTTTCAATTACTCGAATATTTGCCCCACTTTATCGAGTCTTAACCTTATTAATAAGCCATTCAAGTGTAGTAAACTGGTAGCCCTTTCGCAAATATGTACATACCATTGCTATCCGAATGCCTGTTGTAATCCTCAACTTGGCCATAGGATTAGGTTATTTCCACTAAAGTAATCTGCCAAGCATTACACATTCATTGAAACGTAGTTTCATACAGCTGTGCTATTGGGACATTGGGTGTTGGGGTAAATTATCCTCAATATCTGCCATTAAGAGGCGAGACAATGGTCATATCATTAACCCGAGAATCGATTTACAAACCAAAAAACTACCTAAGCGTGTCATTTGCACACTGGTTGCCAAGGCAATTGAATTGAGGTCCATAATAATTGATGAGGGCCAGTCACCATTTTGTCCCAGTGTGGACAGGAACAGGATGGTCAAGGAATTGTAAATTCACTTGTGTTTGCAGAGAAAAGATCATTAATGAAGTGGATGGGTTATTAGTACCTAAGTGGATGACCTATATTATAATTAATGAGTTTTTTATTTTTATTATATAAGAAAGCAAATCGTTGTCATCTGAAAATGCTTCTCTGCAATGCTTTTAACCCTAGAAAGCTAAGCTGTTGGTGGGTACCCCTAATAAGCTAATCATTCGTCGAATCGACGAAGCCAACTTAGTCCGTAGGGTGGGTGAGAATTGCTCAGGAGTAAAGGGGTCGCGGGGAATAAGAGGGTTCTCACGTATGTATGTATGTGTATGTTGATAAGTCAAAATTATTACATGCCTCATTCATCGTTTTTCAAAATTCGTCCCATAAGGGTTGAAAAAACGGGGTGCAAACATATTTTATTTCGACCTTACTACGCTTAACTTGCCACTATACCATAAATCTATGTATGTGGCTCTAGGTTTGAAAATTTTTATTTTTCATCAAAATCGGTTTACTCGCTATGAGATATTTTCTTAGATTTTGGAAATTCAACCCTTAAAAGCGTAAAAAAGGGGTAACATTTTTTATGGCAACATTTTTATTTTTTAACTGATTGACTTCAAATTCGGTTTGTATACTCTATTGTAAGAAATAAAAATAATGAATTCGTCCGATTTTGGAAATTTTGCTTGGGGCCGAGTTATTGGCGATGACCACTTTTAAGGGGGCCCTTTTCTTAACTCACGAACTTTTCTACGTATTAATTTGAAACAAATTGACAATAGAGTGTTTATACTGATTCCTTGCATAGATTCGTCAATACATCTTACGGACAGATTCATGGTCCACGAAGACGTTTTAACATCGTTTCAAGTTCTTCTCCCAGGTTGTGTATGGTGTTACCATCCTTCCAATAATCGCACCTATGTAGTTAAACTAATCAAAAATTTATTTTTATTTTTGATTCATTTAAAAAAAAATGAGAAGATGAATCTGCAGTTTGTTGGATTTCTATTCTATTTTCGGATTGAAAATATTACCTACTTTCTTGGTCTTAGCTAACTCTTATAAATCAAGAGACCCGCCTTAATCTTCTGATTATATTATGAACGAAATTGAAAAGCTAATATGTTACTTTGGTAATGCAATTTCGTTGTCAGCTGTGAAAGCTAAGTACATTCTTTGGTGCGAAAAAATATCAGCGAGTGATCCTTCTACCGAAGTTTTGAAATTGCATGATTTGTCTGACAAGACTTACTTCAGATGTAAACTTATAAACTTCTTGCTTACGATTTTGAACACGATTCCTGTGACCACAGCTACTGTTGAAAGAACCTTTTCCCCATTTATTTTAAATCTTGAAATTACTTCGAGTTCTAAATCTCTTCCATATAGCTTTGATTTTTGATGTTGTTGTTGATTTCCCACGTAATTTCAGTGTTTAGTAATTGTTAATTTGTCAAAATACTGTCTGAAAATACAAAAAATCTTTTAAAATCATTAACGCTTAAAGAGAAGTTGATTCCTCCTTGATTTAGGGTTTACTCCCACCTCATACTAATGGTACGAATCACAGAGTACAGCTGATATGCAAGAGCAAGTGTGACCCTTGGCTAACACTAAACACACAGGTTGATTAGCCATTTTCAGCGGACGCCCGCGGGAAGGAACAACAAATAGAGGATTTTTGCCCAGCCGTTTTTCTTTGAAAAAATGTGTGTAAAAAAATTATTTAAGTATGTTCGTTTAAGTGCATATACGATTTAAAAACTAATAACAATTATGTGAATTGGAATATACATAGTCTTTTGTTTAAAGAATTCCTCGTAAGATTTGGAAGCAAGCCCATGTCTAGCCTATAAGACAAGGCTGTTTCGTAGTTTTTGCGTTCTTTCATGACATGCATAAGGATTTTTAAAAACCTTTAAAAATAAGAATGTCATTTAACAGCTGCGCTTCATAAAATTGTGATTTTCTGCATCCTCAACTTTGCCAGAGTTTAATTTCGAGAAATTGATCTATATTCCTCTTCCATATAGTAAAATTGAATTTCCATCAACAATGTAACTTCCAACTATAATCCCACAGTAGCTTACGGTCCCCTTGAATTGTAGCTCCAACAACTTACACCAAATGAGCCTGTTGGTAACCAGATACTTACCATAAAGCTTTGGATACACCCACTGCTGAATTTTATGTGACAGATGAAATGTCATTCAGATTAAATGCTTTTTAATTGTATTTTTTGGCGCTTATAAAACATAACTTTTTATAACGTTTAAGAAGTCAGTTGGCGTTTTATTCATTTTTACGATTTGTTGAATTTATTGAATATTAAATTGAATTGAACAGAGCAAATTTGAGTTAAGAACATCAGAGCCTATACAATCAACATGAGCGGTTGTCAAAAATGTATCGCTTTGCATAAGACTGACACACACCGAATGCAACAATTTAGATTTTTTTTCTAGATATTTATTTTAACTCGACGAACATTCAAAACTGGAATAAAACAACATTATTGTTCTTGCCTAGCTATTCAACCCAATAGAATTTCCACTGATTCGGCGTATTTTCAAAACCTGGACATGGTAGCGACCCCTAACCGATTTGGATAATTTTCTTTTGTGAATTTTTATGAGAGAAAATCATTTGTTGAGTTATGCAGATAAAGTAATTCAAAAGGTTGAAAATAATGTGCTACACTTAAGTATGTCCTTAAGTCCCGGACTATCTCTTTGCCAAGTTACATTATGATTGCATTTGTTTATAGGTTTAGTCGTGAAAAGGTAACAAACCTCAGACAGCAAGAGGGAGAGAGTTACTTTCGCATTAATAATACAGTCGAACTCCTCTATAACGATCTCCATTGTAGCGAAGACTCCTCTGTAACGAGAAGATTTTTTAAAAGACACTTCATTGGTAAACTTTGGAGTGAATTGCAGAAGTATGGAATTGACGGTTCTCTCTTTAGAGCAATTCAATCTCTTTACACAAACTATAAAAGCTTAACGTTAACGGCGTTAAATCAATACCTTTCACCATGGTCGTTGGACTTCGCCAGGAGTGCGTCTTGTCTCTGGATGTTACAGCGCAGTCTTGGCGAAGAACGTTTCGAATTGGGAGATCTGAGGATAAGTCATTTGCTCATCGCTGATGACTTGGTCATCCTTGGGTCCTCTCAGACTGAACTTCAGCGCGCACTCGATCGGTTTGTAGCCGTTTGTGTTGAAGCTGATATGAAGATAAACGTGAACAAATCTGAAGTGATGGTCGTCTCCAGAACGCCAGTTCAATGCACTCTGCATGTTATTGGAGTCCCATTGAAACAGATGGAGAAGTTTAAGTATCTCGGGGTCTTATTCACTAGTGATGGGAGGAGCAATGCCGAGTTTTCCTGTAGGATTGGTCAGGCTGGATCGATTTTGAGACAGCTTGGTCATTCTGTTATCAGGAGGACTGAACTTGGTGTCAAAGCTAAGTTGTCAGTCTTTAATTCGGTGTTTGTTCCAACTCTTACCTATGGTCATGAGGTTTGGGTAATGACCGAAAGAATAAGATCGCGAATACAAGCTGCCGAAATGAGATTTCTCCGTAGTATTGCTGGTGTGACCCGTAGAGATCGCATTAGAAATACTAGAATACGTGAGGAACTCAATGTCGAGCAGCTGCTTCTTGGGACGGAGCGGTCCATGCTTCAGTGGTTTGGTCATGTTAAATGCATGTCCCCAACCTGGATTGCCCTTGATGATTTAGAGCCGATGGCGAAGAAGTGAGAGCTATGGAGGGTCCACTTGAGCTACCTACACCCCCGACCCACATAATGGGCAAATGGATCATTGAAAATGAATGAATGAATGAATGAACACTTCAATGGTTCCAGTTTTTGTTTTACAATCTAGACTTCTGTGTAGTGAATCTCTCTATAGCAAATTCCTCTCTGTAAACAAGATTTTTCAAGCACTCAAATAGACTTTTGCATATGGAATAATTTCTCTATAATCTCTTAAATGCACATAAAAAATGCCAGATAAGGGGCCAGATAAGGGGCATTTTTTATAACTGCTTTTTTGCTTGCCCTTCAAGTTGTGATACCTACTCCAATACTCCCTTATAACGAAGCGCATTGCCAGTCCCAACGTCTTCGTTCTAAAGGAGTCCGACTGTACTATAAGTATGGATTGCAGTCTACTGTTTAATGGAACTGTATCTACTGAGCTTTCTTTTATCAAATTCTTAAATTAGACTGGTTATGATGTTAGCCAAAGCGCATTATTTAAATCTTTCCATCATTTATAATAGAAGCCATTAAAAATTGGTCTCTGTGAGGGACACGCGCCCTTCTTTCGACCTGAATTTCGCCTCAATTGAAAGAAACCACCCCAGACAATGCGATAAGTAGAATAATTTCAATTGACTCGGTCAATATTGTGTTCATCTACACAACCACAATAATCAGGATCAAATCTGCCAACATAAATCACTGAAATCTTTTGTTCAATATACATAAATCTATATATGTATGTGAACATAAATTGGCATTATATTATAATGTATTCAGAGAACGCATAGACGAGCAAAGAGGCAAAAAAAGAAGGGAAAAAAACCTAAAGTAGCCTTCTACTTGAGCATTATTCTGCCATCGCTTCCGAAAGGGGACCTTCTCAGTCTGTGCACATTCTGACTCTGTGAAACTTCAATAGCAAAGATGAGAAATCAATTGAATTGATTTTTCTTTTCTATTTGCGGGCTAAGAGTAAACGAAAAATCCATTATCCTTCTTAAGTGCGGACTTATCTCATTTGATTCCAAATTGATTGGCTCAAGTGGTATAGAAAGTTTTGGGACGCACTTTTCTTGAATCAATTCTAATTCCACCCTGAAATTAGATTGAAATCTTTAAAAGTATTACGAGCACCTATAAATGTCCTCAGTAAAATATAGACAAGATTGAGCAAGTTTATGTAAAAAGTGAGGTGGGAAACGATAGTCGTTTGCATACGAAAGTACATATTGGTCGGCATCGGCGTCCTAAATACAGCAGAAAAACTCATCGAAATGATGCTTAGAGGTGGAGAAATATTGGTCAAGCTGTAAGTACGAAAAGTTCACTTTAGAATGTGGTTCACTGAGCCCACGTCATAGTCTTACGCACTAAAACACCTTTAAACCATGATGCTTCGGTCAGGTCAGCACATGTCGTTTTCGTAGAATGATTGGATTAGGTTAGGTTGAAGTGGCTGCCGGCAAAAGGCCGACACACTTAGACCAATTAGGTCCCTTGTGATACCACATGAATCTATTAAAAATTTCGTCCTACTCGTTGAACCAGTTTGAGCTTCTGATGAAGCAAAGGAGACTACGAATGTCTATGTTTGTTAGATCGTTTATAGATCGTTGTAGTAGGAGGCTCCCAAATGGAGATTCCGTTTTCGGGAGAGTGCCGGACAGGTGCAGAGGAAATGCTGAATGGTTTCCTCCTCCTCTTCGTCCAAGCAGATTCTACAAAAATCGTTTGAGAGTACGCCGAGCCTTGTTGCATGCCTATACCTATAAGGCAGTGTCCCGTAATGACACCTATTGTGGCGCCGATATGCCTCCTGTCAAGAGAGATCAAATTCTTAGAACGTTTGAGATCCAACTTTGGCCAGATCTCTTTTGTCGCTAGACATGTCGTGCCACATGTCCACCTAAGGTTTGTTCTTTGGATGGCATCCAGCTTTATCATAAGTTTACACGTAGCGATTGGAATACCTAAGGTACATTTGCTTGGTACGATAGGTAGTGTTGTTCCGAGCTTGGCAAGTTCGTCAGCCTTACAGTTACCTGGAATGTCTCTGTGCCCCGGCACCCAGCAGAGGTGAATGTTGAACTGCTCCGCCATCTCTCTGAGAGACGTGCGACAGTCTAGGGCTGTAGTAGAGTTAATAGAGGCTGATTCCAGGCACTTAATTGCAGCCTGACTATCCGAGTAGATGCGGATATCTTTAGCGGATATCACGTTTTCTTTTAGCCAGGATAAGACTTCCATGATTGGATTAGATTAGATTAGATTGTAGGGGGGAGGGGAGGTATACTAAATCCCAGATCACTGCGCCACAAGTGGTATCCTCCATTTTGAGCTCATCCATAATGCCGCAGTTTGTAAGAAAAGCGGCTTTGGGTAAACCATGGCAGCTTAGTCAGATTTGAATCTTCTATTTAGTTATATTAGTTGAAGTTGTTTCGTTTGTTTTGTGGCAACTGTTTGGCATAAAGTTTTGCGCTTGTCCACTTCTTTCAATGGAGCTTCTTTTCCTCTAGCAAGATTTTGACACTTTTTATTTTTATTGTGTTTTTTTGGTAGACCGCTGAATTATCTTGGCATCATGAATTGAGATGCAGATTCTTTTCTGGCTAGTTCATCAGCTTTTTTCATTGCCTTCATATCCAGTGTGCCTTGACACCCAAATAAGGTGGCTGTTGTTTTTACTGACCAGTAGTTATAGAAGTTGAAGGCAGTCCCAGAATTGCAAGTAGGGCAATAGCTGCCTTGCTTTCGGAGAGAATGCAAATGTTCGGTCTATGTCCTAACTTGAGTATAGGTATATTTGACAACAACCTCCTTCCACATTTTTGGTAGGTATGTATCCCCAAGCGTATCTATCCCTGAAAAGGTTAATTAGAACAAATAGCAGTTGCGGGATGCCCTCCTTTAGTAAAGCTGGAAGTATTCCATTTTCTCCAGGGACTTTGAAGGATTGCGGAATGAGTCGGTCAGAGTGCCGAACTATTTTGCCGTCATTTCATTTGACTTATTCCTCCTCCCAGTCCTCCCTGAGCAGTCTATTTATCCTTCTCTGGGGAGGATTTTCTTTGGATTCTGGAATTATTGTGGAAATGTGTTTCGGCTAAGAACTGAAACGTCTGTATTTTCCGGGTATGGTTTGTTTTTGTGAATAATCGACAACGATGCAAAAGAAGGACCAGCACTTAGATTTGCAGATGAGAAAAACCAAAGAAAACCCAAAGAAAGCGACGAAAAATAATTTTGGTGATGATTATTCGAATTGGGAGATCTGAGGATAAGTCATTTGCTCTTCGCTGATGCACTTGGTCATCCTTGGGTCCTCTCAGACTGAACTTCAGCGCGCACTCGATCGGTTTGTAGCCGTTTGTGTTGAAGCTGAGATGAAGGTAAATGTGAACAAATCTAAAGTGATGGCCATCTCCATTTTTGTTTTATCACATGTAATAACAGATAAAGTTGAGCGTGGTTGTTTTTCCGCGTGATATTTATCCCCTTTCTTTGATTTTATAGTTAAAAAAAATGTCTAAAGTCGAGTTTGGTTGTCGGAATATCAAGGAATATCAGCTAAAGTCAGTTAAACTCGACTTACAATTTGTTTGCCTTAAAGTGGTGTTAGGCCATAACAGCTTAAGTGTTTATTTTGCTTACCAGGCTCGAATTAAGAATGATCAATAGATTATGAAACGTTAGACCGAAAGCGATTTAAATAACCTTATTTACATATAACTTTCAGGAAAATCAGACTTTCCGCGGATTAACCAGACCCATTTGTAGTTTCGATTTTTTCCTCGAATCTTAAAAGTGCTCTCCTGAAAAATTATCAAAATCGACTTTAGCGGTTTTTCCTCCTTGCCGCAGTTATATTCTCCTATTGGTTTATACGACCTCTTTTCATTATTTTCACTGTTTTCACTCAAGAACAGTATATTTATCACAATCAACTAAAGTCTGCTAAAGTCGTCTTACTAGTCACACACCATTTTTGTTCGCCCGATTTTGGTATTTGAGGGTAACGACTTTCACTAAGGCCTACTGTCCACGTAGCTACACTTCATACGCACGCTTTTGTCATTTGTATTGTCGTTTGTGATTTGTACCTTGTTGTACACTTGCTTGCAGCTACCTTGCAGCTGGCATATAAACAAACGAAGCTTTGTCCACGGAGCGGCAAAATACGCTTGCATTGTTGCTCAGTGGACAGTGGTTCGTTTGTTTATATGCAGGTGTCATCGATTGTATGACAGAAGTTTCACTACGAATCTCTCTTGACTCTTCTTGGTATTGTGAATGCGAATGTGTTTCTATGCATTTCCTATTCATTATTCCGTTTAACCCGGTCGAAGATCATTCTTGACTCTGTTCTGAGTTTGGCTTGATTTTTGTTCCAGCCAGGATTCTGTTTAAAGAAAAATTTACAATTGCGACATGTGACAATTTGTAAGCTGACAACTGGACAATTGTCAAATTTCTGTTTTATAAGTAATTAGAAAATTTTGTAGAATTGTCGGATAATAACCGACTATTGTCATGTTTTGGTTTCATAAAAAAATGTTCATGGCAATGAATTGTCATGAATTTTCTGAAAAATTTGTATTGACAATTTTTTCATGGGACAGACAAAATTTTACAGTATGAGTATACAATTTTGTCAATATGTAATTGAAAATTGCCAGAGGCGTTTGTGTCAAGTACCTACTAGGTCTCAGGCAAGGCTCCAAAAAGCTGTCAAATTCTAAAATTTCAGCGCATGAAAATGTAGATAACCAAAAAATAGGCTACACACTTCGAGCTACTTTGAGCCACTTCCAGGTTCCAGCCAATTTGAAGAAAACACAAAATATTTTTTTAGATTCAAAATTTTAATTAAATGAAGATAATTTTAGTATTTTCTCAAATAATGAAAAATTTTTTTATTTTAATTTTTGAATATCCATATAACTCTTAACGAACGAACAACCATTGAAAATATTTAATTTTATTTCGTCTATCTGTCAACTTTTTGATTTTGACAATGTTCCCTATCAGTAGGTACGCGCCAAGAGGGGAAGGAGAACTGCTCCTTACTCATTATTTTGCTGATTTTTTTCTATCATTTTTGTATTTACCTGACAGTGACAACTATGCCCCCTGTCACTATTTAAAAAAAAACATTTTACCTATTATTTTCTGTTCTGCAGACGATGTTGTAGCAGCAATTACTGCGCGAATCACTAAAGGCTGCCAAAAAGGCTTTAACCAGTACGGGACTCTGACGTTACACATTACAGACCTTCAACGATAATGACAACAGCATCGGCAACGACTTTTGAACGAATTAAAAAAATAAAATAAATAAATAGTTGGCGCAACAGGCGGGTAGACTTCTTAAGGTCTAGCTTCTCGCAACCATTAGTTTGTCTGAGTTTCTATTTTTGGGACGAATGGAAGGGACTTACAATTACTGATTAATTTTTAGACCAATGGTTAAACACTTTGCTGTTACATTATGAAACATGACAGCACTATGGCACTTACACTTACATTGTGCCATACATTAATAAAAATAAATTTGTATCCAATGACATTTTTCCATCCACTGTGCGCGTCCTTAATCTGTCGATCTCATCTCCTCCTTCTATAAATTATAGGTAAACTTCTGTTGCCTCTATAGCAATCTATGTCGCGTCCAATAAACGTGAAGCTTTACATACTGCTGTACTCGACAGTCCTTCGGTGCAATTAATTAATTGATTTTATCATCAGAATCAAGCACGAAATTTAATTGGAACGGCTCTACGATGGTTTCATCGTAATGAGGTTACTTCTGAGTTCTGTTTACGCTGCTTTCGTATCCGTTCTGATTTTTTTTTACAGCGTTCTCGTGGGCTAACGTATAGATAGAACTGCTGATGTTGGTTTGATTGTCGATTTCAATTTCATTTCAATTAATTTCCACGTTGCAAGGATTTATTTTTGAGTAGGTATATATTGAAACCAAAAGCAATACTACGTAACGTGTATCTATATGCTTCAGGTCTGCTGTAAATTGCTACTAGATATATACCTATTCCTTTTTTAGTTTTCACTGATCTCAAAGCAGCGATGTCAATTTTGAAGTTAGGTTTATAATTGCAGCTCATAAACATCTGGAAAAGGCTGCAAATGTGAGGGGTAGGCCCTTATTATTATGGGCTAGAAAAAATTTCAGAATTTTTTTCGGAAAAAAAAATCCTTACAATTATTGTTAAAACTTATATAAGATCAAAGTTGCCATAGTGGTAATAGGGATACTCTCTGAGCACTGCCTTCTTAGGAAGCACGCTAGGAGAGTATAGGTTTCACAAATACGGACACGTGCAGAGCGACATTTAAATGACTGCTTTTTGATGGGATTTTTAGGTCAGAGCGCCATCGAAAAAATGGCCGTGTAATCGTAGCTTTAGTAAGAATAACAACTCGACTTCCGCAGTAAAATATGGATCCTACTTCTGCAACTTGTTTTTAACTTCAAAAACACCCTTTAGATATATCACAGTTACTGGCTCGATCCATTTACAGCTACTCACAAATTTTTCGGTTGCGGTCTTGTACATTTTGCCCGGTTTCGATGCAACACTCTTAATCGAAATAGACAAAAAAAAAAAAACTCTTATGTAAATAAATTGTCATTATTCCACGACACAAGCAAATATCTCGTTAAACAGATGCACAAACAAGATTCTACGCTTCCCAATGAGTATGTTTACGTACAAAACACATTCCTCCATCTCGAGCTGTTCTAGTTTATTTATCCAAGACTCTCGTTCTCGCAAAAGGAGCTCACACGAGCAAACAAAATAATCACACATCAAATCTGGCAAAGTGCCGAGATTTCAGCTCTCACGTGCTTTAGGCTAAGATGGGGGTGGGGGATGCATTGAAAAGACGATTCCGTTTTACGAGGTTTTACTCTCTCAAAACATGCACATTACTCTATGGACGGAAATCAAATGGTATATTGTAAAAAAGGAAATCATTTCCTTGAGGTAGGATGTAGGAGTAGGAATAACTACCCTCGCTCCATTCCGAATGGAATTTCTGGATGTGAAAGACTTTTAGAGTGAATTTATCCACCATAGCTATACGCTTGCGATAACACACACCATGCTGGGGTTGGTTGCTAGTGAAAATGATCGCCCAAAACTAAATGGAATTCAATGGATTGTATTATTTATGCGCTGAAACAAGGTATGAGGCTAATAACAGGTATACATTATACATACAATTATACCTACATATTCCTTTAGTGTATTTGAATTGCGAACGCACGGGAAGGTACGAGATACGAATATACGTCTACTAGCTTAGTTTCTCTAATGATGGGAATTGCGACAGAGAGCAAGCTGTAACACATTTTATTGTTGTAATTCTAGCTGTACCTACCGGTAACTCCGTTCGCGTAGAAAATTGTAGGTTATGCATAGTTTACGAACCCAATCATGGTAAATAAATTAAGCAATTTGATAAAAGATATGATATCAGATAGTTCCTCAAAAAAATATTGTTGTTGATCGCATTGTCTTAAGTATGCATAGCACATCGCATTCTTATTTTTTCAGTGTTTTTCTAAAGGCCGTTCTGGGTGATCGCCATTTTTGGGATAACATTTTTGGCGTCATTTAAATGACTAGCAAAATGGCGGACCAAATCACATGAATTTAGTGCTATTTAAAATAAATGGCGGAAAAAAATGGCCGTGTGATCGCTCTTCAATGACGCCTAGGACAAATGACTAAACTTGTTGGCTATTGCGTCATTTAAATGGCAGCCTCCAAGAAATGGCAAGGCTCGAAATTCTTGCCATGCCATTTTTCTACGCTAATGACAAATGACGAAGCATTTAATGCGATATCTGTGCTTTCATTTTGATTTTTGTCTCGTGGCGAAAGCACGTGTTAGATTACATTAGATTAGATATTAAGTCGGGAGAGCCTTCATTGGGCTCTGGCACTGCGGAAACTCTCACCAGTGGCCAGGTAGCGCAGCGTGATTGTCAGTCGTGCTTCCGCTGAAACGCTCTCTCGCATATTTGTGGTCTGTTTTTCGTTGTGTTGCTTCACCAACCTCAACAAATAATCGAATTGATTGGCTGACATATGAAGGCCATTGCGATATAGTTCAGGTTCTTCTTCCACGCAATCCAGAACAAAATCCACTCTTCTCGTGACGGCTCAACCACTTTTTTTTTTGGCTAATACTCCACTTTCGTCGCGTTGGCTCGTAATCAAGATCGTCTTCTTTCAGCACACATGCCACTACATACGCCGTCTCCACAATTTCTACCATCATCCCAAAAGTTATTTTCTACATTTTTTATTTATTATAATTATACCCTCCACAGGAAGGTATATTCACTTTGCCATTACGTTTGTAACGCCAAGAAGGATTCACCGGAGACCCTATAAAGTATATATATTCTGAATCAGGATCACAGTGTGAATCGATTTAGCCATGTCCGTCTGTCTGTCTGTCCGTCTGTCTGTCTGTCTGTTGAAAGCACGATAGCGTCCAAAGGAATTGACCTAGGCGAATGAAATTTTGTGAGACGACTTATTTTTACCGTCGCCAGGTTGGTATTGAAAATGGGCTATGTCGGTCAAGTAGTTCTGGTACCTCCCATACAAAATCACTATTAGACCCACGTCTCTCTCTGTCTGTTGAAATCACGATAGCGTCCGAAAGAATCGACTTAGGTAACTGAAATTTTATGAGAAGTCTTATATTTTTGGCCTTCAAGTTTGTATTAAAAATGGTCCATGTCGGTCAAGTAGTTCTGTTACCTCCCATACAAAGCCAATATTTGACTCATATATCTGTGTCTGTTGAAAGCACGATAGCGTCCAAACGAATTGACTTAGGTGAATGAAATTTTGTGTGAGGACTTTTTGTAACCGTCGTCAGGTTGGTGTTGAATATTGTCTATGTCGATAAAGTAGTTCTGCTACCTACCATACTAACTCGCATGGCAAACATTTTGCATGACTTTTATGCAGTGGAGGGTATCAAAGCATCGGCCAGGCCGATGATAACACTTTTACTTGTTTTTTATTTTATTTTTTCACTGCTATTTCCTATTTAATTTAATTAAAAAAGTATGCGTCTTCGCTGAGAGAAAAACACTAAATGACAGTAGCTATATTTTTCTCATAGGACATTACCGTCTTATCGCAAGACAGATAAATGAGGCAAGCCATTGCCATGTGATCGCAATTTTTTCGCTCGTCATCCCAATGGCATCCCAACGGAAAATTCGAAATGACTCGCAGTGTTCGTCATTTGATTTGGGACATAAATGACGATGATAGTCATTTCGTGTGATCGCCATTTTTCCAATTACGAATCGTAACTTGAATGTCGCTCTAATGCGACAGTTTTTCCTGACGTCACAGCGCCATTTAAATGACTCACAAAAATGGCCGTGTAATCGTAGCTTAAGGCTTTAATGATTTCTTTGGTGTTTTGAAAATTGAATGCGGTTTTCGTTTCTTTTTTTTAACAATATCCCACCCTGCCAGTTTTCGGGAAAAATAAGATTACGCTACTTACATAGATGATGGTACATAGTCCTGGTGAACCTGGGATCTCAACCTTGGTTGAGTTGTGTCGAAATCACCTCTGTTATTTCGCTCTACATGCCCTAGCCATCTTTAACTACTCCCCTCCCGATGCAATATTTTTCAATCACGATGTTAGAGAAGTTTTGCATGACAGCGCATACCTTGTCTAGGACCATATTTGACATCAGAACTCTTTGTACAGCTTATTTGTAACTCCATCTAATAAGCAACAATGTGTAAAATTTGTACTTTTCTGTCGTCTATTTCGGTCTGTCCTGTTCTCAAGATTAAAAGTACCTACATCTATCCGATCCGAGTGTTGCTTCTATTATATTTATTACTGTTCCAAGCTTCCTAAGGTAGATATAATCCTACTACACTGCTGTAGGTGTGCTCTTTTTAATTTATAATAAACTAGTCGTCGAGTTATTTTATGATTCACACCTGTACATTTCAAAACCATTTACCATCTGTACAATAGCGCTCTTTTGTAGTCCTTTGTTTTCAAAATTTACTGAATTCAATACCTATACTCCCATACCACATAACTCAGAGAGCTCAACTGTGTTTGAAGAATTTATGCATGCTGTCAGCCTTAAATTCTAACAACAAAGTTGTCCCACATAACTTTAAAGGCAGCAGCAAGTGTACCTATAGGTACGTATCTACGTATCTAAGTAATACGTAACTGTACAGAATTTCTTCGTCGTCGGTTTGAGTGAGCATATATAGCTTTTATCCCATGAACTGAATCCAGCAAAACAGCACACCAGCTCGGCATTCAACTCACAGAACACAGATGCGAAAGGATATAAATTGAATTATAAATTCACAATAAGTCAGAGGCACATTTTGATTATACCATTCGAACGGGAATGTAATAGAACCCGAATGGTGTGAAATTGGTTCTCGGAAAGGTTTTTATTATTATTATCATTGTTATTGCCCTAACGAAGGATAAGAGAAAAGAATTAAAGTAGCACAATTCGGTGGTTATGAATATATCCTTTGGGTGAATGCGTATAGCGTATCCCCAAAATATAGTCACTTGCGAATATTTATGGAAACAGATGTTTTTTCGGGTGAAAGCTATAACTTTAATTAACTCAAACGAAGTGGTAGGTATAAATAAAGTGAAATGTTGGAGTTCTGCTGCTTAATGTAGAGACGAAGTTCTATAACGTGTCGAGTGATTTGTATTTAAAAGGCTTCTTTCTAGAGATGAATTGCGAAAAATAGCAATTTGTTGTCGAGATATTGACAAGATATTAGCTACGGGTGCATTTAGAACTTCTAGATTGGTTCCTCTTCAAACTATGTATGTAATACGTCGGCTGGCAGTATAAGTTTTTTCACTACTGTAAATGTTAAACAAATATTAATTTTATTCATTAATTTTCAATGGTCCTTGTCCATTAAGTGGGTCGCGGGTGTAGGTTGTTCAAGTGGACCCTCCATTGCTCTCGATTCTCCGCCGTCGCCACTCTAAATCATCAAGAGGAGAGATTATGCGAATTTAATTTAACCATCTCATCCAAGGTCAGGACGCATGCCTGATGGTACGGATTCCATAGCACGTCGTGGGATCCTGGATGGGGACATGCGTTAAACATGATCAAACCACCGAAGCATGGACCGCTCCTTTTTTATTCTAGCTGTTCGACATTGAGTTCCTCATGTATTCTAGTATTTCAAATGCGGTCACACCAGAAACACAACGGAGGAATATCATTTCGGCAGCTTGTATTCGCGATCTTATTCTTTAGGTTATTACCCAAACCTCATGACCATAGGTAAGAGTTGGGACAAATATGGAATACTTCAACTTAGCTTTGACACCAAGTTCTGGTCTTCTAATAACAGAATGACCAAGTTGTCTCAAAATTTACCCAGTCTGTCCAATCCTACAGGAAAACTCAGCATTGCTCCTTCCATCACTCGTGAATAAGACCCCGAGATACTTAAACGTATCCACCTTTTTTAATGGGACTCCACTTACATGCAGAGCAGATTGTATTGAACAGCCCTTATGAAGACGACCATAACTTCGCATTTGTTCACGTTCACTTTCATCTGAGATAATAATTATGTATATTATCTTTACTATATAAGGCTACAAACCGATCGAATGTGCTTTGAAGTTCAGTCTGCGAGGACCCAAGATTGACCAAGTCATCAGAAAGAACAAAATCGTCGCCAAGACTGAGCTGTAACATCTGGTCAATATCTATAAGTAATGAAAAGGAGGTGATTCAAAACGCACCCCCGGTGAAGTCCAACGTCCAAGACGAAAGCTGAGCAAAACGTATTACTATGGATTTCAGCATTACCTGCCAGTTACATTTTGATCATAATCGAAATTGACTTTTTTGAGATATGAGCAGTTTTTAAAGTAGGTACTATTATTTGGGATTTGTGCGGATATCAAAGAACGCAGTCATTTTAGAGAAAAACTGAGTTTGCTATCAAGTTAAGAATGACGAGAGTACCTTAGAAATAAGTTTTTATTAAAATCGTTTTTACCATTTTCGAGAAAAAGCCCCGTTGTTGGACTTTTTAGCGAAAAACTTGGTATGCAGTCATCTTAGTCATGCTTACATTAACTCAACTATGAATTTTGGTTCAAATCGTTGGAGCCGTTTTCGAAAAAATCCAAATTGTCTAGAAGTTTTTAAAATTTGTATGTGGTAATTCGCATTAGAGCGACATTTAAGCTACGATTCGTCATTGGAAAAATGGGGATCACATAAAATGACTATCATCGTTATTTGTGTTCCAAAATCAAATGACGGACACTGCGAGTCATTTAGAATTTTTCGTTGGGATGCCATTTAAATGACGAGCGAAAAAATGGCGATCACATGGCAATGACTTGCTTTATAAAAATGGCAAATGTCACCTTTCTTATTATTTCGATTTCCCGTCATTTATCTGTTTTGCGATTAGACGGAAATGTCCTATGAGAAAAATATAGCTACTGTCATTTAGTGTTTTTTTCTCGGCGAAGACGCATACGTGCAACTTTTTTAATTAAATTAAATAGGAAATAGCAGTGAAAAGAAAAAAAAATATTATCTATAATAAATAAAAAAATGTCGAAAAGAACTTTTGGGATGATGTTGGAAATTGCGGAGATGGCGTACTTAGCGGCGTGTGTGCTGGAAGAATCGGCCAATCGAACCCTCCCCCTCATCTTGTGGTATCACAATGGACCAAATAATTATTGTGTGTCCCCACGATCCAATCGTTCCCTTGATTACTTTTTTGTTAGGTACCTATGCAGCTTAATTTGACATTAACTATTTTTATGACTTGCATTATTTTATTTCTTTGTTTCGCTATTTCGTCGCTTTTTGAATATTGAAGGAGCTTTCAACTACACGTCCTTTGAGTCTCCAATAATAAAGAAGATGGACTATGATGGCAACGCTCTATGAAAGAGTAATTCAGACCCGCATTGATGATGTGGAACTTTCGGCGTTAACAACAAGAGGGTTTCCACAAGGGGGCGTCCTCTCGCCTGGCTTGTGGTTCCTAGTCATTGACGACCTACTCCAATCCCTGTCTAATCGAGGGATCTCTATTCTATTCGAAAACCGACGAAACCTCTCTTCACATTCTCACGGAATGTCCGGCTCTCTTTTGCCTTAGAAAGAATGTCCTTGGCGAACAAATTGTTAACTCAGCAAATCTTGCTGAAATACCCCCCAGAAAAGATACATAATACTTGTCTTCCTGTCTGTCCCCGAAGTAAAAAGATTGCTCTAGAACCCACAATAGGCCCCTTTAGAGAGACCGCAGTGCCCAGAGCCCAATGAATGCCCCCCCCCCCGCGACTTAATACCTAATCTTATCTAATCTAATACGTCCTTTCGCCAATGAACGCACAGATATCGTATTAAATGCTTCGTCATTTGTCATTTGCGTAGAAAAATGGCATCGTAAGAATTTCTAGTCTTGCCATTTTTTGGAGGCTGCCATTTAAACGACGCAACAGCCAAAATGTTTAGTCAATGGCACTAAATTCATGTCATTTGTTCCGTGTACCTAATCGTAGCTTTACACACATTATTTGTCATGGGTGGGATTTTATAGAAAAACGGAAGGAAAACAACTTTCTAATTAAAAAAAACACAAATAAATCATTACGAAAATGTTTTTCGGTTATGGAGTTACACGAAAAAAGAAATGGAAAACGTCAATGAAATAGCTTTCGTTTTTTTTTTTTTTTTGCTTTCACACAAGCAAAAAACCTTTCATTGTCGGAGTTGCCTGAATCAACAACGTTCGTCCAAGCGATTAAACGTTTTCATCTTGAAGAATTCCATCCCATGATTCGTCTGGCTTGCCTGTTTCTTCTTAGTGATATAGTTACTGCATCTCTATCTTAGACGCTATACCTGTCTCATTGCATTCAGATGCACAGGCCAAAGCTCTGGCATCTGACATCTGTGTTGGTTCATGAAGCGAAAGTTCATAATTGTTTTGAGTGCTTAAATCGAAGGAATGTATATTTAAGCCTAGCACGTTTAGGCGGACCAGATGTCCTCCTTTCTCGATCAAAAAAATCTGCCCGGTCACTTGTCCTCTTTTTAAGATTTTATAAAAGGAAATATTTAAAAAAATTTAAGACTATACTTAAAATCGGTAAGGCCATTAATATGATTCATTCATTCATTCATCATTCATTCATTTTCAATGGTCCGCTTGTCCATTAGGTGGGTCGCGGATGTAGGTTGCTCAAGTGGACCCTCCATAGCTCTCGATCCTCCGCCATTGACTCCAAATTATCAAGGGCAATCCCCATGCGGGTAGAGGAGAGATTATGAATTTGATCTAACCATCTCATCCTGGGTCCACCTAGGGGACGCCTGCCTGATGGTACGGATTCCATAGCACGTCGTGGGATCCTGGTCGGGGACATACGTTTAACATGACCAAACCACCGAAGCATGGACCGCTCCGTCCGGAGAAGTAGCTGCTCGACATTGAGTTCCTCACGTATTCTAGTATTTCTAATGCGATCTCTACGGGTCACACCAGCAATACAACGGAGAAATCTCATTTCGGCAGCTTGTATTCGCGATCTTATTCTTTCGGTCATTACCCAAACCTCATGACCATAGGTAAGAGTTGGAACAAACACCGAATTAAAGACTGACAACTTAGTTTTGACACCAAGTTCAGTCCTCCTGATAACAGAATGACCAAGCTGTCTCAAAATCGATCCAGCCTGACCAATCCTACAGGAAAACTCGGCATTGCTCCTTCCATCACTCGTGAATAAGACCCCGAGATACTTAAACTTCTCCACCTGTTTCAATGGGACTCCACTAACATGCAGAGTGCATTGAACTGGCGTTCTGGAGACGACCATCACTTCAGATTTGTTCACATTTACCCTCATCTCAGCTTCAACACAAACGGCTACAAACCGATCGAGTGCGCGCTGAAGTTCAGTCTGAGAGGACCCAAGGATGACCAAGTCATCAGCGAAGAGCAAATGACTTATCCTCAGATCTCCCAATTCGAAACGTTCTTCGCCAAGACTGCGCCGTAACATCCTATCCATATAAGTAATGAAAAGGAGAGGCGACAAGACGCACCCCTGGCGAAGTCCAACGCCCACGGTGAAATCTACGAAGCAAGCGTAAACAGGTGTAGCATACTCCCAAGCTTTCTCAAGTACCATTCTGAGAGTGAATAACTGGTCGGTTGTGCTTCTACCGGGACGAAAGCCGCACTGCTCATCTCCTAATCGTGCCTCGACCACAGCTCTGCAACGCGTTTCCAGCACCTTGGCAAAGACTTTTCCGGGGAGACTTAAAAGTGATATACCCCTGTAATTGGAGCAATCCCTTTTATCCCCTTTCTTGAAAAGGGGCACAATCACCCCAATCTGCCAAACGCTGGGAGTTTCGCCGCATTCCCATGACACGAGAGAGCCATTTGACTCGCTCTTCACCTAAGGCCTTTAGCATTTCTGGCCGGATTTCATCAACTCCGGCAGATTTGCCAGCTTTTAGCGATTTGATCGCAAAAGTGACTTCCTCTATTTTCCGCCCTGCTAAAGGCGATGGTTCTGTCATCCTCGATGCCCTGGATTGGATTGAGCAATTCGGAAAAATGCTCGCTCCATCTGCGCAAGATGTCCTCCTCATTAGAAAGAAGTGTACCATCTTTGGATTTGACTACTTCGATAATGTTCCACTTCCTTCCTCTAAGACGGCGGATGGTCTGCCAGAACACCTTGCTTGCAGATCTGTGATCGCGGTCCAATTTTTCGCCAAACTCCTTCCAAGAATGTTCTTTGGCTGCTTTAACAGCCAATTTGCAAGTTCTTCGCGCCTCAATGTACCGGTTTCGAGAAGGAGAGTCCCCCAAGTGAATCCACACCTTGAAAGCCTTCTTCTTCTCTCTGATAGCTTCTTGAACTCCGGGCGTTTTAAACCACGCAGTTCTTTTCTCACCACCAGCCGCCACACCGAGCCGCTTCACTCCGCAAACATGTCCTGCAGAGGCAATAACTGCTGTTGAAAACAACTGCCATTCTTCCTCTACATTCAATGGAACATTTGGAATTTGTTCAAACCTCTCAGATACCTGCCGTGCAAATTCCTCCCGTATCTCATCGTTCTGTAGCCCCTCCCACCGTATGCGCGTAACCATTCTTGGTTTACGCTTTGGCAGGATAGGTATTTTATCATTGAGATACAATTTGCACAGTACCAGGTGGTGATCAGTTGACAGTTCAGCCCCTCTCAACACACGAACATCACAAACCATCCTTTGTATTATTATTCTTCTTATTTCTAGGATCTCATAAATTCATTCAGTGGAACTGTCGACTTTGTCCATGACGGTGGCGTATTAAGCAACTTGGCGAATTTGGCCTATTTCTTAATTCTTGCTTCGGGAAAGGTGAACCTATGTCGTTTTAACAGCATCCGACTAATAGGTACTGAGTTTAAATTGTAACAAGTTGTAGTTTTTTGGAAATGTGTATCCAAAACAAGTGTTTCTGGCCATTCTAGCTAGCTAAAGCTATGTATTATTTTTTCATGAATATTTTTCTATTTACAAATGAAAGTGATGGTCAACAAGAATTTTATAATATTTACCGATCTCCATAGGCTAGTCTTACCTACTTTATATGTGTCAGTGTCAGTCACCCGCCACATTTGGCTATTATATTCAAATGCTCGGCTTTAAAAAATTACCCCCTTAGCAACATTTGATTTAGTGGTGCTAAAATTTCATTAGCGTTTGGTATGGTACGGAAAATCTCAAAGGATAATCATTATTAATTTGAAATAACAAAGCCAGCACACAACGTGCTATTAATTCGTCCTTTCGGCCTCAGGGCCTAATTTGTCCAGCCAATTACCTCTGCATTTGTTATGCCATTAAGTCCGAAAACCGAAAATGATTTCGACATATTACCACAACCGAACCGTGTCGTAGTGCATAAATGCTAAAACACACACTGTACCTACTCGTAGTATCTATATATATAGTATGTACATATATGTATAATTTCGGTACGTGTTTACATTCACTGGCTAACCGCAGTAGTATACACGTCTGTTGATTAAAAATGTATCTCGTAACGGGAGCAAATTATCCTGAAATAATCATAATTAGTATACGCCTGAAGCTATGTGAGTTTTCATCGACTACAAATGTTGGTCTAGTTTTCGAAGCTAATGAGCTCAAGGCAGACAAACATCAGAACCGCTCACGTAGTCGGTTAATCCGTTATGTTTGCTCTAAGGGTTGGAGGGAGGGCGAACTTCCGGGCTCTTTGAGTAATAGTCCGACATAACTGTGTAATTAGTTATTCAAGATTTTCAATTAATCAATTTGTTCTAGACCCAGAGTAAGGGCTGCTCTACGATGGCGGCGCAATAGCCTAAAATTATTTAAGACTATTATATCGAGCCGCACACACTGATGACGATTGTTTTTTACTTTGTGTTCTTGGAATTTGTATCAAGAACATTTTTGTAGATCTCACGATTAAAGCCTTTTAGTTTGTCATTTCTGTATGCTGCCTGTATGTATCTATATTTAAAGCTTAGTTAATAGGAATCATTAAGTTTTATTGCTGCCAATTAAATCAAAACGCGTCCGAATCACGTGACCACTTTCAATTGCTTACCTTCAAGTAATATTACGTTGAAGTGGATATGGTATAGAGATTTTACAAACTATATTCATATTATGTACGTACATGTTGGACCTGTACTACCGGTAGGTAGTTTCACTGAAAGACAGAATATTTATTTTTCATGTCATTGAAGGATAACGAAATCAATTGTATTCCTAAGGCAGATGCACTTCTAGTTCTACTCGTCGCGTCGTATAGTGCATAAACGAGATGTTCCATCGAAGCGGTACATTAAAAAATTCCATACCAACCAAGTGAACATGGGGAAATCGAGTTCAGAAGCTGAGATGAATCGTGAAATTGGTACTCAATTTTGGGTGAGCACTTCACGTGATATTTGATATCCTGCACACATTTTTCATCGCAGTCACTTTCATCTGGTTTCTCATGGAGGTAATATAATTTCGTGTTCATTTTGTATTGCGTCCTTGGTGACGTTGAAAGTATAGCAGTGTCTTGTCTATAGCTACTTGATTTATCCGTTTATCAAAATTTTTTCGGCGAAGCTATTTAAACGAGCGCAATGCATAAAATTTGTTTAGCTATACTAAATTGAAATTGAGTAACGCGATCAGTAAACGGCACAGTTTAAGATAAAGAAAATAATCTATTTCTATTATAATATTAAAAGCCGACCCGATTTCTTGTCGGAGTCATTTACCCTACTTAAAGTAAACCAAATATATTTTTCTTTTTACCAAATTGAAGCTCACCACTCATAGATGTGTTAAGAAGAATAATTATTTAAAAAAAAATATTTGCAAAATAGGTAAATTAATATTTTTAAATTACAATGTTTACAACATACGAATTAAATTAGTATAGCATGGGGTTGGGGTATATTAATAATCTTCATAATACCCTATTCACACCAAGCCGAAAACCGAGTTTTCGTCAAAAAAGTTTAGAAAACTCGTGGATGCATTCACACCGAACACCAACTCGTTTTCGTTTGACGTTTCAATTAGCTGTGAAACTAGCTATGAAATGTTTGTGGCGACTAGACTTTTATTTTAGTTACTAAACTTCGCTCGGATTGACATAATATAAAAACAAATTTATTTAAGCTACTTGATAATCGTTAACTTATTGTTAAATGCATAAAATAATTAACATAAGCAACATTCAAAATCAAAACATCTGAAAATACCATTTAGTTGTGCCAGCTGCCAGGTACCTAGTTTGCTCTTTATGGTGCAATGCAAAGGTAACAAAAAAACTCTCACTCTCACTCAGTCCCTCACATCCTGTCAGCAGTTTTGCTGAGCTCGCTGAATGTTGCAAAAGGTGTGTCTGCTTCAACAACCCAACGATTGTACTCGTTTTCGTTGCGTTTTCATGGAAAACGACCTCAAACAACTCGTTTTGAAAACTGCAATATGTATGGGAAAACTTCTGTTTTCGACGAAGTTTTCGACTGTTTTCGCGAAAACCCAGTTTTCGGCTTGGTGTGAATAGGGTATAAGACACATAAAAAACAGGTAACAGGGTAGGGTTGGGATAGTTCTTTGGATTTCATAGAAAGAGGAATAAAGGAAAGCAGATGTACTTCAGTGTTCAGTAGAGTGCTTATATAGGTATGTAGGTGATGTACATTTTAATTTTTTGCATGTGCGTTTCTTTGTGTTTAAATGTATGGTGGGCAAATTTCAATCACTGGGCGAGACTAGAATTATAAGTTGCGCTCATAGTAGGTACCAGTGCATAGTTTGCTTTTGTCATTTAAAAGAAATGAGCTAAAGTAGCACGATAAGGAGATGAGCAGAGCGGCTTCCGTCGCGGCAGAAGCATAACCGACCAGTTAATCACTCTCAGAATGGTACTTGAGAAGGCTTGTGAGTATGCTACACCTGTTTACGCATGCTTCGTAGATTTGGAGAAAGCATATGACGAAGTCCATCGAGGTAAACTCTGGAGTGAATTACAGGAGTATGGAATTGACGGTTCTCTCTTGAGAGCCATTCAATCTCTTTACACAAACTGTAAAAGCTGTGTTCGGTTAAACGGCGTTAAATCAATACCTTTCACGGTGGGCGTTGGACTTCGTCTTGGGTCCTCTCCTTTTCATTACTTATATGGACTGGATGTTACAGCGCAGTCTTGGCGAAGAACGTTTCGAATTGGGAGATCTGAGAATAAGTCATTTGCTCTTCGCTGATGACTTGGTCATCCTTGGATCCTCTCAGACTGAACTTCAGCGCGCACTCACTCGGTTTGTAGCCGATTGTATTGAAGCTGAGATGAAAGTAAACGTGAAGAAACCTGAAGTGATGGTCGTATTCGGAACGCCTGTTCAATGCTCTCTGCATGTTAGTGGAGTCCCATTGAAACAGGTGGAGAAGTTAAAGTATCTCGGGGTCTTATTCACGAGTGATGGAAGGAGCAATGCCGAGTTTTCCTGTAGGATTGGTCAGGCTGGATCGATTTTGAGACAGCTTGGTCATTCTGTTATTAGGAGGACTGAACTTGGTGTCAAAGCTAAGTTGTCAGTATTTAATTCAGCGTTTGTTCCAACTCTTACCTATATGGTCATGAGGTTTGAGTAATGACCGAGAGAATAAGATCGCGGCCGGATACAAGCTGCCGAAATGAGATTTCTCCGTAGTATTGCTGGTGTGACCCGTAGAGATCGCATCGGAAATACCAGAATACGTGAGGAACTCAATGTCGAGCAGCTACTTCTCCCGACGGAGTGATCCATACTTCGGTGGTTTGGTCATATTAAACGCATGTCCCCGACCAGGATCCCACGACGTGCTATGGAATCCTTACCATCAGGCAGGCGTCCTCTAGGTAGACCAAGGATGAGATGGTTAGATCAATACCTATAATCTCTCCTATAACCGTATGGGGATTGCCCTTGATGATTTAGAGTCGATAGTGGAGAATCGAGAACTATGGAGGGTCCACTTGAGCAATCTACACCCACTTAATGGACAAGCGGACCATTGAAAATGATGATGATGATGATGAGCTAAAGTGTGACATTTTTAGATGACAGTACGACAAACAGTTAGCTACAGGCTTCGAACCATGTACCTTCAGCCCAATAGTATAACTGTAAAGCACCTCTTCACATGGAAGAAAGTACGTTGGGCTAGCATTCCGTAAGCCTCACAATGCTCTCTTTATTATGGTAATAGAATATGTAGAGAGGGAAAAAGTATAGTGTCTGCTTAAAAACCCAATATACATAATTGGATTTTTTTATTGAGTTGCTTGAGAACTCTTCAAAAATATAATCAGAACTCTGAGAAGTTAAAACAAAAAAAATTATGCATTTTTTCGTTTAGAAAATATTGGTTAAGGCCTAGGTCCGCCACGGACTGAGTGTCATCAAGAGTAAGGAATGTATGTTATGTATGTAGGTATGCAGTAAGTACAGGGTGTCCGCCGGGAAGGTATACTACTTCTTTCTTTGTTTGTTAAAATGAAAAAAAAAATGGATCTTATATTGATAAATGTTTAATTTAATGTCGGCAATTTTGTATGCAATACAATATCAGGTAAATATCCGCCTCTGTTAGTCTCACAAATGCGAGCTCTTTTGAGCACATTTTTCATTACATTCTCACACATTTCACGCGGTATTTCATTAATTTCATCACGAATATTTTGTTTGAGTTGCTCAAGCGTTTCCGGTTTGTTTGCATAAACCTTGTTTTTCAGATATCCCCACAAAAAGAAGTCCGGAGCAGTCAAATCAGGCAACCGTGGTGGCCAATCAACATCACCATTTCTTGAAATAACTTGTTGTGGAATGAGGGCTCGCAGTAATTCCATTGTAATCCTGGCTGTATGCGATGTAGCACCGTCTTGTTGATACCACATGTTAATCAAGCCCAAAGCATGAAGTTGTAGCGGTAAAAAGTTTTCAATCATATCACGATATCGCTCCCCATTCACAGTTACCGTTACGCCATTTTCATTTTTAAAGAAGTAAGGTCCAATGATTCATCCTGACCAAATTGCACACTTCCTTGAGCAGCAGTAATGTTTTCATCCGATCTTGCAGTACGTTGTGGTCCATGCTTGGGCCTATCACCTACAGACCCTCTTTCTTAGAAATCATTCACTACACGACAAATAGTGCGTTTTGTTGGCACGTTTTTTCTCCCAAAAATGTCACCTAACTTTCTCTTCGTCACAGTAATCGATGATTGATTTTGATAAAATGTTTTAACGATTAACACACGTTGGTTCATCGAATATTTTTCCATAATAAATTTGCCACGTGTTTACTTCACGACTGCCAAATACCTATGAACTGTCAAGGCTAATGTTTACCAAAATGGCGGCAAAACAAAGTAGTATACCTTCCCGGCGGACACCCTGTATAAGTAAGTTTAAAAAATTAATTTTGCCTAATTTGTGACTTTTTCAATCTTCCAAAACTTTTTTGTTTATGTTTCAAAAAATGTTGATTGTTTAGAGAACCCCAGAACTATAATTATAGTGTAGGTATCAATTTCGAAAAAAAAAATTTACTTTTTGAAAATGGGGTGCTGGTTTGTTTTCATAAGAGAAAAATTTAATATTTTCGCAAATAGAGTACGCTCACCTAAACTTAACACCCCACATTTAATATATATTCAAAGACAGAACTTTTAAAAATGTGTATAAAGAACTCTGCGGAAATCTTACGCAGTTACTCAAAAGTCAGAGCTCTAAAAACAAGAAATGTTCCTAACTTTAGGGTGCCAAGTTCTCTTACCATACCAGGGAACATTCACTTCTCAAAAGGGGGGAAAAAATGGTCAAGTGCGAGTGTCAATATAACATCAGCTGTTAGGTAAATACCTACCAGTGGATGGCGTAAATATTTTTAAATGGTAAGTCGAATTCGAAAAATATGAAAAATTTAGTTAACGTAGATATTTTTTCATCCTGATTTAAAAAAAAAATGTGCAAAACTTTCACATTTCAATTTTTTCGATAAATCAAAAAAAAAAAAAAAAAATTGTTATCTTCTCTTTAACTTATAATATTGTCCTTTTTTTCTACATTAAAGTTCTTCAAAATCGATTCATTCAACGTTTATGAGGGGGTTCAGCAAAATCATCTACCTACTCTTTAAGAATTTCTTCAAATGTATTTAAGTACGCGGCTCTCTTCCGTCTTAGAAAGAAAATCTTTGGCGAAGATCTTGCTGAATTACCCCCAGAAAAGATACTTGTCTTCCTGACTGCCCTAGGACCCTACCAGGGATGGCAGAATAGGCTCCTTTAGATAGGCCGCAGAGACAGGACCAGTAAAGGCTCTCCCGACTAATCATCTATAGGTACGCAGAGCTTTGCCAAAACTCAAAAGTGGCAATCTCTTTAATACGAAATCGCTGGACATTTATCTAAAGGCACCCAAAGCCAATATTTCCGACTTCTCATAAACCAATGGAACCTATTTAACTCCACATACTTGGCATTTATTAAAAATAACGAAAACCCATTTCACTGGTCCACCATCACTCTGCTCGCAGCAGGATAATTATCTTCATGACAGGACAGAGGCACGTGTTTTTTTTTGTTTCTTTTCTTTTTTTTTCAATAAAACCGCTGTTGTATTTAGGTAGTGGGTACCGGTTAACAATTTTCCTCTCGTATTTTTTTTTTGTGTAACGCACTATGATACATTTCCGCATGAAAACAATGCAAGCCCAGCAACCAACTTCCGCTATGCCGGCAGTGTGGTCTATCTGTAAGCCCGCACGATGTGTGGGAAGTCAATTTTAAAAGGCAACCAACCATACTGAATCAAAAAAAAAAAAAATCACTTGCCAGTTGCCACCCTGGCATTCAGCTACCAATGTGGGAATGGGTCACTGCCCCTGCTGTTGCATCGGGCAATCGTGGCCAGTGGGTTCAGTGCACCCTTTGGGTGGTTGAGCTGGCCGTAACATATTCCATCATGGAACACAATGAACGCCGTAAATTGAGTTTTCGCCAAGACCACCGTAAATTAATGTTCATTACGCTACGGGACTCCCACGCTTCTCCCCAGGATGATATGGCTTTGGTGCATTCCTGCCTGTCTTTTGCTTTACTATGATTAAAATTTAAACAGGATTTTTCCCTGCATTCTGTGCTCTTCTTGTGTGGTGGCAGTGCGTGCTGAAAGCAGCTATAATTTATGGCATATTTCGAAATGGATCGCTGAATGCGCCACCTTTTAGCAGCGAGTTATGTCTCATAGCTGTTCTGACTTAATCATGACAATGTACTATAGACGATTCTTATTTTTACGCAGATATTCGGCCATAGTAATGATCATTTTTAGTTAGTGTACCTATCTTTAAAAAACACAGAAAACAGATCAAAATTTATATGATCAATTTGTAAGTCAATTTTTCCTTTTTTTTTATTCTTTTATGGATATCTAGTGCCTAGTTAGGTAATATACGTAGGATACAAAAAATTTAATTCAATAATTTCATCAACTAACTTTAACATGAAAAAGCTATACCGCACATAATACAAGCTCTTAATTTCCTGTCGATGGTAATATACCTATAACTTGAACGAACAGTTCTGAAAGCGATTTCCTTATACAACTTCAATGGAAATGAATATATCCCAAAAGTACGATTCGTATAGATATCAATTTTCGAACTTCCACAATCCATAAATTTAATTTGAACTTTCTCAACTTTTACCACAAGAAACGTATCGGAAAACTTGAAGCAGCCGGAAAAGGAAAAATATTTCGAAGGGCAGAGAGGAAGTGCACAAAATGTCTTAGTTTATGACCTCTTACCACATAATAAAGAAACATTTCTATAATGTCACAAATAACCGGGTAATTTTGATACAAGTGAAACAGAGTGGGGTCCAACTTTTCCATGAACGGAGTCGACATAAGCTACTGGTACGAGCTGTCATTTTAATTCAAAAATATAAACGTGCATTAGGTACCTATTTGGTACTTTGTATTATAAAATTGTTTGGATGCGGAAGTTTTTTTTCGAGTTCGCCAAATTTTGATTCGATTTCGCGATTTGATCACAAATTTATATAATACCTACCATAACAGCAAGATGATTGCAAGGTGTAAGTATAAACTTTGGGCTGTATAATAGGGCAAGGAACAAAATAAATGTTAGGATAAATGTTAAAAAAGTTGGTAACTTGACTAGTGAAGTTTTCAAATTTTAAGATAAGATATTAGTACAATATAATCAAGTTATAAACGAGAAACTTGTTCGAATCGCGTAGGTGCACGGAAGTCGGCGGTCTGGTTCTATTTGTTTTGTGCACCAGCCCCCATTTCCGTACACCGACGCCGGTGCAGACACAAGTAAAGTGTCTATGGGCCGGTTTATACAAGATATATGTATGACAAACTGTACATACAGTTGATGTAGGAGTGATTTAACGGTTTTGGGTGGGGATCTTGCTGCTACCTTTCCTTACAAAAATTATATATATGTATCCAGAAGGGGATGACAGCATCGATTCTACCTAGGAAGGTGATCGTATAATAATTATCATAATAAAAGCTCTGACGCCATTTCTTGAGGATGCTAAAAACGTGTGTGGATTCGTAGGTAGGCTGTCATCTCCTAAATAATTCATGTCCGATTTCGATGGCCAGGTGTTACACCACCGCGAAGGGTTCCCACCCTCATGGGCGAAAATGCAATATTTTAAATTTGTTGAAATTTAGACAGGGCAAATATCGAATCAGCTAGTAAAGAATAATAATTATAAAGGATGGGCCTGTATCTTGCTTCCCTTGAGGTGTAAAAATTAAGATAATGAAAATAAAGATATTTGGGCCTATTAATGGTGGACAATTCTCAAATGCACAGCGGATAGTATACATTGGGGTCGCGGATCGCATAGTGTACTGAAAGGGTATTTGGTCCGTGTCTTCTTTTTTTCTGTATATATTTACAATTTAATATGAAATCATCAATCATCATAGCTTGATTTAGGAGAAACACTTTTGAAGGACACGTCGCATTTAAAATATCGAGATGTGGCTGAAGAACATTTTTCTAGTTGGGTTTCACCGGGTGCGGAGCATTTGTCTTAGACATGTGTACGACAAATGTATGCAACAGGTTCTGTGCCTATTGTGTTGTTTTTACGTCATGACTCATGAATGAGTGACTCATGAATGAGTCATGAGTTAAGTTTGTAGATTATGTTTTCCCTTTAATAAATAACAATTTATGAAATGATCCAATACAAGGTTTTTTTTCTGCTACAATTTTCATAATTTTTTTTGTCCCTGGTTTCGCTACTAAAAATATTGTTACCGTAGTTATGGGTCTATTATCATCATCATCATCATCATCATTTTCAATGGTCCGCTTTTCCATTGAGTGGGTCGCGGGTGTAGGTTGCTCAAGTGGGCCCTCATTAGCTCTCGATCCTCCGCCATCGACTCTAAATCATCAAGAGCAATCCCCATACGAGTATAAGAGATATTATGGACTTGATCTAACCATCTCATCCTTGGTCTACCTAGAGGACGCCTACCCCTCCCGATGGTACGGATTCCATAGCACGTGTGGAATCCTGGGTCTATTATCAAGGTTGAAATTATTTTTGTTTGATAGTAGGTCAACTATTATTCTTTTTAATATAATTCAACTTTCATCATTTAAAACATTTAAAGAACTACAGTTATTCGCGTACTTTTCCGAACAAGGCAGTAGAAATCTGTCAATTTCGAAAATTTGAGCGCAATTCTCACAGAGAGCGTAAAATGTACCCAAAAGTACGTGTAGGTATATACTTCGAGCTACTTCGACCCATTTCCAGCTTAATAATAATTTGAACAAAACAAAATTATTTCAAACTGCAGCGAAAATTCACAATTTTAATTAAATTGATATAATTTTGTATTCTATCAACATCTGTACAACTCATAACCGAGCAACCGTTAAAAAAATAAATAAATAGGTGGCGCAACAGGCGGGTGACACCCAAGGCCTAGCTTCTCGCAACCATTCGTTTCGTGTGAGTTTCTATTTTTGGGACGAATGGAAGGGACCTACAATTTTATGCCGAGTCCGAACGGCTGAATTGAGAAGCTTTTTCATGACAGTCATACTCTCGGATGTTTGTCAGACGTTCGCGAGAGGTGGCGCAGTAGAAAAAGCTTTAAGATGTAATTTGAAGTTTTGAAGCAACCGTTGGAAAACATTTTTTTTCATTTCGCCTATATGTCAACTTTTTGCTTTTGACAATTTTATCAGTACATGCCCGTAGAAATTCCCTGAGCTGTTTCGAGCCAGGAGGAGGGGAAATGTTCGTTACTCATTATTTTGCTGGTTTTCTCTCTTCCTCTCATTTTTGATGAGAACGTGTACAGATTTCGTGCGGTTACGTTACGATCGATTGCCATCGATTGCGTTCCGTTTAAACCGCGTACGCGAATGAAACTAGTGTTTCAATGTAGCTACATATTATCTGCGAAATAAGTTTTTTCTCTCTTTGTTTCACATACATAATACGAACAAGACGAAAAACTAAAACGTAACCCTTGTGTGTCTAAACAAGTAAATCGCACTGTAGGTATGTACTGTACATAAGTCGTGTTTTTATGAAACCTCGCCAGTAGTTGCCAGTTGAGGCACATTTCACATGCTAATTAAAACAACAACCTGCTGGCAACAACTCTTGATTTTCTCCCTAAATTCAATTCACAATGAGCAAACAGGTGGCGCTGAAAGCAACAAGTGGCTTAGAATTTCCGCACAATTTGCTTAAATCATATAATAGCGTTCTTATCTCATGCACACAACATTCCAGAGAAAAATGTCAGAATTTATCAAATATTTCTACCAAAGCATAATTTTGTACTAAAACTCGGCTGGCTGGCTTCATCTTGCTGGCTGTCCAAATGAACGACTGGCTGGCGAGGTTTCAAAAAAACATGCTTAATTTAATTATATATTACTTTTTTTCAGGGGACATTTTATAGTAACCAGCGAGGAATCGTTCGTTTCTATTCGGGACATGTTTTCCAACCACCACACGTAGATTACGAATTTGCAATAAACAACTGCTTTGTGCTGTCGTGGAGACTCGTGTCAATTGTTGCGCTTGTAGTATCTACATGCATTGTGCGATCGATATCCTCCATGTGAAAACATGATTTCTATTTAGAAAATTCACTTTTATAGATGTTATACCAAATGGGGTTTTATTGAAGAGAATTATCATCATCAACACGTAATGTGAGAATTTTTAAATATATTCTTCCGTCCAGTTGGTTCCCAAATTGAATGTTTTCCGCACAAGTGAAATCTATAACCGAACTGATTTGCTTTTGATCATTTACCTTTGTAAAGGGTGTTCCCATAATTCAAATTAGAATTTTGCGTCATTTATTAATACAGTGATGCCAACGAAAAAAGGTAGGGCATCATGTTTTATAAAACATGTGTCTATTATAAAAAAAAAACATCGGCCGGTTTTGCGATCCGAGTTGGCCATCCAGATCTTGCGATTTAATGCCATTCGATTTTTTTCCTTGCAGTTTTTTTGAAGTCAAAGTTCAATGCAAACAAAGCCCACGGCCACGACCACCATCGCCTTGAATGAGGAAATCGGGAGGTGTGTTAATGAAATTCAGCCTTTATGCGAAACGGTCATAGAAAATTTCAATAAAATGGTACGTACTTGCCAGCAAAGTAGTGGTGGCCATTTATCCGATGTGCTATTCCATACGTAACCCCAATACGTACTCTACAGATACCTACACTATATGTACTTTCTAATTAAAAATCTGTATTTTCTATCAAAATTACATTCTGTAAAGTGGGCCATATTCTGATAGGTACAGTACTATGAATACATTATGTGATTTCATATTCCTTCTCTCCACTTGGTTATCTTCATTCAATGCCTGATGGTTATCCTTATCAGTATGACCCTCCTCGCTTGGCTGAAAATACCCTACACCATCACTACATTTGAAAAGCACCCGATCGTTGATTCTTTTCTTCCTTTGGGTATTCCCCTTCCACAATAAAACCAATATAGAATGGAAGACAACACTGCCTTAAAATAATAACTGCATAAAGGGAAAGGGGAAAGGACAACAGAGATGGGAGATTCGGGAAGATTTCGGCTTTTGGGTACAGGACAGATCAACAGGACTAAATTCACTGAAATTGAGAAAGATTTAGGCCATCGAATCTCCAAGTTCGATGTCTTTTGTATAGAAATCGTAAGTGTCATTCAAAAACAAAACCAATTTCATATACTAGGTAGGTAGGTACCTACCGAAGTTATCAAAACTCTTTTGCGGGGTCTCTCCATCGCAGAGGTGTCGTCGTGTACTGAACCAGCAAAGCAAAGTACCTGGGACTTATACTAGACAAAAAACTAAGCTGGAAATTGAACACCAATGAAAGAATCAAAAAAGCCACAATAGCCTTTTATTCCTGCAGCAGAATCTTTGGGAAAACCTGGGAACCATCTCCCAAAATTAAGCGCTGGATGTACACGGCTATAGTAAGACCCATACTGACCTACGGCAGTCTCGTATGGTGGCCGGCAACCAATAAAGCCACTTACCTAAAAGCGTTAACGATGGTTATAAGACTAGCGTGCATCGGCACCACCAGTGCGATGAGGACAACTCCAACCGCAGGACTTGAGGCTATCCTCAACCTGTATACAACTATCGGCTGCAATTAATGCAATGAGAATCAGCCAATCTGAAAAATGGAATCTGAACGAAACGAGTCATTCTACGATCATACAGAAATATTTCGGCCATGTACCTGTCACGGACTACATTACGCCTTACCTAGAGTTTATAAGATCATTCTCTATCGCCTATCCCAGCAGGGAAGAATGGAGAGACGGACTCGTACCTAGCACACTAACCATAGCCGTATTTACAGACGGATCAAAAATGGACACTGGGGTAGGGTCAGGTGTCTTCTCTGAATCGCTGGGTATATCAAAATCGATACACCTCCCCGACCATAGCAGCGTTTTCCAAGCAGAGCTCCTGGCAGTGACAACAGCAACCCGTGAGTCTATGGTAAGCGCAATACCACCTGAAGGTATTACCTTCTTTATCGACAGCCAGGCAGCAATAAAAGCCATAACTGCACCAGAAATAAAATCGAAGCTTGTGAAGTGCTGTCGCGAAGAACTCAATGCTCTTGGTACACAGCACAAGGTATCACTCTGCTGGTTTCCGGGACATGAAGGCATTTCAGGCAATAAGAAAGCAGACGAATTAGCAAGACAAGGTTCGACAGCTGTTTCCGAACAAGCTGATCCATCTGTGGACATCCCGCCTTGCACACTTAAGCTTGAAGCAGGGAGGAAAGCCTAAAGAGAGGCGAACGCAAGATGGGCCACCTTAAACACTTGTAACACCACAAAAATGTTATGGCCGTACTTCAACGAATCCAAAACCGAGAAGATAATGCGGAAGGATAGGAAATCCCTGTCCACCCTCATAGGTATCATAACAGGGCACAGCACCCTGCGGTACCATATGAAGAAAATGGGCTTAACGGAAGAAGAACTTTTGCAGAGGCTGCGGTGATGAGGAAGCTCTTGAGGCTACAACCAACTTCCTATGTCACTGCCCAAGTCTCCAACACACCAGGTACAAATTCCTAGGGAGTCACTTCTTCAACGACCTGGACGAGCTTTCCAGCACATCAATAGACAAGATGAATGAACTTCGTCAAATCAACAATATGGTTTGTATGTAGCAGCACAGTAAGTAATTTGAATACAGGGTTATAATGGGTAAGGGACAACCTCTTTCCCCTATGGGAATCACAATGGGTCAGTATTGACCTGAGTGTGGCACGGAGAAATCCTCGCCAGCCCACTAACCTAACCTGACCTATACTGAACCAGCAGGTTATAGGCCATAAGATGACGGACGAAGTTTCAATAGGTACGAACGGCTATTGTTTATTTTATTGATTTATTATTTCCACACTGCAGTAACTCTCTAGCTCTTAAAACCAAAAATTAAACCGTGTGCGTATGACGAAAATGTTTATTAACATAATTCTGACAGTTCGTGTCCACTCCTTAAGGAATCACCTAGCGTGCCAGTCGATGTGGGTGTTGTAAATGGCACAAACGCACTCTTTTTAATTACCCACCTCATATAATGCGGAACCGTTATTGCATACCGCCATGGCATTAATTTAATCAGTACAAGCACGAACTTTATCTTTGGTGACAAATCCATACTATTCACTTTTTTGTCGCAATGAGATTATCTCATTGCTCTGCACCTGCCTGAGAGGCTGCCAAATGCTGTCATCGTGTTTTTGCTGTAGCCTTGGCTCCATTAAGGTCAATTTTGAGCTCTTTTTTTTTCTTACAACACAATGCACTCAATCTGCTTGTATTGACAACATGAGTTTCCTATAGTGAATAGAGCAAGAACATGTAATTATTATCCTTCCTCCCCCTTACTTAGTCCTATGGGTGCCATGAACGTGGGTTCTCATGCGACTTTATCCTTATTATACCTTTGCAATGTAGATAGCCTTTATCAGTGGGCAAAAGAGTACCAGTTCTATACATACCTAGCTATACCTACTCGAATTTACGCTCGCATGTGTATGGGCTTTCATTTTTAGTTCCTGTAGTGAATGTGAAAAATTGTCATTTACTGTCTATTCAGTTCTACTTTGCTACTTCGCCGAGAAACATCGGAAATATACTAATAATAAAAAAAAGTTTTTCCTTTTTCGTGTGTGTGCAACTTCCACAGTGAAGACTACCAACAAACCAAGTGTAAGTTTACGATTACAATACACAAAACTAATATTTCTTATAGTCAAAGTGATAATTATTACAATAATTTACAAACTTTGTGGTCTTGTTTATTTGGAGATTCTGCGTTGTCAAACAGTTGGTGTCAACCGATAAGTAGGTATTATTCGTAATTCATTGGGCCAATCGATAAATGCCACGTCAGTTGCTCCTTGATGGGTATAATAATTGTCTTGTCTGTCGGCGGTGGTGTGCTTATACGAGTATTATGCCTCATATTGACGTTTTAATGAGACGGTTTCATCATAACCCTGACATTGAGTATCGAGAGTACTTATCTCCAGCATTTAAAGCCTTCAATGGAATTGAGGGTCGCTTTAAGGGGTGGTCTACTGGTCTACTCCCAGTCTGATGCAATTTCGTGTGACACAGTTCAGTTCTATAATCCCCAACAGTCAGGCGAGTCATCTCAATGGGGTGTAGTCGAAATGTGTCATCGAAAAGGGAGGGAGAAGATAGTGTCACAATAAATCAATGATATAGCTAGCGTTAATAACTATACAGCGAAAGGACAGCGCCATGTTGTCTTTCTTATCCAGCACAACATTGAAATACACTCTTTTTGGTTGTACTCACAGGGTAGCGGAAACAATGTTAATGAATAGCTGTGTGAATAGGGCTGAGTGAAAAAGTGATTAAAGGCCATCATCAAAAGATTTATTGGTACTGCTTTCGCAGAAAATTAAAACCCGCAAAAGTAAATGGTTGATGGTAAGAAGTAGGTAGAGCTTGCGCGACGTAATTAATGTTGTAGTTTTTTTAATTGCAAAAATAAAATTCATCATACTCACTTTTTAATTTAAATTAACTTTGTTAACATTGCACTCAAATCAAAAAGTTCATTCACACTTTCTGGGCTAAATTCAGATGAAACAAAGAGAGCACAGCCTACATTTTGAGGATCTACAGCCGATTTCTTCAAAGAGTACTAGCGCTAGTACCGCTATTAGACAAAAAGTTGATACTCAAATTCTTTAATTAGTAGTGGACGAATTGCAGCACCCAGACTCGGGCGGTTAACATTTTTTTGTATACTTTTAGTTTCAGTCAGTAATCGTTTTTATTCACGATTTTACCAGTAATCATTAAATATTGCTTGAGCAGCAGTTGCTGATCAGATCACTCTACGACGATTCAAGGCAAGTGGATCGATGTAAATAGCGGTTGCCAACGTCATTCGCGTATCAGCCGCTAGTGTTTGTCGCATACTGCCAAAAGTATGATGTATGGCCTTGACACGCCATTTGGACGGATTTATTCAAATGCCAGCAACATTGGCAGAACAGGAGGTGGCCGCTGCTGCATTTTATCGCTTTGCATATTCTCCATGGGCAATCGGTGCAATCTACCGGATTCATGTGAAATTGCAACCACCGAATTGGTGAGTGCAGTTCCATATGTGCAATAAAAGAAAATGAAAAAAAAAAACGAATCATATGCGCTATCATATGCTATCCCATGCTGGATACCCCTATACATACACACATATTTTGCCACAAGAAAGCAAAAAAAAAATATTAAAAAAAATACTTGCTCTTATGAATAAGTCCTGCAAAATGTTTGACGCCCAATGAGCATGAATATGTCACCATTATGACATTTTATAGTCAAAAATAGGTACTAGACCAGTTTTAGACGTATTAGGCGTTAGTACGGTTGATAAATTTAGCTTCGGTACTAACTATGTGAAGAAATACAGAAATACACAAGTAATAACTGTTCGTTGGTACCAATTTATCAGAGCTAGTACCAGGTCTAGCTAGATCGGGTATTAGTACTAGGTATGTGAAGAAATCGGCCGTAACTGTAGCTTGGATCCGGCAGCTATTTCGTTCCATATTAATACCTAAAAACTTCCACTTGCTAATCTTCATTTGTGTCATTACTGTCCTAGCGGATGTGTTGTCGTTCTTATACTGATGGGTGATTTCGTGTATTGGTCGTTGTCGGATTAGTGAAAATATTTCTTTCAATTCCTTTGATCATCTGCTATGGTAGTTGATATGAATGTAAACCTGTAGCACATACTGTACTCTCACTGCGGATAACGTTCACCACTCTCCTTCTTTAGTATATAGATTATATGTAATTAGTATAAGTTATTTAGAAATAAAGTTAGTCTTAAGCTGACGGCCGTGCGTTTCATTTCTTTCACCGAATACACAAAACTGGCGACGAGGATAACCGGATAATTTTTTTTGTATGAAACAACTGTTCGGGCTTAGATAGCAGTGTGCATTACTGATGCAAATACCCGCTAATGCAGATTGATACACGTTTTTTTTTTTCTAAATGAGCACGGATGATAAAAAAGTTTTCGGACTAAACGAAGAAAGTATTAATACGGACAGAAGAATGGCTAGTTTTATTGGACGCATCGAATATTTCAATCCGGGTGACAATTTCAATAGTTATATAGAAAGATTGAGCCATCTATTGAAACTCAATAAAATCACCAAGGATGAGGATAAAGTTTCTTTTTTGATCGGTGTGGGTGGAGGAGAGCTTTACAGCATTTGTAAAACGTTAGTGGCACCAAAAAGTCCAGATGAGCTTAGCTATGAAGAATTGGTTGTTAAATTAAAATCTCATTTTCAACCAAAAAAGAATACTACGGCCGAACGATTTAAATTTTTAAATAGAAATCAAGAACTTGATGAAAATATATGTGATTTCATGGTCGCAATTAAAGAGTTGGCAGATAACTGTAAGTACGGTGAATTTCTTGAAGAAGCTCTCAAGGACAGGTTGCTAATGGGCCTGAAAAACAAAAAGATCCAGTCAAAGCTCATAGACATTGGAGATTTGACATTTGACAAGGCGTGCGAGACTGCACTGAATATGGAATTGATCGAGTTGGAAATGGTGAATATGAATGCGGCATCGTCATCGGGAGCAGTGCATGTAATGAAAGAAAGGTATCCAAGTGTAACAAGGGGTCGTTCGAGGGGCAGAAGGAGTTCGGCAGACAGACTGAAGTCGGAAGATCAGGAGGCGCGACATTCAACAAGGTCATCGAGGGGAAATTTCGCAAACGTACAGTGTCATTTCTGTAACAAATGGGGCCATATACAGAGGTACTGTTTCATGAAAAATAACAGTAGAAACAATTCAAGAAGCAGGAATAAAAGCCGGTATAACGGAATTAGAGGTAATAGAATTAGTGCTATTAAAAAAGAATCTAATTTGAAAAGTAGCGAAACTATTGATTTAGGTTTCATTAATAATTTACAGATGGGAAATAATCCCTTATTCATAAATTTGATTTGTAATGGCAAACGTTTAAGGATGGAAGTCGATTCGGGTGCGTGTACCTCGGTGATGCATATAAATACATTCTATGCTATGTATCCAAATACAAATATTTCAAAGTGTAGTCGAGTTCTAAATGTCATTTCAGGAGATAAAGTTGATATTATTGGTGCTATTAAGGCTAGTGTTTGCTTATCGCCAAATAATGTGGCGTTTGAGTTTGAATTGGTTGTAGTTGATGGACCAAAAGTATTTGTGCCCTTGCTTGGAAGGTCATGGCTCGATAAACTCTTTCCTAACTGGAGAACCATATTGGTGGACGGTAATTTATGTGCTAAGGTGGAAGGTAACACCAGTTGTATTAGGGAGATAATGGACAAATATAAAAATGTCTTTTGTGGTAGAAAAACTGACTCCATAACGAAGTTTAAGGCAAAGATTTTAATTAAGGAAGACAGTGTGCCAGTCTTTTTCAAACCGTACACTGTTCCTTTCGGTGTTAGGGATAAGGTCGAGACAGAAATTGAAAGGTTATTGGCTGAAAACATTATATATCCAGTTCGGTATAGTGAATGGGCTTCACCAGTCGTGGTGGTAGCAAAACCAAATGGTGATATACGGCTCTGCGTGGATTGTAAAGTTACAATTAATCCATTTGTGCGAACCGATCATTACCCATTACCGCGGTGTGACGATATTTTTGCTAGTTTAGGTAATTGCGCGTGTTTTTGTGTACTGGATTTGGAAGGAGCATATCAACAGGTAGAAGTTGAGGAGAACTGTCAGGAGCTGCTTACCATTAACACCCATAAAGGGCTTTTCAGATTTCGTCGGTTAATTTTTGGAGTTAAGTGTGCTCCTGCTATTTTCCAGTCAATTATGGACGAAATTCTCAAAGGTCTTTCTAAAGTTCAGTGCTATCTGGATGACATTGTTGTTGGAGGGTCGGATTTTGAGGAGTGTAAGAGGAATTTGGTACAAGTTTTAGAAAGGTTAAACAATTTTAAAGTTCGAGTTAGGTATGAAAAATGTAAATTCTTCCAAACGGAAATTGACTATTTAGGGCATGTGATAAACGGCGAAGGTATTAAGCCTAGTAACAAAAAGCTAGAAGCCATTCGAAACGCACCGAAACCCGAAAACGTAACGCAACTAAAGTCGTACCTAGGGCTTTTAAATTACTACTCGCGGTTCATTCCTAACCTTTCGTCAGAACTAAAAGAACTCTATAATTTGTTGAAAAAGGATGCACGTTTTCTATGGTCGGGGGAGTGTGATGCTGCTTTTACGAAAAGTAAAGATTTGATTTTGCAAAATAATATTTTAGTGCACTACGATCCTAATAAAGAAATCGTTTTACATTGCGACGCCAGTCCTTATGGTGTAGGGGGAATTCTATCCCATATCATTGACGGAGTTGAAAGGCCGGTATTATTTGCCTCCAGTACGTTGAGCGTGGCTGAACAAAAGTATTCCCAGTTACATCGAGAGGCTTTGGCCATTATTTTCACGGTGAAGAAATTTCACAAGTACATTTATGGAAAACCATTCACGATCTACTCAGATCACCAACCTTTGAGGGAAATCTTTAATCCCAAAAAGTCAACTCCTGCAGTGGCGGCTGCGAGAATTCATCGATGGGCCGTGATACTGAGTATGTATCAGTACAAAATTGAGTACAAAAAGGGTACTCAAATGACAAACGCTGACGGGCTCTCACGACTCCCACTAGCAAACCCAACAGAAGTCGAAGACGATAGTGTTAAATCGCTTAGATTCAATAGTTACCTTAACGTCAAACTTGAAGATATTGCGGTAGAAACTGCGAAAGATTGGAAATTAAAAAACATTTTAAGTATGATACAAACTGGGTGGCCAAATAGCGTCCCAGAAAATTTAAGGACATTTTTTTATAAGCGGCTTTTACTTTCGGAAGAGGAAGGATGTTTATTTTACGGTGTTCGTCTAGTAGTGCCAGATACATTACACCAATCAATTTTAGCTCTTCTTCATGAGTCGCACGTTGGTATCGTTCGTATGAAGCAATTGGCTAGAACATATTTCTGGTGGCCTGGTATCGATTATGATATTGAGACATTTGTCTCTGAGTGTAAGGCGTGTAATTTTGCAAATAACAAACCAATATCAACCCATCACGAATCATGGCCAGAATCCAAAGTGTTTTTCGAACGCATACATATAGATTTTTTTTATGTGAAAGGCTGTAATTACCTGATAATCGTTGATAGCTGTACCAAATGGATTGATGTCAAATTAATGAAAAAGACAAATGTAGAGAGTCTGATTTCGACTTTAAGACCTCTTTTCGCATACTTTGGTTTACCTTCCACATTAGTGTCAGATAACGGACCTCCTTTTAATTCAGAAATGTTCAAAAACTTTTGTCAAAATAATAACATAAAGTGCATTAAGAGTCCGCCATACCATCCACAGTCAAATGGGGCTGCGGAGAGAGCTGTGCAAACAGTTAAAACTGCGCTAAAGAAAATGCTGATAGATCCTTGCTATAATACTCTACCAATTCAGCTTTTAATTGATAATTTTTTATTAAAATATAGATCTACTCCATCAACAATAACAAATTGTTCCCCAAATGAAATGATATTTAGAGTAAAACCGCGAACTCTTTTAGACGATGTTAATCCCAAGACTCGAAATGTTAACGATGCAGAAAAAAAAGTGGAAGACAGAAGAAATATAATGAAAAATTCCAATGAGCGATCCTTAAACGTCAGCCAAACTAGTAAGAACAGAGTATTGAAGCCAGGTGATAAAGTGCTATATAAATTGAAAACGGGTATGGGTTACAAGTGGATTCCTGGAATTGTAGAGAACCAATTAGGAAAAGTAATTTATAACATAAATGTTGATGGTGTACGTAGATCGGCACATATATCACAATTAAAAAAGGCTAAGTTCAAGGTTGTGTCTTTTGCACCCTCGAATATTATAATAGATAGTGTTAATAGAAGACGAGCACAATTGAAAGTCTCAAGTAAGAAAAGAAGGTCAATATCATTAACCGATGTACCCCGTAGGTCCAAAAGATTAAAACAGAAATCCAAAGAAATGTAACATTTGTTTTCAAACTATGTAAAAGAATTTACAAAATATTTTTGAATTATATTTAACCCATTTGTTATTGATTATGTAATATACATAAGTGCCTAAGGATAAGAGATCATTGAATTGTTGTTTTTTTTATTTACATATTTTTAAATGAATGAAATTTTAGTATTACCTTGAATTTTGAATAATAATGTCATTAGCATTTATATAATTTTTATTTAAGTTTGGGGGAGTGATATGAATGTAAACCTGTAGCACATACTGTACTCTCACTGCGGATAACGTTCACCACTCTCCTTCTTTAGTATATAGATTATATGTAATTAGTATAAGTTATTTAGAAATAAAGTTAGTCTTAAGCTGACGGCCGTGCGTTTCATTTCTTTCACCGAATACACAAAAGTAGTAGTAGTACAATATGAATAAGTCGGCGGTTTGTAGATGTGATGTTAGTGTAGGTTACAGGATGTGCTATTAATTGAAATGCTGTTGGTCTCTGTATAAATACTGTTGAGTTGGGTAGGTCGTAGGTGAATGTTTTTCGGCCTACCACATTTTGAAGCAATATTATTGTAGTACTTAAGTAATTGTTAACTTAAATTTGAAATTAGGTTAGGTTAGGTTTGTGGGATAGCGAGGATTTCTCCGTGCCACACTCAGGTCAATATTGACCCATTGTGATTCCCATAGGGGGAAAGACCCATTATAACCCTGTATTCAAATTACTTACTGTGCTGCTACCTACAAACCATCTTGTTGATTTGACGAAGTTCATTATCTTATCTATTGATGTGCTCTGGAAAGCTCGTCTAGGTCGTTGAAGAAGTGACTCCCTAGGAATTTGTACCTGGTGTGTTGGAGAGTTGGGCATCAGTGACATAGGAAGCTGATTGTATCCTCAAGAGCTTCCTCATCACCGCAGCCTCTGCAAAAGTTCTTCTTCCGTTAAGCCCATTTTTCCAGATTTGCGTCAATTGCTCCGACGTTTTCTCCGTCCGAGAAGGGTAGAAGCGCATCCTTCTTCGTTTTGCTGATCAGTTTTTATTGAGCTAGGAAGGAGTGCCTGATCGGTCCGCACTCTTCGCTTTTTGAATTTTATTGTTTTTTGTATTAAAATTTGACATTTGGGTTCCACGAGTAAGGGGGAAGAAGATGTCCGCCTGCACTCACCTAAGGGAAATTGAAATTGAAACTAGAGGTTCCCAGGTATCTAGGTATCCCATGGGCACGGTTGTTCACCCGGGATTACGGGTTTTATCGAGTTATTCTCCTCTAGATCCGTTATATTTCGTGTAAAGCAGTGGCACCTCGTACAGGATGTGGCTCTTCACCACGTGTAACAGTCTTAGGCAATCAGTTTTGTCGATAGCCCCTGGTCTTTAGCCTGAGAAATAATCAATTTAGTTCATGAAATTAGTTCATGCGTTATTGAAAAGAAAGTGCTCCTTGGGATGGACTAGTTGATCGTATACATTGTAATCATTGTTACATTCTATGACTTTTTCTTTGCCAAGTTTCGTTGTGGTAATCCATTATAATCTGCTTAATATGGCTCTTTGACCGACTCGATCCAAGGCGGTTGAGATGTCCAAGGTTACAATTCTATTATCGCCATGTCACTTAATTAGCTGCGTTTGAAAGTGGGACCTACTATCTGGCAGCATTATCGTGTTAGCTAAAGAGAGTAACAGTAACAGTATATCAAAAATACGTTATTTTCCAAAAAAAAAAAAAGTGTTATCATCGGCCTGGCCGATGCTTTGATACCCACCACTGTATGTACTGTATAGGTAAACGCATGTGTTAATATTGGTTTTGTATGGGAGGTACGAGAACTACTTGACCGACATAGACAATTTTTAATACCAACTTGACAACTGTAAAAAAAAGTCCTCTCACAAAATATCATTCACCTAAGTCGATTATTTTGGACAGACGGACAGACAGACAGACGGACATGGCTAAATAGATTCAGAATGTGATCCTGATTCAGAATATGTATATACTTTATAGAGAATAAAAAACAGCGCAATTTACGTGTGCTAACAGCAACAAAAAGAGTGATTCAACAGGCTTAGTCACCTAAGGCCTAGCCTCTCACAGCTATTGTTTTGTGTGAGTTCTTAGTGGAGTGGAAGAACATGGTAACAGCTGTACAGCATTTATCCATTCGAGTAACCCCTAACCAATATACCTATACTTACCATATGCATTATGTACTGGTTCTTAATGTTGGGCGTATAATGATCATGAACCCAAAATGTATTTATTTCTCTGCATATGGACAAAACGAGTGCTACCTGAGAGCTAACATCTGATTCTGAACCTCGTAAAATGATTGACCTAAACATGTACCTACTTAATTTCCCTTGCGTGATTTTAAATAACTTTTCGTGTTACTAATTTCATATATCGATTCGCTGTGAGGGTGACTTCCATCTATACCAATCACCCTAAGGGTCTTGGATTTTATCACGTGCACATTAACAACGCTTTTCATCCAGTAGATTATTACATACAATTTCGATAGAAATAATCAATAATAAATTCAGCCTTATAAATTGTGTCTCTACTAGATTAGAACTAAAAATTGTAATCAGGCAACACCAGGATGGAAATCAAAAATTAAATATTTTGCTGGTCGATTTCGATGATTGGATAGGAAATATTTTGTACATTATATATATTTCGAGTTATTGACACCAAAAGTAAAATATCTACTCAGCCAACGGATTCCTAGATTGAACTATTCGTTAGTTAGGCTGAACACACACCGGATAAAGCAAAACTTGTTTGTTTGTTTCGTGAAACAAGAGCACATTGTTTCTTATGAGACAAAATACACCAAAACTAACGCATCAAAACACATGTTTTTGTTTTGAAGTGTTTCGATGGTGGTTGTCGAAAATACATGCAAAACACATCAAATGCAATAAAACTGTTTCAAACCAGCACCGTTGACGATAATTGTCACGCTGTGGCGTAGTGTGGATGTCAGCCGAGCGGGGCGGGAGAAAATTTTGCCGCCATCATTAAGGTATTTCAATTTATAATCCATACTAGGTACCTACTTATAAAATGCAACGTCCGTCTGTACGTTTCTCCATAACTCGAGAACCAGTCGTCCGATTTTCATGATTCTTTTTCTGATTTATAGATGTGTGGCCAACTTAGTCCGTAGGGTGGGTGAGAATTGCTCAGGAGTAAAGGGGTCGCGGGGAATAAGGGGGGTCTTACGAACCGTTAGCCGTATGAACTTGAAAGTTTGTGTGCTGATAGATAAATCAAAATAATTACATGCCTCATTCATCGATTTTCAAAATTCGTACTATAAGGGTTGAAAAACGTTTGCACCCTACTTTTCTATTTTGACCTTACTACGCTCAACTTGCCATTATACTCATAAATCTACGTATGTCATTTCAAGAAATGTTTTATTTGTTAGCCAATATTTCACCGAGTATTTTGAGCTAAAATTCATTTCTCTGGTCCATCCAGAGGGTGAGATGTAATAAATTGAATATAGATCTTATTTGGCCAAGTGTGAAAAAAATGTTTTCTCGATTGCAGTTGTGCTTAGGGGTAGTTTTATATTGCGTTCCGAAAATAGAATATGATTACTTGCACGACTGGCATTCAGAATGCACATTGTACGTACATGCTAATGTATGGCGTAGTTGAATTTGATGTAGGTAATGGATATGCATAAAACAAACTAAATATGTAGATATATATGTACGTCTACGTACTAAGAGGTTTTGTGGTGCGTAGCGTAAGTGATAGATACATATCTACATACCTATATGTATTTGAGATCTGCAGCTATGGAAAGTGTAACGATATGATCGCGTAGTATAAATAATTTGATCATACCTGTGACGAGTTTTTATTTATGTGAAATCTTATGTCCATTAACTTAGGACATCGGATCAGTACAGGTTACGTAAGGACTAAGTTGGAGACAGAGGAAGGGTAAAGGGGTGGTAGGGACTAACTCTGGAACTATTTGGCCGATTTCAAAAATTCTTTCAATATTATACCGTATGTACTGGTACAGCTACACGCATGTGTCTAATATTGGTTTTGTATGGGAGGTAACAGAACTACTTGACCGACATAGCCCATTTTCAATAACAACCTGGCGACGATAAAAATAAGTCGTCTCACAATATTTCATTCGCCTAGGTCAATTCGTTTGGACGCTATCGTGCTTTCAGACAGACAGACAGACATGGCTAAATCGATTCAGAATGTGATCCTGATTCAGAATATATATACTTTGTAGGATCTCCAGTGAATCCTTCTTGGCGTTACAAACGTAATGACAAAGTTAATACCTTCCTGTGGAGGGTAGATACATATAACAAACGTGCATTTATATATAATAGCTGAAATAAATTTGAATTTAATTTTATAGAAAAGAAACCAGCGGGCGGAGCCGCGGGCGTTGCTAGTACTACTTATAAAATGCAACGTCCGTCTGTTCGTTTCTCCATAACTCGAGAACCATTCGTCCGATTTTCATGATTCTTTTTCTGATTTATAGATGTGTGGCCAACTTAGTTCGTAGGGTGAGGATTGCTCAGGAGTAAAGGGGTCGCGGGGAATTAAGGGGGTCTCTCGAATCGTTAGCCGTATGAACTTGAAAGTTTGTATGTTAATAGATAAGACAAAATTATTATATACCTCATTCATCGTTTTTCAAATTTCGTCCTATAAGGGTTGAAAAAAGGGAGTGCAAACATTTCTATTTCGACCTTCTTCTTTCTTCTTTGTCGGAGGTTGTTACTATCTGAAGGAGCACTCAGACACAACTACTGGTCCATTGTACTGCCAAACAGACACCTTACATTGCTGTACATAGTTTTCCCGTCTTTCGAAGAAAGATGAGAAGGAGCTTCAGTGATGAAGAGCTTAGATGTTCGGCACTCACCACGTCAGCCCCAAAGATCCGCCACCTGATGCGAGCAAAGGCAGGACAACTACAGAGGAAGTGCTCCGCTGTATCGTCATCCTCTCCACAAGCAGGACAGATGGTGGTGTTGCTTAAGCCCAACACATTTAAGTGTTTGGCAAAAGCTTGGTGGCCCGAAAGGACGCCCACAAGAAGTCTGCAGTCGATTCTCCTGAGAGACAGAAGGAAAGACGCCGACCCCCTGCAGATGTCAGGGCGCAGTCGTTTGGTCTGTCTACACCCAGCACAGTCACGCCAACGACACTCATGTTCACGAGAAACCCAAGTATCAATGGATGACCTAACCACAGATGCAGGCAAACCCAACGCAGGTTCAGGTCCTAATAAATCTTCTTCTGAACCCAACCTGGCCAGCTCATCAGCGATCTCGTTTCCCTGGATACCAGTGTGACCTGGGACCCAAACAAGTTTGACCGTGTTTAGCCTACCGACCAAGTTCAGAGAAAGCTTGAGTTCGAGCACTAACTTGGACGAGGTAAGAGGGTTGAGCAGTGCTTTTAAAGCAGCTTGGCTATCACTGCAAACGCATATGCTTCTAGCCCTCCACCTGTTTGTCACAATATAGCGCATAGCCATAAGGATAGCGAAAATCTTTCGACCTTACTACGCTTAACTTGCCTCTATATAATAAATCTATGTATTTCAAATAAAGAAATGCTTTTAATTTTTATGCAATACTTCACCGACTATCTTCAGCTAACAATTATCTTTCTGGTCCATCCAGAGTGTTCGATATAATAAATTGAAAATAGATCTTATTTGGCCAAATGCGAAAATTTGTTTTCTCGATTAGAGTTGTGCTTAGGGGTAGTTTTATGTTGCGTAGCGTTCTAACAATAGATTTACATTTTACTCTCAAGACGCGCATGCTCATGAATGGCGTAGTTGAATTTGATGTAGGGAATGGATATGCATGCAGCGTGCATAAAACAAACTATATGTATGTATATGCATACTAAGCGTACATAAGTATAGTTTGGGAGGCGTAAGTAGATATGGACATTCGTATATATATTTGAAATCATACCTGTGATGAGTTTTTATTTATGTGTAATATTATATCTATTGACCTAATAATTTCGGATCAGTACAGGTTACGTAAGGACTAAGTTGTTGTAGACGGGGAAGGGGTAAACTGGTGGTATGGACTAACTCTGGAACTATTTGGCCGATTTTAAAAACTCTTTCAACATTATGCTGGCTACATCCTCCGGATCAGTATAGGTTACTAAGGGAGAGGATGGCAGAAGGGGCAACGGGAGTATAGGGGCTATCTTCGGAACTACTCGGTCATTGCCGGAGTTGACTTCCGACAGCTATGTTTTTCACATAGCCAGCTATATGTTACATGTGCGCGTGTAAGCTGTAGTCGTAATTTCTTTATACTTTCGCCAAAAAAAAAAAATAGCATAGTTTACAAAAAGCCATTGCGATAAAATATTTTGTAAGCTTAAAAAAGAGGAAAAAATATAAACAAACTTACATGACAAACGTATATGATGACTCAAATAATTTTTAACTTTATTGAAGAGAACAGAAACCGGCGGGCGGATGCGCGGGCATGGCTAGTATACTATAATTCTAAACAACTTTTCGGCAAGAACATTCATCGTTATTGTGTATTGTATATGTTACAAAATGTCTATAGCATGATCAAACACCTCTTGCTCAATACAAAAGATAGCTAGATTGGATAGCCTTAAAATACTGACAACACAGCACACCAGTCTAGTTCCGGCTTCACTCACGGCGTTTTTGAAGGGACCTACCCGTATAGGTGCTGTAACCTAATTTGCAGGTGGGCGCAGTAGCGCAGCGGTTAGTGTGCTGGACTATTATGCTAGGGATCTCAGGTTCGATCCCCGGAAAACACAAATTACATCTTAAGGTTTTTTTTACTGTGCCACCTCTCGCGAACGTCTGACAAACATCCGAGAGTATGACTGTCCTGAAAAAGCTTCTCAATTCAGACGTTCGGAGTCGGCATAAAATTGTAGGTCCCTTCCGTTCGTCTCAAAAAATAAACTCACACAAACGAATGGTTGCGAGAAGATAAGCCTAGGGTGTCTACCCGCCCGTTGCGCCACCTATTTATTTTTTTAACTTTCTCGTATACGTAGTAAGAGAAAGATAAGATAGGTAGATAATGTATCTACATTATGTTTTCGTACAAAATTTCGAACTCGAGACGGCAGTTTTGAAAATTGTTTTTTTCTCGAAAACGGTAAAAACGATTTTAAAAAAAAAATTTTTTTTAAGGTACCATTGATTTTTAAAAAAAAATATTTTTAAGGTACCATTGTCATTCTTAACTTGATAGCAAATTCAGTTTTTCCCTAAAAAGACTGCGTCCTTTGATATCCACCAATAATAGTATTTTAAAAAACTGCTCATATCTCAAAAACGCCATTTTCGATTATGATAACAATGTTACTGTCAGGTAATGCTTAAATCCATAGTAATACCATTTGCTCATTTTTGAGCTAAACAGTTGAAAAACAGTGTTTTTTGAACCATGTATGCGTCCTTCGATTTCCACCCCTATCGCTAAAAACGGTACTTCAAAAACTACACATATCTAGAAAACGCCATTTTCGATTTGGTTAAAAATGTAACTGCTAGGTAAAGTTTATATTCTGAAGAATACGTTGTACTCAGTTTTCAGCTAAACAGTGTTTTTCGAATCCAAATTGAAACATTTGTCAGCATAATTTTACAAAAAACCGCTCTAACGATTTTAATCAAAATACATATTTAAGACAACATAAGCATTCTAAACATGATCACGTACTTAGTTTTTCTCAGAAATGTCGAATACAGCCGTTTTATGAATATTTCTCAAAAATGACTACCCAAATCCCGACCATTGAGACCACTTTTTTTAAATAATCAAAAAATGGGAATTTGAAATTCATTGCCTACTTGCCTCCTTCAAGTGTCAGTTCGGGGTGAAATTTGAAAGTATGTAAGTAATAAAGTGTTGTAGTTAATATCTACGTATGGCTATGTAGTATGTATTACTTTTTTAATTAACAAGGGTTCAGTTACTAATATGTTACTGGATATGATTTTCAACGTAAAATTTGCTGAGATTCTGTGAAATTGGCAATTAACGAGAAAGTTTCGTTCGACCCAGTCGTGCACATTTTTTTTATATATTTTCACTTCAAAAATCCATTTTGGCTAAAAACTGTTTCTAAGGACGTGGTTATAAACGGCATTGCCTCATAGCACTATAGCAGTCTCACACTCCTAGGGAACATTGAAAAAAAGGTTTCATCGAAATCTGTTAAGTAGTTTTAGAGTTTTTAACGGCCAAAAATTCCTACAGTTTTATTATATGTATAGATATGCTTATATAAGCTGTTTATGACTGTGTAGACTTCTTTGAACATTCACCGACATACCGATTATACATCTGGGATGGGCATAATTCTTGCCTTTGCTGACATAGGTAGCTAATCCAAACCTACCGTTTTAGCCAAGCATTTTTACTTTTTGCATCTACCTACAATAGGGTAGGTTGTTCGCATTGAATTCTGGACTCTGGTACTTCCATCTCATTCCTAAATTTGCATTGAAAATAGCTATGTACTTTACATTTCAGATGAGCAATCGTGGTGACTTATTTTCAAAGGAAGCTTCACTTATCAAGCAATCCCAACGAGCACTTGCCGATGGGCGACCAAAGGATCCCATTGAAAAGCTGAGATTGCTTTGTTTTAGTCGCGGAGCAACTGGTATCCTTGGACTAGCCAGGTACGTTAGATTTATCCCCTTGAATACGAATAAATAAAACCGAACAACACTCCCGCCACATAAAGGGACCAAGAGATACGGTAAACCGGTTTATTCCTCACTATACTCGATCTCGACATAATTGGATCTCTTCCACGAGGTGGATGTATGTATATGTGAAGGACGATTGGGTTGGGGTGTTTTGTTCTGTTTTGTTTTGAGAATTGTTTTCATTTTCGGTTTTGTTTTGTGGTTTTTGGTATGTACAAACACACATTTGTAGAACATTCCGAGTCATGGACGATGATGGAAGCAAAGCTCTGAATTTGGACGAGTTTATCACTGGCATTCGAGATACGGGATTAGAGTGCACCAATGATGAGCTACAGCAGATGTTTCAGAGGTAGGTATACACATACACTACACATACACAACACACCCTCTCATCTAACGAGAATGGATGAGCAGAGAGCATGCATTCACAGCAGTTGCGAGGAGGGTTGACATGCAGTTTGACACCATACCACTTAATCAACCATGAAATTTCTATCCTCAGCTTCGATACGGACGGCAGTGGTTCTATAAATATGACGGAGTTTCTAGTGAAATTACGGGTAATGATTAATCAGCACAGCTCTATGAGTATTTTGATAATAATTTTCTCATTAAATCAAATCTAGCCCCAGATGCCTCAAAGTCGTGTCGACATTATTAATAAGGCTTTCGAAAAAATGGACAATACCGGTGATGGTGTCGTCACTCTTGACGATCTGAAACATGTTTACTCGGTGAAGGAGCACCCCAAGTACCAGACGGGCGAGATGACAGCGGATCAAATTTTAAAGGAATTTCTAAACAACTTCGAAGGTGAACGGGGCGACAAAGACGGAACGGTTAGATTGTATTTATGCAGTTTATTTAAGGAGTATGGTACTAACCAGATTTCTTGCAGGTGACGCAGGAGGAATTTATGAATTATTATGCCTCCGTTAGTGCTTCAATTGACAATGATACGTACTTTGATTTGATGATGCGACGAGCCTACAACCTCTAGACTCTAGCTAGAGCATTGCAATATTCTTGGGCTGAGAATAATTCATAAACGCACTGCCTTAATATTGCCGCACCTAGGATATGAGATTTGGATAATTTTAAAATTGCTTCGTGTTTATCTCCGACGTTTATAATTTGTTCATGTTTCTATACTAGAAGTGCAAAAAGCAAAAATAAATAACAACAGAGAAAGAAGGATAACAAATTTTATTGAAATACTGTTGACGATACAATAGGGGGCGGGGGATAAATAGTAATATAAATTCAAATCTATTAACATAAGGAGACTATATCCACGGTAGAGATAGGTGTACAGTATCCAAACGCTAGGCATGTACAGTATACTGTGCAATTCATTGCTTGAACCTGGCTCTGTCTAAATGCCACGTCAACTCCTGCAATTCGCAATTGCCTTGGTGTCGTTAGTAAAATAGCTAATTCCTTCCGCAGCTATTCAAAAACGCAAAAAATTTAACTTTCAAAAATGTCATTAAAATACGCGCACCAGAGAACCGAAAAACTCTACTTCTACGCATTTGTGAAACAAGATGCATTGTAAGGCATGACCAGTATTCCATATTTGCTTTGTAGAGCTCTTCAAATGCATCTCAATAAGTCTTGAAGGAATACCGAGCAGAACGTGGGCGATTTCATCGAAAGCATCACCACTCTTGGCCCAAAAAAGTGATTTTCTAAAGCCTCATTGTGTGCGAGAAACTATTCAGTTTAACGCTGCCATTACCTTACCAGTAGTTTTCCTATAGAACAAATCCTTAGATTTCGATTCTGCAATAGACCGCACAAAAGAAGTTCTGAATTCTCTTAAGAACATCAGAGAAATTGCCGAAGATATTTTCAGAAAGGCTTTTCAATCCACATCCCAACTTGGCGAGGACTTATTTAAAGTTGGATTAAGAGCTCCAAGAACTACATTGAAACAAACAATGCTTTCCAATCCAGAAACCTCTTCTACTGAAGCCTCTTTTAGAGTGCCTACACTGATTCCTTGCATAGATTCGTTAATAAAGACAGATTCATAGTCAACGAAGATTTTCTACCATCAAGCCCTTCTTCCAGGTTTTGCTGCATTTGAGCGAGTGAACGAAATGGAAAAGCTAACACATGTTACTTTAATAATACAATTTCGTTCTCAGCTGTGAAAGGTGAGTACATATACATTCTTTGGTACAAAAAAATATTTTCGAGATATCCTTCTACCGAAGTTTTGAAATTGCTTGATATATATGACAAGACTTAAGCTACGATTACACGGCCATTTTTTCGAGTCATTTAACTGACGCACTGACGTAAAAATCGCGTCACATAGCAGTTAATCCGTGTGATCGCCATTTTTGGGATACCATTTTCAGCGTCATTTAAATGACTAGGAAACTGGCGGAGCAAATGGCATGAATTTTGTGCCATTTAAATGGCGGAAAAAAATGGCCGTGTGATCGCTCTTCAATGACGCCTAGGACAAATGACTAAACTTTTTGGCTGTTGCGCCATTTAAATGTCAGCCTCCAAAAAATGGCAAGGCTCGAAATTCATGCTATGCCATTTTTCTACGCAAATGGCAAATGACAAAGCATTTAATACGATATCTGTGCTGATATCATTTGGATTTTTGACTCGTGGCGAAACGTGTAGATTAGATTAGATTAGTTTACTCCGGAGACAGTCAGGAAGAAAAGTATGTATCTTCTCTGGGGGTATTCCAGCAAGATTTGCTGAGTTAACGAGTTCTTCGCCAAGGACATTCTTTCTAAGGCAAAAGAGAGCCGGACATTCCGTGAGAATGTGAAGAGAGGTTTCGTCGCTCACCAGACATAGTCTACATGTGGGGGCTGAAAAGTTCGCTTGAGGCGATTCTCCATAAATGCCAGATCCAGTCCAACTTGGACCCGTCTGTATACCAGACTAGATCAAGTCGTGATGGAGTAGGTTTGTATTTTTGAGAGGTTTTTGGTGGTGACTTAGGCAGTCAAATATTTTATAAGTTTTCATCACCTTATTGATTGGCTGACATACGAAGGACATTGCGATAGAGTTCAGGTTCTTCTTCGCGCAATTCGAGTAGTAATCCAGCGCAAAATCCAATCTTCTCGCGACGGCTCAACCACTTCTTTTGCCAAATACTCCGCTTTCGTCGCGTTGGCTCGTAATCAAGATCGTCTTCATCCAGCACACACGCTGCTAAATACTCCGTCTCCGCAATTTCCACCATCATCCCAAAAGTTCTTTTTGACATTTTTTTATTTATGATAATAATTTTTTTTTCCTATTTAATTTAATTAAAAAATTCGCACGTATGCGTCGTGGGCCGTGGCCGAGAGAAAAACTCTGAATGACAGTAGCTATATTTTTCTCATAGGTCATTGCCGTCTAATCACAAAACAGATAACTGACGCGAAATCGAAATAATAGGAAAGGTGCCATTTGCCATTTTGATGAGGCAAGTCAGTACCGTGTGATCGACATTTTTCGCTCGTCATTTAAATGGCATCCCAACGAAAAATTCTAAATGACTCGCAGTGTCCGTCATTTGATTTTGGGACAAAACTGACGATGATAGTCATTTCGTGTGATCGCCATTTTTTCAATGACGAATCGTAGCTTCAATGTCGCTCTAATGCGACAGTTTTTCCTGACGTCACAGCGCCAGTTAAATGACTCGAAAAAATGGCCGTGTAATCGTAGCTTTACATTAGAGCTATAAACTTCTTGCTTACGTTTTTGACCACGCTTCCAGTGACCACAGCTAGTGTTGAAAGAACCTTTTCAACTTTGAAAAGTATTAAAAAAGTGTCCCGAAGGGTTATGTGGAATTAAAGATTAAGCTCACTTGCTGTGATATCTGTTCATTGGATATTAATGTGGATTCAGATAAGGTGATTGATCTCATGTCAAAAAAATTTGTGTAAAAAAAATAAAATAATTTTAGTATGTTGGTATAAGTACATACGATCTAAAAACTAATAAAAATCAATGAATTGCAATATTTATATAGTTTTTGCTTGCTTTAGGTAAGCCTCCCCGGCAACAAAATCCTGGCTATGGCACTGTACGGTGACGGGGACCACCGGCTGTTATAACCAATTAATCTTGATGGGAATCTATTGCCACATACAATCATTTAAGATCTTAGATTTCTTGTCTTCTGTCGTTTCCTATAGACCATCATCATTTTCAATGGTCCGCGTGTCCATTAAGTGGGCCGCGGGTGTAGGTTGCTCAAGTGGACCCTCCATAGCTCTCGATCCTCCGCCATCGACTCTAAATCATCAAGGGCAATCCCCATACGGGTATAGGAGAGATTATGGACTTGATCTAATCATCTCATCCTGGGTCTACCTAGAGGACGCCTACCCGATGGTACGGATTCCATAGCATGTCGTGGAATCCTGGTCGGGGACATGCGTTTAACATGGCCAAACCACCGAAGCATGGATCGCTCCGTCCGGAGAAGTAGCTGCTCGACATTGAGCTCCCCACGTATTCTGCTATTTCTGATGCGATCTACGGATCTCTCTCACACCAGCAATACTACGGAGAAATCTCATTTCGGCAGCTTGTATCCGCGATCTTATTCTTTTGGTCATTACCCAAACCTCATGACCATAGGTAAGAGTTGGAACAAACACCGAATTAAAGACTGACAACTTAGCTTTGACACCAAGTTCAGTCCTCCTGATAACAGAATAACCAAGCTGTCTCAAAATCGATGCAGCCTGACCAATCCTACAGGAAAACTCGGCGTTGCTCCTTCCATCACTCATGAATAAGACCCAGAGATACTTAAACTTCTCCTGTTTCAATGGAACTCCACTAACATGCAGAGTGCATTGAACAGGCGTTCTGGAGATGACCATCACTTCAGATTTGTTCACATTTACCTTCATCTCAGCTTCAACACAAACGGCTACAAACTACAAACCGATCGAGTGCGCGCTGAAGTTCAGTCTGAGAGGACCCAAGGATGACCAAGTCATCAGCGAAGAGCAAATGACTTATCCTCAGATCTCCCAATTCGAAACGTTCCTCGCCAAGACTGCGCTGTAACATTCAGTCCATATAAGTAATGAAAAGGAGAGAAGACAAGACGCAGCCCTGACGAACATTTTCCGGGCATGCATCGTAAAAAGCCTCCTGATTCTGAAAGAAATGCTTTCATACTAAACGTTGGGTAATGGTTACAGTCATTGCTTGTGGTTGTGACCCAAGCAGAGTAGGTAGCCATGGCAGGGAACAGTAATACTCTGGAACATAGAACAGAAACGAATTTTATCAGGTTTCTTCACCACAATCACTACACCGAAAAAAGCTCTTTCGGATATGGTAGGCATACAAGCGCCACTGCATTGGTAAAGATTGCAAAGCCTTGGGAAGAAAATTACTGATGTTTGCGCCAAAGAGACGATGAAATAAACCATATCTCATATTATATTTTTATCCAAGTGGAGTTTCAGAAGGCCGACGTTTTGTTTTATTTGAAATGCCTATCATCGCTCAAAATTCAACCTGAGCAATGTTATTGTTTATGGCATTGCTGGGTAGCGCGCATGCGAATGCTCCAATTTTCGATGACTCTGGCGCATAGATCAGTTCATGTTTCAATACATTAAGGTACTGGGGTATGGTGACGATATCGAAATTATTGAACGCTCCAAGAATAGGCGAAATTGATTGGTCAAACAACAGAGCCAAGAAGAAAGTGTCTCTATTGATAGCAACACATTCAAGATAACTTGAAGTATTTATCAGTTTCACTGTTGACTCTTTAGGGAAAATCCACCGAGATTCACACTAGTAAGGCAGAGCTATTTCGCGTTTGGCGAATAGATGGGTAGACACATACTACTGATAAGATGGATGATGTGTACCAGAACACTTATCCTGCAAGTTTTGCTTATCGGCGATTACGAAGAAGGGAGAGAAATGATACTGAGTTTACTTGATAAAAAATTCTTCTATAGCTAAAAGTTGAGTCGCTTAGTTCTCTTGTTTCAGCTTAGTTCTGAATTTGTTAAATTTTTATGAAAGATGTTCCCCAACGTATATATTTCAAAGTTTTTGCCCGGCTGGCGCTAGTACAACTTTGATGTAGTGTATGCTTGCTAATACTGGACCTGAATAACCACATCCGTGAACTAGTAATACCTGTTAAGGTGATGTGTGTAGTACAAAATCCGGACCAAGAAAAGATCATAATTTAATTCCCAAACGATAAATTTGAGACGACAAGGAAAAGTATTCATCAAGTAGGAAACGAAGCTGCAATGCAAAGCTGTACCGAAACAGCGACTAGAGCGAAACAGAGAAAGCTAGTTACATAGCAACAGCATCAACATAACAACTACAACAACAATCAACAGCGCAAGCATATCAACAGTGTCTTTCACGCTGCACATTCAGCCAAGCAGCGGATAAACGGAGCATCATTATCTCTGGCTTGGTTTTGCTTTTTTTTGTTCTTTGTTAATTAGTTGTTAAGTTTAGTTCTAAGAGTGCGGTTGAATTGTAAACTTTCTCATAGAGAAATAATAAAAATATTAAACAAATGGTTGTTTTTTATAATTAAATTATTTTATACGACCAGCTGGAATATGTTTTCAAAAGTTAAACTTAAAATTTGTTCGATAGCGATAAATACCGCCTAACATCAGCGTTTTCTATGGCACATTTGATTCATCTTGTCGGTCCATGCTTGTCGTCGATTTATAACCGTACCGTTGACACAGGTCCAGTTTTATATTGGCAAAATGCTAATGTGAATGAATTTTACCATTATCCTTTTACGCACAAGCTTAAAAAACATGTCATTCGATTAGACAAATGAACTTCAAGCTTTCGTCAGTAATATACCTTGCCTGCCTATATATTATGCTAAGAGATACCGTCAATCATATTTGACTATCAATAAGATGTAAATCTTTGACATGTTTGTAAATTTCCATTACAAAATATAACATGTAGGTATACGCGTATAATACATGCTATCAACAGCAGACCTACCTATATTCCTAATTTTTCATTTATATTCCTGAGAGTTTTTTTTTGTCTTCGTTGTCCTTACCTTCATATCTCTCAAATATTTAATATGTGATAAAACGAAAAGACAACACAAACTTTTCTAACCCTACAGCCTGCTCACTGGTGGTTTAGTTTTCTTACCTTAGGTTGTGTTTTTTGTTTATCCCACTCACCTTCAACTTTGAATGACTACACGAGCGCATAAATATTTTTGTTCATTCAAAAAAGATGTGTCTAAGGGAAACTCTTTCGTTAGGTAGAATAATGATTTTGTACACCGACATTTGACAAGTAATTTGGTAGAAGATAAAGCAACCCTTCAGCTAAATTAAAATTGAGCAAATTATTAATTAGAACGAAAGCGATATCTAGATATACATTTTGATCGAAATGGAAACAAATGTATTTTTACTTTAAGGAACGCCTATAGGGGAAATAGGGGTGTGGGACCTCTTTGACACCGTTCTGTAATAGTGCTATTAGGTGTAAGTCGCGTAGTTAACATAATCTCAGGCTATTCCAGGAAATAGTTATTGTAAAAATTAATGTAGGTATAGCTAAAAGGAAAATGTTGAAAATAAAGTTGTTCCTTTGTTAATTTGGAATTCCCTGCCTATTTGTAGATTTTTTTTATTTGCCAGCGAACTCCCAGCTAAGCGGAATAATCCTTTAAAAGAAGATTCCGCCGAACAAAAAGTTGTACGACAGGGTCTATTCTTACCATATTTCCCGTTATACAAGTCCTAAGCACTTCGGGTACATCTGTGCAGCTACAAAAAAGTTATGGCTCCTTAAACTCAAAATTTTGAAAATTGAAATTTTTATTTTTTTTATGAAATTTGTATCCTTGGGAAATTATTGTAAGCAACCGTACGATCAACCGAAGTTGTAGTAAAAGCCGTTTTTTGTCAGATAAAAATTGTCAATTATATTTGTTCGGCGGAACTTCAGGAATCTTCCATTAAGATTAAAGGATTATAACGCTTAACTGGGACACCCTGTGTACTGCTATACATGTTATGATCGTATGCCCAATGCCCGATGGGGTGCGTTCTGCAGTATAGCACGACACTGCATGGGGTATATAAATAATTTTCATAAGATAAGAGTCGTATAAAACAGGTAACAAGAGTAGGGTTGGGGTAGTTGGTTGTTGGAATATCGAAGACAGTGGTCTGAAAATATTTTGCAATAAGTCACATCAGGTGGATTCGAGAGTCATGCGACAGCTGTTAGGGAGCTGTTAAACAGCTGTATCCATCACATCCGTCCAAATTAACAGCTGTATAACAGCTCCCTAACAGCTGTCGCATTACTCTCGAATCCACCTGATGTGACTTGTTGCAAAATTAAGCCGCTGGATCTTACGTGCCGCATTCAATGGTGGTAAGCCGCTGGTAGAGTAAAATCTGAGGCAAGCCGTAGAATTAACCGAAAACTGAAAAAAATCGCTGATGTGCACTCCTGCAACGAAATATTCGCATGGCCTCATCCTAATGGCGCATCTTTTTAAACGCTTTTCAGGGAGTTCATTGTTTGATCTTGCGAAATTCCGGCCGTAGTTTTTTATTTACCCTTTAATATTATGACTTACTGTTGGGAAAATAATGTACCTGTTCACAGGTAGTAAAAGTTTACGGGTAAAACAGTTTCAAGAGGTATAAAGAGTGAAAATCGATTGCAAAATGTATGGCCTCATCCTAATGATCGCCAGTAAATACAATTTTAAGTAAATAATATTAAATACAACAAAAAATTTTTCGGATTCCGATCAGTGCTACCGATGGCGACTTTTCTATTGTCGGGACGCGTGGCGACTACAATTCGAAATAAGCGTTTTTTGGGCCCCTTTCACAAATACAGGCGACATTGTGAAGCATTTTCAAAGCTTCAATTTATTTATCAATAACGCCCAAAAATTTTGAAAAAGAAATATGTACATAGATATATGCGTGTGTTTTCTGCTTTAATAATTCTTTGCATGTTTGTTGAATAGTTGTAGTACATAATAAATAGTTGGCGCAGCAGGCATGAAGACGTTTGTGTGAGTTTTTCTCTTTGGGACGAATGGAAGGGACCTACAATATTATGCCGAGTCCGAACCGAACGGTTGAATTGAGAAGATTTTTCAGAACAGCTATACTCTCGGATGTTTGTCAGACGTCTGCGATGTCTGGTGGTTAAATGAAACTCGTTAATATAATTCGAATGAATGGAATGTTTTTTTATTCACATATAAAAATTAAAGTCAATTTACCAAATTTCATAGCTAAAGCCATAGTGTTTTAAATTCCTTGTACGGGTTGTGCTATTCCCCGATTTCTAATCTCACCCTATTCCAATTTGTATGGAGAATGCACATCAGTCTTAACAATCTTATAACTTTTTAAATGTATTTTTTTTGTATCGGAGAGGCCACGCCCTTTATTAAATTTTTACTAAATCTCACAGAAACGTCTTCGAGCCAATAACAAAGATTTTCTCAATATTTGAGCTTAATCTTTCAGTGGTTTTTGAAATATACGACGTCGAAAAATTTTCTTAAAAGTTGATATATTCTGAGATTTTCGAGATACACCTACGATTTTTAAGATTTTTTTGTATGGCAGGTGCCACGCCCCTTTGTCAAATTGTAACCAAACTTCACACAAACTCCGTTGGGCCAATAGCAAAGATTCTCCCAAAATTTAAGTTCAATCGGTTGGGTGGTTTTGGAGCTTTCCGATCAGTGGTGGTCCAGGTGGTTAATTCCCATACAAAATGGAAATTTCGATTTTTCGACTTTTCATTTGGAGTTTTCCGAATTTTTTAATCCACACCTGATTCAAGACCAACAAAACAAAACAAGAATCATCTAAATTCTCATTTATTATTTTTTTTTTTTTTGATTATTAAACTTGTACGTGAAAGCAGTTTTTTTTTCGTTAAATTGGGTGGGACGCATTTTTTGGCTCGGGCGACCTTTTTTGGAGACATTTTCAAATTTTTCCTACTTCCTACTTTTTTAGCTTTTACAATTTTTTTTTTTCATTTTAAAAATTTTAAAATTTTTTGACAGCCGCGGTGTTTTTTTTTTAGCGATCTGAAAAGCCATCAAATGACGTGCTGTGCTGAATTCGTAAAGAGGTTTGTTCGATTTGATAAACTTACAAATGCAGCGATGAAATTCAACAAATTTGACAGAAATTTAAGGCGGAATGCTGAATTTAGCGAAATAATGAATTTAAGTGCCGTGTAAACGTATAAGACAAGACTTAAGCTGCCAATATGAAATTGGGTATCGTATACCGGTATACGGTATACCTATGGTTTCCATTTTCACTAGTGTTACCTTAGCTAGTTGTGGACTCTAGCTAACCAGCCAACCTATTCTCTGTACGTTTCTAAGATTCTTGAGGTAGAATTGACAACTGAATCATACATGTCTATAAAGTACTTCTCAAATTTTCTGGTAACTGCATGTAGTGCGCTTAATGTGCTATTATCGATGCAATAATTGGCTGCAGAGTGACTTGACTTTGAGGATCGACATAACCCGCTTTGGCAAGATGTCTGAAATGGATTCCGATTTGAATGAGCATTGTCTGAAGCCAAAGGATTGCCATATCATTTCTGCTTTGGTCATAAACTTGTAATCATTAGTCTGATAAATTATCCAAAATCGCACTATAAATCATCGACAACTAGGTACAGATGTCGTTTTCTGAAATGTATACTGCACTGCACATATGTACATTTATGTACTAATATTGATGAAGCTTGCTACAACCTGTCTAGGCACTATACCCTACTCCAAGCACACTTACTATACCTCCTCCTTACATTCAACGCAATGTTGGCAAAGAATTCATATATTTTATGGAATCATAACAAGGGCAAACAGAACTTTCATCTAAGTATCTACCTTGTACACGATTTAAGACTTCCTTGTGAGTACTCTTCTCCACTTGGCTCAACCAGGTATAATGTAGTACAAAACCCCGTTTCTGACAATCATCAACAGTTGACTTACACACAAAGAAAAAATTCCAGATCCTATCTCTCACCGAAATAAGATACAACATTTCGTATGCAAGACAACATATCCCATGCTAAGTTGCAATTTTCTCTAAAATGAACCCCAGCACTCATATGCGTACCCGAATATTCCCTTCTGTTCGCTGATTAGTATTCGAGTCATGCGTCGCTCTTTCTACACACTCTGTTCAGAAGGTGGAACAACTGTCAAGGATTTTCTTCACTACGCTACGTACGATGATAGCTACTACGAGTATATGTATCTAGATTCAAAGAACTAAATTACCAGTAAGTACGGCAACGATGATTTAATGCGACGTGTTAGCGAAATAAAAAAATAATAAAGAAAACCCTTCGAGCGTATTCGTATAGCTTGCAGTCTCACTCGCTATACAGATGTATGTGCGATGCAAAAAAAAAAAACACCAGTCAAAAGATCCGGCACCGGCGGCGGTACTAGGAACTCCCCTTGCATAGGTACTAACACTACTCGTATACATACGGATATTTGGCTAATAGTGCACATTTGGGATTCCCTTTCGCCACAGCTAACCATATAAATCACATTAGTGGAACAGCAGTCTCTTTTATAAATGAATAGTTATGGTTGTATAAGTACGTCTGGTAAATGCAGTAAGGGCATTTAAAGGTTAGTTAAGCTTCACGAACTGCACCGCTAATTCCACCAACTGCATTTAGTTTCGGGCATTATAATAATTTATTTTCAGTTTTGCGAAATTTTAAAGCACTCTGTGGCAGCGGTTCGCTGAATTTGAAATTTTAATGGTGGCTTATGGTGAAATCTCCTGAAGCCTTTTTATTCACTTCTTTGCAAAAGTATTCTTTATGAACGCATAGTTCTAAAGAATTTCAAAGATCAACTGGGGGTCAAGGATAAACTGCACAGTAAAGTATGTATTTGCTGTTGGATTAGGTATTCTATAGATTGTTTTGCGAGGGGTCGGTCTCGGTGTTAAGTAGGTAAGTTCTAAGAAAATCGGATTAAGAGTACTTCAGACATTTTGAGTCGTTTACAATCAGGTGTGTTTTTTTATTCCATGTTGTGCTATGGGTAGCTACGATTTAATCTTTAGAGCTATACGATAGCAGCACTAGTCTCAAGGATAACGTCTCGTTGTCTATATGGTGTTATAAAGTGTGGCGTGTCGCGTGTGGGACTTTCTAGTACCTACCAACAGAAGAATTGCTTCAATTCAAATAAATTGAGGAATAACTCAACGTCAATTCATCCTAAATGGAAATTGTTCTCTTCACTAGGAACTTATACCGATCGATCATGGAGGGAACAGGTTCTGGCAATTATTCTGCAAATTGACACCTTAAAATGTCAATAAGATTGTAGAATAGTTTCAGTGACGTTCAGTCGAAGATTGTAGCTGCATTTAAAGCTGCAGCGCTTCTCTAAACCCAAACACAAAAAAGTTAGACAACATTAAAAATTTATAAATATAGTTCTAGTGAGTTCTCATGAGTTCTGGTTACAGTTCCGGAAAGTACTCCAAAAACTCTACAATACTCTCATATAACAAAATCGTCTAAATCCAAATCCAAAAAAGTTAGAAGCAAAAGATGCAAAATTTAAAAAAAATAAAAAATCATTTCTAAACCCACACAGAAAAAAGCTGAGTTATTAACATTTAAAGGTTTTAAAACCACAGTTCGCACTACAACGATTACCCCGGTCGAATTTGTCTGCTACGTATAATCACAAAATAATTCCTTTGCTCTGATTTCGCTAAAAAATTTCGCAATTTTTGACAATTTTCACAGTTTTATAACGTTTTTGTTTTTGTTCCGAAAAAAAATTATTGTTTAGGGAACAAGTATAGCGCATAAATTTTGTAAAAAAATGTACTTTTACGAAAATGGGGTGCTGTCATATTTTGGAAACAAATTTTTTTTTGCTCTAATTTGGCTTTTTTTTAACTATCAGGAACTCCAGAACTATGTTGATTTTATACAAAAAAAAAAAAGAAAAATCTAACATTTTTGCAAATGGGGTGTATCGTGAACTTAGCACCCCACATTAAAAAAAAATTAAAAAAAAAATAAATGAACAGAACTTTTAAAATTTTTTATCAGGAACTCTAGAACTCTTGTCCAGCTATCCAGAACTCTAAAAAAATATACTTTTTAAATTTTGGGGTGCTTATTTCACGTACCCATGAAATCTATAATAGTCAGGGATTCTCGCACAATAGGTACTTACAAGGCAGTATTATAATGTACAGAACCAAGTCAGCTTATGCTAAGTCCAAGGTCACTGCAACATAGAAAAAAAAAAAACGACTTGGCCGACGAATTACCAAAAAAGTGGGAAATTAACAAGTTGTCATCAACATACCCTTGAATACCTTCAAGGAATTTATCAAAAGAAACATACAAGAACAAGAGGGCCAACACAGCCAGCCACCGCATGCCGAATGCCCTGTGGCCAGATTCGGACCACAAACGAACTCGTCATGTCATAGCAAAAAGTTTTGCTAACTACTTGTTAAACAACATAGAAGAGAGCAAGTCGTTAGGCGAAGATATTTAAATTCTATGATAAAATAAAATAAATAAAATGCTTGCGGAATGTTTTTTTCATTAATAAATTATGGTTCTCCCATCAGCAATCGCCATGGGCCCACTAAGGTGCCTAATGTCTTGTAATGGTGTTCTTAATAAGCCTGCGTCTAGCTTAACCTAACATAAATCGATTTTGACTATAGCTTAAGAAGGTGCTTAAAAGTGTAGCTGCCATGTTAATGTATAAAGTCTAGCTGTAGTACCTACAGTTAGAATAAATTATAAAATTGTACATTAGGGTTTGAAAAAGGACTTTGAAAATAATGACTATATCATGATATGAGCATTAACACTTCTATCTGAATGCCTTTTATACTAGTGCATTTCCAAAATCCTTAACCGATCTGATATCAGTTGTCCGTATAAAGCTACGTTTATACCCGGCCATTTTTTCGAGTCATTTAAATGACACTCTGTCACAAAGCAGTCATTTAAATGTCTTCTGTGTGATCGCCATTTTTGGGATAACATTTTCGGCATCATTTAAATGACTAGGAAAATGGCGGACCAAATGACATGAATTTAGTGCCATTTAAATGGCGAAAAAAATGGCCGTATGATCGCTCTTCAATGACGCCTAGGACAAATTACTAAACTTTTTGACTATTGCGTCATTTAAATAGCAGCAAATGAGTTAACGATTTATTCGCCAAGGACATTATTTACAAGGCGAAAAAGAGCCGGACATTCCGTGAGAATGTAAAGAGAGGTTTCGTCGCTCTCCAGATCCAGACATAGTCTATGTGGGAAATATGGACGAGTATTTGCCTAGGCTGACTGAAAAGTTCGCTTGAGGCGATTCTCCATAAATGCCAGATCCAGTCCCTGTATCCATCTTGGACCCGTCTGTATACCAGTCTTACCTTGGAGGGATGATGAAAGAGAAGTTTTTATGGAAGCCATATTCAGTGATGTCATTTTGAGGGATTTATCCCTTTTTGAGTTATTTGTCTGCGAATTTTAATACGTCCGAGGGATAAAGGGACATTTTAGCTATAAAGGGATTTTCTTTCATAATAACAAATTTCATATTATAACGATTTTCAAACGCAAGTGAACCGAACCCTTAGGTTAAGGCTAATGCTAAAGATTCTTAGCTATAATCAAAGCGAATTGTGTCCCCAATAAACGCCAACATTAAATCTTCGGAAGTCCATCAAAATAAACAAAATCCTTAAATTATGGATGGAAATGGATTCGTCAGAAGTCTTCTTCTTTGCATTAAATAATTTATTTTTTAGCCATTCATTGTTGCAAAAGGACAGTCCGTTCTAAAAATTAAGTAATAAATATGACGAATTTTATCATCTTTACAAAGCCATCCTTACTTACGAAGACATCCAAAAACATACCGACAAAAATTAATAAATACTTTAAAAGTATTTAGTGTCTTAGCATCGAATCTACTATGGCCAGTGCAATTAAAATGTATGGGCGCAGTATATTAGCTTTGACCTGTCAAACCTTAGCTTTAGCTTTCGCTTAGCTTTTCGCATGCACTCTGTTTTGGTACCAGAAACGCGTAAAATACCTACAACATACGAATACGTTTTTTTTTTATTAGCGAGGGAAGGGGGTATTCTACTATTTTAACAAAAAGGGATAAAGTCCATGGAAAAGGGATTTTTTAACGGTTGATCTGGGATATTCCATCATAACCTTCTGGCAACACTGGCCATATTATATTAGGGAAAGGTGACCTCCATCATGGTAGGAATGGGGGATTGGCCATTTTTTGTTCCGGGCATTACCTTGGGAATTCTATTCCTGCTTGCGAATTTGGTTGTCCTACCTCGTTGAGAGGTTTTTGGTGGTGACTGAGGCAGTCAAATCTGTTATAAGTTTACATCACCTAGTTGCGGCTTAGTCTTCTTGTCAAGGACCAAGGTCAACAAATAATCGAATTGATTGGCTGACATACGAAGGTCATTGCGATATAGTTCAGGCTCTTCTTCGCGCAATTCGAGTAGTAATCTAGCACAAAATCACCTCTTCTCACGACGGCTCAACCACTTTTTTTTGCCTAATACTCCACTTTCGTCACGTTGGCTCTTAATCAATATCGACTTCTTCCAGCACACACGCCGCTAAATACGCCGTCTCCGCAATTTCCACCATCATCCCAAAAGTTCTTTTGGACATTATTTATAATATTTTTTTTCTTTTCACTGCTATTTCCTATTTAATTTAATTAAAAAAGTTGCACGTATGCGTCTTCGCCGAGAGAAAAACACTAAATGACAGTAGCTATATTTTTGTCATAGGACATTACCTGATCGCAAAACAGATAAATGACGGCAAATAGAAATAATATGAAAGGTGACATTTGCCATTATGATGAGGCAAGTCATTGCCATGTGATCGCCATTTTTTCGCTCGTCATTTAAATGGCATCCCAATGGAAAATTATAAATGACTCGCAGTGTCCGTCATTTGATTTTGGGACTTAAATGACGATGCTAGTCATTTCGTGTGATCGCCATTTTTCCAATGACGAATCGTAGCTTGAATGTTGCTCTAATGCAACATTTTTTCCTGATGTCACAGCGCGCCATTAAAATGACTCAAAAAAATGGTCGTGTAATCGTAGCTTAACATCCGCGGATATTCTGCGAGTGTTTCTGAAAATATACGAAGAGTATTCAATAGACTCTAGTAAAAAAAGACCTGTAACAGATATAATTGCAAAAGTTGGTAAATGATGTACATTGCCTGTTGGAAGCACTGGAATATCCAGCATCCATGCTATCGCAACAAACAATTTGATGATCTATTAAAGCTTGTGGCTGTCCTTTGTTTTTCATATATTTAATAGCATCAGCTCGTCGAGTGGGTTACGTGGAGTCTTGGTTATAATTTATGTTTAAAAACATTTCTTATGAAGACCGTAGGCTTAGAGTAGTCCATAGAGGTAATTAATTACAAATAATCACAGCTCACAGCCCGCAATGCAAAAATTAATATCGTAAAATAAAAAAAAAATAAATAGCGCAACAGGTTCATATCGACACACTAGGCCTAGCTTCTCACAACCATTCGACAGCATGTATCTATCTATCAAATCTCGAAGCTAAGGCAGCCACAAATGCAATGATAAAGCGATTTAAATGGCATTTTTGTAAAAGAAGTCCACCGTCCAAATTTTGTTTACATCAATGTTGAAATATTTTCCAAGCTCTCTTTTTTTTCAGTGTTTTCTTTTATAGGAAACTATTCGAAATAAATACATATATCCAAAAATTAATCCGTAACTGACGGAAGCCTGAGTGTGGTGGTATCGTAAATATTATAAACCATCACTGAAAATATGTTGAATAAATTGCAACAATTTTACAAATTTATTTCCGCCGCTGAACACTACTATCGGTACTGAAGCTTGTTGAATGAATTTTATTTTATTAGATTTATTTGCTTTTTGCAATATTTCATTGAAAGAGATTATCAAAATGTTACTGAGGCATAAACTCAATCGATTGAATAGCCTGCAATATGTGCATTGTGCAATTCGAGTGAATATATTCGCAGATGGACAACAAAAATGAAAATCGATTTCAACATTCAAATATTAAAAATATTTTTGGTGAAATACATTTTATTTTAAAATCGGACCGGGACCGGGATATTTAAATAATAACGCTGGCCGTTAAAATGTATTTCTGATATCAAAATGTTATTCGTGTCCTTTTTTTCCTGTTTTGCGACTATAAATACGTTTTTATGCTGCATTCTAAATTGAGTTTATTTAAACTGTTTTAATGTTACGTTTTTATTATTTTAAGAAATGTTATGGTTATATGAATGTGACAACTGAGTAGGTGTAGTTCCGAACAAACAGTTGTTGCTGCTGTGTTTACAAAAATAACAAATGGGAGCTGCAACTACCACCTTACGCAGTTTCTATCGGGACACGGCGGCTATTCCAGATTTGGCCACTAGATCGCCTTTTTGTACCAAATGCCCAGACGAAGAAGTAAATATGGAACAATCAGTGTTCAATTGTAGTCGCTTTTGCAAGGATAAGAGCAAACTTACCAAGCCCTAAATATCTAATAATGCATAATGTTGAGGTCAGAAGATGACAAGTTGGAAGTATGGTCTTTATAACGTGTATTCGGGAAGATCTAAGAAGACTTAAAAGAGCCAGAGGGTTTAGCATGAGTTGCTACCCATGATTCCAGGACGTAGGGTGTAGATTAGTACCTACGTTTAGGGGAACTCTTTTCATGGATTATTCGGGTCTGCGAATCATATTGGTAGCATGGGCTACCGCATTTTTTCAAGATTGCTACATCCATTTGGGCAATAAAAAGGAAAAATGGTGTAGTTTATATTTGCACTAGCTAACATGGCACACGTTGTTCTGCCTAAAACAATTATTTTAAATATTTTAAGATTTATTTTGATTATATTTGTTCAATAATTTTGTTTAATAGGAATGAAGGCGGATAGCTTCCGTGGTTATCATGAATATCGGCCCAGCTTTTATCGAGTTATTTTGTTGACCACTCCTGGGCCAGTGCCTTTGATAGTCTGCAAATTCGAACTGAATTGATTCGGTGGTTTTCGAGATATAATATTTTGAATGTCTTTTTTTTGTATGGGCGGTGCCACGCCCTTTGCCCAATTTCGACTAATTTTCAGTGGAGCACTCCTGGGCTAATACCTAAGATTATCTGTAAATTTGAGCTTAATTGATTTGGCAATTTTCGAGATATACGATTTTGAAGGTTTTTTTTTGTATGGGAAGTGCCACGCCCATTTGTCCAATTTTGACCAATCTCATTCACTGCACCCCTGGGCTAATATCTAAGATTATCTGTTAATATGGACACAATAGCCGAACACATTTTAGAACTCATTTTTATATATATAGATGTGGTGACGCCACTGCTCATGAAGTTCTTTACTGCGGTATATATAAATTGATTTGATAGAAATTCAATTTCTACAAAAATATCAGCCATACCTATCTATCTCTTTTAATATGGCAGATGCTCGAACTTTAGAAAATTATTCCGCGATATGCGACATAATGAACACCTCCCAAGACAGACAACTAATCCACAAAACCTCTTTTTTTTAATTTATTTTTAATAATATAGAGTCTCTCTTCAGGACCTCAGCGAAAATGTGAACCAGGATAAGAAATACATATAATCGCTGTTGTATGGTTAATGGGAATGTTTTTTAAGGACATGAACATAGGACTTGTGAATTCTGATATCAGAGACCATATCGTAAATCGGTGATATAATACTAGGCCTAGTTAATATAAATCAGAAATATAATAAGCACGCGTTTCATCCATACCGTCATAGACAGGGAACGTGGCAGTAATAAAGCGGATCAATTGAAAAAAAATGAAATCTCATCCACAACAAATTTCTTCGGACAAATAATTGGTCAACGAATGGAATTTCATCATAGTTTGTCTGGTCTTGGAGAAAGGAAATCCTCTGATTTGCTCCAGCCATACTCTACTCAACGTCGCATAATAGGATTCGATATGGAGAAACCATCAGCAACATAATAAATAATTATTTGTGTGATTTAGGTCAGGAAAGTCCGCCATAGACCAGAGAATACTCGTATTCGTATTACCTACGGCTGATCTTGACAATACATTTTAATGTTGTCTTAAAGAGGTATTAGATGAGCTGTAGGGTGCCAAGTGTGGTTTTTGCATTGTGAAGTTAGAGAGTTCTCGCCTCAGAGACGGTAAGAATACTACAGAACATAGAACATCAAAGGTTTGTAAGAAACTGAGAATGCAATGAAGTGCAGAATTCAATTTTACAAATTTTGCGTAAAATATGAGGGTCGAACATAATTCATATGTATAAGTGGATGCATTTTAGAACCCAACGCTGCCCAGTCTAAGTGCAAGCCAAGTAATGGTGCTCATTATTAACTTTGACAACATTTTTAACCAAAGCCAAAGTTCACAATAATAACCAAACAAGCATCAGGAATAACTAAGAGAAAGGTTACGTATACGACACAGTGCACTCTATAAAAGATTTTCAAAATAAATTTGGCATGATGGCAATATAATGTCTACCACTTTGGATAAATTAAGACTCGCGGAACCGATAATGCAACATAAAGTTAAGAATGTATTACGGCTGTGGCCTCAGATGGTATAAGTAAAAGGTCCCAAGAAGATTCTAGTCCAATGAAGTGAGTTGTTGAGCTTTTGAAAGCTATGTTATTCCCTGCGTTCGAATCGTCTTTGGAACGATAGAGTGTTTAATAGTGTTCAGGCAGTCTAAGATGAGTTGAATTTCTTTGAATTAACAGCCTTAAGCGCTGCTTGAATCTCTGACAGTATGATAATATTTGACTTTGTTATAGGCATTTACTGATAAACTCAATGCGTGCTAACTAGGCAATCAAGGTAGTGTGTCTTCATTTAACTGATATTGGTGTGAAACCATCCGCTCAACAGCACCAAATATACTCTTTCTCCATAACGAGGCTTATAAACATCCGCCAATAAAAGGTTGAAAAGTATTGAAAATAAAGAGCTATACCTACTATAAACAGTGATGGGCAATTATTTATAACCTTCAATAAACAAAACAGACTTTCGAATTTGAATAAGACACTTCTTATGGGCGCAATCATCTAGGACTGTAAGACAATTCGTTTTCAACAAACATCCCAAAAGTTTATGTTACACCCTAAACCAATAGTCATTAATCAAAAGTATAGTTCGATGTTTTCATTCACTTTTTACAGGGATCGAAAATACCGTGTATTTTGATATGTTCATGCAAAAAAGGCCAGTAATAGTTAAGGTTGTAAATTAAAAAGAAGTACATCTGATTGATGCTGATGAAGCTGCCTGTCGATTCCTGTTATGCCTTTATGAACTTAACCCATTTTGAAAATGGGCCAATCCCGCAAAAATTTACATTATAATTTATGTACCAGGTTTCATTGGCCCAAAAAAAAAATTGGGTCGAATGAACCCATTTACTTTGGACCAAAAAAATAGATTGTGCAGAATAAAAAGCACTATGCACCACTAATTAAATTGGGCCACAAATACCTGTTTCATCAGCCTTTTTAAAAAAATAGGTCAATTGGGTTCGGTCCCTACTTTTTACTTTTGCTTTCTGAAAAAGACCCAACCTCTGTGTGGCGAAAGGACCCTGCATGGCACTGCATATAGAGCATAGTGAGCTTTATGGTTCCACCAATATGCTGTTTCATAAAAGACATCAAACTGCAAATTTATTAAAAAATCAGAAAAATGTCTTCACAATAGACTTTCATTTAATGAAGTACATATATAATGACGTGTGTAATAATGTAGACACAATAAGCACGTAATGGAACATTTGGTCCCTGCTTATACAACGGTTTTGTTCCTCTCTCAGGGGACAGTATTAATTTATTGAAATTCAGTGTTTTATTTCCTCTTGAATATTCTAGCAAAACTCAAGCAAAAGAAAATGTCAAAAATTAGCCTATAGAATAATCTTGCTCCCGGACCAGGATAAGTTGTTGACAGATGAAGATTCGTTTTCCACCACGATAGAAAATTATCCGAAGATAATATTATTTATATCAGTTAGCACACGGCCTTAAGATTAAATAATTTATTTATTTGTTTATAATGAGTATAAGACCATGGGATAAAAATTTAACGGTACTACGATGTCATGCTTCAATATTCTTAGACCGCGCAAAATTTTTCTCGTATAGTCCTTATGTACGATTGTACGGAGTACATTATTGAGAGTCAATGCGGATTTGTGCTTGACAAAAATTTGAAACTTGGAGCCCTTAATAATAGTTAAGTTCTTTTTTCGAAACTGAGAATGTGTTCGGGTCCATAGTGTCCATGTGTCCCACAAAATTTCGAAATGTGATGGGTATTGAGGACTATTGCCTTATATGACTTTTAAGGAGCATTGGAAATGAGGTGTTCAAAAGGTTGGCTCTTTGCTTGACATTTAAATTTACATTACATTTTCAACTATCTTGTGGTTCCATGTAAACATGCACAAACTTTCATAGGTAAGTTAATCATATTAACATATTTCAGCAGTGTCAGCAGAGCCATTCGAAATGCACCGGTATATTTACCCTCCCTAATATATATCAAGTCTGAATTAGTTCGGTATCTCGTCTATCTATTTTAGCATATTCCCAATCAAATGTCTTCTGAGATCCACTACAAAAGGTAACGCCACATTCAAACAACATCTATTAAAGCGCATTTTTGGAGAATTATTTTTTATAGATATAATTTTCTTGTTATCTAAATTGTTATAATAAATAAAACCATTATCAAATTCTTGTATTGTTAAATGTGCGGTTACCAACTACCATTGTAAATTGTATATACGAAATGAAATATCTATCTATCTTTCTTTTTTATTTTATGATGAAAAATCTGGTATCCTCCCTAACCTAGTTTCCTGATAGAACTGTTAAATCAAAACAAAACGCGCACTTTTGCTCTTACAGGACTTGTTCTCTTAGCGGAAATTTCATAATTTCCGAACAGAATCTACACGAGCTTACTCCGAAAAGCTTTCCATTCCATTCAACTGGACCTGGAGCTAGAGAAAAATAGCTCTCCACAGTATACCACAGCAGAACATGTGTTGTAAAAGCGTCAAGCCGCCAACATAACATCTTCATACAAAGATTTGTATGATACAACATTGGTACAGGATGCTGTATACTATTAACAGCATCATAAGAAAAAAAAAATCAAGGACCTTCTGATGGCACTTGTCTTCTATGGTTCTTCAGTGCAATTGTGAAGTTCAACCGGGTTGGCAGTTAATATTATTACAGCGCGTAATTATTTCGTCGTTTTAGTCCTGTGTAACGAGTGTTCGATTAACTGTCAGGGACTTTTGTAGTTTTTTCAATATTTTTTTCTCTTTGAATTTATTCGCTAACAATTACATATTTGCACTACAGTTGTTTTAATTAATTAGGCAGTTGGACTTAGCTTAGTTATTATAAGATCTAAAAATTCTGAAAGAAGCGGAATTGTTACATTTAATATTTTGACCTTTACGCCCCGATCGTTGTAGGGTGAAACCGGATGCTGTCCATCATGGTTAGCTTTTAATTCCAACGGTGTATTTTGTGTGAAAAATAAAAATAATAACTGGACGAGTTAATTGATATTAAAAAGTTATGAGTCATTTCAATAACTGCCAATTAAAGTTCACCGCTTCATTTGGATAAAAAGCGACCACAATGGATTATTGGATGTTCATTGTTATATGCGGATTATTGGGTAAATATTAATTTTATTGCGATTGGTTTTCAATTTCGGATTGCTAGTTGATGAGTTTGAGTAGTTTATTTAAATGTTTTTATTTATTTATTTTAATATATCAGTGGTATTTATAAAGTACTAACATTTGATAGTAATATATTTTTAATTTGTGCCACGATTAAAAGGGACCTTTAGGTTTATCTAGAGGAAAGTGTGAGTTTATGGACCTTCTTATAACAGTTATTATAAAGAAGGAAACGTTGCGCTGGTAAATGACCTGTCTGAATCTCCCACCACTTGCCCACAGATTAACCAAGCAGGGTGACGTATCTTTTTATACCCTCAACAGGAGGGTATATTCACTTTGCCATTACATTTGTAACGCCAAGATGAATTCACCGGAGACCCTATAAATTATTATATTCTGAATCAGGATCACATTCTTAATCGATTTAGCCATGTCCGACTGTCTGTCTGCACGATAGCGTTCAAACTAATCGACATAGGCGAATGAAATTTTGTGAGACGACTTATTTTTACCATCGTCAGGTTGGTATTGGTATTGGATTGTCTATATCGGTCAAGTAGTTCTGGTACCTCCCATACAAAACCAATATTAGACACAATGCGTGTATCAAAGCATCAGCAAGGCCGATGATAACACTTTTACTTGTTAATATTCTTTTCGTTTCTTTCTTAATTTTATAAATCTATGCAACTGTATATTTAGATTTTTTAAAACCAAGATTTTTTCATCACAAATGCAGGACTTATGAGTACCAGTCTGCACGTAGCCTTCGAACAAACAAAAATGTTATGTAAAGATAGCACTAAGTAAACTATCAAGAATGTAAATATAGTGAACACAAACAATTTTATACAGCCTCCTCTAAATAGTGAAAAATAAGAATCTCGATATAGTGAACACACATTTTTTTTCAAGACTATTACTGTTGCTATGCGTCTACTATGGCATGTCGACCGGCTTTTTAGACACATTGCCATTCATCGATATTATTTCACTATTCAAATGTGTATGTGTCTATATCATAGCTAGGTATGCTAATGTAGGTCGTTAATATTTTTTTGTTATACTCAGTGAGCAAAATATAACAATACAGATTGTTCTGCCATCTTGGTTGTGAAACGTTTGCAAGAAAAAAACTAATGCAAGACAATTTCAATTTAAGGAAGACATTAAAAAAAAGGTGAAATTACTTTGTTAAATTTTGGGATACCTAAATAATACCCAAGTGCAAAATCCTCAAACCCCAAAATCCCCACTTTTTGAAAAATACCCGAATTGACTATCCCCAAACACAAAATCCCCAAATTCAAAATCCACCAAATGCAAAATCCTCAAAATGTTAATGCAAGATATTTGAATAAATGTTCGTATACCTAGCTTTGCGCCTACTCCAAATCCAATAGTGACCTCAAGCAGGGGGTTGCAGGGGGGCATCATGCCCCCCACAGCTATTTTACTGTTAATGCGTTGTGAATACACTCGAAATCTATTTGGGTATTTTGGTTTTGGGGATTTTGGGTTTGGAGATATTGACTTAAGGATTTAAATTTTTGAGTTTTCGTACCCAACCCCTAAATTTTAGATATTTCTTATTTCTAAATTATTAAAGGTTTATTTAGCTTATTTATTTAAATTGTTGATTTTTTCTTTTAGGTTTAAATAAAATAAATGAATGTGCATTTTGAATCAAAATTTAGCTTTAGAAAGCCTTCTAAGCTTCCCGCTCATAATGAAGAGGTATGATTTTTTTAAGTTCACTATATCGAGCGTTTACTGTAAAAAAAATTATACGATAATTCGTACTGCTTTGTTTTTACTTTAAAGCAGCTACTGTACCTGCTATGGTGTTAATATTTTACGCCTTGTTTTTTGTTGTGTACCCAAATCTGGGTTGGTGACGTTTGCTTGCAATCCAAAAGCCCGTTTTCAAGTGCCCGTATTACAAAAGCCCGTAAATCACAATGCCCATAATGATCTAAGAAATTGATCTCTCTCAACAGATTGCATAGGTGTCATTACTGGACACTGCCTTATAGGAAAGTATTCCGCAAGGCTATGCCTTTTCGCAAACGACTTTTGCAGAAGCTGTATGGATGAGGAAGAGGAGGAAACTATCCGTCACCTTCTTTGCTCCTGTCCAGCTCTCTCCCGTAGAAGGAAGCTTCACTTGGGAGCCTTTCATTACAACGACTTGGGCGACCTGACAAACACAGACATCAGAAGCCTCTTACGCTTTATAAAGAGCTCAAAATGGTTCAACTAGTAGGGAGATCTTACATGATGCTTTTCGTGGTATCACAATGGACCAATGCTGGTCTAAGTGTGTTGGCGTTTTAAGCTGACAGCCACTTTCAACCAACCATAATGACCGTACAAAAAGAGGACATAAAACAAAAGACGGTAATTGTGGGGTAATTTCTAATTTTTTATTGTTTACAAAAAATTTCCCCTAAAAAATGAAAATGTTAATTTACGGGCTTATATCAGATATACGGTCAACTTGAAAATGCTGGGTTTAACTTATGGGCTTCTGTGAATATGGGCTAACGTTTTACGTTCAAACGTATCGTTCCGCCTAAAACTAGGGTCACTATACTAGGTATACGCGACATGATGTGCTGTTTGACGTTTGACAAACATCCGAGAGTGTAAATGTCATGACAAAGCTTCTCAATTCAGCCATTCGGACTCGGCATACATATAGAATTCAGGTTTATTTAATTTAAGTAATTATACAATAATAAAGAAAATAGCGATTGAGTGAATGCAAAATTATAATAATCGGATGAAATAGGCAGCGGGATCGATTACGTCTTCGTCGTTCGTCGTCGAAATTAAGAGTGCCCCCAGCTCCCATTGCCGGTATTTTTTGCTTGCATGGACCAGTTGAGAGGAAAAACAGAGAGTTCATTTGAGTGTTGCCGTCTGCTTTCAATTCACTCCTACAGATCGGCCATCCTGCTCACAAGCTGTCCTCAGCGTTCTGTCAAAGAAAAAATAATAAACAAAAAATTAGTTATTGTTGTACTCTTCCAAGGAAGAGTCTGAATCAAAGTCCGTATGGCGCCAACTTTTCATCATATCAGCACAACTGGTTGTAATTGCCGGTCCCTCGTGGTCTCCCACCTTCTCTACGTCGTATCTGTCGTGATTGCCTACTTTGTTAATTTTGTAGGGGCCAAGATACTTCCGAGCTATTTTTAAATTGGGTCCAAACTGTGTGCGGCGAATAGCTACCAGGTCACCCTCCTTGTAGTTGCGAGCTGGACACCTTTTCCGGTTATAAGTCCTCCGATTTTCGTCTTGGATCTCTGAAATTGCCTTTTGTGCCAGTTGTCTTGCCTCCTCTCTCTCCATGGTAAACAGCTCTCTTATATCGTCGTCTATTAGTTTTGTCAGTTCAGGGTCAGTGTTGCTTCTCATTTTTGTGCCCAACATGAGTTCAAACGGTGTATTCTTTATGCTTCGCTGCCAGGTCGAGTTGATGCATGCTTGAAGAGTACCGCAATGCGTGTACCATTTACTTGAATCCGTCGCTGAAAACTTTGTAAGAACTGAAATGATAATACGGTTGATACGCTCTACTTGGCCGTTCCCTCTCGGCACTCCTGTGGCGATTACCAAATGCTCAATGTTCCTTGTCTTGCAGTATTCTTCAAAATTGTTGCTCGTGAACGCGGACCCACGATCAGAAATTATCCGTGACGGATTTCCAAAGGTTGCTGCTTGCAGTTCCAGCTTGGAAATCGTTTCTGTAGCCGAAGTCGTCTTCGTTGGGTAAATCCATGTAAACTTGGAGAAAGCGTCGACTACGCAGAATATGTAGGTATACTGCTTCGCAGTTTTGGTCAGCGGACCTAAGTGGTCGATGTGGTATGTGCACAAAGGGGAGCTTTCCTTTTCGATGGGGCTAAGGAACCCTTCCTGTTTTCCTGATTTTCTCTCCGATAAAATGCAGGCAATGCAGTTGTTTGCAAGATGAGGGATGTAATAATCTCGTTTTACTATCTCCATCATCTTTTTCGTAGCAAAATGACCATCGCTGTGAACATTCCTCAAAAACTCGGCTTGCATTTTCTTCGGTATGTACAGTAACCTTCTTCCTTCCTTGTCTTCCTTGTAAATAACTCCTCTTTCGCATCTAAAATTGTTATATGGACTAAACTCTAAAAGGCTTTTAATTAATTTTATATTTTCGTCGTCGTCCTGTGCTTTTATGATTCTAGCTAGAAACTCACCCTTGACGAAACCTATCGCATTTCTACTGAGTGCATCTGCGTGGCGCATCCTTACCGCGTTCCGGTGTTCCAATTCGAAGTCGAACTCCTGCGTGATCAGCACCCATCCAGCAATTCTTGAAGAGAACTCCTTTTTCTCCATCGTTCCTTTGAACGCTGCGCAGTCCGTTGCTATTTTAAATCGCAGTCCCAGGAGATAGTGCCTGAACTTCTTCAGCGCTTTCACCACTGCCAGAGCTTCTAGCTCATAGCTGCTGTAGTTCTGTTCCGCGGTAGAGGTCTTCTTACTATAATAGGAGACAGGATAAAAAGCATTATTTTCTTTTTGGAGCAACACGGCCCCAAAACCCCATTTGGAAGCATCGGTGTGAAGCTCGGTTTCCGCGTCAGGCCGATATAGTTTAAGAACAGGAGAGGTGGTCAAAATGTTCTTAAGTTCCTCGAACGCAGCTGTTTCTTTTGCCCCAAACTGAAACTTCTCACCTTTTCTTAACAGATCTGTCAATGGCCTCGCAATGCTGGAATAACCAGGCACAAACCTTCTAAAATACCCAGTGAGTCCCAAAAAACTTTGGACCTTCGGAACGTTGATCGGCTGTGGAAATCTCTGAACTGCCTTTATTTTCTCAATCGAAGGCTTGATAGTTCCATTCGCAACTCGAAATCCCAAGTAGTCGATGGCCTCACACAGAAACTGACATTTTTTCCATCGAAATTTAAGACCATACTCACTCGCCACCTCCAGCACAAGCTTCAGATTAGCCAAGGCATCCTCAACATCCTTTCCCAGCACCGCAAAATCATCTACAAATATCAATAAAATTTTTCGAAGCCTCAGTTCTTTAAAGACTGCGTTGACATGTCGTTGAAATACAGCTGGTGAAAGACATATTCCAAACGGCGCAACGTTAAATTCCCATTGATCTTCTGCTGTCACAAAAGACGTATACTTACGGCTCTCTTCGCTTACCGGTACGTGGAAAAAGCCGTTTTCCAAATCCATCGTCGTAAAAACTTTGGCCGAGCTCAGCTGATCGAGTTGCTCTTCCACAATAGCATTTGGGAACGGATCACGAACGATGATTTTGTTGAGTGCCCGATAGTCTATGCACAATCTTTTTGTCCCATCCTTCTTATTTGCGAGCACTACTGGTGATGAATACTCAGATTCGCTTCGTCGTATAATTCCCATCACATGCCACTCCTCTACTTGCCTTTGGACAATATCCTTTTCTAGCGGAGCTAGCCGTCTTGGACGTTGAGCAATCGGCACGTCCGATCGAAGGATAATTTTCATTTGCACGTTTGTCGTCTTTGTTTTCATCGGCTTATAGTTGTTAACCAAATTCTGTACTTCGTCCCTGTATAACGGATTGCCAACAAATATTTCTACTTTTTCATTACTAACCTGGTAACAGTTCCTTAATTGCGAATCTATCTGTTCTATCCGTACACCGTCTTTATCCAGAGAAATGCGTGTGCCTCGTAAAATGTCTTTGCCGATCAAAAGAGCATGCTGCAGGTATCTTGAGGACACCACATAAATCTTTGTCCGATAGAACAATTGGTCTATCTGAACCGTTCCGTCAAAGTATCCAAAAGGCTTTGTATTTTCTTGGGACAGTCCCCGAAAAACTTGGTCATCAGCTTCTAATGTTGGAGCTCCTATCTTAAAATACTCCGTCGAATCCATCACCGTCACATCGCTTCCAGTATCGATTCTTGCCCTAACCTCAAAACCATTTACCAATACCACCTTAACCTCCAATTCGCTTACGTCACTTTCCACCACGTTCACTGCTTTTGCGCCGTCTTGTTTTAGTGGACAGTTTGCTGAAAGGTGTCCAAAATTTTCGCAGTTGAAGCACTTAGGGCCTTTAGACCTATTTTCACACCCCCTGCTCTTGTGCCCTGTCAGTCCACAGTTAAAACAACGTATTCTATGATTGCTGCTGTTGCTAACCTCCTTAGCTTTCGGTTTCGGTTTAACTAGCTGATACGATGACACACGTTGCCCAAGGCTACTTCTGAAGCGTTCGTACTCCATGAGTTTCAACCTAAAATCACCCATTGTCCGAGCACCATAGAGCATGGCTTTGTTCATGGCATCGTCATCGATGCCATCGATGACGTATTGTATGATTGAGATATCGTCTACGCCGCCCTTTCCCCCTAACTCTCGCATTGCAAACAAATAATCAGTAACTGTCTCGTCTTTCTTTTGTTTTTTAGCAACCAACCCTTTGTGCACATCCGCAGTATTCATAGCGTTTCCAAATTCATCAAGCAGCAGTTCTTTGAGCTCCTTCCATTTTGTTATAGTTGGCTTTGTCCGCATCGCCGTTTTAGCGGTACCAACCAACAACCGTTTGCCAAATAGAATTTTCCGCGTGTCATCCCATTTCATCAAGGACGATACCGTTTCGAATTCGTCGACCCATGAAGCAACATCTCCCTGACCACTGAAACATGACACAGCATTAAGAGCGTCTTCAAAAGATCCGATACTTGCCTGAATATCACGCTTTTTAAGCTCCTCGATTTCTGTTCGCAGCAATGAACACTCTAGCTCCACACTGACCGCACCATTCCCACATCTTCGGTTTTCTCTAACCTGAGCTGATTCAGCATTTTCTCCTGTTACCTCGTTCAAACGTTCGTCTTCCTGAAGCCGCCTTGTGGATGGTAACTGTCCCCGACATCCACTCGTACTTGCACCCTCCGCCGTCCTCGCCGTCTTCGTCCTTCTTCCGTTAACCTCAGGCAGAACGTCTTCTACCTCGTCTTCGTCGTGTAAGGGTGCTCCCAAGTCACCTCCGCCTGCTAACATGGAAGTTTTCCACTTCTTTCTGCTCGACTCCAGCTCTTTCTCCCGTCTTTTTAATTCGACCTCTCGTTGTAAAAGTACTTCAAATAATTCAGAGAAGTCCGCTCCTGGAGTCATTTCAGTACTATTTAATTGTCTGCCCCGTCGTTTGCCTACCATCGTATACGTTTTTTTTTTTTTTGTGCTATCGCGATTAAATTAACTCGTCGTTGCTGTACAGTGTACACGTGTGCGATCACAAGTTGCTGAACTCGTTACCGTTTTACAATTTCGCGTATGACTTTAGATATTAGAATAAATCGAATTTCTGCTGAGAATTATTAAAGAAATCCCGGTTGAGCCCCCATTTATAGAATTCAGGTTTATTTAATTTAAGTAATTATACAATAATAAAGAAAATAGCGATTGAGTGAATGCAGAATTATAATAATCGGATGAAATAGGCAGCGGGATCGATTACGTCTTCGTCGTTCGTCGTCGAAATTAAGAGTGCCCCCAGCTCCCATTGCCGGTATTTTTTGCTTGCATGGACCAGTTGAGAGGAAAAACAGAGAGTTCATTTGAGTGTTGCCGTCTGCTTTCAATTCACTCCTACATACATTTGTAGGTCCATTCGTTCAAAAAAATAAAAACTTCGCACAAATGAATGGTTGTGAAGAAGCTAGGCCTAGAGTGCCTGTTTCTCAATATATATTTTTTTTAATGTCACGGTCACCAAAGTATAGAGCTTTTCTGGTTGCTGCCTCACGTCGTCACTGTTCTTTAGACCCGGGTAAGGTTTGTATCATAATATGGCATATCCCGAAATGCAATATTGGTTTCTGTACCTAATACAATGTAATGGACATGGACCCTTATTCTTGACACTGTGAAAAGAAAATGTTCCCTTACTAGTTCCTGACCTCTCAAGTAAATTATGATCGTCAGATAATATGAATACATAAAATATTCCAGTAAGGAGTTCCATATTTCCTCTAGTGATATTTAGCATCTGAGACAGAATGTGTGGTTTTAATGGTGTCAACCCGAGCGATGCTTTGAACCAGCAAAAACAAAATAACTCACCAAAACAGCCAAATCCCCCTTATTACCCAGTGATAGGTATTTGGTAGTTATCATCAAGCTCAATATGAATACACATTACACATCCATGGTACCACCAATCCTCACTTTTGGATCAATAGTATATGGTGGCTAGTTCTAGTAAAAGCTTATAACATAACTAAATATAACAAGGTACAAAGAACTGCATGCATAGGCACCACAGGCGATATACGCTCAGCACAAGTTATAGACGCCCTCATAGTCCTACTGCATCTCTTACTCTAGACCTTCACATAATAATTATCACAGCACATAGCGCGATCAGATTCAGAGAGTCTTGGTCTTGTCTTCAAGGCCCTACAGCCAAAGCAATATTCATCTTGTTCTATGAAGAAAACTCGTACCACACACAACGGATTGCATTTATTACTCACGAAAAAATTCTCTATAAAATTTGATTGGCAAGATGGACTGGTGAATAGGGTCGAATTTAATAATCTACCCAAACGATTTGAAAATGGACTGTGGCTGTGGAGTAGGTAGTACTGGTATATTTTCTGAATCTCAAAATCCTATAGGTTTCCGGATACTGATGGTCAGCGTGGTTCAGGCGGAAGTATACTTGCTATCCGTTGGTACTTCCGTCAAATCAAATTTTTATGTATCAATAAAAATCTTCCATCTTATAATATAATTATTCAGTTTAATATTTAGATCAATTGCATTTAATAGGGTTTAATGACTTAACCAGGCTATGGTTAATATAGGAATGGAATAAACTGCATACACGCTTCTCGAGTTCGGTGGTATGACAGCCGTCAAAAGCTGCCGTCATAAATGCCGCTGTTGGTAGCAGTGTCACACGGTCACAGGGTCTATATGTAACATTTCTTCACCCAAGGTAGAAACTGTTGCGGTATTCTGAACTTTGTTTCGCAGCCTTTTGGATCGACGAACTTCAGGTTGAATTGGTGTTGACTCTGCAATAGGTGGAATTTGGCTTTCGACTGTTTCTCCAGGCTACACACGGCTGCACAGATCTTGGACGAACCTGATCCGCATGACGACGAACCTCTTGATGGCCACCTTAAGACTCGATGACTACAGACACCGGACCTTTGACATGCGCTGTACCTTCAGGTACCCACCTTGGTCCTTCCGCGTAATTTCGATACCATACTAGTTCACCGCAATCGTAGTTGTTTCCCGGGAGCTGTTGCTGTGGAACTCTAACTTGAATCGGCATTGATTCTGGATGAAGTTTGTCAAAATACGTGCGAGGCCTGCGATTAAAAAAAGTATAGCTCCGCAGGCGACCGGTCAGTAGATGTATGTGGTGTTACATGTTGGTCTAACAAAAATTTGGCTAAACGCAATCGAATTGTATTTCTATTTCGTATTCTTTCTTGCGCACCATTCGCTCCACCATTTGTAGATGGATGAAATGGAGCTGAAAAAATATGTTTGATTAAATTATTTTCACAAAATATCTTAAAATCATGAAATTTGAAAGCCGTTCCATTGTCAGAAAAAATGCAATCGGCTAGGCCATGTGTCGCAAAAAGTTGCCATGTAGAACCGACAGAGCGCAAATCATGTAGATGTAATAGAAACTGGATGAACCTAAAAAAGATTGGAACCGATTTTCATTCTGAAAATTTCCCATGAATTGTGACGTCAATACCATATGGTTTGAGTGTTTATACGCCGGTCTTTGAATGCGTATTGGTTCATGAGTTATAGGGGTGTGTCACCTCCCATACAAAAAATACATTCAAAATCTTATACCTATATCCAAGCCAAAGAATCCATAGAATTCAAATTTACAGAGAATCTTAGATATTGGCCCAGGAATATTTCTGTGAAGATTTGTCAACATTGAACAAATTAGTAAAATTTGTAACATTGATATGCATTGTCCTGATGAATACTATCTATTATAGGCAATACAATTCCTATGGAAAAACCAAAAATGTTGTGTTACAATAAAAACTGTTTATCATTGTTTTAATTTAATTTGCAATAATTGTTTTTTTTCTATTTTGCACTACGAAGTGTTCGCTAGTGAATTATAAAATTAATCAAACCAAATCCATAAAATCATTTAGCTGAAATGCTTACGTAAAATATTTTAGATAGCTCTAGCTGATAGCTGCATTATCAGTGCGATTTTTCTCATTTCTTTTCATAATACGCATCCTTGCTATTCCATCCATTGTGATGGATTACAATCTCTTTCGTGAGAATGATTGTGCCATTATGCGTCCCGTCCTCGTGCCTACCGCTAAGGGATCATTTGCAATGCGCTTCTGGGTGTTGTACGCGGCGTTGCTCCGTGTAATTCCAATTCATGCCAAATGTTGAACCCTATATCTAGAGATGCATCGTTACAGTTTTCTGGAGTTAACTATAGCTTCATCACAGATAATCTGCTATGAGGGGTACCGGCAATCGTCCGCCAAAACTGATTTTTGACGCACTAACCAAATAATAGTTTTATGTTTCATCGTCAAAATCGGTCAACAACAAAGGAGATGGTCTTATCTATCTACTTCATATATAGGCATTACAGTAATCCTTAACATCGCATACACGATTCTGCCGGTGCCATGAAATAAAGTCTTATGTACAAAGATCCAAAACGTAATTTTTGGCTTTATGGCACTTCCAAAACAATTTTTGGACTTTAATTTTCAAAAGTGCTATAAAGTCCAAATCGAAGTAGAAATAAAATCCACAATGCATAAACAGTAGAATATGTATGGCAACCCCCCTGCTCGTCTTTCTGCAATAATCTCCAATGACTTTATTCCCCTTTCAAAAATGAAATAAAGTCCAAAATTCGTTTTGTTTTTTATTGCAATTTCAAAAGTGCAATAAAGTCCAAAAAAGTCCAAAATTACGTTTTGGACCTTTTTTTTGTATAAGACTTTATTTCATGGCACCGATCCTGTCTTGTGAATGACTGAGACTATTTTTGTCAATGAACTGATTGTCCCCTACAAGTGCGGTATTAGGGCCTTTAAGTCTACATTTGGTCAAATATTCACACTACGCAGATCTTGGAGAAAGCCCAAGCGATCTCTCGCTGCTCCACTTAATTCTGATCGGAAACAATCTCACCAAAGCCTTTTATGTCAGAATAAAGATTTAGACAAGATGACGCGGTGTCGCGCGGCTTCTTCAATATCATACTTAACAGAATTGCTTGCTTACGCCGGAACATTTGTAGGAACTTTTCTTGGTACTATGTAATAAATACTGCCCAGTATAAAGCCGCCCTTAAGGGTGTTCAACTTGACATTTATCCCGGTATTTCATATTAGGCTTGTGTAGTTCGCGAACGAACTAGTTCAATGAACTAGTTCACTTTAGTGTATTGGAAACTAGTTCACACACTTATAGTTCACTAGTTCATTTAGGTCACGGTTATTATTTTTAATGATTTTCATACAAACGGAATGAACTAAAGAATACAATTCATAATTTATTTTTTATGACATATGTGTGTCGGTGTCTCTACAAACTAAACAGACTATGGATTACGGGTACAGATACAGAAGCCAATCATGTCACTCACTGATGTACCTCCTACCTCCCATGCACTTGAATACGGACAATAACTGGAATCAATAACAAAACGTTGGAAAATTCAGTTCAAATTCATTTCTTTATATCTTGTTAAACTTAGTTAATAATGGGTGTAGCCGCATTTGTTGGAAATAACTTCATAAATACCGTTTGGAAATGAGTTAAACAGAGGTTCTAGGTAGCTCTAGGAAATGTCGCTCCATTCGTTTACCAGACTCGTATACTTTCCGTGACAATCATCCCCAAACAGTGTCAATTATATTGAGATCAGGGGTAGAAGGTATCACTCCAGTATAGGTACGTTTGGGGTACGGATCAGAGTATATCCATTATAATGAGTAGGGACACTCTCGACAATTTCCTTATCAGCAAGTATTACTGTGTCACACAGACATGAGAAATAGACGGATATATAAAGTGGGTAGTGAGAGGGAGAGAAAAGAGGAGGAATATTTTTTCGGAAAATGGCACAGGGTGCTCCGTTAAAAAAAGGGAAATTTTTAACTTGTCAAACATTTTTATTAAATACAAAATTATAATTACATGTGTGTTACGCTAAGATATTTATACTTGTTGGTTTTTTTTGATTACTCTATTACATTTTTTGATAAAGTCATGCTCTCAAACACGTGCCTACATATCATTTTATAAGAAATTATTTGTTTTGATTTTTACAGCCAGTAATCAATCACATTTATTCCTTTATATGTAGGTAATACATTTTCATTTAAAAACATTTTTTTAAATGAAAACCCGCGACCCACTTAATGGACAAGCGGACCATTGAAAATGAATGAATGAATTTTTTTTATTTTGCTATAAACTTTCTACTGCATCTAAAAATTCTTTAGGCGAACGTGTTAAATGCGCACTTCAAATGCGCTAAAAAATCTGTAAATATGGAGGAAACATTATGTTGCTGACTTAGTTCCAACTCACACTTGGGTTTTTGACGTTTTTTTTATATAGCATGCAAAATAATTTCACTACCGAAATCAGCAGTTTTATAGTCAGATTCAGTTTTGAAAGCGTTTATTTCAACGCTGGAAAGCTCTAAATTTGCAGTTGGCTCGCAACTATTTTCTCCATGTAGCTACTTTGCTGAAAAAGATCTTTTAAATTCACAAATGTATTGAAATGGAGTCAGCAACTTATTATTTCTTCCTCGGTTGCATTTAAATGGTAATTAAGTCAATTGAAATACCAATAAGACTATTTATATTCTGCTGCCATTCTTTTAGTTATATTGGCAGACTTATCGAAAAAAGCAATACTTAAAAAATGCATTTCATAAGGAATTTATTTGCTCTTTATTTTCCAAAAATGGTCTTCTGAATTTGTTGGGGCCTTTAAATTTATATGAATTAAAGATTAATATAACTTGGGACACTTTTCGACCACAAGCAATACTATTCATTTTAAAACCAAAAGGCATAGATATGCATTTTAAATGCGTTCAAGCAAAATAAACAGCGTAAAAAAATTGTAATGGAAAATTACACCTCCATAAAAGGAGTCAGAAAAGGGATAGTTTCAGGAGTTATCACTAAAAAACCAATAAAGTTAAACTTTTAATCCCCTCCATTATCGGCACATAAAAATATTTTACACCTGCATTTTCTTTTTGTTCCCGACCGTGCAGGCTAAACACTTCAAAATATGTTTTCCCATTTCCTATTTAAATTTCTATTTAATCCAAAAACAATTGCACTGTAGTTTGTTCTCACCGAAAACTATCACGGGTCACCCTGTATTGTGTTTATTTCCCTTCTTTCGCACAACTGATAAGCATTCGAGTTTACCGCCTTTAAAAATGCATTATAAAAAAACCTACCCCATTGTCACTGCAGAACCAGTGTGACCAGTTATTATAAAAACTAGCAATTATGGAATGAAATCATTTGTATTGCTACTGCGCCCAATATCGAATTGCATTATTTTTAGCGAAGTCAGAACAGAGAAGAAACATTTATTTTCATATTTTAGATTGAAATATTAATGGTAAGAGTTCAGAATTAGTTGTAATTCCTGGAAAAAATAATCATAAAAACGAAGCATGAAACCATTTTCCAAAAAGCAAAGCAGGTCACACTGCATAAAGTGAATAGGTACACACATCGAAATCCGAGTTTACCGCCTTTAAAAATGCTTTATGAAAAAACCCACAATCGTTCGTCGTACACAGCAAGCCCATGTAGTGGTACAGGTAAAATGTGTTGTGTACCCTTTTCTTCTCAAGCATTCGTTGTATTCAGGTAAAAAGTATTCTTTCGACCTGCTTCCACTTATTGCACGATTTTTTCTGCGTTTTGCTTTGTGGTAGTATGAAATGCATATGTAGAGAGAGTGTCCCTACTCATTAATGGATATACTCTGGTTTTGGTCTTCCCTTCATGTTGTTTCCATAGTTGCACTTATTTTTAAGAAATTTCGAAACCACTGACTTGCATTTTTCAAATTTGTTTATTGCAAATTCGCTATAGGGACTACACTCCTTCTAGCCAAGTATTTTGCATTTCTCTTCTGTAGTTACGACTTTTTCTCGCCCCATTTGATTGAAAAACGATTAAAATATACGCGAAATAAAAATAAAAATTCCTTAAGCTTCAATAAATTGATCCACAGCAAAGTAATTGCCTCTGTCCCTATTCAAGTTCACTTTTTTTTTTTGCACGGTCAAAGAAAAACCAAAATAACGTATAACTGTAAAATTATGAAAATTTAGTTTCGCTCCTAAAAGTTGCCTATAACTAGGTACGTACTAAATAAAAGTATAAAGTAAATACCCATATTTAGGAATGATAAAGAGAAACACAACATGAAATGATTAAAAAATCTTGTCCATCCCATTCAGGGAGTGTATCTTTTTTTATATTTTCCATGGAAAAGTTTTTTTTTTTTTGTATTTTCTGTGAATTTGACTAAAATGAACTAAAATGAGCGAACTAGTTCAGTAGCGTGATTTGAACTAAATTGATCGATCACTCAAATGAACTAAATTGCCCAACTCTATTTCATATTGATATTGACAGCTAGGTTCCAGAAATCGAGTGAAATCGAAATTGCAAATCGAGTGAATTCGTTTTAAGTGTTCTGTATTTCGAGCGATTCGGAAACTTCGAAATTTTTTCGAAATCACAATTTCACGTTGAATCAATTCCGAAAATTTTGAAATCGTAATCGAATACAATGAAATGTAGTACACAAAAATTCATTTCCGATTTCATTTCGAGTGAAATGTGGAACCTGGCAGTGATTGTTTCACTCCATCACCAATTTATGTCTATAATTTCTATTACTTTTGAAAACTTTTCAAATAGCATGCTTTATCACACACACAACTATTTTTACGCTATCATTCATTTTTAATTAGTTATTCCCTAAAACTGTTGTATGCCATTCTGACTTACAAATGACTGTGCGAAATATGTATGTTCATGATGACATTTTTATATGTATAAGCAAACGACCACCCCCGTCAAACTCGTTTATAGAGTCACAAATCTATACCTACATATAGATATACAAAACAGAAAAAAAAAACACGAAGGCACATTTTCTCGAATTTCAGAGTCCATAGCATCCAAACCCATTCAGTTGTTTTATCTGCATTCAGCAGATGAAAAACTTTTCAAAAGTAAAAACATCAACACCGCTCTCTAATCTGACTTCTTGTACTCCCTAGGGATATATAGTATATTGTTTGGGTTACTGCTGCAGTCGGTTGGTAATGCTATTACATAGACAAGACATACCATCGCACTTCCTTTACTATTATCCTACTTCAAAACCAACTTTACTTGGGAGTTCTCGCACTAACCGTTATCAGCAGATTTGTGTTTTGATGCTAATGCTCATGATGCTAGCTGTAGCTTCATTTATTAGCAAACAAAAAGATAAAAAATAAAAAATAAAAACTTTTTTAATACACCAAAGAACTGTGAATAAATTCCGTATTAAGGAATGGGTGCGAATCCTGAATATCTCTTTCTCTGCACTATTCTATGGCTGAGTGTGTCTGACTTATTCGCTATGGTAAAAGCGAAGGCCCAAAGTTTGTGGAAAATTCCACTTTTCATAGAACGACGACGTAAGGATGTTTACTTTAAATTGAATAAAAGGATCTCGATGTTTGTGGTATAGCCCGAGGATGAATGTGAATTGAAACGCTGAACGAAATGGTGGATGACTCTGAATGTGACTGAATGTGGATTATGTATATACACAGTACCTAGATTATGACACTCGTGAATTAATGCAAACATGGTGGTTTCTTTTGTGCAGAATCCTTTAGTCAGGTTATGTTTTATGTCAAAAGAAAATAAAGCACTGAAGAGCAGTCATGCAACTTAATATAGAGCTTAAATTGAGTCTGCTTAATGAAATTAGCTCCGTGATTAGAAGTGATGCGGAGGTCACCTGTCCTGAAAGAGCATTCAGCATGTTCCTAGACGACATGTTACCGGAATATGGCTTTCATAAAAACTTCTCTATCATCATCCCGCCAAGGGTAGAATGGGAAAAATACAAACCCAATCCATCGCCACTTGACCTAGACTGAAGCGAACTTTTCAATCAGCCTAGGCAAGTTCTCGTCCATATTCCAGGCTGAAGTCCTTGCCATCAACCACTGCGCTAGAATAAACCTATGTTCTAATACAAGTGGTAGAACCATATTTATCTTCTCAGACAGTCAAGCTGCTCTTAAAGCTCTGAACTCATCTGTTATAAAATCGAAACTGGTCCTAGAAACTTACATGGCCATCTACAAACTAGTAAAGAAAAACCTAGTCATCCTACACTAGATTCCAGCCCACAGAGGCTTTACTTGAAACAAAACGGCTGACTCACTCGTCGGACCTTAACCCTTCTGCGGTGTCAGTAAGGGATGCTTCAGGGAATACAATCGAATCTAATGAACTCTGGCTTTAAACACCTGGGCAGAACTGCACCAAACAGTTCTTCCCAAAATTCTCCCCCAGAAAATCCTATTTTCTAACTAATCTGGATAAAAACAACCTAAGAATCCTGACAGGAACTATTACTGGTCATGTTCTTATGAAAAAACACCTTCACCGAATCCGAGTCTCACCAGACCCCACATTACCTACACTGTGCCTAGAGAGTGATGAATCCTCTCTTCACATTCTCATGGAATGTCCGGCTCTCTTCCGTCTTAGAAAGAAAGTCTTTGATGAAGATCTTGGTGAATTACCCGCAGAGAAGATACTTGTCTTCCTGACTGTCTACGGAGTAAAAAGATGGCCCTAGGACCCTACCAGGGATGGCACAATAGGCTCCTTTAGAGAGGCCGCAGTGCCAGGGGCGGTAAAGGCTCTCAATTCGGCGTAAACCATAACCATTTAGTTGATACTTGTAGGTTACAAAATAATATGGTGAAACTACACATTGCTCCTTTTATAATCTTAAATATGTGTTAGGAGTCCTCATAAAATTCATTAGCTTAGCGGAATTGTCAATAGCTACGTGTACCTGTAATTATAGTCTTTACCAACTTTATAATAGGTAGCTCTAGACTGTCGCACATCTCTCAGGGCGATGAAGAAGCTTAATATTCACTTTTGATTAGTGCCGGGGGATAGAGACATATCAGGAAACTGTATAACCCTGATGAACTTGCTAAAATCGGTACTACACTACAAGAGTATACCTTCGCAATTCGGATCGCTACCTATACCTACATGTAAGCTAATAAGAAAGCTGAATGCTAGGTGGACAATGGGGACGACATGACAATACGTATTCTCTAACTATTTTTGTGGGATCTGTTTGAAAGAGGATGCTTGTTCGGGTTTCTCCCAAAAACTAAAACTCCAACCTCTGAGTCTTCTGTAACAATGACCTAGACATTCAAAGTCTCCTATACGCTTCGTTCGAAGCTTAAAAAGGTTTAACGAGTAGGACGAAACTAGTTAATAGATTCATGAGGTATCACAAGGGATCTTATGTAATGGTCTTAAGAGTGCAGGCCTTTGTCGACAGCATCGGTTTGTATATAAGAATATAATGCGTACCTGACGATAACGCGCTTTTTAGCCGCTTATACTTTCCATAAGTTTACTTTAGTAATCAAATGAACTTTGCTATTGTGGGCTTAATGCGATTGGGTCTAGAGCCATTCTGATGTACTTTCCTGCTTGCATGCTGGTTAGTATCTTCTCATCCTGGAAGTTGACACTCAATGAGTCACCTAGTTAGAAAGGACTATCATATTGTGTGAAGTCTGTGGTCTTATTTGCAATGATTTAATTTAGATGGATTTCTTTCTCTTTTCCTAAGCCCTCATTCTGACCTTTTTTGTGGTCAGTTGGGCAGGTTTCCAGAAAGTCATCTATGGCAAGGCAATCTCATTGCAAAATCTGCAGAGACTTCCAACTAATATACAGCGAATGGATATAATATATCCTTGAACGTTGGACAGAAAAATGTTTCCCGTTTGTGTTGACGGATTTTTGTGGTGACGATTTAACAACCAACTACACAAGCTTAAAAGCAACGTCGATGATCTGTTCACATAGGACCGGTCGCTCATATCGTTTGATGTTAGATATTGTAAAATGTTTTCTGCGATTTCAAGGTGCATATACTATAAACTCCTGAGATTTATTTTTTTTTAACAAGCATAACACGTTCCCTTCAGCTGATTTTCAAATTTCATCTTACGAAACAGTATCTGAAATAGATACAATGTGGAATTTACTTATCAATTCATAATTGTTACACAGTTTTTGGGTAAATAATCACGTTCATTGTGTTTGTATACATTTCAGTTGATGTCCATCAAGTATGCAGCCTTATTGTGACAGAAATTAATGTCCCGGCAATTGTTGACTTTCGGGATAATGTTACATTGTCCTGTAGCTACGATATGAGCGGACACACATTGAATTCTGTAAAATGGTACAAAGACGAAATGGAATTTTTTAGGTGAGCGTGCGCTTTATATATTTATAAGCCAAGTATACATGTATAGGTTAATGAAATATGTGCATCACTATTTTTTTTTAGATACTCCCCAATGATGCATCCATTTTATATGAAATTCCCTGTTGACGGAGCCGAAGTGCAGGAAGGGAAACATTTTTGCAACGAAATGTTATGTCGCATAGAGCTGGGAATTTTGGGTAGAAAATCCTCTGGAATCTACAGATGTGAGGTTTCTGGAGATGCACCAAATTTTAAGCTGACAACAAAGGCTGCCAATATGACTGTAGCTGGTAAGATGTCTGTGGTTATAGTTCAACCATACATTTGTTTGGAATCTCAATTGATAGCCGTGAACATTTTTAATTTGATTGTACTATACGTTTATGACATTATCCTTTTTAGCACTTCCGCAAAACAATCCTCTTATTAGCGGATTCCATCCAATGTATCACTTTGATGAGTACATCACCGTCAATTGCTCTTCAGACTATTCAAGTCCTCCGGCTGTCCTATCGTGGTACATTAACAATGAATTGGTACGAGTTCTTAAGATATACAGTTTTACCAGTTCCTCATAATTTGTATTTGCTTACACTTATATCTAGGCATTGCCAGAAGAACTGCAACCAAGGGTTGAGCACACATTTGCCGCCAATGATTTCTATCTAAAACGACAGACGCTACAAATACACTTCTATGTGAATGGTCCTCGATTCTTTTACCTGCGAAAGAGCTTGGAGCTCAAGTGTATAGCAGATATTCCCAATTATCCACATCTACGAAGAGAATCCAGATTATCAGCGATATTGACGCACGATCAGAATCTGAACAACCAAATGTTGCTCAGTGCGGGTATGTTCAATACTATCACAATAATTTGTCCAACCATTTGCATTCATTCCTTTCAGGTGCCAAAGGGATATTTCCATTCTATGCACTTGTTGTAATATTTTTAAGCACACGACTTACTCTGTCTATCATCTATCGTGAAGCTGACATTTTCAGCTAGTTATGTTAACTAAATAAGTATTTATATTTGCTATATCTTAAGATAAAACTAAGTTTATTTTTAAATTAATATATAAAAGTAAATTCTAGTGCAACATTGGATGAGGAAAAACAAACATAATGTCACCGTAGGCTAAGAGGAACGTTTAAGGAATTTAATTTCATAAGCGCACTTTGCATAAGATTAAAAAAAATAAAAAATAAATATAAAGTATATTTAGGTACATTATTATATTCCACTGATTTTGTAAGAATTTTTTTCTAATTATTCTTATTAGGAAATATTTTGTACATTACAAGTATTTATCATTAACTTTGTTTTTTATGCAAAATTTTGTAAGCAACGCAATATGAATGGAAGTGCAGATCGATGAATAAAAAAAAAAATATTGTAGATAGCGAAATGTTTTATTACACGTACTTATTCTTATTTGTTATGTTGATGTATTTTTGTTAATTATTGATTAAAATAAAGAAAACACAATTAATTTTAAATGGGTAACCCTTTTTTTGTATTTGTAAAGAAGCTCAAACCATATCGACATCTTCTCAATTTACAAGCTGAACAAATAATGTGTTACACTGCTGCTGAGAGTGTATCCGTTAATTTTAAGTTAAGTCTGAATTACCTATACTGATCTTCTGTAATAGCAAAAGAAGGCTTTTGGAGAAAATCGATTGCTCGATTGATCGATCGATTGCAGCAGCTGGGAGTGAGTGGTAAGTAGCTAACGCTAAGAAAGATAATATTTTTTAATCCCATATATAAAATACAAAAGTGTATCGTTACTAAAAAATAAAATAAAAACTATACAACTAGTTAAACTTACTTACTTTACTTTTTACTTTTGATGGCGCTACAGTCCGGGGCGGACCTGGGCCTCAACCAACATGCCTCTCCAGCTAGCCCAATCCAACGCTAGCTGCCTCCAGTTGCGCACGCCATGTTGGTTAAGGTCCCATTCCAACTGTGCGCGCCACCTTAGGTAATGCCGTCCTCTACCTCGTTGTCCCTCTGGAGCAGAGTTGAAGATTCTCCAGGCCGGAACATTGATGTGCATACGCTCTATATGTCCCAGCCATCTTAGTCGATTAATTCTAATCCGCTTGACTAGGTCTATCGCTGTACAGCCCGTATACTGTACAGTTCTTCATTGTACCTTCTCTTCCAGACTCCTGAGAAACAAACTGGACCAAAGATCACACGGATAACTTTCAGCTCGCAGCAGCTAAGCCTTAGGCCGCACAAACCTATGCGAAAGAGATTAATTGTGATGAAAACAAAAACTAAATAGTTAAAACTGAATTTACTCTATGTGATAGTTTGATGTTGTAAAGGGTCTTAAGGGCCGATGTTGAATGTAAGCCACACCTAAACGTCAAGTTTTTTTCTGCATTTCATTTGACATTTCTCAATTTCAGACTAACTCAACCATGAACCATGGAAAGATACACAATCGAGCAACGCGTTAAAGTTATTCAGGCTTATTATGAAAATGGGCGTTCAAATCAAAATGCATATCGTGCACTTTGTGATTTTTTCGATCAATTTAATCGTCCAAATGGTGCAAAAATTTGAGCAAACCGGGTCTGTAGGAGATGTGAAAACACCAGTGCATGCTCGAACAGCTCGTCATGCAGAAAATATTGCTGCTGTTCGCTATAATAGTGTAGCTGAAGAGCCGTCCATCTCAACTCGTCGTCGTGCCCAACAATTGCACCTCTCACACTCGTCGTTGATGAACATTATGGCTGCAGGAAATAAGGCCCCAATGAAATAAGGCCCCAAAAGAGAAAATGAAATAAGGCCCCAAATTTGGGGTGTTATTTCATAATGAAATAATACCCCAATTTCAAATATGAAATAAGGCCCCACTGCGATGAAATAAGGCCCAAAAAAAATTAAATAAGACCCTAAATCTGACAGTAAACTCAAGCAGGGCGGTTGCGGGGGGGGCAGCATGCCCCCCATACGTTTTTCGTTTGGGGTCTTATTTCATTCCTTCTTTTAGGGTCTTATTTCATAATGAAATAAAACCCCAATTTTCATAAGGAAATTAGGCCCTCAAAAAGGAAATAACACCCCAAAATTGTATTAAAAATTGTTGTTGTTGTTGTTTCCTGTATAATTTTTTGGGGCCTTATTTCATTTTTGTTTTGGGACCTTATTTCATTGGGGCCTTATTTCGCAGAGACGAACATTATGCATAAATACTTGCATTTACGCGCTTACAAGGTGCAATTGACTCAAGAACTGAAGCCTCTTGACCATTTCAAGCGTCGTCAATGGTCACAATGGTGGCAAGAAATGGCAACAGTGGATGATCAATTTTTCCTTTTACCTCAGTGGATTCGTCAATAATCAGAATTGCCGCATTTGGACGAATGATAATCCAAGAGTGATTGTCGAAAAACCAATGCGAATGCACCCACAAAGAGTGACTGTTTGGTGCGGTTTAACGGCATAGAACCTCAATTATGCCTCAACGTCATCGAAAATTTGGACCATCGGATGGAGGTGTGCCGACCAGTTCGTGGCGGCCATTTGGCCGATATTTTGTTCCATTCATAATTGAACCATACTGGTTCGTAAATAATTTGTGTTTTATTCAAAATCAACATCGGCCCTTAAAACTTAACCATCCTTTATTTCTGATATAAGCAGTGTTACCTCAAAGTCAATTTAGTGCTATTCAGTGCAGTAAGTATCTAAAATAATTAAATAACTGATCAAACTGCTGTAAATTGTTGCTATGGCATAAGTTGAGTACAAATAATGGTCCAAAAAACTTGATCAATGAAAAACTCTGTCGACAACTAAATAATCTACAACGCATTATAATGAAGCATTCAGTGGCCAAACCCTTTCGAATCTTTTTTTAATTAAATCGGAAATTACTATTGCAGAAGAATTAAATTTGTTCGTCGTTTTTACCCCTAGTGCGGAGTCAGAATCGTTAGCGATCGCTGCTGGCAAATATCTTATACAAAACCCTATAAATTTGGTTTCACGTCGAACATGAAAAGGATAAGATCTGTCACTTTAAAAATGTACAATTAGAGTCGGTATAGAGATTTAGCACTTGAAATAATATTAAACTAATTTAATAAATGATTTCAAGGATTTCTAGGTACATTTACGTGTGCAGCACAAATCAATAGCTAAAATTGGCACCAAAATCCAGCACCAAACGCCTGCGCTGACTTAATACCTAGGCCCAGGGTTATAGCTATGTGCTCAACTAGACCTCCTCGGAAACAGAATATGACTGTCAGCGAGAGATTAGTGCGACTTTCCCAACACCTCCCAACGGATGAAACCTGGCAAGTATGTATGCGAATAAACCCTTAAGGTGCTAGTACACGATATGTAGCACGCCACATATATATGTGGCTCCGACGTCACCAGATAGTCTCCATATATAGCACACATTTCGTTCAAAAATATGTACATACGAAACGTGTAGCCATTGGCTCCATAGGCTGACGTCAAAATTACGTCAAAGCCACATATATATGAGGCCTGCTACATATCGTGTACTAGCACCTTTAGAGTAGAGGTGGAATCACGTTGGCAACAATAAATATTCGATAAGGTAGGTAAAAACAATGTAGGTAGAAGCTTGTACGAGTATGGAGGTGCTGGCATTTCCATTACCACCAGACTGTATCACAAATCAAATTTAATGACTAACCTAACGAAACGATGCAGCATGTTTTAGTTACAGTTCATCGGGGAATAAAACGACAGGACCTATATAAAGGGTCCGCCATCTAACGTTTTTTTTTTTTTTCAACTAGTGCTTATTTCGCGAATGGTAACACTTAGCTCAGGTCTGATTTGACAGATAATTAGTTTTATACTTCCGCTGAACGAATATGGTTGTGTATACGCTTGAGCAACGCTGGGAAATATTGCGACATTACTTTGAAAACCATGGTAATGTTGCAGAATGTGTGCGAAAATTGCGTACGGATTTTGGAAGAAGAGAAGCACCGTCAGCTCCGTATGTTCGTTATCTTGTGAAAAAAGTGAAATAAACTGCCATCCTCATCGATAAACCAAGGCGTGAAAAGCCAAAAACAGTGCGTATACCCAAAACGAGTCACTGTTTGGTGCGGATTTTGGTCCAGAGGCATAATTGGGTCATTTTTCTTCGAAAATGAGCAAGGAGTGGCCGTTACAGTCAATGGCGATCGTTATCGGGCCATGTTGAACGAATTTTTGTTCCCAAAAATTGAAGAGGAGGATATTAGCAATATTTGGTTTCAACAGGACGGCGCTACGTGCCATACAGCCGAAGCTACACTCGATGTTTTGCGCCCTGTTTTTGAAGATCGCATTATCAGCCGCAGAGCTGATGTCGTTTGGCCACCGCGGAGCTCCGATTTGACACCGTTGGACTATTATTTGTGGGGTGCCGTAAAAGATAAGTGTTACGCCGACATGCCAGAGACAATTGACGCTTTAAAGGACAGTGAAGCCTTTGGTGAAATACAGCTGCACACAATCGATAATGTGCTTAAAAATTGGACCGATCGTGTAGGCTACTGCATTAACCGGAAGGATTGTACTTTCAAATAAAAAAAGAAATTTGAGAAAATATTCAGTACATAGTTTTTGTTTACAACATTTTCAAAAAAAAAGAAAGTTATTTGGCGGACCTTTTATAATAAACATAATATATCCAAAAAAAATCGAAACTTGTTACGCAGCCATTTTTCAAACCACTAGACCCGGTGAAGAGGCCAATAACTGATCCAAAATAAAGCTTGAAGACGATTTTGTTAATGCTCTTTTGGACATGGTAGGTACCTACGTATATTATATGAAGGAAATACATATATCAACAGATGCAAGAATTTTGTGACACGTCTTGGAATTTTTTGTTTAGGATAAAAAGAAATTAAAATAACGATGAACTCATGCGACAATGTTCTGCACACGAAGAAATTAACTTTAAATCTTTTATTGATGGATCTTAGGTCTGCAACACTGTCAGGCAGCACATATTGAGGCACTAATTTTTATCAAAAAGCTGAATCTTCAAGAGTTATATTTCAACGCATGGATATCGCTCTGTAGGTATTCTGTTAACAATACCATCAGTGATCGTTATGGTGACCGCAGTTTTTCTAAACAAATCTATCTAAACTAATGACTATCGTTTTTTGTTTTGTATTGTTGTATTTTAGACAAAGGGGCGTGGCACCTCCCATACAAAAAAACATGGTGTATCTCGAAAACCACCAAACCGAATGAGATCAAATTTTCAGAAAATCGTTGGCACAAAGGCCAAGAAGTTCGGTAAAAATTGGACAAAGGGGCGTGACACCTTTCATACAAAAAAAAAAACATTCAAAATCGTACATATCTCGAAAACCACCGAACCGATTGAGCTCAAATTTTGAGAAAGTTTTTGTTATTGGCACGCGCCCGAGAAAAAAATTTTGTACCATAAGGCACTTCAATGAAAAAGCGGAAGGAAGGACACGTAAATCACTGCGATTTTATTGGAACACATCGACATTGTTATAGGTACTTCAGTTATTTATATTTAAAAAAAAAAACTTTTGAATAAAGAATTTGAATGACCATAGGTAAGAGTTATTGGAACAAACACCGAATTAAAGACTTTGTCTCAAAATTGATCCAGCCTGACCAATCATAGTTACAAGAAAACTCAGCATTGCTCGATAATTTTTATGTCTCGATAATTTTTGCAAGACAAAGGATCACGTTTTTTACAGTTGGGCATGGGACATATTTAGCTGATAGTCCAAGTCCATTTCTCGAGCATGCTATGTATCTTCCACTAATTCTTGGTTGATAATATGGTGCATGCTACGCTAAGCTTGCTGGAGAAGTTGGGCTAGTTGGTCCTTTTCTATAGCTAAATTTACCCATTTATATTTGGCACTGGAACTTTTTCTTGATTGGGTAGACGCTCTCTTCTTGCCATTCCACTTTCATTGCATAATGCCCATGCTCAGTGAAGAAATTCCCACGCATCTGTTCTCTGTACAGCTACAGACACTATCTGCTCTTGTTGTGCGAAGGCATCCAAAATCCAACTAGTGCGCTGTTCGAATCTTCTTTGACCTCAAAAAAATAATGGTGAGCAGATTCGCTGTTAACCCTTAAACCCTACCCATCCTTGGAGAAAAACTATTGCTACCCTGGGGTCCAGAAAACCCCAATATAGTTTTGTAATTATTTCAAAAACCAAAAAACGATTTGATATAAATTATTTTTTATTAAGATCACACACGTTGTTGAATATTAAAAATACCTTAAAATTTAGAATCGAGGCATTCTTGACACACAGCCCGGCTATGTTTGCCGCAAAGGAAGTTTTGGGGCGAGATGAGGTCAAGTGCAAGTTTTTTGAGGAAATGGCACCTTTTTTGGCACTCGTTTGATGCCCTTATTTTTCTAATATTCGTGTCCTTAGCAAAAGAAGGGCGCAGACTGGTGAAAGTCGATAAATCCTCATTTTCATAATGTCATAATTCATATGTTCAGAAGGTATTTTTTCAATGAGAATTTCTGTCTTCCGATATTACAGTATTCCTACCCTGGGGTCTAGAGGATCCGGAAATTTTATATATATTTTTTTTTTTAAATACTTCTCCCGGAAAAGGCAAACCTATAACGCTTCATCAGCGCCCCGAGATGCTTGCAGATGTATTTTAGTTCTGCACTTAAATTGCTGCAAATTGTAGTCTTCTGGGAAATATATCCCCAGGAAGCGAGTTCCAAAGTTTGCTTGTCCTGTAATCGAAGGAGTTTTGGAAAGATGATGTCCTCGCGGTTGTCAAGTGTACTGTATGGTCATGACCATGAGCATTAGCAGCCTGTCTTGTGGGCGCCCAAAAGTTGCATTTCGAGGTATAATATCCTTGAGTTCCTCGGAACATCTACCATGGAAGTACTTATAGAACCAGCATAGGTCAGCGACTTGTCTTCTGTACACCAACGGTTGCAGATTCGATGTGAGTGTAGGGTCTCCAATAAGTCGAACTGCTCGTCCCGACTGCACCGCACGCACAATTAAAAATTACTAATAACGAGACGCCTACTGATACATTAGAGGATTAGCTTGAATAGCGCCATCGTGTAGTTTTTAGTTGTAAAAATATCCACAAAAGTTTTGTTTATGCAGCGCGCTGGACCCCAGGGTAGGGTTTAAGGGTTAATCTGAATGCGTGTCTATACCTACCGTTCATTTGGTTTGCGTTTGCGGTTAAGCCATCTGAAAAGAGCCGAGCTGCTTTTGTGGGTGTTAAGCCTTGCAAAACTAGTGCCTAGGCGCAGTGGGTCAGTGGTAAGTGTGCTGGACTACTATGCGAGGGATCCCAGGTTCGATCCCCGGAAAAACACAAATTACAACTTAGTCGGCTCTCACATTGAGGCAACAATCAATAAGCAACTGGCAATAGGAAACACGCAATATTATCGCTCACAGTTATTTTACATAGAATTAAATTAGAGGTCTCACATCAAAGCAACTCAATATCGCTCGAACGAAAAATGTTGCTGGTTGCTATAATAATTATCGCTAGCGATACAACGCGCATGTTGAAAAGCAACATAATATTGCTTCCTAGTAGCAATATTTGTCATTATTGACACATTTGCGCATACTACGTTTCGGGGCTCATTCGATTGAGTTTTGAAATTGGGTGGGATATGCTCTGAGTTCCTTAGCGCAAATATTTCCACCACGATTTATTAAATTAGTAAATGCAGGGTGCACCCAATATTTCCTTTTCTTTTGTCTTTTTTTTTCTTAAATGGAACCACATTAGAAAAATCGAATCATCGGAGTCGTCGGATGACATGTTAGTTAGAAATTTCAGGCAATACAGTTGCTTCGATGTGAGAATAGGCTAAAATAAAGTTGCGTATTGCTTATTGACAGTTGCTAGTTGCTTAGTTGCTTATTGCTTGTTTCCTCAATCTGAGAGCCGCCTTACGGGTTTTTCCACTGCGCAACATCACGGGAACGTCTGATAGGTAATAACTGTCCCGAAAAAGCTTCTCAGCCGTTCGGACTCGACATACTATTTTAGGTCCCTTCCCCTTCCATTCGTTCCAAAAATTCACACAAATGGTTGTGAGACATATACGGACCTGGGACAGTCTGACTATATTTATTTATCTGATTTCTAATTTAAGCAGTAAATTCGTCGAGTATGACTTTGACTTTGACTTAAAAAAATGGATTTGTGAGGTTATTGCCTTTAGTTGGTGTTACACTTCAGATTTGTCACTTCAGTTAAAGACAAGTCTTCTAGTTTTGTATCGTACAAGGAGTCCTATCCTAGTATATGAACTGAATTACTATTTATCCGGCATATTATACAAGCACAGGCGCTAAGAATAGGCTGGTGAAGCTATACCCACTCGTTATGCAGAAAATTGTTATCTGTCTTGAAAACTCGTTCACGATTTCCTTCGACACAATTCTACAACAACGTAGCATGCCCTTCCAAACTTGTATAAATGGATTGTGAACCCTCACCCACCCACTTGCCATTCGAAATAAGAAATAAAATGTTTTACACTGAATTTGGTCTCCATCCCTCCGTGTAGTGTGAATATTTGGTTAACATTTTTGTAGATTCAAAACTATAAGAAGAAGGGAATAAAAACACATTTTACGACTCATTGGGCGGTCATCATTTTGGTTTTTATTGCACAAGTTTTATTTTGCTCCTCTATTTGTTGTTGTCGTACTGTTTATGTGATAGTACAAGGACGACAATTTTTTGTTTCTTTCCCTTTTTAAACTTCCCCATAGCTGTTGCTAAACGTATCCACATAAAAGTGCTTCCATACAGTTCAGTCAGGCAACACTGTTGTATACATCCAGCCATATAGCCCAACCCGTCCTTTGCAAATGGTATAGCAGGCGGAAAATATACACAAAATATTGTTGTACTAAATGTCCAACGTGTATCTTAAAAATAGTTTTCTTTGCATTTTTTGTTTGCTCACGTAGAAGCGAGTCTCATGAAATTTTCAAACGACAACCAAGTGAATTTGCATTCTCGGCTTAAAGTGTATTATGGCAGAGAGAGAATCGCTTGACTTGTGCCACCCGAATGTAACCCTTGTAAATTTTAAATTGCAAATGATTCGAAAGAAACAAAATGGAAACCGAATGAGTTGATACAAATTCGAGCGAATATAATAGCAGAACAGACCGCAAGTTAAATTCGTTTGGGCTTCATATGACAGTATCAGGAGTTAGTAGTGTTTGCATTTGATTATGGTCAAATGATTTTACTGTCAGTCGTGCGAATGTTAGCACTTTTCTCAGTCTTTTGAGGGGCTACCTTTGCGAGTGATTATTTTGTCAGTAACTTGAAATGCGATTTAGTTTAAAAATGGAAGAGCAAAGACAGTTTTTTGAAGTCTCGTTTAAACTTGGCGCAGCGCCTAACGCAAGGAGTTGTCGAAAATTCTCCCGGCCGGAGCAATGATGTCCATACGTTCTAAATGTCAATGTTGAATATCATCTTTTTCATGTACCGCTAACTCTTCTAGTTCTTTTGACTATGCAGCAACAAAAGGCGTCGTTGATCCTTCGGGTTTTGAGAATGATGTGAACATTAATTGGATGCAAGCTTTGAGGAAATCTCGAAACTTCCACTAGCCGAGGCCACGTTTTCAGCAGGTGGTGATCTCTCAGACCATGGAATTTTATGACCAGCTACACATTTTTTCATATAAGATGCAAAGTTAAAATCAAATAAGCATTGAATATGCCCGGCGTCCTTCACGTCGAAAGAAACAATCTGCACCATTTGAGAGATATTTTCCTAAGAACAAATTGTGAAAATGTTTCTAAACTGCAACAATTTTCATAAATGCCAAACTTAAATAAAGTCAGCAAGAAAATAAATTAATCATTAGAAAAATCGTAATTTTACTTATGCGCCAACCCCTTTTTTAAAAGGGATTTCAAATCCTGAAGCTCTCAGACTAAACTCGGTCCATTGTACCACCAAGCAAAAACCCCATTTTTGATGAAGTGGTGGAGAAACTCTGATATTATTCGTTTCTCTTTAAGGTCGGTGGCAGAGTATTGCTGACATTGCTGTCCCCCGTCGGGGCTCGAACCAACGCCGCTCGGGTCACAAGCAATGACTCTAACCACTACACCATGGCCACCGCATAAAAATCGGGGTAACTTCAACTTTAATTTTTAGTACATCATACCTAAAGCTAAAGGCCGTGTGATCGCTCTTCAATGACGCCTAGAACAAATGACTAAACTTTTGGGCTATTGCGTCATTTAAATGGCAGCCTCAAAAAAATGGCAAGGCACGATCAAACTAGATCAAGTCGCGATGGAGGTTTGTATTTTTCCCGTCTTACCTTGGAGGGATGATGATAGAGAAGCTTTTATGAAAGCCATATTATATTAGGGAAAGGTGACCTCCATGGTAGGAATGGCGGTCGATGATTTTCGAATGGAATAGAGATCTCTTGATTAGACAGGAATTGGAGTAGGTCGTCAATGACTAGGAACCACAAGAGAGGCGAGAGGACCCCCCTTGTGAAAACCCTCTTGTTGTTAATGCCGAAAGTTCCACATCATCAATGCGCGTCTGAATTACTCTTTCATTGAGCATTGCCATAGTCCATCTTCCTATTTTTGGAGACTCAAAGGACGTGTAGTTGAAAGCTCCTTCAATATCCAAGAAAGCGACGAAACACCGAAACAAAGAAATAAAAGAATGCAAGTCATAAAAATAGTTAATGGCAAAGCTGCATAGGCACCTAACAAAAAAGTAATCAAGGGCACGATTGGATCGTGGGGACACACAATAATTATTTAGTCCATTGTGATACCACAAGAGGGAGGGGGGTGCGATTGGCCATTCTTTGTGCCGGGCATTACCTTGGGAATCGTCTTTCTGCTTGCGAATTTGGGTGTCCTACCTCGTTGAGATGTTTTTGGTGGTGACTGAGGCAGTCAAATGTTATATAAGCTTACATCACCTGGTTGCGGCTTAGTCTTCGAATAATAATTGAATTGATTGGCTGACATACGAAGGACATTGCGATATATATAGTTCAGGTTCTTATTCGCGCAATTCGAGTAGTAATCCTCAACCACTTCTTTTGCCAAATGATCCGCTTTCGTCGCGATGGCTCGTAATCAAGATCGTCTTCGTCCAGCACACACGCCGCTAAATACGCCATCTCCGCAATTTCCACCATCATCCCAAAAGTTCTCTTCGACATTTTTTATTTATTACAATATTTTTTTTTTCACTGCTATATCCTATTTAATTTAATTAAAAAAGTTGCACGTATGCGTCTTTGCCGAGAGAAAAACACTATAAATGACAGTAGCTATTATTTCTCATAGGACATTACCGTCTTATCGCAAAACAGAGAAATGACGGGAAATCGAAATAATAGGAAAGGTGACATTTGCCATTTTGATGAGGCAAGTCATTGCCATGTGATCTCCATTTTTTCGCTCGTCATTTAAATGGCATCCCAACGGAAAATTCTAAATGACTCGTAGTGTCCGTCATTTGATTTTGGGACATAAATGACAATGATAGTCATTTCGTGTGACGAAATGACGAATCGTAGCTTAAATGTCGCTCTAATGCGACATTTTTTCCTGACGTCACAGCGCCATTTAAATGACTTTAAAAAATGGCCGTTTAAATGTAGCTTAACAAAAGGAAATTAAAAATAAGCGAACATATTTTAATCATTCCTCAGCTTATACTTGTTCCATTTACGGTATTAAATTCACCAGCGCATCGGAGTAGCAAGTTTAGGTTTGGTTAGTGGCAAGAGAGGATAGACATGTACGTGCCGCACTAAGATCAATATGTAGATCTGTGGTGATGCCCCATGGGTTAGTGGTTTAATTGCGTGTTTTTCATTCTACGAAGCTTTGCTTTGTTCAAAATGCTTTTATTGCCTTTTCGTTCTTTAATGCTAGGATTCCAGTTTAATTTCCGGTCTAGGATAACTCCCATGCATTATCAGAAATTGTTAGCGGAATCCTTTAAGGGCGTCTCTGAGGTGAATTCATTCATTCCTTCATTCCCAATGGCCCGCTTATCCATTAAGTGGGTCGAGGTTGTAGGTTGCCCAAGTGGACCCTCCATTATAGCTCTCGATTCTCCGCCACCAAATCTAAATCATCAAGGACGATCCCCATACGGGAAGAGGAGAGAATATTAACATGATCTAACCATCTCATCCTGGGTCTACCTAGAGGACGCCTGCCTGATGGTACGGATTCCATAGCACGTCGTGGGACATGCGTTTAGCATCATATTGATGATGGTGCTTCATAACCTACATAAAAGCTGTCTTTAACCTTGAGTCGTGCGGTATATAATACAGCCATTTCTGAAAACACTTAGATACCAATGCTATATCTAAAAGCTTCATATGAAACCCTAAGTGCCCTCGACACACAAAAAACTATATAAAGGGTTGTGGAGCATCAATTAGAAACTCGCCATGGTCAAGAGCAATTCTCGTAAAATTTAGAATCTTCCCTACTAAAAGCAAATAGCCGATGTCTCTAAAGTAAAGTTTTATTCAGAATTTTATCTGAAAAAAAAAAGTTCCTTTAGTATGGTAACATGTCCAATTTACCACTCCCTTTGTGTTTGAATTTTTTCAACGGATTTCATTTTTCAATCGTCAATTCAATTCAAGCAACGTGTGCGCGTTCACACTGAAAATCCTGGATGAAGGTAAAGGTATTCAGGAGTGGCAATTAGGAGGTTTTCACAATTTTATTCACACTAATTGGTATCAAAAATAATAATCCACATGAGTGATGGGTTGTAGTCTTTGGTTACACTGAATGAGCAATGGAAAAAAAATATCCTTCAAGCAGTCTTTTTGATTGTAGGTACTACTGATACTGAAATTTGCGTAAAGTGGCCCAAATGAATGGCAAACAATGTGAGGCAGTTGAAGGCCATAAATCGTTTGTGTCAGATATTTACTATTATGTTATATGTACCCTATCCGTACCAACATCAAACGAATGCTGAATGGTAGAACTTTCATTGCGATATTAATGGATTTGTGCTCCATTCAAAGTCAACGAAGTGTATTCATTGTGTTCATAGAACTGCAGTTAATTGGCTAGTTGCAGCGGTCCTATTATGCCATCGATGCGTGTGCTTTAGATTAGTTCAAGGCTTGTGCTTTTTGTTGAACATATTATATTGAAAGCCAGTCAAGTGAATTTTTCAACTATTCTGTACCTATTCGAATAGTAGTATTGACTGATGCAAGTTGCAGGAGGAGATACATTTTGAAAAATAAATTATATATTTTCAGAAACGATGAGCATCGATAAATTGTTGCTAATTTGTAGCTCTACACACACAGATACCTAACACTAAACATATTCACATGATAACAAACTGCTAATTTCATTGCTGAATTAGGTATTGGAAATAATAAAAAAAGGCTGATTGAGTGCCTTTTATAACGTTTGGATTCTGTAAATACCAATCAGCAATGCAAACATCAGTGCATACGCTTCAATCAATTCTCTCCATTTGGCATACGCTACGCATACCAAATCTAATCCAAATTTAATCGCTAGATATATGGCATCCCTATCAAATTTGAAAATACTGCCATTGCGAAATATAATATATTATTTACTCTGTTCAAAACATTCCACGCCGATCAACGGACATCAAAGGACTGACAACAAACAGAAGTCGACTATTATTCACATTGTTGATGTATAGAGATATTTTTGGTACAGCTACAGCACCGTTCATCGCATGGAAAGGACATTTATTATGATTGTAGTCAACATTGCTGGGCATGAAGCAAATTTGATTTTTTGACGTTTTTCTTAATGTGAAAGAAAATGTTTTATTGGAGGTAAATAACAGATACAAGTAAGGTATGGTTGGGTATGTGCGATCCATTAAATGTAATGTTAGACTTTAAACATTTAAAGGCCCCGGCGAGATAAATGCTTTTCTTTATCTTAATCTTAAATTCTTAAATTTTACGTGCATTGTGTAATCATGTGAAATGTTTGGCGATGATGATTATACTGACAGAAGACCTGAATCTTTTAAATCCTCAGCGACTTCACATACAGAAACAAAAACAAGTAAAAGTGTTATCATCGGCCTAGCCGATGCTTTAATACCCTCCACTGCATAAAAGTCATGCAAAATGTTTGCCATGCGAGTTAGTATGTGTCTAATATTAGTTTTGTATGGAAGGTATCAGAACTACTTGACCGACATAGACAATTTTCAATACCAACCTGACGACGGTTAAAAAAAGTCCTCTCACAAAATTTCATTCACCTAAGTCGATTCGTTTGGACGCTATCGTGCTTTCAACAGACAGAGATATATGGGTCAAATATTGGCTTTGTATGGGAGGTAACAGAACTTCTTGACCGACATAGCCCATTTTCAATACCAACCTGGCGACTGTAAAAAGAAGTCGTCTCACAAAATTTCATTCACCTAGGTCAATTTCTTTGGACGTTATCGTGCTTTCAACAGACAGACAGACAGACAGACGGACATGGCTAAATCGATTCAGAATGTGATCCTGATTCAGAATATATATACTTTATATGGTCTCCGGTGAATCCTTCTTGGCGTTACAAACGTGATATGCCAAAGTGAATATACCTTCCTGTGGAGGGTATAAAAAGACTATAAATTGTGGATGGATGACATCATAATTGGAATAAAATCGGATAAAGCATTAGTTAATCTTAAAACTCGTCGCTCCGTATGAGAACAGCAAAAGAAATGCATCGAGGACTATCTTACACGAATTCAAAAGGATCCAACAATTACATCTGCAGTCGAAATGAATATTCGCTCCGAAGCACTAGATGGGAGCGGGTCAAAATTCTGCTTTGCAAAATTCTGACTTTTAACACAAAAATTCTGCTTTTCAAAATTCTGTTTTTTATCTGTTCTGTCTTACAAAATTCTGCTTTTTAAAATTTTGACCGGCAATATTTTAAACAAATAAATTTTGCTAATTCAGTTTTTTTCCAATTTACGAATTTAAAGAAATCAAATATTTTTCAACTTTATCAACAAATTACAAAAGAATTTTGACCTCGCCAGAATTTCGACCCCAACTCGCACTAGATACAACATTTCGAACCCAAGCGAGGATTGAGGAAAAGGCTTTCGACGAAATTTCCAAGCCTAAGGTCAACATAATGAAGAAAAAGCTGCTTCAGCGTTAAAGGTTCTCATTGCAAAGCTCCATGAACAGGAAAATGCATTAAATTGGAGCGATACAACGGCAATAGATCAACGAAAGTTATGATTCGATTATGTTAGGTACCAAAAATTTAACTTCAAGAATTGTCAGGTATAATGTTGACAAGTTCGTCTTTTAGTTCGTAAGAACGAAAATCTTACAAGAGAGGTGGCGCAGTAGAAAAAACTTTTAAGATGTAATTTGTGTTTTTCCAGCACACTAACCACTGCGCTACTGCGCCCAGTTGGAGGTAGGTATCAGTAAAATGCAACCGAAAAAAAATTGTTTTGCTTTTTTAGAGGACTTAAACTTATCTCATCGTTGAACTACACCTTGGTCTTAAAATGTTGCTTTTGATCCTTTTTCATCCTTTTTCATCCAAAAAAATTAAGCAGTTAATCTCAAAACTTTTTTAGAAAACGAATTTATTAATTTTTCCGTACTTAAAACATTTCCAGTTCAATTTCCCAGTCAATTCAACAACATTTTCCACTGAATTACTACGATATGCTAACTATATTGCTGTGGTTAAATGTTTCAGTTTTTTTTCTGTTTCGTGCGTTTACGTATGTGTTTTACAGATAGCTATAACCGGCGCGCGCCTTAGCCGGGCTTCAGTTTTCATCATTTTCATCTGACAGCAAGTGGTTAACCAAAACATGTCTCCATTTCGCAGACTTGTGTTATTTCATTCAGCAGGTCTTATTAAATGTGATAAAAACTAAGTACATTTAGGTAAATAAGTAATAAACTTTCGTCAGATAACTTCAAAATTCATCCGGTCGGATTTGGCAAATAAATATTGTTAGCTAGACAGGAGTGTCGAAATCGCAATGTTCCGTCCACTCTTTCTATTTTTGGTATTTACATAATACAGGAACTGTTGAAAAACAAATGTTTGCATTTTATTAACAAGTTTATACGTCAACTGAATGATTTATAGACTTCTGTTACACTCAGAGGAGCTTCACCTTCCTTATGACGCAAATATTAAAATGCCCTTCAAACTTCACCCTAAATAATAATTCAGGAAAAATTAAGCGATTAAAAAAAGGACTTCTCCTTCCCATGACAGTATTTGTGCTCAACATCGCCACGTGATAGAAATCAGCAGTTATTTTGGCATGCGACCAACATAACAATGATGTGTGCGTCCATCCTCACTTTGGACTAGAATTTATTTTTTTTTCGTTAAGGATTTATTCGAAAAGCAAATCATTTGTCATGATAATAAATAATATATTGACATGCGAACTATCTCTAAATTTTCTTTCGAAAGAAGCAATCGTTTTGCGGATGTGTTGCTTCCCCAATCGTTATTGTGTTGATTTTCGTCTGCCAGGCACATCTGGTGCGGATCCCTTTTTTCATATATTTTATGTGCCAAACGTGATTTAGGTCAGGCAAGCGTTGAAATTTGAAACCTTCGAGTTTCGAGTCTCATGGTTTGTGTCAGCTCGTTTTAATTCAATACCGAACGTTTTTAATTTCTGTCATAGGTAGGGCTCAGGACAATAGTAATATTTTTCAAGCTTCGTCCAGAGTTCATCTGGTGTGCTTTTATGAGGAATTGATATTGTTATTTAGGTTCATCATAATTTATACCGAGGCCTTAAAGAGGATTATAGTATTGTATTATAAAATCCTGTTAGGCTGTTTTTTGTTTGGTTAAATATTTTGTTTAAAAAAAATTTAAAATTTTAATAAATGACGTAACGTCGCCTCTAGGTTCGTCGGACCATTGTGTCATTCCAGCTTAATTCACGTACACTAACCAAACCACATAGTTAAAGAACAAGCTCCCAAAAAACGGTATGAGAAAGTCAATTGGGACGGCCTTATCTTATTTTTTAGGAGCTATGCTTCTTCGATAGTGACGTGGATGCCGCCGCTGAAATGATAACAAACACCATTTCCCTGGGTATGAGATCCTTTATTCCTAATAGAAAAAAGATAACTATACCTAAGGAGAATGCTTGGTGCGACTCGATCTGCAAAGAGGTTGAGAGAGTTGAGTTTTCGGGCTTATAAAGCAAACTCAACCGAAGAAAACCAAAAAAAGTATCGACGAGTCCCAAATGACTGCAACTCCGTGATACGATGTGCAAAATTTTCTCATGAGCAAAACCGGCAAAAAATACTTCACTGTACCAGTAAACAGTTTTGGTCTTTCGCGAAAAATATTAAGAAATACACCACGTCGTCAATTCCTACACTTCTTTACAATGCCACTCCAGCTGTCGTCATGTCTTTGGACAAAGCAAATCTGTTGGCTGGACAATTCGCCGCAAGCTCCAACATTTCAGATTGCATCATGTTTCCACCTGTGCACCTTCGCACTCGCATAGTAGCAAGTGTATTAAAAGATGTTAACATTCACAAATTTCACTTGTCCTACGCTCCATCCGAGTAGATGGAGAATTGCATTTGTTCAGCCTGTTCCTAAAAAATGTAATTCTTCTTCACCCACCAACTTCTTCCAAGGTCATGGAAACGCTGATAAATCGTCAGCTTATAAAATATCTTGAATCACGAAAACTTCTCAATGATCGACAATAGGGTTTTCGTGGCAGCGAAAAGTGGAACCAATCTCTCTACCACTCTGGGTAAAACGAAGACTGTTGCGCTTGATATTTGAAAAGCATTTGACAGATTTTGGCATCAAGCTCCTTGGTCGAAAATACGTGCCTATGGGATCGACGGGTCTCTTCTTCAGTAGATTAGAAATTACCTTTTTGGCCGTTCAATTCAAGTTGTGTTGGAGGGTTTAAGTCTGCAATTCACTGTATAAATGCTGGTATACCCCAAGGCTCTGTTTTGTCTCCAAAGCTCTTTCTCATATTCATCATTGATCTCTGGTCTATTACCTCTAAACCAATACATTCTTTCGCTGATGATAGCACCTTTAATTTTTCATATTCGTTCCCTGAATCACGTCCCTGCTCTTCGGCCATGGAACTGGAACGGCAACGTATGCTGAGCTAACCACATTAAATTCCGATCTTGACAGCATTATAAAATGGGGTACATCCAATAGAGTGGAATTTAATGCTTCCAAAACACAATGCTGCCTTCTATCAAGCGAAAGCTTAACACTTACTCATTAAAAAATGGGTCTTGCATCGATGAAACCGAACAACTTTCCATACTCGGTATGTGTGTCAACGCCAAACTCCGTTGGAATGACCACATATATGATGTCGCCAAAAACGCTGCGAAATGTCTCTCTAGACTTCTTAAATCGATGTAAGAAGTACTTTACACCCTCCGACTTAGCTTCAATATACAAGGCTTTTATTCGGCCTAAGCTTGAGTACAACACATATATCTGGTCAGGTGCACCAAAAACTTCATTGCACCTACTATGTAGATAGAATTCAGAAGCGCGCGATAAAACTTATAGGTGATAGAAATGTAGCGGAGTCTATTGATTCCGCTCGAACACCGCAGAAATGTTTTTTGCCTTTCCTTATTTTATCGATATTTTTACCACCTGATGAAATAGCTAACTGCATTCCGCCCATTCAACGAAACACCCATCACACATCGAATGCGCAGCAGCTCACCCTTAAGCCTATACCTTCGGACGTACTGTAAAATATAGAGATTCTTTCTTTTAACCCTTCCACGCTGAGGGTTAAGAAAGAATTGCGTAAAGAATTGAGTTTCAGAATTAATTGCTGTTTATCAGCTTCGGGATATCTTTCTCTGTATATTTGGAGACCAAGTGCGATGGCTTGGTCTTTGAAATGGAGGTTCGGTCTTCCTTGTCTTCTTGAAACTGGGGGCTGGGATTCGAAGATCCTCTTAGCTGGAGCATTATTGTCCATTCGCTCGATGTGGCCGAGCCAATGTAGTCGACGTGTTTTGGTTTTATGGACTACATCCAACATCCACATCTTGGTACAGCTCATAGAGTTCGCGGTTGTATCTTCTCCTCCATTCGCCCTCCTCGCACACAGGACCAAAAATCCGCCGAAGTATTTTTTTTTTTTCGAAGGAGCCCAGTATCAGCTCTCCCTTCTTGCTTATTGTCCAGCACTCGGCGCCATAAAGTAGAACTGGCAGGATAAGGGTTTTGTACAGCACACATTTCGTCCTTCGAGTCAGGAGTTTTAAACCCAGTTGTTTTGCCAAACCGAAGCAGCAACGGTTTCCTAGGGTAATTCTTCGCCGGATCTCTCGTGTAGTTCATGTTTACTCCGAGGTAGGTGAACTTCTTAACTACCTCGAAATTGTTGCTATCAATAGTGACGTTTTGTCCTAGGTGGTGGACAGATGCTTGTTTGTTTGTTGATAGCATGTAGTTAGTCTTATCCTCATTTACTTCAAGGCCAACGGATTTCGCCTGTTCTTCAATCGCCCGGAACGCTTCTATCACGGCACGCTGGGAGCGACCGATGATGTTAGTATCGTCCGCATAGCTCAGCAGCTGGACGGATCTGTTGAAGATAGTGCCTTCCGTGTGGACACCTGCCCTGCGCACTATCTGCTCCAGTACGAGATTGAAGAAGTCGCATGATAGCGCGTCTCCTTGTCGAAATCCGGTGCATGTTTGAAATAGTTCGGAGGAGCTGCTTCCAAACTGCACGTTGCAGCGCGTGTTTTCCAGCGTCACGCGACACATCTGAATCAGTTTTGCCGGGATTCCGAATTTGGCCATCGCCATATAGAGATCCTGACGATGTAGGTATGCTATCATACGCGGCTTTAAAGTCGATGAATAGGTGGTGAGTTTCGACTTGAAATTCGTTGGTTCTTTGCCTCAGTGTGAAAATTTGGTCTGTAGTCGATCTGCCAAGCCGGAAGCCGCACTGGTACGTGCCGATTAGTGTGTTGCAGAACGGTTTTAGACGTTCACACAGTACGTTGGATAGGATATTGAATGTGATATTAAGCAGGGATATGCCTCGGTGGGCGCAGTAGCGCAGTGATTAGTGTGTTGGACTACAATTGTGCGAGGGATCCCAGGTTCGATCCCCGGGAAAACACAAATTACATTTTAAAAGTCTTTTCTACTGCGCCACCTCTCGCGAACGTCTGACAAACATCGGAGAGTATAACTGTCCTGAAAAAGCTTTTCAATTCAGCCGTTCGGACTCGGCATAAAATTGTATGTCCCTTCCACTCGTCCCAAAAATAGAAACTCACGCAAAACGAATGGTTGCGAGAAGCTAGGCCTTCGGTGTCACCCTCCTGTTGCGCCACCTATTTGTTTTTTTTTTATGCCTCGATAGTTCTTGCAAGACATAGGTTCGCCTTTATAATAATATTGAGCATCTAGGGACTGCTTAACGAACAAGTAGCCATTTCTTTCTGAGGAAATATTTCTGAACTTTATTCATACCTAATTATTACGCATAATTTTTAGCCTTGTGCTGCTCCTATGCCCTACAGACTAAATTGCCATGGCGTTAGTATGTATATTGGTCTTAATAGCGAAACAAACATTTTCGAACTAGAACCCTGGCAACTATTAGGATGCAATCAAATAATGTTATTATTGCCTTCCTTGAACTTTCCTTTAAGTTGAGATTTCAGCTCAATTTCAGTTAGCTACCAGTACTGAAGAGCAAATAAAAAAGCGGCGATAGTACCCCACTTTGAGCAGTGTCTCTATAAGCAGATATACATATTAATTTTATTCAACTTTTCGCTCCGACCATTTACACAACTTCAATTTGACTATCCCATGAAATTATGATTTTTGCAATTTCATTTTCATCAGACAAATATTTTCACAACATTTTTATTTTTGCTCACTCATGAAGAAGTGGGTTGAATGAGTTAACTTTTAACTGATTGTTACTACCTATAGATACATATGCAGCAAATACCAAGCCATATAAATATTTTTGCAATTGGCTGTATCAATTAGACTGATGAGTAATTTAAATTATGCAACATGCAATTTAGTGGAATGGAATATATTTCTACAGCATCAGCAGATGTCATATGGCCTTTTAAAGCTTTTGATCATTTAATCTGGCTTATACAGAATGTTTTCCATTCATTGTAGTGGTTTTGAAATATGCATAGTAAATGTGTATTCCTTTTACAAAAATTAAAATGTGCAGATATAAAAACGACCAAAGCCGACTATCCGTTGGCTTAATATTAATCCAGATATTTCCTGTTATACCTATCTTTGATGCAGGCATTTGGTTGAATTCCTTTCAAAATGTGGCGCGTTTAAGAACCCGTATAAAATAAATAAATGCAAAAAAAATATACATTAGCATAATAACTACAAAAACACCTACAAGATTATTCATCCACAGAGTGCTTAAGCCTTTGACAACTTAAATTTAATTAGTTTGTAAAATTAGACATCAAAGCAATTAAAATGTAATGACGAATGCATGCGTTAGTGAGCAATGTTAGTGCTCATCACAATATTTTACATTATAGTCATTAAACCGATACCTAATCACTCAAAATGGTTTTATTGCTATTTAATTAAATTTGCCATCAAATTGATTTCGATTATCGATTAACTACTGAGAGCAGCATTTTTGATAAATTAAATTCGCGAAGCAATTGTGGCGCACTTCAAAAAGCTGTTTACACCAATGATTTTCTCGGGCAATTGTAGGTTACCTAAAATATTTCAGAGCTCTTAAAGATACATAAAAGAATGTATGATCTTAGACTTGAACAACCTTTTACATCTTGTTGAAAAAAGTTATGGACGTACAAACATTTTGAGAATTATTCCATGCACTAGGAAGACGCTTTCGATCAATCATCTGAAAACTGAGGTTGTTTCCCCCTCTTCCACGAGATGGATGAGTGTGCCCGACTGACTCCACATACGTCAAGATATTCGGCCTTCGGCGTATCTACCTTACCTTACCTTGCCTTGATACTTTTATCATGAACTGTAGAGTGTAGGTACTATCAAAGTATCAAAGCAATATACTGCGTATTGTGGAATATGGCACAGAAGTTTCGATAAACTTGTGCGACACTTATCCTACGGGCGTAGGACGTAGACTTGACTTTTCTTGCCTTCAGGACTCGTTTCGGCTACAGTCTGACAATGAAATAGGAATACTAGTTGAATATTCACAGATGGCTGAAAATTAACTCAAGGGCCCGCTGCTTCTTCTACGTTCAAACCAACAATGCTAGGCTTCAATAGTAATCCCTATAGGCAGGCGCATGCACTTGTTTTGTTTTTCCAGCGGAGACTTAGGCTATCGTAGTGGCAGCCGACTTTATTGTTAATAGGTGGAGGGGTTGAGGTATGTGACAGTCAGGCTGCGCTTAAGGCTCAACCATTTGTTCAACCCCTTAATCCATTGAACTCGGTCGCAAATCTGAAGTCTTTGCGGCCCGCCTTGGGCGGCACGTTTAGGAGGCGGCAAAATTGCACAATATTAATATGTAAAAATATTTTGCAAATATTTTTTTTAACCCTTTAACTAGCTCAAAGGTTTTCGTTCCCTTATAATGTACACAGTACACAGCTCGTTGCCCGCTGCTTCTTCTTCGTTCAAACCAACAACGCTAGGCTTCAATTGTAATCCCTATAGGCAGGCGCATGCACTTGTTTTGTTTTTCCAGCGGAGACTTAGGCTATCGTAGTGGCAGCCGACTTTATTGTTAATAGGTGGAGGGGTTGAGCCCCTTTAGCCCCTCAATGACATATCATTTACTTTAAAGAGCTCTTTAAATGAATCTGAATAAGTCTTGAAGAAACGTGAGTGTTGTCTTCGAAACCATCACCACTTTTGGCAGCTGAAAAAAGTGATTTCCGTGATTTCCTAGTATCAGACGCCGCCCTTATTAGTTTTCCTACAGAACAAATCCTTAGATTTCGTTTATGCAATCAACTGCACAAAATAAGTTCTGAATTCTCTTAAGAACATCAGAGAAAAAGCCGAAGACTTTTTCAGAGAGGCTTTTCAATTCACATCACGGTTGCCAGATTGGGCGCTTTGTCGTATTTTGGGCTATCTTTTTGCTTAAAAAACGATAGAAATTTCTTCCATGAGCGCCCAACACAATTTTGGGCTATATATCGTTTTAAAAATGTTGTTTGTTTTACTCTTTCATAAAACTAAAAAAATAAATATTTTGGACAAACCCTCACTTTTAAAACATGGCAGCACTCTTGCAGTCAAGTAACATCGAACAGTCGTTCAACTTGCACGCACTCTAATTTATTTTGCACGCCTTCTTATTTGACACGAGCCAAAATCCCGAACATTTTTGGGCTTACGTGTTATCTAACGTAAGAAAAGGATCGAATGAAGCAATTTTGAAGGAGTAAAGTTTATTTGCATGCAACCCAATTGCTAACACTTCCAGCGAGCAATGCTGTAGAACAGCAGTACCCAATCTTTTTTGGTCGCGGAGCACTTTTCTGGAGAGAAATTCCTCGCGGAGCACTTGACTGTCAGTATCCCAATTTTCGTAGTTATAGAAAACACCATAACTATTTTTAGTTGTTTTCTTATTAATTTTATTAAATTGAAGAAATAAGTAACGTGTTGTGACTTTTAGCATTTTATAAAATATTAAAGCTAGTAGATATTTAAAAACAAAAAAAAAAGAATTCAGAAACATTTTGAACTTATTTTCGAGTTGGCCACAGAAAAACAAAGACTTGAAAATTCCAGTTTCAAAAAAAAAAATAATAATAAAAATTACCAATATTTACTGGAATAGTCTTTATTTTTTTTTAAAAGGGCGGTCAATCTTTCCTGAAGATGTTCCACTAAAATCCGACATATTTGGCGCAACAGGTCATATAGGCACCCTAGGCCAAGCTTCTCACAACCATTTGTTTTTTTAATTTTTTTTAGGGACGAATACAAGAGACTTTAAATTTTTAGGCCGAGTCAGAATGGCTGATTTAAAAAGCTTTTCAGGACAGTTTCAGGACATAGAGTCGCGAAAGGTGCCGCAGTGGAAAAAAACTTTAAGACGTAATTTGTGTTTTCCGGGGATTGAGCCTGTGACCTCTCGCAAAGTAGTCGGATCCAAATAAACTAAACTTGGATTTGGTACTCCAAAGTACTTTTTTCAAAATTGCAAATGTTTTTTTTTAAGTGGAGTCTTTTGAAATTTCGGCTCTTGCTTAGGTTTTTGTTGACCATAATGTGTTTTTTGTGGAATATGCACCCACGAAGATTTTGTTCTACGACACAGCGCCCTGAGTTCTTGATGGAGTTTAAGTGCAACAATCTCCTTAATTTTAATAGACATTAAAAATGGATTGGCTCTACTTGTCCGGCAAATCTTTCTTTGGAGTAGTTTTGCGTCCACTCTCATTTCTTTTGCGGTTCTTAAAACTTCCGGTCTTCTTAGAAACTTGTATTTCCTCGAAAACAAGCATCGTAGAAAAACAAATCTTTTCGCTATCAACGGCATTGATTCGTTTCCATTTTGATAGTTAGGAAGTTCTGGAGTACACGATTTATTTTTACCCATTTTTGTACTGTGTAATCAATACACAAATTAAATTCTTGCGAACAAAATGACAAACTTACAGAAGCACAAAATTAGCTAGTCTGATGGAATTTTCATACTTTGCGCTTCTTTCTGGGCAACGATATTGGGCTACATTTCTTTAAGTTTTGGGCGCTTAAAGTAAACAAAATTCTGGCAACCCTGATCCACATCTCAACTTGCCGAGGACTTATTTGAAGTTGAATTAAGAGCTCCAAGAACTTCACTGAAACAAACACGAAAACCTGTTCCAGAAACCTCTTCTCCTGAAGCCAATTTAAGAGTGCCTATACTATTTCCTTGCATAGATTCGTTAATACAAAATCTTGCGGACAGATCCATGGTCAACAAAGACGTTCTCCCATCGTTTCAAGCTCTTTTCCCAGGTTTTGCTGCAGTTGAGTTAGTGAACGAAATGGAGAAACTAACATGTTACTTTGATAATGCAATTTCGTTCTCAGGTGAGTACATACATTCTTTGGTGCACAAAAATATCTTCGAGTGATCGATCATTCTACCGAAGTTTTAAAATTACTTGATATATGTGACAAGACTTACTTTAGAGCTATATAAACTACTTGCTTACGGTTTTGGCCACGCTTCCAGTGACCACAGCTAGTGTTGAAAGAACCTTTTTTTCAACTATGAAAAACATTAAAACAGTGTCTCGAAGGGTTATGGGGAATTAAAGATTAAGCTCACTTGCTGTGATATCTGCTCAAAACAAGACGTCTTCTGCTTTGAACAAAATATGTGTAAAAAATAAGTTTAGTATGTTCGTTTAAGTACATATGATTTAAAAACTAATAAAAATTAATGAATAGGAATATATTACATTTTTTTTTGTTTAAAGAATTCCTCATAAGATTTGAAAAATTTAAATAAGGAAATAAATAGATCAGATGTGGTGGTCGTCTACTGATGAGCCCACCCACCACATCGGGGCGAAACGCATTACTGGAGTCGAGGCCAACACTAATTGTGATGACAATCGGTACACTCCAAAGTTATTCATTCATAAATATGTTTATGATTGAAAGTGGTTTGATTAACTTTCACATTTTGTTTTGGCTGAAACAAGACACTACCCACTCTATTCTTTTTACAATGCAATTTGTTTGTCCGATTTTGAACACACTTCTCGGGACAATGCCTGTTCAGTTCAAAGGTTTTGGAATTCATACGATTTTTGTATACAGATCTAGATTACCTACATTTTTGTTAAAAAAAAAAGTAAAACCGGAACAAGATAGCGCAGATTTTCGTAGAAACACCAGCAAAAAACTTTGCGCCCACCTATTACCAGACAATGACCCTAATTAGAGGCTCATAAAATTCTTTCAATAATCATTATCATTACTGGCGAGGGGTGATTGGATGTGGTAAAAACCCAGCGAGTGCCAAGAAGCAGTACCTGTGATCGCATCCGTCCGAATGCCCACTACATTTCAACAACTAGATATTATTATTGAAAAATAATAATAATAATTACTGCAATAATTAATTGGTGAAAGTAGATGACAGTTCAAACATGTGTCGAAAATAAATCAATTCACTTCGTTAATACCAAAATACACAATGTAATAATATTGCACACATTTTCTTTTATTTACAAATGGGAAAATAGATAAAGTAGAGAAAAGCAATAACCATTTATTTGGTCAAAAGTGCGCTGGTAGAAAAATATCCCCGTAAGGGAAATTGTTCTGCGCTTCCACAACTGCGTTTAGTTAACTGGCAGATTATTTTGAACTGTGAAACTGAACGAGTTAAACCAAAAGTTTAAACTCTCGGTCAGGTTTAGTTAAACTTCAGTTTAAGCTGTGATTGTGCAACTGGGCATAAGTGTGCTAGATTGCGTTGCGATTGCGATGCTTGTGGAGAGAGCAAAGATGGTTTGGTTTGGTTTGGTTGAAAGAGGCTGCCAAACACTTAGACCAGCATATAGGCCCATTGTGATACATACAGCTTCTGCAAAAGTCATTTGCGAAACAGCGCAGCCTTAAAGTCACAGCACGTTTTCTATTAGGCAGTGCCCATAGTAATGACACCTATTGTATTGTCTGTTGAGAGCAATCAAATTCTTAGAGCATTTTAAAACAAGCTTAGGCCAAATTTCCTTTGCTGATAGACATGTAGTGGCACTTGTAATCTAAGATTTGCGCTCTGAAAGCATCCAACTTTAATTTTTGTTTACAACTAGCAACCCATTCTTTTATCGAGCAGAATGGGTTGAGTTTGAGTTGTTTCTATTAGATATGCACAGGCACCCAAAATAGGTGAATATTGAACTGTTCGGTTGAAGATACTTTGGATCATTTCCCTTGTTATAATTCTACCTTTGTTCGGATCAGGTGGCAGATCTTGGGATGCTGGTATTATGAGAGCTGATACACTGAGCTGCTCATCGCAAGTTATGTTTTCTCGGGAATGCCCAGCCGTATAATGATGGGTCTGGGTCTGTCAATAATTGCTCTAAGGTCCTTCTTGTCGATAAAGGGATAAAGGACAAAATAAACGATAGCACCTCTAGACGGGGTAGTTCTCACATTTAAATTCTCCTCATAGTGGAAGAATTTCACAGAGTGTATAATAAATTGTACATTGGAACACCAAATGCATAATCAGAATAATGACTGAAATTTAAAATCCATTTAATATTTAAAGCCCACCCTATACGAAAAATATAAAACTACTTTTGAATTTTGACTCAGAATTCACTGTCAACAATTTCCAAGAAAACAAAATATTTTAGCATTTTACATTTATCCGCAAACTAAGTTAAAATTCAAACATTTCAAATACAAGGCCACACAGGAACCTGTAGGGATAGAGTCGTAAGATCCTCGGTTCTGCTGGTTCTACTTAATAATTAAGCACATCCAAATCATCCTCTTAAGGTTTTTTTCCTCTTTTTTTTTAATTCATTATGTATTCTAAGGATTTGTGTGGGGTAAATAATGTGAGCTCATTTAAGCATTTAAAATTTTAATTACTGTCGTCTTCAATAGCCCCAGGGGAATTGAACAGCGATGAGCCTTCTTCGTCTTTGACGTTGTTTTTGCCTAATCTATTCGTTTTCTTTCAGCCGTCTGCTACCATATTGCTTTTGCAATCGTTGCTTAACACACAAGGACGTTTAAAAGAAATAAATAAATAAAATCCCTTGGAATGGGTTGGGCAAACTTTCACAAGACTCATGTAGGCAAATAGCTTGCAGAGTTTAAAACTGCAGTCAAAAGGATTGAAATTGGTGTTGGGGCGGGGTAATGATTCTTTAAAGTTTGATTTGACTTTGAATGAAGTCACTAGGCTTTCATAAAATGTGGGTAGGATATCTGGCAAATGGAATTCTTGGCAAAATTTTAAATTTAAATTTTATTTTTGAAAATCTAAAGAATTTCTAACTCGTTCTGTTATTATCTACAAAAAGAAATGCAAACGGTGATTGTGCGTTGAAATTGATATGCAAGGGAGCATTGCCATGTTACATAAAGATGTATCTAAGTCAGTTAAATTCTTTCCCATTTCGGACTCAAATGTACTGTGTGTAAGGGAAGTTTTTTTTTTATATAAATTGGGATAAAGTTTCACCTTATTTGAGATGGATAATGTATACAGTATACATACATACATACATACATTTTCAATGGCCCGCTTATCCATTAAGTGGGTCGCGGGTGTAGGTTACCTAAGTGGACCCTCCATAGCTCTCGATCCTCCGCCATCGACTCCAAATCCTCAAGGGCAATCCCCATACGGGTAGAGGAGAGATTATGAATTTGATCTAACCATCTCATCCTGGATCTACCTAGGGGACGCCTGCCCGATGGTACGGATTCCATAGCGCGTCGTGGGATCCTGGTCGGGGACATACGTTTAACATGACCAAACCACCGAAGCATGGACCGCTCCGTCCGGAGAAGTAGCTGCTCGACATTGAGTTCCTCACGTATTCTGGTATTTCTAATGCGATCTCTACGAGTCACACCAGCAATACCACGGAGAAATCTCATACAGTATACATACATATTTATTAGGAATGAGTAATATTTTCTAGTCAGAAAAGTAAGCATCAGTCGTATAAGATGGCTGGGACATGTAGAGCCAATGGACACCAATTCTCCAGCCCGAAAAGTCTTCGATTCCAACGCGGAGGGACAGCGCAGTAGAGGAGACCTTGTCTTAGGTGGCGCGCGCAAGTGGAAGAGAACCTTCACCAACTTGGAGTGCGCAACTGGAGGTTGAGGCGCACCTAAGTAAGTAAGTCTTGGCGGTGGCTATACGGTATAGTGGTAGAGACATTGCTTGTAATCCGAGCGGCGTTGGTTCGAGCTCTGACAAAGGCAGCAATACTCTGCCACCGACCAAAGAGAAACGAATAATAACAGAGTTTCTCATCCACTATACCAGAATAGGGTTTCTGCTTGGTAGTACAATGAACCGAGATGGGTCTGAGTGCTCCAGGATTTGGAATTCCTTTTTAAAGAAAAAATATTCATTCATTTTGAAATGGTCCGCTTGTCCATTAAGTGGGTCGCGGGTGTAGGTTGCTCAAGTGGACCCTCCATAGCTTTTGATCCTCCGCCATCGACTCCAAATAATTACAGGTAGAGGAGAGTGATTCTGCACTTGATTTAACCACCTTCCACTTCATCCTAGGTCTACCTAGAGGACGCCCACCTGATGGTACGGATTCCATAGCACTTCGCGGAATCCTGGTCGGGGACATGCGTTTAACATGATCAAAGCACCGAAGTATGGAAATATAAGCTTAAATAAAAATATAAGTAAGTACGAAAATTGATATCGCGATTTTTAAATAAGTGTGCATTGAAATCATAAATCCAGCAGTACTTATTAATTACTTCTCAAGGGTTCAAGGGCACTGCGAAAATTTCACAGTCACTTTGAAATTATTAGGACTGATCCTGGTCCACTTTGTACAATCAGCGAATCCTGCGCACCATAGGCCAATCAATGAGCCAATTTCTAGATCTATAGTTTTCATGTTTTGGGAAAGTCATTTTATTTAGGTTAATTTCAAGGTATGGTTTTTTTTTGTAGGTATATAACTTTTATCCCTGTCTTATATAGGGTGTCCGCGGGGAAGGTATACTACTTTATTTGTTTATAATTTTTGATTAAATAAAAGAGAATGGATCTTATATATGGAATACAATATCAGGTAAATGTCCGCCTCTGTTAGTCTCACAAATTGAGCACATTTTTCATTATATTCTCACACATTTCACGCGGTATTTCATTAATTTCATCACGAATATTTTGTTTGAGTTGCTCAAGCGTTTCTGGTTTGTTTGCATAAACCTTGTTTTTCAGATATCCCCACAAAAAGAAGTCCGGAGCAGTCAAATTAGGCAACCGTGGAGGCCAATCAACATCACCATTTCTTGAAATAACTTGATATGAAAAGAGGTCTCGCAGTCATTCCATTGTAATCCTGGCTGTATGCGATGTAGCACCGTCTTGTTAATTAAGCCCAAAGCATGAAGTTGTGGCGTTAAAAAGTTTTCAATCATATCACGATATCGCTCCCCATTCACAGTTACCGTTACGCCGTTTTCATTTTTAAAGAAGTAAGGTCCAATGATTTATCCTGACCAAATTGCACATTTCCTTGAGCAGCAGTAATTGTTTTCAGCCGATCTTGCAGTACGTTGTGGTCCATGCTTGATGGGCCTATCACCTACAGACCCTCTTTCTTCGAAATCATTCCCTACACGATAAATAGTGCGTTTTGTTGGCACGTTGTTTCTCCCAAAAATTCCACGTAACTTTCTCATTGTCACAGTAATCGATGATTGATTTTGATAAAATGTTTTAACGATTGAAACACGTTGGTTTATCGAATATTTTTCCATAACAAATTTGCCACGTGTCTACTTCACGACTGCCAAATATGAACTGTCAGGACTAATGTTTACCAAAATGGCGGCAATACAAAGTAGTATACCTTCCCGGCGGACACCCTGTAGTAGCATTTCTAATACAGCAAGAGCTCACAGTCTTGAACTGATGTCATTTTGTCACTGGACGAGCACAAAAAAAACCCTTACTGGCTAAATTTAGACGCCATTTCAACAATAAGGATTCATGTTACAAAGTTATTCATCACCACATACTGTAAGTGCCACAATCTCGTTGTAGAAATAAAATAATTAGGGGTAACTTCTTATAAAATATTCCACCCATTATCACCCATTATCATTTTTAGATAATTACCAGTTTTGAAAAAGTAGGTACCTACCCTCACCACAGTGGGATGGAAAATAAATTGCAATAAAATAATAGTGCTACTTAGCGCTGCTGAAGAATGACAGAGTTTTCAAGAAAACTTGCTCTCGTTCTTTCACATTTTCCCCCGCCCGAAGTCAGACGAAGCAATTTCCGGTGCAAAACTTGCAAAAGAAACTTTCACACTGAGTTTTATTTTACCCCCAGGGTAGCATGAATTACTTTAAAACATATCCGGCAGTTGCAATACCAGCGAGCCACCCAACCCGTTATACATTTGTAGGTATGTGGGTGGATGTAAGCTGTTGCAAAATGCACACACAAGTATGCGGTGCTGCAGGGCATTGCACAAAAGATATACGTCGAAAGTTGTATACACATCCCATGGCGTCTTGAGCGCAGTTCGTTGCCAACTTTGTATGCTTTAATTTCTTTAAGGAACCACTTTTGATATGCATTGAATTAAATTTGCGGTATTTTTGTTATCAACACAGACTGAACAAATAAAATTTAAAATATCTTTCACCAGGTAACCAAACCAGCGTGATTTTTTTTGCTTTATTTTTAAGAAGAGATACATTTATCTAGAGAGACATTTTTGTAATAAACCTTGGAGAGTGTTTTATAAATGGATACCTTATTTTGCTTTCAACTTTCAAATGTATCCTTTCAAGTTTCCATATAAATCCACAGATGCTTATACGTATTTAGACTGGCCGCAAATCGTTGGTCGAATAAAAACCAAATTACAATTTAATTGCCAATTCCTATTGTAAAGCAGGGGAAAAGCCCAAAAAACCTTTCCCGGTTCACTACATAAAAATACTTGCCCACAAGCATCCTTGCCTTTTCAACCACTAAAATGGGTCTGAGCTGAAGCAATATAAATCCATTTCACAAAGGCATGGAACGTATTAAAGCGGAAAACTATAAAACCCAATAGTTTCTCCCTTGATGTGTTAAAGAGATATAGGAAACAATTTTGTATATTGTTATGGGCTTAAGTGCAGTGGTGTGGTTTTGTGAACATAAGGAAGTATGTGAGGTCTATATGGCTACGAGTAGGTATGTGGTCGTTGAGGTATGTTATATACGTTGGTAGGATTAGGATGGACAACTGTCTTTAATTCACGACATGGCAATGTAACACAGTATATGAGATAAAAAGCAATTATTAGGTACATGTGATGTACTATATTGGGGTTTTGCCGGCTGCCAAGACCACTTTCAATCTACAGTAAATTACGCTTATAAGAAACTCCAAAATGCCACAATTTTTGTTTCTTATAAGCGTGTGTTTTTTTTATATCCTAAACACGGATAAGAGAAAAAAGTTTCTTATAAGAAAAACGCGCATATAAGAAACAGAAGTCTCTTATAAAAAATGTTCTTTCATTAAAACACGTTCATCCTAGGCGGAGTGATAAAATTATGGTATTTTTGAACATTATTTTTGGGAAACTTTTCTGGAAAAGAGCAGTAACCTGTTTTGTTCCACTTTACTTTAACATTCGCTGAAATAAAAATAGGCAACATTTTTGCGCCGCTTAAATAGAACATACATTTAGTTTTAGTTTAGTTATCTTTGGCACATGGACTCATATTTTTCTTTGATCGATTTTGTTTTGTTAATTTCGACTATTTAATTTAAAAAGATATAAAAAGGTTGGAGAAAATGCCTTAACCGAGGCGGAAAAAGGACAAATCAAAGTTTAAAGGACGCTCGCCTATTTATTGTCTAAAAGCTATAAGAAACTCGAGAGGAGCTGAAAGTAAAGTAATCTTTTTAAGTAATGGTCTAACTATGGATAAAACATACACAGTGTGCTTCCAAATGCGGAAAGGCGACTTATATTAAAAAAAGCGTCAAATTCTAACGACTCTTTTCCAAAAATATGGGAAAGATGTGGTGCCAAAGCAAGTCTCACACACAACTATTTCATGCATTATTTCGAAAGCTAAGCTTTTTAAAAAGACTAAAAACTAAGAAGAAGTCACACTCTAACCCGGTTCGAAAAGCGCAACGCCTCCGTTTTTCGAGCACATGTGAACTGGACTTCGTAGTGGCATTGTGTGGTCTTCTCAGACGAAAAAAAATTAATTTGGAAGGCCCGTATTGCTATATCACACAAGGAAGAGTGGTAATATGTGCCACACAAGCGGTCCAACAATTATTGATTTATTGTTCAATAATCGATGTAATCTGTTGTTGTGGTGATGTCATGTCAGGGAGCTTCGATATAACGCCTTTGGACTTTTTTTTGTTGGGTGTTATTATTTACATATTTGCGCAAATTTACAGGCTTGTTGTAGCTAAAGGTATTATTTCTCAATCGGACTTTTAATTTCAAAGATTATCATAATTATCTAAACTCATAACTCTTCCTATTGCAAATAAAGCACTAGGTAGTAGGTACATAATAAAGTATCTATATAATATTTTTGTTTTATATTATGTCTACCTAATAAATCCTCATTTTTCGGAATCCTCTCTTGTTGGCTTGCATAATAAACATAAACACGCGTATACTTCAAAAAGCACATGCAAAGATCAACGTATCCTTTGGAAAAGGAAAATTCTATATTCACCCCGCATTACTTGCGTGTTTTACCAAAAGCGAATCATTATGTACTTTTCTCCAGAAAAACAATTAACCTTCGGCATGGTTGTTTCAATCAATTAATTCAGCCAACGGCATTTCTTGGAATTTTCATAACAGAAATTTATTTCCTAACTGTAAATTACAAAGTTTTGTTTACTTTCCGTTTCTTAGATCCACAAGGGTGCTCTGCTGCTCAAACTATGGTTGTGATTTTGTTAGAAATTTAATGAAAACATTCCCCATAGGCAGGTTAATATCATGCAAGTCGTGATGATTTTCCATGCGGGGATTTTTGGGGATGTTGTTAAGATTTCGGAAAACCTTTGATGGCTGAATTGGGAATGATTGACAAATATTACCGAGCTAGCTGTTGTAAAAGGGCAAGGGGGTAGGTGAGCATTGTAAAAATTAAATCAAGATGTTATAGTTGAAAATAAACTACATACATTATGTATGTTTGTACACATTTCGTACACCCTCATTTGACGATAAATGAACATACAAATTATTTCATTATGAATATTGAAACATTCACCCTTTGTTCAACTTAAGTACATACAGTAAATGCGAGTCCTTATTTACGTCTTGTAGCATATCACAAACTTGTGAACGATTAACATTACCTTATATTATACAAAAACAGGTAGCTAATTGCCGATATTATCGACATCGGTAAATTAAATTGAGTTTCTCTTCATGCTTCATGCGAAAAAGTTAAAAGACAAGGAAACAAATTTTAAAGAATAAAAACAACTTATTTAAAATATATTGCGCTTCAATGTCCTTTTAAATTTTCCGATAAGAGCCTTAGTATACTCACACTTCCATATCGAGTTCCTAGAAGTACATGAATGAAATTCCTTTGTTATTGTTAAAGTTTGAAAAGCTGTGTAGACACGGGAATTTTTTCTATCAACTGAAATCAGTCTGAAGGATTCACTGTTACATAATGAAATGCTTTATGTGTGACACATTCGATAGTGGAGGTGACGTCCTAATTTAATATGTCAGAACTTAACGAAAAATAATTAATTGCCCACCATCCACCGAGTCCGAATGGCTGTATTGAGAAGCTTTTTCAGGACAGACGTTCGCGAGAAGTGCAGTAATTTTTTCTACTGCACCACCTTTCGCGAACGTCTGACAAACATCCGAGAGTACGACTGTCCTGAAAAAGCTTCTCAATTCAGCCGTTCGGACTCGGCATAAAATTGTAGGTCCCTTCCATTCGTCCCAAAAATAGAAACTCACACAAACGAATGGTTGCGAGAAGCTTAGGCCTTGGGTGTCTACCGCCTGTTGCGCCGCATATTTATTTATTTATCCACTGAATGGTGGACTTATGACCCAAGTGCCCAACCCGTAGAATCTGTCGTGTCCGTTGACCAGATGGATAGAATTCATTCCAGCTTATGCAAGGTAACAAAGCGCTGTGGGTGACCCATAAGAGCAACACATATACCGGATACAACTGATGAAGTAGGTAGGTAAAAATGATGATTCTTACGTAGCCATTTTTAAGGTTCTGTACCCAAAAGGAAATATGAAAAACGGAACTTTATTGCTTTCGCTACAAAGTCTCTCCGTCTGTCTGTCCGTACCCACTAAGACCAATTTTGTTCCAATGTCTATCTAAAAAATTATAATGGGCGTAGAAGACTAAAATGTGCCCACACCATCCGGTATAACCTCTAGTTGAACGACAAATACCAATGGTGGCGATACATCGACTGGTTTTGGAGTAATGAGTAATTAGTAATTTAGTGAAAAAAATATTTTCATTCGAAAAAAAAAATGTATAAGGTAGGTATAGCTATTTCTTGATTTACAAAAAAATACGTATATTCCTTTTTTGTAGGTCATCTTCGTAGTCATATAGGAAGCGGAGTAGCCTTATTCGAAAGTGTACGTCAATAAATAAATAAATAAATTTAGAAAAAATAATTTAAAGCGAAAAATGCATTTGATTGAGGAAAACAAAAAGTGCCGGTGTAATGGAACACAATTGGAACGTTATCGGTCAAGAAAGCCATGGACGAGTTCGAAGTTCAACAGATTGTCATTCGAAAGACACCAAAGTTTCCCACACGGGAACGTCACATGGCGATTCAAAGGAAGAAGTCAACAAATATACTGCGGTGCATGTGTTGGCCAAAGTCATGCTATGATCGCAAGTGTCGAGTGCGAATGAAAAAACGTGCCAAACGTGCAAGTGCCCGCGCGAAGCGCATGCCATTTACCAGGAACAGGTTACATCGGTTCGCGAACGCCTCGGCTTCAAGAGTATTTCGCCAACACACTGGGAATTAGATTCACGACAACTGGGTAACACCTGGGTGCCACCAGGTATAATGACATCGTCAAAGGTCCAGCACCAGCGCTACTTTGATAATATCCCTCAGGAGAAAGTTCCTAAACTCAGTTCAAACGGTAATATGTATAAGAACCTTGAATATTTACGTCTCTGTATTTATTCAATTAGCTTATTTACGGATTTAGTTTGTCCATTTGCATTGGCGCTATCCTACGATACCCGGAGGCGCAGAGCTTAGCTTCAATGAGGGCCGAGGCCTGTCTCTATTACATACATGCATACATACATCATCTTCGTAGTCATTAGGGGGATGATTTTTGTTTATAGACCCACAAAATAGAAAAAATCGTATTTGCTTTAATCTTTTCGACAAACTATTTTTTGTCATCATCAGCAAAAAACTGGAAAAGTTTGCATTTTAAAATCGATGTTAAACAAAATAAATCTTACAATTTTCATTCAAACGAAAGAAAAAAAAAACGTCTTATACAATTGGAAAAATAAAGAATCATTTAAGGTGTCGGTGGCAGGTTGCGCTTAAAGAGAGGAGTTATGATCGGGCCTTCATCTAATTTCATTATGTTGTTGGTTCTTTGGATATAGGTACAAGCCACAAACCAGAGAGAATAGACCACCAGCTTCGGCCAAAAATGAGAGTTTCATAGAGCCAGTTTCAAAAAGTTACTGCGTGGTTAAGTATGCGTGCAATGTTAAAGTAAACGGAGGGTGAATTTGGTCACGCATACACTGGCACATAGTAACATTTACAGTTATTCGGTGGTAACTTTGAAAAATTTCAAATAATTCAAATAAATTGGCCGTTATCGGGACGTGTTAAGCAAATTGTGTGTTCGGTGTGGGGAAATTATTACCAACTTATATTTCATTAAAAAGCATACAAATACAACTGCGTAGTTACTGTAAAAATGGAATTCCTTTGACAATATTACAAAAAAATATTAGTTTAAGCTGCAAAACTAAAATTAGATGATCTGAAAAAAATCACAAAACATAATTTTTTTAGTTTTGCTGATATAAATTTAGACTTTTTTCTATATATTTTAATGAAAATTTATTTATTTTCTTTGATTGTTTATTTTATTAAAGTGTAGGTACTGAGTTTTGAAATCAATAATTAAAAAAAAAGGAGAGAGGACATTTGTTTTGTCAGGCTTAATATGTTTATTGATTTATTTCATTTACAAGAAAAATGCGATGAATTGATTTTAACCAACAAATAAATTGGTCATCAGAATTTAAGAAAATTTGCGTTCTAAAAATTAAATACGTCTTGGGCACATAGTTATAAGATCAAATCCTAAGTGCGAATTGTCATATCGGCTTATATCACAAGTAATCTGCATTAGGTGTAAATAAGAATTTATTAACATAGGTAGGTATACATATTACGCTTTCGCAAGGGCAAATATGCGAATTTCAGGAAATATTTTTTAAAACAATTAAAACTTTTGAAACTGCCTGTATGCTTTCGTATTAGTTATCCCTAATTTTCCACTATATTTGAATGTCAAAACTACATAGAATTCAAATAGTAAAAAACGCGAATGTTATTCAAAATTATGTTTACATACACAAAAAGCAAAACTATGATACCTAACATAATAAAACAAAAAAGATAATTACGTGTTTTAGGTAAATTAAAATATTACGTTCCTACACTTTTTAGTACCTACAGTTCACTTTTCGCTTTAGTTTACGCGTTACTATGGAAACGAACTTTTTTTTTGGAAAAATCAAAAATGACACTTTTTCATTAAAATTTGATGGCGGCGTTTATACGCTACGCTATGCATTCCTTAGCGCCTATGCTGTTTTAAAACAAATGTTGATTTTTAATTTTTGAACAACCAATTATTCTTTTTAAAACATATTAATTTTAAATCCATTCATCACATTCTCCTTATAGATAAAATATAACAATAAAATTGTACGACAAAAATAGTTTTCGTTAACTTTTATAACTATTTATTCCAAAATATTAATTACACTTTATCTAATAACAGACGCAATCATCGAAAATAAATTTAATTTCTTAAAAATATAAGTAGAAAAAAAGCTCAAAATGTTTATCAACAAAATTGCAAAGAATCTCATTTAGCTGATTTCATCATGCTTCCAATTTAGTTTTACAGCTTAAAATAATATATTTTTTTGTAATAATGCCATAAAATACAAATCATATCATTATATACAGTTATTACGCAAATATATTATAATGCTTTTTAATAAAACATAAGTTGCCAATTAATTCACCACACCATACACACCATTTGATTAACACGTCCCAATAGTGGTCAATTATTTGAATTATTTGAATTATTTCAAAGCCATCTCAGATTCAATTTTCTTATTTCATCTTTTTTTGCTTATTCACACGTATTCACAGACAGAAAAAGAGGCGGAGCTACTTATTTCAAAACTGGCTCTATGAAACTCTCATTTTTGGCCGAAGCTGGTGGTCTATTCTCTCTGGTTTGTGGTACAAGCTTTCAAATGCATATAGATAGTATAACGTTTGGGAACACTTTTCACTAGTTTTAGATTTGAGATGTCCAATTTGTGTCTTTTCTCGATCATGTGTTTACCTACTGAGGATCGGTGTAGCTCATCTCTGGTCCAATGATTGTTGTGTTCGTTGAAACGTATTTCGGCATGATTGTCCTATGTAGACACTTTGACAATCTTTACAGCTGATTGAATAGATTCCTGATTTACTAAAGTCTGGTTTTTTGCCTTTAGCATTTCCGAGTAAACTCGATAGTTTTCCATTACATATTCTCTTAGACGCAGGTTATATTTGCTGATGATGACAATAAAATTGTTTGTCGAAAAGCTTTCAAAAATTAAAGAAAAAAAGGTTTTTTCTGTTTAGTGGGTCTATAAAGTCATAAAAAAAAATCATCCCCCTAAGATCAACAGACTCCACGAAAGTTCAACAAGTTCAAGATTTCTTTTGAGATGGAGAATAAGAAAAGAAGTATATACGTTATACATACCTATGTGCTGAAGGCTGGTAGGTATGTCAAAAAGTTAATATTTTAGAAGATTTATGTATTTACAAAAAAGCTCAATCACCACATAAAATACGCCCCAATTGGAACTTCCATTCTATTCCAATCCAAATGCATACCCTTCTCATATACCTACGCGATAGTGACGATGCTACACCATTGTCAATGTTACTCTACCCACCGGCCACCACACCCACACCATGGTGTTTGTTTGTGCTCTCGGCTCTCGCCTCTCTCCCCACTAGCAGCTCATTCTTTCGTTTGTGTTATCGTGTAGGTATGCATTTTTTTTTCACGTGTTTACGAGGTGGGTGGGGCCGATGATTTTGCAATGAAAGGTAGGTCCGGTCCACACTCCACAGTACACATATTACAGGTAATATCTTCCGAGCTCTCATTTTCGTTTCTTTCTGTGCATCTGTCAAAAAGGCATGTTTTTCCATAGAGATACAAATGGGGTCACAGTCACATTGTCAGCGATGAAAATTCATGCGCGCGCATATTATTTCTATACATTTATGGTCAGGGGCACATATGCCACCATATTGCAGATGCGCCTAGTGAACTAGGTATGGGGCTCCATGAAATTAGGCCCCAATGAAAAAAGGCCCCAAGAAAAATGAAAAAACGCCCCAAAAAATTATGTAGTAAGCAACAACAAAGTTTTGTTGTCGGATTGGGGTGATTTTTCATTATTTTAGGGCCTTTTTTCATTAATAATTTGGGGAAAAATTTAATTTTTTTTTGTGAAATTACGCCCCAATGTGAAATCGATTTTCACCCCAAAATAATGAAAAATTGTCCCAAACTCAATGAAAAACGCGAAAAATATGTTAGAATCGATTCTGAATATTATGATGTTCCAAAGAAATAATTCGCGCGAATTTTTAACTTTTATTTTCTCTATAATTTTCTAATGCTAAAATTAAAATTCAAAAACTGAGCTGGCTTTAAGCCTTAGAAAATTAAAAGTTATTTCAAAAACTGAGCTGGCTTTAAGCCTTAGAAAATTAGAGAAAATAAAAGTTAAAAATTCGCGCGAATTATTTCTTTGGAACATCATAATATTCAGAATTTCTAAAGCTAAAATTAAAAGTTATTTCAAAAATGTTCTCAAATTTGTTAAAGCTTAAAGACGTAGGTGGGTACCTTTTACAAATACTCGACATATATAACGAGAAGTTGTTTAAAACATCCCTTCGGAACAATCTTGAAAGTTGCATCCATTAAAATACGGCGCTGACCTTCAGGAACATTTTCTTTTATAATGTTAATTGCTTTAAGTGCAGAAAATATGCAAAATGCATAATTTTCCTCCTCTATACACGCCGTAAAAAAAGGACGTGGATTGGCTTCGTCTCGCGACACTCCAAAACTGTTCCAAATGGACTCCAATTGAAATGTTTCAATAATTTCAATTGGAGTCATCATCGGCGAAGCAACCAATTTCGTATTAACTAGATATTGAAGACCCCTTTTAATTTTTGAAAAACTGAGGTCCTTAGTCTCCTCCTGATATCTGTTAATAAAATGTAGCAAGAAACAAATATAAAAAAAATATCTCCGAGTATCATTTATACTTTACCTCTTGCACGTGGTACGAAACACATGGTGTATTCCAGAAATAGCGACAGAATTACCAGAACTCAGGATAGCTGTCGAATCCAGGCAACCTTTTTTTGTTTCATTGAGACCTTGAAGCTCTTTGAACTCCGCCTCTTAGTGTTCGTGATTATGCTGCACATAATTTTTCGCTAACTCGCATTTTCCTTCCGGAAGCAAGTTTATCCTGGACTTATACGATTTTTGCCAGCACTCGTACTTCACAACTGATATAAATCATTTTTTGGTCTAGGACGTATAGAAGTTCACTATTGGTTTTTTTCCCGGTAAACTTAAGACATTCCATTGTAGGTAGGTATATATAATTATATATTTTTTTTAACTTAAAACAAAAATACAATTTTTTGACAATTTAAAAACAAAATGTTAAAAATCTTTACCTTGGTACTATTTGTGTATCAGTCAATGTTAAAGAGGACTTTTTTTACAACTTCAACGTTTTCAGTAATTTGTTTTTAATGAATAAATAAATTTAATTTTTTTTAAGTGAAAAACAAAGACTAGTTAGAATTAATCTTGCTGCTGTATTATTTACAAAGTGATTTAGGAATATTTGTAAGAAACAAAACGAACGGACGGAAAAACAGAAACAGGTTAATTCTTACGCCCTTTTAACAACGGTATAATTTGCGTTTCATCTAGTAGAGTTTTGTTTTGATAGGTACCAAAATAAGAAAAGGAAAAATGCCTCAAGTGGTTTTCAAACAATTTCCATTAAATGAAAAATCACCCCAATAAAATGCAAAAAGGCCCCAAAACAATGCAAATACGTTCAAATTTCATAATAATATTTGTTGTTGTTTGCCAATCATTATTTTGGGGCAATTTTTCATTTATTTGGGGCAATTTTGCATAAATGGAATGGGGCTATTTTTCATAATGAAATATTGCCCCAATTATTGGAGCCTTTTTTCATTTATTTTTGGGGCCTTTTTTCATTGAGGCGTAATTTCATGGAGCCTACCTTAACTATGCTGCATGCTGCATGCATATTATTATGATTTATGAACTAGCGTGTGGGCGCAGTAGCGCAGTGGTTAGTGTGCTGGACTACTGTGCGAGCGATCCTATGTTCGATCCTCGGAAAAACACTAATTACATCTTAAGGTTCTTTTCTACTGCGCTACCTCTCTTGCCCTATTTCTTGCGGCGACGTAACGTCGCAAAGCTCTGTATACGAACAACTCATTTGCTTCTTTGTATAATATTAGTTAGAATCTTGGACTATTGGTGCCTCCTGAAAGCTTAAAAAAAAGTAGGAGAGTTCAAACAAAATTAAAGGTATCTTCCCATTCTTTATCACTTTATTGCCTACAATCCATTTAAATATATTAGTGCTTAAAAAAACTTCGCTCTGATGACATTTAATCGTCTTTCGTTCATTCTTTGAAGATCTATTTTCTTATCATTTTATACTCCCCATACATTTATATTTATTCGTCCTCTAAGAAGCTAATTTATTACCAAGACCTCCTCCGAAAGTAGATATAATATGCCGAGAAGAAAAACTCCTGCAAAAAAAAAAAAAACACTTTTCTTCGAGCAAATTAACTAACAAAAATCCCATCGACAAAAGAAATCACCAGTTCATTAGGTTCTTGGAAAACTCTTATCAAAAATGCTTCTGTAGAAGGACCAAACCAAGAGAGACGAGAAAAAAATACAACCCAAAAGCGATAAGAACTCTAACAGGGAGCAGCGTCGAAATGTTCACAAGAGAAAATATGTTATGTCCATGGTTACTCTATGGAAGCCCTCAAATCACACCACGGATAGTACCACTACTATACCATAAACCGCAATAGAATTGCTTCCGAGGAAAATTAATGGTGCGGAAGGTTTTTCAAACTAACATTTTCTTATTTTCAGTTTACCGATTTTTTTTCATTTTTTTTTTTGTGGTAGTTGGAGTTGGTGGTGGTTCATTTTATTGGCCTTCAGGGAACAGATGCCACCTTAAATGCCCGGATGTTTGGCGGATGGAGCGTGTGCTGAGCACCTATATGAATTGTATAAACTTTTTCGTTTGGTTATTTTATTCTTGACAAAGAGTGGCGAAAGGGGAATTGATGTCGGGTACAGCACCGAGTGGATGCTTATATGAAGTCAGTCAAGGACATTGCTAAAAGCTACTTCACACTTTGAATAATATTATTTTGTATTATTATTTTTAATGCCTTCTTTTTATAAAATAATACCTTATAAACGCAAATGTGGTATTTGTATAAGATAAGGTATGTATTTGAAAATTTGATGTCACAAGTATGTGAAAAGGACCAATAAAAACTCCATATTTTAAAGAGAAGGTCATCATGCAATCTTTAGATTTAAGGAGTTGCTAAAAAGTGTTCCATGCATTGTTTTTAACTAGCGGACGTAATGATCTGATGCTTACGCTAAATTTGATCACCTTAGGTAGGCATGCTCAGCATGCTCGATTAGAAGGGATTTTAAGAAATTCGGGCTAAAAAATGGGTGCGAACATATTTTGGTTTATTCTGTTTTACTCAATTCGCAATTATCAATCATTTGAATTAATACATAAAAACTTGAAATTTAAGGCTGAGACCTGAGAATACATGCAGCTGCGAGTCCGAAATGGTCGGGTACGAAAGAAATCGCAGAATTGCAATCTGGCAACGACAATGGAACGAAACGGTAGAGGAAAGATGGATACATCGTCTCACATCAGTGATCGATGCATGGACTAAACGAACCTGTGTCGAAAAAATGTTTATCTGATCCAGTTACCTTTTTATACCTCTTTCTTATGTATGTTACAGAGAATTTCTCTTTAAAAGGGAGCATGAAAATATCTCAAGCTGTCGACACATTGCGAAACCGTTTTGAAAAACGCGGAACACGTAGCCCATGTAGCACGAGAGGATTGCCTTACAGGACAAATTAGGGTAATGGCCCACTCTCGATAACACGGCTAATTACGCGTTGCAGACAAACGAAATTTTGAACGTTGTAAATAACGTGGCCGTGCGTAGGTATACTATATGTATATATATTTATAAAAAGGGGATTCCAAATCCTGGAGCACTCAGACGAATTGCGGTCCATTGTACTACCAAGCAGAAACCCCCTTTTTGGTGTAGTGGTGAAGAAACTCTGATATTATTCGTTTTTCTCTATGGTCGGTGGCAGAGTATTGCTGTCCCCCGTCGGGGCTCGAACCAACGCCGCTCGGGTCACAAGCAATGACTCTAACCACTACACCATGGCCACCGCCTGACGTATACTTAGTGATCTTAGGCGTTTTGAGCTCCAACGTAAAATGAACAGTTAGAATGATAGATTAGGGGAAACTGGGGTAAATTTGTCCTTTAATTTTGAAAGGTACCGTAATTCATATACAATTTTTTTAGGTTTCGTTTGATAAGCCAAAAAGAGCACTTTTTCAAATATTTTACCAGTTCCTTTCCTTCTCTTGTAGCTAAAGGCTTGTCGCGCCATACATTTCGATGGAAAAGCGAAATCTTGGTCGCTACTTTAATTGCCCGAATCCGACCAATCTTTTAACGGATCCTGCTCTATTCAGCCGATATACATCAGCTACTAATTTTGCGCTTTTTTTTACGTAGGTATGTCTAAAATCAACAACACAAATATAAACATAACAGATCAATCTGGGGCATATTTAACAAATGTCAAATGTGCCCCATTTGCAAAAGTTAGCTGTGCCCCAAATGTTCCTTACAACTTTTTTTTCTTCTTTTTAAATAAATGTTATACTTTCACAAAATTAAAATTAATTTATAAAAACTTTAACAATAATGCAATCATAATATTGTATCACAATAAAGAAAACACTTTATTAAGTTCACAAATCACTTACCTATGGTCAAAAATTACATCAAATTTCGAATAAGAACAAGGACACCCTTTAGTCCGAATAAAGTTGAAGCAAAACTGTCAAAGTTCATAACGTTCCTTTACATCAAATTAGGCTTCGTTCTTAATGCCAACTTTTCTTCTTAAAGATTGTGTTCACACCAAAACTCGCAAAGGTAAATGTTCTCGGTGTCAAATGTACCCCAGTTTACCCTAAGCTAATTTTGCATTATACCGAACCCCGCCGCGCCGGTTCCGCGGAGGACAAGGAACTTTCTGTTTGGGAAGGGAGAGGGTTTTATCCAGTAATAGTCCGCAACTATCAATGACCGTCGGAGGATTGGTGCCTCATGCATCTTTCGTTGCAAAAAAAAGAGCCCAAAGCAGAACAGTGATTGAAATCATTTAGATCTTAATTTTTTTTTTTCAATTTTATCAGTTTAATATGTATACAGACGCATCGATCCCATAAGCACGCATTTTCGACAAAAGAGCTTGTGCCCAACTCTGTCCAATGCCTTTGAATGTATAGCTCGGCGTCTAGATGGAGCAGAAAGATGAATGAATGCTCAAAATGAGCGGTAAAGTATTGCGTAAGAACAGTGTTCAATATGTTTTGTATTGATTTAAATTTGTGAATGTTATGGCAAGTTGATTGAAGTAAAGTAAAAATAGTTTGCAAGTTATTTTTCACCCCTTAAAGCGTGAATTTTTCAAAATCTCTTCTTAGTGAACGTATAGGTATTAAGTGTTCAGAGATACAATAATAAATTTGAAGCTTCTATATACAGCCGTTTAGACTTTGCAGTGTCCTTTGCATGGATTTTATTTTTCTTTTTTTCATACAAATTAAAAAAAAGATGTTTTGTATCCCCATTTCCAAAGCTTAGAGGTCGAATTTTCAAAAATGTTCTTCTTCAGCGTACAACGATATTATACAACGATATAATATATGTAGGTATGCTGTTGTCGGTAATAGTCCGTCATACTATTTTCTCATCTTTGTATACAAACTAGCCGAACCCCCGCCAGCTTTGCCAGGCCTTTTGTTGATTTTTTAATTTTTTTTTATTTTTTATTTTATTTTATTTATTTTCGGGCGAAAATGTTTGAATTTTTGTATATTGGAGGTTCCACGCCCCTTTATCCAACTTTGACAAATCTTTACAGAAGCACTCTACGGCCAATACCTAGATTATCTGTAAGTTTGAGCTCAATCGATTTCGTGGTTTTTGAGATATAAAATTTTGAATGTTTTTTTTGTAGGGGCGGTGCCACGCCCCTTTGTCCGATTTTGAATTTGTTTAGCCTATCATCCAATCACCGTAATTACCTACATTTAAAAAAAAAAAAAAACAAAATCAGTTGAAAATTACGGGCGACAGAGGGAAGCAGTTTTTTCCACTTTATTTATATAGAGATATGGTTGCTTGTGGAAATGTTCTTAATCAAATTGTTGTCTTTTGAAGGATGCCATAATATTATTTACAAACTGACTCGTATAAATACATACTCGTATTCATTATATTCAACTGAAAATCAATCTATGTGTCATTAAATTTAAGAAATTCTCTCTGCCATGCCAGATGCACCTGCACCCATAAGTAGGCACACCGTATACTATCACATCGTGTAGATATTATATACAACAGGTCAGTCATGCACATGCTTTTACTATCCAAATGAATGCCTTCCGGTCAGAGTATATCCATTATAATGAGTAGGGACACTCTCGAAAATTTCCTTATCAGCAAGTATTACTGTGTCACACAGACATGAGAAATAGACGGATATATGAAGTGGGTAGTGAGAGAGAGAAAAAAGAGGAGGAGTATTCTTTCGGAAAATGCCACAGGGTGCTCCGTTAAAAAAAAGAACATTTTTAACTTGTCATACATTTTTATTAAATACAAAATTATAATTACATGTGTGTTACGCTAAGATATTTATTCTTGTTGTTGGTTTTTTTGATTATTCTATTAAATTTTTTGATAAAGTCATCTTTCAAACACGAGCCTATATATAATTTTAAAGGAAATTCTCTGTTTTGATTTTTACGGCCAGTAATCAATCACATTTATTCTTTAATATGTAGGTATAATACATTTTCATTTCAAAATATTTTTTTTTATTTTGCTATAAACTTTCTAATGCATCTAAAAATTCTTTAGACGAACGTGTTAAATGCGCACTTTCATCTTCCTTAAAAATCTGTAAATATGGAGGAAACATGTTGCTGACTTAGTTCCAACTCACATTTGCGTTTTTGACGTTTTTTTTAATATAGCATGCAAAATAATAAAACGGATGTTCACTACCAAAATCAGCAGTTTTATAGTCAGATTTTTGAATTTGAAAGTGTGTTGAAATGGAGTGAGCAACTTATTATTTCTTCCTCGGTTGCGTTAAAATGTCAATTAAGTCAATTGAAATACCAATAAGACTATTTATATTCTGCTGGCATCCTTTTAGTTATATTGGCAGACTTATCGAAAAAAGCAATGCTTAAAAAATGTATTTCATAAGAAATTGATTTGCTCTTCATTTTCAAAAAATGGTCTTCTGAATTTGTTGGGGTCTTTAAATTTATATGAATTAAAGATTATATATAACTTAGGACACATTTCGACCACAAGCAATACTATTCATTTTAAAACCAAAAGGCAGATATGTATTTTAAATGTGTTCAAGCAAAACAAAAGCAAAATAAACAGCGCGTAAAAAAATTGTAATGAAAAATTACACCTCCAAAAAAGTAGTCAGAAAAGAGATAGTTTCAGGAGTTATCACTAAAAAACCAATAAAGTTAAACTTTTAATGCCCTCCATTATCGGCACATAAAAATATTTTACACCTTCATTTTCTTTTTGTTCTCGACCGCGCAGGCTAAACACTTCAAAATATGTTTTCCCATTTTCTTTTTAAATTTCTATTTAATCCAAAAACATTTGCACTGTAGTTTGTTCGCACCGAAAACAATCACGGGCCACCCTGTATTGTGTTTATTTCACTTATTTCGCACAACTGATAAGCATTCGAGTTTACCGCCTTTAAAAATGCTTTATGAAAAAACCTACCCCATCGTCACTGCAGAACCAGTGTGACCAGTTATTATAAAAACTAGCAATTATGGAATGAAATCATTTCTATTGCTACTAGGCCCAATATCGGATTGCATTATTTTAAGCGAAGTCAGAACAAAGAAGAAACATTTATTTTCATATTTTAGATTGAAATATTAATGGTAGGAGTTCAGAATTAGTTGTAATTCCTGAAAAAAATAATCATAAAAACGAAGCATGAAACCATTTTCCAAAAAGCAAAGCAGGTCACACTGCATAAAGTGAATAGGTACACACATCGAAATCCGAGTTTACCGCCTTTAAAAATGCTTTATGAAAAAACCTACAATCCTTCGTCGTACACAGCAAGCCCCATGTAGTGGTACAGGTAAAATGTGTTGTGTACCCTTTTCTTCTCAAGCATTCGTTGTATTCAGGTGAAAAGTATTCTTTCGACCTGCTTCCACTTATTGCACGATTTTTTCTGCGTTTTGCTTTGTGGTAGAATGAAATGCATATGTAGAGAGAGTGTCCCTACTCATTAATGGATATACTCTGCTTCCGGTGTCCAAATGAAATTATTAAACGTTGCCATTATCTGCTAAAAGAGCTATATCTATACAAACCTCATAAAGATGTTTATTTCATCAGCCAATACCAAATAATTTCACTCCCTCAGAGAATGCAACAGAATTATTATAGACAAGTGAACATCTCCACTTCAAATTGCATATATGTAGATGTGTATCTACTCTTGACTTCTGCAAGTGTCAGAGCTGCAATAATGGCATTCAACTGCCCCAAGCAATCAATTACATCCATCCACAAAAGTTTCTTCTTGACATATAGCTATACCACTGCACTCTATAAAAAGGCAGACAACTAGTTATTGTTTTCATAACTTCATTAGTTCACTGTAATTGAGGAACGAGCTTACTTACACGCACATACTCACTACTCAGAGATCCTTTGTTATCGTTCTGTACGAGCATGTAACACCCCTGAGCATTTATTATGTCGTCGGTCGGTCGGTCCGAATCTGATTTTGTTGCAAATACCAATACCAACATAGAAGTTAAATTCGAGCAGTGGAGGAAATAACACATCCAAAAGCAAACCAACACACACACACACACAAATGAACTGAGGAATATGCAAAAGTTAATTAAGCACTAGGTTTATCTTGTAAACAATGTCAAAGCCTTTTGTTATTCTATAATCTAATTGTCAAATGTGAGTTCGTGTATCCGCTTGGTGGCTGCAATCATTTTCGTGTTGATTGCATATGGAGCTGTCAGGCGCACCAAGGAACTCTGGTGTCATCGTACAACCGGATGGAACATAGAAGGGTAATTAAATTTTGGGTTCATGCTGTAACCTGCTTGATGAAGTTGATTGCAATCAACAATACACTCACACACATTGTCCACTTTGCGCCAAAAGCTAACAACCAAATTTGAGAGCATATAGGATATAATTATCAAGAATTTCTTGTAATACTATTACTACATCCAAGTTAAGGTCGAACTTAATCGAATATAAAAACATGGAGTCCCCTTCAGAAAACTCTATATGCGATCCTGATGCTCTTTTCATTGTTGTTCTTCTATGCGAAACTATGTACCTACTTATCTGGGAGCTAGAATGTAATGTCGGATTGAATGATTTTTAAGGGTTTAGTGCAAGATCAGAACGGAGATGATGAGTGGTTTGTGCAGCGTCTCCTTGGGTCTTCTAAATATAGGGCTTTGATTCTCAGTTACGTACTCAGACCAAAAGACAGCATTTCGCAATAGTTATTTATGGCAGTGCCCTAAGACAAATTGATTAACTACCTGGAAGTTATACCTAACCTATCAAGTATCATTGTCACATTCTTACCAAGCCTGCGGTACGATCCGACACTATGTGGATGTAAGTATATAATAAATACTGTCTTGTCCTCGTTAATAAATTATTGGTACCTTTTACTTGCTATTGACTGAATGCTCCAGAAAACACCAGTAACTTACTTACGTACTTAGGCGGCTCTACAGTTCGGAGTGAACCGAGGCCTCAGCTAACAAGTCTCTACAGTTATCCCGGTCCTTAGCTACTTGCCTTGAGGTCGCTTTCGACTTGCGCGCGCTACTTAAGGCGAGGTATTCCTCTACTTCTTTCTCACTCTGGGTTAGACTCGAAGACTCTACGGGCCGGAGCATTTGTTCCAACCCGCTCTACATGTCTATAGCCATCTATAGCTCGTATAGTTCGTTGTTGAATCTCCTTCTCCAAAGCTCGTCAACGCAAACAGGACTGAACATTTTACGAAGAATCTTTCTCTGGAAGCGACCGAGAGTGTCTTCATCCGCTTTATATAAAGTCCAAGCTTCAGCGCCAGCGCCATAAAGCAGGACTGAAATGATCGAGGTCTTATACAGAATAGGGCTGGGGCTACTAACACAATTGCCGCTTCATACCACAAAGAAACAGCGGTTGGCAAGAGTTATTCTTCGTTTAATTTCTTCTGAGATGTTATCAAAATTTATAGCCTAGCTGAGGTAGACAAAGTCCCTCACTACCTCAAAGTTATAGCTGTCGATCGTGACATTTCAGTTGAAACCTTTCCAATTCTGAAGCATCGAGCATTCTCGTTATGCTGACAAATCTTATCTTATCAGTTTAGCAACCATGCTTAAGCTGAGCATGGCACGATATTATAGTTCTTCTCTATTCGTACTGTCATGGCCGGCTTTGAAATCAATGAACAGGTGCTATGCATTGTTTCTTGTTTCTTGTAAATATTTTGTCGTCGTTTGAGGTCTGAAACCGCATTGGTAAGTACCGATTAGATCGTCAGCAAACAACTTAAGACATTCACATACAAAATTTAAAAGCCTGAAGCTTATGTCGGTGGAGAGTAGGCAATCTCTTATTTGTTTGTGAATAGGGCAGATGGTACCTACTGAGGCTCCAACCGGAGGGCATTTTATACTTTTTAGATGATGGTGCATGCACCTTACCAGTTTTGTTTTTTACCATCAAATTTAAATTTATCACACGGCCAGTTGAAACTCTTTCTTGTCATTTGTAGGGAGTTGATTGACCCATTCTTCGGTCAAATCTATTTTTTTTTTTTTTGGAGATTGTATTTGCGATATTATTTTTTTGTGCAAGGCAGTACCTACCTAAATTCCATGACGAATTGAACAGTGACAAACCAGCTTTTAATAATGAGTTTGATCCTCCTAACAGCCTTACTAATCCTCCAGGAAATCTCAGCATTGGTCATTACATTAGTCATTATTAAGACCCGATATTATTTAAACTTCTGGTCTATTACAATAGAAGCCCACTGACCAGAAGTTTAGTTTACATATTATACAAAAGCTCTGGCGATCACATTTCCGAGGCGGTATTCTGAAAAATCGAAAGGAAAACCACTTTCGCTTTTCGAAAAATAAAAGAAATAATGGGAACGCGAAAATTTGCTTCCCGTACCGTACCTCCTTTCGTTTTTTTTTCTTCCTATTCGACAACGTTACAATGTAAATGTAGTTAAAATTAAGTACATTTAGGGTAATTTTTAAAGTTCGAGAACCTTTTTTTGACAGCAGTACCTAAAAGTATATTTTTGCGGCTTTTGGTTTTCTGACTACATATTAAATATAAATATGTAGAACCATTATTTAGACTTGGCTTGTATTCAATTGTACTGCCCACAAACCAGAGAGAATAGACCACCAGCTTCGGCCAAAAATGAGAGTTTCATAGAGCCAGTTTTGAAATAAGTAGCTCCGCCTCTTTTTCTATCTGTGAATACGTGTGAATAAGCAAAAAAATATGAAATAAGACAATTGAATCTGAGATGGCTTTGAAATAATTCAAATAATTTAAATAATTCACCACTATTGGGACGTGTTAAGCAAATGGTGTGTATGGTGTGGTGAATGAATTACTAACTTATATTTCATTAAAAAGCATAATAATGTAATATACAATTTGGGTGATTCAAAATCTAATAATATGATTCCTATGACATTATTATACAAAAAAGAATATAATTTTAAGCTGCAGAACTAAATTGCAAGCACGATGTAATCAGCTAAACGCGATTCTTGGCAATATTGTTGACATACATTTTGAGCTATTTCTTCTTATAATTTGAGCTTCTTGTCTCTTATTAAAGTGTTATTAATATTTTGGAATAAATAATTAAAAAAGTTAAACGAAAGCTATTTTGTTCATCTAAATAGGTATGTTTATTGTTTTATTTTTCTATGAGGAGAATATGATGAATGTATTTTGAATTATGTATTATAAAGAATTGGCTGTTCAAAAAAATTAAAAATCAACATTTGTCACTTTAAACATGGACTGCTTGTCCATACAAAACCTGCTAGAAAACGTGTTTTAAAACTGCATAGACGCTACGGAATGCACAGCGTATACGTCAAATTTAAATGAAAAGGTGACATTTTTGATTTTAAAAAAAAAAAGTTCGTTTCCATAGTAACGCGTAAACTAAAGCGAAAAGTGAACTGTACTGAAAAGTGTATGTACCTACGTAATATTTTGATTTAAAACACGTAATTATCTTATTTGTTCTGTTATGTTATCATATCATGTATTCTTTTGTTTTTCACAATGAAATTATAACATAATTTAATAATCCATTCATTTTTAAAAACATTCGCCTTTTTACTATTTAGATTCTATGTAGTTTTGACATTAAAATATAGTGGAAAATTAGCGAATTAGGTAACTAATACGAAAACATACAGGCAGTTTTAAAAAATTTAATTGCATTAGGTAAAAAATATTTCCTGAAATTCGCATATTTGGCCTAGCGAAAGCGTAATAATTATGTGTTAAATAAATAAAAATAAATAGGTGGCGCAACAGGCGGGTGACACCCAAGGCCTAGCTTCTCGCAACCATTCGTTTTGTGTGAGTTTCTATTTTTGGGACGAATGGAAGGGACCTACAATTTTATGCCGAGTCCGAACGGCTCAATTGAGAAGCTTTTTCATGACAGTCATACTCTCGGATGTTTGTCAGACGTTCGCGAGAGGTGGCGCAGTAGAAAAAACTTTAAGATGTAATTTGGGTTTTTCCGGGGATCGAACCTGAGATCCCTCGCACAGTAGTCCAACACACTAACCACTGCGCTACTGCGCCCACGATAATTATGTGTTAATAAATTATTATTTACACCTGATGCAGATTCCTTGTGTTATAAACCGATATGTGATATGACAATGCGCACTTACGATTTTGTCTTTATGTGTGCCCAAAACGTATTTTTTCTTAAATTCCGATGACCAATTTATTTGTTGGTTAAAACAAATTCATCACATTTTTCTTGTAGATGTAAATAAAAAAATAAACATATTAAGCCTAACAAAACAAATGTCCTCTTTTCTTTAATAAAACAAAAAATCAAAGAAAATAAATAAATTTTCTTTAAAAATACAGAAAAAGGTCTAAATTTATATCAGTAAAACTAAAAAATCATGTTTGATGATTTTTTTATCATCCATTTTAGCTTTGCAGCTTAAACTAAAATTTTTTTTCGTAATAATGTCAAAGGAATTCCATTATGACAGTAACTACCCATTTATATTTGTATGCTTTTCAATGAAATATAAGTTGGTAATAATTTCCCCACACCGAACACACAGTTTGCTTAACACGTCCCGATAACGGCCAATTTATTTGAATTATTTGAATTTTTTCAAAGTTACCACCGAATAACTGTAAATGTTACTATGTGCCAGTGTATGCGTGACCAAATTCACCCTCCGTTTACTTTAACATTGCACGCATACTTAACCACGCAGTAACTTTTTGAAACTGGCTCTATGAAACTTTCATTTTTGGCCGAAGCTGGTGGTCTATTCTCTCTGGTTTGTGGTACTGCCTGTCATTTCACACAATGAGCAGCATTGCCATATTGAAAGCACACATCAGCATTGATAAAACCCATCATGTACATATATACGAATCTATGTCTGCAACCTTTTCAGTGGCTGCATCAACGCTAAAGCAATGTTAAGCTTAAAAATTAATATCGCAGTTTTCTCCCTCTTCCCCTTATAGTGTCCATTTCAATGCTTTGTCCGCCATCTTGGGAATTGTGAGTATACCCACTGCCACCTGAGCTAGAGTGCGGTACCGCTGACATGTTTCTGAGTTTGAGTTTCCACCCATTATTTGTTAACTCTTCCTAGTCGATATTTAACAGTCCCTCAAGAGGCTTCCTGAAGAAAGCTATAATTCTCTCCTATGTTTCTCAGAAGTTCACTGGAGGTTGGCCAGTGGTATATTCTTCCAGGGATTAGTCGTGACCCAGGGCCCTCACCCTCTAACCACTAAGATAACAAACATGTCATCTCACATATAAAAGTGGACAATTTTTCCGATATTTTTATAGCATACACCCAAACCCAGCTACGTGCAATTGATACTTCATTCAGTCATCCCGTTTGAATTTATTTTTAACTGTTTTTATTTATAAAACGGAAATAATCCTTAAAATTCTCAAAAATTGTTGCATTTCAACAGTTGTCATGGATATGGCTATATTCATTATAAAAGTATGCAGCATTCAAGTGGAAGAGCTTTTTGCCTTTCAACCTCTAAAATTATCGTTGTCTGGCATTTAAATGACGCCCTGAATGCACCTGGTAGCACCACCCGCATAGCTATGATTTTTAACGATCCTGTATTACCATTATTACCCCATTACACTGGCGTCACAGTTCTTCGCAGATAGTATCTATAGGTACCCGTTCCACACAAAGAGGATTGCTACATTTATGAGTGCGATTATTACTGAATCCATTATGGGTACAGCAGGCTTGCATTAATAATGAGACTGGGTGTTGGCAACAGTGTTGACTGCATGTTTACCTGAATAGGGTGTGGTTGAGGTGCTACATAAATGAAGAAGACAAGGTGTAAAGTGCAAATGAATTTTCACATATTTGCAAGCTGTGGCGACTATAGGGTAATTTTGGCATATAAATAAGTTGATTGGAAACTTATTCGAGAGGTAGGAGGGGGCAAAATAAAACACTCTTGGTCATAGGTCCATTCACCATCGTGGTCTTATTAGAAAGAGAACTTTGCATGTATGTATGTACCTTACCTACCTATTTTAGCTAGAGACGAATTTGAATACGTTGTCAATATGTTACATCATGTTTGTGTCCTTGTTTATTGAACCTACCTACTCGTGTCAGTCTGGTTCAAATTTCGATTTGACAGTCTACAATTTGATGACAGTGTGTCGACATCGGGTGCATGGTAGTGGTAAGTACTCAAACCGCACTGACAAGCTTGTGTCAATTGCTTCCTCTGTCCCTATTTTATTGAGTACCTTTAAGCAAATACATTTTCATGTTGCTCTTACAGGCTGAAGAGGCACTTAAGACTTAAGTCTTGCGTGTGAAGATGGAGGGCGGGTCGGGTACGGGGTACAATATGCAAGAGTTTTCAAACGGGCAGTTGGTGCGTTTGCAAGCATCAGTACAGAGGCCGCAAAAATAGGTTTAGTGGTGAATGAGGACAAAACAAAATATATTGTGTCAACAAGAAGGGACACACAACATCGACTAATCGGACAGAACGTCACGATAGACAGCCAACCGCTGTTACTTCGGCCTAAGAAAGCAATTTATTAGTAAGATCTTGTCGAGAAACACCCTGGACATCATCCAAGTCCTGCCTTACGACGCAGAATCATGGTCGAACGCAAAATTCTTCGAGTGATTTTAAGTCCCGTTTGCGTTGACGGGCTTTGGAGGAGGAGATTTAACAGCGAACTCTACGAGCTGTACAGCGACCTCGACCTGGTCAGAAAAGTACTTATGTATCAGTCGACTAAGATGGCTAGGACATGTAGAGCGAATGGACTCCAACGCTCCGGCCCGAAGAGTCTTTGATTCCAATCCGGAGGGACAACACTGTAGAGGAAGACCTCGTCTTAGGTGGCGTGCACAAGTGGAAAGGGACCTCAGCCAACTTGGAGTGCGCAACTGGAGGCGGTTAGCCAAAGATCGTGCTAGGCGTGTTGGTTGAAGCTCAGGTCCACCCAAGACTGTAGCGCCACCTAAGTAAGTAAGTAGGTATATACATAGTTCGCGCGATTTAAAAAGAAATTTTTCCATATCCTCAATACCGACTGTGACTCTACTACAAGCCTTCTCTTTTGATTAAAATAGGTCTCTGTTCGGGTCTTGTTGCATTGACATGATTTTTTACCTTTTCAATCAATCACCAAGTTCCCGATAAGAAGAAACATAAAAAAACAACAGAAAAGGGAGACTACAGTCTAGACCACTTTGGCAAGTTGACCTTGCTCAGATTTGAGCAAAATTTATACTACTCGCATATAAAACCAAAAATGAAAGTAATTGAAGGACCTGCAAACAATAAAAACATTAATCAACAAAAAGTAAGCAATAACTAAGGATCTCGTAAATCATTTGTTAAATGGTATCCTTTTGGCATTCATTATCTCGTGTAGAAGGGTAGCAGCGACTGAAAATCCAGTAGCAGTTTTTTCTCCCTCTTCTACTTAGTCGAGCATTCTTGAAAATTTATTGCCATGTTTACCACCGCGAAATACATGCGGACCATAATTTTACACTGTAGTCCTTAAATGGTTTCACGCTCGACTGTAGAGTAAACGGAAATGATTTCTCGTAAAAGGTGTATCTTATCACCTGCCGCACAAGCTGAAACCCTTGTTCATGTTATGATTTAATCGGTTTCGGAAAAATGTACAACCCCCATCACCTGTCTTAAGAGTGTTGATGTATAACTGATTTAAGTGGTGCTGACAGCTTCCCTCCCTTTTGGTTGGGCAGCATTCTTAATTTTACAAATTTACAGGCAAATAAAGACGAAGTTAATTGTCATTTGTTTCAAAACAATTTGCTGCTTTGCAAAGTGCACTATCTCTAATTCTTATTCATTAATAAAATTTGTATGAACACAAAACCATATTTCACAGTTTTCTATAAAAATTGTTGAAAAATGCAAAATACGAAAATAAGCATCGTTAAAATTGCACAAACATAGAAGTTATACTAACCCCAATAGTATGAAAATGCATCAAAAAGGCAGTGGGCAGATTCACCAGTCAATCCTTGGACTTTGCTGAAGCTTTGACTCAGTTCCAGTGTATATAGAGTCAACTTCGTTTTAAATAAATAGTTGCCAAACGAAGAAATCCTCATAATTCCTGAAAGTTTTATGTAACGGAGTTTACTCTACTCAGTGCGTCAAATATTTTAGCTCCATTAAAATAAATAAATAGGTGGCGCAACAGGCCTAGCCCTTGGCCTAGCTTCTCGCAACCATTCGTTTAATATGTGAGTTTCTATTTTTGGGACGAATGGAAGGGACCTACAATTTTATGCCGATTCCGAATGGCTGAATTGAGAAGTTTTTTTAGGACAGTCGTACTCTCGGATGTTTCTCAGACGTTTCCGATGGGTGGCGCCAGTAGAAAAACCTTGAGATGTAATTTGTGTTTTTTCCGGGGATCGAACCTGGGAATACTGCGCCCCACTAACTCCATTAGTAAATAATATTTATTAAAAAATATATAACATTTGAATTACGTAAGTAGCTCATAGTTTTAAATGAAATCCCTCCTTGCACACACGGCGAAAATGACATAAGCAATATAGATACACTAAGGCAAACCCTGTTCCTTGGCAAAAATAAAATAAATAAATAAATAAATAGGTGGCGCAACAGGCGGGTGACACCCAAGGCCTAGCTTCTCGCAACCATTCGTTTTGTGTGAGTTTCTATTTTTGGGACGAATGGAAGGGACCTACAATTTTATGCCGAGTCCGAACGGCTCAATTGAGAAGCTTTTTCATGACAGGCATACTCTCGGATGTTTGTCAGACGTTCGCGAGAGGTGGCGCAGTAGAAAAAACTTTAAGATGTAATTTGGGTTTTTCCGGGGATCGAACCTGAGATCCCTCGCACAGTAGTCCAACACACTAACCACTGCGCTACTGCGCCCTGGTTAGTTAGTGTGTTGCCCTTGGCAAAAACACTGGCATAAAATGTTCGACTACCGACTACTTTTGTAAGCTACTAATGCACAAGACGTGAATTGTGCCATTCTGTAACATGCTAACGTCATTATGACTCAGGTATTTTTGTACTAAAGTTGTCCGTATGTTTGATCGCCTGATGTCATGTGGCGATTGACGCTATTTGAATGTCACAACTGAATGACTAATGTTAATTTATTACTGTTCGATCGCCATGACAATGCTATTAGGACTGAATGGTCGTCTATTTGTGACAGCATTATCTGGGTTTGGACAGCGTATCACACAGTGCACAATTTTCTACGGTGTCAAATATGTCACAAATAAAATTTGTTATGTTCGAGTGAATGAACTATCTCAATCTAATAATAGAATGGCACAGACCTACAGGTGTGTTAAAAATAGAGTGCAGTCAAACGGAATTTCTTTGAACGCAAGCAAGGCTGCCACCAAAAACTAAATTAGAAAAATTGCTTGTGGATGGGGTTGACGACGCGGACGGACGTCCAGCCATTTTTCTTCGAAAGAAGTTTATGCCTCATTTGGGCAAATTCATTCAACTCTGTCACAGCATGACAATACGAGCATATCGAACATAATGACACTCGCATGACCACACGTTTAACTTTTTGTTATCGGGTGTCAATCGGCATTCACACGCTTTTGAATGTTAATTTATATGACGATTAGTCAGTCCTTCTGTAAATTTACATAGTTGTTAGCCAATTTTTGTGGCGTCATGTCAGCAGGCGAAAAATTGACAAGTTTCGTGACACGCGTAATAGATGTTTTAAAGTGGTATTCCGAGATTAATTTCCATAAAGATTGGAGTAATATTTACACCTTGAAGCAAATGGGCTATTCGATTGTAATTTTGATGTCAACAAGTTTACCTTTACACTTTAGTAAGTTGAAAGCTAATTTTTCAACTCCGCCTTGTTACGGTAGTCGCATGCCGGTCCCAAGCCCGGGTAAAGGAGGAGGGTCAGGGTTTAAGGTAATGGCTAGCCTATCCTCAGTAAATCCCTCCCACAGGAGCCAGTGGTTAACACTCAAAACTCGCTATGAATGGAGAAACTTACGGAATTGTCTACTGTAGGTGGTAATGGCAACAGCCATAATCCATCCGCAGTATTCTCGACTACGTCTGGGGCACGGATTCTGAATGCCCCAACATTCATACCCGAACCCACAAGCGACTCATGCGGCTCTATGTCCGATTCACTTGGCAGATTGAGCATGAGACACGCTGTGGCTCACTGCACTGCCAGGAGGAGGAATATCACTGGTCTGTCTCAACTTGTGCTAAAAGGTGTCACTATTCCGATCTCTGATGAAGTCAAATATCTGGGAGTAATCCTCGGTAGAAAACTTCTTTGGTCCAAGCATGTTGAATCAAAACCCTTGATATTTTTATCATGGGGTGTACGCTGAAAACCATCTCCCGGTTAAAGAAAGGTGGCTTTTAGTACCACGCGCATTGGAATTTTGAAGAACTTGTGCGAGAATTATCCTTTGACCTCTGTCTTATGAATATGCCGTCTGACGCAATGACACCAGAAATCCTACTGCGACAAAACTACCACGTCAACTTTCCTCAGGCAACTGAATGGCTTTGGCCAGACTCGGAGCCAGGGAAGGAATGCCATCGTGTATTCACGGATGGCTCTAAAACCGGACAGGGGTCTGGTTCTGGAGTCTTCGTGAAAAGCGAGAACATTAGACTACACTACCCCTTGGGTAACCATGCGACCCAAGGGGTCCTAGGACCTGAACCTGCGTTGGGTCTGCCTGCATCTGTGGTTAGGTCATCCATTGATACTTGGGTTTCCCGTGAACACGAGTGTCGTTGGCGTGACTGGTAGACAGACCAAACGACTGCGTCCGGACATCTGCAAGAGGTCGGCGTCTTTCCTTTTGTCTCTCAGGAGAATCGACTGCAGACTTCTTGTGGGCGTCCTCTCGGGCCACCAAGCTTTTGCCAAACACTTAAATGTGTTGGGCTTGAGCAACATCATCATCTGTCCTGCTTGTGGAGAGGATGGCGATACAGCGGAGCACTTCCTCTGTAGTTGTCCTGCCTTTGCTCGCATCAGGTGACGGATCTTTGGGGCTGACGTGGTGAGTGCCGAACATCCAAGCTCTTCATCACTGAAGCTCCTTCTCATCTTTCTTCGAAAGACGGGAAAACTAAGTACAGCAATGTAAGGTGTCTGTTTGGCAGTACAATGGACCAGTAGTTGTGTCTGAGTGCTCCATTGGTCGGATAGTAACCACCTCCGACAAAAAAAAGTTGAAAGCATCTCCAAGCGTGTGTACAGTATGTTCCGTATAAAGGTCTATAAAAAAACCATGTTGTAAAATGCACTATACACAAACTATAGACTTAGGTCGAAGGTCCTGCTCTACTCTCACTTTCCCACCATCGGCTTTTGTGGCATGGGTTGTCACTTGGGGTATGCGTAAATATGGTTACGGCTGGTACGGCTAGGTTAAGGGTCATATAACACCTTGAAGCAGCCTTTCTCATCGGGACCTTAGAAATTGAGCGGTTTTCTAGTTTAGAGCATATGATAAGCCTCCGAAGAAAGTAACGATACAGGGGCACGTTACCTCTGTATTAGTCCAGCTTGCTGGCATTACAGGGATCGGAATGACTACCTAATCGAAATTTTATCGCATTTCGAATGCAATTGAGGCTCCATCTCAATTTTTCACTCAAGAGCTCCAGAGTACAATTGAGGTTCTCATTAGTAGATCAGTAGTTCGGGGAAGAAACTAAATAACTAAGCAGTCACATATTCGGAACTCGTACTAAGATAGTAGCAATCAGCCCCACCATCCAGTAAGTGTAGATACTTGCCTACGAAGTCGAGCTATTAGGAGGTATTCCCTTTAACATCCCTCTATCACGGCTATCGTGTATGTAATGTAGTTCCAAATATAAGCATGAAATGAAAAGTCTTGATCTAGTTCGATCAAAAATAATTTAACTATTGCTGATAAAATTAATGTTAAGCAAGTTGTAAATAATTAAATTAAAGTTAATAGATTAGCAATTATGTACATACGAACACTTTTTCTCATCCCTCAAACAGTTTCCACATAGGTATACAATAGTTTCATAATTTTAACTTTGGCTTGAAGGTAAATTTCCATTACAATGAATGTGAAATCGCGATAAAAAAAAACTAAGCTGATGACTTCATGGGGCTGATATGGGAGTCATCGAGATAAAACTCCACACTTGGACGGTTTTGATAATGACCGTATTTACTACTGCATTCTCCATTCACCTACAAACTGAAAACATCTGCAATGGCAGAACAATAGTGTAGTAGCTACCCCCAATCCATGGCATTTCGGTAGAGCTTCAACACAGGCATGGATAAGCTGACTCCCCACAAAAGCGTACTACATATTATTATTTTCCTTTTTGGGGTTCCTGGCTTGCGACCAACATTTTTCAGTTTTTCTTGATGACATGAAAAGATTGCATTTCCATCCGATGAGTACATCTTTGGAGTGACGTGATGGCCCGTAGCAGTGGCTTTATTCCAGCAATGCCAGCCACCAATCCAACAGCAGTAGCAGCGGCAAATGCTGCAAATTTTTGCCAAAATTGAAATAAGCTTAAACCGGCATAATGTTGCAATGATTGCAATTCCATGAGGCAATACGACTTGGCACAAAATTTGCTTGTTTAGTTGAAAATGTACGTCTTCGGGTTCGTGTGATGGTTGAGATTTCTTTTATCCTTACAACTTGTGTTATTATGGCATTTTTGATGACGAAACGAAAGGCGAGACGGTTTTTTTTTTTGTCCATGATAGTTGAGAGAAAAACAATGCAAAGTCGTGAACCACTTTAATTTACTCAAATGCATAACAACCTCATCCTCATATAATATAGGTAGGTCTTGGGAGTCTCATATGAATAGTATATTCACGAGTATTATAGCCGATTTCTTAACTTAATATTGTTTCATGTCAATCATAGCAGTGTCAGCATTTTATTTGTTTTGCTAGTAGACAGGGAAACGATTACAAAGTTTCAGCTATGCAAAGTTTGTAAGACGTGTTAACATCGTAAGAACAAGATGTGTTCATGTCAACACGTCAAATTTGCACGAAGGAAGCTTTTCTGCTTCTTATAGCGTCTATTTTGTTTGCAGCTTCCTTGACAGTTGCTGTTTAATACACTACCATATAAAAAGGTGTGTTGACACGAGAGTGTATTTGGAGAAAATTTAATGGCGTTTATACATTATACCAAAAATGTTGAGTGAAACACAATGTGACGTAAATACAATCAGCAATATGTCACTCTATGGTGTACGTTGCGGAACATTTTAAGTAGTTGAATAATGTTGTTTGTGCGAGCTTACAGATATCGATGTTCGATTTAAAAATGTGATGCACCTTACCTAGGAATATGTTAACAGAAAACAGACTCATATTATATTGAGCGACGTGAAGAGATGAATTGGTTGACGCTGGCGGTGCCCAGTCGTTGGAATTTTATTTTTTCTGCCACCTGGTACTCGTCATGCCAATTTAGACACCACTTACTAAACTTATAAACGCGAGTGTTGAACATGACGAAAAATAGAAACAATAGATACTCATAATGCCCTGTTGCAATTGACTGGCTAAATAAGTCTCAGTTAAGAGGAGCATCGGGTAAAGACAGATTTTCTGTTGAAGACCCCGACAAAGAGGCCATCAGAAAAACCGCAACTGGATGTGCTATGTTTAAACCGAACACCCCCATGAAAGTGAAACCCTTGGTTTGATGCAAAGCAAGCGCAGCAAAACCACCCGCCTACAAAGCGTAATGGCATGAATGAATTTGAAAAATTGGTCGATCTGTTGTCAGACATTGTCAGACAAATTCAAAGTCTTGTAGTACGGATAATGGATCAAAATATTGCACTTGCGACTATTTTAACTGCCTACGTGTTGGAAGACAGCGCGGATGATGAATTGCCTCAGAAACGACGTCCACCCAGAGAAAAAACAACGTAAAATCAAAGAAAACCACTTAAAGATTTTTCGGAATGATTTAGCTTCGAAGACGAAAATTGTAAAATCAATGTGTTATAACATGAATTCAAATCGTTTACGTCAAATTTATCCATCTTTAAAACAATATTAATCAATATAAATCCAACCATAAGGCATCGTAGATTCAAATGCATTCAACTTTGAAATTATTATGCCTCGATTTTCATTTGACAATGATTCGTACAATCAAATGCACCTGACTTTAAAAATACTACAAATACATTTTGATACAATCATTATGCAATGTAGTATCCAATATATCCAATTTTGGAAATAGCATGTTTCAACTTTGGAGTATTGATTTAAAGTTAACCCATTTAGAATAAGCATTTTTTTAACTTTAATCTTACCATGATGCATCATAGATCTTACTGCTTTCGATTTTGGAAATATTACATTTTATATTTGATTCAATCATACCTACGCTGTAAAACCAAACGCCTTAAGCTTTAAACAATTATTTTTACAAACTCCCGAAACTTTCTAAACAAAAAAAATACAACAATACAGAATTCATAAATTTTATTTCCAACAAACACAATTACACAAAATTTTTAAATCTTCTTCTTCTCTTCAAAATGTATTATTATATTTTGGCTAAATAAAATTAATTTAGTGTTGTTATTAGCTGAAATAAAATTCTGTTAAATTAAGTCAAAAGCTTTGTAAATCAAAAAATTTTATTTCAAATACTTACCAACGAATTTAATTCAATTACCCCCTTGGCACTTTTAAACGAGAAACACAAATGAACTTGCTATCGCGACACATAAAAGTTAAGAACAAACATAGTCTACTTTATTCTACATCCCTGTCACTTTAAACTGAAAAAGCAACTCCTTAAATTAACGTTGATCTAAACTTGAAGTTAAATTGTGGGAAAAAAATGTATGTTAGTATTTTAAAATAACTTTTTAAAATAACGTTCAATTAACTATGCAATACTTTGAAAGTACGTAAATGACACTTTGAAATTTAATTTTGGACAAATATTAGCACGTTCCACTTTAAAATTACGTTAAAAATACTTTAAATATTACAAAATATGGTTTAAATGTAAAATTGACCACGTTTCAATTTGAAACTCGGTTGCGTTTATTAAAAATTACATTGCGCATTTAAATCGAATATTTATCAATGTTAAATTAAATATACTTCAATGCATTTTATTCAACTTAAAATCAAATGCGTCATATTAAATTTTACGTTGCATTTTTTCCCTCAGTGTCGTGTTTGGACAAAGGATTGGGTGGCCCGTCGTCAGCAGGAGGGATTCTAATCCAAGTTAATCGTCGAATTGCGAGCTGAGAAGCCAGAGCTTTATCGCAATTTTTTGCGGATGGACTCGAAACAATTCGATGATGATTCTATAGGAACAACATTTGTTTAAAATTCTTCCAGGAAATCGAGACGGTTTAATTGGCAGCTTGACCAGACTTCTTTCCTGTACTTCTCCAGGTTGCTGTTGAATGTGGTGCGCAGATATCTTCATTTGCCCTTACATTCGTTAAGAAGAAATTGAATCGCTTCGGCGACCTCTTGCCACAGGGCTTCTTTGGGCAGTTTATACTCTCCGCAGCCAACATCCCACAGACTCCTTCGCGTTTCGATTCCCTGGACCAATTGAAGTATGCTATCGTGCAACCATTCACTCTGGACTTTCTTTCTATACAAGATTTTTTTTTAATTTCTTTTATATTGGCGACTTTTCCAATGCAGAGTTATTGTTTGAATCGATTAAATTATTCTCCATCGCAAATAAAAGTAAATTTCGATTTCGCGTCTATACCACCGGTTAAACTGTCTGTTAATTAAAAAATTTTAAGCTATTGTCAGCCTTCATAAACAACGACATCTGACAATTTCCAATGAGTCTTATAATGTCCTAATTGTTGACAATAATAAAATTTGTGTGTTCAGACTTGTTCCGACGATCGTCAGCAACCTGACAATTTCATTATCAGATGGATGTCTTACAATGGGCTGACAATAACATTTCTGACAAGTCAACCATTTCTGACAAGTCAACCCAGAAAAATTCGGATTTTCTACAATTACACAAAGATGCGTGAGACCCAGATTTCTCTGTACCTCCTGTAAACGTCCCATGTGCGGGACCATTGCGGGAATTGGTGTCAAAATTTCGTCGGGTGCAAGAAATTTATTTTTGTTTCTCCTATTTATTTAAAGTAAATGTTCCTCAAAGTAACTTTTGTGTTTTTATTTTGTGCCAAAAATCTTTATAGAGAGTAAAAAAGATAACTTTGAAGGTAAGAGGTCTCACAGACGTATATGTTTATGAACGATGTACCAATGAATATAGTTTATGAATCTAGGGTTAAAGCCAAAGGTCAACGCTATAAGTCGTCGACACAATTGCCTTTTCAGACCAAAAAAAAAGCAATTGAACAGCACGATGTTATCATCAAAGTAGAGCCGAGGTATGTAGGTAAGGTACCTACGTGAGCGTCAAAAGTGAGTCATTACCAATGATGTTTTCATTTGTCTTTAGAATCTACGATCTATTTTTTTTTAAACATTTATAAATTAATTTATGCTATCAAAATGAAATATGTTTTTTTATTGTTAATTTGTCATCAAACTTTTTACGGATTGTTTGGTCTTGAAAACATGTTTAAGTTAAAAAAAACTTAAAAGAGCATCGGTGTTCACTTACTTTTGACGCTCACTGTAGTGTATGTATACAAAGTCCCTGGCTACCCACAAAGTTATAGCTGTCAATTGTCACATTCTGTCCAATTCGTTCGTAATGGGTTTCCGCTTTTGTTGACAGCATATAATTTGTTTTGCCCTCGTTAGCCACTAAACCCATTTTAGCCGCCTCCGTTTCTATACTAGCAAACGTGCGACAGCTCGCTGTGTTGGCATTTGAGTTTGGCACAATTCTTCCAAGCATGTTGTTGACGAAGTTACATGAGAGCGCATCACGTGGTTAAATCCTTTTTTGACACCAGAGGACTGTTTTCGACCTTGATCCTTGATGAAGCAGCGAACGGTCTCCAACGTCATTCCGCACAACTTGACGAATTTAGTTACCAAAACTTGAGATCTACACACAGCACTTTTCTTTAAAAGCTATCAGGAGCCTTAAAATCGATGAACTGATGGTGAGTATCTTCAATTTGCCGTGTGCGATATGACCTCTTCTGAAACAACACTTACATTCAACATATTCGCCACAAAATACAGTCTTAAATACAAAACAAACGATTAATTTAAGTCAACCGAGATGAATTTGCAATTATTTTGATAGATTACTTATCGGATTTTATTTAACATTCCATTATCAGTTGACCGCTATGGCGCTATCTCAACAAATTATCATAAATGAAAATCAAACGCTCTGAACACAGTCAAGGCCAGATAAAGTGAATTTCCAAGTTTGCAAAAAAAATTATTTATTTCTCCCACCGGATTCAGGTCAGTTAAGACAAAACGGAAACTCTTCTTTTTAAAGGCTTTTACTTAACTTCGTGAAAAATTTGTTGTGTCAAAATCTTGCAAGTCAAATTTGAACCACTTTCTCTAAACTTAGAACTTTGAAATTTTCTATGCTGGTTGGGTTGTGAAGACAATGCAATATTTAGAAAGAATTTTTGGATTTTGACTTCCCTTGCCCCTTTAAGGGGGGGGTTTTCATAACACATGATCCATTAGCCGTATTAACTTGAAACTTTATATGTCAATAGATAAGTCAAAACTATTACATATCTAATTGATACTTTGTACCGATTCGTCCTATAAGGGTTGAAAAAAGGGGGTGCAAACTTTTCTATTTCGACTTTACTACACTCAACTTGCCATTATACTCATAAATATATGTAGGTCAACTCAAAGAATCTTTTTAATTGTTAGGCAATACTTCACCGACTAATTTAAGCTAACATTCATCTTTCTAGTCCATCCAGAGGGCAAGATATAATAAATAGAAAATAGATCTTATTCGGGCAAATGCGAAAAAAATTGCTGTCTTGATTGCAGTTGTGCTTAGGAAGGGTAGTTTTATTTGCGTTCTAAAAATAGAATTGTCACTGTGGTGGGCATTCAGAATGTATGCTCATATCATGTATGGCGTAGTTGAATTTGATGTATGGTATGGAATATGGATATGGTTAAAACTAACTATGTACATATGTACGTATATATATATGTAGGTATGCACATGCACCATCGTACATACTTATATTTGAGATCTGCAGCTATGGAAAGTGTATAGGTAGGTACGCGTAGTAATATCAATCAAACCATACCTGTCGCGAATTTTCATTTATGTGAAATACATACCTACCTATTATGTCCATTGACTTAGGACTTTGAAATTTTGCATGCTGATGTTTCAGTTTTGATGATAATACAATAAACTTATAGTAAAAAAAAAGCTTTTGTGAGTATGTAGGTAGATATAAAGACTAAAAAGCAAAAAATAAAAAAATAGTTTAAAAAACTAAAAAAACGCTTTTATAAGTAGGTACTGCACTAAAAGCAAAAAATATAAAAATTAACCAATCTATTTTGAAGGTTTATCCTGGAAGGGGCTTAGTGTAAGCCATGTTTGTAGTTATGGATTGTATTATTTGAGCGTAAACTACACAAACATGGCTTACACTAAGCCCCTTCCAGGATAAACCTTCAAAATAGATTGGTTAATTTTTATTTTTTTGCTTTTAGTGCAGTACCTACTTATAAAAGCGTTTTTTTAGTTTTTTAAACTATTTTTTTATTTTTTCTCAATGACAAATTTATCTATGCTCTACTGCACTCAAATCCTCCCTTATATGGTTGCAAAAAAACGCAAAGGAACAAAAGCAAAGAGAACAGAAGAAAAAAAAAATAGAAAATTCCACGCGAAGTGTCACATTACTCTTGAGAACCCTAGGCACTTATATTTTCCTTATTTTGTTCCATATTTTTCCCTTCCAGTCACGATAACTGTAAGATGAAAATATTACAAAGAAAATTCCACAATTTTTCTTACTTATAACCTCTGGCAAGTAAAAATAAAGGTGATACGTAGGATAAAAAAAAAATAAGAAACCCATTTTTAAAGTATTTTTTTCTAGAAGATGTCACGTTCCACGGATAAAGCACAAAGGAAACAAATCATTTAAAAGCAGATGTGCGCCATTTACACTACCATAGATACCTTTTGTTCAGCAGGCGGATGGGGGTAATCATTATCGAGAAAACAAAGCAAATAAAAATCCATGGAAAAACATGGTAGGTAGGTATTATTCGATTTGATACTTGGGGAATAGTCTCTACTTCGAGTGGTTCGATGAAACCTTTCAAGGATAGCGATTATGTTAATTATGGGATCAGCCGTTAAGTGTTGGACTAACTAACAACCGCGTATAGACGCCCACACCAGGCTTTACCTTACATTTTTATTTATGTAAACAGCAACTTGTCCGCGCTTCTAAAAGACGCGGATTACTGAATGAGCAAAGTTAGCACGATTGATAAAAGTTTAAAGGCGCGAATAAATATTGCAGTAGAAAATAAACTCGGTTAAACTAAGGAGCAATTGAATACATACTTAACGCTTAAGCTCAACTAACCTAAAAGTTCAAGAGTCGAAAGGGCAAATGACAAAAATGGATTAAAGTAAAAACCTCCACCCATCCTACCATGCATTTCTAACTAAAATTGGATACGGCGGCACGGGAACATTACATGTTAGGCTTAGCCTGTTTAGGGCTTGCGAGAAGTTGTCATGAAATTATTAAAATCAGACATCAGGATATTTCTGCTTTAAAATTGTTGCTAACCTTAGCCAAGAAAAAAGAAAATTGCAGGGATTTCTATTGCTATTGCGCTCTTGATAAAAAAATCAAATTGTAATAATTGTACAAGACGAGTTGCTGCCACCTATAATCAAATTGCACAGGCTACGGATGAATTGTTTGCAAGGGTTTTTTTTTAATACGGATTGACAAATAAATGCAATCTTTACGAATTTTCCAAAATAGCTTTTTTCTCGGCATTGGAAAGTATTTCAATGTACAATTTGCAAAACTAAAGCTTTATATCTATCTTTAATAAAATTCTCTCTTTAAGTAATCGAGTAGCTACTTGACGCATTGGCGATTGAAGACATAAGAAGAATTCGAATAAGACGAACAGTTGAACGAGATTGTTGAATTTGTAACTTTTATTAATAATTATAACGAAGAAGGTATATACCTATGTTAGTTGTTTTATTCCGTGGCTTATATTGTTCATCCATACGCAAAACACAACTCATGATTACATCTTCAGTCGGGGCACTTTGGATCTGGATCTTCCGCCACCTAATAAATCATTACGGGCAGAGGAATGATGTCTTTCTTTGATTAACTTATCTTATTTGATCCTTCTGTCAGTCAGTGTATGTACATAAATCAATTGACAACAAATTCGGTTGCTCACTACAAAAAAACTCAGCCTTGGTTCTACCATTTTTCGTCAAAATAAAAAACAGTTGAAGATATTTGGAAAATATATAGATAGTTTAATTAAAATTCAATTCAATTGGATGAAATAAAGATGTCGAATACCTATGGCCTTGATCTCTCGAAATCACAATTACAAAAAAAGCATTTGCCCGAATTCATTTTTAAAGATATATCTAAGGCCCAATTTGCTAAGTGCTCTAGCTATATCACTTAAGCATTTGGAGAACTAATCTTTAAAATAAATTAAGTATAATCCATACTACTTATAAAATGCAAAGTCCATCTGTTCGTTTCTCCATAACTCGAAAACCATTCGTCTGATTTTCTGATTTATAGATGTGTGGCCAACTTTGGCCATAGGGTAGGTGAGAATTGCTCAGGAGTAAAGTGGTCGTGGGGAGTAAGGGGGTCTCAAGAACCGCTAGCCGTATGAACTTGAAAGATTTTATGTTGATAGATAAAGTCAAAACTATTACATGCCTCATTCATCGTTATTCAAAATTCAAAAGTTGTGCTTAGGGGTAGTTTTATATTGCGTTCTAAAAAAAGAATGATTACTCGCACTACCGACGACGGCGATTCAGAATACACAATTATTGTAAATGCTTATGAATGGCGTAGTTGAATTTGATGGTAATGGGTATGCAGAAAACAAACTATGTACACTATGTAGGTACGTATCTACATAGAAATAGTTTGTGATGCGTAAATAGGAATGCACAATGGTGCATACATAAATTTGAGATCTGCAGCTATGGAAAGTGTGACAATATGATCGCGTAGTATGACTAATCAAATCATACCTGTGACGAGTTTTTATTTATGTGAAATCTTATGTGCATTGACTTAGTTCTTACGTAACCTGTACTTACTTATCCGAAAGTCCTAAGTTGGAAACGGGGGAGGGGTAAAGGAGTGAGAATTGCTCTCACTAAAGACTAACTCTGAAATTATTTGGCCGATTTTAAAAACTCTTTCAACACTGTACCGGCTAGGCTACATCCTTCGGATCAGTATAGGTAGGCGTAATTTGTTTATAGCTACTTGCGCCCACTAAATAAATAACACATAGGTACCTATAGTTTATGAAAAGGCATTATGCGATAACATATTTTGTAAACTATAAAAAGAGGACAAAATATAAACAAACGTGCATTTATATGATAACTCAAAATAATTTTAAATTAATTTAAAAGAAAATAAACAAGCGGGCGGAGTCGCGCACATTGCTAGTCTAATCATAAATGTCAAAAATAGCACTCAATCTGACAGCCCGTTTGAAATTTAAGCATCCAAAAATGCACTTTGTAATAGGCACGACTTTACAAATTAATGAAAGTAACTAGAAAATAAGTGAGCAACTTGCACACAATCCAGTATCCATTAACAATTATATAAATAAAAATGTTCACCAATTACTACTAAGGGTCATATCTACCTATTCCTAAGCAAAGGAGACAATCATTTACCGCAATAACGCTTGCGAGCGAACATTTTATTGTCACCATTTAATTGCTAGCAATTGTGTTTTTAATTTCGTCCTTCCAGAATGTAGCTATTCCCTTCTCCAGTTTGTTTTTTTTTTTTTTTTGTTCTTCCCACTTAGTTATTCCACATTCAGTTTTCAATTAAGAATGCAAAACCGGATAGCAGACTCTGTAGCAGACCAGCCCAGTAAAAGAGCATTTACACTTGAGTCATTGTAATGAAGTAAGTAGTTTTTTTTCTGTTTAAGTTTTTGTATTTCTTTAGTATAGGTTTGGTTATAATTGTCCGAGTTTCAGGCATCCCTGACAAAGTCGTCCATCTGTGCAGGATGACAATCGAGAAATTTCGCTGCTCCGTCAATCAGGGAAATAACATAACGGAAACCATTTGATGTCGAAAAATGTTTAAGACAAAGTGATGCGCTATCATGTAACTTCTTCAACATCATTCTTAAAGCAATCGTACGAGACTCGCAAGCCAAAATTAGAGGTATAAAATTTTTTAAAAGTTCGTTCAACTAGGTACTTGTATTTTGTATTATGCAGATGATATTGAAATTATTGGGAGAACTCAGCGAGCTGTCGATAACGCGTTTGAAAGCATTGATATTGAGACGGAGGCGATGAAGATGGGTCTTGCTCTTAGTAAGGACAAAACGAAGTATATTATATGCTGTCCTCGAGAAAGGACTCTCAACATTGACGACTCGGACAAAACGTCACAGTAGATAGATATAACTTCGAATGAGTTAAAAACGTTGTCTCTTAGGCTATACCAGCGGATCCCAATCTTTTTTAGTCGCTGAGCACTTTGCTTGAGAGAAATTCCTCGCGGAGCACTTGTCCGTACGTATCCCAGTTTTCGTAGTTACGAAAAACGCATTTATTTTATTTTCCGAAATTTTTTTTTTAACTTTCTCGTATACGTAGTATCTAAGAGAAAGATATTGTTTTCGAACAAAATTTCGAACTCGAGATTTTGATCAATTCTGATATTACGATGATAGGGGACCTAAAAAAAGTGGGTCTCGCAATTCTGTCCGTCCGTATGTCTGTCTGTCCCACTCCCACCCCTGGGGAATCTAAACGCTTAGACGGATTTGCTTCAAACTTCGTATTTAGAGTTTGTAGGCTTCCCGCTCGGGACGTTTTTTTGTTTTATTCTAGCCCTAATATTAACGGTACCTCCCATATAAAAATTTTACGACATATGACTAAATTTAGATTTTTTCGAAAACGGCTCTAACGATTTGAACCAAAATTGATAGTTGAGTTAATGTAAGCATGCTTAACATGACTGCATACCCAGTTTTTTGCTAAAAAGTCCAGCAACGGCAGTTTTGAAAATTGGCTTTTTCTCGAAAACGGTAAAAAAAACTTAAAAAAAAATATTTTTAAGGTACTATTATCATTCTTAACTTGATAGCAAACCCAGTTCTTCCCTAAAAAGACTGAGTCCTTTGATATCCACCACAATCCCTAATAATAGTACTTTAAAAAACCGCTCATATCTCAAAAACGCCATTTTCGATTATGATAAAAATGTTACTTTCAGGTAATGCTTAAAGCAATAGTAATAACACTTTGAGCTAAACAGTTGAAAAACAGTGTTTTTTGAACCATGAATGCGTCCTTCCCAATCGCTAAAACCGGTACTTTAAAAACTAACTACTCATATCTCGAAAACGCTATTTTTGATTTGGATGAAAATATATCTGCTAGGTAATGTTTATATCTTAAAGAATATGTCGTACTCAGTTTTCAGCTAAACAGTTTAATAACAGTGCTTTTCGAATCCAAATTGTAACATTTGGCAGCATAATTTTACAATAAACCGGTCTAACGATTTTGATCAAAATACATATTTAAGACAACATAAGCATTCTTAACATGATCACATACTTAGTTTTTCTCAGAAAACTCTAATATTGCCGTTTTATAAATATTTCTCAAAAATGACTACCCAAATCCCGATCTGTATTCACACACGGTATATTTTTGTAAAGTCCAAAACTTCAGTACATAGCAATATAATTTGAAATTCATCGCCTACTTGCCTCCTTCAAGTGTCAGTTCGGGGTGAAATTTGAAAGTAATAAAGTGTTCTAGTTAATACGTAGGTTTGTGTTTATGTAGTATGTATTAACGGTATTAATTACACCTTGAGTGGGTATGATTTTAAACGTAAAATTTTTCTAAAATGACTCTGACATTCTGCGAGATTCGCAATAAACGAGAAAGTTACGTGTGACCCAGTCGTGCACATTTTTTTAAATTGTATTAGATTGAAGAAACAAGTAACATGGTCAGAGGTCACTCTAGCATTTTATAAAATATTTAAACATGGTAGATATTTAAAAAAAAAAAATAATTCAAAAACATTTTTAACTCATTTTCGAGTTTGCCACAGAATAACAAAAACTTTAAGACTCCAGTTTCCAAAACTTATAAAAATTACCAATATTTACTGGATAGTTATAAGTCGACACTTATACAACTAATGGACCAACACCGAACCAAGACAATGCACCACAGACCACTACTTTCTCTCTTCCATGTTTTATGGTCTGAAGCGTGTTTTGGCTGCAATTCTTTGTTTGGAGGACGCCTTACACACACTTTTCAATTGAATCCAAATAAATTATACTTAAATATGACACTCCAGGAACTTTTTTCCAAAACTGCAATGGTTTTTGTAAGTGGAGTGTTGCGAGTGTTCCGCCTCTTCCTTAGGTTATTGTTGACATTATGTGTTTTTTTTTTTGTGGAACATGCAGCCACGAAGATTTTCTTTTATGCCAGAGTGCCTAACGGCCAGGGCTGTTAATTTCTATGAATATCAAAAATGAATTGGCTCTACTTGTCCGGCAAATCTTTCTTTGGAGCAGTTTTGCGTCCAATCTCTGATTGGAGTTCTGGAGTACACGATTTATTTTAACGCATTTTTTTACAGTGTATTCTATATAAAAATAAGTTGTATAGTGTTTGTCGCCAATGTTCTCTGTAATGCGTAAACCGATTTTGAAAATTGAACTAAGGGGCGTGGCACTGCCCATACAAAACGACATTCAAAATCGTAGATATATTTCGAAAACAATCGAATTGACAGCATTACATTACAATAAAAACTGTTTATCACTGATTTAAATGAATTTGAAACTGATTTTTTTATTTTTATATTTTGCACTACGAAATGTGCAGGTGTTCGCTAGTCAATATACAAATTCCATTGATACGAACAAAATGACAAGTTTCAGAAGTCTGATGGTATTTTTATATTTTTCCCCATCCTTGCGCGGAGCACTTGGATTTTCATGGCGGAGCACACTTTGGGAAACTCGAGGCTATTTGTGGTATTTCGAGGTACGTTTTGTCTCCTCTCCTTTTCATTACTTATATGGACTGGATGTTACAGCGCAGTCTTGGCGAAGAACCTTTCGAATTGTGAGATCTCTGAAATGTGTGGTCAGCGAAGAGCAGATGACTTGGTCATCCTTGGGTCCTCTCAGACTGAACTTCAGCGCGCACTCGATCGGTTTGTAGCCGTTTGTGTTGAAGCTGAGATGAAAGTAAATGTGAACAAATCTGAAGTGATGGTCGTCTCTAGAGCGCAATGCTAGGTATGTAAGTTTTTTTGTAGGATTGGTCAGGTTGGCCAATTTTGAAACAGCTCGGTTATTCTGTTATTATAAGAGGACTGAAGTTGGTGTCAAATCTAAATTGTCAAGTTGTCCGTCGTTAATTTGGGGTTTGTTCCAACACTTACTTATTTGGGTAATGACCGAAAGAATAATAAGATCGCGAATACAAGCTGCCGAAATGAGATTCATCCGTTGTATATGTATTGCTGGTGTGACCCGTATAGATCGTATTGGAAACACCAGAATACGTGAGGGACTCAATGTCGAGCAGCTATTGCTCTGGACGCAGCGGTGGATTGGTTATGCTAAACGCATATAGACCCAGGATGAGATGGTTGGATCAAGTCCATAATATCTCCCCTACCCGTGTGGGGATTGTCCTTTATGATTTACAGTCGTTATGTGTCGGCTAACTATACCTAGTAGCGTGTTCATCAAACTTTTTCTAATATATGAATTTTCGATAAACTGTATACCTAGATATTAATTATTGTCATTTGACAGAGAGCTTGACATTTAAATATTTTCATTGTCAAGCTAAATAAAAAAAGATTAACTGCAATTTCTAGTTATCCTGCGCGCCGTTCAAATCTCGTTTTAAAAATAAATAAATAAATATCTACCTAATAAAAAACATAACTGAATTAAATGTTGAATCTTTATATAAAAATAATTAAAGTTTGCTTAGTTTTTATCCTAACGCGAGTTGATGTCCTATGTCATTCCTTGTGGTTTATAAATAAACAAACTTGAAGATTTACAACGTGAAAACATGCGACAAATAATAATAAGCCATGTGAGAAGCATGGATTTTCTAGATCCAACACACAAATGGACATTTTTGACCTTGCGACTTATTATTTGATGACCAATCGCGTGCCAATGCACATCTTTGATGCATTGAAATTCCGAAGCGAAATGATTTGTGAACCAATTTTTAATCGCAAGTTATATTTTGGCTTTCGCTGTAAATCCAGTATAAATCCAATAATTCAAAAGGAATTTGCCAACTTTGACAAGACGAGACAAAACGTGCATGCCGTGTACTCGGCATACTTTTCGTACATGCCACAATATATAAAACGTGACATATTGTACAATTTGTCGAATAATTATCGTGACGTCAGAGTGGCATGCGTATGTCGTGTTTAGCATGTCGGTACTCCTAGCTTAAGAAGCAGAGTGCATCTTATCTACTAATAAATAATAATAATATCTCTATTCGACTTCTTTAAAAAAATAAAAAAAAAAAACAACACAGACCCAGTTTAAAACATATATACCTACTTGCACAGACAATTTTCAATAAATTAAAATTCTTGACCTGTAACATGGTACTAAAGTTCATCAACATTTTTTGCACTTGCATTCAACTGATACTGACACATATCAACTGCCAAATGACATGATAATGGCATTTATTGGAAATGAAGAACTCCCACCCACCATAGAGAGGCACAAGATAACAAAAGTTTTAATAAGAAAACTTTCGAGTCTGATGGACTTCGAGTAGCAATAATGCTTTCTCCTTCAAACTCTTCCATTACTTGAGTTGAGTGCGGGCCACATTCCACTTATTTTGTCATTTTTGCTGTTAATTGCTGAGACAGGCGAAAAGAATTTCTTAAGTCAATGCCTTGGAGAGATTGTGATTTGCCGTCTGGGAAAAAATCTCTTTGAAATGTCTGTGATTGTTCAGGCGGATATAATGTAATTGCTTTTGCAGGATGTGGAGGTGATAAGTATTCCCTTGCTCATTGTAGTATGCAAGCTATAGATATTCGGAAAAGCTAACGTCTCTTAGAACCAATATGAAAATGCATTCCTCTATCATCTTTGATGGAGGACCCACATCAGATAAATTAACTCAAATATGACAATGACAAATTCGACAGACTGGCGTGTTTTGTTTTAGATTTTCGAAAAGTGCATTTAAGGCACTTTTATTCCTGACTAGCTGTGCCTTTCGTTCACGGCGGCATACAAAAAAGTAGATTCTCTTGAAGACAGTGGTTTTAGAGGCAAGATATACTGAGACAACCAAATTTGGCAAACTTACACTTACTTGTCTTTCAGCTACATTTTACGTCCATATATATGTTAAACTAGCGCCCTTCGTCTCGCCCCAATTTAACGCCTTCAGATAAACTCCAGAGTGATAATAAAATATAGATAGTTCTAATTTCGAAATCAGTTGAGAGCGATAATGATAAACAATGTTTTTCGATTTGTTTTCCGGCGCAAAAACAAACAACGAAGACGGTTTGCCAACACGCGAACAGATAACGTAGATACAGCTGCTGACTGTGAGAAAAACAGGGAAATTAGAGATTAATTACACAGACTTCCAACGATTATCCTTGCGATTTATTGATTGTCATCGCAAAAGCCAATCGAACGGGGAACTGAATCCGCTAGAATTGGAATGGAAGATCAGTCGGAATAATCGGAATTCGTTGGATAAGGACGTACTCTCCTTTGAATTTGCCCTTGAAGATTTCAGGATTTTCCACCTTTACATTAATTTTCGATTTTTCCAATTTCCCGACTTTCCCGTAGGGTTTTAACAAAATTCTCTGTAGGAAGAACTTTCTCCTGGGCCTGGAAATTACGAACAACTGGAAAAAATGTTATCCAAATCGGCCCAGCCGTTTTCAATTATTGAGAGATTTGTTGTCTTTTTGACTTTTAAATTCATTTTTATTAATTCATTATTTAACTTCAATACTAGACCAAAATGACTAAATCCGGCGGGACTCGAGCGAGGCCATTAGTGTCGGTCAAGTCTCGGTAGCACTCATTCCTGTTGACGAGCCCGGCTCCTCTCATGGATTCGTCTGGCAAGGACTTGGCGACAAATGAAATGTCTTGAACTTATGCAGTTATGTTTCTGGTGTTTCAATCTATGCTTAGGATCGATTTTGTGTGGTTGCGTCCATTCAATTACGAGTTTTTGTGTATAAATAGGGTATTTTAGCGGATCTCCAACCTTTGGATGCGTCTGGCAAGGGCTTGGCAACGAGTGAAACGTCTTGGACTTATATATTTGTTATCATGGTTTTTTTTTTCTAAATTCTTAAATAAAAATTAGGTGGTTGCATGAATTATTCCAAAATGGCATTTTAGCAATATCTTGACTTCGTCTGGCAAGCCCTTAGCGACACCCAAAAAGTCTTGGACCTTCATATTTGTATTTACGTTGTAATATCCTACTTTTTAGGAAAAATTGGTGCAGTTGCATAATTTATTCAAAATTGGAATTTTTAACGCACTTCCACCGCGTCTGGCAGGGCTTTGGCGACACCTAAAACGTCTTGGGTACATGTATTTGTACTGAGGGGACCATCCTCTATTATTTGGTAGTAGATGCACCAATTATTCCTATTTTGAATCAAAACGCATTTTTAATATGCAGTTGCACCCTTTGGCTGCCATTTAGCGCTGCCAGACGGGCATATTTCAATTCTTAGGCATCAAAGATACGCATTTATGTAAAATTCATCCGGTTGCCTTTCACGTCCAAAATTGACTGCGGGCTCTTAGACTAGAAGTAACGCTAATTGACTGCGGGCTCTTAGACTAGAAGTAACGCTACCCACCGGCTCGGGAGAGCGTGTCTGCCCTCACCTCTTCATCAAGCCACCAAAACTCGGTGAACTGCTTTCCGGTATCGACACTATTCCTATCCGCAATCGTGGTATTAAAACGGATAATCTCCTGAGCATTGGCGGCGTAGATGAGTAGGATGAGCCGCTTATCCCAGTGTTAGACTCTCTCTTAGTTTTTCCCACGAAACTTGGCCATTTTTTACCTCTTTATCGAACTCAAATTCCCACCAAATACCTACGATACATTAAAAAAAAAAAATGTTTCAAGTACCTATTAATCTTTATTATATTAAAAGAAAATCACAATGGCCGAGCTCCATTTGTTTTGTCAGTTTCCTGAAATTCCCACGATTTTGGTGCTTTCTCCCTTTATCCCACGGGGCTTTTCGGACAACGAAATTCCCACAAAAACGGATAAATCCCACGATATAGCAACACTGGCTTATTCCTCGCGCCACGGTGGCAATGGTACAATACCGGCAAACCATCTTTATCTTGGATTAACCCTTTCATGTCTGCATGAAGGAATGCCCCCAGGCGGGACATAACCAGACCGGAGCGTATTCTTGTGGTACATTAAATTTTAGTAATAACCACCTGAGGTCAGATTATCAGCGTTGGCCATCGCCCTTGCAACGAGCCTTCGAATCACCTTATTTAGGACATTTTTTAAATTCAATCGAGCCCCTTCATAATATGGTCTTGTTGGAATATTATTTTATGTACTCAGACCTAGGCGGGTCCTGAGACACTCTCTCTCAAACACCCGAATCTTTTCCATATAGGAAGGCGCTATATTGAACCAAATGGGATAGCCATAAGCGATGATCGGCCTTATAAGGGCCACGTAGTATATGACCCTTACTATGGAAACAAGTTGACTGCTGCGAAACAGTCTCCTTGTCAGAGCAAAAGCCCTCTTGGCCCCAGTCAGACAAGCATCTATATGTTTGTCAATATAAATACTGGTCGAGCCAGATTCCAAGATATCTGACCAAGCTTCGCATCGCCAATGGTGGTCCATTTCGTCCAATAATGGCTAATTTTCGCCATTTGTTTCTGGGGATCAACTATGTATTTAATTCGATTCTAATTTCGATGGTATGTATAAAATTACAATCGTATGTAAGTAATGCCAACATTTTCCCAAAAAATGCCCGACTTTCGAACGAGTCTCGCATTGTGTTTGACAGACTTTTATAAAAAAAAAAAAACCAAATAATCATTTGTTATGATTCTTGAATAGGTACTAGATCAACATGGACAGTGTCGCAATTTGGTTTTTTACCGAAGAAAATGAGGATCGCAATGATCAAATTGAGCGAAGGCGAATTCGAAATACATAAATCCTTTAGATAAGTCGGGAAGCATTGTCATGTATTGAAGAAGAATCTCAAATTGAAATGTCTTTCTGTTTGCACATTTAGATGATTCCTTATGCATAAAGTATATTTTAATACTCTTAATAATATTTAATAAGTTATAAACAAATTTCTTACTCACATTTTTTAAGATTTCTGCAATCCACACAGCCTGCTCGCAGACACATTTGCATTAGAATGATTATTTGCGAATTCGTATGATTTTGGCATTTCTTACTTACTTACTTAAAGTGGCGCTACAGTCCGGGGTGGACCTGGGCCTCAACCAACACGCTTCTCCAGCCAGCACGATTTTTGGCCAGCTGTCTCCAGTTTCGCACGCTAAGTTGGTTAAGGTCCCTTTCCACTTGCGTGCGCCATCTGAGTCGCGGTCTTCCTCTACTGCGCCGTCCCTCCGGTGTGGATTCGAAGATCTTCCGGGCCGGAGCATTCACGTCCATTCGCTCTACATGACCCAGCCACCGCAGTCGTTGGACCTTCACTCTTCTGGCTAAGTCAATGTCGCTGTACAGCCCGTACAGTTCGTCGTTGTATCTCCTCCTCCATTCACCGTCTATGCAGACGGGACCGAAAATTACTCGAAGAATTTTCTTCTCGAAGTAACCAAGAGTAAGCTCATCCGCTTTTGATAGAGTCCATGCCTCTGCACCATAAAGTAGGACTGGGATGATTAAGGTCTTATAAAGGGTCACTTTAGTTGTTCGAGAGATGGCTTTGCTACTCAATTGCTTTCTTAGCCCAAAGAAACAGCGATTGGCAAGAGTTATTCTTCGTTTAATCTCAGCGCTGGTGTCATTGTCTGAGTTCATAGCGGAGCCTAGGTAGACAAAGTCCTTTACCACCTCAAAGTTATATCTGTCTATAGTGACATTCTGTCCAAGACGTCGGTGTTGGGTGTCTTTTCTTGATGACAGCATATACTTTGTCTTGCCCTCATTGACCGCCAAACCCATCTTCGCCGCCTCCGTCTCAATGCCCACGAAAGCGCCAGTGACATCACGCTGCGTTCTCCCGATTATGTCGATGTCGTCGGCGTAGGCGAGTAGATGGACGGACTTTTGAAAGATAGTGCCTCTGGTGTTAGCGTTTGAGTTTTGCACTATTCAAGAACGATGTTGAAGAAGTCACATGACAGCGCATCGCTTTATCTAAATCCTTTTTTGACATCGAAGGTCTCGGTGAGTTCTTTACCGACCTTGATGGAGCAGCGTGCATTCTCCATTGTCATCCTACATAAACGAACGAGTTTGGCAGGGATGCCAAAACTAGACATTGCTCTGTATAGCTATAAATGCTGTCGTAGGCGGCCTTAAAATCGATGAAAAGATGGTGGGTATCGATTTGAATTTCCTGGGTTTTCTCCAAGATCTGCCGCAGTCTGAATATTTGGTCGATGGTAGACTTTCCTGGCCTGAAGCCACACTGATGGGGACCAATCAGGTTGTTGACGAAAGGCTTCAGGCGTTCACACAACACGCCAGATAAGATCTTGTAGGCGATGTTAAGAAGACTAATACCTCTGTAGTTGGCGCAGTTCAGAGGGTCTCCTTTCTTGAGGATCGGGCAAACAATGCTGAGGTTCCATTCATCAGGCATGCTCCTAACCAAGTCATCGCCTGCTGCTTTGAATAGCTCGGCGGTTAGGCCATCTGCCCCAGCGGCTTTGTTGGACTTAAGCTTAGATATCGCTATCTTCACTTCGTCCAGGTCGGGTGGACGGAATTGTTGGTCTTCATCGTCCAGGTTGAATGGTTCATTCTGCCTGACAGCGGGATTTAGTTCGTCATCGCCGTTAAACAGTCTGCAGAAGTAGTTCTTCCATATCCTCAGCATCGACTGCGATTCTACTACGATTTTCCCTTGTTCGTCTTTGCAGGCTTCGGTTCGGGCTCTGTAGCCTTGGCGGGTTCTTTTTACCCTTTGGTAAAACTTCCGAACCTCATTCCTGCTGTAGCATCTCTCTATTTCCTCGATCGCGCGCTTCTCGTGCTCTTTCCTTTTTCTCCTGAGAAGCCGGTGTTCGTCTCTTCTTTTCTGCGCATAGAGCTCACGAGCAGCTCTAGTCCTTCTTTGCAGCGCCGCTTTGTATGCCTCTTGTTTCGCTGCATGTGCTTGCCGGCACTCGTCGTCGAACCGGGGGTTTCGTTGTGGTGGTCGAGTGAAACCAAGCACATCAGAGGCGGCGTCTCTTTTTGGCAATGTTGCCACTGGTCTTCAATACTTGCTGCTGGCTGCATAGAACCTCTTGAGAGATTGAGTGAACTCGATCGGAGAAGGATCTAGTGATCTCTTGCGATTTTAGCCGTCCTACGTGCTACGTCAAACTTCCTCACAGTATTTATTTGTCTTGGCGGTGTTCGGGATATCCGAAGGCGTACCTTGGCTACAACAAGGTAGTAGTCCGAGTCAATGTTGGCCCCTCGGAACGTTCGGACATCCTGGAGGAGTGCCTTGCGTCGATCGCAATGTGGTCAATCTGGTTGACGGTTGATTGATCGGGAGATCTACAAGTGCCTTTATGAATATCGAGATGCGGGAACCGCGTACTTGCTATGACAACATTTCGCCTCGCCGCGAATTCGATCAGCGTAAATCCGTTTTCTGAGGTGGTGTCGTGTAGGCTGTACCTTCCGACAGTACTACCAAAGATGCCCTCTCTACCTATCTTTGCATTAAAATCACCTAGGACAATTTTAATGTCATAGTTAGGGCAATGCTCGTATGTCTTGTCCAAGATTTTGGCATTTACTTTAGAATTTGGTAGTACCAAAAAATAGACAATTCGATGACCGTTCGATTTTCGAATATGAGTGCCGGCTATAGAGTTACAGAGTACGTATATTGCGAATTCGAACATTTTGATTATAGAATCGAATTACATAGTTGGCCCCCTGGTATACCTAGGGGCCCTGAGTTTTGAACAGGATTTTTTTTTCCGATTTTTGAAAATTGGTTTTTAATTTCCAATGATCGCAATGACCTCGACTTTTGGACCTGATCTGTACGCCGCTAATTCGTCTGCGTAAACGCTACTATAGCATGTCTGGGGGAACCCACCAGATCACTCGTGTAAATATTAAACAGGATCGGAGAATTCACCGCTCCCTGTTGTAAGCCGTATGTTGTGTTTGGAATGTGAGAGATAAAGCAGTCTATTAAGAAACTTGGATTTGTTAATTATATATCTACCTGCAGTCAACTATACTAGGTATTACTATAATTTTGTAACCCAAGTTTGTTGAATCATATACATGTTAGAGTGTGTGACTACGTTAGGGGTAGTTGCACTGTGCACTGTGCACCGTGTGTGTGTGTGTGTGTGTTGTGCTAGAACGATCTGGTTTGCAATGGTTTTGCATTCCTTTGTGATCAACTGGTTTGGTTGGGGTGCATCTGCTATGGTTTTGTATCCTTTTGTGATCACGTGGATATGGTTTGCAATGGTTTTGCATTCCTTTTGTGATCAACTGGTTTTGTTGGTCTGGAATGGTTTTTTTTATTGTAGAGGGGAAATATTGGAGTCCCTCTCAATAGGCAGATCTGCGAGTGCTTATAAACTTGAGTCAGTCGATAAGTAAGAAGCCAGCCGATATGTTCGCCGCAGAACTGCGATCGGTTATGAAATATTATACATACATGGAGATCCTAGATGCATTGAATGCAGAGTGAAATTTCCCATATTCTAGATACTTATGTAGAAATTTTAATTTATTTATCACCCCATCTGTCAGAATATTATTTGAGGTCTCAATCTCAATTGGTCAATCATTTATACTAATTAGTATCAAGAACGGAAATACATTTACATACTGATGGATATGCGTGCACACTACCAAATACAGTTCTTAAAAATTGTTAAACTTAACCGAATTCCAACAGCAGATTGGCTCGTTTCCATGTAATGTTTATTTATTTGTATTCTCTATGTGTCAATCAAGATTAATCCAGTTTGGAAAAATTTCAGAGACTCCATGAAATTATTTGATTACGCAGATTATTGAAGTATATTTCGTTGGACTTTCTTCATGCCAACAACAACAGATGGTTGCAATGGGATCTGAAAAGGGACCGAAACAGACCAATCTGACAGATTGCCACGACTGCACATTCAAGGTATATCTACTGACAAATGTACATACCTACTAAATCAATTTCTCAGCATGCAAATTCAATTTCAGATTTATTAAGGATTTAATTGGATGCGAAAAGAGGCGGCGAAAGCCCACCAACGACGACGCGACGCAGTCCTTCTTCTGTTTGGCCCTGCATCCTGCACTACTTGCATGTGCACAAATCGAGCGACATTAATACCATACCAAGCCAATGCATAATTGTGCATCCATGAGGCAAGTGGATCCAATTGAATCGTTCATCCTTTTCGGGCTATCGAGAAAGGATTCAATTGCCGTTGCAAGGAAAGCTGATGCATACCAAATGTATATAAATGTATGACGTATGTATAACGAAACAAATATACACAGTGTGGCAAAGTGTATACATATACAAAACATCTTTTTGTGCTGTCCTGTTGCTGCTGACTCATTCGAATGAAAAATTCAATTTATTGTTGGCGGAGATGAAGTGCGGACTTCGATATACTTGCATTGCATGTGCAGTTCACTCATTCAGATGCACACTCTCTTGAAAAATGAACGTCCAGGACATATTGATATTATGTTTGCACAATCGACAACCGAATATGATATTTGTGGTAAAATAGTACACCGACAATCGCAGATCGCAAATGAAGATGTTAATGGCTTTGGCTTACTTCGGTACACACAATCAGTGTTGCCATCACATATGAGTGGGAGCTAAAGCCGTTTGATGCGATTATTGAAGCTATAATTAATTGTTTAAATAATTGGATAGAATATATGATTAAATTTGCTATACACAAGAAAATTGCTTTCATTTAGCTGTCCTGTTCAGTTATCAGCTCAGTAAAATGTATCCATACCAAGTCGACTTGGAGATAACCAAATTCTTGAATACGGACAACTCAACAGAAAAGAGGGCAGGAGTTCGGAAGGCACTCAGGGGCGGAGCGAGGGGGCGGAGTTATCAAGATCAAGAGTAGGCAAATTAAGGAAGTTACATAACTTGAGTAGCTAAAAAAAAAATCGCCAAAAACGAGAAATTTTCGAAAATTAGTTGGGAAAAATAAGAAGTGAGTTTGGATTTTCATTAACTATAGCTATAGCAAGTCGGCATTATCAAAGGTTCCACTTTTCGGAAATGCCAATTTATATTTATTTATCTTCATGTACCTTCTCCGAGTTTCGAGTTTAAAAAAGATGTCGGCATCGGTAAATTTGCAGACTGAAGTCCTTAAAATTTAGCGAGCTTCGATTCGATTTTAAAAAGGACAGTCGGAATTACAAAAAAAAAAAACATTCAAAATCGTATCAAAACGCACGGAAGTGCCCTACCCAAGTTGGTTCTCTAATAAAGGCACTTACCCTTTTTACAGGAACAAACTCAGGCTGTTTTCGACCCCCCTCTAACTTTGCAACCAATTAAGCCAAAAATTTCAAACTTGAAACATTTACCAACCTCATTAAAATGGTTCATATCACCAAATTTCAAACATACACGACTTTAAAAATCGCAAAAACGTGAAATCTGGCAAAATGCTAAATCCTGTGGTGCACTGGAAAAAGTCCAAAAACTTGAGGGGGCGTGGTATACACCCACTTTTGAAAATTGGTTACTATATTTTATTGGGGCCACTTCCGATTGCCGTAGAATGTTAATTTTTTTTTTTGCATTTAACCTTGTTACTAACGAACTGTCTGAGGACACCCAGCGGGGGGTTAGACTGTTTCGGTCACTCCTCTGCTCTCCCCGAAGACTAACCGCCGACATAAGTAGCTGGCTACACCAATCAACCCATCTCGACAATTCGCGGACCCCGTCAGAGGCAATAGACGGGGGGTTGGCCTGTTACGGTCACCCCTCGCCTTTTTACCAAAGACAAATCGCGACATCTACTGTCGGTGCAGCAGGTTGGAGTTTTAATCAGGCCTTTCTGCTCAGTACCAATCTGTCATGTGGACTGATTGTCAAAGGTAAATAAAAGGGAGGCAGACTGCTACGGTTGCCCCCATCCTTTTTCCAACAGACAATCCATCCACTGACTTTTGGTCAAGCAGCTAAGCAGACTGGTTGAATTGGCCACCTCTGCTACGCACCAGTCTCCCTCCCTAGTGAAGGCCGCGTCAGAGGCAATAGGTATGGGACAGATTGTTACGGTCGCTCTCCACCTTGATCCGAAGACTAAGCCGCAAGCAGGGGAAGAAACTTATAAAAGTTTACCTCTCAGGCAGGATACCTAGATTCGCAAATTGCAACAGAATTCCTAAGGTAACACCCGGCACAAAGAACTGTTTAGGCCACTTCCTCCCCCCCCCCTCCCTCTCATGGTATCAAAATGGACCAAAATTATGGTCTAACCTAACCTTGTTAAACTAGGATCTTGGCGTACATTTAAATCTCATTTATTTTCGTGGCTGACTTTTATTTTAGTTTATAAAAGAACTTGGCTGTTTTTTCACATTTATGTTTTGAGTTTGATACATATTTCGAAAATCACCGACTTGATTGAGCTCAAATTTACAAGCAGTCTTAGGTTTAGGTCCAGGAGTGATCCTGGTCAAAATCGGACAAGGGGGCGTGGCACCTCCCGTACAAAAAACATCTTCTATTGGGTGAAACTCGATGACGATATAACTCGACAACCGCTCGGCCGATTTTCATGATTTCTATACAGTCGGCAAGTTCCTTAAATAAGTCGGCATTTCAATGAAAGATTTTTGTCGTAGTGGCAACAGTAGGCAGCTATTTCCATCATGTTGTTTATTTTTGGGCATTAGATATTTACAAATGGATTTCTTCGTTTTATCCTTGAGCTTTATTGCCTAAAGCCTTAATAAATGAACGCCACATAGCCCCCACCACATCAGAGAATAAATTGTAAATGGGGTCATATCTACAATATAAAAAGTTGTCAACTCATTACAAAGTCGAGAAATTATTGACTAAATTTGTCGGCTTCTTCTTAAACGTCAACTGAGTTCACGTGATCACTGATCAATCGAAGCCAATAATAACTATCGGACATTCGGACATCAAGTAAGAAAGCTGTCAGACTTACTAAGCTAGAAGTTTGAATGTACTCTACTCATTGCTTGAAGAGCTTTCGTACTAAATGGCGTTGCCAGTATAACATTCTGGACTTATAATTAGGCCAAAATAAAATTTAATAAATGAAATTAGGAACCATTTTGGGGATTTATCTAATTTTTCCTTTGGGGAGTTGCTCCATCTTTCGCTTGAAACAACCAAGACAAATGCATCGACCCAACTGATACTGACACAGCCAGTACAATACTCAGAGAAATTTAATTTCAATATTCTTTTTAAACATAACACAGGCTATCTACTTTAAAATCAATTAACTTGCCCTAACTCAATTTGAATAAAACTAAAGTAATATAAACACGGTCCAAGTTTCCTCTGCTAACGCTTGCAAAAATACAAAAAAAAATTACGATAAGGAACCATTTAAAGCGGGGAGCCATCATCGAATTGTAAAAGGTTGGTAATCTGAATTCGAAATTCCACTAATTAGACTACGTAGGAATTTTGTGAGAGTAGACGAGTGTTTGCAACTATAAGGGCTCTTCTACTGCATGCTATGGCACGAGTACTTTACCTATATAGGATTTTCTCATTGTATTACGGAAAACAGTTGAAGTTGAAAGTACTTCACAATCGACTTTGGTAAGCAACTATGTTTATATTTCGCATTCCAATTAGGGAAAGGAGAAACTTTTCCAACTTCAAGTGTAATGGAAAATAGAAAGTCCGAAAAGAATCGAATTTTTATATAAAAAAAAACACGGATGCACTTGATTGGATCAATTTAAATTGGAAAATAATGCCATTCAAATCATTTGCAATTTAATTTGAGTTACTTTGAAAAAAGTTCAGTGGACAACTAATGGCCCCAACACAATTGGTTTGGTTACAGCCTCGTACCAAATTTGTATGATTTTGGAAAGTCTATAGGAACCTCGACGATGCATGTTTGAAAGAGAATAACTTTCTATTAATTAATTTCCGCACGAATTCTGTGGCGCATCGATAGATAGTTCTCTAAGCTCCCCAAGATAGGCTGCCGACCCGAGCTCTCACAGATTTGCACTCAATATCTTTGAAAGTGAGTTCCAAATTCAAATTCAAATTCAAATTCAAATCTTTATTCAATATCCTTTACACAGTAAGATAGATAGATAGTTAGGTTTTAAACAACTAAACTAAACTAATCATCATCATCGAAGTGTTTGCAGGTATTGTTTGAGTTTCACTTTGAACAACGTTATACAGCTTATCAACCTTATATGTCGGGGAAGGGAATTCCATAGTCAAATCGCATGAATGAAGTATTGTCGTTCAGAGACCAAGAATTTGTAGCGCATTGGTATGAGGTCAAAAGTTCTACTTGAACGCATAAAATGGATCTTGCTAAAAAGGTAAGGTGGTTGGCGCGTCTGTAATATATTGTAAAGTAAGATCAGCGTTCTCATCTTAAAAAGGTCGTCAAGAGTGATGCCATGAATCGATTTAGAAAAAGAGGAAATGTGGTCATATCTTCTTAGTCCATAAATATATCTTGCAATACTATTATAGGCCACATTGAGTTTCCGCTTGTGCTCATAATCACAGTTGCCAAAAAGCTCACAACCAAACATCAGAATTGGAATAAGAAGCGTTTTGGCAAGGATTTTTCTTGTCTTCAGAGGTGTGACTCTTTGTGTAGCCCATAGCATGCGAAGACCTCCATAAACCCTGCCCAAAGCCAGTCTAATGTGGTTGCTCCAAGTAAGCGATCGATTAAATGTAATACCAAGATTTTTGGCAGATTCAACAAATTCGATAGGGCTACCGTTGAGATATATTCTTGGGAAACATAGAGTATCAACCAGCTTCCTTGAAACAACCAAGCATTTTAACTTAGACGGGTTTAGACGGAGGTGATTAGCACATGACCAGGATAAAATCCTTTCCAGATCAGCATTTACTTCACACGCGGCATTTTCTACAAAACCCAACGGAAAACTCGTTCCCACCTGGACGTCATCAGCATACATATCAATTGATGAGCTTACACTACATTCAGGAAGGTCATTTATGTACATGGAGAAAAATAGCGGACCCAAAATTGAGCCTTGGGGAACACCTGAGCTGAGTGGAAGAAAATCTGACATTGAGTTATTAACCACTACTGCCTGGGATCTTAGACGTAAGTAAGAGGCTACTAGATTTGTGGATGCAACTGAAAAGTTAAATCGATTTCGTAGCTTATTACAAAGTACGTTGTGATATACATATCAAATGCTTTGGAGAAATCGAGTAAGATAAGAAAAGATATTTCATCATTATCTGTGGCTTGCCTGATTTCTTCAGTTACGTTGATCAATGCAGTAGTGCAACTATGTTTAGGTCGAAGGCCAGACTGATTATCGCATAGTAAATTATTGTTTTGGAGAAATCTTCGTATCTGAACACTAACAATCCTTTCGAATACTTTAGAAAGAAATGGTGAAATCGCAATCGGCCTAAATTCATTCTGGTTTTTAGGAACTGGTATTATTTTAGCCCGTTTCCAATCAGTGGGAAAAACAGAAGTCATAAGTATATAATTAAATAAGTATCTTATGTATTTCAGTATATACGGCAGAATGGCCTTAACAAAAACCGGACAAACGCAATCAAACCCAGTCGAGTTAGATTTTATGGACAAAATACTTTCTAACACATCTGCATCGTCGACAGCTACAAAGCTAAAGCTAGAAAATGGGACCAACTGCCCAGCATTGCTATCATCTGGAGAGATTGTCGGAGAGTCGTTGTTGTTCGGAAATGTAAATGCATTCGTAGTGTCATCGGGACTTGTAGATGAGCTTGAAACAAAACTCCTATTCAATTCATTACAGTCAACATTATTTGCAAAAGTATTTCTTTCTTTTCCTACTCCAATATCTTTTAGGTTTTTCCAGAGTTTTTGCTTGGCTTGGGAAGGATCAAGCCGTGGAGCATAATAACGCCTTTTTGCCTCTTGTATTACACATGACCCTGTTTCTTAGAATACGATAAGCATTAAAAAGTCCATCCAGCCGCACTCTTTTCCAGCGCCTGTAAGCCTGATCCCGTTGACTTATCAGATTTCTAATACTATTAGTAAACCAAGGGCAAGAACAATCATTCTTTCCAATGGACTTCGTAATGAGAGGAACATGTTACATGAGTATTAAAAAGATTAGTGATATTTTCTTGAATGAAATTTACTTGACTATCAACTGAGAGCATTCCATAAATCCTATACCATTCCACTGCATGGAGGTCCTCCTTTAATCGATCTACATTTATGTTTCTGAAATCGCGAAAACTAATCACGTTTTCAGTAGATAATAATAGGTTCACACTGAAAAGTTAAATGAATCGTATCATGTCGGGAAAAACAAGAAGCCGACACAGTTGATTGAAGTGAAGTACTTTATAAGGGTGACTTACAAAAAATATATCAGGGAGTGTACTATTATTTTTTGTGAAATGTGTGGGGATTGATTTATTTACCGGTATTAAATTAAGTGCACTCATACTATTAACAAGAGAATATTCTTCAAGAATATTACTGTTGAAGTCTCCACATACAATAACGAAGGGTGATATAAAAGATAATTCATCCAAAACACTAATCAGCGGTGAAGTGTCAATGTGAGCATTAAGCCTGTATACAGACCCTAATAAGATTTTATTAGAATTGCAAGTTATTTGGACAAAGAGATATTGCATTTCACTTCCTGGAGGAGCTTTATGAATAAACGATCCGCTCTATCGGATCTAAAAAGCTTTTTAGATTTTAGATTAGATTAAGTTTTATTCATTCCATTGGTAGTTAGTACAATATTAACTATTATTTAATTAACTTACAAGAAGGCCTTAGTGTGAAACAATATAAAAAAAAGAACAATAAGTTAATTATAAGTGTTTTTCATCAGGGAATGGTTAGATACATTCTATAGTTATTAAAAACTAGTGCCGAATGCATCGAGTATCAGTTCAACTGGACGTATTTAAATTATATAAAGAGTTTGAGCAGTGAGTTTAGCTGAAAGGTGAGTGCAGTCACTACATAATTACTTTGGATAAATTATATATCTCATTTAAATCGTAATTATAAACAGCCATTTTTTTACTTTTCTGGTAAACGACAAGATATTCTGAGAACGCCTTAATTCAATGGGTAATTTATTAAAAATACGCGGTGCTACACAAGAGTAATAACTTAAGAAAAGACGAGTATTGTGCGGGGGAATATAAGCTAGGTTGCTAACAGAGCTACGAAGACCGTAGGAATTCGGAACATGATTTAAAGAATACCCGGTTCTTAAGAAAAATATTTTTAAAACTTTGTAAAAGTAAAGATGTTTTAAAGGCAGTATAGAGGAATGCATAAAAAGTGGAAAACTATGTGCCTGGCGTCTTCTCTTCCATATAATTCTGATTAAATGCTTTTGTACGACCATCAAGGGTTGTATTTTGTTTTTGTGTGTACCTCCCCAACACGATAACCCGTACTGTAGTTTGGATTGGACCAGGCCATAATAAACAGTTTCTAAAAGTTTTCTCGAGCAATATAGCCTCAAATGGTATAGGATTTTAGTAGTTTTTTGCAAGTATTTCCTTAGGGAGGAGGTATGAGAGCTCCAGTTTAAACTGCTGTCGATTTCCAATCCCAGATACTTAAAAACCTCTACATTACCAATAGCAAAACAATGGATGGAGCAATTTTTGTTAGAATTATATGTCACTTCCGAAAGAGGGTCAAAGGCATGGCAAATGGCAGAGCTTATTAAAGTCTTGTTGCAGCTCGAACTATGAAAAGTGAAAACAGGAAGTTGTAATTTAAGAGCAGATATGCTAAAAGACATTATTTTAGTTTTATCGCTAATTACTAATTTATGCAAACTAAACCAGTGTCTCAATAATTCTAAGTCATAGTTGATATTGGCTGTCAGATCTAAGAGGGAGTTGGTAGAATAAGAACATCCTATGTCATCAGCAAACCCAGTAAGTTTACCCTTCATATCCAGATTGAAAATAGAGTTAATATATACTAAAAACAATATTGGTCCCAGAACAGAGCCCTGAGGAACACCAATTTTTATATCACAGCTCTCACTAAATGTTTCACCTATTTTAACCTTTTGTTTTCTGTTCGTGAGATAGGATTCAAACCATTTGAGCATAAACCCTCTGAATCCAGCTTTGTTTAATTTATTAAGCAAGATGGTATGGTCAACAGTATCAAATGCTTTGGTAATGTCAATATAGAGAGCAGCAGTTAACTTATTGCTGTTGACGCTGTCGTATATTGTGCTGCAGAAGCTTAAAAGTGCATCTTCAGTTGATCTACCGGCTCTGAATCCATACTGTCTATTGCTAAGGAAGGAAATAGTTTCAAGGTAAGACACAACTCTAGTTTTGATAAGTTTTTCAAAAATTTTTGAAAAGACTGGGAGCAGAGAGATAGGCCTATAATTGTTCAGCACTTTTTGGTCACCTTTTTTAAAGATTGGTATGACTTCAGCAATTTTTAACTTATCGGGAAATTTACCACAGAAGACACTTTTGTTGAAGATATGAGCCAAAATATCAGCAATATAGAAAGCTATGCTCTTGATAAAAGCATTAGAATATGAGTTGAGACTGATCGATTTCGAGTTGTCTAATGACATAATAGTTTTATGAACCTCAAAAGATGAAATAGATTCATAGAAGAAACTTCGAGCCCCTATTATTTCCCTGTTCATACACCTCGTCGAACATAGGTTAGAACAGGAGTTGATCCCTGAATCATTTATTGTTTTACTCATTTATACTTATATCCTCATCCAATTTTGCCTTTGACCTCAGACTCTGTGCATTCAGATGACAAACATGTAGCCCACAGCGCTGGCTACATATCACATCTATCATTATCCGCGTGGTATCCCTGCTGACATCGACTAAAGATTCCCTACAGCTTACCTCATTGGGGTCACTCATTTGTTTTAATGAAAAAAAGGTGCCCAATAGGTCGCACCCTTATCAAAGAAGGAGAATGCTGCACAACCTGTTCTAGAAAGCAAACAAACCAACACAAAAAGATAATGATGATAAGACATTTAAGATACAAAAATATAATTAGTAATTCATAAAAGTAACTAAGAAAACAACAATTCCAAAAAATAAATATTAATGAAACTTGCATATATAAATATCTACATTTAGTTTGAACAATGTTCTTTAGTGCACTCATCATTCTCTATTACAGCGGTAGTTGTGTTTGCGTCGTCGTGGTAGAATCAGCTAAGTCGTCAGTGGTCCCAATTATTTTGGCCTCTCCATCTTTACTCTTCTTGAAGTAGTTGTTGTTTAAGTTCGTGAGACAGAAATATGTAATAATGTAAATGTAATAAAATAAATGTAATTTTCATATAATTTCCCTCCTTTGTTATGTTTTCCTTTTTTTTTTTTTTTGGCTTTTGCGTAACTTGTAAAAACCAACAAATTGTATTAAAAATTTATTTGTACAGAGATAGTACGAAGTTACAGACTTTTCTTAATGTGTAAAAATTCTTGGGATGTTGGATAAACCACTAAAAACACAACTTAAAACTGCCACTCTGTCACGCACGTCTCTCTAGTAACACAACATTTTACCCATCATGAGTTCCACTCCACAAACAAATGCAAGCATTCATTCAATTAATCATAATATCCTCTAGGTCTAGGCATACAGGAGACATAAAAGACAGTGTATACCTAATCTCCCAAGATTATCAGCTTCAGTTATAGCTCAGTATGTCAACTTGGACGGAGGACCAGAAACGATAGGCTTATATCGCGATGTTCCTAAAAAAATTCTCACAGACCTATCACCATAATATCCATCATTTTTCGTCTGGCTTTTAATGCCAGAACATCATTGGCAGCGCTGGCTGTCAGGAAACCATATTAGAAACGCCGCCTTTGATGGGTCAGACTTTGCCAGGCGATCACCCATGGTTCGATCAAAAAATACCGGAGAAGTAGATGTTGTATGGGCAAAGGAAGAGCCACATCTGGCAACACCATAAGTCAAGGACCAGAGTCAAAGGAAGGAAATACATACGAGAAGTGAGCAGTAGGATCGATACAGAGATGTCGCACTCGATAAGGAATACTCTACCAGTGAAGATCACAAAACCCGAATCGAAGCCTGTAAAGTGTTAAAATCGCAAAGCGAACAAGGACTAAGTAAACGTAACTACCAATTTTTTTTTAACATTTAACCTTTTTAAACTAAGAACTTGACGTACATTTAGATCTCATTTCTTTTTGGGCTGACATAACTTGGCTGCTTTTTTACAATTATGTAATCGCTCGAAATGCAGAACACTGAAAACGAATTCACTCGATTTGCAATTTCGATTTCACTCGATTTCTGGAACCTAGCTGATAATGTCGATTTTTTCACATTTACTTGTCGAAGTACCTACTTCTCTCGGCAACTTACGGAAACGAAACTAATAGCAAGCCACGTTGACAAAACAACAACAACAAACCGCTTTGCTGACACTTCTAGAACAGCAAAAAGGCAAAACAGTGCGCGACACCTCGAGAAAGTGATGTTTCTTAAATAGCATTGGGTCAATTTGCTTTCTCATCGTCCTTGACAGACAGACAAGGACGTGGGGTTATTTTTTATGTCAAAATGTGTTAAGATGTGTGATGAATATGTCCCGAATAAACGGCTGCTGTCCACAATAAGCGAAACAAACTCAGTCTAAAATATGCATTCGTTTCCGTTCTTTATCCTTTGTCTCAGTTAAGCGGCTGTCCTGATTATCCGGTGTCCCAATAAAGCGAAAACCACGTAACTGATTTTGATGTACCTACGTTCACTTGACGTACCACAATCCACAACTTTCGAAAAAAAATGGTCAACAAATTTAGGTTAAAACTAAACCTCTAATAACACCCCATATAGCTCCAAAATTACATTTCTTTAGACAATGAAATGAATTCTTACAGTTCAAATACGTTTTTGGTTTTTCCCTAAATTCTATTTAATAAGTATGCCTGATGCTTTTAAAACATTGTAGCAAACAAACTTTTTTTTCAATCCAAGTCATGAAATACTTCAGACTTAGGTAACGCTCAGTCCATGGGTTACATAAGGCAGAAACAGCTTTTGGATTGGTGGACAAAACTGTGTATGTCTTCCTTTATGGTCCGGTTGCTGGATAATGGTTTCCCCGCAGGTTCTAGTTTAAAAAAAAGACAACAAAACCTTTTCGCTTTTTCTCATTCTAGGAACCTAAATAACAAAATAAACACGCAGTTCTTAAATACAAAAAAATCCATCTATGTATTTCAAAAGCAAACACTTAGGTATACTCCTACATGCGGAACGCACTCTCCGAAGACTAATTGTTTCGCTAGTGTCTGGGGAAATTATACTTCATCTACTTTCCATTATCCCTTAGGTGAGTTTACCTCACCCTAGGATACGTTCCCGCTGAAAGACATTAACCAATGTCATGTGGTGCTTTCTCGTTTTGATAAGGGATAATAACACGAAGAAGACAAAAGTAGGTGCTACATAGTAGGATGCCAAAATTATTTTATCACTATACGCAGCGTGCATACTGCCGCAGGATATAGCGTGGGTGTAAGCTCTATATACACTGAAAGGGTCGTACTTCGTTCATAATAATCAGCTCGTTTTGGACGGTCTGGTTCGAGTGATAAACTTTGTAATTTATGAACCTAAAATGTATTCAAGTTTTGTATGAATATGACGGATCGTAGACTCCCCGAGGATTATTTACCTTCGTGTTTAAAAATGTTGAATGCGTTTTGCGTGTGCTGTGTTTTACTCAAATGACTTTTGGTTTTGTTCGCTTGCAGATAAGATATGATAGAGGAAATTGTATTTTTGAAATTAAGTGACGAGAATTATATTGTAATGACATGTATAATGTATATCTACCTACTAGTATGTTATGACATATTTTCTCTCATTCCTCTATTAAGCTATAGTTAGAGCCGTTTTCTGATATAACTTATATAGATTTAACTTGTCAATTTCCGGTGTCACCGGGAAAGTTCAGGATTTTAATATTTATTTATAAAAAGACATATTACTGAAGTAATAACAATTATTGTAATGTTATCTCTATAAATATAAAAGTATCTGTATTTATGTTTTTGACAGCAATGACGTCATATCATCTGTCAAATTAATTCGATTGTTTTGAGCGTTTTTTTTTTTATAATTTTTCTGTGTTTTGCTGTGACTTTTTCGTTATTAAATCACCCCCAGGTGACACTGGGCCTTATTCGTTCGAAGTAGACATATTGATACCTATCGAGAAAATCAAGTATTATTACTTGCTGCTTTTGCCTGACAGCTTTTTTTTATTGTATTTTAGATTGACTGTGGACGAAATAGCGCAATAATTAGAAACCGGAGAGAACCCAGATCACATTATTCTGTTTCCTGGTTTCGTCCTGATTATGGTGATGGTGGGGTAACTGAATAAGAAAGTATGGGAATGATAAAGAAGCTAGTCTCATACACCTTCCCAGCCATATGTTATATTCGGATATGGAAATTCATGTCAGGGCGACCAACAAACCTAATTAAAATCATAAGGAGGATCACGTGGAAAAGACACCTTAATTCATTGAACCTGCTCGAAAGAAAAGAAAGAGAAAATAATTCACAATAACCAAGTGGTATCGCAACAGTTCTCCATTTTCTTCTCGTGTGAAAGGTGATTCCGACGAAATTTGGTAAAGTTCGCAGATACTTTGAAATCCTAACTCATAATTTCACGGAACATTTCGAAAAGGCTTCACACATAGGTATCCCACACACAACCCATTTGGTAACAAGCTTTCGTCAGCAGCTACTCGCTATAGCTACCTTGTAAACTGCGAACTCTATCAGTTCTAAAACTCCAGGCAAAATTATAACAGTATATGCTGTTATACTGGAGCTTCACTCAAGGCTACCTCTAGTGCTTGGTCCATTCAACATTTATTTTAATAAAATACTTGCGAGATAAAAATATAAGGGGCACAGGCACTATACGAGAAAATCGCCTTGAGAAATGGAAACTTTGAACCCCAAAGTAATGAAAGATAAACTGAGGGGTAACTATGGATTTCATGGCTGCTAAGTGGCATAATAATAGTGTAGTAACTGTTGCTTCCAACTACCATGGACTGACACCAGTTACGAAAGTGTGTCGAATTGTAGTGATCAATAAGAAACACACAAAAATAAAGGTTGATTGTCCAGTATAATAAGTACATGGCGGAATTGACCGATTCGATGAAAGTGTTGACTCCATGAGGGTGGGACTGCGGAGAAGAAAAAGGTGGTTTCCCCTTTTTGCATTTGGTCTAGATGCTGCTTGCCAAACTGCGTGGCTAATAAAAAGAAAAGACGACAACTGGACTTACTGTGAATTTCGCAGGGCTGTAGCCGTACCATATCTTCAGAAATATGAAAGATCCCCAACTAACAATAACAATTGTGAAGTGCCTATCCAAACAATAGTTTCTAGTAAAACGAGAATGGGAGGCAGTGTAGCTAATCATATAGTGATGAACTGCAATCAACGCCGGTGTGGTTTCTGCCATGAAAGAACCCGAAAAAAGTCTGCCAAATGCAATATAGGTTCGCAGCACATCAAATGATGGTACAAATTTCACAACAAGTAAATTAAAATTATAACTTGTAAAAAGTGGGCGTTGGACTTCGCCAGGGGTGCGTCTTGTCGCCTCTCCTTTTCATTACTTATATGGACTGGATGTTACAGCGCAGTCTTGGCGAAGAACATTTCGAATTGGGAGATCTGAGGATAAGTCATTTGCTCTTCGCTGATGATTTGGTCATCCTTGGGTCCTCTCAGACTGAACTTCAGCGCGCACTCGATCGGTTTGTAGCCGTTTGTGTTGAAGCTGAGATGAAAGTAAATGCGAACAAATCTGAAGTGATGGTCGTCTCTAGAACGCCTGTTCAATGCACTCTGCATGTTAGTGGAGTCCCATTGAAACAGGTGGAGAAGTTTAAGTATCTCGGGGTCTTATTCACGAGTGATGGAAGGAGCAATGCCGAGTTTTCCTGTAGGATTGGTCAGGCTGGATCGATTTTGAGACAGCTTGGTCATTCTGTTATCAGGAGGACTGAACTTGGTGTCAAAGCTAAGTTGTCAGTCTTTAATTCGGTGTTTGTTCCAACTCTTACCTATGGTCATGAGGTTTGGGTAATGACCGAAAGAATAAGATCGCGAATACAAGCTGCCGAAATGAGATTTCTCCGTAGTATTGCTGGTGTGACCCGTAGAGATCGCATCAGAAATACCAGAATACGTGAGGAACTCAATGTCGAGCAGCTACTTCTCCGGACGGAGCGATCCATGCTTCGGTGGTTTGGTCATGTTAAACGCATGTCCCCGACCAGGATTCCACGACGTGCTATGGAATCCGTACCATCGGGCAGGCGTCCCCTAGGTAGACCCAGGATGAGATGGTTAGATCAAATTCATAATCTCTCCTCTACCCGTATGGGGATTGCCCTTGATGATTTAGAGTCGATGGCGGAGGATCGAGAGCTATGGAGGGTCCACTTGAGCAACCTACACCCGCGACCCACTTAATGGACAAGCGGACCATTGAAAATGAATGAATGAATGAAAAAAGGAGATTGTTGTTTTTTTTGTTGTCCAAACTTAAAAAGTTTTTTTTTAATAAATGTATTCACTTAATCTGATAAATTTATGCAGCTCGTAAATTTATAAATTTCTGCGGTGCTTTAAATGAACACCCCTCGGAAATGTTATTGCGTAAACCGCGTAAATCTGGAATCAAACAAACAATTCATACGGGCTGTTTGACATTTGTGACTTGCGTAACTTTCCGCGGTTGGTTTCCGAGCCTAAATCGTCGCGGAAAATTATGAGGTCTGAGTAAACTATTCTCCATACAAAATCTGACAGTTCATTTACGAGGGTGTACATTTCTGCAGTTTACGGTCAAGTCGTCAAAAACTGCTAGTGCCAGGGACATGGCACTTCCCATACAAAAAAACCTTAAAAATCGTGTCTTATACATATACCTATCTCGAAAAGCGCCAAACCGATTATACTAAAATTTTCAGGCGATCATAGGTTGATATTGGACTGAGAGTGTTTTCCTGTGAAGATAAGTCAAAATTTAAAAAAGTTAGCGTGGCAAAAAAAACATATTTTAAATGCTATTTCTTGACACTCATAGGAGCTAAAGTTGTAAAATTGTATATATTGATGTGGATTATCCAAAAAAAAAACAACCGCTCGAAGTGTGGGTAGGATTGGAAAATGGGGCATGGCATCACCTTTACAACAAAGTTATTTAAAACACTATGTCTGATGAACATTGCTTGATTGAAACATTTTACAAAACCGGGCGGGATTGGACAAAGGGGATTGGCGCCTCTCATACAAAGAAATACAATTCAAGCGATATTCTTCGACGGTCATGGGAGGAGCCATAGTTTGTAAAATTTGGAACACTGATATGCATTATCCAGTATCCTCATAGACAAAAATATATCTAGACGATACAATTTCTGGGCACGAGCAAAGCCGGGCGGGTACAGCTAGTATAAATATATAAATATAAGACCAATAGGTCTGTCCCCCTATATGTATCTAGTACCTAGATACCTCATCAGTTAAAAGAAAAAAAAAAAAAAAAACATAATCTCAATCAAGCTTCAACAAAAACAAAGAATCTTTATCCGCTGCAAGGCCACTAACAGAAAGACAGGATAACTCCATCATACTTGCTAAAAAAAATGGCCATAAGTCCCAAACTAAACAATGCGGTATTGTAGTGTAGACCAGCAGAGTCTACAAGCACAATTTCCTTACGCGTAATCGCATCAAAGAAGCAGAATGAAATCATTTGAATACATTTACCGAGGATAAAGGCAAACCATGAATCTTATAGTCAGAATCGTATTCAGTAGGGAAGTAGGTACCTACGTATAGTCTCGGTTGGTCGTGCATATTTTAATTTTTTTTTTCTATCTACATCACAACAGATACATAAGTCTTCCCATGCAAACATTTCAACGCCACTTTAATCTGATTTCTTGAATTTTAGAACAGTGCAGTGTGGTGATGCAGTTTGCATTGTGAGTGGTGTGAAACTTGGTCGTACTTAGTTCCTTGCTGTTTAGTGTTGAAGATCCTGCTGCGATTACCCCCCTATCCTCCGCCTTTCTTTCTGTTGTGGCTTCGAATACTATCAAGAGATTTGTGCTGATGCTAATGCCATGGATGCTCACTTGTTGTGTGTGCATTAGTGGATATTATAATGTCTTTAGTGCTGGGATAAATGTGGCACACGAGCAGTCATTTTGATAGCACAGTTCTACGTGTACGGCTTGAGGTGCAACGCAGCGATGGTGATATAATGCAAATTTAAACAGTCTCCATTTAGGTAGATTAGTTGTTTTCCTGTTAGACAGCAGTGACGTATATGAGGCCTAATTTAATGTTTATTCATAACATAGGTATGGTATTACATTAACCGCCTCCAACAGGCCTCTATATTTTGAAATATGTTATTTTTTGATTTTTTATATCGTTAATGGCGTTTTCGATTGGGATTCTCAGATTCCTGTTTCAGATTTCGTCTGGCCAATCGAACAAAAAAAGTATACTGTGCTGTTTTTGTTGGTGTTGGTGGTGTAGCTGCCAAAATTTGTTTACCTTTTTTTGTCTTACGTACATTTTCAAATAATTATGAAAGAAATCACATAATAAATATTCCGATTACATACATCTACCACAAAATTGCAAACGCAATGCATTTTCTCCCTCACAAATAATAAATACTGCAACTGGAGAAATTGCTGGTATGAAGAAGACGAACCAGTATTAGGTATCCCAAGACGACGACGAGGACGATGAAGATGTGGCACTTCATGAATATGAAAATAACATATCTATTATTTTTTCCATATTTATCCATATTTTGGTTTCAATTATTTATTTTAATATGTTTTTTCACGAGCTCTAACTTTTTCGGCCAAAGACTTTTCGTAAATCGTAAACAAACAAACTCCAAATGTCAAATCATAAGTTTGTTGGTAAATCTCGAGCAACTCTTAGAAAAAAATCTAGATTCGCAAAAGTGCTCTCGAATCTGAAAAGATAGCTTTTGTACTGTGGCGAACAACAAACGAACTCAGCAACATTCTCCGTGGACACAGCCACAACAGTCGACAACTTCTACACCGCGTAACCATCTTGTTTGCAGCTGTCACTTGGACCTCTCTCTTCTTTCTTGACAGCGACAGCGAGCAGACGTCAGTTTTAAGTTTTTGTGAAGTAATAAAATTCTTCTTTTATTCCGTTACAGTACCAAATGAACGCAAAAAGTGATCTGGGGCAAGAAAAAGTGATTTTTTTTGCCAATCGAAATCGGCATAAGAGTTGGGGTTCCGAAATATATTTGGGCCTTTTTTAGGGTTCCACAGCTTAATAAGTTTGAGAACCGCTAGCTATACCTACCCTTCAGCCACGGCTTTAAACTTTCGATCTTCCATGCACCTACCATCACCTCATGCACATTGGCTTTAAATGTCTGTAAATTATACTGAGGAGGAAAAACAGAGCCGGGAAAGGCATTCCACATTCGTGTTGTACGGCTTATGAAAGAATCTCTATATATTTCAAAGTACGGCCGAATATAGACTGTATGTAAACTGATGGGCATTCCTAGCAAGGCGAGTATTGCGGTTGAATTTCTGAAGAGGCGGAATGCAGCTGGCAAATTTCGTTTGAGCACTGTTTGTTAAAAAAAACAATAAAACAGCGAGAGACACGTAACGTTACTGCGATGTTCAAGTGAATGAATACTGCCGGTCATTGAGGAGTTCCCGCGATTCAAGATATTTCATAAGCTGACGATTTATCAGCGTTTCCATGACCTTGGAAAGAATTGACGTAAGTGCTATGGGTCGGTAATTGGTGGGAGAAGAAGATTCGCCTTTTTTAGGGAAGGGCTGGACAAATGTTATTTTCCACCTTCTCGCGAAGAGTTCAGAAGAATAGGAGAGATGAAAAGCTTACGCAGTGGTTTTGCCAGGGTGGAAGAACACCTCCTCAGAATGATGGGGGAGATACAATCTGGACCAGCGGATTTATTTATGTTGAGATCATTGATGGTGGTTGGTTACCTTCACCACCATAAAAATGATTTGGAGGTTTATAACTTGGATATCGATATGATTGGGTTTTCTTCCACAATAGGCCGTTTCTCAGTCTTCCGAATTGTTTACTCAACAAACCCCTATCTTTATCTGAGAGCTTAGCTAGGTAGGTAATTGCTATTCTCATTTTTCGAAAAAACATCAGAGAGCATTTGTCGCTTTGATCTTCGGTATATCCTTTTGAAAGTGCCTTTTAAGGAATTTATGGATGAAAAGTTATTAGACAGGTGGTGGAATTAACATTCAGGTACAAGTACAATAAACACAGTCATGTTCGGCCATGTTCGGTCTCTTCAAGGGACCTATTTTAGTCTATCAAGCAGCACGTTTGCATATCATCTCCCGGTAGTCCAGCCAAATGGTTCGTCTAGAGTTTCAGGCGTTCAAAAATTAGCACAGACTTATATATTGTGTTCATTGCTAAGGAGACTCACTGTAATTGATGCAGTTGAGGGTTTTGCCTTTCGTGTGGATCGAGTACAATTAATCATTCCCTATTGATTCGACACCTCATATTGCTTTTTCTCAAGCTATTTCTGATTGTTTTAAATTGTGAAGACCTATTAGAAGGCTTAGGCTAGCTTATCCTTAGACAAACAATTTTGTATGTCATCGTCTATATTTACCCTGGATCTGGTAGCGAAATGTCGTCGTCGCCGTCATCGAATTTTTCGTATACATTCGAGTCTCGCATTCACCAAATTATTTCACATGTGCCTCCTAGAGCAGAGCTTTTGTTTATATAGAAAGTGTAGAGCAATACATGTAAGTGAGCATGGACATCTTTAATACGAGAGTTGGGAATATGGCTTATGGAGTCTTAGACACCCCATTTACATAAGTTGCAGACTTTCTAATATGTAGATTTTTGGCAGTGTTGCCATTTTTGATATTGGACACTCCATATGCTTTTGACATATATCACTATAGTTAAGAGACTTTGAGATACTAGTTCTGCAGAGTTTGTGGTACATTTTGGAGATGATCAGAGTCGTTCGATATTAAGTTCTCTTGCAACATCAAATCAAAATGTGGCGTCCTTTTTTCATATACGCATCATTTATCGTTGGACCGAGTCCATATTGGCGTCTCAATAGATTCGGGCAACCAGAAATATATTTCGGTCCGCTGCAAATTCAATCAGCCTAAGTCGATTTTCAGACGTAGTCTGGGTCTGTCCCACCCAGTTAGTCTCGATAAGAATTTTCATAAAATTCTATCTATGAATTTCGAAGTGCCCGTGTAAATATATTACTGTAGCAGCAACGTGGTTAAAACTGCAACCAGGCTAACAGATCTTTCTTCTTTCTTTAGGCGGCTCTACAGTTTGGGGTAAACCGAGGCCTCAGCTAACATGCCTCTCCAGTTAGCCCGGTCCTTAGCTAACTGCCTCCAGTTGCGCACTCCTAGTCGGTTGAGGTCGCCTTCGACTTGAGCGCGCCACTTAAGGCGAGGTCTTTCTCTACTGCGTTGTCCCTCCGGGTTAGACTCGAAGACTCTACAGAACGGAGCCATCTTAAACGGCTTACTCGCAGTTTTTTGACCAGGTCGATGTCGCTGTACAGCTCGTAATAGTTCGTCGTTGAATCTCCTTCTCCACAGCCCGTCAACGCAAACGGGACCGAAAATTATACGAAGAATCTTTCTTTCGAAGCGACCGAGGATATCTTCATCCCCTTTAGATAGAGTCCAACCTTCAGCGCCATAAAGCAGGACTGGAATGATTAAGGTCTTATACAGAATCTACTTAGTTGTTCGGGATATAGGGCTACTACTCAGTTGCCGCTTCTTGGGCTAAGAAGAAACACCGGTTGGCAAGTGTTATTCTTCGTTTAATTTCTTCTGAGATGTTGTTGTCAGAATTTATAGCTGAGCTGAGGTAGACAAAGTCCCTTACTACCTCAAAGTTGTAACTGTCGATCGTGACGTTTTGTCCGATTCTATACGATTTTAGATGTCCCTTCTTGTTGACAGCATATACTTACTTTTGTCCTCGTTGACCGCTAGACCCATTTTAGCCACATCCTTTGCTATACTACCAAACGCACCAGTGACAGCTCGCTGTGTTCTACCAATTCAATATCATCGGCGTATGCAAGTAATTGGACGGACTTTTGAAAGATCGTGCCTTGTGTGTTGGACTGTGAGTTTCGGACGATTCTTTCAAGTATGATGTTGAAAAAGTCGCATGACAGCGCGTCACCTTGTCTAAATCCTCGTTTGACATCAAATGTTTCGGTGAGGTCGCTACCGACTTTGATGCAGCAGCGAGCTTTCTCCATCGTCATCCTACACAATCGAACGAGTTTTGCAGGGATGCCAAAGCTAGACATGGCTCTGTATAGCTCGTCTCTATAGATGCTGTCGTACGCGGCTTTGAAATCGATGAAAAGATGGTGGGTGTCAATTTGAACTTCTTGGGTTTTTTCCAGGATCTGCCTAAGTGTGAAAATTTGATCGACGGTGGACTTTCCTGGCCTAAAACCGCACTGATAGGGGCCAATCAGGTTATTTCTGCGATGTTAAGGTGACTGATACCTCTGTAGTTGGCGCAGTGTCTCCTTTCTTTCAAGCTAAGAGAGTCTGGATTATAATCATCCAAACCGTATGGACATTCCTCCGTTGAAACCCTGTAAGGTATAGTGTGTTGTGTTGCGCTGAGATGGAGAAAGTGACAAAAACCTACCTACACCCATTTTTATGTTTTTGGAGGAGATTCACTACCTAAAGCGAATGGGAGAACAATAAAGTTATATAAGAAGAGGTAGAGGAGAGAGCTCTCTATATCGACGGTACTAAGGTGGATATCGGCACAGTCGCCGGTATCTTCAGTGCAACACTTGGCCTGCGAGAATCATTTCGAATCAAAGATGATTGCAGTTTGTTTCAAGCGCAAATGGCTGCTATAACCTTAGCGGCAAAATACCTAAAGTGACGGCACATTGCTCATAAACAAATCATTTTATTTATAGCCAAGCGGCCATAAAAGCGATGGAATCAGTCGTGGTGAAGTCGAGGGCAGTAACCCATTGCAAAAAATACTTGAACGGATGAGCTTGCAAAAAACGGAAATGCACGCATTCTTGTCCCTAGAATCTATAGGAAACCCGCAAAACACGCTTGCAAGGAAGATTGACATTGAATCCTGGAGCAGAATAAACCTACGTTGGATCAGTCTTAATCCCTGCAGGCACACAAAATAATTATGGCCAGAGGTGAGCAAAAAGAGATCCAAATTCGTGATCGGACTGAGCCTCACAGATTATGCGCATATTTACGAGGGTAATTTCTATACACTGTGCGATAGGCGTACATGCGGAAGGGCTGGCCATACTGCATAACGATTTCTGCAGAAGCTGTAGGGAAGTTGAAAAAAAAAAGAATCTGTTCGCCACATACCTTGGAATTCTTAACAGCTACTTCCTTCATAAACTTTAGGATGTAGAGAAGGTGGATCTTAAATAACTCCCGAGATTCCTACTCAAACCAGGGTGGTTCATCGGGTTTCATCGTGGATTGACTAAATTGATTGATGTTGGGAGGAAATGGCAACTGCCAGGAATTCGACAACATGCATAAAATTTAATTGACCATGTGGTCTTTTAACTCGCTGCACTCATACTCCCATATAGTACGAGCATCATTCTAGGAGCACTAATTTGTATTTCCTTTTTGTTTTTTTTTTGGTTGAATCCTTTGAAAGGTTCCCACTCTATTGGGTCGTACTGTGGTTTATGTATGTAATGTACTCGTATATTGTACAATCAAATTTGACAAATGGAACAAGGTGTGGTTATAGGTAAGGGGTATGTTTGGTCTCGTAGTTGATTACTTGTCTCTGACGATCATTTTCTATTATTCGGCGATGATACTGAATCGCACTCACGACAAATTTAACGAAAATAAACCTATACGGCGTGTAGTCCGTGTAGGTGTAATCCTTCGGGGAGATGGTTGATGCCATCAACATGCACAATGACGGAATCTGTAAGCAGGACATAGAGAGAACCCAATCCATAGCGAGTTTGGATTTTGTAGCAGGAGTTAACAACAAGCATACATGGTTGCACTTCTAATTTTTCAGCTTTAGCTTGTCCGGTATTCCCCCAGGTTTTGTACCAGGTCTTATGCTGGTTTGTGTTTTGCTCATTTTTTTGTGGCGCTTTTGGTGCAGCATGTGCGGTTGTCAACATACATTCGTTAGCTATAGTTGCATCGCCGTAGCTGTTACAGAACACTATGTTATGCACACACGTTCACTTGAGATGCAAATGTAATCTTTGGCTCTGGTTTTGCCACCCACTCTCCAAAAAGTGGAGTGTCGGGCAAATGAGGAGCCGATGGTGTGCAATACATCTAGCAAAGTATCAGGTGCTCCCTAAACCCAGTATTGTCTGGTGCAAATATGTGATGTCGAAAAGGTGGTGGGTGGAAATTTGCTTTTTGCCGTCCCCATCATGGTCTTTTATGCTCAAACTTTGCTCCTTCGGATGAGACCTTGTATTAGGATGCCATATCGTGTGTTTTAACTTTTAATGTTTCCAGGTCAATGGGTTTTTTAAAGTCTCATGTTGCATATCTCTTAACTGAACTTGTGCCACGAACTTGTACTAGGATAGGAAGATACTTGTATCCTTGTCGAACAAGTGTGTGCATATGTATTGTAGAAATATTATTTTGTTCTTGGTATGGTATATAAGCAGAGCTGGTTGTGAGTATGGAAATGGAAATTCATGTGTACCATGCTCATAGAAATGGTTGATTAATTATTTAAGGTTGAAATAGTTGTACGAAGGTTGTGTAAGTTTGGCAGCTTGAGTGCATGTCTGAAGGTGTACCCTTGTTGAAAAACTTCTTCTTCTGCAGGTATACAAGAAATGGGGAACTGTTTGAATATTTCAAAGATAATTCTTCTATTTGTGTCGGAAGTTTTTATGGGAATGTGCGGGAGATAAGTTGGATCCAATTCATGTCTTGAAGAACGAAAGTCGGTTTATGTATGAGCTAGTTAGGAGTAACTTCTACAAACTCTTTTATTTATTTTTTCTACGATCATTGCCGTGCGCTGTTAAACAAAATAAATCTCAGTAATATGTATCTTTTGAGCTGAGAAATGGATAGGTTATTGCCTCTATGTACTGTCAGCTAATCAGATCTAAAGGTAAACAAATGAAAGCAAAAAAGCCAAAATCTACCAAAGCAAAATATTAAATCAAAGTCTAGAAGTTGAAGTTAAAATAATTCACAGTCAACACAGGGAGTCAAATGAATAAAATAAATTGAATCAAACATAATTAATCAAAAAGCAAAATACCACGGTGCATGCTGTTCATAAGTGGATAAAACTCAAATACTCTATAGATACTGGTCGGAGGAGTATTTGTGTCCATTTGTTCTAATTGTCCTAGCCATCTTAAGGTTTCGTCAAACAGAACGCGTTATTAACGTCGCGGTGAGATTATTCTACGCGGCGTTAAGATTATTTTGACGCGACGTTCTCAACGCCGCGATAGACGACGTCAAACAGATAGGTACCTAGCTATCATCAAAATCTCAAAATGTCAACCAGCTTGGATGACGAATTTTTGAATTTATTTGCCGTGCTACGAAATTCAAAAAAAAAAAAAAAAAAAAAAAAAAAACAAGTAAAAGTAAAAGTGTTCTCATCGGCCTGGCCGATGCTTTGATACCCTCCACTGTATGTGTACTGTATAGGTACACGCATGTGTCTAATAGTGGTTTTGTATGGAAGGTACCAGAACTACTTGACCGACATAGCCCATTTTCAATACCAACCTGACGACGATAAAAAGAAATCTTCTCACAAAATTTCATTCGCCTATGTCGATTCGTTTGGACGCTATTGTGTTTTCAACTGACAGACGGACAGACAGACAGACGGACATGGCTAAATCGATTCAGAATGTGATCCTGATTCAGAATATATATACTTTATAGGGTCTCCGGTGAATCCTTCTTGACGTTACAAACGTAATGACAAAGTGAATATACCTTCCTGTGGAGGGTATATAAAAAAATATTGGTGCACGACATAAAAATATTAATAAATAAAATAATAGTTTAAAAAACTAAAAAAACGCTTTTATAAGTAGGTACTGCACTAAAAGCAAAAAAATAAAAATTAACCAATCTATTTTTAAGATTTATCCTGGAAGGGGCTTAGTGTAAGCTATGTTTGTGTAATTTACACTCAAATAATACAATACATAACTACAAACATGGCTTACACTACACCCCTTCCAGGATAAATCTTAAAAATAGATTGGTTAATTTTTATTTTTTTGCTTTTAGTGCAGTAGGTACCTACTTATAAAAGCGTTTTTTTAGTTTTTTAAACTACATATTATTTTATTTTTTGCTTTTTAGTGCAGTTTAATATCTATCTACACTACATAACTACTTACAAAAGATTTTTTTTACAATATATTAGTTTATTGTATTGTCATCAAAACTGAAACATCAGCATGCAAAATTTCAAAGTCGTAAGTCAATGTACTGTGCATATAGGTATGTATTTCACATAAATGAAAATTCGCGGCAGGTATGGTTTGATTGATACTACTACGCGTACCTACCTATACGCTGTCCATAGCTGCAGATCTCAAATATAAGTATGTACGATTGTGCATGTGCATACCTACATATTTACGCATCACAAACTCCTATATACGTACATATGTACATAGTTTGTTTTATCCAAATCCATTCCCTACATCAAATTCAACTGCGCCATACATATGTATGAGCATACATTCTGAATGCCCGCCGCAGTGACAATTCTATTTTTAGAACGCAAATAAAACTACCCTTTCTAAGCACAACTGCAATCAAGAAAGCAATTTTTTTCGCATTTGGCCGAATAAGATCTATTTTCTATTTATTATATCTTGCCCTCTGGATGGACTAGAAAGATGAATGTTAGCTCAAAATACTCGGTGAAGTATTGCCTAACAATTAAAAAGATTCTTTGAGTTGACCTACATATATTTATGAGTATTATGGCAAGTTGAGCGTAGTAAGGTAAAAATAGAAATGTTTGCACCCCCTTTCTTCAGCCCTTATAGGACGAAACGGTACAAAGTATCAATTAGGTATGTAATAGTTATGACTTATCTATTGACATATAAAGTTTCAAGTTAATACGGCTAATGGATCATGCGTTATGAAAAAGCCTCCCTCAAAGAGACAGGGGAAGTCAAAATCCAAAAATTCTTTCTAAATATTGCATTGTCTTCACAACCCAACCAGCATGGAAAATTTCAAAGTTCTAAGTTTAGAGAAAGTGGTTCAAATTTGACTTGCAAGATTTTGACACAACAAATTTTTCACGAAGTTAAGTAAAAGCCTTTAAAAAAAGAGAGAAATGTCGGAGAATGGGTTCTTAATTCTTTTGCAATTATCTCCCATATCTCACCCTTTAAAACAGGTTTTATACATTTCATTACCCATATCACCATTTGGCACTACAAAGACTCTTAAGCCTCCGCGTCAAAGAAATAATCTGCAATTTTTCACAAAGGCTCGTTTGAACGCGCTCTATTTGACGGAGCATAGTTCGGGAGCTAGCGTAATTGTTCGTTGTCTAAGATGCGAAATCTTAGATTTTTTTTTGTTGTTGCAATAATATTGATACATATTTTATAAAATTGAAACCTGTCACCTAAATAGTGGGACAATGTACTTCTGCAGTAGTTGTAAAACCGCCAAAAATGGTCTAAATTGGAAGCGATAGTCAGGTGAAACCTTTTACCCGGCTTCTAATATAATGACATTTTTGTTATAAGTTTTGTTTATTTATTTCTTCAATCGTTTCTCCATTCCGTCTATGGTCTAGTCTATCTATGGTATGGACTTATTGTATTTGGGACCCCTACGTTATCCCCTTATTGGACATCTCTAATTTTTTTCTTCACATTTTCCAAAATCTCCCGGGACAAAATCTCCCACAAGCAAACTAAACCTTGCATATACCCAACCTTGAACCTACTCCAAATCCTACAGTGACCCCAAGCAAAGGGGTTGCCAGGGTGCGTTTCCCACTTTTTAACACCATTTTTATGTGTCACCAAATCTAAAAATTGGGGATTTTCTCTTAAGGTCTTTTGCAGTAAGGAATTTGCACAGGGGATTTTGGAAAGGGGATTTTGGAAAAGGATATTTCATCAGCAACCCTTTATCCTTTATATTTGCGTGTTGTGTGAAATGGTAATCAACAAGCAACAATATTGAATTGAATTTCCGATTTCCGAAGTCCCTTCCCTTTTTCTGTAATTTTTTATGGAGAATTTTTGGCGGAAGGCTTTACGGATAAATGGTTCTTAAGTTATACGAACAAAAAGCTAGACAGACTTTTTTGCATTTATAAAGTAAAAGTAGGAGATACCTACGGACAATATCTACTCTCGTCCCGGTTCGCGTGTAATAATACCCGTTAGTAACCTATATTGATTTTCGTTTCCGTCACGGCTATATTAAGATAGGGATTACAAGGATTTGCAAGAGTACAAAAATAATGAAGATGGACAATCTAAAATATCAACCAGCCAGGATCTACAGTATAGCTGAGAGCGACTATTTTTCAAACTAGTTACATAATATTTAACACAAAATTAACAAAGTGTTTCAGGTCCTGTGAATTGATATAATTTCCAAGATTGAAAAATACCAGTACCGGATAAAATATCCTTGCCTGTTGCATAATTCGCTCAACCTCTTCATTTCAATCAAGCATTCATTTCACCCACACAATTACAGGAATAGTTTTCCACAAACCCTACTTGCATCCTATTTTCTCTCACTAGAGATTATGGATGGGTTGGGGGCTGTAAATGCGAGCTATTCGTATAACCTACCTACGTTGTCTTCTCCCATTTTATATTAACATTTTCTACCCGCAAAGCCAGCAATTTTGCTCGGATACAATGCGAACATCCATCTTGAATTTTTAATTATTCTAAAAGCAACAACCTGAGACCAATGAGATTATTCACAATGTCTTTTGTGGCAGCGACATGGATTTTTTTCCTCCTACTTTTCTCGTTCATTTAGGTTATGGGTGTTCCACTTGCACATTCAAAAGCATAGTGTTTTCCTTTTCAAATTAACGTTTTGAAACTAGAGGAGGAAAAAAAAAATTCAAAAATTAAATAAGCAAAGAAAAATGTGCATTTAATGGAATGAAATTGTACAACTGTTAGGTAGAGTGCGGTCCTTTTAGCGGTCTTGGCTTAAGTCGATGGAAAATATGTATTTTATTTTACATAAATTTAAATAAAAAATGGAATAAAATATAAGTACATATATAAATACATAGGTACAAAAAGACGTTTAAAAAACACAAGATTTCATTTATTTATCTAATGTGTTTTAAATGTATTTAATTATAAGTGTGTATACCAAATATGTTTTGAGCGCTCTAAGATTTTATTTATTTATACAGGGTGTCCGCCGGGAAGGTATAGTCCTTTATTTTGCCGCCATTTTGGTAAACATTAGTCTTGACAGTTTATATTCGGCAGTCGTGAAGTAGACACGTGGCAAATTTATTATGGAAAAATATTCGACAAACCAACGTCTTTTAATCGTTAAAACATTTTATCACAATCAATCATCGATTACTGTGACGATGAGAAAGTTACGTGAAATTTTTGGGAGAAACAACGTGCCAATAAAACGCACTATTTGTCGTGTAGTGAATGATTTCGAAGAAAGAGGGTCTGTAGGTGATAAGCCCAAGCATGGACCACAGCGTACTGCAAGATCGGATGAAAATATTACTGCTGCTCAAGGAAGTGTGCAATTTGGTCAGGAGGATGAATCATTGGACCTTATACTTCTTTTAAAATGAAAACGGCGTAACGGTAACTGTGAATGGGGAGCGATATCACGATATGATTGAAAACATTTTAACGACACAACTTCATGCTTTGGGCTTGATTAACATGTGGTATCAACAAGACGGTGCCACATCGCATACAGCCAGAATTACAATGGAATTACTGTGAGACCTCTTTTCACATCAAGTTATTTCAAGAAATGGTGATGTTGATTGGCCTCCACGGTTGCCTGATTTGACTGCTCCGGACTTCTTTTTGTGGGGATATCTGAAAAGCAATGTTTATGCAAACAAACCAGAAACGCTTGAGCAACTCAAACAAAATATTCGTGATGAAATTAATGAAATACCGCGTGAAATGTGTGAGATTGTAATGAAAAATGCGCTCAAAAGGACTCGCATTTGTGAGACTAACAGAGGCGGACATTTACCTGATATTGTATTCCATACATAATTGCCGACAGTAAATAAAACATTTATCAATATAGGATCCATTCTCTTTCATTTAATCAAAAATTATAAACAAACAAAGTAGTATACCTTCCCTGCGGACACCCTGTATTTAGATATACTAGGTAACTTTACAAAAAATCACCCCTATTGCCGTTGGCGTTTGTCGTATAGGTACGACTTATGTTTCCTGTCGTTAACAACAATGTTTAGATTTTTTTTTGAACTTTTGTTAACAATTTTATTTCCTTTTCTATGTATTCACCATCATTTAAATTCATTTGTCTATTTGATTTGCATTTCACACACATAGAGACGCAATCTGTATTGCTATTTCTTGATCAAATTAAATGGGATTTGGATTCAATGTAGCTCAGCTTCAAGGCGGAACAGAAAGCTGATTGAAATGTTAAATTATTCAATGGAGTATTACCTAAAAATAATTTTAAAATTGTTTGTATTTAATAGGTTTTGCGAATGTAAAGACAAGTTGAAGGAAGTAAAGTAAAGGAAGTAAAAGCGTTAACCAAAAGGACACAACTTTCACGAAAATATTTGCGGTAATGTCACTTAAGCAGGTATGTACCTACATATATACGGTTTCCTTATTTCAATATTCACAAAGGAAATGACGGCTTTTTGATTAAAAAAATTTGGTCAAATCGGAAGAGCAATGTCAGTTCAGACAATATACCATCAAACTGTCGCATCAATGTTCTGGGTTTCGCCCAACCATCAGAAAAAAAATTAGTTTGACGCCTGCAAGCTAACTCACCTAAACAAAAGTCAGAAAGGCCACAGTCGTTCAAATTGTCCCATTTTGGCAGATCCTGTGAAACTCGCAAGAAGTCAAAATCAATACCCATCGATTTTAGGACCGCTTAAATAATAACAGCATTTGTAGAGATGAGCCATACAGAGCCATGTTTAGCTTTTGCCTCCTGTGCACATAGACGATCACTGCTGAATCAATCTAGCAGTGTATATCTAGTCTAGGCTCTGCTACAAATCTAAAATCAAACTCTCGTTGATCGCTGTTTCTTTGCGCCAATTCAATTGACCAGTAGAGCCTTATCCGAACAACAAAGGAAATCTGTGTGCGACCCTGATCCTATCAATTCTGCTGTACGGCACTGAAGCTTGGGCTCTATCTAAACAAAGTGGATGAATATAATCGTTGGTCGCTTCTAGAGAAAGATTTCTAATAAAATGTTCTGTTCCGTTTGCCCTGACAGGCTTTGGAGAAATATTTTGACAACGAACTATGTACATATAATATCTTCGAGCTATACATAGAGTTGTACATCGACAAAGTCAAAAATTATAAAGTCATTCGTCTATAAATGCTCCGTCAAATAGAGCGCGTTTTAACGCCGCGTTCCACCATCGCATCGCGTTGTTATATACCGCAATACATTATCATCGCCTTCAAACGTGGCGGTGAAAAGCGCTCTTGTGAAAAATTAAAGATTATTTCTCTGACTCGGAGCGGTGCAGAGGGTAATTTTTGTAGTGTCAAATGGAAGAATCAATCGAATTTGAACGAAATTACATACAAATGTCTCTAGCGATTTATGATGAAATGTGTAAAAACATTGTTCTAAAGGGTGAAGATAATTATAATGACCAATGTATTCTGATTCTCTCTTTTTATTTATGTCGTTCACCCAAATTCTTTTTCTTTATCGAAAATTTCATGGCACGGCAAATAAAATCAAATATTCGTCATCCGAGCTCCTTGACATTTTGAGAGAATCTGTTTGACGTCGTCTAACGCGGCGTTAAGAACGTCGCGTCAAAATAATCTGACCGCCGCGTAAAATAATCACAGCGCGGCGTTAATAACGCGTTCTGTTTGACGCAGCCTTTAGACAACGAAAAATTACGCTAGCTCCCGAACAGGTTTCGTCAAACGCCGCGTTCCACCGTCGCATTGTATAATATACAGGAATACATATCAATATTATCTGTCACACAGAGCGCGTTTTTAACGCCGCGTTAAACTCACTGCCGCCTTCAAACGCGGCCTGCGCGGCGGTTAAAAGAGCTCTTGTGAAAAATTAAAGATTATTTCTCTGACGCGGAGCGGTGCGGTCAAATAGAAGAATCAATCGAATTTGAACGAAATTACATAGGTACAAATGTCTTTATTTTTTATGAAATGTATAAAAACATTGTTTTAAAGGATGAAAAGAATTGAATGACCAATGTATTCTCCGACTTATTCTCTCTTTTTATTTATGCCGTGCACCCAAATTCTTTTTCTTTTTCGAAAATTTCGTGGCACGGCAAATAAAATCAAATATTCGTCATCCGGATCCGAGCTCCTTGACATTTTGAGAGAATTTTATGATAGCTATCTGTTTGACGTCGTCTAACGAGGCGTTAAGAGCGTCGCGTCAAAATAATCTTGCAGCGCGCCGCGTAAAATAATCACACCGCGGCGTTAATAACGCGTTCTGTTTGACGAAACCTACATTTGAGTAATTTTGACGTCGATTTGAATTATTACGAATGACTACTACTCATGTTTATCGTACCTAAATTTATCTACAAGAAATCGAAAATACAACAATCAACCAAACGTTTTGTGTAATACAATACAAACTGTTACTGCCCTCTCTTGAATTTTAGGAAGACTTAAACTAACATTAGATAACAAAAATCTAAGAATGCGCCTTTCGGGTGAAACAGACTAGGTAATATTGTCTGATAAAGCAAAAGTAATTGCTTGCTTTCTATTGCCATTCTGTAATACTTTGAGGGACTCCTACCAACAAATTCGCGTACAACAGACAACAAGTCAGTTTAGCCTTCAAAGACAAAACCATTCAAAGCCACCCCATGTACACATCTTTACAAAGCAGCTCAAACCACTTCGCCTGAAATAATGGCAAACGAGACAAACGAAATCGAAAAGCAAAACATTGCCTATTACGAGTATGTATATGTGTATGAAACAATCCACGGCTGCCAAGGAGCGTGTAATTTGCAACAACAAAGGATACGGTTCAGCAATTGAATGAGGAGTACGCTTGGAATACTTTTGCGAATTGTATGCCTACGCCAATTGAATACCTTTCTGCTCTAAGTCAAATCGTTTTAAGGATCGTTTGTTTTCTAATCCATGTGACAGACTTTTGTTGTCGCAAGTTGAGGCGCAAAAATCAAGGACCTTGCTTTCATAGTGCGTTGTCAACGTCGCCACTGGGTGACTGGGGAGAAAAGATAAGGGATAGGATAAAAACGATTCAAAAGAGTGGAAACACAATTTCAGGTACTTGTCACCGTTGTTTCGATGAATCCTTTTGTGTCCCCTTCTCAGTACGTTTATGTAATCAAACGCAGGTGTCTCCAGCGCGAACGTGTTTTCGGCGGGCACAAGAAGTGTTCTCTAGTTTAAGTCCGTCTGTCGGATCGGTAGCAATAATTGGCTTTCTATATTCTTAGCAAGGAGTCCAATCTGTTCAATCGGAGTGCATGCCGGGAAAATATCAGACAGCGTAAAGTGAGATGGATTCCAGTATAAGTTGAATTTGAATCCCTCGATACAGTGCAGCTATTTAGTAGGGACTCCATTATACATAAGAACATCGCGGTGTGACCAAGAGTTACAGAATTAACATATGTTTCTTGTATAATTAAGACAGAGTGATTCCAATGAAGAAATTACCCCTTCTAGCTTCAACATACTCTATCTATGGAGTGATGGTAAAGGCGCCAAATAAATTAGTGCATTCGAAAGGTGGCATCTATCAGTTTGTTGGAGCTTGATTGGTAGGTAAGGCGACAAATATATTGTTGATATTTTTGATCCACGAATTTTGACGTTTAGTTGGATATAAGTTTGGAACTTGTTACTTCTACCGTGTTGCTTGTTGATGCTTTGACCTTTTTTACGGCGACGACAAGTTGTTTTGGAAGCGATTTATCATTTCGGGTATTTTTATTTTTAAGGGGATTTCAAATCCTGGAGCACTCAGACGAATCTCGGTCCATTGTACTACTAAGCAGAAACCCCTTTTTTGGTGTACTCTGATATTATTCGTTTCTCTTATGGTCGGTGGCAGAGTATTGCTGTCCTAAGCCGGGGCTCGAACCAACGCCGCTCGGGTCACAAGCAATGACTCTAACCACTACACCATGGCCAGGCCACCGCCAAAAATTTCGGGTATTGTTGGATGTTGTACGAACTTATTACCCAATGACTTAGGCTATAACGAAACCTCGCTAGAGGAGACTTGTCATGTCTTTTTATATTATTATTAATTTTTTCAGTGTGTAGTTGGGTACCTACGTAGGTAGGTATGTATTTGATTGAGATAATTTTGTGTAAGTGAGAAGTATAGCGACGTAGAAATTTCGCATCGAATTATAGACTCTTTTAAGCTAGTTTCAAAAATTCCAAACAATTCCCAAATACAGGCAATAAATCATACGATTGATGTAGTCCTAATATCCTGATGAAATCAAAAGTGAACATTTTTTTTATGTTTTTAAAACTCCTCTGCCCATTTGGCTGACAGTCTAACACTGCGACCTAAAACTATCTATTGTATCGAAAACAGATGGAATTATTCTAACAGACGGATGACCTTCCTAGTGAAGGCCAATATATCCTTAGTGGCGGAGTTCCTAAGCTCTGCTGATGGTGGACGTGTCTCCCTGTTAAAGACACGTTTTCTTAAGCAATGAAGTGCCGGGCAATCACAGAGAATGTGCTCGGAGGATTCTTCATCCTCAAGGCAGTACCTGCATTCTGTCTCCACAAGTTCATTTTATTAAGATGATATCTCAAGCCACAATAGCCTGATGTGAGAAAGTCCACGTAAGAGTAAGGTTTGGTGCCATGAAATAAAGTCTTATGTAAAAAGGTTCAAAACGTAATTTTTGACTTTATTGCACTTCTGAAATTGCAATAAAGTCCAAAACGATTTTTGGATTATTGCACTTTTGAAAATGAAATAAAGTCCAAAAATCGCTTGGACTTTATTGCAATTTCAGAAGTGCAATAAAGTCCAAAATTACGTTTTGGAGCCTTTTGCATAAGACTTTATGCCACCGCCCAATTGACTCTGCAATAAGGTTCTGGTTCATAGAAAGTGGATTAAGAGCCTTCCCTAGCTATTATGGTCCGCCGATTCGTTGCCCGCAATACCTTGATGGCCAGATACCCATCCAAGTTTCAACTTTTTGTGTTTGGATAGGGCTTGCAAAGTATCGTATATCAGCATTTTAGTGTTTTTGAGTCCATTGTAATGGATGATAAAGCTTTGTAAGGCCGCCTTCCTATCAGAGAAGATTTGTATTATGGCGGCTCTGATTGCCTTTTTGGGATTTAAAACATCGCAGATCTCAATAGCTTGGATTTCTACCTTAAAAAACCGTGAGGCACATTCCCACATCGAGAATTTGGTGTTGGGTCCAAAGACACCAGCACCAACTCCAGACTCCATTTTCGATCCGTCGGTGTACCAAACCATACTTTTTGGATGTCGGAACACCATTGGCCCATTTGGTACTGTCCAGTATTTCTACCTCAAATAATTTCCCAAAACTGTATTCCCTAACCATAATGTCGGGGATCGAACAAAACACGTCACTGTTTGGGATTGAGTTAATCATTTTCAGGTCCCCGAATTTGTATATCTGATGAGTTGTTCTCGCCAGACCCAATATGCTTACGCAATTTCACAGAAACGTCAGCATTTTATAGATACAACCTAATCAGAGTCATTAATCGTGTTTTTATTTTCTGAAACCTCGTCAGACAGTAGTTGCCGGTTGAGGCACTTTTCACATGTTCAATAAAACAACAACCTGCTGGCCACTGCTGGCTTCAACTCTTGATTTTTTCTCCAGCGGCCTTAGAAAGCAGTTGGTGGCATGGACACACTATCATGGGTATGACTTTCATTCTCATTAACTGCTTGAAAAACAAACGAAATGTTGCGGGGGATAGGTTTTATACCTAGTTTATTATGGGAACATTTTATTATAGTATAGAGTATAATTAGTTTAATTTGCTGACACAACGCTCGCGATAAAAAGAGTTTATTTTTAAATTTTGTACACCAATAATCATCTTTAGTCTGGCGGCTAACACAAAGACTCCACACGTTCCAATATGCTCATACCAAATAAACAAATTTAGTTGTCAGAATATCGTTAAGTGTATGGTTAAATGCTAATGTTGAGAAAGGCATGTTTATCTTGGCCATTAGCTAAATAAATCCATACTTATGTCATTTTCAAGAGGAGTGCTACCTATACAATTAAAATGAGAGTAGGTATCAACAATTATTGTAGGTAGTAGTAAATTTAAATACTCTGCATCTGCTCTGCCTGTATAGATTAATTGTATCAATTAAATAATTTTGTTAAATTGTAACATGATTCCTTATTTTATTGGTTGGGATAAAGCACTGCAATGGGTTTTTGAGCCTGTTATACGCAAAATCATTCAAATATACACTAAATTTAGTGTATATTTGAATAATAAAATATTCCATTTCTAAACACAGTAAAAAAACAAAAAAGGATTTTTTTCTGTGCAAGTGCAACCATTTTTTCGGTAGAGCATGTGCTCTTTTTCTTAATCGAAAAAGTGATAGGTACTATAATATATCTAGGTACGTATCTAGTCGGCGCAGTAGCGCAGTGGTTAGTGTGTTGGACTACTGTGCGAGGGATCCCAGCTTCGATTTCCGGAAAAACCCAAATTACATCTTAAAGTTTTTTCTACTGCGCCACCTCTCGCGAACGTCTGACAAACATCCGAGAGTATGCCTGTCATGAAACAGCTTCTCAATTGAGCCGTTCGGACTCGGCATAAAATTGTAGGTCCCTTCCATTCGTCCCAAAAATAGAAACTCACACAAAACGAATGGTTGCGAGAAGCTAGGCCTTGGGTGTCACGCCTGTTGCGCCACCTATTTATTTATTTTATTTACGTATCTAGTATTTCAACAAAATTACAACATATCTTGCACTCTTTTCTTTTCTACATCAGAAAGGTATCATTGGTAGATTATTCAAAGCAATACCTATTATAAATCTCAACTAAAAATGCAAAATGCAATGCAATGTCTAAATTGTAACCAATGTTCGAATGAATCTAGTTTTATATAAATGAGTTCATACTACTTAAATGCATGCCATTTCATAGCTGTCCAACAAAAGATACACCAAATTCTTTGTTATGTGTTAAATGGTTGATGTCGCGGCAAATGTAGTTTTAAGAATTGCCGATGACTTTAATTAAGAATATTATTTTGGTTTAGGTACATTTTAAATTACTTTTTAAAGCTTAGTTTTTTTTTTCGACTACAAACAATAGTTTAATATGATGGCTTATACACTTATTTTATTTCGCTTTCATTCTGAAAGTTCAGAAATGGAGACAACAGGCTGGATTCATTATTATGATATTTTATATATCTATGTGACTTTTTTTTGTAAATGTACATAGATACAAAATAAACAACGTTCCATGAAATCGGCAGAAAGTACCTATGTTCACATATTCATTTGATGTTTCAGTAGTTTTTCTATTTTGTTACATTTGCAAATAACTGGGGCCACCGCCACATCAAAGAAAATTACCTATTCAAAAAATTAACAGGGTGTCCCAGTTAAGCGGTATAATCCTTTAAGGGAAGATTCTTGAAGTACTGCTAAACAAAATTGTGTGGCAGGGGGGGGGTCTATTCTCACCCTATTTACAGTTATAGCCCCTCAAATTGGGCGACCTCGAATTTCGAGGTGTTACCACTTAAAACGCTATAACTTCCAAATTATTATAGGTCCATAAATTGTTTTGTACATTTTGAAGACAAATTTGAAAATATTTTCATTCATTTTTTTACTTAAAATGCTTTTTCTCTAAATTTGTACTTAATAAATTTGAATTTCTTATGAAATATTTACCCTTGAATAATTTCCTAAAAACTACACTGGTCGGCATAAGTATTTTGACAAAACTAAAGTTAATTCTACTCATAATTTGAACTTACTTCATGTAAATTTTAGTATCAATGGAAAGGTCATTTAAATTCCGTTTGAATGATACAAAACTTTCCTTAACCCATTAAGTACCCATTGGAAATTTGGAACTTTTGTAAAAGTCTACTTTTTTGACTTATTTCCTCGGTTTTGATGCAAAAAGTTTCTTCAAACAATTCTAATAGCGACAGCAAACAAATTTTTTTTAAAAATCTCTTCGCTAATATTTTTTATGATTTTTTGAATGGGATGATCTCAGAAAAATTTTGTATGAAAAGGAGGAAAAAGTGGCAAAAAAAGTTATTTTTAGCAATTTTCAAAAAATCTTAAAAAATATTAGCGAAGAGATTTTTGAAAATTTTTGTTTGCTGCCACTATAGAATTGTTTGAAGAAACTTTTTGCATTAAAACATTTATTTTTGGACCGAGGAAAAAAAGTAAAAAAAGTAGACCTTGACAAAAATTCTAAATTCTAAAATTTTTTAATTAACTTTAGTTTTGTCAAAATACTTATGCCGACCAGTGTATGTTAAGCAACTTTTTTACGTACGATCAACAGAAGTTGTAGTAAAAGCCATTTTTTGTCAGATAAAAATTGCCAAACAAAATTAAGTCAGAATAATAAACTGAGGTATCTACCTATGAGCAGCGGTTGACAGTTAATTGTAGAATATGAAAAAAAGCTTAACATTGGTAAGTGGATCTATGTTTTATGAAACCAAAAAATTAAGATTTACGGGCCATTTTGAGTTGGCCCGGGGCCAAGGGCCAAAATACAAAACAGTGTGCCAAATGGCCCGATCGTGCACATTGTGGCAACGCTGCCTCTAATACCTTTTTTCCACTTTTAAAGCCCAGTACCTATCCTGCTCGCGCTAAATTTTAACGACCGCACTTCTCTCCACAGCACAGATAGAGACAGCTCGCTAAATTCGTAGTAGGATATGCATAGATCGGACACGCACCCTTTTGATATTGCCACATGTATTTTGATTTTTGTTAGTTTTTCACATTTTTCCTACTCACTTAAGGACCATTCACATGAGAGGGACTAACTACCTGCGAACGAACGAATATTTGCAAGTTTTGACAGACCGTTCACATGAACACTTTTCTAGGTCGCAGCAGTTCGCGAATTTCAGCCATCAGTTTCTACCCGCAATGTCTAGTTTGAGATTAAGTTCGAACTAAGGCTACGGACAGAGTGAACGCGAGAAGCGAAGCGAAAGCTAAAGCTAAAGATTCTAAGCTATAAGCAAAGCGAATGGTGTTCATAATGAACGCTAACATTAACGCTTCGGAAGTGCATAAAAATAAAAAACATCCTTGAATTACGGAAATGGATTCGTCAGAAGAAGAATATTTTCACTTAAATAATTTATTTTTCAGCCATTCATTGTTGGAAAAAGAGAATCCGTTCAATATATTAAAAATTAATTAATAAATACGATGAATTTTATCATCTTTACAAAGATTTACGAAGATATCCGAAAACATCCCGACAAAAATTGCTGTATACTTTTGAATGTCATCAATACCCAAATCTATTGACAGCTTCGTTTTAGCTTGAATTTCTTGCTAAAAAACTGAGCAAAAGAGTTTATTCGCTTTTAGCGACAAATTTCGCTTAGCATGATTGTATCTTAGTAGGTATCGAATCTACTATGGCCAGTGCAATTAAAATGTATGGGCGCAGTTTATTAGCTTTGACCACAAACCACAGAGAACTAGACCGCCGACTTTCCGTACACCTACCCGATTCTCCCCGGAAAAAATTACCCTGTCTGTGAATACGTGTAAATGTCAAAATTAATGGCGGGAATGTAAATAAAACATAAGAGCGGCCATTTATTAGGATGTGTTAAGAAACGTTGGGAACTAAGTTTAGGTACTGTTTACATTTTAGATAAAATCATATTGCAAGTAGCTAGACGGCTGGTTGGAATAATTTAAACTTAATTTTGAGCGAAAATATAATCTATATCGTTGATAATATTTCGTTCACTCGTTCGAAAACTAATACTTTTTTTCAATTCACAAGAAATTCATCGCAACAACAAATCACCCGCGAATAAAAAAGAGGTAGGGATTAGTGAATGAAAAAAAAATCGCTGGCGATTTATTTTACGTTCCAGCAAATTTGTTAAAATTGCTACCAACTAAGGGATAACTTTTGAAATAGTGGTTTAGTTTAACACGAGAAAATTATCTTACAATTACCTTGTGGCATCACCATAAATTATTATACTACTTTCTCTGTCTTACGCAGTTCATTAAGAATAAACGCTCGCGTCTTTTTTCTTTTCAGCGAGTTGGTTATTTTTTATTCTTGTCTCCGAAAAACTTTAACTTTTTCAGCATTTGTTCATCAATAGGCCTGTTTTATTGCACATCTATAAAGTAGGGGTATTCATGCAACGTCGTAACGAACGCGGTACCTAAATGAACTGTCAAATTTTGTATGGAAAATCACACAAGATGTAAAAACCGAGATGGTAAACTTACGACGAGGTCAATGTGACATTTCACACTTGAAATAAAGGCGTGAAATCAGAAAAAAAAATATTTTGCACGCATTTATAATACTTTTGATGTTTTTATAAATAGAAATTGGACATTTTACTATTCCAAGTGAAAGAAAAAATGTTAATCCATCAAATTGTATTAAGAAAACAAGTTTTAAAAGAGTTTAAATAACGAAATTTTCAATTCCAAACAAAGTATGTTTTCGTTCACCGCAAAATAAAGGAAAACCACGTGAATAAACCAAAGTGAAAAATAAATCACGAAAAGAGTTTCATTTTGACACTTTGTTTTGACTGTCAATTTCTGAAGCTGTTCATTCCAAAGTTCCAGGAGCAAGTCTTTTCCGGACCAATTTTGTTTTTTTGCAGTCATGAAAATATATATGTAATAGATCACGAAATTAATATGGTTTAAGTGAAAAGAATATTATCACATGTTTTGACAGTCCATTCACATGAACACTTTTATTTGACAAAACAGATCGCCAAGTTCAAACATCAATTTCTACTACTTAACAATCTTTGATTTAAGTTTACATAAGTTCGAACGAATTTTGTATTTGATAGTTTGTGGAGCGGGTTTTAATGTATGAATTTTGAATAAACTTGTGAAAATTCGCACCAACACTGAACCAAATCGCGTAGGTGATATTGACAAAAATATTTTGTCAATCTTTGAAGAATTTATTATTCGAATCGACAATTTTTCATAAAACTTTTCGTTTTATTGAAAATTTAATATTCAAAATCAATAAATTTCTTCAACTGCTGTCCGATTTAGTATTTTATTCAAACGAATGAAATTTCGTCATATTGACAAACTGAAATCGTTGACTGAACTAAATCCCGTAGGTGATATTAAAGAAAATATTTTATTCATTTTTAGAAGAATCAGTTATTCAAATCAACAATTTTTCATAGCATATTTTTAGAATCTTATGGGTTTTTTATCAATTTGAAGAAGTTTCTTTAAAATGTTATTGTTCGCTATTGCGCTCGAAGTGATAAGTTTTATTCTAGAAAGTGAATTGCCAAAGTAAAGTCGTGATAAAGAAGCAAAAGCTTGGAAGTCTTTCTCAGGCGCAATTGTATAAGAAAAACGTAAGTAATATAGAAATATTTTTCCTTCTACCTATAATCGCAGTTGAATGAGTTTAAAAAAAAAATCACTTATAATTATATTTTTCCCATTTTTCTAGGCTAGCTTTCTACTAGTTGGATTAACCGTGCGATGCAACAAGAAAAAGAACATTCAGAAAATGTTCACCATAAAAGAACCGTAAGAACTTCGTTGTATTTCCCAATGACATAAACAAACTTTAATATTTTCAATTTGTTTAATTTTTCCAAATTTAGCTAGGAACTTTAGCCAGACCTGCTTTCATCAATTCCAATTATGACAAGAACCATGTTCAAGTATATTCACTTATAAATAGTATGTATGTAAGTTACAAACAATTTTCAAATTTATAATTTACCTAATGTTAAGAAAATAAAAATAAAACGTTTTTGACTTTAAAAAGTGTTTCTTTTTTGTTTTGTTGTCATTTGAAAAAAATAAGCGATAAATGACGGAAAAAATCATTAAGTTGAATAAATACCTAAGTAAGCTAATTTGAAGAAAAACTATGTATAAAATTGAAGAATGTTTATTCAATATGAATAAAGAAAGAAGACATAAAAATGAAGAAAATTTCGTTAATTTAAAGTGCACGATGCGTTGAATTGAAGAATGTTTTTTTTTTTCAATTTGAAGAATATTTTTTTTTAAATGAAGAATGATGAAATTTTATCACTTTAACAAATTTTTGTGAATTTAACACCACAACGAAAAATTTAATGAATTTTTTTCAAAATGACAATATTTCTTAAGTATAACAAAATATTTGTCAAAACAACGGACAGGAGGTGTTGACCTTATATTGATCACCATTTTTTCAAGTCTACCTGCTTTTTTGTCAATATGACTACCAAATTTGGTTCAGTGAAGGGTGTCTTCCTTCTAGGCAAACATTTTTAGTTCGAAATTTCGTTGTTTAAACTCTTTTCAAACTTCAAACTTGTTTTTCCCATATTTTGATGCATTAATTAATTATTCTAGGTACTCTTGCAATAGTAAAATGAGCAATTTTTTGTTATATAAATGCATCAAAAGTTGTTTGTTCGCATATTACTATCAATTCGTTTGTTCATTCTCATGTGAATATTCCTTTACATCGCCAATTTTAATTGATATCAACAGTTTGAACAATTTAATATTTCCTAAAACTAAACTGTGATGTGAACGAAGTGTAACTGGAAAAAAAGAAGAAACCTTCAGAACACAGCCCCACTGCCATAAACCACTGCCAGGTGCAACTGCCATAGGATTTTACTAAGTATGCGTGTGCCGTAATTTCTTCCCTTTGATTTATACAGGCCCAACACATAAATAAATCCTATGGTGCCAACAGCTTGTAGGCAAAGTCCGTTATGTGGGAGGAGTCGACGGTCTATTTCTTACTGGTTTGTGGCTTTGACCTGTTAAACCTTAGCTTTAGCATTCGCTTAGCTTCTCGCGTTCACTCTGTCCGTAGCCTAATGCTTTATTCGCTAGTTTGTGGAACACGAATTAAATGATGTGGATTGCGAATAAACTTTGACATTTCGCGCCAAGGGTGTTTTTGTTCGCGCCAAAAAGTTTGGAATTCGAAATTTCATTATTTAAACTGTTTTCTTAGTACATTTTGATTGGATAATTTATTATCCTCCTCTTGGAATAATAAAATGTGCAATTTTTTGTTTATAAATGCATAATAGTTCACATATCATATTATCACATTTTGGTGTCGAAAAATTCGTAAATTGAGAAATCTCAAAAAGAAGACATATTGCATATTTTTCCAAAAAGATACCGGACATTTTATTCTTAGCTAAAAAGAGGACATTGTAGAGACCCAATATTTCATAGTCGATTGCTTTATATATTTCTATCAATTGACTTCTATTTTCCGTATTTTTATTTTATAAGTGCGACTTTATTTTCATTGTTTTACATTTTATATAGTCAAGTGTTGGCATCGCACAGTGCCGATACTACAGACATGTCCTCTTAAAAGAGGACGTCTGGTCAGCCTAGGCATTACTAATTTTCGTATGCATTTGACAAAACAACTGACAATTTGTAGATTTCCTAGTTCGTGTCTCGGTTTTTGCTTTTATTAAGCGTTTTAAATTCTTTGGGAGGAATCTGATGGGCGAATTTGATTGTAATTTGGGTATAAATTCGTTTAGAATAATTTATTCGGCAGAAAAATGATCAGTGGTCTTGTTTCTGCGAAACCAAATTATGGAATTTGAGTCCTGCAATGACAGAAAATGTTATAGATCCCAATAATGTTGTCGCACTAGTAAATGTGGAGATCAGATTTTTTATTGGTACCATTTCAGTAAAGCTATATATTTTAGGTAAACCTGGCAGCCAACTAATAATCGGAATTAGGGTTTGATTTATCATTATTAGTAAGGTCGAATCTCTTCAAATTCAACCATTTAGATAACTTTTGCAAACACTATTAAGAATGACTTAATTTCAATTCTGATTTGTTTTCAATTTGTATTTCGCTTTCACTTTGTTATAAGCTTTTTACCAATACATACCTATGTACATACTAAGCAAAACATAAAAAAATTCTTTGGTTTTTCTACAATTTTGTTAGTCCAAATAAACTGCTGGTTTCAGAATGGCACGCCTATTGTTAGTTTTTGGACACCTCTGCCAAGCTAGCTTAATATCAGGTCATTGGTCATTGCAGGATAATTATTATGTATAGAGCGAATGCACCAAAGGTCGTTGACGAGACGCACCCAGAGAGCTGATGTCAAGGAAGGATTTATGTAAGAAGTTATAACGACTTCTTGAATTCCATCTAATTCATATTCAATTCATAAGCGAACTCCTAGACACAATTTTCTAAACTTGTTGTCTATGCCAAATCTATAATGACTTCAAAATAAATAGAAAGTAGGTAGTAAGTGGGTGTATATCTCTGATTACGAAATCTTCTCAAAAATCCAAAAGAAATTCATACCGTTCATTTTTCTTTTATTCTAAGAATGCCAATCGTTATGTACTATCCCGAATAACAAAGGATGAGAATTAAACAATCAACCTATGAATTCCACCAATATCGGATATTATGCTTCAAGCTATTTAAGAAGACAGCCTCAATGAAAAAATTATAAAATGAGGTTCGATTACTTCCCGGTCTGCCATCGAAAATGAGCATAAACCCTCAAAACATTATGCTCATAATATGGCTAGTAGAATTTTATGCAAATCAATGCCGTTATAGCTGCTTAGTACCATAATATATAGATTCGTGTAATCATGGTCGCACAAACATATAATTTTATCGATATATTTGCTTCAGCCACAGAACCACACAAAACAATAGAACTTTAAGTGTTTCATTTGCTTAATGGATGCAAATATAATGCACATAGATACCAAACACACACATAACTTTCACTACTCGTATACTGTCATCGATGTGAAGGAAATTAACTTTTACTACATACATTCACCCATGTTCATATACGAGTACTTTCAGAATGATTAATCAAATTTCAGTTCAGCATACAAATCGTTTTATGTGTGGATCCTGAATCCTGCCAAATCACTATCGATTATTTGTACAAAATGCTTTTATCTGGTCTATAGTCTAAGCTAAAGTAACTTACCCTCCTAGACTGGGGCGCATATAGGAGTCGTCGCCCATTGTCAATGATTTGTTTGCCCGGTTTTGTATAAGCAAATCCATAAATCATTTAAGCTCTAGAAAGTCTGCGTTTTAAATTACTATGTATTTGCAGGAGCAATTTACGTTATCTCCAAACTGGGGATATATTGAAAATTATTTATGTCCGTAAGTGTTGTAAATTTGAATAAACAGAATTCATGGCTATAGCAAACTGTTACCGACTGTAGATACAATAAGAGATGATGCCTTCCGATTGATTTCCTAAAACGATTTAAATTTAATAAACTCGTAAAAATATTTCAATAGATAGTACGTTTCGAAGGTTTTACTCTAGTCATTCATCAAATTAACGTGACCAAGATAAATTTAGCGAAAAAGTGGCTGACTTACTTTGGGACAACATCAGCCGTTCAACAAAACGAAGGAACGAACGAACGAATGTTTCTATCTGTGGCGTTAATCTTTTGATCCCATAAAATATATTGGGGGATAGCAATAAACGGTTTATACGTTTTTAGATTACTGAATGTTTCGCCAATGCCTTCCATATTGGATTTATTTTATATAGATGTTTTTTCTCCCGTGAACATAGATCGTATACTTAGTTCAATTATTATTATATTCGGTTAGGGAGAGGAAAACTTGTCCGAACTCCGAATCATTTTATCTTCGGTAGTTGATGGTATCATTAGGGGAGCCGAACCAAAGTCGTTAAGTAGTCTTAATCGATTGTGTCATTGTGTTAAGCTATTAATTGTGAGATAATTGTGCTTACAATATATTTGTACAGGGGTAACACAAGCATACACATTTTTTCAATGGCAGGCGATAGAAGAGTTTCTCTGTTTAACTTGACAATGTGTGTTCTCACAAAAAAAAAGGGAAGGAAAGGTCCAGCTGGGCTGTCTCCTAATACAGTTTCAGAATCTTTATCATGATATCACTGGGACCGTTGATAATCCGCAAGACTTCTGTGAGAGAAATTGGACCTCAACCAACTTGGAGTACGTAACTGTAGGCAGGCAGTTAGCTAAAGATCGACCTAACTGGAGAGGCATATTGGTTGAGGCCCACGTCCGTCAAAGACTGTACAGCAACCTAGGTTAGGTAATTTTGGCAAACCGCAACAAGTATACTACTTACTTACTTACTTACTTATCGGGCTCCCGACCCGTGAAGAGTCTCTGCCTGAGACACTGCAGCCTTCCATCCTCTACGATCCCGGGCACGCTGCTTCCAATTGTCCAGACCAAGCGCTCTGGCATCCGCGATGGCTTAGTCTTTGAAACGGAGGTTCGGTCTTCCTTGTCTTCTCGAACCTGGGGGCTGGGATTCGAAGATCCTCTTGGCTGGAGCATTATTGTCCATTCGCTCGATGTGGCCGAGCCAATGTAGTCGACGTGTTTTGGCTTTTTGGACTACATCCACATCTTGGTACAGCTCATAGAGTTCGCGGTTGTATCTTCTCCTCCATTCGCCCTCCTCGCACACAGGACCAAAAATCCGCCGAAGTATTTTTCTTTCGAAGGAGCCCAGTATCAGCTCTCCCTTCTTGCTTATCGTCCAGCACTCGGCGCCATAAAGCAGAACTGGCAGGATAAGGGTTTTGTAGAGCACACATTTCGTCCTTCGAGTTAGGAGTTTTGAACCCAGTTTTGCCAAACCGAAGTAGCAACGGTTTCCTAGGGTAATTCTTCGTCGGATCTCCACTAGGGTGTCATTCGTGGAGTTTACGTTTACTCCGAGGTAGGTGAACTCCTTAACTACCTCGAAATTATTGCTATCAATAGTGACGTTTTGTCCTAGGCGGTGGACAGATGCTTGTTTGTTTGTTGATAGCATGTACTTAGTCTTGTCCTCATTTACTACAAGTCCAACGGATTTCGCCTGTTCTTCAATCGCCGTGAACGCTTCTATCACGGCACGCTGGGAGCGACCGATGATGTCAATATCGTCCGCATAGCCAAGCAGCTGGACGGACCTGTTGAAGATAGTGCCTTCCGTGTTGACACCTGCCCTGCGCACTATCTGCTCCAGTACGAGATTGAAGAAGTCGCATGATAGGGCGTCTCCTTGCCGAAATCCGGTGCATGTTTGAAATAGTTCGGAAGAGCTGCTTCCAAACTGCACGTTGCAGCGTGTGTTTTCCAGCGTCGCGCGACACAGCTGAATCAGTTTTGCCGGGATTCCGAATTCGGCCATCGCCATATAGAGCTCCTGACGATGTATGCTATCATACGCGGCTTTGAAGTCGATGAATAGGTGGTGAGTTTCGACTTGAAATTCGTTGGTCTTTTCCAAGATTTGCCTCAGTGTGAAAATTTGGTCTATAGTCGATCTGCCGGGCCGGAAGCCACACTGGTACGTGCCGATTAGTGTGTTGCAGAACGGTTTTAGACGTTCACACAGTACGTTGGATAGGATCTTGTATGCGACATTTAGCAGGGATATGCCTGTCCAGTCATCGGGCATGTTTTCTTCCACCCATACTTGGTTGATGATTCGGTGCATGCTCCCTACCAAAACATCACCACCGTATTTAAAGAGCTCCGCTGGTAGACCATCAGAGCCTGCGGCCTTGTTGTTCTTAAGCTTTTTTATAGCTAAGCCAACTTCTTCTATACTTGGTGGTGGGACTAGTTCCTCATTGACTGGACGTGGGTTCTCTTCTTGCCCTATCACTCTCTCTACATGATGCCCATTAAGCAGCTGTTGGAAATGCTGCTTAAACACATCTACTATTCCCTGCGCTTCGGTGACTAGGTTTCCTTCGGTATCTCGAAGAGCCTGCGTTCCGGTTTTGTAGCCAGCAGCCAGTTGCTTAGCTTTTTTATAAAACCTCCGGATGTTATTACGATCGCGCGACTCTTCGATCTCCTTGAGCTGGGAAGCTGCGTAAGCCCTCTTCTTTCTACGCAGGATCTTCTTTTCCTCCCTTCTCCTGGCTCGATACTCTTCTCTCGCTGCCCTTGTTTTGCGCTGCAGCGCTTTCTTGTGTGCATCTTCTGTCACCTTTTTCCTGTACACGCATTCATCATCATACCACGGGCTCTTTCTCTGGGGTGGCTGGTACCCTACGGTGGTTTCGGCTACCTCTTTGATGATGTCGCGATACTGGCACCACTGATTGTTGGCGTTTGTGGTAGGTGAGTGCACAGAGGAGAGTTTCATACTCAGGCGCTCGCTGTAGGCTCTGGCTACTCCAGGTGTGCTAAGGCGTCCAACGTCGAATTTCTTCTTCTGGGCGGTTCGCAGCTTCTTCTCGTTGGACAGTCGAGCTCTGAATTTAGCCGCGACAAGAAAATGGTCAGAGTCGACGTTTGCCCCTCGGAATGTGTGCACGTCGAGGATGTTGGATGCGTGCCTCGCATCGATTAGCACATGGTCGATTTGGTTGGCGGTTCGACCGTCTGGAGAGCGCCAGGTTGCTGTGTGGATCCTTAGCCTTGGAAACCTAGTGCTACTTATCACCGTATTACGAGCTGCTGCAAAATCGATTAGTCGGTAGCCGTTGTCTGTTGTCGTTTCGTGGATTCTGTGCTTACCAACTAATCCGCCAAAGATGTTTTCCTTTCCGACTTTGGCATTGAAATCCCCGAGTACAACTTTTACATCATACTCCGGACAGGCTCCGTAGGCTCCATCCAGGAGGTCATAAAACTCCTCCTTGATGGGATCTTCTGCCTCGTCGGTAGGGGCGTGTGCACATATTAGGCTTATGTTTTGGAAGGTAGCTTTGATGCGGATCACAGAAAGGCGATCACTTATCGGCTTGAAGTCAATGACTTTTGTCCTAAGCCGATTTCCCACGACGAATCCGCATCCTAATACATGCAATCTTTTGTTGCAGCTGTAATAAATGTCGCAATCTTTTCTTTTCATCATACCTGATCCTATCCATCGTATCTCCTGGATCGCGGTTATATCTGCCTTGTACCGCGTGAGGACAGACTCAAGTTTTTGAGTAGCACCTGGGGTGTAGAGCGTTCGTACATTCCAGGTACATACTCTCAGGTCGTAGTCCATTGACGTTCCGGGTCTGGTTGCCATTTGAGGAGTTCCATTATCCGAGGCTGGTTGTGTCTCTCTCATAACTACTGTTTTTTTCCATGGTCGGGAAGTTACCCCGACGGCACAACCCCCAACCTGGAGGACCAGGCCCTTGTTTTGACCCTAGGACAGCGGGCCGGAAAAAACCGATGCCAGTAACCCATTTTGGGATATGAGCGCTGCCGTTGACCCATATTGAGGGCTCCTCCGCCACCAACTCTTTTCCAACACCCTGGCTCAGTATTGGAAGTCCCAGTTCAACCTAACTGGAGCTGTAGGCGCCACCGTTGATTCCATCTAGAGAATTCCTCCGCTGCCGCCTAAGAGTAAGTGCCTTAGTGAGAGGACACTTCTCCCCCCTCTCTCGTTCGCTGCCACCAACGACCTTCCACAGGGGTTGGTTACCCCATCTCCAGCCGAGGTACTAGGCACCCACCAGTCACCAACGTGGAGGTGAGAGTAGGAGTTGGTAGTGAGAGGCTAGAGTGAAAACGCTTGTGTTCTCATGTGATCGCATCACTACCCTTAAACCACCCTTAAACTACCCTTAAACCAACAAGTATACTAGTATCACTTAAAGCAGAAAACACCCATTGTCATATACCTACCACAGAATCGACTGATCTAAAAACTACCCCTTAAACCAACAGGGGCTAAGAATAAAGCGCTGGAGGCAACTTATGCTGGTATAAGCGAATTTGCCGAGATTGTCCAAGAAGTACATTCTCCGAGATGTAGTTTTTTACGAGATGAGAGTGAAGCGCACATGCATAGAGGGATAGGAGGTAAAGAATTGAATTGACGGGATTGAATTGTCGAAGAAGAGGAATATGCAGCAGCTCCTGACTAGTTCAGATTTTTGATGATGAAGGACTCATATCAAGTAGATCCGCGGCTTTGAGAACGGCCAGAACCGCTGCCTGGAATACACTGCATGTATCCGGAAGTCTTAATGACATGTGTAGGTCTATATCCCTAGATTTATATACCTGACCCTGTAGTACCCTCCTTAGTTTTGGAACCAACCGTATAAATCGAAATCTCATTATCTTTCGAAACCTCATTCTTTTGCCAGTCCTCCTTATCTGGGCATTGTACTTCGTACGGTGTGTCGAAGTCAATTTCACCTAACCTTTCATCCGTTTTATTAGAGATATATGATGGGGAAGGATTCCCTTAGTATGGAGCTATATCCAACCTGTCTGGTTTTGAAGAACTCTGCGTTAGTTAGCCGAAGCGCTTTATTACCAGCTTGAAGTTTTATTTGTAGGTCCAGTGGTAAAAGATACATGAACGCCTCAAGTGCAGCTGTGGGTGTAGTGCGTAAAGCACCAGTGATGGAAGTGCAGGCTATTCTTTGTACCCCGGTCAACATATCCCGTATATATAACTTATTTGTGGCTCTCCACCTAACAAGAGCTCCATAGGTAAGGATGGGTCTAACCACCATGAGTACAGCCAATGCATTATTGTTGGACTCAATCCCAACTCTTTTCCTGCTAAAGAGAGTATAATGAGCCTTACGGACTCTTTCCTGAACATTAAGATTCCAATTCAATTTTTTATCTAAGACCGTACCAAGATATCTTGCGCTATCCGAAAGAGAAAGCTCCACTCCACCTATCAGACGCGGTTTGAAGGGTGGTATCTTGTATTTTGTACTAAAAGGTACTAGTTCTGTCTTTTCTGGGTTGACACGAAGTCCACAACCTTCAGCCCACTTTTTGAGCTTGTTGATGGCTGATTTCACTCAATGTGTTCAAGAATTTGCCTCGAAATACATTGAATCGCCATATCATCCGCGTAATCGGTTACGCTAAACGCTGCGTTACTGAGTTATTTAAGTAGGTATATCGTCTATGACAAGAACCCAGAACTTACCTATACATAATCAAAATGGTAGAATCCGTATTGAGGCCCTGCTTCAAAAGCAAATAACCTACATTTTTACATGTCCTCTTGCTAAAGAACCTCTGCATATTTTTATACTTACATGCGCCTGACCTTTTACCTCTCAAGGCAAAAATGCATTACATGCGCCAATGCCACCCATTAAGAAATATTTGTCAAAGCCGCGGATCTACTTGATATGGGATCAATATCCAACAAGAATATCGCTATCTACATTGATAGTCAGGCTGCGCTAAAGGCGCTAGTACTAAAAAATACTAGTTCTGTCTTTTCCGGGTTGACACGAAGTCCACACCCTTCAGCCCACTTTCTGAGCTTGTTGAGGGCTTATTTCATGGTTTCACTCAATGTGTTCTTATTGACCTGTGTCCGAGAGTGGAATTGATATTTCTGGTGGCAAGCATCGTGCAGATCCAATTGGTGATGCTATGATCTACGTTTATCCTTTCCAGAGCGCGTTTGATTGCTTCTGCCCTAACGTTAGTGAAAGACCCCTCAATGTCTAAAAAGGCAGCTAATGCGAATTCCTTGTGGTGTAAGCTGTATTCTATTTTACCTACCACTTTACGTAGAGCTGTTTCTACCGATTTACCTCTTAAATATGCGTGCTGAGCATTGCATAGATTTCCATTGCAACACTTGCTTCTCATGTGGATGTCGAGAAGCCTTTCAAGTGTCTTGAGGAGAATTGACGAGAGACTGATGGGCCTATAGTCTTTCACAGAGGTATGGCTTGGTTTACCTGCTTTGGGTATGAAAACCACTCGTACCTCTCTCCATGCCGTGGGTATGTGCCAAATTTAAGGCAATGTAGGTATACAAATTTCCCTGATTAGTAAAAAAAAATATATTTTTTTCTTTTGAAAGTTTTTATCAAGTTTTTCGGAAGAGTATCTGCTAAAATCACAATTTCATCTACCTACCTACCCTACCCTTTGCTGCCGATATTTTTAAAGACGACTTCTGCTGCGAAAGTAGTTTCAGCTGCCAAAATTGCTGTTGTCTTGCGGTTGTTATGTTTATCTCTTCTCGGCTATGTAGTACAAAATGTATTAAGGTGAATCCTCAGTCCTCATCACCCACACTTCATCCATTCATAAAATCCACAAAAAAAAAATAAGATAAAACTGCAAAGTTGTCTTCCAATGTAAAATTGTTTTTAAGACGGCCATCAGCAATTTCTTCCGAAGATAAAAATGGCAAGTGCCACTTGAAGACATAAACATAAAATTTTCTTTAATTTCTCTGCATTGGTTCGGCACTTGCGGACCATTATTTCCGTTTTTCAGTGTCACCGAGTCCTTACTTGTCGATTCCCTACGACCATACCATACAGCTGGGATAGCAAAAAATACCATTAGAGATAATTTATTTGTAATCGCAAACGTTTTCCAGTTGAATTGCAGTGCAGGCCAAGAAGAAAAACCTTGCTTCTTCACCTTATACCCGTACAATCTCAAACGCGCTCGCCTCAGCCGCCGCCGTCATCATCTTCTCTTTGGATATCAGTGGGTGAATTAAAAAAAACCAAAGAATATTGAACGAATATAGCACCAAAAACAAAAAATATATATATATCCAATCCACCTACCATACTCAGCTTGGGGCTCACCGTTTCAAGTTTTTATCGCATTCTGAGGCGAAAAAAAAAATCCTCTAGGAAAATCCCTAGAGAACGCTGCCAAGTTTTCATTATTTTTCACCCGTTTCTTTTGTCCACATTACCCTCCCCAACCTTGTCGGTGGTTCTTACGATTGTCTGCTGCTTTTTGCCATTAGTACTAAACGATGGTGTAAGTCTTCTCCGGTTGGGACTCCCGTATCTGGGACTGGAACTGGTGCGTCGGTCGTGTCTTAAAAATCACCATCGTATGTTCGCACTGCCCCTTGGCATTGGCAGTGTTTCTGCTCATCTTTGCGCTTCGATCTTTTTTTTTTTTTTGGAACGGGAAGCTATCTTCCGAACGGACACTCCCACACTTCGGACGATGAAACTTTGTTTGTTGGCACAAGTAAACTAACAAGAATCTCATCAACAAAAGAAATCATCAGTTCATTAGGTTTTTGGTGAACTCTTATCGCTGCTGTGATGGCAGTGAGTGTGGTTGGACTTGGAATAGAATGTGTAACGTGAAATATCCCTCAAAATGAACCCTAAAAAACTTGCAACCACTAAAGGGGTGAGCATGTTGGCCAACACTGGATAAAAAAAAGGAAGATCGAATATGTGTGCTGGCTAGGTCCGACGCCCTCAAATCACACCACGATGCTGGACCGCAATTGCTTTGGACGAAAATTAATGGCCTGGAAGATTTACCCAGCTAACATCTTTTTTGGTTTATTTTTTTTTTTCTGTTGCCCTTCGCCTGATTGTAGGTAGGATTTCCTTCTGGTGATGTGAGTTAATTAATGGCTGACGGGGTTCGGTTTTCGGATGTCATGGCTAAAATAGAAAAAGAAGAGGCTGCATGTGTAGGAAATGATTGATATGAGGTTGGTAGATAATTCTTCAATTTCGTGCGGAAAATGCGTCACAATTTTGTTTTAAAACGAAAATATTTGATTAATGGGCGCATTTAATGCTGATGCCAGCCAAACCATACGGTTTCACACAGTTTGAAGAGATCTAATCATCTAAATGTCGGTTGTTCGTAAAGTTAATTATGTGTGATTACCTAAGTGAAAGTTCGAAGGACAGCAGACACATTAGCCAAGATTTTATTTACATTACAACATTACGTTATTTTCTTTAAGATAGGCAATTAGTAAAATTTAAGGCAAGTTGCGAACTTAAACGGAAGGTAATACCACACAAGGGCGACGCGACGGTTACTTCAAAAGAGGGTAGCAAAGCAGGTCATGGTGGGAACATCATCTTCCTTTGGTTAGGATTTTTTAGAATGTTGAAATAAAATATTGAATTTCTATATTAGATAACTGAAAAGTGTAAGATTAGAAAAATCTCTATTTTTGTTTAGATTATACTTTGGTGAACTTCTCTTTTCAACACTCACATAGATATGTGTCAGAAAATTTGCCAATACAATTTATTAAATTTAAACGTTTGGTAATGGGTATAATGCTTATCAAACCACTATCAGGGCATGGTAGTGCCCCAGCCAAGCTCTCTAGTAAAGACTCACAGAAGACCTTGGCGTACATTTACATCTCATTCGCACTTAATTTGTTTCTATACCTATTACCTAACAGAACTTGGCCCTTTTTTTTAATTTATGTTCTTGATGTGATTTATATTTTCTTTACCATTTTGTTTGCATATACCTACTTTTACAAAAACCGTTCTTAAGCAACGATTACACGACCATTTTTTCGAGTCATTTAAATGGCGCTCTGACGTAAAAATCCCGTCACAACGCAGTCATTTAAATATCGCTCTGTGTGATCCCAATTTTTGGCAGCGTCATTTAAATGACTAGGAAAATGGCGCACCAAATGACATGAAATAAGTGCCATTTAAATGGCGGAAAAAAATGGTCGTGTGATCGCTCTTCAATGACGCCTAGGACAAATGACTAAACTTTTTGGATGTTGCGTCATTTAAATGAATCGCAGTGTCCGTCATTTGATTTTGGGACACAAATGACGATGATAGTCATTTAGTGTGATCGACATTTTTTCAATGATGAATTTTCTTAAAAATTACTATAAAAATTCCGATTTGTGCATACACATAATATATTTTCGTATAGCTCAATACCTTAGTTAAAATACAAATACTATAACAAGCAATAAAAATATATACTATTTTAGGCCGTGTACTACGGCCTTTTATTTTATTGGGATGGTTTTTCCCTCGATAAAATCTCATCATCCATCCATACTACTTATAAAATGCAACGTCCGTCTGTTTTTTATCGGCTACATCCTCCGGATCAATATAGGTTAGTTAGGGTGCGGATGGTGGAAGGGGAAACGAGTGTATAGGGGCTATCTTCAGAACTACTCGGCCATTGCCGGAGTTGACCCCCGACAGGTACATTTTTCACATGGACAGCTATATATTGCATGTTCGCGTGTGAGCTGTAGGCGCAATTTGTTTATATGTAGCTACTTGCGCCCACTAAATAAATAACATGTAGGTATAGTTTATGAAAAGACATTGCGATAAAATATTTTGTGAACTTAAAAAGGAGGACAAAATATAAACAAATGTGCATTTATATGATAACTCCAATAAATATTAATTTAATTTAAAAGAAAATAAACCAGCGGGCGGAGCCACGCGCATTGCTAGTTTTGAATAAAAGAAAAACATTTATTATAAATAACTGCCACTGGAGAAAGCCATATTTTGAGCCCACGACTTTCAAACAGGAGTCGTGATATCCCAGCAAAAGTGAAAACAAAAATAAAGTTTATCTGGACTCCAGGCCATGTAGGAATCAAGGGCAACGAATTTGCACACGCTGCTGCGAACGCGGCACTAAATCCTCCTACCTACACCATCAACACCTTTTCCCGATTTGATTTGAAACGATATATAAATCAAAAGTGCTACAAACAAATATTAACTGACTGGGAACACTACAAACACCACTACAGCTTAATTAACCCGACAAAAACTCAGCCTAAATTCCCAACAGATGTAACGAAATCCGAGCTAAAAACATTCATCCGCCTACCACTTGGTCATACCGCCTACACCCACCAACACCTACTTAAAAGGGAACCTCCACCTACCTGCCCCAAATGTTTCAACTCCACACCGACTAATCGATTTTGCAGCAGCTCGTAATACGGTGATAAGTAGCACTAGGTTTCCAAGGCTAAGGATCCACACAGCAACCTGGCGCTCTCCAGACGGTCGAACCGCCAACCAAATCGACCATGTGCTAATCGATGCGAGGCACGCATCCAACATCCTCGACGTGCACACATTCCGAGGGGCAAACGTCGACTCTGACCATTTTCTTGTCGCGGCTAAATTCAGAGCTCGACTGTCCAACGAGAAGAAGCTGCGAACTGCCCAGAAGAAGAAATTCGACGTTGGACGCCTTAGCACACCTGGAGTAGCCAGAGCCTACAGCGAGCGCCTGAGTATGAAACTCTCCTCTGTGCACTCACCTACCACAAACGCCAACAATCAGTGGTGCCAGTATCGCGACATCATCAAGGAGGTAGCCGAAACCACCGTAGGGTACTAGCCACCCCAGACAAAGACAAAACCGGAACGCAGGCTCTTCGAGATAGCGAAGGGAACCTAGTCACCGAAGCGCAGGGAATAGTAGATGTGTTTAAGCAGCATTTCCAGCAGCTGCTTAATGGGCATCATGTAGAGAGAGTGATAGGGCAAGAAGAGAACCCACGTCCAGTCAATGAGGAACTAGTCCCACCACCAAGTATAGAAGAAGTTGGCTTAGCTATAAAAAAGCTTAAGAACAACAAGGCCGCAGGCTCTGATGGTCTACCAGCGGAGCTCTTTAAATACGGTGGTGATGTTTTGGTAGGGAGCATGCACCGAATCATCAACCAAGTATGGGTGGAAGAAAACATGCCCGATGACTGGACTATCAGCTCCATATGCCCCATCTTCAAAAAAGGCGATCCTATGTCTTGCAAGAACTATCGAGGCATATCCCTGCTAAATGTCGCATACAAGATCCTATCAAACGTACTGTGTGAACGTCTAAAACCGTTCTGCAACACACTAATCGGCACGTACCGGTGTGGCTTCCGGCCCGGAAGATCGACTATAGACCAAATTTTCACACTGAGGCAAATCTTGGAAAAGACCAACGAATTTCAAGTCGAAACTCACCACCTATTCATCGACTTCAAAGCCGCGTATGATAGCATACATCGTCAGGAGCTCTATATGGCGATGGCCGAATTCAGAATCCCGGCAAAACTGATTCAGCAGTGTCGCGCGACGCTGGAAAACACACGCTGCACACGTGCAGTTTGGAAGCAGCTCTTCCGAACTATTTCAAACATGCACCGGATTTCGGCAAGGAGACGCTCTATCATGCGACTTCTTCAATCTCGTACTGGAGCAGATAGTGCGCAGGGCAGGTGTCAACACGGAAGGCACTATCTTCAACAGGTCCGTCCAGCTGCTTGGCTATGCGGACGATATTGACATCATCGGTCGCTCCCAGCGTGCCGTGATAGAAGCGTTCACGGCGATTGAAGAACAGGCGAAATCCGTTGGACTTGTAGTAAATGAGGACAAGACTAAGTACATGCTATCAACAAACAAACAAGCATCTGTCCACCGCCTAGGACAAAACGTCACTATTGATAGCAATAATTTCGAGTTAGTTAAGGAGTTCACCTACCTCGGAGTAAACGTAAACTCCACGAATGACACCCTAGTGGAGATCCGACGAAGAATTACCCTAGGAAACCGTTGCTACTTCGGTTTGGCAAAACAACTGGGTTCAAAACTCCTAACTCGAAGGACGAAATGTGTGCTCTACAAAACCCTGCCAGTTCTGCTTTATGGCGCCGAGTGCTGGACGATAAGCAAGAAGGGAGAGCTGATACTGGGCTCCTTCGAAAGAAAAATACTTCGGCGGATTTTTGGTCCTGTGTGCGAGGAGGGCGAATGGAGGAGAAGATACAACCGCGAACTCTATGAGCTGTACCAAGATGTGGATGTAGTCCAAAAAGCCAAAACACGTCGACTACATTGGCTCGGCCACATCGAGCGAATGGACAATAATGCTCCAGCCAAGAGGATCTTCGAATCCCAGCCCCCAGGTTCGAGAAGACAAGGAAGACCGAACCTCCGTTTCAAAGACCAAGCCATCGCGGATGACAGAGCGCTTGGTCTGGACAATTGGAAGCAGCGTGCCCGGGATCGTAGAGGATGGAAGGCTGCAGTGTCTCAGGCAGAGACTCTTCACGGGTCGGGAGCCCGATAAGTAAGTAAGTAACAATTTATAATTGTATATTGATATTTATTAAATAAATAAATAAATAATAAAATTTTGTGAGAGGACTTTTACCGGCGTCAGATTAATCATTTCTGATAAACTGCACTAAAAAAAAACGAGCTAAAATCAAGAATATCAGTGTCATTTCAATCCTGTTCGTTAACAAAAGTATGGTAATCTCGGAAAATCTTAATCCAAGTACAAAAATCTTATTTTTAGCTCGTTTTTTCAAGACGAAAAAATCTTCTTTCTAGATTTTTAGTAAGCTTACAATTCTTATTTCAATCCTGTTTCGGGATTATTTTAAGAATGGTCGTTCTTATTTTAAGAATTCAAAGGCTATGTTTTGGACCATTGTCAACTTACATTAAGCTCGAAAATTCTTAAACCAAGACCAAAAACTTCTTTCTAGATTTTTAGTAAGCTTACAAATCTTTCTTCATTCCTGTTTCGCGATTATTTTAAGAATGTGGTTCTTGCCTGAAAAAAATGTATTTTGGGTATTGTATCCACAATCTAAACCTTAGATCTTAGATACCTAACATCTTAAAATATATTCACACATCTTTCATTCACATCAGTAGATAGGTAGGTAAGAAATAAATAAATAAATTGGTGGCGCAACAGGCGTGTAGACACCCTAGGCCTAGGTTCTTGCAATCATTCGTTTTGTGTGAGTTTCTATTTTTGGGACGAATGGAAGGGACCTACAATTTTATGTCCGAGTCCGAACGGCTGAATTGAGAAGCTTTTTCAGGACAGTCATACTCTCGGACGTTTGTCAGACATTCGCGAGAGGTGGCGCATTAGAAAAAACCTTAAGAAGTAATTTGTGTTTCTGATAGCTAAGGTAGGTAATAATATTAAATTTTTAATGTTGCCTTATGAGATCAGTAAGTGAGTGTGAATTTTAGGAACGAATAGAAATCAAAATGCTTGTTTCAATCATGAACAAGCTTGAAATAAGATTGCTTTGTCCCTTATTTGTGTTTCAATGTAATCTTTTGAGATTGTCTTGGCTTATTTCAAGAACAAAAAACTATCTCAAGCTTTTAGCAAGCTCATGTATATTTCAATGTCATCTTTTAAGATTGTTTCGGCTTATTTCAAGGACAATGGGTGTCAAATAAATATTTAGCACGTAAGAATAAAAAAATCTAAAATCAAGCTTGATCATACTAGATTTTAGCTTGCGATTTTCTCTGAGTGTGGATATATTATCTACTTTATAGTAAAAATTTCTATTATAAATGATTTAGTTTTAACGACCTCCAATTATATTAATATATAGGTATGTTTGTTGACGGGCTATAGGTCATAATTTAAAAATACTCTTGTTTTGTATTTTAAATTTCTTTATTAATTTGTCCAATATTTCGACTTTCTTCGAAAGTCATCTTCAGGGACTGTCAAGAAAAATGTTTTAACAATAAAATTAACAATCAACATATATGCACATTAATAAACTTACACAATTTTTCTATAGAACTTAAATTAATACATTGCACAATATTTTATGACTAATACAAAACATGAATTATGACGTAGGTATGAGTCATCACTGTCATCTTCTTCTTCTGTTGTTTGTTTATCAGGTGTCTGTAGATGTGTGCGCATTTTTCGGTGTCCATTTTATAGTTGAGTCGTTGTTGTAATGGTACATTTATTATATGAAGCATTTCTTTTGTATATCTTCGTATGTAGTTGGTATCTTCTTGCAGTATTTTAAAGTTGTCGAAGTCAGGGTAATGTCCGAATTTTATGCAATGGGCAGCTAACGTAGTTTTTTGTTCTAATGGTGTAGACAGAGCTTTTTGGTCAGATTTGTGTGAGGCTATTCTTGTCCGTAGTTTATTTTTGGTCGTCCCAACATATGCTTTGTTGCATAAGTTGGACCCGTCTCCACTACATGGAATTTTGTAAATCAGGTTTGATTTATCAAGCTTGTCTAGTTTTGTTTTTTTATTGCTGTATAGTTGTCGTAAAGTATTTGTTGTCTTAAGTGCAATTTGATATTTATTTTTGTCATATATGTCCGATTTTGTAAATCTCTCCGAGAAGTCAGTAACATACGTCATTGATTTTTATATTGTGTTAGGCTTTTCTTTCAGCACAATGTTGTCTCTTTTATAATAATTGTTGATTAAATCCCTCGTAGTCTTCTTCGGAAATCGATTTTTGTTTAGTATTGTGGTTATCTTCTTAATGTTGTCCTTATGAAATTGTTTGTCACTGATGTCTAGTACTCTTCTAATATAATATCTATTAGGTATATGGGAGATTCAGTTTTATTGAAGTCAACAGTTGCTTTTGTCAAAATAGAGAATTTGTTAACCGTGTTCAGCATGCGTGTTCTCCAGTTTTGCCGAAATCCCGAGCTCGCCAGTTAGCCAGTTGTCCGACTTTCCTTCAGACGTTGCGTCCTCAGTAGAGTTTGAGTTGACCATCATCTTTTAATGAATGGTTCTTCTTCTCTTCCGTATTTTCCATCCATTTTAAAGTACTATACCTATAATACTGCTACCTAATGAAGGCCATTTCAGACATGCAGGACGAACTTGCTAGAGGTCCTCCTTTCCCCTTATGTATATAATATAAGAACTAATCAAGATCTCGCATTCAAAAATGTTCCGGTGACAATTACATTTTCCTGTACAAGAAAGTTGTCATTGAAATCAAAATGTTGCTACGATGTTGTAGTTATTTTTAAAAATAAAATAGTCCATTAGTCTATTAGTTCGTCATCGTCAGTTGTGTTGTGGTTTCAAATTGCGAAAAAGAAAAAAAACGTCCAAATGCTTCATATTTAACCCTTGAAATATTTCGTTTCGTTGTTTCATTTTCCTTCTGCAAATTATTATTTTTCTTCAATTTTTCCTACTCTTCTTTTTTTAGTTTCTATCCCTCCGACGGGATGACGAATGCATCCGGCGGAAGAAACATTACACAGTATACAATCCACGGGAATAATATAAAACAGCACGAGAACCAACAAGAGCAAAAAAAAAAAACAGAAGAAGAAAGCAGAGATAAAATTTAACTGAAATCATAACGAATGACACTGAGGACGAAATTTATTATAATTCATCTCCTGCTGCCATCAACCGATGCGGATGTATCCTTTCCGCAATCTCAACATCCGATGTGCTCCCACAGAAAAAAAAAATAAAATAGATATGCTTCGTTTCGTTGGTTTAATTTTTCTTATTTTATTTTTATTCCCTATACATTTTTTTTTTTCATTTGGCGTACAAGGAAAGCGTTTTCAATCATTTTTCATTGGAGAAAAGTAAAATATTTGCATTGAAGACAATCCTTGAGACCGATTGTAATCATGCTTGGTTAAGGTAATGAGTTTTGAAATTACAAATGAGATTGTGGCAGCCATCTATCTCTTTACTGTATATCTCTGCAGATGTTTCAAGAGATACTTTTCAAACAAAACTTTTGAAGTGAAGCAAATCAGTAATCTTTGCCCGTGCAAGGAGACTTTTCCAACGTGAGCTTAAGTAGAGAAAATATTATTTACCATATCGGAAGGAGGTAAGTATTACATTTTTGCCGAAACGACTTCGGAGGGCAGGTTTCCGCTTGAATAATTTGACAGTCAATTTAAAATTAGATTAAATATTGTTAAATACAGTCGCACCGTTGTAATAGCTTCAGAGGTCTATTTATGCGCCATCTTGTTTCGAAATCCAGATCACAGTTCATGTAAGAGACAACAGAGAACAGAAGTTGGATGAAATGTTTCGAAAGCTGTTCTGAAAGCAGGTGTGCAACATAATGGTGGAATATGAATGCTTATCGAAATTAATTTCCATAGATTTTTTTTTTGCCGGAGGTTTCTGATATCCAACTCGAACAGGTCCAGAAAGTACGTACTTGCCCCTTACTCTATATAGTTTGTCAAAAAACTGTCTACCTAATGAACTGAAGTGATGAGAGCCGATGATATAAGGATTTACCACATATGCATCAAATGCACACCCCCTCGAAATGTATCTTTCTGTGCATTATTTTCAGATTTTTAGCCCCCTTCCTATAAAGGCACAGAATGAAATCTTATGGCAGTTAGGCTTGCCATATTTTTGAATCGACTAACCGGGACACGCCTAAAAAAAAGTCTAAAATTAGTTTGGATTCTAGATTCGAGTAACTTTGTAGGATATTAGGATTTAGTCATTATCCTGATCCATGGATTGATCCATTGATTGCTGTTGCTGTGGATACTTTTCCTTGTAATGGACCTTTTCAAGGAATTTCTTGTTATTTTTTATCTTGTTATTAAAGTCGCTGCAACCAAGCCTTATGTTCATTTTGCAAAGAATGAGACTCCTCAGCCTCACAGTCACAGTTGTTTCATGTTTCAAACTCTCTCAACTGGAGCTGAAGTTGCTGGCAGACAGACACAGAATATATAGGTACTCTAGTATGAGTTTGTGCTTAGGAACAGGAATTTCATTTTCCTTTCAGTGAGAGAAGACCTTTGACCACATCTCTTCCCTGAACCGACAGACAGAACGGCGACATCTTCCGCGTAGGCTTGTGTTCAATCAGAGTTTTCCAAACCTTCGTTGCAACGACAAACTCATCAAATAGCTCATCTGTGTTCACAGCTTCCTTTCCCAGGCTCTCGTTTATTTGATCAGCAGTCTTCTCTACATTTTTCCATTAAAAAGAGGTATGGTATGAACCTCCGAAACTATTTCCCCAAATTTCAATCTATGACACGCACCCGTAAAAAAAAGGAAACAATTATTATTATTTTTTTTTAAAGTAGTTATTGCAGCAGAAGGTACTCACTTGGTCTACCGGTACCCACTAAAAAAGTGTGACATTTTTTTCAACAAAACTTACCTGTCGTTTATTTTGGACAAACTGTCTTCAGTGTTACATATTTCCGCAAGAGTTCTCAATAATGTGTTTGCACCATTGATGAACTTGTTGCCCCTCCTCTCTTCAAGGATTGTTTTAAATTCTGAAGGCCACTCGCATCAGTTGCACTAGATTTGTCCTTCTCCATTGTACGCACAGCTATGTTGAATAGTGAAAGCTGGCCGTGGACAAACCATATGTATAGTTTTCGCCCGACTCATCATCAAAAAAGTTTTTGATGAGGACAGGACAAAGTTCCAGGGTAGAAAAGTACTCTTTCAATCCTTCGTAGATTTGCAATATTCTTTCGATTGCTGAAAGTAAAGATAGGATTCGTGTGCTCCCATATTGCAACAGCTCAAGGAGTTTTGTGATTTTGCAGGGATAGAATACAGAAAACTCCTTGAGCTGAGTTACACGCACAGTGTAGGTAAATATGGAAGTATGTACCTCGATATTTCTAAATGTTTACTACCAACGCAACGCTTCAATCTCAATTGGGAGAACATCCACAGAATTTTGAATAGTGTTGTGCATAATGTGAGCGACACAGCCAATACCAATGATGCTTTTTCCCAGTTATTTTTGAAGCAATGCTAAACGTTATTTTGTCCTCTTCTAAGAACGCCACCAAACATCGTCTTGCAATTATCTCCACATAAGATAGAATTTTACTTTCTAAATTGTTTTTCTTTCGAATTGATACAAGATGATCTGTCAAGATAGCTGCTGTTTCCCCAGGAACTGATTAAAAGTCTTAAGAATTTGAACTGCACTCCGGATTCCGGTTGAAAATATCCAACTACCACAGGAACTAGTTTCTCTTCCTTTTTGTTAGAAGCATCCATGCTGACAGTCATAAAGTTTTTTCCTCAAGATTACGTACTTCGTCTTCAGCAAACGGGGCAATGACGCTAAAAAGAATAGTTTCACTCTTAGATTTTCCAAAACCAAATTTAAGTTCGAAGAACTTCGAACTTAAATTTGGTAAAACACGCATTTGAATTAAAACGAAGGTTATGATTTGCTGCATGATACGCAAAAGTTGCCTCTTTAGCTGCCAGCTCTAAATGTATGTCATTCGGATATGTAGACTTAAAATAAGATGAAACCTTGGAAGAGCTAGCAGCTGCTGAAAGACTATTTTTATGTCTGTTCGACTTCACTATGAAGTGGTCCGACCGACCACTATGAGCAATATAAATTTCGGCACTCCAACGCCCAATTGCCCACATCTAACCCTTTCACCATGATCAGAGCTAGAACAAAGTTTCTTAAAGAAAGGATATTACTTTTCGAGATCAAGATCACTATTAAAATGTGCATGCTCGTTTAGGCATGTTAATAATTTTTAGATCCAATCACTAAAAAAAGAGTAAAGCGCGCACTAAAAACTAAATGAAAAACCTTAGTAAGTAACTAGATTCAGAATTTAGACAACTCGATAAGACACGTGTGAACCAAAACAATGCACAATCAGCCTGACTGTACTTAATACAGGGTGTGCATACAGATCGGGGTTTGGGTAGTCATTTAGAAACATTTATAAAGCGGCTATAGCTATTTGATTTTTTTTAGAAAAACTAAGTAGGTACCTACGTGATCATGTTTAGAATACCTATGTTATCTTAAATATGTATTTTTATCAAAATTGTTAGAGAGGTTTTTTGTAAAATTATGCAGACAAATGTTACAACTTTGGATTCGAAAAGCACTGTTATTACAGTTACAGTTACAGTTAGCTGAAAACTGAGTTAAACTTATTGTTCAGGATAAATCATTACCTAAATAGCAGCTATATTTTCATCCAAATCGAAAATGAACAGTTTTGAAACGAGGTACTATTATTAGCGTCTGTGGTGGAAATCGAAGGACACATCATGGTTCAAGAAACATTGTTTTGCAACTGTTAATCTCAAAACTGATGCTTAAATCCTATTACTCCGAATTTAAGCATTACCTGGCACTGGCAGTTACATTTTTATCATAATCGAAAATGGCTTTTTTGAGATAAAAACAATTTTTTAAAGTACCATTTATTAGTGATTTAGGTGGATATATCAAAGGACGCAGTCATTTTCGAGAAAAACTAAGTTTGCTATCAAGTTAACGCCATTCTTAACTTGATAGCAGATACCTACCTTAAAAATAAGTTTTTGTTAAATTCGTTTTTAGCGTTTTCGATAAAAAGCCAATTTTCAAAAGTGCTGTTGCTGGAATTTTTATATACACGACACAGACACGTCGCTGCAGACCAATATATTTTGTTGTTGTGCACATGTCCGCGCAGGCCGCCTGTGTCGTTGTAGGAAACCGTCTTTATGCATATCTCACATATGGTATAAACTTTGATTTATTTTCTCGTGTGCATTATCTAAGTCAACCGTTTGAGAGCTATAGTTTAGCTTCGCCGTATAAGAGTTTTACTGGTTTGTGCCTCCGATAAGCTATGTTTTAGCGTATTGTTATGCAACGATATGCTGTATGGATTTAGGCGCGTAGGAAAGATGATAATCAGGTTGGGCGGCGAACATCATACTTTCAAAGGAAAGAGATACATGATACATTGGAGTACCACACATACAACCCAGGTACATAAGTAATCGATGCGTCAAGGTTAACAAAAAAATACCGAAAAACGGGTGCATCGCCTGAGATAGCCCGCTAGAAGAAAAGGAACGTGACCGAAGTTAATATAAGCCGACGGGCAAGTCGTTTGCAGTCTCTTTTGAAAGTTGTAGTGTGATCGTCAAGTGTCTCGCTGTTAGACCGGTGAAAAAAATCATACAAAAAAAACCGTGAAGTACAGTCGCGAGAGTGTCTACCAAAGCGTGCAAATGTTAAGCGCCTAATTTGCGAAAAAGATTTAAGAAAGTGGATACATTTTCTTCAAAGTTAAATCGACACAAGTGTGTGAAGTCTTCGAGTGCCTTCCCTGTGTTCTACGCCATCACGAGAATCTTCAGCTGACTGTCATCGAAACACCCCTATTGTTCACGCTATCAAGTTATCCAGCGTCGAATCCACCCACGAAGCATACGAGGAATAGCAGCTCGCAGTGTCAAATATTCCGCATTTCAAAACGCATGCTTGTACCACAACACCAGTCCACCTCCCGATTTACCACCACACCGAAATCATTGAATGTTTAAGACACCGATCAGAGACAGCAGGAACAGCCAAAATTCACCTGCTGACATTTCCGTAAGTCACACGAATCATCCACCGATACACCAAACCCCAGCGTGACTGGTACAACAACAAGAAACCACCATCGAGCTGCAGATTCATTCGCAGCTCAACAGACACCTCAGAACTCCAGCCGCTAAAACGCCCAAAACACCAACAACAACGATCATCCCATCAGCCCATCGAGTGCTGCAAATATACAAGCAGTGACCCAATACACCACCTAACCACCACTATCAGTTACGTCAGCCACACTATCATAATACGTGGCGATCATCAGCAGTCATCGGGTCATCGGATAAAGCCGATTCAACAACGCCAACAATTGATTTGGAACCCATCTGCAACGCCACAGTCATCCAACGTCGCCATTCAATAAGATCATCTTTAATCCCCCCCAGCCCCCGCCTGACCTATCATCAGACCAGACCACCATCATCCGAAAATCTACCTATCCATAACTATAATAACAACCAGAGCATCAATAGGAAAAATATTAGTAGTAGTAACTGGCTAAGTATTATGCTTTTTAATAATTTTATTTTGCCCTTTTTGTAAAGTTCCGCCCAATACAATGTACATAAATTTCTTCCCTAGCTTTAAATAAACATCAAGAACTTCGAAAGCAAAAGATATAAAAAAAATCGCCACGGGCTGGACAATGCTGTGCACATCATCTTCCTCACCCCTGGATAAAGAATAGAATCATCATAAGTAAACAAAAAAAAAAAAAAAGAGAATTCGGTAAGTGATCTATGATCATAATATTGTTTATGTACAATTATATTATATTGGAGTGAACTATTAACTTGTATTAGGATTTTTTTTAAAAGAGACCAGTCCTTTAGTTCTCTTCGTTAAGAGATTCTTTTGTTTACATTACTTTTTTGTTGTTGTTTAGTTTTTGCATTATATGCCGTGATGGTAATACTTTGCTATTTGATAAATGTTAGCTACTCGACACCTTCTGTGTTGAACAGCTCCACTGTGGTATACGAGCTTTTTAAGCATTAAGTTTATTCTTTTTGGAAAATTGATGCCATTAAATTAATTAGATTGAAACATTATGGTTGTACTGGATAATGCAACGAATCTAGTTGTCAAAGTTTATTGGTTTTGGTTTATATAGTTATACAAGTCATATATATTAAAACTTAACTGAAAGAGAATTCATATGAAGAGATATGCATTACATAATAATTGGTATTTTATTTTGTAAAAGAGATTAATTGTCTTATCTTCATCCGTGATTGATGCGCATATAAAAAAAAAAAAAAACTACCTGCCTGGTTCGTAAATTGAATTTTTGTTAGATAAATTGACATCTTTGATTAAGATTTTTGAAATTTGAATATTGGTCTGGAATAAAAACAGAATTTATATTATGCAATATATTCTCTCGGTTATACCTAATTTTTTGTCTATGGTATCGTATTCGTCGATTTCGTCTTGAGGTGACATCGCTTCTGAGTCGATGTTAAGGATTCAGCGGGAAGTTATTGTCTTGTTATTCATGAGATTAATATGAGTTTCATGGAGTGAGATTGTTTTAGAGTGGGTGTGATATGGTTCTGGGTTCATCGATGGGAGGGCTTATGCGTTAGTTACGTATGAGAGAGGATCATGTACGGGGCTTTTGCAAATAGTGAGCGATGTGAAAGCCAAGGTCGCATTATTTCGACGCGAGGAGAAGTGATGCAGGGGTGGGCTAAGCTCTAGGAGAACAATACCAGCTTCCGTTCTCCCTCTAGTATAAACATTCTACCTATCAGCGAACAGTGTGAAAGGACAAGACGGGCTCCTATCTTAAAATATTTTTTTTTGGAACATAAGACCAGTTCCTTTTCAGCATGGAAAAATACGTAACAACGTTCGGGTTACAGCAACAAGATCCCCCCCATATCCGGCGAGCTAGGTCGTGCTTGGAGCAAGCATGCTGGTGTTGCAGTACACTCCGAACACCCTCTCGACTTCGCTGCCCGGACTGACTTGAGGGTCCTGTGACCTCAAGTCATAACGGTGGCATATGAAGCGGGAGGTTTTAGGAAAATTGGTCGAAGTTTTTACATCTGCTCTTTTGAGCTCAGTTTATTCTGGCGGTTACGGTTCGACCCTGGTGTATAGGCATTGGTGGATAAAGTCCGCTGGTGCCTTCGCACCCACAGCCATTCCTCCTTTTAATTTCGTTACATCGTGTCTGCGTGAATTCAAAATTTTTTTGAATTTTTCTTGGGCTGCAACGAACGACATGTCTGTGTCGTGTATGGTGAATTTTTCACAGACGAGCGAGAAAATTCACGGCGTAAACATAATTAAAAGCCTCTCGCTTGGAGAAATCGGTTCCCTCATTCAAGTTTTTTGTTTAGTTATTAATGGATTCATTTTTATGTAGCAGCTTCATTAAATTTCCTTCATCCATTCGGTATTAAAGAAGTCGGATCGGCTAGCAGTATCCGCAATTTTTCTGCCCCGACGACCACGGCGAAATGATACAAACTAATGTCTGTGCAGATTATCTGCACCGTGTGTGGCGAAGGCATGTTTGCACAGACTTAAGGTCTGCAGCGACGTGCCTGTGTCGTGTAAAAAATCTAAATTGTTCAAATTTTTGGAAAATGTTTATAAGGGAGGTACCGTTAATCTTAGGACTAGAATAAAACAAAAAAAAAAGGGGAGCCCAATAACTCTAAATTCGAAGTTTAAAACAAATCCGTCCAAGGGTTTAGATTTCGTGGCTGGGACAGACTACGGACGGACAGAATTGCGAGACCCACTTTTTTGAGTTTCCCAATCATCGATTTAAATCTCGAGTTCGTAATTTTCTTTTTACCAAATACACGAGAAAGTTAAAAAGGCTATAACTTGAAGAAAATTATTTAAAATGACAAATTAACGATGGTACTTTGTATAATGTACTTGTGTTTAAAAAGATAGAAAAAAGCTGCTAACGTAAAGTGTCAAATCCTCCTGCCTTTACTCTACTACTAATTTTGTTTGTTATTTAGCTTTTCTGCCAACTCGTTAATTCATTAATATTAATAAAGAGATATATTTATTGCCTTAAAAATCAATAATTTCATTACATATATGCTTATTTCTCGTTAAAAGTTTTCGTACTATTTTGGTGTAGGTATTTCTATTTTTTATTTATTTATTTATTATCTATATTTTTAATTTTATTATATATTTATTTTTACAAAAACTTGGGGTTTCCCTTTAATTTCCCGCAAAAAAATTTAAATAATGTTTCAGTTGAAAGATTCATACCTACATACATAATAGATATTAAATCTCTGAATTTTAAACTGTGCAGTAGTTAGTCTCTCGAATATATTTAAATCGAAATAAAAAAACTTAACACACTATCATAGTACCTACCATGTATCAGAATGAGTGGCAGCAAAATGTAAAGTTCTTGCAAATACATATTTCATCCCCTTGGCCAAAAATCAAGCCGCGAAATTGAAAGCACTTAATTAAGAAATTATTATTTATACGCTCAGTTGCTCAACATGATGGAGATTAATGTGTACCGACAAGAGTACGTTCTTTGTACCTACCTACATAACAATATAACTGTTTGTGTGCTCAGTAGTATGCAATATTCTCATACACCACACAATTTATTTAATTTTCATTTTATATGTTAAAAAGTAAAACAAATAAACAACCAACTGGGGACATGACGTAAATGTAACTTATTTCGCTCACAGGATCATGGTATTCTCAACATCAGCATTAATACGAAAATATATCCCTTCCCTTCCCTATACCCACGTCCCACACCCACCCTACCAGTCAAGGCCGCGTCTCTCTCTCTATCTCTCTCTCCCTGTGTTTTTTAATGTACTTCTCATGTTCGAACATTAAATTTAATGTGCTCATTGAAAATCGTATCGCACGCTCGTCCTCGTAAATATCATACACACACGCAAAATACATTCTTACATTATAGACAGTGTACTGTACATTTGTACAATGTATATCTTCTGTACACTCTACTTTTATCCTGGTCATCCCATGAGAAAGTCCATGAATTAATGCCCTGCTGTGTACATACACATTATACTGTTCTACTGTATTTGTACAGGACTATGAAGGAACCATTCACGCTCACTGATAAGGACGAAATGACAAGCTATTACAAATTAGCGACAGAAAAATTATCTTCAATAGTAATGAAACCGTTATACAAGTATAAAATATGATTTCTTTTGTATTCGATAGATAATGACATTTATTTATGACATTATTGATGATGACTTTATGGGAGCATGTGACGCCGTATCTTACAAATAAGCACTTGATATTGGCTATCAGGTCTTGAATATAAACCAACAAAGCCACAAATCTTGGAGGACAGGACACGTACGGTCGTACGTACGTGGAACTCTTCCTTCCTTCAATAGCTCGATAGTTTTTCCACCAGTTTGGCGCAAATAGCTTGTTTGCACAAATAAAAAGGCAGAAAAGAGTCCAACCTTCCCTAATTAGTGAGCCTATACAATTTTTTAGACGCTGTAGCTAATAACAACTCAGAGAAGGTGGCTATGGACCTGAAGAAAATGTGTCCAGAAAAATTATGGGCCGGACATTACAGGTGGGAACTCTATTGCTGCCTGCGAATTTCTTTTAGAAAGAGGTATTTTCGTGCATCTTACTCGTACTTTGGTTAAATATGTTTGAATTTAGCACCTCCTAATCGTAGAAGTCTACCCCCTGATGTCTATTGCGTCTTACAGTCCATCACTGAGGAGAACGACTGGTGGATGCCTGAAATGGGTGGTTGATTGTTGAATCAATCCGTTCTTCTGCTTGACCAAAAGGCAGTGGAGGGATTGTCCACTAGAAAAGGGGATGGAGAGTAACCGTAGCAGTCTGCCCACCATTTATTTGCTTTGACAACCCGTCCACGAGACAAAGAGTGGTGCTGACCAGAAGAGCTTGATTGAAGCAAATCATCATACTGCTTGCGGTACCAACAAAAGGGATAGAATTTGTTCTTCATGGAGTGCAAAGGCGAAGGGTGAAACAGTCTAACCCCCATGGCAAATAGCAAGCCACATAGGTACGTATGTAGCTCTGACGTCAACAGAGAGTGCACAAATAGATCTTGTACACGGCATGTACCCATTGGGACCATTCGCTGACTTAAAAATGACGTCAGTGCTACATACGTATGTGGCTTACTACATACATGCCGTGTACCAGCACCTTAACTTCTGACAGTCCTTCTGCTCTACAACTTGACGTCGGAAAGGGGGTTGACAATTTGTCTTCAGGAAAGATGATTTGGAATTTTGTTTTAATAGGTAGGTTGGCCAGTTGGACTTTGTCTTCGAAGAAATAAGATGCTAAGGTAGCCCTCCTACGCAAGGTGGCAAAAGCTGAACAAGAACTGGACAGGAGCAAAAGAGGTGCACGGTGGTTTACTCTACCTCCTCGTCCATTAAGCTCCTACCGAAATCAAGTCAAATTTGTCTGGATGATATACAGGTGAATATTGTTAGTGATTCTTCCCCCAAAAGCAAACATTTTACTGATTGCCATGGACCGTGCAATTGCTGATGTCAATTATTTGGAGTCAAGACAGCGCGCGTTGACTGGCTAGTTTGTCCGCATGACAAATCAACAATTCTGTGCATTTGTTCACAGAAGCATTCAGAGTCTGTTAAAATAATGCTTAATCAACGAGCTGCGAATAGTTCCCTTCTCATCCTTTCGTACTGAAGTCACTTGCATGCGCCCCGACTAATAGCAAACGAAAATCCATCTAATCGTGTCCATGTGCATAGGTCTCCTATTCTGTAATCGATTCCTTTGTGTTGCCAAAACCAATAAGTAATCCCAACATAATGTTTCTGGGATTTTACAAAAGATTCGTATCCCTATTTAACATTTCCATATTTTCCCTTTTAAAAAGCGAACCAAAATGGAAAACAATTCCCAGATGAAATCGTAAGAATAACACTCGGTGGAGTATCACATTCCCTGAGATGGGTTCCCATTCCATCTTTTCTTTATATGTGAAATCTTTTACCAGAAAATTCAATTTGCATACTCTTTAGGAGTTTCACTACACCCACCCACCCTCCACCCCGTCGCCAGACCCAGCCCAGGGCAAAGTAATCCTTACACCAAATGCACAACACTATATGTAATCCCTAGCGAATATGGATAGAAATGAAAATGGTTTTGATTTAAAAAAAAAGGACGAACACATCCACATACAAGGAAAGTTTTCCCCGAATTCAAATACATACTAATGTAGGTATGTTAGCGAATAAGGACAAACTTGTGAGAGAGTGATTCGAAAATGTTCTCAATGTGATGTGAAGAATTATTATATCGACAACCCTAGGTCCGTTCGCGGGACAGAACAAGAAATAGTTGTGTGCGGATTTTTATTTATTTATTTTTTTTTCTGTCAGTCCAAAGGTGCCAGGTGGCAAGGGAGACGATATCCGTTTATTCAGTATCACCATCAAATCCAATTTGATTTCTTTCCACCTCTTTTTCTATACATATATGGGTTTTCTGGGTTTCTCATTGATCCTCATGATAAGGCTTCAAATTCAGTAGAAGGGGTATTTATACTATCTATCGATGGAAGTAAGGGCAATTTGGGTTATCCTTTAGTGCAGGGGACATTTTGAACGTTGTTCGTCTCAATGGAAAGAAATAAAGTAAATGGCAAACGAAACCCTAGTTTGCCATTTCGGTTTTCATTTTCCTTTTGTCAAGTACTTTTTATATTTGTGGTCTGTTTTCAAGGCAATGGAATAAGTACCTACCTATGAGTAGGTGGATAGTGGATAATGATTGCACTGATGGTTTTTAAAATGTTTGCCAGTTTCGACTTTGGGAGGTGAGTCTTTTTGCAGACATTTTCATCAGGGCGTAGGCATCAGGGGCGTAGGGTAAGATTTAGGTATTATAACTAAAAGCATTAGGTTTTGACCTCACTTCAAGAAATATCTAGTTTTTGTTTTTACATAGATTATGTATATCAATTTGTGTATATCTCCGGCACAAAAACAAACGAACTTAAAGTAAATCTGACGACTGGGTTGCATCACATATCTAAAAGGTCATAAGAAGAAATAAAAAAATGTACCTACATCAAATTTAAGAATAATAAATAAATAAATAGGTGGCACAACAGGTGGGTAGACACCCTAGGCCTAGCTTCTCGCAACCATTAGCTTGTGTGAGTTTCTTTTTTTGGGACGAATGGAAGGGACCTACAATTTTATGCCGTGTCCGAACGGCTGAATTGAGAAGCTTTTTCATGACAGTCATACTCTCGGATGTTTGTCAGACGTTCGCGAGAGGTGGCGCAGTAGAAAAAAAACCTTAAGATGTAATTTGTGTTTTCCGGGGATCGAACCTGGGATCCCTCGCACAGTAGTCCAGCACACTAACCACTGCGCTACTGCGCCCCTAAGAATAGTGGTAAAAAAAATTCACTTTTGGTTTATTTAAAACGGCGCGGTGGTAAATTATCTAATATGGACTTTTCCACTATCTATATAAATGTACAGTACATATAAGGCAACGTTCGTAGGTACATGTACATACGTGTGCGGCGAAAAGATTTAAAAATTACTTGACCCATTTCGCTCAAAAATTAACAATTTGTTCTTATCCATGCACCATGCTGCAGTGTTAAGAGAGTGGTTTCAATAAAACCCGATAGTTGACAATGTTGTTTCTATACTGTTCGTAGGAAGTTAAAAGCCTATTCTTTTTGGTGCCACCAGTGTTCAGGGTATAACTGCGAGCTTTTTAGGGCAGAAAGAGAGAAGGTCTGGTTGCGAGAACATAATACTTGTTTTTAAGATTTGATCAGATGAAAACTTTGCTGATCAATGAAATCTCAGAATCCTTTGCGCGATACACAGGAAAGGAGACCCACTAAACTGCGCCGACACTATAGACATAGAGGAATCAGTCTCCTCAACATTTCCTATAAGATCGTATCCTGCTGTACTGTGTGAACACGCCTGAACCCATTCGTCAACGAACTGATTGGTTTCTTTCAGTGTGGTTTCAGGCACGGTAAGTCCACAACCACAACAACATACATACATTTTCATGGCCCGCTTATCCATTAAGTGGATAATGACATGACGTTTGTGTGAGTTTCTATTTTTGAGACGAACGGAAGGGACCTACAATTTTATGCCGAGTCCGAACCGAACCGAAGCGAACCGAACGGCTTTTTTAGGACAGTCATACTCTCGGATGGTTGTCAGTCGTTTGTGAGAGGTATGGCGCAGTAGAAAAAACTTTAAGATGTAATTTGTGTTTTTCCGTAGATCGAACCTGGGATCCCTCGCACATAGTGTTTCGCGATAATCCAAAACTGCATCGATACATCGATATTTTATTATCAAGATGAAAATATCGATGCAAAAAAAAAATCGACCCAAAAAATCGATAGTATCGATAATATCGGTTTATATGCTAACTTAAAATTTTCCTGAGTTTTCTATTAACTTTTATTAAAAAAAAATATTTTTATTGTTTAGAATACTCAATCAATTTCTATTTCACAAAGGAAATAATTCAAGATAATAATCTAACTTTTTTTGATCGATTTTTGAACAAAAAAAAAATGTACAAGAATACCCAGGAGAAAAAAAAACCAATTGTCAATAAGTGACATACCGACAATTCAAATTAGATAATTTTCGCGTTAAGGTAAATGTGAATCCAGATAATTCAAGTGGACTTACAATGACTAGATTCTTGAATGAGGCCAAAGTCTATATTTTTCAAGATGGGAAATTTGCTAAGCGACTGTCAAAAATTGGCAAGAAATATATTTACAAAAAAAGAAAACGATTTGAGTTAAATTTGTTAGGACGCACTGAATCTGACATCATACCTTCTTCATAACGTCTGCCCACATAACTAGCTCTTCGCACTTGCAAGTAGGTGTGGTATTGCATTGAAAGACGGACTCGCAAATATTTTCTTTTTTTCCTTCCCATCGTGGTAGGTAAGCCTTACCTGATGGTGTATTTTAAATTCTAAATATTTGGCTCGATGACAGCCTAAATATAGCGTCATTTGACAAGTGGTGGGGGATGGGGGGTGGGGAGGGGGAGGGGACAAAAAACATTAAAATGATTTCGCATCTCACTCTGAATGCATCCATTGCAAAGAAAGCGATCGAAATGCGATTGACGGCTGTCTAATGGATCCAGTCCGTTCAGGGATGTTTTGAGTAAAAAAAAACCCTAAACAAACGGCTTTGCCTCTCTATAAAAGGGCTTGTTCTGAAATTTTGTTGGCAGTCGATTGTGAGATGTGAAGCTGATCACATCTATTTGGTGCGCTTTTTCGCTCATTTTTTGACACATACTTTGGCGAAATTTGTTGACGCGCAGTATGGTGGATTTTTTGGCGCGTATTTTGGCGTCTATTTTGGCGCGTTTTTTCGCGAATTTTTTCTGCATTTTTGGCGGGATTTTTTGGCGCATATTTTGTTAATTTTTCATCGCGTATTTTGGCGCGATCTGATGGGCGTTTTTGGCGCATTTTTTGAATAGTTTTGGCGCGTATTTTGAGATGTTTTTTGGCGTTTTTTTCGCGAAATTTTTCCACATTTTTGGCGGGATTTTATGTCATTTTTCTGGCGCATATTTTGTTATTTTTTCAGCGCGATTTTTGACGCATATTTTGTTATTTTTTCTCCGCGATTTTTGGCGCGTATTTTGCCGAGATTTGTCGACCATTTTTGGCGCATTTTTTTGCATAGTTTTGGCACGTACTTTGGAGATGTATTTTGGCGCGTTTTTTTCGCGAAATTTTTTCCACATTTTTGGCGGGATTTTATGCAATTTTTTTGGCGCATATTTTGTTATTTTTTCAGCGCGATTTGTAGCGCATATTTTGTTATTTTTTCTCAGCGATTTTTGGCGCATTTTTTTGCATAGTTTTGGCGCGTACTTTAGAGATGTATTTTGGCGCGTTTTTTTCGCGAAATTTTTTCCACATTTTTGGCAGGATTTTATGTCACTTTTTTGGCGCATATTTTATTATTTTTTCACCGCGATTTTTGGCGGGATTTGTCAGGCGTTTGTGGCGCATATTTTTGGCTCTATTTTGGCGGGCATTTTGGAGGGTTTTTGACGTGGATTTTGGGGAATTTTTCGCGAAATTTTTCTACATTTTTGGCGCGATTTTTTTAAAATTTTTTTTTTTTGCGCATATTTCGTTATTTTTTCATCTCGCTTTTTTGCCACCTCTTTTATTATTTTTTCATCGCGGTTTTTCACGCGCATTTTTGCCGCATATTTTTTCATTGCGATTTTTGATGGGTATTTGTCGGGCGTTTTTGGCGCATTTTTTGCACAGTTTTTGGAACGTATTTTGAGGTGTATTATGGTGCGCATCCACCTTTTTGTCTGGATTTTTCGTTTTAAAATGACGGGAAATAAACAAGTTGACGTCAATCTACCAGTACCTCCAAGGAAATTATCAAAAGTAGTATAATAAAAGAAGCGATGGGCCCACCAAGGTGCCTTGTGATCGTTCTCCTCACAACCTAACCTAACCTAACTTTGTGCTGATAGGCTTTAGTGAAATGTAAGTTGAAATAAAGGCACTGTGCGTCCTCGGTAGTTTTGAAGAAGCGCATGCTATGGGGCCCAATTTTGGGCTACTGTATCGAGCATTTTATGCTTCATCTTGCTTCAGTATTGACATCCAATTTGGCGATACTAAAAACAGCCCCAAACGTAAGTCACTCTCATTCACTACGAAATTCTGACTTGCTAAAAACTACTAGAAAGTAATCTACGTAGAAAGTGGAACACGCACAGATTTTGCCTAGTATGCATAGTATGTAAAGAAATAGCTTATTTGAAATACTATATTATAAAAATAGTATGTACCTATATTAAGCCGATTGCTGATTGCTGCCCGTTTAATTCTCGATGACTTTTCAATTTCGAATTCTTGCGAATGTGTATTCCGTGGTGAATGTTATACGTCGAGGATGGTACTTTATCGCATCCATGTCTCCTACACCGAAAGAAAAACGTTGGTAAAATCAAGCATGAACCTTATTTGATTTTGCGTCAACCAATGGGCATTGTCATTTCAACAATCGCATTTGTTGATCAATTTTTTATAAAAAAATCATAACGGGTATTTTTGCATAAATCTATCACGCCATTGTCAATTTCGTGTTTATAACCACGCATAAGGTTATTCGCATTAAAGCAAGCACGGTAAGCGATTGATTAAGCACGATCATTGTTGATTGACAAATTCAAAATTGTACAATGGTCGTATTTCTTTTAACACGTCCATGCTTACTTTATCACAGGGAAGCGATTGATCAAGCATGATCATTTTTAATCAACAACGAAAACATTGTACATGTACATTTTTCGTGATTCTTTTACAATGCCCATGCACTGGATAGTGTTTGATAATGCATAGCATGACCATTGTTCATCAGCAATGGAAACATTGTAATGTTTTTGTGCTTCGTCCATACTTACTTTACCATTTTATTTCTACTCGCACCCAGCTAAAAATACTATTAAAAACTGAAAACTAATAGTAATCTACGCAAAATTACATTACATTTATTTACATTACCTAGTATTTATTGAACTTTCATATAACAGTTTGACTTAAGGCGTTAACAAAATGGTGATAAATAATTAATATTTTAATATGTTGGCTCAACAACAGGGGCCCAACGAAATTATTATTTTATAAATAATTATACTTGCTCGTAGTAGCGCAGTGGTTAGTGTGTTGGACTACTGTGCGAGGGATCCCAGGTTCGATCCCCGGAAAAACCCAAATTACATCTTAAAGTTTTTTCTACTGCGCCACCTCTCGCGAACGTCTGACAAACATCCGAGAGTATGACTGTCATGAAAAAGCTTCTCAATTGAGCCGTTCGGACTCGGCATAAAATTGTAGGTCCCTTCCATTCGTCCCAAAAATAGAAACTCACACAAAACGAATGGTTGCGAGAAGCTAGGCCCTGGGTGTCACCCGCCTGTTGCGCCACCTATTTATTATTTTTTTTTAAATAATTATACTTACCTACATAAATTGTGAGTACCGTATGCACCATTGGCTGTGTTGACTTCAGGGTATTGAAATATTGTCGAATATAAGCAAAATTTCAAAATTATGAGTGGTAAAAGTTTACGAGAAAAAAACTTACTTTAGATGGCGCTCACAATCCGGGGTAGACCACGGCCTCAACCAACAAGCGCACTAAAAAACAAAGCAAAAAACGTCACTATACACTACAAAGAAAAATACACTGTTGACACTCGCTCGTAATGTAATGTACCTTACCTAGTACTTGCACTTCTGACTGAATACTGAAGATTTTTTCAAGATAAAAGATGACCGACGCCAACGAGGCAAACTGACAAGACAAATTCCGTTAAGCATGTCGCGACTGCGATGTTTGTGGTTGGTTTAACAAGAAAACATGTAAATTAACTACATTCGTGATAGTTCTACAATGTTTGTGTTTCTTTAGCAATGTTTATGCTTGGCAGCATTATTATTTCAACATTTTCGTGATACATTTAACTGAAGTGTGATACTTTAACAACGTTTCTGATTGTTACACGTGACCGCTTTACAACAAGTCTTGGCAAGAATGTAGGTTGTGATAATGAGAAATATTTTTATAAAAACACGTCCGTAGATACTTTTAACATGTTCATGATACTTTAATAATAGTCAATGAAATTTTACCTTGAAAATGTTTGTGTTTAATTGTACTGTAATCGTTGTACTCCAACCACGAATGTGTTTAATTTATAAGAAATATGGTTGATTTTAAATTTATTGACCACGTTTGTGTTTAATCAAAAACACTTATGTTCAAATTAATTGTAAAGTCCCTAAGTTGTAATTTCATCCTGTTTATTGTTGTTTAACAATGAAATCAACAATTAAATTGTAGGCTAACAATGTTACCATTTTTGAAACAACTACAAAAATGTTCAAATTAGACATATCTGTGATACTTACGAGCATTTTAATCAACAACGCCAAAGTAGTTGTTTCAAACATGCAGCGTTGTTTGATTTAATCACATACGTATTTGATCTGACAATTTTAAGCCCATTGTTAGCTAACAACGAAACATTTTCGATTCAAACAATGTTTTTTCTTTCGGTGTAAAAGTGGGCGTATTTTCTACGTTTGTTACGTAAAGACTTCGACGCGTAGACATTTCAAGTATTTTCCTTCCTCGTAAGTTCGTAGTTGGCATTCCCCACTCCTGGGCGATAAATTTTCTGGTGACCAAGATTTCGCCTTCGACGTCACACAAAGACAAAGTACACCCAGGTCGTCCAATTTTTGTTGGAATTCATCGATTCTAACGTTTGAACTTAGGTAGGTGCTGCGATGACTCAAGCCCCTCTGATGTGCAGCTTGACTTTGATGCGGAAATTACTTGCGTCTGCCCAGTTCCTAAGGAGTTCACGATCCAGTTTGGTGCAGACTATGTAAACCAATCGGCAGCAAATAGATGTGATCAGATCGACTCCACATCTCATAATAGACTGACCGCATAGAAGAAATGCGGAACAAGCTCTCAAATAGACAGATTACAGATGTTACTGTTTGGCACCTTAATAACTTGGGTACTCATGTTCTGAGCATAGGTCACCATACTTGTAGCTTTTAGCGGTTTAATTTTTGTGGAGGTTTTGTGGTACCTAGTACGTTAAATTCCGATATTTTAAAAGCTACCACTTAGCGAGCTACTACCGGTGTTAGATGGGTCTCTGGCTTACTAGCCTAATGAAATCTTTCGAGCTGAAGACCAGAAGATATGCCGAAAATATCAGTACGCGAGAGTTTGCAGGAGAATTCAGAGAATAAGAAGAAGAACTCGGCCTTTCGCAGACAAGGTAACCAATTTATTTTGAACCAAATTGGATGATATGGATGTCAATGACTTATGATGGTTATAGCTGAAAGTTACAATGGAAATTCTGTACGAGCGATGCCCATTTTAGCACAACCTGACAAGTTTGGGAGAGATTTCAAAACTAGAGATGTCTCTATAAAGCTCGATTCTATAAAACCTTTCATTGGCAGCTTTAAAATTGATAAGCAGATTGTGTGTACTAAGAAAATGATGCGTCTATAGTCTATCTGGTAAAACCGCGCCCTTAATAATTGAGGCATCGATGAAATGCCTTTATTTTGTATGCACCGACAATAATTCCATTAGATTCACCTCATACCCATTCTGCAGAGGCATCTAAGGGTTAGATAATAGTTACCTACATCCAAACTGAACAGAAACAGTTCGTGCTCTTTACCTTCGTCAAAATTTTAGAGTTTCACCAATTTGCACCGTCATAATTACCAAAATCAACACCATCACTATCATAGTCATCGTCGTTATCCTTTAGCATCCCCCTCCCTGCTCTGCCATGGTTAGCTACAATCATTTCAATCATGATATACACACCTTTCATTTGGCCTTATCTCCGGCACAGCATATGCCACTGCTGCTGCTCCAGTTATTCTGCTCGCTAACAAACCCTTTCCCAGCACAAATGATTCCTGCGGATATACCTTACCTATACGTAGGTACCCTGCACTCGGCTCGCAGTATATCTTTTACATCACGATTCCCGGCTAAGAGAAGCATTGTTCGCGCGCAAATATTACTTCGTAGAGCACACAATTACCTTTTGTTTCAGACTAATTGAATCAAATCCCCAGTGAATAATTAGACGAGAATCTTAAATTACATTATTTAATCAAGGTTAGAGCGCGGATTGCTATCCTTATCGCAGCACACCGGGGGCAACTGCAGCACAGTTGAACCACCATCAATACGCTTGTATCCCGTTTCACTGACGAGTGTCGGTGGTGTATAGCATCGCTGTTCTCTTAGTGGGTAATAAGTTCGTTCTTCTCGTAACGTACTGTGTCAGCGCGCACGACAAATTAAGGTCAGGAAGGGTATACGAGTGTGAGGGCGGTATACATATCCTGATATCTTTACCAGCGCATACACCCACCTGACTTGGATTAGATCTATGCAAATGCAAATTATGTGATAAATCTCAGACTAGAATGTGTGTGCTAATTAAAAGTCTGTTTGGCAATCAACTCAAAGCAAGAATTTACGATTGCATAAATGGTTAACCCCTCGCGTTGCCTTGTCGATGTGGCAACTGTCGTTCGACTGATATGTTGAGTTGCTTCCTAGAAACACTGTGTCAACGGTTTTTTCAAGTAAGCTGAACAGATTGTGGTGAATGTGGATGTGATGTGCATCTATCCGCCAACCGCAAGGCTTAATTATAAATGTGAAAAGATAGTGTATACTTAGGTTTCTTTTTTGTGAAAGTTGTATTACAATGCACCAGGTTGGGTAGTATTTAATTTTACTATTTACATTCTACGAGATACCTGGTCAATGACCAACTCAGTTACTTCATAATAGAGTACAAAATGACTTGTACCGAACTGAGTCCAAAACCCCTCAAATAACACAAACTACACCCTTATAAGTTTATAATTGAGTAACTGTCCTGCTTCTTAATACATACAATAATTAAATAAAGTAGATAAGTCCCTGGAAATGAATAACGAAGAAATGACGAGAAATCAACAAGGATTGGTCTACCCAAAGAAACATACAAGAACAACCGGCCATGGAGCATCCAGATCCAATGCCTTGTGTCCAGAAAAAACGACTTCAAGTACAGTCACAGAAAATAGTCTAACGGCATCAAATCAAACATTGTTGTATGCCTAGCAGTTCACTCTTCGGGATCACTGGTGAATTTTCCCGGGCTCTGATTTACTGAATTTGACTGTGAAAACCTGAAAACGTGGATCGCCTTCCGACTGGTTAGGCTAGGCGCGCACATGCGATTTTCAGTCGCAGCGATTAAAAAATAGTAGTCGCAGTAGGAAATGAACATAAGAACACAAGCGACAATAAACGCGGCGATTTTTTAATCGCACAAGAATAAAGCACAGGTGTTCTAAGGCCCGAAACACACATGCGATTTCAATCGCGCGACTATTATTATGTGCGCGCATTCACATTGATATGTGTGTGCTTCATTTTTTGCGACTAAAAAGACGCGCGATTGAAATCGCATGTGTGTTTCGGGCCTAATCCGTGTGCACGAATTTTCAACTAAACAATTGCTGCGATTTAAGCTCAAACTTTCTGGTGATTTTTTAGTCGCAAATTTAAATTTGAATCTGAAACACAAAGGGAATCATAAATCTAAGTGCAGCCGAGTTTTTTAGGCTAAGAAGGTTTATTTGTGTTTATTTTAGCAAAAAAAGTGACCGTGACATATCTGATACAGCGATAATTAACTTTGTCAAATAAAAATCTGTCCAGTAACTGCTTACTGGAAAAGGAGGCACAGATGCAGCTTTAATATACTTACTTAGATGGCGCTACAGTGGACAGGGTGGACCTGGGCCTCAACCAACACGCCTCTCCAGTTAGCACGATCTTTGGCTTACTGCTTGCAGTTGCGCACTCCAAGTTGGTTGAGGTCCCCTTTTACTTGTGCGCGCCATCTAAGGCGAGGTCTTCCTCTACTGCGTTGTCCCTCCGGGTTGTAATCGAAGACTCTTCGGGCCGGAGCATTGGTGTCCATTCGCTCTACATGTCCTAGCCATCTTAGTCGACTGATGCGTACTTTTCTGATCAGGTGGATGTCGCTGTACAGCTCGTAGAGTTCGCTGTTAAATCTCCTTCTCCAAAGCCCGTCAACGCAAACGGGACCGAAAATCACTCGAAGAATTTTGCGTTCGAAGCGACCAAGGAGATCTTCATCCGCTTTTGACAACGTCCATCATTCTGCGCCATAAAGCAGGACTGGGTTGATGAGGGTCTTATATAGAGTCTCCATGGTGTTTCTCGACAAGGCCTTACTAATCATTTGCCTTCTTAGGCCAAAGTAACAGCGGTTGGCAAGTGTAATTCTTGGCTTGATTTCTGATGTTATGTCATTTTCAGAATTAATAGCGGAGCCGCTATTAGTAGTAGTCCCGAACTACCTCAAAGTTATAGCTGTCTATCGTGACGTTCTGTCCGATTCGTCGATGTTGTGTGTCCCTTCTCGTTGACAGCATATATTTTGTTTTGCCCTCATTCACCACTAAACCCATTTTTGCCGCCTCTGTACTGATACTTGCAAACGCACCAGTGACAGCTCGCTGTGTTCTGCCAATGATGTCGATGTCGTCAGCGTATGCAAGTAGTTGCACAGACTTTTGGAAAATTGTGCCCCTGGTGTTGGCTTGCGAGTTTCGCACAATTTTCTCAAGAATGATGTTGAAAAAGTCACATGACAGCGCATCACCTTGTTTAAATCCTTTTTTGACATCAAAGGTCTCGGTGAGACTGTTTCCGACCTTTACGGAGCAGCGAGCGTTCTCCATCGTCATTCTGCACAATCTGACAAGTTTGGCACTGATGCCAAAACTAGACATGGCTCTGTATAGCTCGTCTCTATAAATGCTGTCATATGCGGTTTTAAAATCGATAAATAGATGGTGAGTATCGATTTGGACTTCTTGGGTTTTCTCCAGGATCTGCCGTAGTGTGAATATTTGGTCGGTTGTGGACTTCCTAAAACCGCACTGATAGGGTCCAATCAGTTCGTTGACAAATGGTTTCAGGCGTTCACACACTACGGCAGACAGGATTTTGTAAGCGATGTTAAGGAGGCTGAGGAGCGGAATTTGTGTCGTCTTCGCCGTTTAGCAGCTTCGATATTGTTTCACTAATAAAAGAAGGTACCTACCCAATATTTTGTTGAACATTTTTTTATTTTACTTTAGGCGGAAACACAACTCAAGGCATTTTATTGAAATCCATTCTTAAATTGTTCAATTGGCACGATTAAATAATCACAAGTTCGCGAGGGTTAAAATATGCCAACCTATGAATTAAAACTTGCGACTGAAAAATTGGAAATAAATATGCGACATGTTCCATTTTTTAAATTCCATTCTGCGAATTTAGTTCCTTTAGTTCCTATACAGGCCCGAAACACATATGCGATTTCAACCGCGCGACTGTTTAGTCGCAAAAAATGAAGCACACACATTTCAATATGAATGCGCGCACATAAAATCGAAAATGAAATCGCATGTGTGTTTCGGGCCTTATTAAAATTTTTGTAAGAATTTTAAGATTTCGCCTTTAGTAGACTAGAGTAATGCACCGGCATTAAGTAAACTTTAACCTTTGTATAGAAAAAGGATCTGTTCCCTTATTTTCGTAGATTTTACTGCAATCCAAAAATGTAGAGTAACATTATTAAAAGTCCACTGAATTGGCAAATTCGAACCTCAATCTTCTCAGTTACATTAATTCCTTCACAAGTCATATAATCTGTTGGAATCCGAAGTCCGGGTACTGCAAGAGTCCTTAACTCAAGCACCAGCAAACGGACTTGCACACGAAATTCAAAATTGTTTTCCTTGATTGCGCGCTATCAAGCGGAATAAACTCTGCAAAAGGATTAGCAGCATCAGTTCAGTTGGAGTCCCACATCCAACCTTACAAGTCGCTTCAGTTCAATTTTGAGAAATTGCCAGTATAGTACATCTACTCTGTCTTGTAATCAACTATTGCAGAGGGCATTCTGCAGAAGCTTTACCTACTTCGAAATGTGATTCGCCTAGGAGATGGGACAGATACACTGTTAAGCTACTGGCGTTGGTTGGGTGGGGCTGGGGAAGTGTATTCCGCCTGCTACCTTTGGAACCACTCAAGTTGATTGAATGAATAAGAACGTTGGATGTGTTTACAAGAAGTTCTGTCAACAACTCTCGTATTGTACATCTGCGACATTATGCGCTGAAAATTTCCATTTTGTGTATTGCGGTTGTTATGTTGTCGTTGTGTGCTTTTATTCCTTTTTTTTTTCTCTTTTTTGCGAACGTTATGTTAACTATGGTTGAACATACGAATGAGTTCACTGCCAGCCACTGCGGTAGTGTGGTATAGTTTGTAGCTACTTAAAAATATTCCGTCATCGTCCTTGTCGTCGTCCTCGTTGACGACGTTATCAATGACGGTAAACAAGAAGAGTGTAGTTTTGTAAACAATGGGTGACAGGTGGAACTCTAGCTGGTACCTAGTGAATAGTAAATAGCACTCGAAAAGCTATGCTAAATGAGTACGCGGTGCAAGAAAGAATACTCGCACCATTTTTGCGCAGGCACAACTTTTACATGACGAACTGCGGTTTGGCCTACATTTAATTGTGATACAAGGTTCTTGTGCGTGCTTACTGCTGTACTCCTAAGTGGTGTCTAGTTTCGGTCTTTTACTGACATTAGGGCGGAGTGCGTTCTTATAAATATTAGTAGATATTATGTAATGTTGAGGGTATACGGTGTATTGTAGGAAGTATCAGTTATGTTATTGTGATCGTGAGAGGTTTTGCTTTTAGTGTCCCAATACTGAAATTGTCATTGCGGGCGGTTTCAGTATACACAATTCCGATTGGCTTCGCCATTCTGGATAGACAACCCCCGAAGGAAGGTATGTTAGGATTTTCGCTGATCATGCCGCTAAAATATACGACTTGATCATCACTACTTATCCAGATAAATACTCTATCGAAGTAACGCCGTGTCATTTCAGCAAAATTCTCATTGAGTCTTAGGGCTTATAAGGCAAACCAAACCGAAGAAAACCGAAAAAATTTTCGACGAGTCCGAAATGACTGCAACTGTGTGATACGACGTGAAAAATTTTCTCATGATCAAGACTTACGGCAAACAATACTTCACGTGGGATCATGGCGTAATCTCGAGTGACAAAAATCTCGAAAAGTTTTTTTTTTTAATCTCGAATGCAAAAATTTCGAATGTACAAAAATCTCAAAAAACTATATCTCGAAAAAATCTCGAAAATAAAAAGTAAATTCGAGATTTTTTTTCCAGATAGCAACATATATAAACTTTTCACATATCAAACCTTGCACGTAATCCAAATCCAACAGTGACCATAAGCAGGGGTTGCAGGGGGCAGCATGCCCCTCATACGTATCTCACTTTTTAACACCATTTTTAGATTTGGTATTATTAATTCTGTCGCGCGCAAATTATTACCATTGTCACAAAAATATTAATTCGAAATTTTTTTTTTCTAGATTTTTGTTATTCGTACTAGCTGTAGGTACCCGCCCGGCTTTGCCCGTGCACAGAAATTGTATTGCTTAGATCTTAGATAATAATGTTCTGTCGTAAGATTGTCTGTAAATTTGAGCTCAATCAGTTCAGCGGTTTTTGAGATTAAGATTTTAAATGATTTTTTTTTGTATGGGCGGTCTCACGTCCCTTTGTCCAATTTTCACCAATCTTCACAGTAAATTATAAGTTCCGTAGTTTATTTACATGTGGGCGCAGTAGCGCAGTTGTTAGTGTGTTAGACTATCTACTGTGCGAGGGATCCCAGGTTCGATCCCGGGAAAAACACAAATTACATCTTAAGGTTTTTACTACTTCGCCACCTCTCGCGAACGACAAACATCCGAGAGTACGACTGTCCTGAAAAAGCTTCTCAATTCAGCCGTTCGGACTCGTCGTAAAATTCGTCCCAAAAATAGAAACTCACACAAATGAAAGGTTGCAAGAAGCTAGGCCCAGGGTGTCTACCGCCTGTTGCGCCACCAATGGACATACCTACATAATTTCACATAAATGAAAACTCGTCGCAGATATGATTTGATTTTTTAAACTACGCGATTATATCGTTACGCTTTCCATAGCCGCAAATCTCAAATACTCGTATATGTATGTACGATTGTGCATACCTACATACGCATCACAAACCCGTTATACGTAGCTATACCTACATAGTTTGTTTTATGTATACAGTATACCCATTGCCATTCCCTACGTCAAATTCAACTACGCCATACGCTCATACATGAGTTTTCTTTAATGTGAATTCTGAATGCCCGTCGAGCGAGTAATAATTCTATTTTTGGAAACCAAAAATTGTTGTTGTGGGAAATTTCCCTTTTTGAGGGAATTTTTGTACTCGAAATGAGCTAAAAGGGAAAAAGGGAAACTTTCTGTTTTCTAGAACAAACAAAAGGAAATTTTTGTTCTTTGAAATTTTACTTTAATTTTATTGTTCAACTTCAGGAAGACAATTTATTTTATACACCCGACTGCTTTCATGAACAAGCGCTTGCATTGGACATAAAAAGAAAGAAGACCTGGGGCCAAATAACGTAAAATGAAAACGACCATGGCAGACTTAGTTAGCTGTTTAGTGAAAACGAAAGCGGTTTTCGTTTCGTATTTTACCAGAATCCCACCCCGGTTTTTTGCAATAACTAAAGAAGACTGACTATCCTATCCTCGCCTTTTATCCTAGCCGATAAAAGCGGCACGTCGACCTGATTAAGATCTACATATTGTACAATATAATTAGAAAGAGGGTTTAGGCTAGGAGGTTCTCCACTTTTTTTCTAAAGTTTATGATACTGCTGTAGAGAATTTTTTTCAAATCTTTCGGGTCCAGTTGGTTGGAGAAGATCTTCCTTCCGAATTCGCATATAATGTTGTTTCGTCTTCTTCCGTACATAGCCTGCTGTCCGCTGAGTTGGCTGGATTTATTTAGCTTTGGTAGTATTATAACACATGATTCCCTATAAGAAATCATATACAAGGTTTCATTGTTAAGCCTGGTATATTCTCCCGATATGAGATACATTTTGTATGCTCTTTTTATGGCTAAGTTTTTTAGCCAGCTTGGGGGTAGGTATATCAGTAAGGGCCGGTACCGTGAAGGGGTTTCGGAACCTATTCTGGCATATTCGTCTGGCTTACACTTAAGTATAGCGTGGAGCTTTGCCTGTAATACACTAAGGCTTTTTCCATACATATTGAGACTGCTTTTTTTGTTTTGTTAATTTTTTGTTTTCCTTTCGTAAAATATGTGTGGGAAAATCTGAGGTACTTTTTCGAGCCAGGCGAGGGAAAAAACGGATATTTTTAACATTTGCGTGGGAATTCTTATGACAAAACATTGGCAGCACTGCCCCTAAGCACAACTGCAATCGAGAAAGCAATTTTGTACTAAATTGACCGAAGATCTATTTTCAATTTACTATATCTCGCCCTCTGTATGGAAAGATGAATGTTAGCTCAAAATACTCGGTAAAGTATTGTCTAACAATTAAAAACATTTATTGATTTGCCTTACATAGATTTATGGCATAATGACAATTTAGGCGTAGTAAGATCGAAATAGAAGTTTGCTTCCCCTTTTTTCAACACTTGTAGGACGAATTTTGGAAAACGATAAACGAGGCATGTAATAATTTTGACTGGTCTATTAACATACAAACTTTCAAGTTCATTCGGCAAAAGGTTCGTGAGACCCCCTTTGCCCGTTTACTCCTGGGCAATTCTCACCTACCTGCCTACGGCCTAAGTTTTCCACACATCTAAAAATCGGAAAAAATTATGAAAATCGGACCAATGGCTCTCAAGGTATAGATGAACACACAGACGGACATTGCATTTTATAAAGTATGTAATGAAATTAATAAAACAAAAGATATAAATAATAAACTTATTCAATTTAAAATTAAATCTTTTGAATAAAATCTTAATACATATTAATATTAATACATGGATATAAAGATAAATAATAAAAGTATGGCCTCGATCTCATACAAAACAACATTATTAAATTTTGTTTTGCCATAATCAAAGGTTCGGTTGCGTAGTCGCCTACTTTTGTGGAACAGCTACATTTTTCCTTGATGGTGCTTCGTTAAATATGAGAAGATTATGGCTAATAGAAACCTTATTCAATCGCAGAATTTACAGAAGCAAGTTCATTGTGCAAATAAGTCCCTTTCAGTTGCCTATGTTAGATATAATACTGTATATGCGTGCATCAGAGACCCAAAATGATTTGAATCGATGAATGTGAGTTCGAATTTTCTAACTCAATATAGAGAAATAAATAGCTAGACTAACCCCACACACAATATGCCTTGCCTATTCGTACAAAAGTTTCATAATCCAACAACTGCTCACTGACAATACTGGGTCTTCACAATTTGGATCTTGAATGCAACGTCCCAAAGACATATTTTCGATCCGAACTCAATTTGCAGTTACGAAGGACATACATACGCAACGCATGCAGCCACTCAAATACAGACAATCATTGCAGTTCGTCCATTCAGAATGCCTATACAATTCGAAGAGAAAGTTCCAAACTAATACGAAATTCAATAATATTGCTCCTAACAGGATTTAAATTCGAGCAAATTTCAATCGGATGGAAATTGAATGGCACTGCGAATAAGGCGTCCTTCCCCGTTTCCTATTCTCATCGTCATCGTTGTTGAATTTTGCGGAAGACCCTACTAAAAGTGGGTGTGGAAATAATGCTCTACCTACAGTGTATCTATGTACATGTAACAGCGATATTGCATCACTGTTTTGTATTTCTCATCGATGCGGAAACTTACATTATCATCTTGCCATCCGGATACGCCACTGAGTGACTGTGCAGTGTGTAATATTGAGACAAATAGTTTCGAGATTGTTAAATGATGTGCATTAGTGGGTAATTTGAAACTTACACCAAACTCAAATGCTTTGTCGTTTTCTATTCAGAAAATCATTTGAGTCGGATGTGATATTATGTGATATGAGTAGTTACCTACTGTAGAAATACTGCCCGTGGCTAATAGAAAAAAATAATATTATAATTGAAATGCATTGAAATTTTAGATTTTAGCTAATGATAAAAAGAGCATTTTCTCGATTTAGATGAATAAGAATGCGAGTCTGCCTTTGAAGGTAACTAGCTACGGTTGGAAGTAAATTAACTAGCTTAGCAGAACGTTATTCTACAGAATATATTTTGCCTCTCGTTTGTTGAATGTATGACAGGGGGCTTGGGGGAGACGATCTAATTACTGGATTCCCAGATTTTGAATTTTTTTTCTGTAGCGGAGGAGAATTTTGGAAAGAATTGTTTGGTGCAGTTCTGCAAAGGTGTTTAAAGTCTGACTTTATTGGATTCGGTTTGAAACAAGATCTTGATGTAGTCTCTGAAACGCTTTTTACTGAGATCACAGAAGGGCTCAGGCAGGTCCCACAATTGTATCCGTTGCTAGCAAAGCCCCTGTGCAGTGGGCTGGAATCCAGGATAGAATGACTATGTTTTCAGGACAAGCTTCGAGTCGAATCAAGAGCTTTGAGAGCTGCTTGACTATCTGAGAAGATAAATCAAGGGCACAGTACCACTCACTAAATTTTTTTTTAACACTTCTAAAACTAGGAACTTAGCGTACCTACATTTAGATCTCACTACCTTTCGTGGCTGACTAGTTACAAATTTTTTATATATAATGTACAACCGAACCCTCTGCACACCTCGTAGTGCAAAGTACAAAATTAAAAAACGTGTATTTCAAATTCATCAAAATCAGAGATAAACAAATAGCGCCTCCTCACCCCTTTATCTATTTTTGACCAATCTTCAAAGGAACACAATCTATTCGGTGGTTTTCGAAATATTAGATTTTTAATGTTCTTTTTTTGTATGGGTGGTCCCACGCCCCTTTGTCCAATTTTGACCAATCTTCACAGCGATACTCCTGGACCAATCCCCAAGATTGTATGGAACTAAATCGATTCAGTGGTTTTCGGTAATATAAGATTTTTAATGTTTTTTTTTTTGTGTGGGAGGTTGCGCACCCCTTTGTCCAATTTGGACCAAACTTCGCAGAAACACTTGCAGGCTAATACGTAAGATTGTCTGAAAATTTGAGCTCACAGCTCAGTCGGTTCTGAGGTTTTCGAAAATGCGGTTTTGAATGTATTATTTTGGATGGAAGGTGCCACGCCCCTATATCTCATGAACCAATACACCTAAAAAGACCGTATACACTTATAAACAATGGTATTAATGTCACCTTTCATGGGAAATTTCCAGAATAAAAATCGGTTCACGCATTACAGAGATCATTATCGCTTTTTTTTTTTACATTAATGTTTTTGGTGATTTTACCACGTATTTAAATTTTTTATAGCGCAATGGTTAATTGCAAGGACTTCAGCCTAAAATATGTATGAATCGAGGCATTCTTGGCCAAAGACCGGTTATGGCAGTTTTGGGGCGTGATGAGGTCAAGTGCAAGTTTTTTGAGGAAATGACGCCTTTTTTGGCACTCGTTTGATGCCTTTATTTCTCTAATATTCGTGTCCTTAAAGAAGGGCGCAGACTGGCGAAAGTCGATAAATCCTCATTTTCGTCATAATTCATATGTTCAGAAGGTATTTTTTCAATGAGAATTTCTCTCTTCCGATATTACAGTAGATATTCCTACCCTGGGGTCTAAAGGACCCGGAAATTGTTATAATTACGACAGCACCACACGCACAATTAAAAATTACTAATAACGAGACGCCTACTGATACATTAGAATTAGAGGATTAGCTTGAATCTTGAATAGCGCCATCGTGTGGTTTTTAGTTTTAAAAATATCCACAAAAGTTTTGTTTATGCATCGCGCTGGACCCCATGGTAGGGTTTAAGGCTAAAGTGTACTCATAGGTACATTTACAACATGTCTTGTAGGGCTTTCATAATATTGCATTGCAATAAATTTCTGCCCACTTTCTCCCCCTCGCCGCCACTTGTGGTAGCACAATAGACTTAAAAATATGGTCCAAGTGTGGTTTTTCTTTTTACGATAACCACCGTACCTATAACCTAAAGACTGTACCTGAAGGAACAAGATATGGAACTGCCAAAGTCGTTTGAATGTAGAAATGTACCTTCACCATTTTTTGTTGGTCAGGAGAGCCCTAAGGATAAGTCATTTGCTCTTCACTTATATGACTTGGCCATCCTTAACCTATTCAATGCACTCGTATGCTAGTATATACTATTGAAACAGGTGGTGCAGTTCAAGTATTTCGAGCAATGAAAAAAGGCACTGCTGAGTTTTCCAATAGGATTGGTAAAGACTGGGTCAATTTTGAAGCAGTTTGAACATTTTGTTAGCAAAAATATTAATCATGGTGTCAAAGAAAAGTTGTAGGTCAATCCTTGGACCCACTCAAACACACACACACCATTTCATCAAAATCGGTCCAGTTATTTAGGAGGAGTTCGATTACAAACCCACAACATAATGTATAAAATATAATATCTTATCTTCTTTTTGTCACAATACAGACCTAAGGGTCTCGGCACAAATGCATATATCAATCGCATTGATTTTTCCCCTCGGATACATTCCACTTTATATTCGAAAATTTGTTACCAACAATAATATTCTTATCTCGAAAATGATGATCCCCAAAGGAAAGTGGAAATACAACCAATAAAGAAAGCCAACTCTACATAAAATCCGCGCCCCATCCGCAAAATTCCAAAGGTCAGTATACGCTTCAAACATAGTTCAGCGATCGTAATCAACTCAGTCGTAAATAAGCTGCAAGCTTTCACTATAATATTTCGAAACGCAAAAAAAAAAATTGGATAAAACCGACCATAGCGACAAACTCCGCTCCTTTAGCCGCAAACAAATGTAAAAGGATTTAGTTTTGTGAAACCTCCTCGAACAGGGCGCTGCATAAATGGCTGTTGCGTATTGTGTAAACTTGCCAGCAGCAGCAGCACTGGCTGAAAAGAACATTTTTGTGCATGCAAACGAGATAAACTCTTTGTTGCTCTAGAAAATAAATATTTTTACCATTACACAAGTAGATATACACCACAGCCGCAGCCAAATGCCGGGTGAGTTGTTAGTTCTCCGGCTTATGCAATATACACCGGAGAAGGAGCGATATGAACCAAAAAAAAAAACTCAGAGAAATAGAATAAAAATAAAATCAGTGAAAGAATGGCCAGTGTACGAGTACGAGCAGAGCAGCACTGTAGTCCTAGCCAATAGGTGAGGACCTCCATAAAAATAAACAAAATGTACTTCTGCTGCAGCATTAAACAGTTTTGGATGCTGCTATTCTGCACCATCAATATCCGAGCGAAGTGGTGTTTCAGCGAAATGAAGTCTAAAACGCTGGCGGCACTTTCGTAGTATTTTTCTTTGATGTTGGCATAGAATCATTACTGGGTACATAATTCAAAATGAAATTTTTCGCCAAGTGGGTTAGGTAACGTGGTATACCTGGGGGAAAGACATCTATGAGTGTGTAGATACAAACAAAAGTTAGCTACATGCTTATGCGTAGTGATTTTGATTTTAATTTTGATGTTCATCTTCTGAATTTCACGTAATGTTACTAGCTATAAACTTTTGCTGTGCAGAATTTTTCGACTCAGATAAGGAAACGTGAAGTTATTGCGCAATTATTTATATACCTGCTGGACAAAATAATACAAGGTGGCGCAAAAATAACCTTCCGATGTTTTTTGGCTGTAATTTAAAAAAAAAATGAAAAACTTTGATTCTTCTTGTGGATTATTTTTATTTGGTCTTTTAATTTTGTTTACATCAAGTCGAGAATATGATGTCATGTAAATGGCCGCCGCCACAGTTGATTGTCATTTGAGCCCTTTTTATGGCATTTTCCATCACTTTGGCCAAAACTTCCGGCGATAGGTCCTCACATTCTTGACGGATATTGTCTTTAAGAGCTGCAAGAGTCTGAGGCTTGTTGACATAAACCCGCGACTTCAAAAATCCCCACAAAAAGAAGTCTGGAGTGGTCAAATCAGGCTATCTTGCTGGCCAGTGCAAATCGCCAAAACAGGAGATTAGGCGCCCGGGAAATGCATCCTTCAGCATATCGGTTGTGGCACGTGCAGTGTGTGCCGTTGCACCGTCCTGTTGGAACCACATGTTTTCCAATCCAAATTCATCAAGTTGCGGCAAAAAGAACTCGTTGATCATTGCTCTGTAGCGCTCACCATTCACAGTAACCGTTTGGCCCGCGACGTCTTCATGTCCATGACATCTTCGGCTACAGCAGCAATATTCTCTGCAGAACGGCTACTCCGGGGTCTGCCACGCCTGGCTGCATCTCGTGTTGTGCCAGTCTCTTCGAGGCGAGCGGCTAAACGTCGCAGTGTTTCACCAGTAGGCGTTGGACGGCTAGGAAATCTGCGACGAAATTCACGTTGTGCCAAAGTCACCGACCGATTATTGCTCAAATAAATAGTGACCAATATTCCGCGTTCTGGAGGCAGCGTTGCCGCCGAAAATAAAAAAATCGTGCCACTTTTTTCAGAGGAGCGTGCCCTTAGCGTGTCCAAAGGAAAAATATGTTTTTTTTTTCACATTTATGCCGCCAAGCCAACGCCAAACAGAAACAACGAAGAAACAGTTAAGGACCATTCACTTGAGAGCAAACGAACGAATTGCTGAAATGCGAATAAACTAGCGAATAACACATTGGTACGGACGTAACCTTAAATTAGACATTGCGGGTAGAAACTGATGGCTGAAATTCGCGAACTGCCGCGACCTAGAAAAGTGTTCATGTGAACGGACTGTCAAAACTTGCGAATATTCGTTCGTTCGTAGGTAGTTGGTCGCTCTCATGTGAATGATCCTTTACACTGAGCTTTAATTATTTGAGTAAGGTTAGAGAAGTGATGAAAACGTGTCATTTTCAATTTTTGCGTGCCACAGTGCCACAAATAAATTTGCGTGTCCAAAAAGCACGATCGTGCCACTTCGGCAACGCTGTCTGGAGCAGTGTAGCGTAACATTGTTTATTAACGTGTATTTCGCATGTGTTTACTACACAAATGTCAAAACAGAACTGACATTAGGGGCCAATCGCAAAATTTATAGCATTTTCTGATAGGAGGATTACTTTTGCGCCACCTTGTAGGTGTGGGAATGGGAACATATTTTTTAAAAAACTATTTTTTTTTTCATATTTTTTCAACTTGTTTTTTGTTTTTCCAATTATATTAATAAAATTTACATTTTTTCAGATATATGGAATATATTTATCTGTTTATTTTTCAAATAATTAAAAAAAATAACAAAATAACTTTTGGAGTTCTCTTTTTCCGCTTGGACAAAAAAATAGGTGTGTTCCTAAATAATCATTAATTATAGATTTTATTAATATTTTTTTTGGTTTTTTTAACTTACTCTAGTAACCTGAGTATCCTCCATTATTTTACAAAACTTTTTGGACTCGACGTGGCATTGATCCTACCAATTTCTGGCACGTTTCGGGAAGAATGGAATACCATTCCTCTTGCACTGCTTCCCACAGTTGATTCCCATTTGTGAAGAACTGACCCCTTAATTTTCTTTTCAGTTCATCCCACAAGTTCCCAATGGGATTGAGATCTAGATTGACTTAGCCATGAAACTACAGAGAAGTTTTGATCCCGAAACCAATCCTTTACAATATTTTCACAACAATTTTCCAAGGAGTCAATGACACGAAATATAGGACCGACACCATACCAGGAAAAACAACCCCATACCATTATATTTCCTCCACCATGTTTAACAGTCTTCAGTGTATAGCGAGGATGGTATTCTTTTCCTTTTGGTCGCCTTACGTTACGCCCACAATGCGAGGAGAACAAATTTATTTTTGTTTCGTCACTCCACAGAATATTCTGCCACTTTTTCACTCCTTCAGGTCTGTTCCAACTTCTAGGGCTTAAAACAAATTCTTTTCGGGACCTTACGTTCCTAGCTCTTAGGAGTGGAACATTTCTGACGACTCTTCCTGGGAGATTAAAGTTCTGTAGTCTCCTGCGGATAATGCGTGCACTGATTCCATCCCCAATTTGAGCGCCTATAGTCCGTGACGAAACAAACGGATTTAACTTCGCGAGAAGTAAAAAGCGGCGGTCAGTAGTGGTTGGTTTTTTCGTCTAATGTTGGCTTAAGGGCATTGGTTATGGTTACGAAGTTCTGTGACCTTCCTAGGGCATCTGCTTTAATTTTATAGGTTTTACCCTCACCCCTTAACCGTTGAACTAGTTGCCTTTCTTCCGCAGAGCAGTGGACATTTCGAACCATCTTAAAATATGATTTAACAAAAAAACTTAAACAAGAATTGTGATACAGTGATTAAAAAACAAACTCACCTTTGAATTTAATCACTTTTTAAACAAATCGACAAATTTAAACAATTTAATTAAGCACACCTATTATGTCCAACTTTTAAAACGAACAAAATGGTATTGCAACGAAAATTAATAAAATACTTAACAGTACACTTAGTAACTGCAATAACCTTGACGTCATACTAACCGAACTAAGCATTTCTTAATAAAAATATATTTTGTTGCAAGTGATGTTCGCAAACAACTGTTAGCTATTTAGCAGCAATAACAAATTAACTAGCAACAAGTCTCCTCACACCTATTTTTTTGACCAGCAATGTACACATACATTTTTTCGAAATTACCGAATTATTGAAATAGCTATCAACTGGAATAACCGTTGATTAGAGGTAACCAAAGATGAACAAACCGGCCCTAAATGAAGGGTTTTAATCAATATTTATAAAATTTTCCAGTTGTAAGATATATATAATAATTTTTTTGCATTGTCGGAGGTTGTTACTATCCAATGGAGCACTCAGACACAACTACTGGTCCATTGTACTGCTAATCAGACACCTTACATTGCTGTACTTAGTTTTCCCAAAGAAAGATGAGAACGAGCTTCAGTGATGAAGAGCTTAGATGTTCGGCACCGTCAGCCCCAAAGATCTGCCACCTGATGCGAGCAAAGGCAGGACAACTACAAAGGAAGTGCTCCGCTGTATCGTCGTCTTCTCCACAAGCAGGACAGATGGTGGTGGTGGTGTCGCTCAAGCCCAATACATTTAAGTGTTTGGCAAAAGCTTGGTAGCCCGAAAGGACGCCCACAAGCAGTCTGCAGTCGATTCTCCTGAGAGACAGAAGGAAAGACGCCAACCTTTTGCAGATGTCCGGACGCAGTCGTTTGGTCTGTCTACACCCAGAACAGTCACGCCACCGACACCGACACTCGTGTTCATGAGAAACCCAAGTATCAATGGACGACCTAACCACGGATGCAGGCAAACCCAACGCAGGTTCAGGTCCTAAGAGATCTTCTTCTAAGCGATCTCGTTTCCCCGGATACCAGTGTGACCTGGGACCCAAACAAGTTTGACCTTGTTCAGCTTGAGTTCGAGCACTAACTTGGACGAGGGAAGAGGGTTTCGCAGCGCTTTTAATGCAGCTTGGCTATCCACGTGTTTGTCACCATATAGCGCATAGTTGTAAGATATAGTTTAAATATCAAATCTCTGAGCAAGCTGCGTATTACAAAAATATTGTAAAGCCTTAATCTATTTTTCCTAATCTATCTAAAGGGTCCGCCATCTAACGTTTTTTTTTTCAACTAGTGCTTATTTCGCGAATGGTAACACTTAGCTCATGTCTGATTTGACAGATAATTAGTTTTATCCTTCCGCTGAACGAATATGGTTGTGTATACGATTGAACAACGCTGGGAAATATTGCGACATTACTTTGAAAATCATGGTAATGTTGCAGAATGTGTGCGAAAATCGACATAGCAAAGATGCCGATTTTGCCAAAAAAATCATCTTTTCAGATGAAGCTCATTTTGATCTTGGCGGGTATGTAAACAAGTAAAATTGTCGCATTTGGGGCACAGAAAACCCGCACGCATACATTGAAAAGCCGATATACCCAAAACGAGTCACTGTTTGGTGCGGATTTTGGTCCAGAGGCATAATTGGGCCATTTTTCTTCGAAAATGAGCAAGGAGTGGCCGTTACAGTCAATGGCGATCGTTATCGGGCCATGTTGAACGAATTTTTGTTCACAAAAATTGAAGAGGAGGATATTGGCAATATTCGGTTTCAACAGGACGGCGCTACGTGCCACACAGCCGAAGCTGTTTTTGAAGATCGCATTATCAGCCGCAGAGCTGATGTCGTTTGGCCACCGCGGAGCTGCCATTTGACACCGTTGGACTATTATTTGTGGGGTACCGTAAAAGATAAGTGTTACGCCGACATGCCAGAGACAATTGACGCTTTAAAGGACAATATTCGTGAAGCCATTGGTGAAATACAGCTGCACACAATCGATAATGTGCTTAAAAATTGGACCGATCGTGTAGGCTACTGCATGGCCAGCCGAGGCAGCCATTTGAATGAAATTATTTTCCATTATTAACCGGAAGGATTGTACTTTCAATTAAAAAAGAAATTTGAGAAAATATTGACTAGGGATTTTGAACGAAAGAAAACAATTAATGTATTGTACAACGACTAAGATGGCTGGTGCACGTAGAGCGAATGGACATCAATGCACTAGCCCGACATTGTAGTCCAGCCACTCAGGGTCCAGGGGACTCGGACTATGCACTTGACTATGCAGTAGAGTATGACCACTCTTAAACGGCACGCACAAAGGAGAGCGACCTCGGGAGCTTTTTGGTTAATTCCGTGGTCTACCCCGAGTATTGCATGAGTATATCTGCCCATAAATGGTTAAAATTGTAATCATTTCTGCATAATGTATAGTATAGCTTACAGCATGCACTACGAATTTTTCGAAACCTCATTTAAATAAAAAATTTAATTTCAAAGATAATTTCTTTATTAAAATACAAAAAGGCTTCGCTTGATTCATTATCTCGCAGTCAGTTCTTTACCGAATACCATTGCACATTGCGTCGCATTCGCCGCGCCGGTTCGCATCATCTATAAGTAGAGTATTTAATTAAGTAGATACCTACAACGAACTTTACAGCGATGTATATTATAGTGCATGGTGATATAAATTTTAATTTGCAAACCATTAATCCTTAAAATATTTTATCATATTATTATGGCTGAAGCATTATTATTGTAGTTGTATATTATTCATTATGTCATGTACACTTCATTTTATATGGACTTTCGAGAGCAGCCAGTACTGTTAGTAGTCTAGACTAGATGGTAGTATAACTCTGGTTAAATAAATAAATAAATAAATAAATAGGTGACACCCAAGGCCTAGCTTCTCGCAACCATTCGTTTTGTGTGAGTTTCTATTTTTGAGACGAACGGAAGGGACCTACAATTTTATGCCGAGTCCGAACGGCTGAATTGAGAAGCTTTTTTATGACAGTCATACTCTCGGATGTTTGTCAGACGTTCGCGAGAGGTGGCGCAGTAGAAAAAACTTTAAGATGTTATTTTTGTTTTTCCGGGGATCGAATCTGGGACTACTGTGCGAGGGTAGTCCAGTCGTCGTTACCGATGGATAATTTGAAAAGGTCTCCAAAAAATGTCGCCCGAGCCCAAAAATGCGTCCCAAACAATAAAAAATTAAAATTTACATTTTGTATAGGAATATACACCACCAAATAATCGCAAAACTCGAAAACCACCATGAACCATGAACTCAAATTTTTGGAGACTCTTTGTTATTGACTTAAAGGAGTTTCTGTGAAGTTTGGTCAAAATTGGACATACAAAAAATTCTTATAAATTTTATATATCCAAAACCACAGAATAGATCGAACACAATTTTAAAGAAAATCTTTCGACATCGCATATCTCAAAAACCACGGAGTGGATTGAGGTCACATATTGAAAAAATCTTTACTATTGGCCCGAAGGTGTTTCGGCGAGATTTCATAAAAATTGGATAAAGGGACGTGGCACCTCCCATACTAAAAAATTATGCATTTCAAAAGTTGTATGATTGTTAACATTGATATTGATGTGCATTGTCCATAAAAATTGGAATAAGGTGGGATTCGAAATCGGGGAATGAATGGCAGGACCCATAAAAGTAATTTAAAACACTATAGTTTTAGCTTTGAGATTTGGTGGTTAAATTGATCTAAATTTTTATAAGTTGATAAATAAAAGACTTTGAATTCATTTGAATTATAAGAACGCGTTTCATTTAATCACAAAACGAAACTTAAACTGCGAAGTGGGAAGGTTGATTGGGACTCATAATAAAGAGTTACAAATAAATAAATTTTAGGTGGTACGAACTTCACCGGGTCATTTAGTATGTAATAAAAAGCCCGCCCATATGTATAGAAGCAAATAAGACTTTGCTGGCATTATATTGACGTTTGGAATGGAAAGTGTTGCGCTGTAGGTTATTTTATTCCGTTTGGTACCTACTACAACTATTCAACAAACATGAACATTTATTAAAGCAGAAACCGCACGCAAATGCTTAAGTATACTTCAACATGTTTGGGTGTTATTTGAGAAATAAATCGAAGCTTTGAAAATGCGTTCCAATGTCGCCTGTATTTGTGAAAGGGGTCCCAAAAACGCTTATTTCGAAATGTGGTCGCCACGCGTCCCGACAGTAGAAAAGTCGCCATTTGGCGACTTATGTCGCCCATCGGTATCACTGAGTCCAGTACACTAACCACTGCGCTACTGCGCCCAGTGCTGCTTATCATTGCTAAATTACGAGCCTACGAACTGAGTCCATAACATTGAACTAACCCCCACTAGCAAAAATGAACTAAGATCCACCAAATATGCAGTGGGATTTAGTTCATAAGATTGGGAGATAGTTCATTTGGAACGTAGCTTATTATGAACTAATTCCCAACGATGTAAGTTTACTACTTTACTTACTTACTTATTGGGCTCCCGACCCGTGTAACCTTACATCCTTTACGATCCCTGGAACGCTGCTTCCAGTTGTCTAGACCAAGCGCTCTGGCATCCGTGATGGCTTTGTCTTTGAAACGGAGATTCGGTCTTGCATGTCTTCTCGAACTTGGGGCTGGGATTCGAAGTTTTTCTTAGCTGGAGCATTATTGTCCATTCGCTCAATGTGGCCGAGCCAATGTAGTCGACGTGTTTTCGCTCCTTAACTCCTTTGTTGATAGCATGTACTTGGTCCTGTCCTCATTTAGTTCAAGGTCAATGGATTTCGCGTTTTCTTCAATTGCCATGAACGCTTCTATTACGGCACTCTGGAAGCGATCGATGATTTCAATATCGTCCGCATAGCCCAGCAGCTGGACGGACCTGTTGAAGATAGTGCCTTTCGTGTTGACACCTACCTACTCTGCGAACTATCTTCTCCAGTACGAAAAAGGAGCTACTTCGAAACTCATAGTTTCCCACAAAACAAATATTGAATGGCAAATGTATGCAGATTTGTTTTCATATGGTAATAACCCCCACACAACAAACGAAATGTCAAACTCAAATATGAGCAAGTGCAATGGAGAAATCATCGCATTGTGACGTCACATTGTACCGTGTGGGTGCAATATGGCTGGTGGCAGTACGAAATTTGTCAATACCAATGTATTGAATTTTATATGTGAAAAACAACTGTTTCCACAACTTAAAATCAGATAACAGATAAAAGCAAGAAGAGTAAATAAATAAATAAATAGTTGGCGCAACATTCCCTTCCCTATAGACCTAGCTTACAACTATTCGTTTGTGTGCAGAATTGCGAAGCTTTTTTCAGGACAGTAGTTTTAGGTACACTCGGAGGTGGCGCAGTAGAAAAAAACCTTCAGATGCAATTTGTATTTTTCCTTCGAACCTGGGTCCCTCGCACAGTAGATAATCCAACACACTATCCAATAACCCACTGCGCCCACGAAAAATAAAACAAATTTAGAAACTATAGTTAACTAAAACTAAAACCGTGTGCTCCCACTCCATACGTACTCTCATCTACCACGGTACCCACGTATTATTCGACAACTGATATCGCATGTAAATTCATCTAAAACGACAGAAATTTCTCTTCAATAATAAGCTATACTCCAGCCTCAAGAGTCTGTGTCTGGTCCAAATAAGGGCCAAATAAGTAAAACAACCGGAACCCTGATTACTTTGGTATCTATAATACCAAACATGACAGTGCTGGAGCTTTAACAAAATGTTAATATTTCATCTCACAAAAGGGTTATAACATTAACCCAGAGCTAACTCATTCAGAATTTTATATCACGGACGTGTGGAGTGTAATTGCTTTAAACGAGTTACTCTTTTCCATGGTACTTAAATTCAATAAACATGAAAAGGTAAACTAACTCAGCATCGACAGACGCATTTACTCGTACAATGTATCATACGCATATTATGCGGCTCCCATCAATAAATAATAACGAGCGAGTACCTATCTACATGAAGATAATGTCAAAGTTGATGAAATTATGCCAAACCACTTACATGGGTATCGAGAAATGTGCTAACGATTAAGGCATTTCCCCATTAGGTATCCGACAGGGTAAAGAAATTAATTTTGGTCCTGCCCGTCTCGTGTCGCCCTCACTTCCAAAGCAGTGCAATCCAGTATAGATATATGTATCTACTAAGACGGCATGGTAAACGGTTTAGCCCTTCTCATTATTAATTATATGCTAATTAATTTGGTTTACTAATCTTGAAGCATATACTCGTATATTTGAAGGGCGAGTCAGTTCCCTGAGAAGGACGATTGTTTGATGATTAATGTATTGGGTGTAAAATAAACGTGCATACATAATATACAAGGTATGCCCTCATTATGTAATATTTATACCTACTGAAAGGACCTCTCTGTAGGAAAAGTATATTTCAAGTTAAATGGTTTCAACAGAAATTTCGCATCTGCTTTTGAAAGTGCATATGAGCACCAAATTTTTAGCTTGAGAAATTTTCCATCATTCTTCTTCAAAGGATTTTCATGTTGCCGTCTTTTTCGACATGAAAAGGGTGTACTCTCCTAGTGGATTTAATTTAATTCTATATCACATAACCACATACATAAATACTTACATAGTGCAGTTCTCTTCTCAGATATTTATTTGAATTAGCGCTGCGCTACTTAAGAAGAGGCAAATATTAATGCATAAGTACATGTATTTATTTAATCTTGTTAATTAGTTGCACGAAAAAAAAAAGAACGAGTAAAAGTATTATCATCGACCAGGCCGATGTTTTGATACCCTCCGCTACATAAAAGTCATGTACAATTGTACACGTATGGGTTTAATATTCATTCTGTACGGGAGGTACCAGAACTACTTGGCCGACTTAGCCCATTTTTAATACCAATATCTCACGACGGTAACAAGGATTCTTCTCACAAAATTTCATTCGCCTAGGTCGATTCTTTTGAACGCTATCATGTTTTTAACAGACAGACAGACGTGGTTATAGAATAAATAAAATATACTTTATGGGGTCTCTGGGTATTTCACATAAAATCGTGTGTTTCTTCCAAAAACCTAGGGAAGAAACATTTGCTTTCAATTTGTGTTCACAAAACCCTAGTGTTCTGTTAAAATATACATAAGTTGAGGGAATGATGTCAATTTCAGCAATCTAAAAAAAAAGAATGATTGAAAAAAAAAATGTTATGAAATTTCATATAAAGATTTGCATATCGCCGTGGTTAACAACAAATTTCCATAAGAAAGAGCCCATGTAAATAGCATCAGTAAAAAATTCTAGTATCTTCATATCACAACATTTCTAAAAAGGGAAAAGTTAGTAGAACACAATGTATTCCAAATTTATTCAAGTAAGATCGTTTTTTTCAAAATTTAAATTGTAGATATTAAAGGGTTTTCCAATAAGAGGTGTTATTTTGGTATTCAAAGAAAAACGTCATTTTTTGAGATTAATGATCGGATGTTTATTTCATAATAAAGAGGAAGGTATGCCGTTAATAACGAAAAACAACATCAGCCAAATGGCCACCACGAGCACGCTTACAGGACCATAACCTTTTCATGAAATTTTCCATAGCCAAATCGCAAAGTGGCTGCCCTATGTCCTTGATAGCCTCACGAATTTTATCTTAGAGGTCTTGAATCGACGCTGGGCTGTTGGCGACGTTGTTGATGATCGGTCGGCTTGAGTTCTTCTGTTAACTGAACTTTATAAGCCTTAATACCCAAGTCTTTATGCAAAATGCGGTGTAATGACGTTTGTGGAATGCCCAATTCCAAAGAACGACGAGGAATGGACAAACCTGGGTTTTCTTCAACACTTTGGGCTACAGCAGCAATATTCTCAGTTGTTCTTGAGCGACGTGCACAGGTTTTATTCTTCACATCACTAACTTGTCCCAACAGCTCGAATTTTTCGACCAATTTATGTATTGCGGTCCGACAAGGTGCTTCACGACGACCAAAAAATGCTTTAGTTTTGCGAACTGTGACTGCAAGATTTTCACCATTTTTATAGTGAATTTTAATAATTTCAATGCGTTGTTGAAGCGTGTATCGTTCCATTTTTAGTAATGGCGTAGTTTCTACTTGTCAAATGTCAAAGAATAAAAGCTTCAAAAGTGACAGCTACCGAAATAGCGGGCCACTCACAATAACACCTCTCATTGGAAAACCCTTTATTTTTAAGCCAATCATCGAAAAGATTTGCCTCATAAAAGCATTTTGCACCTAACCTAAATCCAACAGTGACCAAAGGCGGGGGTTTGCAGGTATTTCACTGTTGTGGACTTTTTAAAGACATTTACTTTACTTTCGTGAAAAATTTGTTATGCTCAAATCTTGCAAGCCAAATTTGAACAACTTCCTCTAAACTTATAGAATATTGAAATTTTCCATGCTGGTTGGTTTGTGAAGACAATGCAATAATTTAGAAGGAATTTTTTTGATTTTGACTTTCCCTGCCCCTTTATCCCTTTCGGTATATCTTTTTTGTTCTAAGGCTAAACAAATATAATTTTTTAATTTTTCTTGCATAAACTCCTACTAAAATTATTGTAACATTATTTTTGGTAAATATTGCTTCTAAAGTGGTTTATGGGGACGCATCAATTGTCTCAAGTGGTAGCAAAATAAATGACAAAATAAATATTTTTGTTTTAGTTTTTTATTTTTATAAATTAATTTTTAAACAAAATTGAAAAGAAAGAAGTATAATTAATTTTTTAAATTAAAATGTATTGTAAAAAAAAAGGATTTTTGAAAATAAATATTTTGTATAAAAATAAATAAATTGTTGCATTTATACTCGGTTTTTTTTTGTTTACTTCAAACATTACAAGTACTACGAATTAAAAAACAAGCATATTCCAAGATAAACACGTGTAGGTATTTATAAAAAAAAAATTAAAAATATTAAAAGAAATATTAAATATTCATAAAAATCGAAGTAATTTTTTTTTTTATTCAAACATAATTAAAAAGTAATGATATTTAAGACTATTTATGTATAAAAATACATTTCTTTCTTAAACATATGTAGGTATATATGTAATTTTATTCATAGAAATTATGCCTTAAAATGTACTTCGGAACAATATTGATGCCATATATGGCAACACATAAAAGGAAAATTGTGCCAAATTAAATTGACGGAACATATATGTTTATTTAATTTTTTTAATTGTTCGCCTGATATTAATCATTCTAATAAAATCAAAATTTAAAATGTATTGACAATTATCAATGTAAAAAAGAAATAATAAAAATAGTCTTCCGTCGAAAAAATTCGAACTCTATTGCAGACCGATCTTGCACGGGAGGTAAAAGCACAATCCACAATGACGACAACTATCACCCAGTTTTTTTCCTTCTAATGATTAAGCAGATACTTAACGAGTTAATCAGAAAAAAATATGCTCAGAGAAAGAGAATTGGTGTTATGAATATTCGTGTTGCCATTATGGCATCAAAATACCGAAAGTTAAGGGAGGCTTTGTCATTATAACACTTGACTTGAACCATTAGCCGCATTAACTTGAAACTTTGTATATCAATTAATAAGTTAAAACTATTACATACCTAATTAATCATTTTTCAAAATTCTTCCCGCACAAGGGTTGTTAAAAAGGGAATGCAAACTTTTCTATTTCGATCTTACTACGCACATAACTTGCCATTATATCTTAAATCTATGTATGTTAAATCAATAAATGCTTTTAATTGTCAGGCAATACTTCACCGAGTATTTTACAATCTACATTTATTTCAATTTGATATACGAATTGGATATGCATAAACCAAACTACAGTAGACGCTCGATATAGTGAACTAATAAAAACCACACCTTTTCATATCGAAATTGTTCACTATTTCGAGCGGAAGTTTTTAAATGTTCAAGTAAGCTTAATTTATAAGTAAACATATACCAAAGTTTTTATTTCAAAACACTTAAAAAAAATTGTAGTAATCTTTAAAAAACACAGAGATGAAGATATTTTTTTGGGGAACACAGAGGTAAATGTAATTTTTTTCAATAATTAAATTTTAAGAAATAATTTGTCACCTTCATTTGTGTCTTCTTCGCCGACTAACCGCCACCTGTAGGAGCTGACTATATCCGTCAACTTCATTTCGAAACTCTAAACATCTCGCCAGAGGCAATAGACGGGTGTTAAACCGTTTCGTTCACCCTTCGTCTTTGCTCTCCCTGAAGAAGAAACTATAACCATTTTTTTCGGTACCAAGCAGTATGACCCAATTGAGTTCTTCTGGTCAGCACCAGTCTCTGTCACGTGGACGGGTTGTCAAAGGAAATAAACGGGGGCAAAGTGCTACGGTTACCCTCCATCCTTTTCTTCCAGTAGACAATCCCTCCACTGACTTTTGGTCAAGCAGAAGAACGTATTCAACCACCCATTTCTGCCATGCATTATAGTCTCTCTCTCTTCAGTGGTTGACTGTCAGAGGCAATAGACAGGTTACCCTCTGTCCATACCCGAAGACAAACCGCCACCAGGAGATGCTGAATGCAAACATTTTTAACCAACTGAGTTGACTGCTTCAGCCATCATTAGGTATGACCTCCTGGCACAGTAAGATCTCTCTTTAAAAGAAATTCGTATTTACCAATAGAATTCACACATATAATGTTCTGGCCACTTCCTGTGTCCTGTTTTTGGGACAACCACCTAACCTTACATTCATAACTAAAATATCAAAAAAACACAAATGAACGGTAAATGTTCTGAAAATAGTTGACATCCAGGCGCTATGCAAAACTGGATCATTTTTCGTCGAATTATGCGAAAAAAAAGCTGAGTTCACTATTTCGAGATTTTCATAGTTCACTATTTAGATAGAGTAGCCTGTGTAAAATTTTGATGGTTCACTATATTGGATAGTTCACTATACAGATGTTCATTATACCGAGCGTCTACTGTATGTTCATATAAGGAGTTTGTAGCGTAAGGAGGTATGCACATTCGTACATACATATATTTGAGATTGCACCAGCGCAGTGAAACTTCAACTCCACCCCAAACTCGATAGTGGAGCAGCGTATCTGAGGTGGCGCGACCCATTGGAAGGGGACCTCAACCATTATAACCTGCGCAACTAGAGATAATATCTGGCGATGGATCGAGCTAATTGGAGTCTGGAGATCATGCAGGTTGAGACCCAGGTCCACTTCGAACGGCAAAGGAAAATAAGTAGGATTGCCTATTTCGCTTGAATTGCAAATAATAACACTTCAATTGAACACACTATGAATTTCAAAACGTTTACAAATATTATCAGTTTAGACTTTTTTCTAATACATACTACCTACATTCCCACAATATAAATACTTATCCACGCAGCACAACGAAATATGTAAATATGTACCTGATACGAGTAGTTATACCTACGAATACCTACATATTATACGACTTGATTTTCTGCTTCTTTTGGATACTAATACTCATCATGGTAAACCTTGGGGGATATGCGCTGTCAAGGCGATTGTTAATTAGCAATGTTTTCTCTATAAAATTTTAACCAAAATCATGAAATATCATTTTCACTTTGTAAAGGCATCATTAAGCCATATCTGTCATGCTATGCCTAAAAGTGTTCTAATTATACATGCAAACTCCTGGAAAACTAACATACTAATAACTCCAATCACTAAAAAGCTCACGTTTTACCTGAATCGGCTGAATTCGGTTAAAGTCTTCTCATACAATGTAGGCGCCAATCAAGTAGGTATAGGCACGCACGAAAAAACAGTCATTCATCCCCATTGCGCCTCACGTCTATTACATATAGGTATAGCCATACAAGCATGATAGTCGACGACTTTGGATTCGCAAAATTGCCAACCTCGTCGAAAACCATACAGATATACCTCTGCTATGATAATTAAAACTGATATTACCTACCCCTGCGGTTTAACTACTTTTCGTGGCCTAACCTGATCGGATTTATGTGAAAAACGAGCTCCGCACCTACACCCATCTCTTGGAATGATGCCGTAACTGTGGCACAGAACCAGATTTATATAGTAAGTTAATTATCTGGTCTATCATCGGATTCGGCTCACACATGACGGTGTGCATGAACTCACGTATAATTACGGAGCCAAAATGTCACAATTCGGGTGACATTCGGTCGACTATTTTCGTACGTGCAATAGCTATGATGGCGTTAGGGAATTTCAACGACAAGCAGGTGGCTTCATTAGCCTGGGATCTATGTCGGATCTCATTAAGGGAAGTTCCAACGTTGCCAACTATCCTGATACCGAAAGTTAATTAAATTTATCATTTGGCTTGCGAACAAATAAAATACGCAAAATGTAACAATGGTATACTCGTCGTAATTCAATTACAAAAATTTGGGGGAAATTGAAATATATTATGGTATGGTATACCGTTGTTCTTGGTAGTAAGGTAGTGAGAGATTAGTGATGTGGTCTAAATAATATGGAAGTCGTTGTTCTTACCTATACTCATGAATCAATATGGAGGGGTAGGTACATTTTGTATCATCAATAAGCTGCAAGGGCTTCTGTATAGTTTGTTTACAATTTACGCTGGACAGGCATCAGTTTTAGTTCCTAGTTAAATCAAAACCACATTGGGCGTGGGCCTACCAATAATAGTTTTTAACCTTTAACTTAAATATTTCGACGGTTGCAATAGATTATTTTCTATGGAAATGTTCGCCATTGTGAGCTCGTAAAAGTTAGCCTGGACACTAAAAATTATTACCGCTTATTGCATTTCTCTCCTGTGATACATTGTCGAAACCAATAAAATTCTTGGCATGGTACTTTACAGACGCAAGGGAATAGGGCAAAATGATTTATTTAATGCGTTGCTTTCTATCATTTGACGGCTAGCAAATTAATTCTCATATATGTACGTTCATGAATATGCGTAACACGAACAAAAACAAACGAGAAGACATATTTGTTTTTTTAATTAATTATTTTTTATATGAAATACGCTGTATTTTTAAATTAAAAATAGCCTATAACCTGAACATATTTATTTCACACGTTAAAAAAAAAAGAAATTTGTAAATCAGTGCAAAATTTCGTGAGATTTTTGTGGACATACAAATTTGCCATTCAGTTACCTAAATAGAAAATAAAATAATGCAGATTAAAATGGATTTAGCCCTGCTTATCCCCGAAAAATATTCAAAGCATTTATATGAAATTGCACGACTTTGATCAAGTAACTAACAAGTTTCGAAAAGTTTTCGAAGAACATGGACACTAAACATCTGAGTCTTCGTTCTTGAAGGGCAAGTCATTGGCATAAAAAATACAGGATTGTCTCTGTTTCTTTCTCGTTATCACAAACGTTTTTAAACTCCATTTAAGGATCACAGCTTTTATTGTGTAGTGAAATTTGAAATTTGTAGTGAAATTTGATTATGCTCGTGAGCATGCAATTTGAGTTCTTGTCTGGGGACATACGATTTTTCTGCTCTTTTCTCGTTGATTTTGTCTAGATTTTAATATTGTTTCGTTTATAAAATTATAATGAGCCTAATATTGTTAGCTCATTACATTAGTCTTCTTGTTCCCTTGGATATCACTATACCCCAGGAACCGAGAAGAGCTTCATTTGTGGTTGTTTATCTTCTTCAATGAACTTCGAAGACTATTAACGACCTTTGATTTGAGTGTGTTGGATATAGTATTCGAAATTTGAATGTAAGTCATTGGCTACAGTGCGAGATATTTTTTCATTATTTTATTCTTTTCTATACTTTTTGTTTTAAATATACTCGATGATCGATATTGATTGAATAGATTTACCCCAAAGCTTCAAAGACATTAACCCCAAGGCCTTGTGCAAACCATTCTTTAAAACAGGTATACCTAAATGCTGCATTATGAAACTATTTAAACAACTATAGAAAAATACTGACAGATGCAAACGAAAGCTTTAACACACGAACAGATGCAGGACTTTGCTGATTGCAATGCAATAATTATTACCTTTTATGTATTTTTTGAGCCTTTAGAATCTATATACTGCATGAAATCAATGATGCCCTATGATGAGTTATTTGGAAACTAAAGGCCTCAATCTGCATCAATGTGATCAAAAAATAAGTGCAACAAATGTGTGTATATGCCTTGTTACGGCAGCCCATAACCACCCCAAGTGTGATCTTAGATCCTCCATCGGACGAACCTCACGATGGGATCTGTCACAGGGGTGGAAACACCTCAAAGCACAAAAAAAAAAAAATACATCACTAAAACTGATCGCATTGCGACACTCCCGGGGGTCATTATTACGATCAATAAATACAATTACAATACAAAACATAAATTAAAACACAAAATTAAACATAACAAATCACAACATAACAAATATTTTTACAAATTAGAAACAAATAAAAAAATCCACAATACAAAAACCCGACCGACATGATGCAAAATTTCATTCGTTTTGACATTTTGTTTTGGTCGTCTCTTTGCATTTTGTTTCGTTGTTTTCCCCTCCCGTGCAATTCGTCGTAATTTTTGTGCTAATTCCAAGGCGTGCTCCACATTTGCCCAAGCGGTTGGAGTGACGTCACGGGCAATATGTTTGTTGACAATTATTAATTCGCTAATTAATAATATTTAATGTCGATTGAGTTATGTTTATAGGTATAGTTTATTTATTAATTTATTTAAAGTATGTATTGTGTATGTCAGGCTATGTATTTTTATATTATGTATGTTTATAATAATTATGTTAAGCTTAAAGATTTCGAAAAGTTTGATGGACGACTGGATGGACTCGACTGGACGAAAGACATAACCAAATTACAGAAGAAGGAGAAACAGAAAAAGAAAAGATAAAAGGGGACTTAAACGAAACTAACGAAAGAGAAGAGAACACATAAAGAAACAATAAGAAGGGGAAAAAGTGAATTTCAAGTTCAAGATCATTTATGTACAATGTAAATATGTGGTCGTTGAACTTGGCGAGGAGAATTTAGTTACGGGGATTTACATAAGCAAAGGCACAGCTGAAAGATATGTCACAGTGGCGCGCATATATTAATTGTGCATAGTTGCGAGAACTTTAAACACAGTGGCGCGCTCGAATTTCAAAATTTTTGTGAGAACAAATCATTTGTATTAACGTGAGTTGCTTTAAATTCAGAATTCCGTGTAGTTTTTTTAATCAATTGTTTTGTATAGGATAGAGTGTAGAGTGCTGGCCAAATTTAAAATCGATCGTTTGGAAGATTAATTCCACCAACTCCCATGATAGGAATTTAAATATAGAAGCGGTATAACCGAACATACAAAGGTAGGTGCATATAGATTTTTTTTTGTGAACAAAGTGTGACCATTTCTACCCTTAACGTATAGGCATTTGAGCTATTTCTGCTCCACATTGTGGGATATCAGAGATATCAAATTGTTCAGGGATTCGTTTCGGAAAATCGGTGGTCTTAACCGTTGGAGTCACTAGCGTAGCGGTGTATATATAACGTACCCGACACATATAGCGTTTGAAGTGGGCACCGGACTCCAACAGCCATCGATCTCCACGGTCCTCACAAAGGACAAAGGAGGAATCCAACGATCCCTGGACAACAGGATTTAGTCCCCACCGAATTTTGAGGGCAAATCTCGCCACAAAAACGACACCACAAACACAACAACTAAACACAAAGGCTGCGCCGAAGCAATCCAGCCGAGAATAGTGCGGTGCTCTGCCCCATCCGTGGTGGTGTAACCACCCCACCAACAAAACCAACAGCAAAACGATCTGCAGCACCGCCCCAGAGGCGCCGTAAAACAGGGTGCTCCGCAAATCGCATCGGCAATACCTGCGACAAGTTTTTTTGTGAATTTAGTTTTTTTTGAATTTTATTAGTAATTAAGATTAGCTTTGATTTTTGGATTTTTTTTTTTGATTTGTGAATTTAACGTAAAGTAAGGTTAGGATAATTAGTGGTAGTTAGTATCTGCTTTTAGTATTTAGTTTTTTTTGTTCGCGGTTAAGGTACATTGCCAATATTTCATCGTCCTTCCTCGTGCTGGCGCCAGGACAACGGGGGATCATTTTTGTAACCGTAAGTAATAGTAAATAAGATATTTTATTTGAATTTTGATTTAGTAGGTATAATTTTTGATAGTATTAAGGGCAGATTTAGTAGTTTTTTAATTTTTTTTAATAAAATATGATTGTTTTCCCCCTTAAAAATCGTGTAGGTTGATTATTAAGTGATGTGTGCTTAAAAACCGTTCGCACTCGGTGTGTGGACAATGGACAGGCCGTCCTTCAATGGGTAGACACAGACAGTACGTGACCTTCACTGACTTTGACGACTGAACATGACATAGACTGACTTTTCTCTTGGGAAGGGTCGTAGATTGTGATCGGGAGGAAATTTTAGGGGCTACCATTCGCAATATCGGCCAGAATGGTAGCAATCGGTTGTGTTTATGACACAAAGGGTGGGCAGGCCAACCTCTGCCATTACCATCCGGCATGTCTCGGGTTCTTGACGAACCATTGCGTTTGAGAGACTAGGGGAAGGAAAGTTGCGGCTAGGGATAATGTAGTTATAGTTAGTTTTAAGTTAGAATAGGCATAGATTAGGGCTTATTTTAAATTTAGAATAGAGTAGATATAGTTTAGGTTAGTTAGAGTAAGCTTCGCGGTAACCTTCCCGTTCTCTCTCATCGGCATTGGCACAAGTACTTAGGCTTTTCCTTTTCATTCTTTTCACTATCCTATCTTTTTTGTCCGTCCGCAGTCAGAGTAAAGTAGCTTTCTCTCTCCTTCTTTTTTTTTGATTTTTGATAAATGGCACGATACAAAAAGTGTGTTGAGCTGGTGGTGTAAGGTGAGGGGGCAAGAACAACCCCCGTCCGACGAGCTGAGCCGAGCGACCGCGAGCGTGCCGCGCCCTCCTCACCTGCATCGAAGATGCCCCTGTGGCCTACCTAGACTCACAACAATGGCGCCCAACGTTTTTTTTCGGCTAGGCCAATTGCGATTCCAAGGGGATGATTTTCCAATGAGAAAGTCATCGCCTTGGACTTGCAATAGCCTTCGCGTTTTTTTTAGTTTTCATCTTTATACACATTTTTTTACTATTCTGTCTTCTTCTTCGTTCAAGTACTGGTTACGCTCTTGATTTGAACACAGAGTGAAGGCGGCTGCCCGATCCTGAGGCTAAAGGCCAGGGGATTTCGTGAGGTAGCCTGAGATCTGTGGAGAGTCAGGAGCGGCTTTCGAACCTGACATAAACGGGAGACGGCTGTCCAATCCCAAGGCGTATAGCCAGCGGATCTCGTGAGGTAGTCAACCGTTTGTGACAGATTCGAGAGCTAGGTTGAAGTGAATAGACCAATTACTAGCTGCTGTCCGTAGGATCAAGGCCTAAAGCCGATTCTACGTGAGGCGTGGGTACTGGTTTAGAAACTTTAGCCGTGTTGAATTCTAACTTGGATGTCCCAGCCAACCTTGGATTTGGTCTTGCCAGATCGCAAGTAGTGGTAGGGAAAGAAGGGTTAGTTGACAACACTCGTCAAGATTTCGAGATACTGGTCACAATCGGACTGGACTTAAGAGTAATACTAAACGAACACATACATACGAAACATACTTTTGCCCATTGAAGAGTTAGCGGAGAACTTGTCCAGAAATCCACACACCACAGCGATTATACATATAAAACAAACCGAAAACAACCAATCAACCACGATAACAATCGAAAAGCAATCAATTTTAGAAACAATTTTCTTAAACACCTTTGAAATTTATTTAAGTTAAGAACGAAGCAGTGAATTTAAAAGTTTTGAAGTTAAATTTTTTTGAATTTTTTTTGAAGTTTTTTTGAATTTCATTTGCAAAAGTTTACCTAGTTGCCCCAAATGGACATCAAGGGTAAAGATTTAGGAGCAGTCCCAAAGGGGGCATCGTCCGCACAGACGGACGCCGAGAGCTACGATAGGGGTGGAGGCTCCACAGCAAAATGCAAAAAGTCTGTCTCGTTATGGGACTCAAACTACAGCAACCAACCCCGAGAATTCGGTCACCGAAAAAGACTAACCACTACGGCAACCGAATTAGACAACTACACGGACTTAACCACCTACTCATACGACTTACTATATTTCAGCCCAGACGATGAGACACCGAGACATAAAAGGACCGACATGACTGACCAAACTAACCAGGAGGTAGCTCGGCCCAAAGGACCAGAGCAACAATCCCTCCCTCAACGACGGTACGAGAACGAATTTACAGAACAAACTTCGACGCAAAAACGGGCTGCAATAAAACGACAAGACGCAGTACAACATGCACAAAATGCTCAGAGGACTTACGACCAAGGACCAAATGCCGTAGTGGAAAATGAGCAAACAGACGTACAACGAACGATACGCAACAATGACGATAGAAACACACGTGGGCAGACTCAGGGTGATAACGAACATAGAACGCGACAAATACCAGAGGAAGTCTCTTGTGCGGCACGGAATAATCCAGCTGATCTCATGTCAGCCTTAATGGTTACCATGAAGGACATGATGTTGACGTTTCAGGATAACATCCAGACGATCAACAACAAAATTGACAACCTGGAACATTCAGTGTCAGCTCCAAGAGACCCTCCAGTAACTAACGGACGACAGAGTACACTAAGAGAACTAACACATGAACGAACACTACTGACAGAGCCCGACCATAGACCAGACATTAGGTCTGAAAGATATTATCAACCCGAGATGGGCAGAAAGAGCGAAATGCCTATACACAAATGGGGGGTAAAGTTTGATGGCACACCAAAAACTATGGCCGTGGAAAGTTTCATTTTCCGAATAGAAACTTTACAAAAGAAAAGCGGCATTTCAAACGACCAGCTATTCGCCCAGTTCCACACACTATTGTCAGGTCCTGCAGAAGTGTGGTACTGGCAGTTTTTGCAGGAAAACGAGCAGGATGTAGGCTTAAACTATTTTGATCTGAAAGCAGAGCTTCTAAAACAATTCAAAAATAACAAAAGAGACCACGAGATTTTGAGAGCCATCATGGATAGGAGACAGCTACCCCATGAGACATTCGACACATTTTACAGTGACATACGATCGCTGGCCCTACAAATGACTAACAGACCACACGAACTAGACCTAGTGGACATACTAAGACAAAACGTTAAGGACAGAGTAGCGACGCTCATCTTCGGATGCTCCATTAAGAGCATTCAGGACCTCCGAGAGGAGTGTAGACGAGCGGAGCAACATTTGACAATTAGGGACTCAAAGTTCAGACGAAACATAACAGAAATCGACGACGAACAACTAGCACACAGAGCTAGAAGTGGCCAGCGAGAGTACTTAGAGGACGAACACGAAGACATGGAGATTGCTGCACTCCAACAACACAACCGAACGCACAGGCAGCCAAACTACACAAGAACAGACAGAACTCATAGGACAGACCGGAACTATACAAACAGAACGGACGCGAATATGGTCCAAACTACAACGACGACTTCACCGGCATGTCCTTCAAATTTCCATACCTTGACCTGTTTCAGTTGCGGTCAGGGTAAAATCAGCTACAACTGTCCCACATGCCAGGAAAACCTGAGATTCGGCGGTGTATCCGGGAGCAATCCGTCGAAGATGAATCCACTCCCGGAGAACCAAAAGAACCAGGACAGTACCGAATTTTAAAACGTAATCCAAATGTGGAGGGGGACCCTACACGGAAGATTCCCCCACCAAGAAAGACACTCCACCAAAGGCTCCTGGATTACCAGGAAGCAAGGCAAAGGATATTTGCGGAAGAAGTGACATGTCCGGTGAAAGAAACTAGAAAATATATTAAAATACGTAGGCTTAGGAATAAAAGTGCAATAACCAGACGACGAATGAGAAAAATTGTAGCATCTGTGATAAATATAAATGACGATAATAGACCCTACGCGAAAGTTAGGATAGACGGTGAAGAGCTCCTGGGTCTATTAGATAGTGGAGCATCGATTAGTTGTCTAGGAAAAGGAGCACTAGAGTTTTTAGAAAAACACAACATTACTATGACCAATATGACGACAGGCATTAAGACCGCAGACGGGAACCACCAACGTATACTCGGACGATTCACGACGACAGTCTCTTGGGGTGGCAAGTCTCACGACGTCGAAATATTTGTTGTCCCAAATTTACAGCAAGCATTATATTTAGGGGTAGATTTTTGGAGGCTGTTCAAGGTCGCTCCGAACGTGATCGACGAACTAGACGCACCATCACCGACGGAAGGGGTATCGCCAGTCCAGGCGTTGTCACCCGCACAGGCACAGCAGCTGGAGAGAATCAAGCAGCTGTTCCCGTCGTTCGCGGTGTTGGGATTGGGGAAAACCTGCCTCGAGGAGCACATCATCGAGGTGGAGGACGAGAAAATTCCCATTAAACAGCGCCACTACCCAATCTCACCCGCGATACAAAAGCTGTTATATGACGAGCTCGACAGAATGATCTCTCTCGGAGTAATCGAGGAGAGTAACAGCCCTTGGAGCTCCCCAGTGGTGCTTGTGCGGAAACCCGGCAAAAACAGACTATGCCTGGACTCACGAAAGGTAAACTCTGTAACAAAAAAAGATGCTTACCCGCTCCCACACATCGAAGGCCTACTGAGCCGTTTACAAGATACCCGATTTATTTCGGGAATCGATTTGAAGGACGCATTCTGGCAGATTCCGCTGGAGCGCAAGTCAAGGGAGAAGACAGCCTTCACAGTCCCTGGACGGCCGTTATACCAGTTCACGGTGATGCCGTTCGGACTGTGTAACGCTGCCCAGAGAATGTGTCGGCTGATGGACAAAGCCATTCCCGCTCGGTTGAGAGAGAGTGTCTTTGTCTATCTCGATGACCTCTTGGTTTGCTCTCCAGATTTTGAATCCCACGCCAGATTGCTAGAAGAGGTATCTAAATGCTTACGGGAAGCGGGTCTAACCATCAACGTCGAAAAAAGCAAATTTTGTTACAGAGAAATCAAATACTTAGGGTATATCGTCGGTGATGGATGTTTGAGGACAGACCCCGACAAGGTATCGGCGGTAGAGAATTTTCCGGTTCCTAAGACTCCTAAGCAACTCCGTCGGTTTCTGGGGATGACGGGGTGGTACAGACGATTCATACCGAACTTTGCGACATTAGCCGCACCAATGACAGACTGCCTTAAGAAGGGACAAACTTTTTCGATGACAGACGATGCGCTAAACGCGTTTGCAAAGCTTAAGGCGACTTTGGTGTCCGCACCCATTTTGACAAATCCCGATTTTTCGAAACGCTTTTACGTACAATGCGACGCTTCGACATCAGGTGTAGGGAGTGTGCTGTTCCAGATGGATGCGGAAAACAATGAACGACCGATAGCATTCATGTCCCAGAAGCTGAATTCCGCACAGCGGAATTACAGCGTTACGGAACTTGAATGCTATGCGGCCGTTCTATCTGTTAAGAAGTTCAGGGCTTACGTGGAGGGATTACCTTTCACGATCATTACAGATCACATGAGTCTTAAGTGGCTCATGACTCAAAAGGATCTATCTGGTCGTCTGGCTAGATGGAGTCTCAAACTCCAAGGCTTCGACTTCCAGATAGAGCACAGGAAAGGTACCCAAAATGTAGTCCCTGATACTCTTTCCCGCATGCATATGGAGGAGCTCAGTCCCGAACCCGAAATACTACAGGTTGACCTCAGTTCACCATCTTTCTCTACGGAGGAGTATGATGAGCTGAGGAAGATCGTCGACGACAACAAAGACCGACTACCCGACATATGCGTTTCTGACGGATTTGTCTACAAAAGAACAGATATACGAACTGGCGACGCCATACGAGACGACAGGGCGTGGAAACTCTGGATTCCGAAGGAGTTGCGTGGGAGTCTGGTCGAATCTGCGCACAATCCACCAGCTGCGGGGCATGGCGGAATCCATAAGACTCTGGCTAGGCTGAGGCAGATGTATTTCTGGCCCGGAATGGTATCAGATGTCCAGGATTTCGTCAGGTCCTGCGAAATATGTAAAGGCTGCAAACCAATGAACACGATTGCTCGGCCGCCGATGGGACAACAAAGCATAACGGAGCGGCCTTTTCAAAGACTCTACATAGACTTTTTAGGACCATACCCACGAACGAGAAACGGACATACCCACATATTCATAGTCCTAGATCATTTTTCTAAGTATGTGTTTTTGAAACCAATTAGGAAGGCAACGGCAGCTGAGGTAGTGAAGTACCTAGAGGAGAGTGTATTCCATATCTTTGGTGTACCGGAATACATACATTCAGACAATGGCAAGCAGTTCGTCTCTGAACTGTTTGCCAGCTTTTTAGGAAAGTACGGGGTCAAGCACATTCGCACCGCGTTCTACTCTCCTCAAGCCAACGCATCCGAAAGGGTCAACCGGTCCATTTTGGCCAAAATCAGGTCATACATAAGCGATGACCAAAAGAACTGGGACACACATGTCAGCGACGCGGCATTTTCATTGAGGAGCGTAGTTCACGATGCGATTGGGCTTGAACCCTACTACGCGGTGTTCGGCACCCATATGATACAGCACGCCAAAAACTATGAGGTGCTCAGAAAACTAGGGGTCATCAAAGATATGGATACGGAAGTGATATGCAAGAACGATAAATTAGAATTAATAAGAAAAAAGATATTTGAGAATTTAAAGATTGCACACGATAAGGCAACTCGAATTTACAATACTAGAAGTAGGGACGTTAAATACAGGGAAGGCCAATTAGTATACCGGCGAAACTTCAAACAAAGCAGTTTACCTGCCAATTACAACGCCAAATTGGGTCAAAAGTTTCTAAAGTCGGTTATACTAAAGGCAATAGGAAACTCCCTATATGAGGTGGGTGACCAAAACGGGGTGAAAGTAGGCGTATTTCACGCAAAAGATCTTCACACCTAACACTGACGCACTCAGCTGTCGTTGCCAAAACATCTGTGATATAAGTGTTTCATCTAAGTTATTTATTTATTTATTTATTTATTTATTTATATTGTGTCGTCACAGAGTTTATTTATTTATTTATTTATTTACATTTAGCTTAGTTATATTTATATTTATTTATTTATTTTTATTTATTTTAGTTATATAAACCCATCTGTGATATAGGTATATTTATACTTACGAGCAGCTATGTTGCGCATAGTGAGTGTTTCTGTGTACTATCTATCTAATAGGAAGTGCACAGAATCATACACCAAACGTGCAATATAGCAACCTGTGATATAACTCTGTGATATGTAACCTGTGATATTTTATAACCAATTATTTTATTATTTATTTATTATTAATTATTTATTTACTAACTTGACCATAAGAAACTTGCCCGACTAACTACCACGGTAGAGCAAGAGCCATCTCAGAGCATGGGCCCTTACCACACGTTGGGAAGTAAACACGCTCGCGGTATAAAAATTAAACAAACAACCAGGATGGCCTACCTTGTTTTTACGAGGCCGGTTGAGTCACGACCACTCCACAACCGTCGTCGATCCTGTTACGGCAGCCCATAACCACCCCAAGTGTGATCTTAGATCCTCCATCGGACGAACCTCACGATGGGATCTGTCACAGGGGTGGAAACACCTCAAAGCACAAAAAAAAAAAAATACATCACTAAAACTGATCGCATTGCGACACTCCCGGGGGTCATTATTACGATCAATAAATACAATTACAATACAAAACATAAATTAAAACACAAAATTAAACATAACAAATCACAACATAACAAATATTTTTACAAATTAGAAACAAATAAAAAAATCCACAATACAAAAACCCGACCGACATGATGCAAAATTTCATTCGTTTTGACATTTTGTTTTGGTCGTCTCTTTGCATTTTGTTTCGTTGTTTTCCCCTCCCGTGCAATTCGTCGTAATTTTTGTGCTAATTCCAAGGCGTGCTCCACATTTGCCCAAGCGGTTGGAGTGACGTCACGGGCAATATGTTTGTTGACAATTATTAATTCGCTAATTAATAATATTTAATGTCGATTGAGTTATGTTTATAGGTATAGTTTATTTATTAATTTATTTAAAGTATGTATTGTGTATGTCAGGCTATGTATTTTTATATTATGTATGTTTATAATAATTATGTTAAGCTTAAAGATTTCGAAAAGTTTGATGGACGACTGGATGGACTCGACTGGACGAAAGACATAACCAAATTACAGAAGAAGGAGAAACAGAAAAAGAAAAGATAAAAGGGGACTTAAACGAAACTAACGAAAGAGAAGAGAACACATAAAGAAACAATAAGAAGGGGAAAAAGTGAATTTCAAGTTCAAGATCATTTATGTACAATGTAAATATGTGGTCGTTGAACTTGGCGAGGAGAATTTAGTTACGGGGATTTACATAAGCAAAGGCACAGCTGAAAGATATGTCACAGTGGCGCGCATATATTAATTGTGCATAGTTGCGAGAACTTTAAACACAGTGGCGCGCTCGAATTTCAAAATTTTTGTGAGAACAAATCATTTGTATTAACGTGAGTTGCTTTAAATTCAGAATTCCGTGTAGTTTTTTTAATCAATTGTTTTGTATAGGATAGAGTGTAGAGTGCTGGCCAAATTTAAAATCGATCGTTTGGAAGATTAATTCCACCAACTCCCATGATAGGAATTTAAATATAGAAGCGGTATAACCGAACATACAAAGGTAGGTGCATATAGATTTTTTTTTGTGAACAAAGTGTGACCATTTCTACCCTTAACGTATAGGCATTTGAGCTATTTCTGCTCCACATTGTGGGATATCAGAGATATCAAATTGTTCAGGGATTCGTTTCGGAAAATCGGTGGTCTTAACCGTTGGAGTCACTAGCGTAGCGGTGTATATATAACGTACCCGACACATATAGCGTTTGAAGTGGGCACCGGACTCCAACAGCCATCGATCTCCACGGTCCTCACAAAGGACAAAGGAGGAATCCAACGATCCCTGGACAACAGGATTTAGTCCCCACCGAATTTTGAGGGCAAATCTCGCCACAAAAACGACACCACAAACACAACAACTAAACACAAAGGCTGCGCCGAAGCAATCCAGCCGAGAATAGTGCGGTGCTCTGCCCCATCCGTGGTGGTGTAACCACCCCACCAACAAAACCAACAGCAAAACGATCTGCAGCACCGCCCCAGAGGCGCCGTAAAACAGGGTGCTCCGCAAATCGCATCGGCAATACCTGCGACAAGTTTTTTTGTGAATTTAGTTTTTTTTGAATTTTATTAGTAATTAAGATTAGCTTTGATTTTTGGATTTTTTTTTTTGATTTGTGAATTTAACGTAAAGTAAGGTTAGGATAATTAGTGGTAGTTAGTATCTGCTTTTAGTATTTAGTTTTTTTTGTTCGCGGTTAAGGTACATTGCCAATATTTCATCGTCCTTCCTCGTGCTGGCGCCAGGACAACGGGGGATCATTTTTGTAACCGTAAGTAATAGTAAATAAGATATTTTATTTGAATTTTGATTTAGTAGGTATAATTTTTGATAGTATTAAGGGCAGATTTAGTAGTTTTTTAATTTTTTTTAATAAAATATGATTGTTTTCCCCCTTAAAAATCGTGTAGGTTGATTATTAAGTGATGTGTGCTTAAAAACCGTTCGCACTCGGTGTGTGGACAATGGACAGGCCGTCCTTCAATGGGTAGACACAGACAGTACGTGACCTTCACTGACTTTGACGACTGAACATGACATAGACTGACTTTTCTCTTGGGAAGGGTCGTAGATTGTGATCGGGAGGAAATTTTAGGGGCTACCATTCGCAATATCGGCCAGAATGGTAGCAATCGGTTGTGTTTATGACACAAAGGGTGGGCAGGCCAACCTCTGCCATTACCATCCGGCATGTCTCGGGTTCTTGACGAACCATTGCGTTTGAGAGACTAGGGGAAGGAAAGTTGCGGCTAGGGATAATGTAGTTATAGTTAGTTTTAAGTTAGAATAGGCATAGATTAGGGCTTATTTTAAATTTAGAATAGAGTAGATATAGTTTAGGTTAGTTAGAGTAAGCTTCGCGGTAACCTTCCCGTTCTCTCTCATCGGCATTGGCACAAGTACTTAGGCTTTTCCTTTTCATTCTTTTCACTATCCTATCTTTTTTGTCCGTCCGCAGTCAGAGTAAAGTAGCTTTCTCTCTCCTTCTTTTTTTTTGATTTTTGATAAATGGCACGATACAAAAAGTGTGTTGAGCTGGTGGTGTAAGGTGAGGGGGCAAGAACAACCCCCGTCCGACGAGCTGAGCCGAGCGACCGCGAGCGTGCCGCGCCCTCCTCACCTGCATCGAAGATGCCCCTGTGGCCTACCTAGACTCACAACAGCCTAGACAGTGAACGATACCTCCCAGACAAAAGAAGCACATTTTAGGAGACTGAAATACAGATGCACCTTTGTCAAACGAAAACGGGCTGCGAAGGAAATTATTTTCTTCCTTCGATAAGGTGAATGTTACGATTCAGAAAAGGTTTTCTACAATTAAGGAATTTGGCGAGAAAATTAGAATTACACCAAAGTACTGGACTTTAATAATGATTGGAAATTGAACTCGCATCTCATTTGGACATAACATTGGCAATTAAAAATTTCAGCTCGAACGCGTTTGGCTCAGGACATTTGTGGATTGTGTAGCTTCCACATGCTATACAATTGAATTAGTTAGTAAATCAATCCTACTAGAACTAGAACTGTTGAAGTTACGTAATTGTTCCGCGGCAAGTAAGCCTGCCTAAAATTATGAAAATCGTTTGAATATTCCTAACAATAACCATAATTCAGCTGAAAGAGAACCTTTTCTCAATTGAAGCTTTTAGAAAATTAGTTAAGATCAGTTTAATCATAGATCGGGCTGCCAAGCCAATGCTATTGAGTAAGAACTGAAACAATCGATATACACTGTGTACCTATTTTATTATTATTTTTCTCAATAAATAAATAAAAATTAATTTTTTTTCTTATTATGTATTAATTTTTATTGGAAAATATTTATTAGTGAAAATACGTGACGCCTCCTATGTTACTATACCTACCGACATGTATAAACACTAAGTAGATATTAGATAATGCAGTTGTATGTTCTGTAAAGTCAAGGATATTCTTCCTCTCCCTAAAAGCAATAAATTTCAAATATTTTCTGACGTCAGCAGAGAGTGCACAAAGATAGCTTGTACACGGCATGTACCCATTGGGACCATTTGCTAATGTAAAAATGGCTTCAGTGTTACATACGTATGTGGCTTGCTACATGCCATGCACTAGCACATTTAGAATGAGAAGAGAATCTTTGAGAACCTCTTATAACTTAATTGGCATTGTCTAGATTTATGGTTACCTAGGTACGTATGGTTGCAGAGCAGTAGTCTTATTTTTAACAAACTAGATGACCTGAATACATTTTTCAATCTCATTAAAAATGCAGACTTCTTTCACACACTATACAGTGTTTTGCACTTTATGTCGGTTTTCGTAAATGGATTGCATTCTGAGCGAGTTAATCCAATTAAAAATATTGCAATTCTGAAAAGAATGTCGGATTTACTATATGACCGAACATAGTCTTCCTGTATGCTCGTATGTACATCCATAAGTTCGGAGTTTTTCCATTGCAATGCAACTCACAGAATCGCTCACAAAACACAATTTATATTTCTCCAAAAATAAATAGAAAACTTTTAACTTTTAATTGAATTTTGAATGCAAAAGTGAGTGCAAGGGTACAGTAGTTGTACCCGCAACCTACTGTGTAAATGTTTAAGAAAAATTATGTCCCAAGTGATCTTAGATGCACGTAAAAGTTTCTATAAACTGGTTACATATTTTTTGCACTGACATTATGAACCATGAATTGATTTTTTTTGTAAATTTAATTTTGTAGTCATTTAGAAGCGAAACACTTTTAAGTTGACTACTAAAATTGACAGAAAAAATGTTCTTTTAATATGTCAATATGTGCTAATGTGGGCCTCTGTCAATGGTTATAGATTCTCTGTCAACAGCAAGTGGCAAATAAATTATTGTTTGAGAGAATAACATTAACAATAACTTGTAGACACAGTCACTTTGGTAGGAATAATGGCTATTTCCAACTACACCACTAATTCATCATTATACTCCTTTTAAGTGATTGTTTGAACAGTTTTAATTCTGACAGTCAATTCTCCTGTCAGGAAATGAACCTTGCATTATGCGATAAGTACAAGTCAAGGATGAGAATGTTTAACCCAAAAAAAAGTAGTAAATTGCGAAAGTGATTTACACAAAAAGCAAGTTGGGTTTAGGTATAAGGTATATAAATCTGTTGCAAATCTATGGCGAAAATTTCGTTGATTACCATTTTTTCTACCAGGTAGCGCTTATTTGTAGCTTGTAGGTTGTGGCCTTATATTCTTAGTAGTTACTGTTGCCCTACTCCGTATAGCTCACGCATTTAAATCGCTAAAAATAACTCTTGCGTTATCTACAATGTGGTCCAGTAGTTTCAACTAACTCCGATGACTAAGTAGTCCGCGACACCACTGACTTTTGCAGAGCTTAGTTGCCGCAGATCTACAGTGAGTGTCAAAAGTGAGTGAATACTAATGATGTTTTAATTTTTGTCTTTGACGTTTGGAAACAATTTTTTTTTTTTAAATACGTATGAAGTATTTTATCCTGTCAAAATGAAATAGGTTTTTTAATTGTTATTAACTTTTTACAGATTGCTGGTTTTTAAGAACTTTTTCAAGACTCTAAAGGTGGGCCCAGTAGCGCAGTGGTTAGTCTGCTGGACTACTGTGCGAGGGATCCCAGGTTCGATCCCCGGAAAAACCCAAATTACATCTTAAAGTTTTTTCTACTGCGCCACCTCTCGCGAACGTCTGACAAACATCCGAGAGTATGACTGTCATGAAAAAGCTTCTCAATTGAGCCGTTCGGACTCGGCATAAAATTGTAGGTCCCTTCCATTCGTCCCAAAAATAGAAACTCACACAAACGAATGGTTGCGAGAATCTAGGCCTAGAGTGTCTTCTGCCTGTTGCGCCGCCATCTATTTATTTATTTTTCAAATGAAATTTAAAAGCACGTTCGTGTTTACTCACTTTTGACGCTCACTGAATATAACTGCCGTCTTTGATTTATCGTCAATCCAGATACAATTATCCAAAGATTTGTATGGTTATTTGTAGGGGCGATATCGACTTTTTTTCGGATGTGTGAATCCGAACATTGGTAGAGGTTTATCTCCATGATCTTAAAACAGTTTTGTGGGTCAGAACCTTCTTGAATACCGAGTATTTGCTAATACTACAGCATAAATAGAACTTACTTAGATAGAATTTCTCTTAAGTTTCTTCCGTGGTTTCGATTCAACCTAGCTGGCCAATATCTTCATTGTTCTACCATCCAGAGCAGATATGTACTTTCATAGTATGTGCCACTGTCTAAGCTTCCTCTAGGCATAGTTTACAGGTAAATTAATTTTTCTTAAAATGATAGTCGAAACTCCGTGGCTCGTAGAAAAGCTTTGAGAATTTCTTCGAGTTGCCAATTTATTGCCATCTTAGCCTTTTTACATTGTTCCATGGTAAACTGTTTACCCGGGTGTTCTGAGATAATCCATTTCTCGATCAAGTTTTCAACCATTCTTCTAACAATTAAGAACGTGGTTCCGGTTCCAGCAACTTTACTTTTGACCTTTGTATTGCAAACGAGTTCGTCTCTTCATTTCCGTTGAAACCTATGCTTCAGTGTAAGAGTGTTGTGCAGTTAATAATGGGTGAGTTAAGGGTATCGACCTTCTTTGTCGTTCTAAATTCTGATTTGAAAAGAGTAAAGGGTTGAAATTTTAGAATTACATAATGTACTTCCTTCTTCTGAGAAAATTCAGACTATACCTACCACTCTTTGTCTGTAGGTGAAAGTACACCCCCTTGCGGCCAACTTCTGCTAAAACTTCTTCTGAGCTTTGAGATGTCCGACGGAATTTGTGTCCCTTATACGTTCAATAAATTGCACTCCAATTTTACCACCTTTGCGTTAACCCTATACGTTTTTCCAAAGCTGATTTCAGACTTTCAAAGTACAAAGTATAACTTATCGAAGATACTTTCAATATCCATTATGGTGGTCATTTCAATGACCTTAGTACCTACATTATTTACAATAGAGGGTTGTTAGGGTGTCCGTGCTGAAGGACTTCGCCTCGGTGTTTCCTATTTGATAAACACTTTGGGAGACAAAGGCATCGGCATAATAAGAAAAAATACTTTAAAAGGTATACCCTCCACGCCTCCACCACGAAGGTATATTATTCACTTTGCCATTACATTTGTAACGCCAAGAAGAAGTCATGAAGACCCCAAGAAGTGTATATATTCTGAATCAGTATGACATTCTGAATCGATTTAGATATGTCCGTCTGTCTGTCTATTTAAAATACGATGGCGTCCAAAGGAATCGACAAGGCGAATGCAATTTTGTGAGAGGACTTATTTTTATCGTCGTCAAGTTCGTATTGAAAGTGAGCTATGTATGAGTAAGTTCTCACATGCCAAACTTTTTGCCATGCAGTGGAACTTTTAATTGTTTTTATTTATTATTCTCACTGTGATATCAACTAACTATTAATCTATATACAATACATACATACTCTTGTATTTTGTGCAAAGGTAAATAGGGCCCTGTAGTCTCTGTGAAAGGCTAAGTAAATCAACGGACATACCAATGACAGCAAAAACTATACGAGTATTATTATAATGATAAGAACAAATTACATGAATGCGATTATATATCATGTATATCTAGGTACTGCATCTACCTATATCTCACGGATAGTTTTACGAAACTAAGAAAACTCCATTACCGTCCTAGAGCCCCTGATTGCTGAGTTAAGTGATGAGTGTCATGATAAGCGTTACACGAGGCAAAACTCGTTTCGCAGAGATATCATGACTAAAATTAATGAAAGGATCTCTGTGAAAAAGGATTCGGCAGCACCCTGCTACTATGGCTCGTAAATATTCCAAGAAAGCTAATTAAGTATGGGTAGGGTAGCCAAGTTTTGTATAGTAGTATAGTCGGCAAACTAGTGCGTTAGATAAATTGAACACAAAATACTGATGAGTAAAGAGCTAAAAGGTAAAAGGCTGATTTATGTCTTGCTTTGTTCGCTATAATTTATTTAAGATATTACGCTGTATACCTAGTATATAGATATACATGGATGTATTTACCTGACCTAGTATTGGTTTTATGTATTGATCGGTTCTCTGGTTATATATAGAGGGCTATAGTTGGCCTTGTAGTTGATGTTATTGCCTTTTCATTTAGGGCGCCATTTGGCCAACTGCCTCCACGTTGGTTAAGGACCCCTTCCGTACCCTCACTCGCTACCTAAAGCGAGGTATTTTTCTAACCCTCTGGGTTTGAGTTGAAGACAAAAGGCGGCCGGGATCGTTAGTGTCAATTCGCTTTGAACTTTATTCAAAAGTCGATATTCTTTCCCCCGCTTTAGCTCCTAAAGCTTATGAGCTTCGTTCGCCCTTATTTGCGGTGCCGCTTTGTATGCGGGTTATTTTGCTGCAATCATCATCAAACCAAGAGCTTCGTGGGGGTGACACATCCTGATGTTACTGAGTTTTCGATGGCTTGATTGCATTGATATCACTGGTCCTCATCACTTCATGCTGGCTATATAGAGCTTCTTAATAAGTTGATGAATGTACGATCTTAAACAACGTTCAAAGTTAGTCTGGACAAAAACTGAGTAAATAATACTTAAATGCGTCTCGGGCAAAACGTCACGATGGACAAATATAAATTAGAAGTATTTAAAGCCTTTGGTGGCGCAGTGGTTAGGGTGCTGGACTACTGTGCGAGGGGTCCCAGGTTCGATCACCGGAAAAACACAAATTACATCTTAAGGTTTTTCTACTGCGACACCTCTCGCGAACGTCTGGCAAACATCCGAGCGAGAGTGTATCTGTCATGAAAAAGCTTCTCAATTTAGCCGTTCGGACTCGGCATAAAATTGTAGGTCTCTTCCATTCGTCTACAAATTAAAAACTCACACAAACGAATGGTTGCGAGAAGCTAGGCCTAGGGTGTCTAACCGCTTGTTGCGCCGCCTATTTATTTTGTTTTTTTTTTTTATTTAAAGCCTTTGGGGTAGGAGGAAATGCAAAAACGAACTTTCTTGGGCTGCATAACATGGAACATGGGCCAGTGTTCGAACTTATGGTATCAGGCAGCTGAGGAAGACCTTATGTGGCACGCACAATTAGAGAACGACCTCAACCCAATTTTTATGCGTAGCTGGAAGCAGGTATACACCGAACTAGCTGGCTGTAGGGCTTGTTGTTTGAGGACGTGATTGATGCCGGATCTGTGCAGAATAAGTTGCACCTCGAGGTGGGCATCGCAGTAGGTATATCATCGGATATATCAAATTATTTGCCACCTATATACATTTGTCCAGCACGAAATTAAATTATGCAAAGCACAAGTGACTGATCCTTCCGTTTCATCTTTCCAACACCGAACCAAGGCCATTTCGATTTATTGCCTCCAGCAAGGATTGATGGTCACATTCATGGCATAGACAAGCGAGTGAGAAAAAAGAATGTCAGTTGGAATTTTTCGTTCACAATTTTTTTTTTATTTTTTTTTTAGAACTAGCTACACAGTACAAGTGAAAAATTTGTCGTGAGGATAGAAAGATAAGCCCCTGAGGTTATCATTCTTGTACTTTGGTTGCTCCTTTTACATCTTCACAAGTTTCATCTCTTGTGTGCTGGGTTGCTGGAATGTTCTATAAAAAAAAACATTTATGTTTCCTCTGGGATCTTCCGGAGACAACCTTTGTGGTGTGTTTTCTTTTGGTTTCTTGTTGTTGTTGGCTTTTTTTTTTTTCTCCTTTACTTTCAGCCCAAAAGCAAACGCCGCCGTTTCTGACCATGCCGCAATATAGGTACCGGTCACTCTATTCAGTTGACAGTAAAAAATTGTTTGTCCTTTGGCAGTTTTAAAATTAAATATATAGTACAGCCTGTGTAGTGTATAGACTACACTGTCCTTTTGTTAGATTTAATATAAAAGCAATTTTTTTTTTGTGAACGGTAACGGAAATCACTTTTTGATTGATTTTTTTGTGCCTTGGGGTTAATTAGAATGATGGCTACCGATATTTCTTTTTTATCCTCTGTCTATTGTTAATTTTTTATTTTTATTTTTTTTTTATTTTTACAAGGACGCTTGAGAAGTTCTCAAATGGCTCAATGACCCTCTTCAATGGAGAGGTTTTCTTCTGTTTGACTTATTCTCTTGAATCCTGGGAATTGGCAACATAATTTCGATGAATGTCTGGTTCGACCTGCTTTTGTTTCAGTTGAACTTTTGGGAAGGGGTTCTGCTATTGTTCTGCCATAGAGATTATTAATGCTCTGAAAAGTTTTTTGTCGAACGGTGAACGATTTTATTTTTTCCGACGTGGGGAGGTTTTTTTTTTTTTATTCTGAGTGATTGAAATACATTATGTATTTATTAATAAGTTTTATGTTTGTGGACGACGGAGTTTGAGTTTGGAACAAAATGCTAAACAGTTGCCGGTAATTAAGAGAGCGTAGCTATAAGGAAACGTCGAACAATGTAGGTACAAGACTCTGATGAGAAGGCAATTAGGTGGTTTAAAGGATACCTAAGTCGTTGGTTAAACTTTATAAGTTAGGTAGTCAGACATCGAAAAATGAGAAGTAGGTACATACCTATACCACCCAGGAAGAATTTCTAGGTATAAGATTTAATTAAAAACAAATTAATTAAAAGGTATTTTATTAGAGGATTGATTTTTAAATCGGCAACACTGTTTCCAATGGTATAGTAAATTAAAAAAAAAAGTTCGCGGGTATATTGTCGCCGTTTGGTCCCTCCAGCTCCAGCTTTGCAATCTTCCAGTTGGCAGTCGAAAGATGAGAGTTGCTTGCCCTAATAATTTATAGAATGGTCGCGGGTCGTAGGGTTTATCAGGGATCCAGGGATCCAATAAACAAAGCAAAATCCTCAATGGAGTTCTGGAAATCAAAAAGAATTTTAAATGCCACGCTCACATTACGAATCTGCCAAACAGAAATCAAATACCACCGTCGTTCAGCACTTTTAATTGTTGATGAATATCTTGGGAAATTTCCCAAGCGTAGATAGAAACGGCTATTGAAAATGCCAAAAAAGGTAAAGCGCCCGGGGAAGATAGAATACCGTGTGAATACTTTAAACATCTTATACCAGAATTTTTACGACTGTTTACTTAGGAGTATAACAGAGTTTTCGAGACCTCTGACGTTCCTCCAGGCTTTTAAAAGGCGATTATATTGCCGCTACACAAAAAGGGAGTATTTTTAAATTCAGCGGCGAAGTTCTTTGGCTCAATACTGTACAATAGATTTTTTGATCGTAATACGAGTATACAGGGAACGTCAAATGTGAGTGAACACCGATGCTCTTTTAAGTTTTGTTTAATGTCTTGAAAAATGTCTAAAAAAAAACCAACAATCTGTAAAAAGTTTGATAACAAAGTAACAATAACAAAACGTATTAAATTTCGACAGCATAAAACATTTTATAGATATTTTTTTAAAAAATGTTTGTAAACTCTAAAGACAAATGAAAACAGCATTGGTGTTGACTCACTTTTGACGCTCACTGTACTATCTATACATATAATAAAACTGCAGGAATTTTCTTTGGCCGTTAAAAACTTTAAAACTATTCGACAGATTTCGATGAAACTTTTTTTAAAATGTTCCTTAGGACTGTGAGACTGCTATAGGCTTTGTCGTTTATAGCCAAGTCCTTAGGCACAGTTTTAGCCAAATGTATTTTTTTTAGTGAAGATATATACATACACATATACCTTGCTACAAATGGATGTTTATACTCCTGCGATCGACAGGACAAACAAAAACAAAACAACACTAACATACGTATACATACCTCTCATTCGAAATGGGTTGATTTGTTTTCGCAGTGAGTGCTATGCTTAGTTGTGTATGTAGGTAAGGTATGTATATTATGATCGTATGCCTGATGTCGGATGGAGATGGGGTGCGTGAGCGTGCTGCAGTATGGCATGGGCTATATTAAACATCTTCATAAGAGAAGAGACGTATAATACAAAACAGATTTCATTTCAGAATTTCATTCGATATATAATTGTGGTATGGTAATGGTAACAGTGTAGGGTTAGGGTATAGGTAGTTGTTTGAATTCTATAGGAAGGGGGAAACAAATGAAAGGAAAGGAAATGTAGTATTATAAACAAGTGGCAAGATCATGGAGAGGGAGGGCGATGCAGAAGGTGTACATTATATTATATCCTACATTAAAAGGGCGAGCAGGGGTCTTACTTTACTTTTTTACTTTTGATGGCGCTACAGTCCGGGACGGACCTGGGCCTCAACCGACATGCCTCTCCAGCCTCTCCAGCCAGCTCGATCCAATGACTAGGTCTATATCGCTGTACAGCCCGTACAGTTCTTCATTGTACCTTCTCCTCCAGACTCCTGAGATACAAACTGGACCAAAGATCACACGGAGAACTTTTCGGTCGAAGCAGCTAAGTGTGTTTTCATCCGCCCTTGATAGAGTCCATGCTTCTGCGCCATATAGCAGGACGGGGTGATAAGGGTTTTATACAACGTCAGCTTAGTTGCTCGGGAGAGGGCTTTGCTACTCAATTGCCTTCTAAGCCCGTAGAAACAGCGATTGGCAAGAGTATGTCATTGCTGGAGTTGAACGCAGAGCCTAGGTAGACAAAGTCTTTCACTACCTCAAAATTATAGCTGTCCATTGTCACGTTCTGTCCAATGCGCCGAAGTTGAATGTCCTTTCTAGTGGACAGCATATATTTCGTTTTGCTTTCATTCACCGCTAGTCCCATTTTTGCCGCTTCTGACTCAATACTCACAAATGCATCACTGTCAATGTCATCGGCGTATGCGAGTAATTGCACAGACTTTTGAAAGATTGTACCTCCGGGGTTGGCTTGTGAGTTTCGTACAATTCTTTCAAGTATGATGTTGAAGAAATCACATGACAGCGCGTCACCTTGTCTAAGACCTTTTCTGACATCAAACGGTTCAGTCGTGTTTTTACCGACCTGAACAGCGCACCGAGAATTCTCCAGCGTCATCCTGCACAAACGGATGAGTTTAGCGGGGATGCCAGAACTAGACAGACATGGCTCTGTATATTTCTTCTCTATACACGCTATCAAAGGCAGCCTTAAAATCGATGAATAGGTGGTGGGTGTCGATTTGAAATTCCTGGGTCTTTTCCAAGATCTGCCGTAGTGTGAAAATCTGGTCTATGGTGGACTTTCCAGGCCTGAAACCACACTGATAAGGGCCTATCAGATTGTTGATCATCGGCTTAAGGCAAGCAGGGGTCAGCTAGTATAACATATGCAATAGTCGGCATAAGTATTTTGACAAAATTAAAGTTAATTCTACTCATAATTTGAACTTACTTCATGCAAATTTTGGCATCAATGGAAAGATCATTTAAATTACGGTTGAATGATACAAAGCTTTTCGCAACCCATTAAGTAACGACCCAAATGAAAATTTTGAATTTTTGTGAAAGTCCACTTCTTTGACTTTTTTTCTCGGTCTCAAACAAAAAACGTTTTGATGCAAAAAGTTTTCCCAAACAATTCTAATAGTGACTGCAAACAAAATTTCTTCAAAAATCTCTTCGCTAATATTTTTTATGATTTTTTGAAAATTTCTAAAAATATTTATTAATATATAGGTATTGATTGAATAAAAATATTTATTTTAGCCAGTTTTTCCTCCTTTTCATAAAAAATTTGTCTGAGATCATCCCATTCAAAAAATCAGAAATTGTGCTGGCGGTTGCCTCTTCTGGGATAGCAGCCACAATGTTGGATGGTGGTCGAACGGCACAATCTGCGTTTAAGCTGCATTAAATCTCCAACTGACTGATAAACCGATATTCAACATTTCAAAGAATTTAGCAATGGCTAAAGGATTAGCTCAGGGATTAGTGTGCTGTATGAAGGGTGTTAGATTCTAACCCGGAAAAATTATGCCCTTTCTTCCACAGCGCTACCACTCGCCAACGTCTGAAAAACATCTGAGATTTAGCCGTAATTCCAATCCATTCGTCTCAATCAGCTGCAAAGATAGATCATAGATAGATCGCCTGTTGTTTTTTTGGGAACTAAAAGGGCCACACTATCTTAAAGCCCGCAGTGTTATATATCTTTAAAACTTTCAACATGTAGTCACTCTCCTAATTATTATTTGCCGGATTTGTGACATGCCAATAGATACCGACCGTTTGACAACTTTGAAATTATTTTAAATCGAAGAAGTATTCCCTACTCCCATTTTGAATCTTATTTCCGACAACTATACATTTGTAGATTCCTTATGACTTGCACTTTTTAAAGTCATACCCTTTGCCTTACAACACCTTTCTTCATTCGATGGTTTCTACACGGCCTTATAAGGATACACAATAATTTTGCTGATTTTACAAACCCCGCCTGCTTGTTCTATACCTTTCAGGTGTAATTGCCCTACTTGTATATTCGCAGTTATTTCAGTAGCTCTTCTTCATTTTAATTTTGATAGAAAGGCAAAATCATTATAGCCCTACAGTCAAAATGTTTATCTTTAGTGACAAAAAAGGACCCAATGAAATTGCCATTTACCGACATGAATTAGGAAGCGGTCATTAGCTCCCCCACAGGACATATGGGTGTCCCAAAGTACTGGTTTTTACCGGAACTTTATTGCCATTACATTGTAATGTACTCAATTTCACCGTCGTCGCAAGGACCAACAACCGACAGTAATGAACGGTAAGCGCTGACTGACGAAGAAGAGATTCCATGGTTTTATTAGAATTCCGTTTATTTCCCTTAGGGCAGATAAAAAGTATCCTTATCATTTTCACTGGAATGTTGTTCATTGTCAGAGAGCGAAGGGAAATGGCAAGCGTGTGATAGCTTTTGTGTCGAAATTTATTCCCTTTGGCATTTACACTGTTCAGAAAATAGATAGGTAGCTTGGAATTTGTTATAAAAATCATATAGACTGGTATAGTATAGGTCAACAAGCATGCATGGGTTACTCTTTCCTAGAAAGTTCAAATTTGATATTGTTGGGGAATTTTTTGTATGTTTCTGGTCAGGAAGAGCCTGTAATTGTGAAAGCTGAAAAGCCACTATAAGAAAAATCCATTGCCAAAAGTTTAAAATATTAAAAATAGAATTAAGTGAGTTTGTTGGCGTTTCCTTTCGGATCGGTCAATCTGTGTCAAATTTGAGACAACTAGGTAAATTTGTGTTATCTGGAGGACCGACATTGATGTCAAAGATAAGTCCTTAATTTATTCAACATCTAACCTATGAATTCCATGGCTCTATGATTATACATTCCCAAAACAATGACCCAACGAGTGGGTCAACAAATATCTGAAATCTGAATACGATGTATTTCGGAAATAAAAAAATAATTTAGCTAGGTATTTTATTTAACCCTCACATGGACAGTATCTACCCGGGTAGATATTTGAATTTTCATCTCTAAATATCTTTTCGGTTTCTTATAAAATTTTAATGCAGTTTCGAATCAGTGACTAAATTATTGTTTTATTTATAGAAAAAGTGATGTGCCAATGTCTTTTCTTACTATATTTAAAGTTTTGCCTTTTTTTTTTTTGTCTTACATGGGCAGTATCTACCCAGGTAGATATTCGTTGAAATTGCATGCAAAATGGCGATACAAAAATTCATTTGTGCACCATGTAAAGCTTAAAAGTAAACTAAAGTACATTGTATGAGACATACAAACATGTGTAGCAAATAAAATAACAAAATGCGATTTATTGAGTAATTGCTTTGAAGCGCCTCGCCGATATCGTTGCTCTGCTTGAAAGTAAAGCTGTTATCTGGAAAATAGACGCAATCAAACGTAAACGAGAAAGTTAAAAAATAAAGAGAATGAATGCAAAAGGATGATATTGAAAGAAAAACTATAACCTAGTGGTAAAAACTCACACAGATTGCTTGAGATTTTGTTTATCTAGATAGGTAGATACTGTCCATGTAAGTAAATTAAAATTTCCATCCATGTGAGGGTTAAGTCTAGCATCTACTTCATTTTATTTCATTAGGTAGTTGCTTTTTTTGGTTTGTATATTAAGATATAATCTTTTATAGTATTTAGTGAAAAAAAACTTACTTGGAAAAATTTAAAATAATGTCTTAAATCTAATTTACATCAAGTATCTTAATCTAAGAGGTGAGACATGGATGGAGAATCAGAGTTGAGAAAGGAAGGTGATAAAAGGTTCAGATATGGTAGGATGAGTTGGAGTTGGAAAAGTGTTGTAAATTGCAATTTTAAAATTGGAGGGATTTGAAATATTTTTTATTTGAGAGGGTCAAGAATTCCACAGTCGAACATTATGTATGAAAAATAAACGTGAGGAATTCAGGTAATGACATCAAGGCCTAGTTCTTGAAAATCGAGTGAAATTAAGTCTGTTATACAAGTAAGACGGAGTTCCATATGTATTTATGTAAAAATATACAATTCCTGGCGTTGATTTATTCTATCAGGGTGCAACCATTTAAAACCCTGGCAAACTCAGAAATATTGTCGTATCTACGAATGCTTAACGCACTGCATCGTTAAAAGCAACTTGAAGTTTACGCTTTTTTGTAAGCCACTCCAAAGTTTCAATCAAACTTGTCTGGGTCCCAGCTCACACTGGTATCCACGGAAACGAGATCGCTGATGGGCTTGCCAGGTTGGGTTGAGAAGAATATCTCTTATTGGACCTGAACCTGCGTTGGGTTTGCCTGCATCCATGGTTAGGTCATCCATTGATAATTGGGTTTCTCGTGAACACGAGTGTCGGTGGCGTGACTGTGACAGACCAAACGACTGCGTTCGGACATCTGCAAAAGGTCGGCGTATTTCCTTCTGTCCTTGCGGGCCACCAAGCCAAACACTTAAATGTATTGGGCTTGAGCGACATCACCATCTGCCCTGCTTGTGGAGAGGACGACGATACAGCTGAGTACTTCCTCTTCCTCTGTAGTTGTCCTGCCTTTGCTCGCATCAGGTGGCGGATCTTTGGGGCTGACGTGGTGAGTGCCGAACATCTAAGCTCTTCATCACTAAAGCTCCTTCTCATCTTTTTTCGAAAGACGGAAAAACTAAGTACAGCAATGTTAGGTGTCTGTTTGGTAGTACAATGGACCAGACCAGCAGTTGTGTCTGAGTGCTCCATCGGATAGTAACAACCTCTGACAAAAAAGAAGTAAGTACCACTCATTCAAGAACAAGGTACTGCTCTTGTAATAATACTGCATCCACAAGCAAGTTCTTCGATCGACAGACAAACAGACAGACGGACATGGCTAAATCGATTAAGAATTTGATCCTGATTCAGAATATGCATTTTATACTTTACTAGTAATGCCTGCGGCTCCGCCCGCCGGTTTCCTTAAGTAACCTGCACTGATCCGAAGAATGTAACCCAGTAGGATGTTGAAAGAATTTTTAAAATCGGCCGAATAGTTCCAAAGTCCCTACCACCTCTTTACCCCTCCCCCGTTACCATCCTTACGTAACCTGTATTGATCCGAATGGTGTCACCATAACACCCTAGTAGTTCGAGAGATAGGTATTCACTTTACCTCCTCCCTTACCTTTAGTTTTTAGTCAAATTCAACTACGCAATTCATGAGAATGTACAAATGCCTGTCACGCGAGTAATAATTACTCTATTTTTAGATCGCAATTTATAACTATCCCTAAGCACAACTACATTCGAGAAACCAATTTCGTTCGCACTTGACCAACTCACACTCTGGATGGACCAGAAAGATGAATGCTCGCTCAAAATACTCGGTAATGAATTGACTAATAAATTAAAAGCATATCTTGAGTCGGGCTACATAGATTTATGAGTATAATAACAAGTTGAGCGTAGTAAGGTCAAAATAAAAAGGTTTGCACCCCCTTTTTTCGATCCTTATAGGACGAATTTTGGAAAACGATGAATGTGGCATGTAATAATTTTGACTTATCTATCAACGTACAAACTTTCAAGTTCATACGACTAACGGTTGGTGAGGCCCCCCTAATTCCCCGCGACTCCTTTACTCCAGAGCAATTCTCACCCACCCTACGGACGCACATCTATAAATCAGAAAAAAAATCATGAAAATCGGACGAATGGTTCTCGAGTTATGGAGAAACGAACAGACGTACGTTGCATTTTATAAGTAGTATGGATAGGGTCTTGGGTGACTCCTTCTTGCCGTTACAAATGTATACAACGAATATACCTTCCTGGGAAGGTATAATAATAAAGCAATCCTTAAGTAAAACTTCAGCTGACTTATGTACCAACATCAGAAGGCCGCACATTATTATCGCTACACCGCCCAAATAGCAATCAGTGACCATTCACTACACTAATCAATAGATTAGAAATGTAGTCAGTTAATCGAATTGCATATTTGTGCAATCTAGTAAACTATCTCGCATGAAAACACTTGTAAGCCACAACGCCTAACAATAATTGGAATGTTAATCCTCTTAATCCCAACACATTTCTTCTCGTATGACATACATTATGTGTTGTATCGTGTGTCGTATAGATACGAGTAGGTATATGCTTCAATGCAGGACTTCATTCACATAGGGCGAATGCAAATAATTGTAAGACTTCATTAGTCCAAATCCAGTTTAGCAGAAATTCCCATGTGAACACACATAGTGTACGCACCTCCGCCAAAGGATCAACAGCAAGGATATTATGACATTCGGTGAAGCAATGTGTCACCCATAGACATGAGTATTAGCAACTACTGCACCTTGAGTTGACGAAAATGTTTACACATGTGCCACCAATCAGGAAACCTCTTGACACTATTTGATTGCCTTCAAGTCGTCAGACAATACAACCACTCCTGAAGATGAACGTTATGTTGATTTGGATCTCCAATGAAAATGTGGTATACAAACATATATTTAATTTTGAAATCTATATAGTATAGGTATAGATAGTATTAAATCTTCTCAGGTGATGTCGCTCTCCATAATAGTATTAACTCAATTTCAATATCGGGTTAAATTATTCTTGGCAGAGGTGCCTTCCGCAGTTTTCAAAGTCCAAAACCCCACCTCAGAGGAGGAACTTGTTTCATTAGATGCCAGATCCACTTACCCACCACTGATCTGATTGTACCTGCCTCTTAGTAACTATCTCCATATTTTACCCAAATGCATAGAGCCCTCTCTTCCCCATCGACGGTCTTAAAATAAGTTTTGCCTCGACAGGACGATGTGGTCAATTTTAAAACTCAATTCAATATCGTGAACGTTCTGTACGTGTGTCAGTCAGTTTGAATGTAAGTTTAGCCACAAATTGCCGCCTAAATGCAGGCACTTGCATATCATCTCCATCATGCTGTGCTAGTCAATGCCTATAACAAATGACTATGCAGGAAGAAGTGGCCGGCCTCTTCCCTAAAGTGCACGTTCTTCTTGTCCTCTTAACATTTTCCATAAAACAGCAAGCAATTGTTCGAAATTGCATAAAAGTTCACCAAAAATGTTGCACATCATCCCAGAAACAAACTGGGACCATGCACCAAAGTTAGATTGTACAAAAATCGGGTCGGAGCCTTTTCGCCCTCAATTACTTGCAAATATTCCAGAATACATTTTTTTTTCTCCATCCCGTTCCCTATTTTGTTCTATGATAAATTGCTCTTTCGCCCAGACTTATTACAAAATTGCAACAACGATGAATGTTGGGAGGAGGAACTTTTGTAAACGGCCAGTAGTATAGTAGGTATAGTTGTAGTTGCCCTCGATGTTCCACATGATTGTAGCCAGCAATCAGAACGGACAGGAATGCATACCGAGCTTAGTTTCCATCAACGTCATGGTATCATCATCAACATCAGGAGCAAGCAACCGGGAGCAATAGAACCAACGAAGCGACTGAATTCATTACAATTTTTCTCAAGCAGAAATAAGCTATAGGGTAGGTACCATGCGATGGAATGGGAATATGAATAGAAAAAAGGACTATTATTCTAAGGACTATTTTAGCATTTTCATCCTTTGCTCTCATTTTGAGAGGATCCTACCTCAGTTTTCTCCATTGCAGCGTATCCTTTCTATTCTGGTTTGATTTTTCTGTTCTTTTTTCTGTAACATTTTTTATTTTTTTTTTATTTTTGCCTTTTTTCCAGGAGATGAGTTGACAGCTTGATAAGGGGATGAAATAATGAGAATAGAACGTTGAGATGATTAATAGAGCCCTTAACTTATAGAGACATCTGGTTGGTTGGTTGATTTGTCTGAAAAATAAAACTTCTATCCCATAAAGACTGAGGTTTGTGATCTGCGTAGTAGAACTAATATAAAAGCAGTTATGCATAGGTACACAATTTTTAAGAAGCCAAACTATGCCAGAGGTTCATTCCAGAGGGAAGGTTAATCCAAATACAATTTTATATGACGTGCAATTATTCCGTCAGGGTAAGATTAAAGGGATGGTTTTCATCGGAAAACGTAAACGGGCACATGGTATATTAGTAATCCAAGCTACTTATGTATTGAAGAAGAATGTTATAATAAGGCTATCTTAAGTCCAGATAGTTCAACAATTAGATTGATCCTTAAGAGAAGAGACTTATACGACAATGCATCGTTCCAAAAAGGCCCTACGACCAAACGTTGTTCCTTGATCTGGGTGGCAGAAATCCGCACAATGACGAGACGACAGTGTCCTAATTCTAGTCCTGGTTCCTCGGTCAGGGTGACATCAATCGGCCCAACGACTAGCGTTGTTCTAAGAGATTTCTATGACAAAATGTGGTTCTAAGATATAAGAGCTTATGGCAAAGCTAGTCCTTGACCGTATGGGGGTAGGCCATTTAGGCCATGCTTCTCAAGAACCACGCAAAGTTTATCTCAAAAGACTCGGTGGTTTGCCTCCTCCAAGTCCACAAATCATGTGTAGACGAGTTTGTCCTATATAACTGATAAACCTTTTTAAGTACCATTCAGAGAGTGGAAAGCATATCTGCAGCTCCTCTGGCTAGATGAAAATCGCTCTTAATACCAAAAAGTTGTCAAGTCAATAATAAATTCAAGAAATGAGCTGGGCGAAACGCATTTGGAGTTAAGGTCACTTAAATGTTTATATGAAAACCGCACTATTCATCCGCCAACTTCGACTCGATCACGGGTCTGTAACGAATTTCCAACACTTTAATAAAGATATTTTCCTGAAGGCTTGAAGTGATAGATGCCTGTAATAAGAGCAATCAATTTTATCTCATTTATTGAAGGGTCCAAATTATCCCTGTTTGCCAATCGCCAGGTGTTTCATTTCTAGGGCATTTTACATACGACAGAGCCAGGGAAAATCCCCTTCATCTAATGCCTTTAACATTTCTGATCGGATTTCATTCAGTCCGGCAGATTAGTTCCATTTTCTTGAGCTTACCTTTCTTATCGAAATGAAGCGCACCATGTTTGGATTTGACCTCTTCAGTTAGATTCAACTTCTTTCGTTTAATACGTGCCAGAGTAAGTGGCGTACACTGTTTAGGACTGTGCAGTGGGACACAGGCTTCGCTCTGCTAGCAAGGAAAAATTCCTAGTTAGCCGGTTTATATTTAGGTAACACATTGAAAAAAAACACCCTTTAGTCGGCTCTCCTCTCACACTGAGGCAACAATCAATAAGCAACTGGCAATAGGAAACACGCACAATATTATCGCTTAGGCCTATTGTCCACGTAGCTGCACTGCATCCGCACGCTTTCGTCATTTGCATCTTGTGTTCTCTTGCTTGCCTCTATCTGAGAGCCGCCTTATACAAACAAAATTCAAGGGGAATTTTATTTTTTTATGATTTTAAATAATCTAGGCGATCACAGAATCCGTCGTATTCGAAATTTTGCTACGAACCCCGAAAGAACTATCACAGAATCCGTTGCATTGCAGTGGAAATTTTTGCTACGAAATTAATTCGTAGCAAACATTTTCACTGCGATGGATTAAATTCATAGCAAAAATGTTCACTACGACGGATTCTGTGATAGTTCTTTCGGGGTTCGTAGCAAATTTCCAAAGATTAAGATTAACTAAGATATAAATGACTGAGATATTTGGTACTGACAGTATAAGGTGCAATTTTGCGTGCTGTGGAAGTTCAGCTGTCAGTCAGATCCACAGACAAGCTGTGCAGTTGGAACTTACCAGAACCAGAATTCACAGAACTGTATACGGAGTAATAGATAACACAAATTTGGAAATTTTCATTAAATTAAATTTAAGAAGCCATAACTTGTTTGTAGCTGCATAGATAAAACCAAAGTGCTTTAGACTTGTATGCGCTACTAATTTGTCCTTTCAAAATATACAAAACCATTTTTGAACCTATAATAGTTCATGCGAAGTCGTTTGAGCTCCGCTTTAAATGTTGCTTCCTATTTAATTCCATAATGATTGTTTTTCGTACATTTTGTGAAAAAAGTAAGCATCAAATCTTTCGATTTATGCAAAAACAATTGAACTTACATTTTTAAGTAGAACTTTTGACACATTTTCGCTCAAATAAAATTTGACATCTAACTCGTTCCAATCGAAACTGAGAATGTGGGAAAAAATGAACAAAATACCAATCTCCATCGAAATCGAAAGTTGGAATGTCAATTGGATGAAATCGAATGATTTTTGATTCGATTCGAATATCAGAATTAGGGTGTTAATCGTGCACACTAGAACTCCATTTCACCATGGTCAGCCTGATTTGGGCCAATGCCATCCGGTAATGTTGATGGTTATTGAAACCTTCACATTTCTCATTATCCGGATACCATAGATACAAGTACAAGTAACCATACAACTTTTATTGAAAGCATAATTACTACAATGTAGTCAATAAAAGTTTTGTTTAACGAAAATCATAATAATGCCAGAGTGTATTGATATATGTAATTCTATATCTATAGAATTAAATTTCATTCAATCTCGAAATGGATTTGAATTGTGGAGTATTTATGCAAATGCGGCTTCATTTAGGTCGAAATACTGGAGAGCAAAAGCTGTAGAGCCTGCATTCAACAGTCATCACTCATCACATCACATACACTCTAACATATTAGTCAGACAACTTTGCCGTCATTATGTTTAAAATAAAAGTTGACCCATAAAAAAGGTACTATCTATATATATACACCTACAACATATGCCGCAGTTATGTCCATTTATATCATAAGCCTCATATAGGTGTATAGACTTTTTCATACCAGCATCGTCTACCCCGAAATACGATCATTTCATTGCTTTTTTAATTAGCAGAAGCAGAAATGTTTTCATCTAACCACGAAGCCAACCACACGACCGCAATGAGTGTCGGCTACATTGCGTCCTCCTTCTGCCTTCATCTCCGTTCATCCGTCCAAACTATCTTCAACTGTTTCTGGGTTGTTAAAATCCTAATTGTGCATATCCTACGAAGAATCCTTCTCAGAGCTAAGCATTTTCGCACGATTTCCTCTATTAGCGGAGGCCAAATTATGCTTTCCCCATCTACTGGCACAGAATAACGTCGGTTAATGGTAATGGTATCGTGTACCAGAACATCCTTTTGGCTCTCTATACACCAGCATAGTGTGTATATATCGTTTATATCTGCGCCATTATCGCTGTTACTCGTAGATGCGGTGCCTACCTGCTGAGGTGGTAGGCAGTCTCATTCTCGGTTAAATCGTACAAAGATTTCTAGTCTCTTCAAATGCGATACCATGGTATTATAGTGGAGCACAATGTAGATGTGTTGCAAAAAGCCATGAAAGGATAAGGATAGTTAGGGCAATGCGCTAGGGCTAGGGAAATTGTTTTGCGATTATCGTGGTTTGCATGTGCCTTTATGATGGTTGTATTGTATCTTGTTTGCGGTTATTATGTTGGTTACAGTACATTTGTAGATGTCTGACAGTAACGTGCGCATGCAAATATCGAAATCGTTCTTAGTGCCGGAATAAATGCAGACAAAGGCAATTGAGGAAATTGTTTCCGAGTTTGCAAATCGATACAAAAGTTAGTGTTCACCAATTGTTAGAGACATTTTAGGAATTGCTGTTCCCCAGCCGCTAGAACATAGATACATATGAATACATGAATCAATCAGTAGCAGAAAATTAGAAAGATTCGTCCTCGTATCATTACGATTTCAAATTGTAAAGCAACGATTGAGAAAATTTAATGTTCTTTTTAGTAAACCCTTTGTACGTAATCGGACTGTTTGAAGTGTGTATACATCTCAATTGACTAGCAAGCAACAACAGCTGGAAACTTGTAGATGGATTTGATGAGATTCTTCAAGATTTGCGAAAATAGGAATTATGTAGTTTAGTTGAGGTTAGGGCTGGTGAGAGGGTATTACTTACTTACTTAGGAGGCTCTACAGTTCAGACAGAACTGAGGCTCAACTGTGCCACATTCAAGCCTATAAGAGGCTGTCCTATCTGTAAATGCTAAACTCAATTACTTACTATGCTGCTGTATATATGTACATTCAAACCATGCCGACGATGGGATTGTATATAATGTATATATACACAGAGGGATCAGCTTGTTCTAAAACAGCTGCCAAAATTTGCATTCTTAATTGGAATTCCACCGGTTTTTTAGTACCTGGAATGCCTTCATGTCAACAAACGCAGCAGAGTGAAAGCTGTGTTTTAAGAACCTTGAATAGTTTGCAGTTAGCGGGCGCACACATATCTTGCGTCCTACCTGGGTACGAGTAATCTTCTTGTTGTACTTTAGCAATACTCTTATGTACAGTACATACAAACAAGATGGTCGAACAGGCAGCCAAATCGAGCATTAGAGAGTATATCAAGGCCGCATATTGCATATCTGACAGCATTTATAGAGACGAGTTATACAGAGCCATGACTAGTTTTAGCATCCCTGCCTAACTTGTCAGATAGAGCAGAATGACGATGCAGAACGCTCGCTGCTCCATAAATGTCGGAAACAATCTCACCGAGACCTTTGATGTAAAAAAAAATATTTATTAGTCAACTATTAGTCAACTAAGATGGTTAAGACATGCAAAGCGAATGACCAACAACGCTCCTACCCGAAGGGACAACGCAGTAGAGGAAGGCTTCGCCTAATGTGGCGCGCACCAAAAATTTGGGCTAACTGGAGAGGCGTCTTGGTTGAGGCCCAGGTTCACCCCTGTTTCTAGCGCCATATATAAATAAAAAAGTAAATCCTCTGGAAAGCGGCGAAGAAATCTAAATTGAGCAACCCAGTTGATGGCTTTAATGGCAGCTTTCATTGCCAACAACTCTATTTGCTATGGACGTATTCACGACGTTGGCAAAGAAGATCCGCCATAAGCGTTGAGTGAAACTGTATAACAAGTGTTGGAATATGTGACCATTAGCTCTTCAAGCATAGACCGAATTGCGACGATGGGAGATGATGCGATATCATGTAACTCATGTAACAATTTAATTTTGAAACAGATAGTTCAGGGGACAATCTATCTATGGTAATCCCTTAAGCGGGAGTGTGGATCGCGTTTATTAGTATCTTCCACGTCTGTTTAGTCTGTTTAACTGGCAACACACACGCGACCGGGATCGCAGAGACAGTTCACTATAATCGGGAGAAATAGTCCTGCGAGTTGGCTTATGAAAAAACATGAATATGTACAAGTAGGTTTTCAAGAAAATAAGCCATACTGAAGTCGTGACCATAATAGGGTTAGTGCTGCATTTCACGTATTTGAGTGAACTTCAATAATTGATTTTCGCTCATTTTCGACTCTAGGCCCACGTTATCCTATTAGGCTTAACCCTTGATTTGGCTCCGCCAGATCTTTTCCCTAGTGCTATTCAATAACAATTTAATCAATCATTAAAAAGATAAATTCTATTTTACTTCACGACATTTAACGAAATCAAAGAAACCAATCTTATAACCCGCAGCGATTTAAATCACTTTCAGTAGATACGAGTAGCTTAGCTACATACAAGACCATCTAGGTACTCTAATACAAATTGGCGAACCGTATCCCATTGCTTTTGGGAGTAACTCGCAACTAACTGAACCGAAACTTTCAACCTCAATAGTTATTAGATTTGCCTAAAAGCATGTCAGTTCGATGTAAGGCTGTCGTGGATTCTCTTTCACCATAGAGCCAAGCAAATTGCCTTTCATTTATTCAGACACATTTCTCGTATGCATCGCATTTCGTAGCTGGATCTTTCGTTCCTAATATCATACCTTTTGGCAAATAGCTGATGTACACGCCACCGAAATTCAGGCGAAAGTAAAAGAAGAAGTTGACAGGAAGAAAAAAAAAACAGAGAATAAAACAGAAAATTCCTTGAAAGCATAATGACTTGTACGTTTCGTATGCAGAAGGAGTATGCTATATCTGCTAACTTGCAAAACCTATTTAGGTGATCTAAAACTATTCTGGCACACGAATCAAAAATACAAATCACGTTTCATTCAAAATAATGTTTGCTTAACTGGCTGAGGAGCGAGGTAATGTCTGCGATGGGAATATTGCTAGGAAATTGACTACCTCGACCTACCCTTGCCGATGTTAGATAACTAAATATCTACCTTTTGCCTTCATACGGGTTGAGAATATTGTTTATGCGTATATCCTTTATTATTTTGTAATTTTAATGGAAGTCGTGACTGTACATATAGTGTGTTGTATTTTTCAGTTGTGTATACCAACAGAATGGAAAGATATGTTACTTTCGGATGCCCTCATCTCATTTATGTAGGTTGACTTGCGGCTGCGGGATTATTTGTCTATTGCGACACGTGGTCGGAAATTATAGGTAACGCACTTATACTGTGTGCAAATAAACTCATTTTGTTAATGTCGGTTAGGCTGGTGATAAAGAAAGTTTACGAACAAAGTTGAAGTTTGAAGATTGAGTTTGAATGTGATTAACATTTCTGAATTAATAACTGTCGAAAAGGGTTGTTGGACTTGGAGTGAATTAAAATGTTTCCCTCTTCATATTCGTTTAGGCCGATGTAGAGACATCTTTCGTATGTCTGATAAAATTTGTTATTTGAATTGGTACCTACCTACTACATGCAGCGATATATCTAACCCTAACCTTATCCTCTTGAGTTTTTAATTAAATTTAAATGTTGGTTTTCATAATATGTAATTTAATGGTCTACACATATAGTTCCATTCAAAATCAAAGCATCTGTTGAACATGCACTGTACATGTAGGAGTAGGTACCTACTACCTAGCCTGAGAATTTTTTTAAGCTTGCACCTACATTTACACATATTTTTTCGCGGTTTTTTTTGCAATTACATTAGATACTACATGCGTCCATCATGTCATGGCACTATTTTTATACACTTTGGCATTACATTTGTAACGCCAGGAAGGATTCACCGGAGACCCTATATAAAGTAGGTATATTATAAAGGGTCCGCCATCTAACGTTTTTTTTTTTCAACTAGTGCTTATTTCGCGAATGGTAACACTTAGCTCATGTCTGATTTGACAGATAATTAGTTTTATCCTTCCGCTGAACGAATATGGTTGTGTATACGATTGAACAACGCTGGGAAATATTGCGACATTACTTTGAAAATCATGGTAATGTTGCAGAATGTGTGCGAAAATCGACATAGAAAAGATGCCGATTTTGCCAAAAAAATCATCTTTTCAGATGAAGCTCATTTTGATCTTGGCGGGTATGTAAACAAGCAAAATTGTCGCATTTGGGGCACAGAAAACCCGCACGCATACATTGAAAAGCCGATATACCCAAAACGAGTCACTGTTTGGTGCGGATTTTGGTCCAGAGGCATAATTGGGCCATTTTTCTTCGAAAATGAGCAAGGAGTGGCCGTTACAGTCAATGGCGATCGTTATCGGGCCATGTTGAACGAATTTTTGTTCACAAAAATTGAAGATGAGGATATTGGCAACATTTGGTTTCAACAGGACGGCGCTACGTGCCACACAGCCGAAGCTACACTCGATGTTTTGCGCCCTGTTTTTGAAGATCGCATTATCAGCCGCAGAGCTGATGTCGTTTGGCCACCGCGGAGCTGCGATTTGACACCTATTATTTGTGGAGTGCCGTAAGAGATAAGTGTTACGCCGACATGCCAGAGTGCTTAAAAATTGGACCGATCGTGTAGGCTACTGCATGGCCAGCCGAGACAGCCATTTGAATGATATTATTTTCCTTCCATTATTAACCGGAAGGATTGTACTTTCAAATAAAAAAAGAAACTTGAGAAAATATTCAGTAGTTTTTTTTATAGCATTTTAAAAAAAAAAAAAGTTATTTGGCGGACCCTTTATATTCTGAATCAGGATCACATTCTGAATCAATTTAGCCATGTCCGTCTGTTGTCTCTCTGTCTGTCTGTCTGTCTGTCTGTCTGTTGAAAACACGATAGCGTCCAAACGCTTCTTCTTTTTACCATCGTCAGGTTGATATTGAAAATGGGATTGGTCGGTCAAGTAGTTCTGGTACCTCCCATACAAAACCACACGCGTGTACATATACAGTACATACAGTGGAGGGTATCAAAGCATCGGCCATGCCGATGATAACACTTTTACTTGTTTGAGATTATATAGTTGAAAAGATATCTCATGGGTTTCGAATTAGATCTCAATCATTTAAATATTTTTTTTTTCTGGGATCGGGGTTATTTCAGTTTGGAAATTTTAATAAGTTGTTTCTATTAGGTTAGGTTGAAGTGGCAGTTGACAAAGGCCGACATACTCAGAACATTATAAGGTTAATTGTGGTAGCATACATGCATAGGCTCACCAGACGTTTTTTTGTTTAAGAGAACATGTCCTCTTTTGTAAAAAAAAAATGTCCGGTATCTTTTTGAAAAAATGTGAAATTTGTCCTCTTCTTCGGATTTCCCAGTTTACGAAAATTTTTCGACACCACAAAACTATAACACAAACATTTTTCAACACTACCCAATTCAGAAATTTTCTGCATTTTTCTGGTATGAACAGGACCTAAAAATTGTAGTTAACGGTATAAATGAAATAAATGATGCTTTAACCGTCGAAAAAATGTATTAGAGGTTTATTCAAGGTGTTTAAAATATCTTCAGAGATGGAGCGAATTTCTGGATGAGTTTGATTGTTTTATATGATGGATTTTATCAAAATTCCCAAAAAACTAAAAGAAAATAAATTGTTTGACCAACTTTGTAACCTAAAAATATTTGTAGAGAACAAAACAACAATAACTTTTTTAATGCACGTATTATACGAAAATGTAGAATATGTACTTTAAAAAATTCACAATTGGCGTATTTTTTTGGGAAGTGAGTATAACAAATCCAAAAGTGAGTATAACAATTTTGCATGTAAAACCAAAAGTGAGTATAAAAGTTTTGCATGTGAAAGTAAAAGTGAGCTAGCTATAGATTCTCAAAAAAATACGCCTAATATTGAATTAGTTACACAGTGAACTTTTCATACCTACTACTGCACACTGCACAGTATGTTTTTTGAATTCCTGCACATAATGCCAATGTCGAGCGAATATTTTTTTAGATAACGAGCCAATGGAAAGAACGGAATAGACAAAGTCGAAATTGTAAAAGCAATTTGTTTTCTAAATTATAATTTTAGAAACATAAAACGTACCTACGTTGAAAACAAAAGTGACACTAAACCAAAAACCTCATTTTCGAATATGGCCGATTAAAGTTTTGGACTAACTTCAATGGTGGATAGCTACAAAATAAAAGTTTAAGAAGCTATGTTACTTGGCCAAAGTAAAGGATCTCTATATTTTTTTGTAAAATTGAGTTCTGTGAAACAAAAACTTATGGATATTTAAGAAAAAAAGGGCTTTTTGATAAAGTTTGGTATAGTGTCAATTTTTATTTAATACTGTTACGTATTTTTTAATAGAGCCGTAAAATTAATGTTAAGCATTAATTATTTTTTTAGATTTTTAAAAAATGTTATTGAAAGAGTGGCTCTTAACCAAAAGTGCCTGTTAATTAATTTTACCGAACATCAATTCACTGTTTTTTTTTTTGTGGAGAAAAAGACATTATGCGAAAAGTGCCACTTTGGCTCTTACCTCGACATGAATTCCCTCCAACGACCAGACTTGAAATGCCGGAGTGCCGTTTGATCTATTACCGGTGGAGTGTTTACATCAAAGTAAAAAGTGACACTAGTGCCCTCTTGTGGAAACTAGACGAGGTATCCGGACGAGTATCTCTACAAACGATGCGTTGTATATATCGGAACCTAGATGTTGCTCTAACTAAAAAATGTAAGATTTTGTATAGTGCTCCTTTTGTTTTCAGCGTGCGAAAAGTAAAGTTAATTCTAGTCATAAATTTGAACTTACTTAGTTACTTCATGCAAATTTTGGAATCAATGGAAAGGTCATTTAAATTCCGTTTGAATGATACAAAACTTTCCTTAACCCATTAAGTAGGTACCGTACCCATTGAAAATTTCGAACTTTTGTAAAAGTCTACTTCTTTCCTCGGTCAAAAAAAAATCGTTTTATGCAAAAATGTTCTTCAAATAATTCTAATAGGGACTGCAAACAAATGTTTTCAAAAATCTCTACGCTAATATTTTTTTTAAATTTTTTGAATGGGATGATCTCAGAAAATTTTTGGATGAAAACGAGCAAAAAGTGTCTAAAAAAGTCTTTTTTTAGCATTTTTCAAAAAATCATAAAAAATATTAGCAAAGAAATTTTTTTAAAAACTTTTTTGGCAGTCACTTTTTTTATAATTTCGATTTATTCGTACCAAAACTAAGGAGGGTACATGTATATTATACTTTAGAGATATAGAGCAACACGTGGTAATGAGACTTCCAGATGCATGCAGTGTTTTCCAGGCAGAAGTTCTCGCCGTACTTAAAGCTGCGGTACCATTTAAAATGGGATGAATATCCATTGACCAATAAAAACATCGCCATCTACATTGATAATCAGGCTTCGTTAAAGGCGCTAGAGTCATACATCATTAATTCTGAAGCATTGATACGAAACTTCTATCTACAGCTCAACATGCTTACTCCAAAGGTAAATCCGTGGAAACAGAGTCAGGAGCTGCCGCACAATGCTCCCATCATAATGCGTGCAAAACCATGTGAGTATGGACCTACAGGATCCAGTTGTGGCCATGTGCATGCCAAACAAATTTGCAAAAAAATCAGGTTTTCCAAAATAAAGTACTAAGGAACATATTCAATGCACCTTTGTACATACGCAACGCTGATCTACATAGAGATCTTAACATTGAAATGGTTGAGGTAGAAGTTAAAAAGGTTTCTAAAGGCATAGAAGTAGACTTCTTAACCATGTTAACATAGAAATAACAGAACTTTTAAATACTGACAATGTAATCAGGAGATTAAGGCGGGTAAAACCTCTTGATCTTAGCTACGACCAAGAAAGTAGGTAATACTTTCAACTAAAAAAGTATAGAAATTAGTCAAACGTCGGATTTGTCCTCTAAGTTTTTTTAAAATGAATCAAAAATAAATTGCCGATTAGTCGAACGACTAGGTGCAATCAATTCGGGATGACGAAAGTCAGTCCCCTTGGGAGTTTTTTTTAGATCGGGTTAAAGTCCCTCACTATTGCAGAAGCATCCCTCGCGTAATAGCTCTGCAATGTCTTTCCTTCCAGCAAATTCCCATTACAAAAAAAAATAAATATATACGTCTACTATTTACTATGTCGAGATATTGTGTTTTAAATAAATTTTGTTGAATTGAAGTCCCCATGCCCATTTTCAACCTCATTTTTCGAAGTGCTATACATCCATGATCCAAATTGTACTTCTCTACCATAATTGTTAAGCATTTTGCATTTCAAAATCAGTTTTGACTTCTTTAAGAAAAACCTTTCCCCACGCTCTTCCTCGTAAATCTTCAGTGTAAAAATTCGGCCATGACCTTACTTCATGTAACAGACCATTTACTTTTCCCTACCATAATTCCTTTCGTTTGGTTCAGCATATTTCACAATAATACGTCTATATGCAATGATAATATTGTCAACAGTGTCTTCAGACACATATAGGCATAACGTGTACTCGTGCATATTTCAATTGTATAACATTCCACCTTTCAGGCCATACGGTAAAAGGGATGATTCACTTGAAAGTAAAATACAAAAAAGCTTGAACAAAATTCAACAGTGGTCTCATAAAACAAAGACATCCCTATCGTGTTCACCATCTCCAGTTACCCAACCAAATAACATTTTAATCTCGCCACAATCAAAGGGTTTTATGCAAAATACAAATATCAAAAGGACCTCGGCCATACACAAAATACGCGCACCAAACTTTGGCAAACCTTTTTTTTTTTCAAATATATCTGGGTATGGATTGGAATCTTATATACGCGCGATACAATGCTATTTCTTGGAATTTCATTTTCTACCCAACCGAAGACGACAAACCAAAAAGAAACAGACTACACGACGCGGTTGAAAGAACTTTCCATTTTGCAATGCTATTCCTTTGCATATGCTGATGCTCAATGGCGATGCCGAGGGTACGTGAATAAATTATAATACGGACCACCATTTGGTGAAAGCCAATTTCAGCGATGGTTACGTCACTGCTAAGCGATGCCAACGGATATACATAAATTCGCATGTGGGTATATGAAAAATTGCTAATAAAATAAATATTCAAATGAACCAGAAGGAAAAATTGTTTCCACTCAAAGGACTCACCACGATACAGTGTATAGTATATCTATCTAGATGGGTGGTTACGAGGGCTTTTTCCTAATGAAAATTTCCTTTTATCATTATTCAAAAAAAAAAAAAAGTACCTATACACCCGACCTGTCTCTGGGCTAATGTGTAACTGTAAGTGCGCGGGACTCTTTTATTATGTAGCGAAGGCATATTTTCTTCTTCGATTCATGGTTATTCAACATCTTTTCGGATGATTTTGCTTTGATGTTTGGATAAGTGACGGCTTCTTCGAAAATTATATAAACTTCCTTTCAGAAGTTCGTAAGAGATTCAGGTTGATAATGTGTTTTCATGTTCTCGGTTCATTAACGCATTGAAATATCGTTGAATAATGCGTTTGGGGGCTATTTATTTTAAGGACACAGTTAGGGTGAATAAGGGCGACCAACAAAAAAAAATTGTATACGGTTATAAGTAATAACCGTGAAATGAATTTTAAAAGGAATTTTCTTCGAGTTTAGAAAGCAAAGAAACAAAAATTCAATAAATGTAAATCATGGTCAAAAGTGGACAATTGAAAAGGTCCTTAGAAGAAATCGTGACCTGAAATACATAGCAATAGGCTATACATTTACACCACTATAGCATGGAGGAAGGAAAATTTGGTTTTCTTGCCGAAATGATTACACCGAATATAAGACCGGTCCGTCCAATACAATTTCTGTTAAAAACAATGAAAATGGTTGTGGTGGGTTTTATGAGGAGTACTGCGTTTAAAATGTATCCTTTTGAATGGTAGACAGCACATTTACAGAGCAGGCATACCTACATTATTAGCGCAGCAATAAGTACTGCGAAATGCTAAGGAAGTGCTTATTAAAGAATGAACCATTCAACCTGGACGATGAAGACCAACAATTCCGTCCACCCGACCTGGATGAAGTGAAGATAGCCATATCTAAGCTTAAGTCCAACAAAGCCGCTGGAGCAGATGGCCTCACAGCCGAGCTATTCAAAGCGGCAGGCGAAGACTTGGTTAGGAGCATGCACCAACTCATCTGTAAAATATGGTCGGAAGGAAGTATGCCCGATGAATGGAACCTCAGCATTATCTGCCTGATCCTCAAGAAAGGAGACTCTCTGAACTGCGCCAACTACAGAGGTATTAGTCTTCTTAGCATCGCCTACACGATCTTATCTGCCGTGCTGTGTGAACGCCTGAAGCCTTTCGTCAACAACCTGATTAGTCCCTATCAGTGTGGCTTCAGGCCAGGAAAGTCTACCATCGACCAAATATTCACACTGCGGCAGACCTTGGAGAAAACCCAGGAAGTCCAAATCGATACTCACCATCTGTTTATCGATTTTAAGGCCGCATGTGACAGCATTTATAGAGACGAGCTATACAGAGCAATGTCTAGTTTTGGCATCCCTGCCAAACTTGTCCGTTTGTGCAGGATGACAATGGAGAATGCACGCTGCTCCATCAAAGTCGGTAAAGAACTCACCGAGACCTTCGATGTCAAAAAAGGATTTAGACAAGGCGATGCGCTGTCATGTGACTTCTTCAACATCGTTTTTGAAAGAATAGCGCAAAACTCAAACGCTAACACCAGAGGCACTATCTTTCAAAAGTCCGTCCATCTATTCACCTACGCCGACGATATCGACATAATCGGGAGAACGCAGCGTGATGTCACTAGCGCGTTCGTGAGCATTGAGACGGAGGCGGCGAAGATGGGTTTGACGGTTAATGAGGGCAAGTATATTATGTATATGTTGTCATCAAGAAAGGACACCAAACACCGACGTCTTGGACAGAATGTCACTATAGACAGATATAACTTTGAGGTGGTAAAGGACTTTGTCTACCTAGGCTCCGCTATGAACTCAGACAATGACACCAGCGCTGAGATTAAACGAAGAATAACTCTTGCCAATCGCTGTTTCTTTGGTCTAAAAAAGAAACTGAGTAGCAAAGCCCTCTCTCGTACAACTAAAGTGATCCTTTATATAAAACCCAAATCGTCCCAGTTTTTCTCTATTGTGGGGGAGGCATAGACTATCAAAAATGGATTCCTTAATATAATGTTAGGTGGAGTAACGAAGTATTATTGCCTTGATCTAACCATTTCATCCTGGGTCTACCTAGAAGACGCCTGCCTGATAGTATACGGATTCCATAGTACGTCTTGGAATCCTGGTTGGGGACGTTCGTTTAACATGAACCACCGAAGCATGGATTGATCCGGACAGAGAAGTAGTAGAAGTAGTAGAAGTATTCTGGTGTTTCCAATATGATATCAACGGGTCACACCAGCAATACAACGGAGGAATTTCATATGTAGCTTGCAGCTTGTATCCGCGATCTTATTCTTTCGGTTATTACTGAAAAGGAGATAAGACAAAATGCACCCCTGGCAAATTCCAACGCCCAGTGTGAAAGGTATTCAGTGAGCATGGATAAAGTTAAACGAAATAGTGAAAATTCAGAAATCTTCATCGTCGAGGATTTCTCAAAATAATTTAAAATACTCTATTCCTACGGATCCGTGTAATTTGGTTGTAATATTCATCAAATTCGTCGTCTAAGATTTCAAATAAATCCATGATAGGACACTCTGACTCTGAAACTATATTTTTTCCAACCACTTCAAATAAATATTTTGTCTATCTTCCTCATAGAGGCGTTAACAGTCACTTCAACCGGCTGATAGACTATCCGAGACTTTATATGTCAGATATCACTATCCGAAATCTTTGAAACCGAAAGTTGAAGTTTATCTAACATATAAATTCCGGATAGGCTATATCTCTTCTTCTGTATTTATGAATGTCGTTTCGTTCTCTCAGCTGAATCTACGATTCTCTCTACCAATTACTCTGCGAAGATCTGCAGATTTTTTTATTACCCTTGACCAGATAGCAAGCTTGGATGTGTTTTGTATAAGCGGTGGGTGGGTCAAGTATTTCTGGTACCTTCCATATACACAACCAATATTACAGGTGACAATTTGTCAAATTTCTTTTTCATACATAATTTAGACAATTTTGTAGAATTGTGGAAGACCACCCGATCAGTGGTCTGGTCGGCTAAAAGACATCCTCAGCACGACATAAAGTAAATCGCCTTTCTTCCTGAGAAAAAAGCGTCAGTGGTTGTAGACGATGGGTAAAACTCAATAGCAAGATTATCAATAATTTAAATCCACATAAAAAGTTCAGTTAAACAAATGTTTTTCAAATATTCTCAAGTGATAGTCACAAGTGGTACTACCTTCCCAAAGGTGAAACTCTCAAACCCCTTTACCATAAAGATAACTCAAGTAGGATAAAAAAAAAAAAACAAAAACCAAGTTTGTCATTTAACGTAGGACATAGGTATAGGTATATGCCGCGATGAAAGGACCCATCTTGTCCCACTTGTTTTACTTGATTACGGTTAAACAGGTCTCCAGTGTGTTGAACTTCGTTACGGTTCTGCCTAAATGATTTGTTTTGGTGACCCTCGCTTTCGTCTAGTGTCATCGTATACCAAAGCAATCATCCTTCTGAAGGGGACAATTTCAAGTGGCTATTTAACCTGATGATTCTGTGAAGGACCTGCAATTGGTACCCTTCATTTACCAGATAACGATGTTGTTGGCAATGGCAGTGTTTTAAGAGACCTCTTATTCGATTAAGCCTACTCGTTTAGTCCTTTGGTCCTCCGTGGGCTTTTCTTACCGGATGATTGGGGTGCAAGTGTTTTATACGAGTTGGCTACCTGTGGAACATTTGAGTCTTGCTAATTTCTATGAACCTGCGTCTGATTCGAAATGAAAGAAATGACCAATAATGTTTTAAACTGAATTAAATTTCTATAAATTGTATAAGGAAAACAGGAAATAGCCACCAATTTGAGTCCTTCCAAGAAAAAAAATAATTTTTTTTGTTCTTTGCACACGGCAACCACGTCCAATAAAGCATCCGCATCAGCGTAAGATGCGAACATTTCGAATCGATAATGATCAGATTTTGTTGTCATTCATGGTGTTTGTCAAGCACATCTGCCTTAAATGATTTGTTCCCGTTTGGATTTATCCGTGAAACGTGACATTGTGAAAAAGGACTTAAAAAGTATTTTGTCCCTTATGCTCTGCTAAGAACTTCTAAGTAAGAAAAATGAGGAAATTTTCTTTTGCAATATTTTCTACTTACAGTAGACAAGAGTGTAGGTTTCTACCGGCGAAATGGTGCAAAATGATTAATAACAAAAAAATAAAATGGAAAAGTATCTATACGGGGAAAAAATATTTCACAGCTCACTGGTATGTATATATGAATAGACTATCTATCTGATGATGTGATGAGTCCAAAGATACTCATGTCAAGAGAATATTGTATGCTTAGGTCTGATATTATGGCTGAAGAAAATGTGTTTTTAAGTCGCGCCTGTATTTAGATATTTTCTGCCGTTTAAATATTTTCAAAGTTATCTTTACGCTAACACTCAGTCCTTCTATGCGCTGGTCTGTGCAGAGGCATTTACGACCAAAGAACCAAAAAGGGGGTTTTCAACATAGAATATGCTCAGTATAATTAAAAGCAGAAGAAAACTTTCGAATAATTTCCAATTAAGCAGCATTTTTAATAACGATATGGAATGATTTCCTTTTTTTAGGTTTCTGCAATCCTACTAGACACAAGTACTGGTTCATTGTACTACCAGACCAAATTGACGCATAAACTGTACATGAACTGCAGTAATGAGGAGTTGATAAATCAGCAATCACCACCACCATGTCAGCTAGAACGCTTATCATAGCCTTCTTTGCAAGGCACTGTTGGAAGTTTACACATACAAATACAAACGTGCCCAGCATGGGCAAACGGGATCAGATCCAAGACACAAAGTGTGTAGTAGGCCTAGACGAATTGCGGCATATATAGGATCCCTCTTTTAAAGGGAAGATGAGCGCACACAGTCATTACTCAAAATTGACGATACAAGATGCGAACCCTAATAGCATGTACTGTACAAGAGCTTTTGAAGATGCGGTCCTGTCACATAGCGGGACCAGATGCTATTTTGCGTCAGAACCAATTCCATCAAACAACTCATGCATGCAAAGTGAGTGGTCTTATTAAAGGAAATTTTATCTTGCCAATACCACTACTAAAGTACTAAGGCAATGTCGAAAAAAATACTACACTATTGAAGTCATTGATTGGACTTGTCTGAACCATAACAGATTACTTTTACGGATAATTCGGGCAGCGATGCCAAACCTAGCCCAATTGTGAAATTCTAGGGCCTTTCATTCGATCTAGCACTGTAAATTGACCTTTTAGCACTGTGTTTAATTCATATTTTCAAGCAATACGCATTTAATAATTGCTATAAAACTGTTTTTCTGCGAAAATTTAGTTAATTATATAAAACTAACATTTTGTTTCAGTATTTTGTACCCTAAAATATACTTAAGTCCTTTGGTCTGGCCCTGAACTAGCCCTGAAATCACATTTCTGGCTCTAAATCACATTTTTGAGTTGGCATCGCTGAATTCGGGTTATCCATTCCAGACAGCATTTTTTTTAACAAAGACTCTATCTAGAGAATAAACGTTTGATTAACACAATGTGTTTTCAAAATCTATATCAAAGAATGTACAACAGTCTAGTGTTTCGCTTTAAAGCCCATCATAACCAGATATGCACTTAAGTCTGGTAGGGAGAGGATTATGCATTGTTGTCCTTGTCCCAATTATTTGACAAACTTTTCCCGATTTCACATAGCCCCATGCAGGGAAAGCTAGTCACTTCCCAGCCAAGTATTATAGACCAATAAGCGTGTCGTCAATCGTCATTCATGCTAAAAAGGACGGCAGATCTTTTGAAACCAGCAGAGCACCCCCTCCACACTTGATGTTGAGATCCCACTGTGAACCCGGGATTTGTTTAATTATGCGTGGTCTATTCTCTCTGGTTTGTGTCCTGGGCGCTGCAGAATGCTTGTAGGCAAAATCCCGTTTGCGGTCTAATTATGTATAGATTTTGCTTGTAAATAGAATAATTATAATGTTTAAAATCTTGCTAAAACGTAGAGGGGGACATGTATCAGGATAACGAGACGCCTATTGACCACACTCATCGCAGCAATGGATGTAATTCTAAACCACATTCCCCAAAATTTATAAAGAGGCAGCAAGGTGGTCAAAACAAAACTGCAATATACTGTTCAGATTCTGGTCAAAAAATCCTTAGGGACACTATGGAGTAGGTCGTTTATGGTGAATTCAAGGGAAGTAAACCACTCCAAGTGGGTGGTTGGGTGTGTATGAATCGGGCAGGCGCTGATCGGCATCAACCTGGCGGTGCCCAGCTGTTGTAACTTTTCGTACACATCAATTGTGCTTATTTTACCTCCTAGTGGTAACCACCGGGTACTGGTCTGCCCATCCGGGTGTGACTTGCTGAACTTATAAGTGCGAGTGTTGAACACGAAGAAAATAGCAACACTATAATGCTCTGTCGGAAAGACTGACTGAACGAGCCTCAGAAGTCTTACATGAGCTCCTCAGAAAGAGGACGTACGGCGGATGAATTCATTAGACTGAATCAACGGTGTCGTCAACAGTCAATACGACAGTTACCTTACTTGAGCTACTTCGACATATTTGGAGCTGAGGTCAGTGAGGATTTTTCAGGACTAGTCAGGGTGCTGAAACAGAGATGGTGGCGGATGAACCCTTAATGGGCCAACGGCAGCTCTCACATCCCCGAAGTGGGTTACTGGCACCGGAGGAATCCGGCCCCTTTTGTCCAAGGGGTCCAACAAAGGGCCTGGCCCTCCAGGTTGGGGGTTGTACGCCGGGGTAACTGCCCGACTGCGGAAAACAAACCCAGTTCCGAAACAACAACAAGCCTCGGATACGGATGATTTTACTGTTGACGAACCTGGCAAACGAATAAAGGACAACGAATTTCGGATCTGCACGTGGAATGTTAGGTCCCTTAACCGACCACGTGCAGCCGAACAACTAGCGGAGGCCCTGAACTGCTATAAAGCAGACCTAACCGCCATCCAAGAAGTGCGATGGGATGGACCGGGCAAGAAGAGGATGAAAGACTGCGATATTTACTATGGCGACTGCTATCGGCAACAAAAACAGCGCTTATTTGGATGTGGATTCGTCGTTGGAGGCAGACTTAGGCAAGAAGTCTTAAGCTTCAACTGTGTGAACAAGCGCCTCACGACAATCCGCGTCAAGGCTAAATTCGCCAACATTAGCCTAATATGCGCCCATGCCCCCACGGAGGAGAAAGACGACGACACCAAAGAGAGGTTCTACGAGCTCTTGGACAAGACATACGAGCAGTGCCCTAACTATGACATTAAAATTGTCCTAGGTGATTTTAATGCAAAGATAGGAAGAGAAGGCATCTTTGGTAGTACTGTTGGGAGGTACAGCCTACACGACACCACCTCCGATAACGGATTCAGGCTGATCGACTTCGCGGCGGGGCGAAATGTTGTCATATCAAGTACGCGGTTCCCGCATCTCGATATTCATAAAGGCACTTGGAGATCTCCCGATCAATCAACCGTCAACCAGATTGACCACATTGCGATCGACGCAAGGCACTCCTCCAGTATTATGGATATCCGAACGTTCCGAGGGGCCAACATTGACTCGGACCACTACCTTGTTGTAGCCAAGGTACGCCTTCGGATATCCCGAACACCGCCAAGACAAGTAAATACTGTGAGGAAGTTTGACGTCGGACGGCTAAAATCGCAAGAGATCACCAGATCCTTCTCCGATCAAGTCTCTCTCAATCTCTCAAGAGGTTCTATGCAGCCAGCATCAAGTATTGAAGACCAGTGGCAACATTGCCAAAAAGCCATCAGAGACGCCGCCTCTGATGTGCTTGGTTTCACTCGACCACCACCACGAAACCCCTGGTTCGACGACGAGTGCCGGCAAGCACATGCAGCAAAACAAGAGGCATACAAAGCGGCGCTGCAAAAAAGGACTAGAGCTGCTCGTGAGCTCTACGCGCAGAAAAGAAGAGACGAACACCGGCTTCTCAGGAGGAAAAAGAAAGAGCACGAGAAGCGCGCGATCGAGGAAATAGAGAGATGCTACAGCAGGAATGAGGTTCGGAAGTTTTACCAAAGGGTAAAAAGAACCTGCCAAGGCTACAGAGCCCGAACCGAAGCCTGCAAGGACGAACAAGGGAACATCGTAGTAGAATCGCAGTCGATGCTAAGGATATGGAAGAACTACTTCTGCAGACTGTTTAACGGCGATGACGAACTAAATCCCGCTGTCAGGCAGAATGAACCATTCAACCTGGACGATGAAGACCAATTCCGTCCACCCGACCTGGACGAAGTGAAGATAGCGATATCTAAGCTTAAGTCCAACAAAGCCGCTGGGGCAGATGGCCTAACCGCCGAGCTATTCAAAGCGGCAGGCGATGACTTGGTTAGGAGCATGCACCAACTCATCTGTAAAATATGGTCGGAGGAAAGTATGCCCGATGAATGGAACCTTAGCATTGTTTGCCCGATCCTCAAGAAAGGAGACCCTCTTAACTGCGCCAACTACAGAGGTATTAGTCTTCTTAACATCGCCTACAAGATCTTATCTGCTGTGCTGTGTGAACGCCTGAAGCCTTTCGTCAACAACCTGATTGGTCCCTATCAGTGTGGCTTCAGGCCAGGAAAGTCTACCATCGACCAAATATTCACACTGCGGCAGATCTTGGAGAAAACCCAGGAAGTTCAAATCGATACCCACCACCTTTTCATCGATTTTAAGGCCGCCTATGACAGCATTTATAGAGACGAGCTATACAGAGCAATGTCTAGTTTTGGCATCCCTGCCAAACTCGTCCGTTTGTGTAGGATGACAATGGAGAATGCACGCTGCTCCATCAAGGTCGGTAAAGAACTCACCGAGACCTTCGATGTCAAAAAAGGATTTAGACAAGGCGATGCGCTGTCATGTGACTTCTTCAACATCGTTCTTGAAAGAATAGTGCAAAACTCAAACGCTAACACCAGAGGCACTATCTTTCAAAAGTCCGTCCATCTACTCGCCTACGCCGACGATATCGACATAATCGGGAGAACGCAGCGAGATGTCACTGGCGCGTTCGTGAGCATTGAGACGGAGGCGGCAAAGATGGGTTTGGCGGTCAATGAGGGCAAGACAAAGTATATGCTGTCATCGAGAAAGGACACCCAACACCGACGTCTTGGACAGAATGTCACTATAGACAGATATAACTTTGAGGTGGTAAAGGACTTTGTCTACCTAGGCTCCGCTATTAACTCAGACAATGACACCAGCGCTGAGATTAAGCGAAGAATAACTCTTGCCAATCGCTGTTTCTTTGGGCTAAGAAAGCAATTGAGTAGCAAAGCCCTCTCTCGAACAACTAAAGTGAACCTTTATAAGACCTTAATCATCCCAGTCCTAGTTTATGGTGCAGAGGCATGGACTCTATCAAAAGCGGATGAGCTTACTCTTGGTTGCTTCGAGAGGAAAATTCTTCGAGTAATTTTCGGTCCCGTCTGCATAGACGGTGAATGGAGGAGGAGATACAACGACGAACTGTACGGGCTGTACAGCGACATTGACCTAGCCAGAAGAGTGAAGGTCCAACGACTGCGGTGGCTGGGTCATGTAGAGCGAATGGACGTGAATGCTCCGGCCCGGAAGATCTTCGAATCCACACCCGAGGGACGGCGCAGTAGAGGAAGACCGCGACTCAGGTGGCGCACGCAAGTGGAAGGGGACCTTAACCAACTTAGCGTGCGAAACTGGAGGCAGCTGGCCAAAGATCGTGCTGGCTGGAGACGCTTGTTGGTTGAGGCCCAGGTCCACCCCGGACTGTAGCGCCACCTTAAGTAAGTAAGTAAACCACTCCAAGAAATATTCGGATGACATACGTATTAATGCTGGGGTCGAATCGCGTCCTCCGTGAACGGATCGGCAATCGTACGAACAAGAATTACGTGACTCGTCATACGAACGAACGTATTGAGATTGTGTCACACGAATGCTCATGGAACGTAATTATTTGATTGGACGTAGTAATTGTAATAGATTAAACTTAAAATAGTAATAGTTTCAACGTCAAATAAATGTCATTTAAAAGAAAAAAATCAGCAAAAGCAAAGTTTTCATATTTGAAAAAGATAATTTTAGAGGCTTCAATGGACCCGACGTTGTTATTTTACATAAGTTCTTCGGACGAAAATGACAATAATGAAAAAATTGTTCGCAAACAGCTAAGGGATAACAGCAATCCGCTTTCCTTACAAAGCAAAGCGTGAGTTCAATTGAAAATTATCTGTGAATTTATGTACACGGTGTATTTTTTATAGATTTATCAAGCGGTTTCGGTTAAATAAAGAAGCATTTCAATATGTTTTTACGAAACTGAACTTCTGTGCCCAATTATCCACGGCAGTACCTCCTGTTTTGCAATTAGCAGCGACACTATCTCTTTTAGGGAGTGGAGGATACCAACACACCGTCGGAGGTGATTATCTTATTGGGATGTGCCAAAGCAGTGTATCAAAAAGAACTTCCAGCGTACTCAAAGAAATTGAGGACAAAATATGTCCTACTCACATATTGTTCCTCCCGACGAATTCATCCAGATGTAAGAAACACTTTTTTCAAAAGTATAAAATACCGGGTGGTAAGATTGTTTGATCTTTTGCAAAACGCTTTATTATATTAATTCACCTTTGTAAATTGAATTTTAGTCATTGGGTGCATCGACGGTACTCATATTAGACTGCAGCGACCCACTCAAAATGAGCACATGTTTTTGAATCGCAAGGGTTTTCATAGCTTAAACGCAATGATTGTAAGTTCTTTTTAATATATAAAATCATATCATATCAATACCTTATATTATATTAATTTACAGATCTGCGATCATGAGTATGTGATAAATGCGGTGAATGCACAATATGGAGGGGCTGCACATGATTCGTTTGTTTGGAAACATTCTGAAGAGCGAAGGATGTTAGAGAATAGATTTCAATTGAATGGAAATGAAAATGGTTGGCTGTTAGGTAAGACAGTAATACAAAATAATTCATTTTGCATATTATTTACGAAATTTGTTAATATGTAGGTGATTCCGGTTATCCACTCGAACCATGGTGCATAACGCCCTATAGAACTCCTCAAAATGAATCAATGGAAGCCCGGTTCAACGAGGTTCACTCAAAGGCACGCTGCATTGTAGAGAGAACAATTGGGATCCTTAAAGGTCGTTGGAGAATCTTAGGATACAACAAACGAGGCAGATACCAACCTGAAAAAGTTGTCCAGTTCTTAAACGCATGCACTGCCTTACATAATGTATGCATTCAATTTAAAATTCCATTCAACATAAATCAAAGTGTGCAACAAGAACCTATACAAATAGGGTTGGACAAACCATACGAAATAATATCAAACATTCTCTATTTAACACGTAAAATTCATTTATTTTTTGTTTACAAAACTTAACTACATTACACTTTCACCAATAAATAAGTAATAAAAAAAACAAAAACGGGTAATCACATTCACAATTCATATTCACGACTTATTTCATATTTGTACATGTATCACATATGTGTTTGTATTCTTCTTCAGTCTTCTTCGGTGTTCTTTTTCAGCATTTCAAGCTGAAGAGTTTTGATTTGCAGCTCGATTGCTTGTACGGCAATAAAACTTTTTTGCTTCTCCTCCTTCATTATAAGTACTCTTTCCTGGATATCAAGCAATCTGTTCAGTTTTTCTTCAATAGATTTGTGGAATTCCGATCCCAGCTTAATATTTTCTTCTAGGAGTGCCAACTTGCCATCACTGCTCCTTGCTGTTTGTTTTTTTCTCGATTTTGTGGCTGCCTTCGATGTACTGGCTGATTGACAATCAATGCTTTGTTCGCCGCGACTGTCTGTGGAATAGCCCTCAAGCAACAAACGAAGGGAATCCTCCACAGGATCTTTGGTACCAGTACTTCTTGGTGTTGTTAAAATATTGTTATTAGGTTCCGAGTCGGGTAACTGTGGACTACAAAAAGTTTTAACATTTGAAAGTCCCCTTACAGATGCTTCCAATCCGGTTGCTTTAATTAACAAATTTTCTTCTTCCGTTATATATTTTTCTTCATATGGCCCGCCGCCTGTTCTGTTCTTCGAAGCTTTGTTAAAAGATAGTTTTTTTTTTGTTTGGAACTTTTGGTCTGCAAAAACCTAAAAAATAAAAATCAAATAGTAAGTAGAGATTCAATAAAATATGAGTTTTCTAACCTTCTTCCACGCTTTTACTTCTTTGACCGGAGGTCCAACGGTATTTAATTTTGTGGCCAAGCTTTCCCACATTCTTATGGAAGTAGCTTTGCCTTGGCCAGTGTTTGGAAGTAAGTTTTTGGCCAAACTAGGCTGATCTCGCATGTATTCTGCCAAGACGATTTTCTGTGTAGAATTTATTTTGTTGCAATTTGTCCTAAAAATGTATTTTTTTAAATGAATATTTATCAATTAACATTTAAATAGATTTATTGTTATTAAACTTACATTTTTCTTTAATATTTTTCGCATAACACAAATTACGAACACTAAAAACCAATCGAATTGAATTGAACGTATACGTTCAGGCATCCGTTCAGCCAAGTGGTGATGCCAAATTACGTTTACGGATATACGTTCACGTATGCGATAATGCCAAATACACATTTTACGAAAACGAGTTACTCGTTCACGGAGGACGCGATTCGACCCCTGGTTGCCTAGAGCATATATTTATACCGGGTTCTAACTCGCAACAAATGGATCAAAATGCAGGCATCCTTGCCCTTGAGCCTGTAAGCCTGTAAGGACTATGTTGAGTACACTTGAAATGAAGATTGATACTGAATTGTTGAATAGAACAAGGCACACAAAAAGCCGCCGGCCAGAGGTGAGCAAAAAGGGATCTTTAAGTCATTAAAGACTTAAGACTTAAGACCAGACTGTAGGCAGTAGACAGTATGCGATAGGTGTACCTACATGCGGAATGTCTTAGCATACTGCGCAATGATTACCTAGATGTAACAACAAATCTGGATTGCTTTCCGATCTGATATAACAGAACTTTGAGAATTGCTAAGATTCATTCATAACACAATTGATGGCTTAAGTGAAGCTGTGTGCCAAATTCCAAAAGACAAGAGCCCCCACCCCCATTGTTATTCATATACTTAGAGTGTGAACAGTCGGTAGGTATCTATGGGCCAGTCTACTTCCACGCTCCGACTGTAAAAATCGTCAAATATGTATAATTCAATTGTGAACATAAATTTGCCGTAAATGTGACCTCAATTTCACATCCATTAACTCGCTATTATAAATATTCTCTGTCAATAGATAAAGGATTACCAACTTAACTATATTTGCATTTCCCCTAAATACCGTACAAACATAAACACATCCTGATTGTAGGAAAACATTATAAATCTTTCCTGCTATCGCAGAAATAATTCCCAACTTAAAGGAACGAAGTATGTGCACATCGAAACCGCACATTACAATTTTTTTTGAGTTTGTGTCACTGCCAAGACATGGTTGACATTGTTCAACTACTACCTCTCTTCTCATCTCGCTCGCCGTCATCGTCGGTCGTCCTTGTCGTTGTCGTTAGTCAATCAGTTGAATAAACGATTTTGATAGATGTGGTTTGAGGCGGTGGGGGTGTAGAAAGGGAGTAACGGTAACCCCCAATGCGCAGCGCATTCTGTTCAAAATTGACATTATGGCAATTCATGCATGAACGAGGTTAATTCATGAAGAAAATTACAATTCCCTATACCTACGCCCAACTTGCTCTGCTTCCTTGGTTAGCAACAGCAATGTAAAAATATCATCGAAGCAAGGTAAGGAAATTCAAAGGAGACGAATGACATATTTGCCGAAATTTTTCACTAAAGATACGGTACAAGAGTATATCTACATATGGATGCCAATGGCACACAAAATGAGATACGAAACTGAAACATTTGGTGGAGTTTAAATGCATACCGATTGGATGCCATTAACTTTTCCACCAGATTCGGTCAGAATCTACAAATAGTAATGACATTTATTTATTCGACAGTGTCCTCGTATATATTTTTTTTAGAATATCGTTTCGCACAAAATTGCCCTTGCATAATTTTTTACGTTAGCAGAGAAGGCAATCCTTTTGTGACCTCAAATTACACTCAACAATAAGCCATCCGTATTTTCCAGAAAAAGTTGAATGCTTTTAATGGATTAAATAGGATTGGGTAAGGATATCTTCTGTAAGGGCTTAAGGATAAATCTTATCCAATTTCCATGGGATTCTGTTTCTCGCAAGGCAAACGGAACAATTTTTGTCCCTTTTTGCAATATCTTAACCCCAAGGAGTTGGAATGGAGTGATTTTGTTGTGACACTTTAGAATGCTATGTTGACTTTTTCCATACTTTATAGACTAGAACTAGGTATCTAGGTTCAAGCAACAACAACAAAAAAAAAAAAAAAAAAACCGAAAACGTAAATCAGAAACAAGAAGGATAACGAAAAACAGTTTAAGGGTTTCCACTCGAGTACAGATGCAAGGATATACTTTAAATTTTATACTAAGCCACATTTTGAATAAATTCATTTTGTGATATCTTGAATAAAAGAAATGTATATATTGCTTTTGACTTGAGCCGAGTTTAAATAGGCAGGGTATTTTCAAAAGGTTATAGATATATCCATCGTATCCTGGAAATCCACAATTATGTAAGCGAAATCTGTAGATAGGTAGATATGTGATTTTAGTCTGTATAGGTGAGGTTCAGAAGGAAGTAAGTTAAGTGGCGCTGTCCTTAAGCTATCACTTTCGGCTATTTCGGCTTTCTTTGCTCGAAATTGGTGGATGGGAATCGAAGATCCTCTTAACTGAACCTTATTGTCCATTCGATCGATTTGGCCGAGCCAATGTGGTCGAAGTATTTCGGCTTTTTGGACTACATGCACATCTTGACGGATAAAAAATCCGCCGAAGTATTTTTCTTTCCCCAGTATCAGCTCTCCCTTCCTGTTTATTATCCACCACTCGACGCCATACAGCGCAACTGGCAGAATGGTTTTGTAAGGCATAATTTTCGTTCTTCGAGTTAAAAGTTTTGAACCCAATTGTTTTGCCAGACCGAAATAGCGATGGCTTTTTATAGGGTAATTCTTCGCTGGATCTCCACTTGGGTAGGGAGTCATTCGTGGACTTCAGGCTTACTCCGAGATAAATGAACTCCTTAACTATATCTACCTCGAAATTGTTGCTATCAATAGTAACGGTTTTACCTAGACGGTGGACTAATTTGTTGACACATGCCATGAAAGCCGTGTCGGGAAAAACATGTAGATTCTTAGGGTAGTTGAGAAAAGAAAGATTACACCGAAAATCGCTTTGATTTTCTACGCACTTAAAATCTACCTTCCTCTCCCGACACGAATTTCATATAAGAAAAGGCATGTGTGGCCCCGCACTTAGTCTTGTCCTCGTCTTGTATATCGTCCGGATATCACAACAGCTGAATTGACCTGTTGAAGATATAGTGCCTTCCATGTTCACACCGGCCCTTAGCACCTGCCCTTCGCACTCCAGAACGAGATTAAAAAAGTCTCATGATAGTCTGATAGCACATTTCCTTGCCAAAATCTCGTGGCGATGTCAGCGATGTTTTGTCCTCTATAGGGGTAACGATGGCGAATTTAGCCAATGTAGATTGAAGACATTCAGTAACGTGTCGAAAGCTCAGAACATTGCAGGGTCGCCAATAGTTAGTACATTTTTTAATGTTGATAATAGAATGCGAACAGACCACTTTTGATGCATTTATAATAGATATAAGATTAAATTGCTCATTTTACTATTGCAACAGTACCGAGAATAATAAATTAATGCATCAAAATATTGGAAAAACAAGTTTGAAAACAGTTTAAACAAAGAAATTTCGAACTAAAAATGTTTGCCTCGAAGGAAAACACACTTGGTGCGAATTTTCACAAGTTTATTCAAAATTGACGACATTAAAATCCGCTTCCAAAACTATCAAATACAAAATTCGTTCGAACTTAAACTTAAATCAAAGATTGGTAAGTACATAGTAGAAATTGATGTCTAAACTGCGCGAACTGTTGCGACAAAGAAAAGTGTTCATGTTGTGAATGGACTGTCAAAACTAGTGATGCGCGATATATATCGAATCACTCGATTCATCGATATTATCGAAACTCGATAATTTATTTTCGATATTATCGATGCATCGATGTTTTTATCCCGATTTTTTTTGCACTCAAAGACCACTGTCTCAGTTATAACAACACGCCTCGTTACGATTCAAGAACCTTAAAACATTTTCTTATTCTTATCGGCTTAATATAGGTACATAATATTTTTATAATATAGTATTTCAAATTCAAATAAGCTATTTCTTTACATACTATGCATAGTAACTAGGCAAAATCTGTGCGTGTTCCACTTTCTACCTAGATTACTTTCTAATAGTTTTTAGCAAGTCAGAATTTCGTAGTGAATGAGAGTGACTTACGTTTGGGGCTGTTTTTAGTATCGCCAAATTGGATGTCAATACTGAAGCAAAATGAAGCATAAAATGCTCGATACAGTAGCCCAAAATTGGGCTCTATAGCATGCGCTTCTTCAAAACTACCGAGGACGCACAGTGCCTTTATTTCAACTTACATTTCACTAAAGCCTATCAACACAAAGTTAGGTTAGGTTAGGTTGTGAGGAGAACGATCACAAGGCACCTTGGTGCGCCCATCGCTTCTTTTATTATACTACTTTTGATAATTTCCTTGGAGGTACTTGTAGATTGACGTCAATTTGTTTATTTTCCGTCATTTCAAAACGAAAAATCCAGGCAAAAAGGTGGATGCAAAAAAACGCACCATAATACACCTCAAAATACGTGCCAAAAACTGTGCAAAAAATGCACCAAAAATGCACAACAAATACGGCCAAAATACGCGTGAAAAATCGTGATGAAAAACAAAATATGTGTCAAAACCAACAGAAAAAATCCCAAAAAAATTTAGCGAAAAAAACTGTGCAAAAACGCGCAACAAATCCCGGCAAATACCCATCAAAAATCGCGATGAAACAATAACAAAATATGCGCCAAAAATGCGCGTGAAAAACCGCGATGAAAAAATAATAAAAGAGACGGCAAAAAAGCGAAATGAAAAAATAACAAAATACGCGCCAAAAAAATGAAAATTTTCGCGAAAAAACGCGCCAAAAACTGTGGAAAAATTTTGCCAAAAACGCCCAACAATTACCGCCTAAATACGCGTGAAATACGGCAAAATACGCGCCAAAAATAGCGGAGAAAAAATAACAAAATATGCGCCAAAAATCGCGCTGAAGAAATAACAAAATATGCGCCAAAAAAAAAATGAAAAAAAAAAATCCCACCAAAAATGTAGAAAAATTTCGCGAAAAAATGCCCCAAAATCCGCGTCAAAAACCCTCCAAAATGCGCGCCAAAATAAAGCCAAAAATATGCGCCACAAACGCCTGACAAATCCCGCCAAAAATCGCGGTGAAAAAAAATAATAAAATATGCGCCAAAAAAGTGACATAAAATCCCGCCAAAAATGTGAAAAAAATTTCGCGAAAAAAACGTGCCAAAATCCATCTCAAAATACGTGCCAAAACTATTCAAAAAAAATACCAAAACCGCCCATTAAATGGCGCCAAAATACGCGTCAAAAATCGCGGTGAAAAAATAAAAAAAGTATGTGCCAAAAAAGTGACAAAAAAATCCCGCCATAAATGTGGAAAAATTTCGCAAAAAAACGCGCCAAAATACATCTCCAAAGTACGCGCCAAAACTATACGAAAAAAATGCGCCAAAAACGCCCGAAAAATCTCGGCAAAATACGCGCCAAAAATCGCGGAGAAAAAATAACAAAATATGCGCCAAAAATCGCGCTGAAAAAATAACAAAATATGCGTCAAAAAATCCCGCCAAAAATGTGGAAAAATTTCGCGAAAAAAAGCGCCAAAAAAACATCTCAAAATACGCGCCAAAACTATGCAAAAAATTCGCAAAAACGCCCATCAAATCGCGCCAAAATACGCGATGAAAAAATAACAAAATATGCGCCAAAAAATGTAGAAAAAATTCGCGAAAAAACGCGCCAAAAAATCCACCATACTGCGCGTCAAAAAATGGCACCAAAGTATGTGTCAAAAAACGAACGAAAAAGCGCACCAAATAGATGTGATCAGCTTCACATCTCACAATCGACTGCCAGTGCCAACAAAATTTCAGAACAAGCCCTTTTATAGAGAGGCAAAGCCGTTTGTTTAGGGTTTTTTTTACGGAAAACATCCCTGAACGGACTGGATCCATTAGACAGCCGTCAATCGCATTTCGATCGCTTTCTTTGCAATGGATGCATTCAGAGTGAGATGCGAAATCATTTTAATGTTTTTTGTCCAATCAATCAATCAAAAAAAGGTAAAGTGAAATAGAAATTGATTGAGTAGGTATTTTTTTAAAAATATTTTTTTTAATAAAAATAAATAGAAAACTCAGGAAAGTTTTAAGTTTGCATATAAACCGAAATTATCGATACTATCGATTTTTTTGGGTCGATTTTTTTTTGCATTGATATTTTCATCTTGATAATAAAATATCGACGTATCGATGCAGTTTTGGATTATCGCGCAACACTAGTCAAAACCTGTGATAATATTCCTTTCACTTATACCATGTTCCCACCAACGTGATTTAGCTAAATCATGTCATTAATTTCGTGATTTATTAACGTTCTCAAAACAGAAGCTGAACTCAAGTTATGTTTGTACTATAAACTATTTTCTTACTTGCAGATGTATTTACATTTCCATTTATATTATATTAGATACAACACTGCTATGTTTTTTTTTTTCACTTGTTCTGCACATTTTAATAAAGTATCTTATTTGGATCGGAAGTGTTTTATTTTGGAACTTTGGAATGAAGAGCTTCAGGAATTGACAGTCAAAACATAATGTCAAAATGAAACTCTTTTCGTGATTTATTTTTCACTTTGGTTTACTCACGTGGTTATCTTTTATTTGTTATTTTGATTTTGTTATTAGGCCTGTTTTAATGCACATCTATCTCAGTGAAGTAAGGAAAAGTATAAATTTTAACACGCAATTACAACAACTACACACTGCCTGACACTAAGGGTATTCATGCAACGTCGTAAGTTTACCATTCGCGTAAAGAGAAAATTGCATATTTTACTATTCCTAGTGTAGAATAATTAGTTATTCTATCAAATTGTATTAAGAAAACAAGTTTTAAAAGGGTTTACATAACGAAATTTCCAATTCCAAACTTTTTGCCGTGAACGAAAACATACTTTGTTTGGAATTGAAAATTTCGTTATTTAAACTCTTTAAAAACTTATTTTCTTAACACAATTTGATGGATTAATAATTTATCCTACACTTGGAATAGTAAAATGTGCAATTTCTATTTATAAAAACATCAAAAGTATTATAAATGCATGCAAAGTATTTTTTTCCTGATTTCGCGCCTTTATTTCAAGTGTGAAATGTCACATTGACCTCGTCGTAAGTTTGACATCTCGGTTTTTTTAACATTTGACAGTTCATTTACCACGTTCGTTACGACGTTGCATGAATACCCCTACTTTATAGATGTGCAATAAAACAGGCCCATTGATGAATAAATGCTGAAAAAGTTAAAGTTTTTCGGAGACAAGGATAAAACACAACCAACTCGCTGAAAAGAAAACAGACGCGAGCGTTTATTCGAAATGAGCTGTAAGACAGAGAAAGCAATATAATAATATTTATGGTGATGCCACAAGGTAATTGTAAGATAATGTTCTCGTGTTAAACTTAACCACAATTCCAATAGTTATCCCTTAGTTGGTAGCAATTTTTACAAATTTGGTGGAACGTAAATAAATCGCCAGCGATTTTTTTGTCATTCACTAATATTTTTTATTCGCTAATGATTTGTTGTTGCGATGAATTTCTTGTGAATTGAAAAAAGTATTAGTTTTCGAATGAGCGAACAATATATTATCAACGATATAGGTAGATTAGGTATATTTTCGCTCAAAATTAAGTTTAAATCATTCCAACCAGCCGTCTAGCTACTTCCAATATGATTTTATCTAAAATGTAAACAGTACCTAAACTTAGTTCCCAACGTTCCCATATCCCAATAAATGGCCGCTCTTATGTTTTATTTACATTCCCGCCATTAATTTTGACATTTACACGTATTCACAGACAGGGTAAATTTTTCCGTGGAGAATCGGGTAGGTGTACGGAAAGTCGGCGGTCTAGTTCTCTGTGGTTTGTGTCTGAGACTCATTCAGACAGTCAATTCTGACAAAAAACATTAACAATTTCATGTAACTCGTGGCTACAATTGGGGGGTGAAATAACCACAATTTAATGATAGGAGATAGTTGTGAAAACTGGATACCGCCCGGTTGATGTCCACCCTATTCATACAATACCCAACCACCACAAGGAGAAGAACATTGCGCTCATTTTCTACTGACACCGATTTCAAATCCTTCAGTTCAATGCTAAAAAAAATTCAAATAACCTTCAGTCCTTCACGTAAAAAAAGGAAACCAAAAAATAGTCTCCTCGTGTATTTACATTCTCTTCTATATGTATGTGTGTATATCCAACCTCATTCTTATCTCTGCTCTGCAAAGAAACAAAGGATTAAAAGTGACGGATTACATCGCACCCCTGAGCCATACGCAAAGAATGTACACCTTTTTTTCTACTTTTTACAAAACACTGATAAGACTCATCCTTCCATCCTACAAAACTCCCAGGATTTCAGTAAAAAAAAGGCAACAAAAAAAATCTAAGCTCTTCTGTACAGATTTGTATCTGACAGACTATTATTAATATACATCAAGAAGTTAAATTCAAAAAAAGGAAATGAAGCAGAAAAAAAAATGCTTTAGCTCTGTAGCACCCACTTAAGGGAAGCAAGGATTCCAAATGAAGGCTTCCACATAGCAATTCATATTCAAATGATAGATGAAAATGTCTCTCCAGATAGCGTAGAAAAATTACAATTTTACAATGGAGGAAATCTGTGGGCGCAAACGATCAACGAAAGCTTTGCGACACGCGGCAAATAGCGAGAAACTAATTCAAAATGATGTTCGTCATTTGTTAGACGCTATTGCTTTGTTGTGCGCCGTTAGGTCTACGTGGTAGCAGAGTTTCATGTCTGTCAAGTGGATACAGTATATCTACCTATCTTCAAAATAAGGAAATACGTTTTTGACATTATTTAATGTGGCCATTATAGTGGTCATAATAAATGCCATGTAAATTGTGAAAATTTGCTCTATCTCTGAAATACATTATAGGTAGTCCCAAATGTATATTTTAGCCTTTGGCAATGTATATTGTGCCATTGAAGTGCGTGAGAGATATCCTGTCTTTTTTTGAATTTCATTCACGTTCATTTTAATTGACACTTGCACTCCGGCATCGGAGTACTTCATGTTCGTACTAATACATGCGATAATGGGCACTTGAAATTTTATTCACTAACCTGGCGCAGTGATCAAGAGCAGCTAACGAACCCCAATTGAACGTATATAAATTAAAATAAATGGCAATCCGTTAAGGGGGATTGGGTTCGGGACGGGGATATTCACATGAATGCGAAAACCCACTTACACACTGTGCAGTGTGCAGTATGCGCTGGCGAATAAATTATAAGAGCGTGCAATTTCTATTTGAATGCTCTGCATCGAGAATTGCAATCACGTATATTTTGTGCACCGAAAAAAGTTCAAAAATCATGGAAAATAAAGATGAAAGCACTTGTAGGTGTGGCCGATAGAGTGCTGCTGACGGTCGATTGGATTGTGCAGCGAAGTGATGACTTAATTTTGTTGGGATGAAACTTTTTTGTTATTTAAATTAGATATGCTAATATTTGGGACACATATTTGGTTGTGGAATTTGGCATTAGATAGCGAAATTATATGTTAAATAATAGATATTGCTCACGAGGTATTCAATTTGCGATATAATGCAAAATTGGGTTTTATGCGTCTTGGATATAGTGATTACGATATATGTAAAGGGTTTTCCAATAAGAGGTGTTATTTTGGTATTCAAAGAAAAATGCAATTTTTTGCCCGTGGCACGTAGCGCGGTCTTGTTGAAAGTAAACGTTGTCCAGATGAATACCATCCAACTCCGACCATAAAAAATCATTAATCATCTCTTTATAGCGCAATCCATTCACCGTAACTGTTGATCCAACCTCCTTTTTGAAAAAGTAAGGTCCAATGACCCCGCCGGACCATAAACCGCACCAAACAGTCACACGTTGAGGATGGAGAGGCTTCTCAACAATAACTCTTGGGTTTTCCGAACCCCAGATGCGACAATTTTGCTAGTTGACGTAGCCACCGAGGTGGAAATGGGCCTCATCAGTCAAGATGATTTTTCGATGGAATTACGGATCATTTTCATGCATTTCAAGGACCCAATCAGCAAAGACACGACGTTGTTGATGATCGGCCGGCTTGAGTTCTTGTGTAAACTGAACTTTATAAGCCTTAAGACCCAAGTCTTTATGCAGAATACGGTGTAATGACGTTTGTGGAATGCCCAATTCCAAAGAACGATGAGGAATGGACAAACTTGAGTTTTCTTCAACACTTTGGGCTACAGCTGCAATATTCTCAGTTGTACTTGAGGGACGTGCACGAAAACAGAAATGTCTTCCCAAGTGGATATATACGGAGAATTGACTGTCAGAATTGAAAAACTATTCAAACAATCACTTAAAGAAGTCTGATGATGAATTAGTGGTGTAGTTCGAAATAGCTATCATTCCTACCAAAGTGACTGTGTCTACGAGTTGTTGTTAATGTAATTCTCTCAAACAATAATTCAGTGCACGTGTTTTATTCTTCACATCACTAACTTGTGCCAACAGCTCGAATTTTTCCAACAATTTCTGTATTGCGGTCCGACAAGTTGCTTCACGACACGACCAAAAAATACTTTAGTTTTGCGAACTGTGACTGCAAGATTTTCACCATTTTTCTAGTGAATTTTAATAATTTCAATGCGATGTTAAAGCGTGTATCGTTCCATTTTTAGTAATGGCGTAGTTTCTACTTGTCAAATGTCAAAGAAAGCTTCAAAAGTGACAGCTACCGAAATAGCGGGCCATTCACAATAACACCTCTTATTGGAAAACCCTTTATTATGATGAATAAAATCGATGGTTCTAAAATCCTGTTGAAAATTTAATAATTGTATAATTCGTTATCATTACTTGACACACACCTCTTGGAGCTATATTTTTGTTTTTTCCTAACTAGGAAGTGATTTAAGATTTTTTGGGAGGCGGTCTGTAACTGAGCAGATCATGTCAAAGTTCAAAATGTTCGGAGAGCAGAGTCATTGGGTCCGAGTTATCACGTATACCTATCTCTTCGTTTTAAGGATGTACTGTCAGAGGCAAAAGGCAGGGGACAGACTGCTATAGTCACGATTCGTTCTTACAGTTCCCCACAAAAAGGTCCAACGGGGTCAAATCGCAGCTCCGAGGCGGCCATCCTCATTTTCGAAGAAATTTGGTCCAAAGATGCCACATCCACAATCCCCATACCAAATTTTTTTTTTTTTTTGGTTACGCCAACGTAATCTTCTAAAGATGCGGTAGCCCGTGCTACCAACATGCACAATTCACAAACCTGAATAATCAATGCCAGGAGTGCGCCTTACGTACTAATCGACACCCTACGTCCTTCAACTACTCTCCCCGCGGGACTGCCGTTAGGTATTACTTCGCGGGGCTGGTTAGCAATTTATGCTCTAGTCACAGCGTTTGTTGTTTCTTCTCGCCTTCTTTTTTCTCTTCGTCGTAGCTCATTTTGTACACTAGTAAGTGTGTTCGGTTTGTCCACACTTCGATGATAGAAATCAACTTATAGGTCCATCTGCCTTTTGTAGTATTGTCCCATCTACCTTGCTATTGAAGCTGACCTCTCTTCTTGTTTTATTGTTTTTATGCGACCAGCCTCTTGTTGACTTAAGACTCTTCTGTTGTAAATTCGCTGCATTTCATCTGCGAGGATGTCGGTTGGAATCATTCCGGCTATAACAAAAGCTGCTTCGTCCGAAATAGTTCGAAAGCCGCTAATCGTGTTTAATGCACAAAGTGATGATGTTAGTTTCCTCCTTGTATCTTTTATTGCTAGGGCGCCTGCCCAAACTGCGTGAGTTACGTACAATCATAATTGCTTGTACTAAAACTAGTAAACAAGTGCAGATGTTTTGCACTTAGGCGAAGCAACGGCATTAGCTAAAATCCAGCACAGATGTTTTGCACCTAAACACATTGTAAAGCTGTGCAGCTGCGTTGCACTCGCAAGTGCACCAACGAAAACAAATGCAGGTGTTTTGCACTTGGCCGAAACAACGGCATTAACCAAAATCCAGCCCAGATGTTTTGCACTTAAACTCATCGCGAAGCTGTGCAGTTGCTTTGCACTCGCAAGTGCATCAACAAAAACAAGTGCAGGTGTTTTGCACTTGAACACAAAACGGAAAGTTTGTTTACTTTTTAGTTAAGCGGAAAGCTTTCATTTTTAAGAAAAAGCTAGACAGTAAGTTAGTCTTAAGTTGGATTCTGAAAAATAAAGTCATATTATATTTTTATAACGTACATGGTTTATTCTTTTTCCTTAAAATAAAAGGGAACAGGAAAGGGTTCTAATTGGCGCAGTCGGTGCAAGAATAAAAGTTGTATTTTTTTTTCTTATTCTAAGTGAACATTAGTAGCTTTCAATTTTTAAAAAATAAATACAACGACGTTTTTAAGTGAAAATTAGTAGCTTTTAAACAGCAACAAGAATACCAATTTTCTAAAGTTCAAAGTGAAAAATAAAGTAGCTTCAAAAAGAAAAAATAAACTCAGTTTTTAAGTGAAGTTTAGTAGCTTTCTAACAATAATAAAATTCTCAGTTAACAAAAAAAAAATAGTGAAAACTCAAGTAAAAAACTGAAAAACTGAATAAGTGAAATTAAAGTAACTAAAAAACTTAAAGCGAACATTTAAGTAACTAAAAACTAAAGTGCACATTTAAGTAGCCTTCAGAAAGAAAGTAAACAAACAAAGTGAACATTAACTAACGAAAAAAAAAAAGTTAAAAATCAACTGAAATACTATCAACGTCCGAAAGATTAAGTAACTGGCGCAATCAACAGAAGAAGCCGACAGCTCATCTTTAAGAAAGCGGAAACAATATTTTATTTAGAAGCAGTGAATAAGTAGTGTTTATTATTATTAATTTGTATAGTAGTTAACGTAAATAAAATACAAAATTAAAAATAAAATTGTGTATTTTTGCAAATTTAAATGCAAACCAAATATTTAAAACTAAAATTTAATTCAAAAATGGTGTAAAGGTAAGTCCGTTTTTCTAAAAATATTTCTTATTGGGTTTTCGTATTCACACTAATGTCTCCACATATAAAAAAAGAGAGATCACGTAAATTTAGTTCTCTTTATACTACCAGTTTCCATAAAAGAAATCAGTTACAAATTAATTTTGAATCCTTAAAAAGACATAATTTGCTTGAATCAATTATTACTTCTTCATTTTTAACCGCGAACGAAGTACATTCAAATTTATTTACCATGAATCCAGATATTGCAATGAGTATTTTCAATTCGCTTCGGATCCCCGATGTAGTTAAAGATATGCCAAATTTTGATGGCAATCCTCATTTACTATTTCATTTTTTGAGTAACGTAGAAGAAATTCTATGCCATATAAAACCAATAATAACAACAAGTTATGGCCAAATAATTTTACGAGCGATTCGAAACAAAATCATCGGTCCAGCAAATGAAATATTAAACATGTATGGCACTTCCACGAATTGGGAAGAAATAAAAAACAATTTAATTATTCATTATGCTGACAAAAGAAACGAAACAAGTCTCATTCGAGACCTTCACCAGTTAAAGCAGGACCAGAATAATATCGAAACCTTTTACGCAAAAATTATTCACATCCTTTCTACTATTATGAACCATATTAGGGTACACGAAACAAATAAAATAGTCATCGAAGCCAAGAAATCGCTGTACGAGGAAATGTGTTTGAACACATTTCTGTCCGGCTTGAGGGAACCAATAGGTTCAACAATTAGGGCAATGAGGCCTTCAAAACTAACAGAGGCTCTAAACTTTTGCCTTGAGGAACAAAATAGATTTTATTACAGAAACCCTCTCAATGTCCAAAAAATATCTCAAACTAGGTTTCAAAGTATAAGATATCCCCAAGGAAATGCTGTCCACACAGGAAATTTTAATCCACAATACTCCAACCAATATGTTCCTAGAAATGTTTACACACCTCCTAGACCATATCACCCTCAAAATGTTTATTTACCTCCTAGGCCACATCTTCCTCAATATCCCATTAACAATATCCCAGGTACACAAAATCATAACAATTTTACATACAACAATAGATCCAACTTAAATTCGGGACCTGCACCATTTTTACCACAGGCTGAACCAATGGATGTTGCTAGCGGAAGTAGTAACACACATTCAAAAAATAGTTCATTTCCAAAAAGACAGCAGCAATTTTATAATATAGAAGCAGGATATTACAACAACTGTAATGAATATCAACAAAAGGAGCCCGAACTCCAGACAGATTTTTCTTATCAGGATTGCTACCAACACTTGGATAGTTCAAACGCTTATGAACAGCAGGAGATTGACGATACGGATTTTCGTTTACCAGCCTCGGAGAATCAATAGGCTATTTAGACATTAATAATTTCAATTCTAGTGTTTTACCTTATATTGATGTCTATAGCTTAGGAAGTACTAAATTAAAATTTCTGATTGACACAGGCAGTAACAGATCCTTCATAAATCCAAACAGCGCTAAGTATTTACAGCATATTAAAATACAGCCAGTAGAAATAAAAACCATTTTTACTACTCGAATTGTAGATCAAAAAACTATTTTGCGAGGACTTCCGGAGTTGAAATCAAGACAAAATTTACCATTTTTAATTTTCCGATTTCATAACTACTTTGATGGTCTAATAGGAACTGATATTATTAAACAACTTGGCATCATTATAGATATTAAAAACTCTCGATTAAAATGTGGCAATGACCACATTCCATTGAATTTCAAGCCAAATCTTATGTCCAGACTGTACGAAGTGCCAGGTTTTAGTAAAACAATATGCCACTTACCGGTTGACGTGGAGAATGGTAGCATTCATATAAAACCTACATATATAACACCAGATTTGTTAATTCCAGAAGGGTTTTATAATGCTCAATCTTGGTATTCATACATTGAGGTCATAAATAAATCCGGTGTTCCACAGACTTTTATAATTGAGCAGCCATTAAAGGCAGAATCAACTGAAATTTATGGGGAGGTTCATAACTATTCCATAGGAGATGTTAAGGGCACGAAAGTTAATTTTAAGGAGATTCTGAGAATGGGGCATCTTAACAGAGAAGAACAATCGCTATTATTGAATATGTGTCACAATTATCAGGACATTTTCTTCCAAGAAGGGGGACAATTAACATTTACTAACAATGTTAAACATGAAATTAAGACTAAAGATGACATTCCAATATATTGCAAATCCTACAGATATCCATACATACACAAGGCAGAAGTACAGAGGCAAATAAACGAGCTTCTGAATCAAGGTATCATTCGACCCAGTTTTTCTCCTTGGTCAGCTCCAATTTGGATTGTTCCAAAGAAAAAAGACGCAAGTGGGAAGGCTAAGTGGAGATTGGTAATTGATTACAGGAAGTTGAATCATAAAACTATAGACGATCGTTATCCCATTCCGAATATTACAGAAATCCTGGACAAGCTCGGTAGGTCCTTATACTTCAGCACTATCGACCTTGCTTCTGGTTTCCACCAGATCGAGATTAAGGCTCAGGATATCCCTAAAACCGCGTTCTCTGTAGAAAACGGACACTACGAGTTTGTCCGAATGCCTTTTGGGCTCAAAAACGCCCCATCCACTTTCCAACGAGTAATGGATAACGTTTTAAAAGACCTTCAAGGAAAAATATGTCTCGTTTATATGGATGATATCATTGTATTCTCTACCTCGTTGCAAGAACATCTAGTAAATTTAGAAGCAGTTTTTCAAAAATTAAGGGAACACAACTTAAAAATACAGGTCAATAAGTCTGAATTCCTCCGTAAGGAAGTCTCATTTTTAGGCCACATTATAACATCAGAAGGCATAAAGCCAAATCCTGATAAAATAATTGCAGTCAAAAATTTTCCTATTCCCAGAACACCAAAGCAAATAAAATCTTTTCTTGGGCTGCTGGGATATTACAGAAAATTCATTAAAGATTTCTCGAATTTGACGAAACCATTGACGGAGTGTTTGCGAAAAGGGAAAACTATAAAGCTTGATGCCTCCTATATAAGCTGTTTTGACCACTGTAAAACTATCTTGTGCAATGACCCCATCCTTCAGTACCCAGATTTTAGCATACCTTTCAATGTCACTTCTGATGCAAGTAATGTTGCTTTAGGTGCAATTCTCTCGCAAGGTCCCCTTGGCTCAGATAAGCCGATTTGTTATGCAAGTCGGACTTTATCCAAAACAGAGCAAAACTACAGCACGATAGAAAAGGAGTTATTAGGAATTGTTTGGGCGACAAAATATTTTCGTCCTTATATCTACGGTAGAAAATTTAAAATTATCACCGATCACAAACTTCTTACGTGGCTCTTTTCTCTCAAAGAACCCAATTCCAAACTTATTCGTTGGAGATTAAAATTAGAAGAATTTGACTATGAAATAGTTCATAAAAAAGGAAGATCTAATACTAATGCCGATGCACTTTCTCGAATTGAGATTCACATAAATGAAACAAACCTACCCAAATGTAACACAAAAAGTTTAAATAGTGTATCTATGCAAAACAATATAAGTGCATCCGAGAATATATCGACCATTCACTCAGGAAAAGAGAATTTGGACGATGGTATTCCTATATCGGAACGACCAATCAATGAATTTTCAAATCAGGTTATAATAAAACAAAATTCATCTAAATCAGAAATCTCAGCGAGGTTAACGATTCTTTTTAAAAGAAAGAAAAGATATGTTATCGAACATAAGGACCCCGGTATTGAAGCAGTTATAATATCAATTTTCAAAAACTATTTAAATTCAAAAAGACTAACTGCTATCCTGGCTGATGATAGTACTTTTCCAACGATACAGGCTGTATATTCAAATTACTTTAACCAATCACATATTAGATTAGTAAGATCAAATGTTCTCTTAAAGGACATCATTGAGAGGGATGAGCAAGAAGAACATGTAAGGGAATATCATATAAATTGTCACCATAGGGGTATCACAGAAACCTTAGAACATCTAAAAAGAACTATTTATTTCCCAAATATGAAGCATATTATATCAGCAGTTATTAACAAATGTGATACCTGTCATAGACTTAAATACGACCGTAACAGGGAACAAATCAAATTTGAATTAACGGAAACCCCATCAAAGCCTCTGGAAATTGTACATATCGACATCTATTCTATAAACAAAGCAAATTTCCTTACCTTATTAGACAAATTTAGCAAATTTGGTTGTGTTTACATGCTAACTGCAAGAACTAGCATTAATTTAATAAAATGTTTACGACATTATTTTTCTCATCATGGCCTGCCAAAAAAGATTGTTTGTGATAATGGTAGTGAGTTCGTATCCACCTTATTTAGAGAGTTTCTAGAGCAATATAATATAACTCAACACACGATATGTGCTAAAACCTCTAATGGAAATTCACCTGTTGAGCGATTCCATTCAACGATAACAGAACTTGTTCGCATTATCAAATCACAGACAAAGGATATGCCCATTGAAGAGATTGTAGACGAGGCAGTTTTAACGTATAATAATTCAATACACTCGACAACAAAATTAACTCCTTTCGAACTTTTGACAGGACATGTTAACAAAAATCAGCCGTTTCCTTGTAATCCCCAGCATATAACCAAGCAAGACTATCTTAGAACTCATAAAGAAAATTATGAAAATCTTGCAAATATTATTTACAATCGATCCCTAGCTACAAAACAAAACTATATAGAGAGATTGAATGAATCGCGTAAGGATCCGCCTAATTATAGCCCGGGTGAAAAAATTTACGAGGCAGATGATAGACGCGATAAATTAGCACCTAGGTTTAATAGTCATATAGTTAAAACCAATGATAAGGTTACTGTAGATACTCATACACGGAAAGTGCATAAACAAAAAATTAAAAAAAAGAAGTAAGCCAAATGATAAATGAAGAAATAATAATTTGATTTGCACACTAAAAGCGTTAATAAACTTATTTTACACCTTATTTTACAACCCAATACTATAATGTTTGCGGAAAACGAATACCCTAAGTTATTTTGAAAAAAAAAAGTAATAATAATAAAAATATTAAAAAAAAAAAAAAATGTTTGGATTATGTACAAGAAAAAGAAAGAAATTATGAATAAATGTTAATTGATATCTTATAGTTATTTGTAAAACCTACTAAAATATTCTGTATATCTATATATTATATCTCTATATACTATATCTTCATATGTTATTTAGTTTTTATACCTTGATGAACTTCATTTCTTTTGTTCATCTTTTTTCGGTGGGACGAGTTACGTACAATCATAATTGCTTGTACTAAAACTAGTAAACAAGTGCAGATGTTTTGCACTTAGGCGAAGCAACGGCATTAGCTAAAATCCAGCACAGATGTTTTGCACCTAAACACATTGTAAAGCTGTGCAGCTGCGTTGCACTCGCAAGTGCACCAACGAAAACAAATGCAGGTGTTTTGCACTTGGCCGAAACAACGGCATTAACCAAAATCCAGCCCAGATGTTTTGCACTTAAACTCATCGCGAAGCTGTGCAGTTGCTTTGCACTCGCAAGTGCATCAACAAAAACAAGTGCAGGTGTTTTGCACTTGAACACAAAACGGAAAGTTTGTTTACTTTTTAGTTAAGCGGAAAGCTTTCATTTTTAAGAAAAAGCTAGACAGTAAGTTAGTCTTAAGTTGGATTCTGAAAAATAAAGTCATATTATATTTTTATAACGTACATGGTTTATTCTTTTTCCTTAAAATAAAAGGGAACAGGAAAGGGTTCTAATTCGTGCGGCATATAGCAATACTGCCCATACCAAACTGTCACTCTCTGTCTGTGCGCACCGAACGACGCATGACGGGGACCATGAATGTTGTCCACTAGCATACCAGTCCCACGAAATTTTTGCACAAACTTGCGTACAGCAGGCGCGGTGGGTGTTTCATTTCGGCCAAAACTTATTTTCAAAAAACACACTGTTTGGGCTACACTCACTTTGGAAATAAGTTTTCAATATTTTCCAAACGTAAATCGACTCATTTCGTTCCGCGAAGGTATGATACTTACTTTCTGTCAAGAGCGAAAAACAGCTGTCAGTTTCAAAATAACCTATGATTTAAAAAGAAACCACTAAATGGCCTACCATGAACATTATATGTCACAATGTGACTGATCATGGGTAGATTGAGTGTATCTTTGGAGATATTCTTGGGGTTATTCCACCATAGATGCGGCGGTAGGTATAAAAAGCACACCAGTCTCGGAGGACTGTCTTATACTTGCATTTCGCATACTTTACATGACATTGTTTGCCTACACTTGTGCTGAAGCTTCAATTGCTTAAATTTCGAAGAATGTAGGCAGTAAATGGTCAAAGGCCTTAGTAGGGGTGAAAGTATCTACACATTCTTGCCTGAGGGTACGTATTCGATTACGGCTAATATTTTTACTAAAGTCAGACCTATCGAAGAGCTGCTGTCTCCCGATTTTCAAACAAAGCTTTGATCCATGAACCTACAATAAGGTTGGTACAAGCTGGCGCGAAAGCTATCATATACGAGCAACAAGACAAGAATTGCTATATAGGATTATAGGAGAATGCGGAATAATTCAATTTTTTTGCGGAATATTTCGTCGGTTGTGTTGGCGCAGCGTGAATTTCGTCGCAGATTTCCCGGTCATCCGACACCAACTGGGCAAGCACTACGACGTTAAGTCGCTTGCCTAGAAGAGTATGGAACAACTCGAGATACTGCCAGGTCTAGCCGGTCGCATAGCATCCTTTCTGTTAAGAATGTCGCTGCTATTTCTGAAGTTGTCGCAGCAGAGGACCCCTAAGTATCGATCCGATGCCGTGCCACGCAATTGGGTATCAATCGGGGGTCTTTATAGAGAATTTTGGTAAAAGACTGTAAGATGTTCCCTAAGTGCAGACAGTGCGTCAGCGGTTAGTACACGAGCTATAACCGACATTCTAAAGGCTGCATTTCCGGGTCGCCTAATTTCTCGTTTTGACGATTTGCATTGGCCAGCAATATCGCCTGATTTAACCATTCCAGACTTATTTTTGATGTGTGATTTTTTTAAATCACGAGTCTATGTCAACAAGCCCCAAACTGTTAAAGCTCTCAAACAGAAAATCCGTCAAGAATGCGAGGGCATATAATAAATTGAGCTCGAATGGTCATCAATTATGGCCACGAAACTTTGACTTTTATTGTAAATCTTGCTGAATATTAGAGTAATTTAAAATTGTTTTGTGGTTGCTATTGGATTTGTTTTTCCACTGAAGTTTTGGGCTTTATACCGTGTGTCAATACAAATCGGGATTTGGGTAGTCATTTTTGAGAAATATTTATAAAACGGCTATATTTGCATTTTTTGGACATATACCAATACCAGTGTGTATATAAAGAGACCAAAATATACTCCAGTCCCACATCATGCCTAAGAGCATTCTGAAATGTCACAAAAGCTTAAATGTTCAAATCAAACCTGCTCACAAAGTAGGTAGGTACCTCAAAATTGTACGAATGACCTTCCTATAATGTTTTTTTATATACCTACACAATGAATTTGCGGAAATGACCAAGGGCAATAATTTTGGAGCATATTCATAAAGTACACAAACGTGCTCTGTATATGAATAACAACATTCAGTTCGATGCCTATTCATCGTAAGCTCTTTTATATCCACGAATTCTCAGTCATATCTAATAGACAACATGTGCTGGATTTGATCCTGTTGTTTGCTTCAAGACAAATGTGTTGGTATACAAGCCTCTGAACCACTCTTACTTTTAACTTTATTATATTACGGTATCGTGCATATACGTTTTCTCAACCCACCAGGTCTCGTCCGAACATTTTCGACCCAAGCAGAGTTAGAAAACTTGTTTATGTTTTACTGGGACTTTGGGTTGGTTTGGTGATGGTGAATGTTTTCCTTATCATTTGTGTTTGTGTCTACATTTTGTTCGCAGATTGCCTACGGGTATATAAGTGAAACCAACTCCTTGGAAGGGTTTATTACATTGACGATATATTATGTAAGGCTAAAATTGACCATAAAATGGAATAATACCTATAAAAGTAACAGGGTCTTGAAATCAAACAAAAAAGGCCAAGTTACTTTATTCAGCGTCATGAAGTTATTAAACAGATAGGCAAGTATAGTATAATGAAATTTAATTGTTTTCCTTGTACTATGGAGCTAGGTATACTGTCATTTATTATTTGGATGGATGGATCAAATATGGAGGTCGGCGTGGGCGCGGGTCTACTGTGAAAGTCTCCAAATATGCAGTGACATCAACTGCTAAACAGGTTGCAATAATGGCAATACCTAATGCAGATATCACCTTTTTCATTGACAATCAAGCGGCAATAAAAACGATCTCTGACGCCGTCGAGTTAGGTATAATCGAAGCTTGTAAGTCAGTCGCTTTCGCTAAAAGCTACGGGTTTTTGGCGAGCAGCACAACGTAAGACTATGCTGGGTTCACGGGCACAGGGGTGTGCCTGGGAATAAATAAGCTGAGAAGCTGGCAAAAAAGCGGTAATCCCTTGAACTAAACCAGGCCTACACCACAGTAATGATTCCCTCCTGTAATATCAGATAGACGATTGGGATCAAAATACTAATGGCAACAACTGAAAGATGGAGCTAGCTCGATTCCTGTAGCATAACCAGGAAAATGTTGTCAATTTTTAACAAATAGAAAACTGAGAGAATCTTTCAATTATTGAACAAGAAATCAGTGTCCTCTATTGTGGATGTTACCACCGGATACCTACCACAACATGCTGAAATACCATACCAAGAAAATGGGAATCATTACAGATGACCTGTGCAAAGTATGCGGTGATGAGGAGGTGCACGAGGACATCCTACACATTGTTTGCCACTGCCCAGCGCTCTGCCAAATAAAATGAAAATGAAATGATAAATAGAATCTATGTCCGTTAATGACCTACATAAATTTGTAAATACCTCGGAATGTTTTACCAATCATAATAATCATGTGGGAATCATAAATTCCTAGGGCATCACAACGAATCTATACAGTAATACAAGTGCGGCACATTCAGGCTTGTCCTGCTTTGACATCTCGCTAAGCTAACCTTACCTAACCTCTAGAAGTAGAAGTAAAAATAACTTTATTTAAATAATAGCTTTAAATTTATAATAATAAATCATAAGTTTATTAAGGTTTGGCCGAAGGGCGTCTAGCAGATTGGCAATTTTTAAACTTATTTTTCAATGAAGATAATTTTAAAATTCTTCTTCAATGACACGTTATTGCCCGCAGTTCATTAAGGGTTTTCTGTATATCAAGTTGGCTCAGCCAAGGTTGTCATTCGAAGCGTATAGAACTTCACTCATTTCGATCGAGGTTACACCAAAGTTCCTTACACAAAAACTCCTTTAGAAAGAGGCATCTAGCAATGAAATTGCAAATTCCTCCCTCTCTTTGAGGTTGCAAAGGTCGCAGAAAATTTTCATGCGATATGTAGTTCAGTTTGATTAGTTCTCCTTTTACTTTAAATAATATACTCATCAGTCATTACGTTAAGAGAAAAGGGGTTTTGAAATTACGTGAGATCTATGGTACACATACCAATAATCGTTTTTAATCTTCAGGTGAAATATTTTGATAGTCACATTCGATCATTTTCGCCATTTTGACCTTGTAAAATTAGCCTGGTCACTGAAAATTATTATTAGTAAAATGTATATAATCTATACATATAATAAAACTGTAGGAATTTTTTTGGCCGTTAAAAACTTTAAAACTACTGGACAGATTTCGATGAAACTTTTTTTAAAATGTTCCTTAAGACTGTGAGACTGCTATAGGCTATGTCGTTTATAGCCACGTCCTTAGGAACCGTTTTTAGCCAAAATATATCTGTGGTGTTTGGGAGAAATCTGATAACTCCAAAAATGTATTTTTTTTGTTACGGCTACTGTTTTGAACCTTTTGGGCTATATTTTCATTTACGTTATTATGATGGCTGCAGCACCGCTAGAAATAGATGTAATCATTTGGTTCAAAGATGATAAGTGTCGGTGCTTTATTTTCAATTTGGTACTAAGCTGTTAAGTGAACTTATCATGTTTGTACCAAACAATAAAAGAAATGAGCGTTAGGAAAATGCTGAGAAGTGCCATGTACTAAGTTGATACCAAGCTACTGACCCTAAAAATAATAATTGTGTTGTGCTACTTCCTTGTAGCGTTCTATCGGACAATTTAAGAACTAATAACATGTAAGGCGAAAGTATTGCAGAGCGAGGAGCTGATGAGATTTATTCTTGCTTGTTCAAATTTTTCATGATAGTGTAAATAAGCTCATTCTATAATCTGATACGTGCTCTGGACAAAATCGAAATACATAATAATATTACAATTACAAGTTATGTTTTAGCTGGCACTGCATCGGAAAATTAGTTTGAAAGAGATCCACCACAAGCCTCTTGTTCCTGGACACACCCACTTAGAATGTGATAACGATCATGCTTTAATATTTAGAAAGATTTCCTAAATAACCCAAAGCACTATAGTGACGTCGTAAGAAGAAAGGGCGCATCTCAATTTCAGTAGTTTTGAGATAAATGCATTTTACTCTTTTATGTTTTCGCGCCTTTAGATTAAAAGTTTTTGAACATTTTGACGATTTTAATAAAAAAAAATATTTTATTTTATCGTGCGCATAAGTTTCAGTAATTTTGGTTATTATTTTGAGTAAATGGACTTGCGACTTTTTTTCTTAGTAGGTATAGGCACCAAAAAAATAGCTTGAGACTTCAATAAACTTTTAAAATTGTAAAATTAGTAAAGTTAACACCTCCTGGTGACGGTTTGTCTTCAGGGAAGGACGTAGGATAACCATAACAGTCTGCTCCCTGCCTATTGACTCTGACAGTCCATCCCAAAGAAGAGAGACTAATGCGTAGCAGAAACGGGTGATTGAATCAATACACTTTGCTTCTGGATCTGGACACCGAAAGTCAGTGTGACAGATTGCCTTGTAGAAAAAAGGCGAATGGTAACGGTATCATTCTGTTCCCGCTAATTTCCTTTGACCACAAGTAACCGAAACAGCCGCTTATTGTTATTGCTCCTGAAGGAATGTTCGAAGCTTCAATATGAAGCTAAATGATGTAGTCAGAATGTCACATTCAGGTGGCAGTTAGTATTCGGGGAAGGCGAATGGATGACCGAAGCAACCTAACCACCCGTTAGTATCCTCTGACAGACCACTCGTAAGTATTAATCTAAAGCGTCCCTTCGTTCCCTTTAGTTAAAACTAGGGCAATAAGTTTCTCGTAACATCCACTTCAAAGATTTCGTGAAACTAAAAATTTTACGCACCAGCGCAATGTAAAATCTCTTCAAACCGTACACAGCTTTTGCACATGATACCTAGCTAAGTAGCAAAAAAGGCGAATTATCGAAAAATAAAAGAAAAAATCATGACACTAAGCAAAAAAGTCCCATAAGCAGAAAATTTAGGCAAATGGGCCTTTTTAGCAATAGAGATAAGCATGGTAGATGTGCCCATTTGCATTACCTACTTATTTTTAGCCATTTGCGGTTGGAAAAAAATGGTAAGTACGAAATTTGATGTAAAGTTAATGGCACGAGAGGACTAAACTCTTGACCACGCATTTTACAAAGAGAAACATTGGGGGATTTTTTTGAAATAAAATTTTTTGGGTTATGTTCACAATATTTAGTGACATTCAAGTATTCATTGGAAATAGCTGAACCATTGAGATTTGTTTCTATATACAGAAGAGGCCGACCCTTTTCTTTGGATAAAATTCACCTGCCACTGGCCTATTGTGATACATTGCACATAAACATAAAAAAATATAAGGACATTCAGAATCTGCTGCCATTTATTGACCCAACTTATTATAACTTTTACAAAAAAGTAAAACATTCTAAGAAATAGCTGATACTCATATGAGCGATAGTGACTACAATTACGACGCAAAAACTTGATTTTAACAGTTTAACTATGACAGGTATACATTTGAATTAGCTCTTATCATTAATTTATTCATAAGGTTTTTTTTTTAATTTGTATTGTATTTATATACTAATAATTGACGGTTCATACAATAATAGATAACTCCCATTTTTGTTAGTTTTTGTTTGATATAAATATGATATCTGCCACAAACTCAAAAAAGCTTAATTTTTAGAAGAATTGTGATCATTACATTTGAAGTTGATTGAATAAGATATACAAATTTAAATAAAATATTGTTTTATTTATAAAATCTTTTTTATCCCGTATTAAACAACTTTAAAATGCCTGTGCTACACAACATTACTTTTGGAGTTATCAGATTTCTCCCAAACACCACAGATATTTTTTGAAGTGAAAATATATACATACACATACCTTGCTACAAATGGATGTTTATATTTTTGCGATCGCGGACAAACAAAAACAAAACAACACTAGCATACGTATAACTCTCATTCGTAAAGGGTTGATTTGCAGTGAGTGCTATGGTCAGTTCTATATGTAGGTATGTATATTATGATTGTAAGCCCGATGCCAAAAGGTGGACAAGGCGAGCACGGGTCTAGCTAATTATGAAATAAAGTTGGCCTTAAATCGCTCTATGCTGTGGAGATTTGGCTCTGTTTTATATCCTTTATAAGTGGCAGTGGCTGGCTCTCTCTATTATTAAATGGAATAAATTCCTTAAATCGGAATTTCTGTATCGGATAAACATTTACACCCAGCCCCAGTCTGATTCCACTTTACGACAAGATTTCCTTTTGCAGGTACAATTCTCTTGATCACTTCTTTATAGGGAGACTTCTTTCATCCATATCCAAATTCTTTATGGAATAGGTACGCATGCTCAAAGTAAAGCGACAGGATGAGTCGATAATCACTAACTACATACAGTCAAAATATTAACCGTAATGAAAGATTTTTTGTAGTGTCTATATCAATTTTTTGGCGTTTCTTGAGACGCTGTTACGTCATTTTTGGTCATTTTTCGAGGCTGTTTTTGTGAATATTCGGACGATGAGGTTGCTTTTTGGGGTGTTTCTTGAGACCCTTGCTGAACGTTTTTTATGAATTTTTCGAGGCGGTTTTTTTACCATTTTTTGAAGAGCTTTTGGGACATTTCTTAAGGCGCTTGTTTTTGGATCTCAATGGGTTTTTGGATCGTTTTCGTCCCTTTTTAAGCCTTTTTAAGGCGGTTGTTGGGTCGTTTTTTCATAAATTTCGGGCGATTTTGCAGCGAGCCAGAAATAAACAAAAAATCGCCGTATCTATTTACGGTAAGGCGCTGTCTAGCTTTTAGAATCTTCCTGTAAATAAATGAGAAAATTTTGTTTTTTGCAATCCTCCAACGCCAACAGTTCAGCAGAGTCAACATGTTCTGATTAACTCTTTCGCTTTACTTCGACCTTTAGTGAAAAAAAAACAAACCTGGACTACAACATCAGCTAATTCAAGCAAATTTCAAGGAATGGAAAATATGCTAATTGTATGACACGACACTGACAATGGACTACAGATGAAAGTTGTTGGTACGCTATGCTATAGATACATCCGTCTCTCCTAACAGAGACTAGCGTTCTTTTACCAAAGCCAACACCTTCATTTTGCATGCATAGGTTGCTATGCTATATCCCAGACCTCATGTATTGAAATAGAATGTAGTCCAATTAAAACTCGAATGGGGTGGGGTGTTAGAATTGCAGTCAGTTTTCAGCCATAGATACAACGTATATGTGTACAATGAAATGGTGGTATGGTGGCGAACGATGTGTAGGTAAGGTACATCGGTTACATTCCTGATTATGTTGGTAAACAAGTCGAGAAGAGTTGAGTTCCATATCCATTTGATAGATACATACATATAGGATATAGACTGGATTGGTGTTGATCAAGGGATTAAAGCAGGACAAGCGGACAGAAAAACAAAACGGTTTCATGAGCATGACGTGTATAGGTAGATATTACGGAGGGAGAGTTGAATTATTTTAATTCTGTGCTCCCTCCGGAGTCCGAAGGACATAGTCATGTCAATGGTTAGTGTTACTTTTGATTGTGCACTTGGTAAATTGTAATTAATCTCGTTTATATCATCAAATTCTTTAACGAATGCGACATTTGGAATGAAGAGAGCCTGCGGTAACAATGGTTTAAACATTTTTTGAGTTATTAAAATTCCTTTTTATAATACAAAAAATGGCGATAAAATGCACTAATTAAAGAATGTGTCGGTAATATGGTGAATGGGATCGCTTATGAGGACGACAGTCTGAGTGATCTCGCTTTTGAAACTTTAATGATCATGATGGGTATTACTCAGAACTATGTATTTGATTTTGATAAATCACAGGTTTGATTTAGTTTTTGAATTAAATGCGCTGCGCGCTTAAAACCCTTGGCCGGGTGTGGTCGGAGAGTTACTTTTAGCGATGTATCGTTACAACGGCGAACATCAAATGTCTTCCAAGTCCAAATTTCAGCACCCTATAGCCAAACTGAGATAGTGAGGGTCTTATTCAGAATTCAGTTGTTCGGGATAGAGCTCTATACTACTTTTTTTTTAATTTTCCCTGCCCACTTGACTGATACTGCGACCTAAAAAGATCTATTGTACCAAAGAGGGATGTATTTATTCTAAGAGACGGATGACCTCCCTAGCGAAGGCCAATATTATATCCTTAGTAGCGAGGTTCCTAAGCTCTGCTGGTGAACGTGTCTCTCTGACAAAGACACGTTTTCTTAACCAATGAAGTGCCGGGCAGGCAATCACAGAGTATGTGCTCGAAGGATTCATCATCCTCAAGGCAGAACCTGCATTCTGTCTCCAGACACAAATTCATTTTGTTAGGATGATATCGTAAGCCACAATGGCCTGTGAGAAAGCCCAACAGCTTTCTAATGCTTTCCTTATTTAGGTTTAGAATTTCCTTGTAGGAGTAAGGTTTACTTAATCTTTTGGCTTGTCTTAAACCCGGAAGTTTAGACGAAGTTGTTGTTCCCAATCGTTAATTATACCTAAATCAGTAGCCCAATTAATTCTGCAGTAAGTTTCTGGTCCATAGAACGCGGATTCAGATCCAGCCCTAGCTATTTGGTCCGCCGATTCGTTGCCCGCAATACCTTGATGCCCCAGGTACCCATCCAAGTCTTACCTTGTTATGTTTGATGATTTGTATAGTAGCGCCTTTGATACCTTTTTTGGAGTTTAAAACGGCGCAGATCTCAATGGCATGGATTTCTGCTTGAAAAACTGTGGGACACGATCCCATGGGTATCGAGACTTTGGTGTCTCCAAACTCCAGACTCCATTTTCGATCCTCCGGTATACCAAACCAAACTTTTTTGGTCCAGTGTCGGAACACCATTTGCCCATTTGGTGCGGTCCAGTATTTCTACCTCAAATAATTTCCTAAAACTGTATTCCCTAACCATAATGTCGGGGATGGAACAGAACATGTCCATGTTTGGGATTGAGTTGGTTTGAACTTATATTCTAGCTGTTCCTAGCCTAATAGCACATCTAGCTGTCATCTTCCTTATAAATATATTTAGAGGTGAAAGTCCTATAATCGCTTCTAATGCTGTTGTAGGGCAGGTGCGCATCGCACCGTCGTCAGTGTAGCCGATGGCATGGAAGGGACCTACAATTTTATGCCGAGTTTTATTGCGTTTTAGTACCTCAAACAGATCCTCTCAACTTATACATCCACGGTTTTCTTGCCTTACATCCGAACGTCAGTTTTTTGTAAACTCCATCCGCTTATGGAACTCCTTGCCACGGCATGTTCGAAGGGCAGGCGGCACTCGGCGGTTCCGGACTGAACTTAGTTCTTTTTTCCTTAACAATTTCGACTAGTATATTTTTTTTTTTAAGTTTTATTGTAAAATTATTTTTCTTTTTTATTTTTGCCCACTCTTTTCTCTCTTTAGTTTATTTGTTTCTTCTTATAAATACGTTTATTCTTTAGCTTGCTCAAAATTGTAATTTAAATAATTGTAATCTTCACTATCTTATAAGACTCTGTTGTCTTAAAGTGTAAGTTTTCTTTGAAATAAATCTAATCTAATCTTATCTAATCCGAACGGCTGAATTGAAAAGCTTTTTCATGACAGTCATACTCCCGGATGTTTGTCAGACGTTCGCGAGAGTTGGCGCATTAGAAAAAACTTTAAGATGTAATTTGTGTTTTTCCGGGGATCGAACCTGGGATCCCTCGCACAGTATCACCATTTTAGCCGCTGCAATTTCTATAAATGCACCACAAACTAATTTTCTACTAACTACCTGGTATGGCCGGTTCCCATAGTCAGAACTAGTGTCTCTCTAAGGGGTGAGGTTTATAACGATAAGAAACTGTTCGATTTGATATAATGGTATCGTATACCATATAAAGCGTAAAACTCGTTAAACTGCGTGTATCTCTAAATAAAAAAAAATTCAAAGTACCTACTGTCCCACAGACGTGAACGAAAGCCTCTTTTAGATAATATAGAAAAATCCGATTACATTAGTCATGTAGTTGTAAACATCCCTCCAACATCTGAGAAGGAAAACCTCTACCACAATCATGTTACCCATAAATAAGCTCCTAGCTCTGATTTTATTGCACTCTGCTCCCCAATAAAATTGCCAAACATAAAGGTAACAACCAAATCGCAGCATGGATTTGCCATTCGAAAATGAATGAAAATGCGCTGCGCGCAAATGCTGTTCAAAATCCTCTGGCGAAATTGGCCGAAAAGAAGCAAACGTTCCATGAGAGTATGCAAACAAGATAAACCCTTTGTTGGGTTGTAAAAATAAATATTTTCCCATGGCACGTGTAAACAACGGTATTCATACGTGGAATGCAACTATAAAACGTCCAAAAAGTTTGCCAAGGGCTTGAAGCTACAATTCCTTCGAATGTAGACACAACACAAGTAGGTAGGTATATGCATTAAATCCAGTACGAGGGTGGAACACTTACCAACTACAGATATACTGCCCCCGATTTAAGCCGAGCAAAACCGCAAATAGTTTATGGCGTATGCATAAAGATTGGGAGGGAAAATCGCGTAAAACACTCGCGATTTCCATTCAAGTGGAAATCCGAATGGAAATGAAAATGTTACATGGTAGTTCTGAATATAAAATAACGCCTGCAGAAGGATGTCTACAAAGCCCCAGCACAGATATGAATATTCGAACGCAAATCAGTATACGAGCGTATTTATGAAGTCTTGCACGATAAGGACTTTATAGGCAAAGTGTTTTACGAGTGGCCTAACCTATGTTCCATGTATAATTCTGCTTCTTCAGGATAATGAATGCTTTCGAGAATTGAAGAGCATTATGTATAATTCCAACCAAGCCAGTTTCAAAGCTATTCTAATTGACGAAGTTATTCTATCTATTTATTGCTATATTTCAAACAAGGATAAACTTGCCTTCCGCAATCCTACAGATATGCTCTTCCCTTAAATTTAAAATGTTCCCATCGTTTGCATTGACTCTATAAGTTATTCATTTTAAACGGATTGAACATATGCCAAGGAGTTCGATTGGAAATGCAGATTTCCTTCGGTTTTTCTTCACAAGCCATTATTACGAACGAAATATCAAAAAAAAAAGGAGGAAACCGAAAGACGAAAGGAAACAATGGTAATCGGTTTTGGGTAGGAATTACAGGAAATAGATAAAAATGTCACTTAAACATTGTGGAATGGTATTATTTTTGGTTTGTTCTTGGGCGTTCAGTTCGGAAGAGCCAAATGAGGCAGTCAGTTAGGCGTATCGCATAGAAAGTGAATTCCATTGGAATTTTTTAGTGTCCCCCTAAAAATTGTGGGCCAGCATTGATGCATCTTCATTTGTAGACTGAACGGTAGTCTCAGTTGTTCCTAGGGACAAAGAACAAATATTGTAGATACACACAAGAATAATGATAACAATTTTTTTTAATTTGCACTTGAATGTTTGTACACCCTAAGCTGGACGCGCAGGCTCTAGATAGCTATAGAGCTAAACAATAGCCAAATAAGAACGTGTCATTGCTGAAATGGAATGAAACAAGCTGTCTGTGAGGTATAGTTTTTTATTTGAAAATCTATGCCGCATAGATCCAACCTACACCCTCCATGTCAGTTAATTTGGATTAATAGAAATCGGTTAACCAGGTGCGGGTGGCGTAGTCCCATACATGGCAATTTTGCTTGTTAACATACTAGGTACAACAAGAATTGGAAATTGGACAGATTGTCACATACTACAACAAGCCTCGGATACGGATGATTTTACTGTTGGGGAACCTGGCAAACTAAAAAAAGGACAACGAATTTTGGATCTGTTCGTGGAATCTTAGGCCCCTTAACAGACCGCGTGTAGCCGAACAACTAGCGGAGGCACTGAACTGCTTAAACCAGACCTAACCGCCATCGAATAAGTGCGATAGGATGGAAGATGAAGAACAGCGACATTTATTATGGCGACTGCTATGGGGAACAAAAAAGCGTTTATTTGGATGTGGATTCGTCGTTAGCGGCAGACTTATAGGCAAGAAGTCTTAAGTTCCAAGTATGTGAACGAGCGCCTCACGACAATCCGCATTAAAGCTAAATTCGCCAACATTAGCCATGGTCCCACGGAGGAGAAAGACGACGAAACCAGAGAAAGGCTTAGACAGGACATACGAGCAGTGCCTTAACTAAGACATTAAACTGTCGAACTGGACGCGCTGTACAGCGATATCGACCTAGCCAGAACAGTGAAGGTCCAGCGACTGAGGTGGCTGGGTCATGTAGAGCGAATGGACGTGAATGCTCCGGCCCGGAAAATCTTCGAATCCACACCCGAGGGACGGCGCAGCAGAGAAAGACCGCGACTCAGGTGGCGCACGCAAGTGGAAGGGTACCTTAACCAGCTTAGCGTGCGAAACTGGAGACAGCTGGCCAAAAATCCTGCTGGCTGAAAACGCTTGTTGGTTGAGGCCCAGGTCCATACCCCGAACTGTAGCGCCACCTTAAGTAAGTAAGTAACATACCCATTCATCCAGAAATGTGCCTTTTTGATAAAAATGATTTTTCGGAAAAAATTGGGGTCCTCTTCCAAACGCTCCGCCCAGTAAGTGAACAAACTTCGTAGTCTATGGTCATTTGAGCTCTTGTCAGTTGAATCACACGATTGTAGGCTCTAGGCACGGCGCAAAATTCCCCCAGATTAAGTCTGCGAAAGTCCGACTTCTTGTGCACGGCGAGGAATTGACTGCCTCGTGTTCTTCTGTAAACTTTCACGAACCGCAGAAACGTTCTCGTCCGATCCGGCATACTTTTGAGGTATGGATTTTGGTTGAATATTTACCGAACTAGCTTCTAAGAAGCCAAAAAGTAAGATGAAAAAGATTTACCAACAATGTCTTTCAACTGTTCTTGAAAACTCTGGAGATTTCGACTTTTTGTGCTTATTCTTACCAAAAGCAACAGCCGATAATTCCCAGATACATGCGATTGCGAACAGAATGTTAGCCGTTAGCGAACTTTATAGTTCGTGGAAATAGGTGGTACTGGTCGCTTATAACTTATGGCATTGATCTTTTCATTCATAACGTTACATCGAATCCGCATAAAGGCGACTTTAACCTACAAAATTTAAGAAGGCAAATCGCTTTAGGATTGTTGATGTTGAATAAACAAACTAATTTCTTATGCACGTGGACTTTCATCAGCTTTCGTAGGACCAAGGATACGCACTCCCGCAAACTGCGGAATGAAGGCCTGTAAATGAGAGATACCTGCGGGATGCCTATACTACGTAGTTTGGCCGCGTTGTCTCCAATTATCCAACGCCCCTTGATTATCGCCGTGATTCTGGCTATTTTATTTGTTTGTATCAGTGCAATGGAGTTGCGTGATTGGGAACGAGTTGGAAAGAAATATACTTCTCAACTAGACTTTAATGAATTATTAAAACTTTCAGCTAACCACTTTGATGTCGAAAAAAGCTTTAAGGCAATTTGACACGCTAATTTTTGAAACAATTTTGTGAAGCTCACAGGGTACATATTTTCAAAATGTCCGTTTGACTACTTACATAGGCATACTTACTTACTTAAAGTGGCGCTACAGTCCGGGGTGGACCTGGGCCTCAACAAACAAGCGTCTCCAGCCAGCACGATCTTTGGCCAGCTGTCTCCAGTTTCGCACGCTAAGTTGGTTAAGGTCCCTTTCCCCTTGCGTGCGCCACCTGAGTCGCGGTCTTCCTCTACTGCGCCGTCCCTCCGGTGTGGATTCGAAGATCTTCCGGGCCGGAGCATTCACGTCCATTCGCTCTACATGACCCAGCCACCGCAATCGTTGGACCTTCACTCTTCTGGCTAAGTCAATGTCGCTGTACAGCCCGTACAGTTCGTCGTTGTATCTCCTCCTCCATTCACCGTCTATGCAGACGGGACCGAAAATTACTCGAAGAATTTTCCTCTCGAAGCAACCAAGAGTAAGCTCATCTGCTTTTGATAGAGTCCATGCCTCTGCACCATAAAGTAGGACTGGGATGATTAAGGTCTTATAAAGGGTCACTTTAGTTGTTCGGGAGAGGGCTTTGCTACTCAATTGCTTTCTTAGCCCAAAGAAACAGCGATTGGCAAGAGTTATTCTTCGTTTAATCTTAGCGCTGGTGTCATTGTCTGAGTTCATAGCGGAGCCTAGGTAGACAAAGTCCTTTACCACCTCAAAGTTATATCTGTCTATAGTGACATTCTGTCCAAGACGTCGGTGTTGGGTGTCTTTTCTTGATGACAGCATATACTTTGTCTTGCCCTCATTGACCGCCAAACCCATCTTCGCCGCCTCCGTCTCAATGCCCACGAAAGCGCCAGTGACATCACGCTGCGTTCTCCCGATTATGTCGATGTCGTCGGCGTAGGCGAGTAGATGGACGGACTTTTGAAAGATAGTGCCTCTGGTGTTAGCGTTTGAGTTTTGCACTATTCTTTCAAGAACGATGTTGAAGAAGTCACATGACAGCGCATCGCCTTGTCTAAATCCTTTTTTGACATCGAAGGTCTCGGTGAGTTCTTTACCGACCTTGATGGAGCAGCGTGCATTCTCCATTGTCATCCTACATAAACGAACGAGTTTGGCAGGGATGCCAAAACTAGACATTGCTCTGTATAGTTCGTCTCTATAAATGCTGTCGTAGGCGGCCTTAAAATCGATGAAAAGATGGTGGGTATCGATTTGAACTTCCTGGGTTTTCTCCAAGATCTGCCGCAGTGTGAATATTTGGTCGATGGTAGACTTTCCTGGCCTGAAGCCACACTGATAGGGACCAATCAGGTTGTTGACGAAAGGCTTCAGGCGTTCACACAACACGGCAGATAAGATCTTGTAGGCGATGTTAAGAAGACTAATACCTCTGTAGTTGGCGCAGTTCAGAGGATCTCCTTTCTTGAGGATCGGGCAAACAATGCTAAGGTTCCATTCATCGGGCATACTTTCCTCCGACCATATTTTACAGATGAGTTGGTGCATGCTCCTAACCATGTCATCGCCTGCTGCTTTGAATAGCTCGGCGGTTAGGCCATCTGCCCCAGCGGCTTTGTTGGACTTAAGCTTAGATATCGCTATCTTCACTTCGTCCAGGTCGGGTGGACGGAATTGTTGGTCTTCATCGTCCAGGTTGAATGGTTCATTCTGCATGACAGCGGGATTTAGTTCGTCATCGCCGTTAAACAGTCTGCAGAAGTAGTTCTTCCATATCCTCAGCATCGACTGCGATTCTACTACGATGTTCCCTTGTTCGTCCTTGCAGGCTTCGGTTCGGGCTCTGTAGCCTTGGCAGGTTCTTTTTACCCTTTGGTAAAACTTCCGAACCTCATTCCTGCTGTAGCATCTCTCTATTTCCTCGATCGCGCGCTTTTCGTGCTCTTTCTTTTTTCTCCTGAGAAGCCGGTGTTCGTCTCTTCTTTTCTGCGCGTAGAGCTCACGAGCAGCTCTAGTTCTTCTTTGCAGCGCCGCTTTGTATGCCTCTTATTTCGCTGCATGTGCTTGCCGGCACTCGTCGTCGAACCAAGGGTTTCGTTGTGGTGGTCGAGTGAAACCAAGCACATCAGAGGCGGCGTCTCTGATGGCTTTTTGGCAATGTTGCCACTGGTCTTCAATGCTTGCTGCTGGCTGCATAGAACCTCTTGAGAGATTGAGAGAGACTCGATCGGAGAAGGATCTGGTGATCTCTTGCGATTTTAGCCGTCCGACGTCAAACTTCCTCACAGTATTTATTTGTCTTGGCGGTGTTCGGGATATCCGAAGGCGTACCTTGGCTACAACAAGGTAGTGGTCCGAGTCAATGTTGGCCCCTCGGAACGTTCGGACATCCATAATACTGGAGGAGTGCCTTGCGTCGATCGCAGTGTGGTCAATCTGGTTGACGGTTGATTGATCGGGAGATCTCCAAGTGCCTTTATGAATATCGAGATGCGGGAACCGCGTACTTGCTATGACAACATTTCGCCCCGCCGCGAAGTCGATCAGCCTAAATCCGTTATCGGAGGTGGTGTCGTGTAGGCTGTACCTCCCGACAGTACTACCAAAGATGCCCTCTCTTCCTATCTTTGCATTAAAATCACCTAGGACAATTTTAATGTCATAGTTAGGGCACTGCTCGTATGTCTTGTCCAAGAGCTCGTAGAACCTCTCTTTGGTGTCGTCGTCTTTCTCCTCCGTGGGGGCATAGGCACATATTAAGCTAATGTTGGCGAATTTAGCCTTGATGCGAATTGTCGTGATGCGCTCGTTCACGCAGTGGAAACTTAAGACTTCTTGCCTAAGTCTGCCTCCAACGACGAATCCACATCCGAATAAGCGCTGTTTTTGTTGCCGATAGCAGTCGCCATAGTATATGTCGCAGTTCTTCATCCTCTTTTTGCCGGGTCCATCCCATCGCACTTCTTGGATGGCGGTTAGGTCTGCTTTATAGCAGTCCAGGGCCTCCGCTAGCTGTTCGGCTGCACGCGGTCTGTTAAGGGACCTAACATTCCACGTGCAGATCCGAAATTCGTTGTCCTTAATTCGTTTGCCAGGTTCGTCAACAGTAAAATCATCCGTATCCGAGGCTTGTTGTAGTTTCGGAACTATTGTTGTTTTCCGCAGTCAGGCAGTTACCCCGGTGTACAACCCCCAACCTGGGGGGCCAGGCCCTTTGTTGGACCCCTTGGACGAAAGGGGCCGGATTCCTCCGGTAACTTACATAGGCATGCCTGTTGATATTGACCTAACCGGGAGATCACAGCGGTCTCTAGTTGTTAGCGAAGCCGAAGGAAATAGCTGGCTGGATGCGTTTTGTGGTTAAGGCCTTGGTCCAATTCTGACAATTCAACCGTTTAGACACAAAATTATAGCTCCCTTCCATTCGTCCCACAAATAAAAAAAAAACATTACACAATCTATAGGTTATGAGAAGCTAGGCCCAGTGTTCCTATTTTAAATGTAAAAACGAAGCCGTTATAGATCTTATAACTCATGAGCGTGACCAGATTTGATTGGGAGTTTTTCTCCAGTATTTTGTATATTTAAAATCAACTCCAATTCATTCAAAAATAGACCAAGCACTTTAAAATTTTAAGATTATAGTTGGGTGACTAAAAGTACATATTTTATGATGGAAGAACACTCGAAAGCCGATTGCTTCTCTCAAATTCTCACGTAAATACTGAACATTAAGTTTGTCATCTTAAAAAGAAAGGGAGTTGCACTAAACACGTAGATAAGTTTATGGTCTGCAAAAGTAAAAAAGACGTCTAGCTCAAAAAAAAAATCACCAAGAGTGAAACATTAAGCATTATTTACTTCAGAAGGCACAACCTTTCGTTGTGAGAAAGTTTATATAAAGTCCACAAGCAAAAGCACTTTAAGGCAAATTCGAATTACTTGTCGTAATAAATATTTACTAGACTTATCCACTTGGATGCCTCGCAAAAGACATGTTGTGCACAAAATTCGACATAAACTTTTCATTCTTGTTGGCAGAGTACATCCTGCATTCCTGCAGCAGACGCTACTGCATTTATGTACATCATATGCTAAGTAATGTAAAATTTCTAGAAGTAGTTGAATTTGACTTTTCATTATGTGACAAGATGTTGTAATTAATGCAACATTACAAACTACTTGGAGCAAGAAATCTGTTGATGGAAACTTTGCACAAAAGCAGCGAATGAAAGGATAAGACGAGTCAATGTGCACTGAAATTAAAATGTTTGTGACGCAGAAAAGGCAATTCTGTGTAGTTGTAGAGTTGAAATAATGATCATAGAATCATATGCATATCAATGGATATGTGCCTCAAATAAGTCCTATAGCTATTATGTAGTTGCGATGGAAATTCAAAGATATTTGACAATTTTCCTAATCAATCGAGTCCTCAAAATATTTTAATTAATATATGTCTGAAGTTTTTATTAATTAGGTACTCTGTTCATCAGTTAAAAGTTCTGAAGGATTCTACTATACTTTTATTGCAGTAGATGTACCTATATATGACTTCTCCGTACACCTAGGTGTATTATGTTTAAGTTAAAAATTGTGTCGAACTCTGTGAACGGCTGCCCTCTTCACCTATTTTTGGTAAATGATTTTGATTTTGATTACCATTTTTGGAAAATGTTCCCACGAACATCCAAAAGATCTAAAACATTAGTTGATCGTCGCTCCATTTTAACGACTGATTGTGATTGATATAAAACTGTGCGACAGCGCTTTCTGTCTACAGCTCTGGGTTAATCTTGTTCCATCTTACACCTCTTGACATTTTTAGTACGAAAATTGTTAAACCGCTAATTCTGCGGTTCGTATCTCTGAAAGCAGTACCGCAGTTGTCTAGTAAAGTTTCTTTTTCTTGAGGACGATGCGGTTAATTTCTATACCGATGGATCAAAACCTGACCAAGGGGTGAGTGGTAGTGCTTTTTCTGATAGACTTAACCTCTCTCATTCCGTCTTCCTAATCATCGTAGTGTGATTCAAGCGGATATAATGGCGATTATGGGATCCCTACGTTATCCCCTTTTCCAAAATCCCTTATTGGTCATAATCTCTCATTTTTTTTCTTCTCTTTTTTCAAAATCTCCCGGGACGAAATCCCCCATGCCAAAATCTCACACAAGCAAACTATGCCTTGCATATATGCAACCTTGAACCTGCTCCAAATTCTACTGTGACCCCAAGCAGGGGGCCTGCAAGGGAGGGAACATGCCCCCCTCCTACGTATCTCACTTTTTAACACCATTTGTAGGTGTCCGTCGCGGCACCAATAACACCAAATCTAAATATGGGGGATTTTGTCCCTGGGGATTTTCTCTTAATGTCTTTTGAAGTACCTAAGGGATTTCCGCACATAGGATTTTGGAAAAGGGATTTTGGAAAACGGATTTCGGAAAAAGAGATTTCATCACCAACCCGGCGATTATATAGAAGCCCTATCCTGGCTACATAAGAACGTTGTAATCCGCTACGGATACCCGTTTATTATCAGATAGTCAAGTAGCTATCGAGTCCTTGGAATCCTTCTTTAAGTCCTACAGTGAACCCAAGCAGAGAGTTGCATTTGGGCACCTGGGGGGGGCATGCTATCTTATATACTTATATTATACGTATCTCACTTTTTAACACCATTTTTAGGTGTTGCGGCGACAGAATTAATAACAGCAAATAACACCAAACCAGGGGATTTTGTCCTTGGGGATTTTCTCTTAGGGTCTTTTGGAGTAATGGATTTCAGCACAGGGGATTTTGGAAGGGGGATTTTGGAAAAGGAGATCTCATCACCAACACATTAGCACTATCATAGGTCTTATCACTGGACACCACTCTCTGATAAGTAGCCACGCAACCATACTTGGTATTCCCTCAAATTATTTTTGTAGAAGCTGCAGCATCAGAGATGATGATGAGGAGAAAGCGTTCCGCAAGCTTTTCTGCTCATGCCTTGCTTTCTTTCAGAATCAGAAACGATCTTGGGAACCTCATTCTTTAACGATTTTAGACACCTCATTAATAACGGCATTCAGTAGAAGTTTACTACGCCATTAGAAGCTCAAAATGATTTTGGCAATTAGGCGTGGAGAAATATAAATATGATCCAGATGGTATCACGGCGTTAAATCAATACCTTTCATCGTGGGCGTTGGACTTCGCCAGGGGTGCGTCTTGTCTCCTCTCCTTTTCATTACATATATGGACTGGATGTTATAGCGGAGTCTTGCGAAGAACGTTTCGAATTGGGAGATCTGAGGATAAGTCATTTGTTCTTCGCTGATGACTTGGTCATCCTTGGATCCTCTTAGACTGAACTTCAGCGCGCACTCGATCGGTTTGTAGCCGTTTGTGTTGAAGCTGAGATGAAGGTAAACGTGAACAAATCTTAAATAGACCCAGATGGTAAGACTGTATTTGATTGTATTTGATGACGGAGAATCGAAAGTTATTCGGAGGGTCCACCGGCCACGATTCACTTAATGTATAAGCGGGCCATTGAAAATTGCTGAATGAATCAGTGAATAAAAGAGATGTAAATATCTACATGATTTGCTCTCAATAAGTGTATCAAATTCTCTTATATCACATATACCAAAATCTTAAGTTTGTTGAAATGAGTTAAATTTCTTTAATTTTTTGCACTTTTGAGGTTATGGCATTCCTATATAAACCAATGCAGCGCTGCCAGAAATATATTTTTGTGTTCAGTAGTCACCACGAACTGAGCTCACAAAGTTACAGCGTTGCTAAAATGACTTGAGAAAAACCGTTGCTAGCTCTTAGTCTAAAGCTTGTTCTTCGTCGCTTATCGAAAAAATAAAATGTTTCCGGGCAAAAAGATAAATTAAACCCATACTAATAGTTTTGGGAGAACTTAGCGAGATGTCAATGGCGCGTTTGCAAGCATTGAAATGGAGGCGGCGAAGATGGGTCTGGCTGTTAATGAGGACAAAACGAAGTATATGCTGTCATCGAGAAAGGGCTCTCAACATTGGCGTTTCGGACAAAACGTCACGGTTGACAGATATAACTTCGAAGTAGTTAAAGACTTTGTCTACCTAGGCTCTACAATTTCCTCGCGAAACGACATCGGCGTAGGAATCAAACAAAGAATCACTCTTGCCAGTCGCTATTTCTTCGGGCTAAGAAGTAAAGCCCTCTCTTGCAGAACCAAGATATTGTACAAGACCTTAATCATCCCCGTCCTGTTGTATGGTGCTGAAGCATGGACCTTATCGAAAGCTGATGAAAACCTCTCGGCACGCTCTGAGAGAAAGATTCTTCGAATGATTTTCGTTCCAGTTTGCATCGACGGAGTGTGGAGGAGAAGATTCAACGACGAACTTTACGAGCTATAACGACGTTGACCTAGTCAAAAAGCTCAAAATACAGCGGCTAGATGGCCAAGTCACGTGGAGCGTATGGACAACAACGCATCAACCCGACGAGTCTTTGAGTCCATTCCTGAGGGACAACGAAGCAGGGGAAGACCCCACCTCAGGTGGCGCGCACAAATGGAGAGCGACCTCGACCAACTCGATGTGACCAACTGGAGGCAGCCAGCTAGGGACCGAGCTGGCTGAAGGGGCTTGTTTGTTGAGGCCGTTGTCCACCCCGGACTGTGAGCGCAATCTAAAGTAAGTAAGTAATAGTTTTGATACAATATAATGAAGAAATGTGACATTAAAGTTTTTTTTTTAAAAAGAGGGGAAGGCAAATTACTATTATTGTCTTTTTCTGTGAGGAATCTATTTACAGTAAAGGTGTTTCATATCCTTTTAATATCTGGTCGTTGCGCCCTTATTTTTAATAATTGCTTCACATCTTCGTCCCATGGAATGAACCAACTTGGCACAAGTTTCGGGAGTTATGGAGGGCCAGTTCTTCCTTGTTTTTGGCTTTGCAGCCAGACCCCAGATGCTGAAAAGCACTCCCAAATCATTAAATTTCCTCCGCCATGTTTAACTGTCTTCTTTGTATATTTGGGATCGAATTCGGAATTCTTTTGTCGTCTGACGTACATTTTCCCATCGGAACCAACCAAATTGGCCATGGTTTCATCCGCATCCGACCAGAAGACGTTATTTCAATTAGCACGGTGGAGGTGTTTGTTGGCGAAACTTGGTCTCTGTTTAATTTATTTTTTTTTTGTCAAATATGGAACTTTTCTGGGATGTCTTCCAGGACCTGCTTCCTTTATTGTACGACTTGGAAGAAAAAACTGGTTTCTTCTTGCACGTATTAACAGTTTGTCAAATCGTGGAGTCGTTTTTTGTTTTCTGCTTCTGGTTTGTACTTTAGGACTTGAAGGGATAGCTGTTAATACCTTTTAAGACTTTTTTTTAAAAACTCTTTATAACCTTAGCTATTTCATTCATTGTTTTACCGCCTTTTCTTAGCTTTTTTATCACCCCACACTCAAAACTGGTGCAATGGACTTCAAGACCCACTTTAACAAAATGTTAATTTCACTGTTTTAAGATTTTCATGTAAAAAACACTAAATTACAGGGTAAACTAAGTTACCACTATTTCAATTAAAACAAGACCGGTCTTTACTTTAAAATCACTGGTGCCGACTGGTGTGGTAATCGTTTGTTTCTATTATTTTTTTCAGGCAAAATAACATTTTTGCTCATAATTTGTACTGTTACAGTACTGTCACCTAGCATTTAAGTGTAGAATTGATTTCGGAGAAAGACCAAATTGTATGCAGTTTATGATAGTTCAGCATTATGTAAATATTATTTATTGTTTCTTTTATTTTTTCCATTACTGCAGATACTCTGGCGTATGTGGACTATTTTTTTAATCTCGTTCCATTGTCTTGCGATTGTGGTTGGTTTCAAGCCACGCTATATCTGTTGCTCATGAGAGGGTGGTTGTGTCAGTGTGTCCATACAATACACGTTTATAGTAACCATTCGCCCATTCACATAATAAAAACATTTGTTGTATTTTTCTTGAACTATACGGTTGAGGTTTTCTTCGGAGAGTTATATAGCTAAAGGTGAAGACTTAATTGGAAAAAAACTAAAGCAAACTCTGCGTTTTGTGAGCACTTTCTGTGCCATTCGTTATCGTTGTGTAGGATTGCATTGTTGATTGAGTGTGAGTGGCGCTGCAAATATAGCTTGTTGGCTGTCTGGGTAGATGAATTGAACAATATACCCTTATTGCTAGGTATTGTCCGGTGCGAAATATAAAAGGATTTGAACAAACCAGCTCATGTTATGTAATGTATAAAATACAATGCGTCAACATTATTGTTAGAGAAATGGAATACTTTTTAAATATTTCTTTCATATGGTCTCTTCTGTAGCAAATGGCTTACAAATATAGGTACATATTGAAAAAAAAACATAAAACTCGACGTCCCTTATATGAAGTCAACAATTAAACAAAATTGCCCTGAAGTATAGTTAATAAAAATTATGGCAATAGAATTTTTCTACCGACCAAATTTAAATTCAATAGATATCATACATCCTGTCTATTCTCCTCCAAAAAAAAAAAATAAAATGTTCCGTTGAGAGGCAACCATTCCCTCAAATAGAGGCTATGCATATATACATTTACAACAATTGAATGCAATTTCACGATTTCCACTTGCATATTGATTTAATTTTTTTTTTTGGGAGAGCAACAGGTTACTTGCTAAGTTAAGCTATTGTACGAGTACGAGCACTCGATGTAGTGAAAACTTTTAAATTTATCGACAGCGATATTTTTAAGTGAATACTTCCTTTGCAATGAGCAGAGGAAAATGGGGAAATATGTTAGCCTAAGCTATCAGCAGGAAACGTGTTTACTATTTTGTGAATGCAGGGAGCAATATTATACTTGTTCCCTTTTATTATGGTGGTATGAAGTTTATTGCGGGGGTCGAGTAGTAGGTAGACACCGATGGGTTTTTTTCGGAGCAGTATTAGCAATAGGTAAATATGCAAACATTTTAAAAATAGTATGGATGAGCTCACAAATTTGTAATAGATATGGTACATTTTTCTTCTTTATGTAATGTACGCTTATAAAAATGTTATATGTTGGTTGGTTTGTTGTTGATTAAAAACTCGAAAAATTTAGAACCGATTGAGCTGTAAATTTCGCAGAATCTTTAATATTGGCTCGAGATGTTATTAGGATGGTTTGGTCAAAATTGGGCGAACAAAAAACATTTAAAATCTTATATCTCACGAACCACCGAATCGATTGAGTTTAAATTTACAAACAATCTTAGCTATATTGGCCCAGGAGCATTCCTTCGAAGATTGGTCAAAATTGGACAAAGGGGCATGGCACCGCCCCTAAAAAATGAAAATATTCAAAATCTTATACATATTTTGAAAATTTACAGACAATCATACGTATTGGCTCAGGAGTGAATATCGGAAAAATTAAAAAAAGGTGCGTGGCACATCCCATTCCCATCTAAACTTCTATATCTATACTTTCTATACTATTACATAAAGACGTAACTGATAAAATTATGTTCGCAGTGTTCTAAGAAACTACTGAACGTATTTTGATGAAACCTTCTCTAAAATATTCTTCAAACACCACTGCGTGTAGTAGGCTATATTTAACTGCATTTTATTCCTTTAATTATGCGGAAAACATTTTTTTTTTACGCCATAAATATTCCATAATGTTAATTTTATACCCAGTACCACACTGTGGTGAGGTGAGTGAATATCACTTTGACATTTCATTTGTAACGCACAAAAGGAGGCGTTGTAGGTATGATAAACTATATGTATTATTGATCAGCATCACTTTCTTAGTCGACCTAGCAATGTCCGTCTGTCCGCACGATTACAGCCGTAATTTAAGAGCTATCGACTTGAAATTTGGTACGTAAGCTTTTATCCACCAAACTGAGGCTAAGTTCGAAGATGAGCAAGATCGGATGAAAACTACTACTACCAACCATACAAAAATATCGGATTTATATTTAAATAGCTACAGTAAAGATAGCAAGTTTAAACTTTGCACATTTTGCTTTAATAATATTAAAAATTTGTTGACATAAAATGAGCTTGGTCGAATAAAAATAAAAATTACCCATACCTCCCATACAAATATATAATTTTTTAATACTAAAATATTTTTTTTATTTTTACAATAATATAGTACCGGGTATTTGAGCTTCGGCATAGTCGAAGATAATTGTCTTACTGGTTATAGTTCGTGCTGTCACTCAAAGTGTAAACAGTGTAACAGATTTTTTCTGCATGCTTCATCGGATATCAATCGCACCCAGCGAGTTGTAAGTTTTTTATTATGCGCATGGTTAACAATTTTTTTATAATTTCCACCTAATCTTAAAAAGTTGTGTATAAGTGTGTTTATCTGTTAATTTTTCTGGAAATTCCACGATCAGAAATGCCACATTCTTTGAATAAAATAATTTTTGCGCAATTTTTGCCCCTTCTTCCGCTTTCGAAATTCTTCCGCGTGACATCTTTGATTTCGAACGGTAAATTTATGTTTAAAATAATAAAAAAGATACAACAATTTATTTCGTACCAGCTTTGATAAAAAAAAAAGCTGGCCAATTTTGATCAAAAACATTTTACTTTGACTGTTTTTATTGGAATTTCCGCTTTGCAAAAACTGTAATTTTTATGATTTAGAAAGTTAAAAACATAACGGTTTACTTTAATTCTGTCTTACAGATGATTGACCATCCTAAAAATAAAAGTGTTCCCAGGTCTGTAGTATTTGCAATAAATACTACAATTTAATACTACTGTATAAAATAATATAGTATTTTTATGGGAATTTCCACTACTGTATGTTAACGAAACGCATGTAATAATTTGCAACATAATTTGTTGACAAACCTGGCAACGCCAGCCAATATAGTCTCCGACCTAGCAAATTAATGAATGAGCCTGAACGAAAGGTGGTTTGAGGTACACTCAACACTGGACTTCAAACAACACGCCGACGATAGTTCAATTTCATAAACTATAATATATTATCTAATATATCATCCTTAAGTATTAAATTAAAGCATACGGATACATTTTCTATTACTTAAAGTACTTTTAATTGTAAATTTATATGTAAATGGAAATTTTAGCCTTATATCTTTGGTATCTGAATTTATTCAATAAAGAAGGCTTTTGGATTTAATTTAACATTCCTAATTAATTAATGTTATATAATGTAATATAATATTCATACAAACCTGTTGATATTATTAAAATAATCCACGGCACAATCACGAAACTTTGTTTATTTTGGCGCACTCTAAATACAGTGGCCGGCATAACTATTTTGACAAAACTAAAGTTAATTCTGCTCATAATTTGAAACGTACTTCATGTAAATTTAAGCATCAATGAAAAGGTCATTTAAATTCCGTTTGAATGATACAAAACTTTTCTTAAACCATTAAGTTAAGTACACATTTAAAAATTTTAGAATTTAGAATTTTTGTTAATGTCTACTTTTTTGACTTTTTTTCCTCTATATAAAAAAAAATGTTTTGATGCAAAAAGTTTCTTCAAACAATTCTAATAGTGACTGCAAAATTTTTTTTTCAAAAATCTCTTCGCTAATATTTTTTATGATTCACAGTCACTTTTTGCTCCTTTTCATACAAAATTTTTCTGAGATCATCCCATTCAAAAAATCATAAAAAATATTAGCGAAGAGATTTTTGAAAAAAAATGTTTGCAGTCACTATTAAAATTGTTTGAAGAAACTTTTTGCATCAAAAAAAAAAAAAATGAAGAAAGGGGTGTTATGCCTCCCATACAAAAAAAAAACATTCAAAATATTATATCTCGAAACCCAATGAACCGATTGAGTTCAAATTTTTAGACAATCTTAGGTATTGGCTCGGGAGTCACGCCACCTGCAAAATGCCCATTCCGCTTTGATGCACGAGTTACCTACGTCCTATAGAAATATACGGATCAACCTGAAACTTCAGCATCCCAGCAGCTGCAAATTAACAGCAGCACGAAGTGACAAAAAAGCTAAGGGCCAAAAGATTAGTAGCATGTATATATAAAAAACTCTAATGCCCAGTTGTTCACTGTACAGTGCCCACTTAAGTATCCAATTTCCCTCAATTTCCACTCAAGATTCGATTTCTGTTTCACAGCGTCATATTTGATTTAAAACTTAAGTGCCCAGCTGAATAGCTTGCCACCAGTCTCGTGTGACACTTAGTCGGCTCTCAGATTGAGGCAACAAGCAACATTTGCCAATAAGCAATTAGCAACATTTTTCGTTCTAGCGATATTGAGTTGCTTTGATGTGAGACCTCTAATTTACTTCAAAGTAAAATAACTGTGACCGATAAAATTGCGTGTTGCTTGTTGAATGTTGCCTCAATGTGAGAGCCGACTAAGTGTCACACGAGACTGGTGGCAAGTTATTCAGCTGTCAACGATTTGACAAGTTCATTTGGTTTTTTTTTTTCGCTTTACGAGTTCAATTAAACAAAATAATTATTTTTCTTGCTAAAGTTAGGGGTTTTTTGTCATTAACAAATCATTTGAAAATTGAATAAATATTGCAAAACAACAATTTTTCTAAGTGCTGCCAAGTGTTTTGTACCATTTGAGGTGAGTATTGTGAATCGACTGTGAAACGCAAAATATGCATGAGTGACACTTATCTGTTCGTCTCTACTCAAACTTAAGTTACACTGAACTCTGCACTGTGCAACTGGGCATAAGTACATACGTAGTAGGTTAGATTAGATTAGGTGGCAATTATCCGTTAATACGCATTAATTCACTTAGACCAAATAAGGTCCATTGCGATACCACAAGCAGAGTCGGTTATTTCCGCTACTCTTGGAACCATTTCGAATTTTGGAGAAATTTCCATATTTTGCTGATATCCGTTTCGGCAATATCAGCAAGCTCCCTAAAGAAGTACCTACTCTCCTTAAGTTTGCTTTTTAATGGAGGATAGCGCCGGGCAGTTACATAGTAGGTGAAACGGAGTTTCCTCCTCCTCATCATCCATGAAACTGCGACAGAAGTCATTAGCGGTAACTCCAAGCCTTACGGCATGTCTTCCAAGTACACAGTGGCCTGTTAGTACTGCGACAAGAGTTCCGATATGTGTTCTACTGACGTTTAACAGGACATTTGTCCTGCCCCGATTTATTCGTGGCCAGGTCTGTTTTGCGTGATTGCAGGTGTTAAGATCACGCCATCTCTCATTAGCCTGTTACCGTTTCAATTCGCACATGTTTTTTTTTTAATTGAGCAGGTGCATATTTCTGTTTCGAGAAGTTTTAATGGTTCGTTTCGATGTTAATGTAAGTTTGTCTTAAGCTCTTAAAAATGATTTGGAAAAAATAAAGTCGTTGATCTAATGTTTTCAAATCTGATATAGAAACTGGCATCGCGCGTCTAAATTTTTTTTACAAAGGCTTTAGCGATACCACTTGCCAATTGGCCACCACTCCACTACCATACCAATTCGGTGCGCGCTTACCGCTTTATGATCGTCATAGAATGCGTTAAATGTTCAAATATCAATTAAATCTGTTCTAAGTACCAGATGAGCGTGTTGTAATGTAAACCATATCTTCTATTTAAATATCTACCCACAGAATCGCAATGCATGTGCACATTCTGTACAGACTTTCAACCCAAAGCAATATCACACTGAATACAATCAATTAATTTAATCACATTCGTTTCATTAAAGTCCAAATTGAGCCCATTCATACCAGGAGTAGCAATAGTTAGGTCGGTATACACCAGTGGATACACCAAATTGACTACTAAATGATGCCATTCACCGTATAATAGCTTCATCGTTTCTCACACACACCCTTAGAGTTCTACCCCAATGGCCAGACCTATAGTAACATATCTCTAAGCACCTGGTTTGCTCAATGCGATTATAATGATATTATTTAGATGATTTGAACGTTATTTTGAAATCGTAAACACATCAGACATTCAAATGGTCGCATTAAATTCCACTTGATAATATAATTCGTGTGGGAATTAGTTTAGTTTATGTTATGCTACTGCAAAATGCCTGACACCATACGCACCACCACCGCACTGGCTGTTCCGAATATTAATTCTGTACATCACTCGTGTGTACGTTTTGATGGGGAATGTACAATCGATTCGCCTCTTAATGTCAATAAAAACTAATGTTGGACTCTTACCAACATTTAACAAAATTGAACAAGCCGGGTCAAGTGTCGAAATTGATGGTACGTTCGGTTATTATTTGACTTATGAACTTAGCAAACTTTTTACCATAACTTCAGAAATGTTTTAGAGTCCTCTCGGCTCTCACAACCCCATGACAATTAAGCCATGAAAACAAAATCCAATTACTTCTGTAAACACATCCTGTGTGCAAGTACATCCCTGTATAGTATGTCCTCAGTAGAATTTTCCATACCAAATGACTGCACCTATATCGGTCTATTCGTTGCAGACATTCTTTTTTTTTATATATATACTGACTACCTCTTGAAGTCCATTGACAAAAAAAAAATAAACAAAATGTGTAGGTATGTAAACTATGTACTCATAGATACGTCAAGGCACCAGGCAGGCAACTGCTGGATGGGGAGGAGTATAAAATATTTAGATGGTCCTTACCATCGCATGTTGAAAGCGCTTAGGATGTCTGTTTGCTCCCCGCTCTTCTACTCGAAACTTGACATGGGATTTTGAGATCATTCTAATAGTCGAACGGACCCGACCGTATACCATTTGGAAAGGGGACCCTTTCAGAGCAATAATTTCGGTTCCATCAACTTGGGAACGAGTGGAAACAGGATTTTCTGGATCAATTAAATTTTTGGGCCGATTTACTATGTTGTCCACTGAAGCATGGATAAATGCATTTTCAATGTAGTGATGGATAATGCTCCTCCTCTTGCGGTCAAAGTGTATCGATAAGTTGGTTTGTCCATACATGTGTACTTTTACTCCCATTAGGTGCTATGATGTGGTTGCTGCGTTGAGTGGAATATTTTGGCATTTTGGTTATGGTTAAGGAGCACTATATGAAGGAGCAATAGTATGGATTGTGGGGTAAGGTAATATTATTTTATGGTTAGAAGAGAATGAAAACAAACTTCTAATTTGTGTGATTTTAAGGCGATAGTATAATGTATTTTCTGTAAATTTAAATTTTAGTCAAAAATGCTTAGTTGTTGTCTTTCATTTAATGCAGTATTGTATAGGTAACCCATCCAGAAAATGCCTTAAGTCTCATAAACTGCAATCTTATTTTTTTGTTTTAAGAGATGGAGCCAGATCTTTCTGAAGTCTATAGCCAGGGGCAAATTGGGTCTCCTCAATTCGCATCTGCCAAGGATACATATTTACATAGTTCAATTTCAATTGCTAATTATAATTCGGGCTAACGAATAACGCAGATTCGAAAAACTTATTAATTTTCATTGTATGAGTTTACGTTAGCCGCACAGTTTTGTGAGAAAATTACTTAGATATTTGTCTATGTAGCTTGAAGATTCTAAAATCATTTTATTTCGATTTTGACAAATTTGGTTAAAAACAATTTATTATTTTTCATTAGGTTGGGTTTCATTATCCGCGGCTAGTTGCGTCTCTCTCATAACTAGAAGTTTTTTCCATTGTCGGGAAGTTACCCCGACACGGTACAACCCCCAACCTGGCGAACAGGCCTTGTTTTGACTATAGGACGGGACGGAAATTCCGATGTCTGTAACTTATTGAGGTCTCACCCGCCACCAACTCTTTTTCAATACCTTGGCTCATAGTATTGGAAATCCCAATAGAACTATAGTGTTTAAATAAGTCGAAGCAGCTCATTTAGGGATAACACTTAGTACTTCGACCAGGGAACTCATCCGCTGCCGCTTATAAGAGTAAGTGCCTTAGTGAGAAGACAGTCAAGACTAAGTGCTATCAATAAATAAACAAGCATCTGCCTATCACCTAGGACAAAACGTCACTATTGATAGCAAATATTTCGAGGCAGTTACGGACTTTACCAACCTCGGAGGTCGGAGTAAACATGGACTCCACGAATGACAACCTATTGGAGATCCGGTGAAGAATTACCCTAGAAAACCGTCGATTTGGCAAAACAATTGGGTTCAAAACTCCTAACTCAAAGGATGAAATGTGTGCTTTACAAAACCCTTATCCTGTCAGTTATGCTTTATGGCCCGGATGTGCTGGACGATGAGAGAGAAGAGAGAGCAGATACTGGGCTCCTTCGGGGAAAAAATAATTTGACGGATTTTTGGTGCTCATCAGGGGTAATCCACCTATGGATAGAGGTAGAAGAGAAATGTCGGACTTCATATTGTCCATCTCATCCTGGGGGCCACTTAGCATGGTTAGAAATCCGAACTTGGGACATGCTTAAGACACTTATTCCCCACTCGTTTTAATGGAGACGAACATCAATGCAAATTTGTTCACGTTTAACCTTCATCTCAAAATAGCTGCATACCCCACGAGTGCCTTATGGAAGAAACTTGACCAATAACCAAGTCGTCAGCAAAGATGAAATGACTTTAACAAATCTTTTGTTCTTAGGGGAGGTTACCTCTACGGTTTTTTCGCTACTGCGCTCTAGGTTAGAGTCGAAGATTTTGCGGGCCGGAGCACTGGTATCTATTTGCTCTACATTTCCTACCTTGGAAAAAAGATTCGGATTTTCCTGTATAGTTTGCAAAGTTTGCTGTTAAATCTGGTTCAATCCCAGTTAACGCAAACGGGACCGAAAAAAACTCAAGGAATTTTGCGTTAAAATCGACCAAGGATAATTAATCAACTCTCGCTAATGTCCACACTTTTGAGCCATAGCAGAACGAGACAAGAGGGTCTTCCGTCTTATATATAAAGTTTCCATATACCGTAAGGCCTACACATATATATGTATCTACCTCGTCTCTATAATTTCTGTCATATGCAGCTTTGAAATCATTATATATAGGTATAGGTCCAGAATCCAGATCGATAATTTTTTAGTTTTCTTCATAGTATACATATTGTGAATAACTAGGTGCTGGTAGGGGGTTTACTGGGTATTAAATGGTTTTAGGCGAGAATGGCAGACATGTTATGGAAACTGATGCCTCTATAATTGGTGCAGTTTAGAGGGTCTCCTCTATTGCAGACCGGACAAATAATGCTGAGGTTTCAGTTCCAGTTTCAGTTTAGGTACCATAATGGTTTTTCATATTATTCTTTTTATCGATTTACCAGTTGCTCGAAAGGTTCGGGCATTCATAAAACGAGCGTCAGGAGACTGGCCATATCCCCTTGTGAATATTAAAATATGAAAACTGCATATGCATGATATAGTGAGAATTTTTGCGCAGCGAAGTCAATAAGCCTAGGACCATTTTGGGACGTGGTATCGTAAAAGATGTGCTTGCCTTTTGTCCTACCGCAAATATTCCCCTTTTATATTTATATATGTTCGCGTAACATCACCCAACAAGACTTAAAAGTCATATTTAGGACATCGCTCAAAAGTCTTTACGAGAAGCTCATCGGCCTTCATTCATGATTCATCATGATGTGGATTGTCATAAAACGCTCACTAACGTGTCGATAGCTCAAAATGCCTTGCATATATGTCTGCCGTAGAGCGGCATAAGCGTATAAGCGTTGTTTCTGATATAATAATAATATCTAATAATAATACTTTATTCTCAAAATTTCTATATTAATATTTTTATTAATACTTTTACTATACTTTTCTATTTCCATTTTTAAAAATAGGTAACACGTTGGCAGGTTTTAACAATACAGGAAAAGTTCCTATAAAAATACTTAGGTTAAAAAGATGAGCCAAAATATCGATCACATACAAAGCGATTCTTTTTAAAATGGTATTGGAAATTCCGTCTTTAACAGAAGAGTTGGAGACTTTAAGAGAATTAATTGTTTTTAGCAGTTCAAGGCCCGTAATGGGTTTGAAAACAAAACTGTTTCTGGACACTGTATGATCTGAGATCTGTGAAGCTGAACAACCATTACAAGGAATTGCAAAATCATATGGATAAGACATCTGTACAACTGAAGCAATGCATTCATTAAATTCATTTGCAACGGTTTCAGGGTCCGTAACATTATTACCGTCATCATTCTTTATTGTATCTATTGCAATCGCAGTATTAGATGTCACAGTGTTTCTGTAGGTATATATGGCTCATCATAAAAAAAAATGCATATTTGTATGGAAATAGAATTGAAATCAAGTAGCTAGTCCATCAACCAGATGGAACTCACATTGGCGGTATTAACAGATTAGGTATGTCTTCAAGATACCATGTCCTGTGGATACCATTACTTATACCTCCCATACATATATGTCGATGAGCTTAGTTCGACTAATTTTCTGATGAACTGGGTTAAAACAATGACAACTTGTCACTTATTAAGAAAAACCAGCACCTGCTGAAAATTAATAACAAAATAATTACGATTTGCAAATTTAACATTTCCGGTGTACCTTCGCTATTAAACGATATCAGGCAGCTTTTCGCACCCTTTCAACAATGTCCTCTAGTAAGGGAGAACTTTTAAATTTTTACCCGTTCATGGTGCGCTTATTCTGCGAAAAGTTCTTCAATTTTCTCGAACCCATTAACCTATACCCAGGCCAACGTTATAATGAATTTTGATTGTTCCATTCTTGTTGTGTATACAAAGTTCGTGTAAAAATGTCATAACCAGAGCTGAGGCAGAGCTTTATACGAAAAAGTCTTGTCGATATTTTACGTTCGACAGCAAAAAAAAAACATGGAAATAATCACTTCGACCAAGATAGCAGCAATGAAGAAGCGGTCAGCAACAGAAACTCAATTAAAAAAAAAACGGTTTGAAATCTACAATCGATTTGAGGGTAGTTCATTCTGAACCAACGATTTCAGCATTATAAGCTTCTTTTTTTATTTGAATTGGAAAATCCACTAATGAGATTAAGCAGATTGAACAGTAGAAAAACCCTCGGGGGAAAGCACGGATCCGTCCGATTGTTCGATTGTCCGATTTGAGGAGAGATTTAAAATGCTAATGTTAATCTAATTTTAACCGCCTGAATTGTAATTAAGTTTGAACTGAAATGCGCCTGGAGTCTAAAAAAAAATTACCTGCTTGTTTTATCTTAAGATATCGTACACTTACATAAAATCTACAACTCCTGATGGACTAATCGATAACCTGTGCCTATTCAATGGCAGATGTTCGGAGAAACTTAACGAAATTATTCCTCGAAATGCGACATTTATGGGGTCCTTATAAGACAGACAACCAATGCACATCAGACATCACTATCAGTACACTTAACAACCGCGAGGACATCACTTTTCAAAACTTCTTTGGCTACAGGAGAAGTAAACTTTGGAACTCGACTCCAACTTATAACAACGACTATAAGGACTATAACTTATAACAATTGTAAGTACAGAAGTTATAGCTGCAAGCATCTTGGAATGCTGTGGAAGCTATATACAAGGTTTTTTAGCGCCTGCTACCATTTGTATGGTAGTGTACCTCTACCGACCAAATATTCAAACTTTCACTTTAGAAAACTCAAAAAGTCTACATCGATTAATAAGAAAGAGTAGCTATATAGAGTCATGTGTAGTTTTGGATCAGCTTGTGCAGAATGAGCTAATGCTGCTCTATTAAAATCACCAAGACCTTTGATTTCAAAAACGGATTTAGATAAGCTGTAATGAAACTTCTTCAACGTCATACTGTTGAAAACCTTTGAAAAACTAATGAACGTCTTTGTACGCAGTCGACTGGATGACAGTGGGAATCATTTTAGACATAAAACTTAATTGGAAGCCGAATGCCAATGAAAGAGTGAAAAAAGCAGCTAATGCTTTCTACGCTTTTAACGCATCTTTGGCAGGAGTCCGGTGGATGTACACGGCAATCGTGCGGCCTATACTTACATATGGCAGCGTAGTCTGGTGGCAAGCCGCGGGCAAGGCGACCAATCTCAAATCAATGACAAAAATACAAAGACTAGCATGTATAGGGACAACCAGTGCGATGAGAACCACACCTACGGCTGGACTAGAGGCAATTCTCAATCTGACTCCTCTAGACCTGTACATGAAGGAATCTGCTACCAAAAGTGCCTTAAGGATTAGCCAAACTTGTACTTGGAACCCGAGCAACTTTGGTCACGCACAGATTCTAGGGAAATACATTGGGAATGTTGTCACTTCTGACTATATGATCCCACATATAAACTTTGATAGACCATTCTCCTGCTCGTTCCCGAGTAGAGATGAATGGAACACAGATGAACCCACAAAGAGGATCAATCTGTGTAGATAACCATCTACACAGATTGATCGAAGATGGACTGTGGAACCGGTGCCGGCATCTTCTCGGAGGAATTAAATATACACTGTTCAATCAGACTTCCTGACAACAGCAGTGTCTTCCAAGAAGAGTTTCTGGCAATCGCGGAAGCGGCCCGTAAGGTGTCATTGTTGGCAATACCAAGAAATGATATTAGCATTTTCATTGACAGCCAGGCGGCTATTAAAGCAGTTTCTGCTATTGAAATAAAATCAAAGTTAGTTCAACGCTGCCGCGAAGAGCTAAAGGTTCTTTGCTCGCAGTACTCCACGGTCCTCTGCTGGATCCTTGGGCACAGTGACAAAGCCGGCAATGAGAGGGTCGATGAACTAGAGAGAAATGGGTCTGCAATGGATCATAATCTAGCCCTGCAGTCGATTAAGCCACCACTCTGTAATCTTAAAGAGGTGGAAGGGACTAGCTACCTGCGAAGTATCACGGAAGCTTTGGCCAAAATACGACTGTGGCTGAACCATCAAACTTCTACAGTTTGACAGGTCATCGCTGTCTAAATTGTTAGGGGCTCTAACGGGTCATAACTTCCTAAGAAATCAATGAAACTAAATCTCAAAGATGACGATATATGTAGAGGCTGTGGAGACGAAGAGGTTCATGAGCACACCTCACTTCCTCTGTCACTGCCCTAGCCTATGTCACTTGAGGACCAGAACACTTGGAAGTCATTACTTCCATGACCTACAAGAACTTTCTGATGTCTCACTTTCTGATCTTTACAGGTTTTTGAGGATATCAGGATGGCTGGACAGCGTCGATTAATCGCTAGAAGAAGGGACACGAGGCTAACCATCCCAACATCACTGGTTAACCCCCATAAAAAAAAGGGCATCACAATGGTCCACAAGGACCTAAGTGTGGCACAGCAGGATATACCTGCTCTGTCAACCCGTTAACCTAACCTAACCTAACGTCATACTTATGAAATTTTTGCGAAACTCAGAAGCCAACATCAGAGTCACAATTTTTCACAAGTCTGTACAATTATTTGAATACATAGATGACATTGAAGGCAGAAGAGGCAAAAATTTAGGCTTGTCGTGAACGAGGCCAAAACCAAATATACGCTGTCAATAAGAAATTCGAATCGGACGGAACCTCATAATAGACAGCTATAACTTTGAGGTAGTTAGGAAATTTGCCTGCACCGGCTTTACTTTAACTTTGAATAATCACCCCTATTGTCGTTGTCGTTTACGACTCTAAAAAAAACGACACGACTACTGTTTGGTATTGGCGACTAAAAATAAACGACTTCTGTCGTCTAAAATGTCAAAAAAAAAATGGATTGTATTTTTCGACGATGATCGTCGGTATTGCATTAGGCGTTTTGTGACGACGTTTGTCGTGGAAATGATACATTTCTGTCGTCGACTATTTGGCGGACGACTGTGTGATAATGTGTTAAGAAAAGTATGTGTACTTAATTTTTAATTAACTAAAAGACAGTTGTAGTTATTTTACAGAATGGAGATAACAAATAAAAGACAACTTCTACATTTATTGAACGAAGTGCAGAAAATTATTCCTTTGGCAAAATCATTCACGAAGGCAAAAGTGATGTTAATCGGCAATGGGACGACATAACCTTATCTCTGAATTGTCTTGGACCACCTTCGACTCCGATAGTCTAAAATACATTTTAAATCTGAAAATATTTATTGTTATTAAAACAATTTGCAATTTAAAATATTTCTACCACTCACTTAACGCCGGGCAAATCCATTGGCTTGAACTTGGCTCGAATTTCCTTCCTTAACTTTACCAGCTCTTTTATGTGGTTTTCTTCTTTGTCACTGCTTTCAAAAAACATCTTAACACTATTCATTTTTGAATATTGTTAATAGTTATTATTACATAGTTAACCAACTCACAAACAACACACCAGACCAAATCTATTATAATATTAAAAGCCGACCCGATTTCGCCTCGAAGTCATTTACCCTACTTAAACTATACCAAATCAATTTTTCTTTTTACCAAATCGAAACTTGCCATTTATTATGATTTATGATCGCCCATAGCATGGAGTTGGGGTATATTAGTAATCTTCATAAGAGAAGAGACAATATACAGATACAGCTAGCAGGGAGGATTGGGTTGGGCCGTTGGGGCAGCGTTCGGACTTGAGAATTTCGTTTGTGCAGTAGATTTTTCAAAAAACAGCAGTAAATCCAATTTTTGCGCAGTAGGTTTTTTGTTTATATTGGAAACCTACATTTCATGTACCTACATATTAAAAAAAATTTATTATTTTTTTATAAATCGATCTGTTTGAATCTTTTTTGGTCTTTATTGATCACGAGACCAGTTTTTTTATAGCGTTTTCGTTTGAGCTTCTTCAGATTCTTCCCTCAGATTTCAAGTTTTGCCTTTGCAATCGAGTTCTATTCGAAATGTGTCTTTTGATTGATTTATAAAAATTTTTAAGTTAATAATCTGAAAAGTGCTCTCGATGCCAAAAAAGATTCCTTTTTTGTGTCAATCGAACAAAACAGTGACCTAGAGCAAAAAAAAAGTGATCTTTAGGTACTGACTAATTAGTTGTTGAGATATCTACTCGTATAAAGGAAGTAGGTAACCGACAAATCTTGTCGGTGTCCGCGTTCAGCATACTTAGAGCCTAGATTAGATACGCAGATGAAAATTTCTCATTGAAGGACTAACTGATTAAAATTTCAGACATTTTCAGATAATTCAAAATCGAAAAAGGGACTGACTCGAGAGATCGGCAAACTTTTTAAGCAACTTTTTATTCAATAATATTTAGTGGCCAAGTGCTTATCGATCAGTACAGTTTCATTTTCCGGGAAAACAATTAAAAGCCTTCCGAAAGAGGAATACCTATGTACGGAGAATCGACTTTCGGATTTCAACTGTTCAAACAAATTACTTAAGGAATCTTATGGTGAGTGGAGTGGTACAGTTCGAAATAGCTGTAATTTCAATCGAAGTGTTTAATAATAGTTGTTGTTCTTTGAAACAGCACATCACAATTATATAAAGTTCTCTGCCCTATTGGCTGACACTGCGACCTGAAAAGATCTATTGTATCGAAAAAAAAATATGTTAATTTCCAAACTAAAAAAATCAAATTACTTCTCTGAAAATGTGCAGTAGGCGAAGGCGGATGAAGATTTTCTTGGTCACTTGAAGTGAAATTTCTGTCAGTAAATTTGGTCCTAATTGCGTTGACGAAATTAGGGGAAGTAGGTTTAACTGCGAACTGTAGTTATGAGCTGTACAGCGATGTCGACTTGGTCTGAAAAGTACGAATCAGATACATAAGATGACTAGCATTATGTAGAGAGAATGGACTCTAACGAACCGGCCAAAAAAATTTTCGACTTGCACGAAGAAGACAAAAAAGCGCAAAGACTGTCATGCCAATGTACTCGTGCTATAGGAGCTAAAATAACTTACCCAACTGCAGTCGTGAAGTAGTTACACTGTGTAGGGAACGGCATAAATCCATAGATAATTTTAGGTATGCAAATCATTTGAGAACTTTTCTAAATTATACTGTATAAAAAATTAGTTAGCAAAATAAGTATTTAGAAAAAAAAAAAACAAATTGTCATATGTAGAAAAATAAAAATGTTCATTCCTGCTGAAAGCTTTAAACAACAAAGATTGTTTCTTCAAAATAATATATAGTAAATAAATAACAATAAGCTTATTGTCAAGAATATTGGTACCTATAGTTACCAAAGTTACCTATATCAAAAGGCCTAAAGATATAAAAAAATCCATATAAGAATATCATCTCTATCCTATCATCTCTATAAACTTCCCGCAAGAGGAAATAAAGATAGAGCAGCAGGAAATAAAAGAAATCGAAAGCAAATATCATGTTTTGATATAAAGTATAATTTAAAAAAAACAAGAAGCAATAAGAACAAAATATATATATACAGAAGGAGATTTATCTAAAGAAAAAACATAAGCCTAAGAAGGAAACATCACCCATTGAGTACATGAGTTCAAGATAAAATCAAAAACGTATCATCCCTGAGTATTTTATTTTTATTTTTTTTTATTATCTAATAATCCAAAAGTTAAGTATTTTGTCAAATAATATGTTAAATTGTTGTGTAAGGATCTGCCAAAATTAAATTTCCTTCTAAATTTAGAGTTTGAACAGGCAACAAAATTCAAATTTCACCACGGGCAGCGGTTGTTGTGCACATCATCCCTTCACCCCTGGATCTTCATGAATATTCTATTTGTACAATTTAAATTGGTAAGTGATTTTTAACTTTCTAATAACATTTAATTTTGGTGCGACCGGATTTTATTATTTTAAATATTTTCAATTATCGATTCGTACATTCGGTTTTTTTTAAATTTCGGTATTAATATATACCTACAACAAATTTTATAATTCTCCTAGTATAATTAAATTTAGTTAGTTTATACTTGTGCGTTTACAAAATTACCTCTTTTTTTTTTGTTGTTTCTTATCCGACAATAAACGTTTTTGTTAATTTAATTCTATAAATATGGTATTTTGAAAACATTAAGAATTTGGTGGATGTGGCAAGGCTTTAGTGAAGCCTAAGCCTAAAGGATGACAATGTGGGTAAAAGTTGATAGGGGCTGCCATGAATATTCGGATTTGGTAGCCATGGTGTACCACAACTGATACATTCGGGTATTGGTGTGGTGCGGAGAGTGGGTATCCTGAGGGAGCACAACCATCAATCGCTCCCACCACAAAAGAATAAACTGTATCTCAAGAGACATTTAGGCCTCATTTTTATTTTCTTTGAAGCTTATTAATTTTGGCATGTTATATGCGTAACGAGTCGTCCAGGGTATCCGATAGCAAGAACCCCCCCATCCGACGAGCTAGGACGAGCTAAAGCTAGCATGCCAAGCTGTCGGGACCTGGACACCCTTCCACTTTTGCAGCCCGGACTGACTCCATGTACCTGTAAACATGGGGTCATAACGGTAGTGAGAGAAGTGGAAGGGGAAATAGCAAATTTCGTTACAACTGTAGCCTTTTGCCAAAGACCGAATTTGAAGATGAAAGTGCTTTACTTCACATCTCTTGGGCTTTTTTATAGACCAAATTATCAGAGCATGACTATTCGTACCTTGAAACATATTATAAGTTTATGAGTACCAGCATCTTTCAGGCAAAAGCAGAATAGCTGTGAAGACTTTTTAATAAGATGTCTCTCATCCGTGTTGATTCTTATCTTCTTGTTACAGTATTTCAGCAACTGTGTCCCATGATAATGCCCGCACAAAAGAGGACAACGATATTTAGTTAATTTGAATGAATTCTCTCAGTTTTCCGTTTATTATATAAAGTAGCCACATTTTACACATTAATTTAATCTTCGAAGGGCAATTAACTGGAAGTGTGCATAAACTTTTAACAATTATCTACTTGTCCTATGATAAAAGGAAACAGGCAAACGCCAGTAAACCAAAGTACAAGAATGTGAAATGAGATTATCAACATCATCAGATAACAATAATAAGCCAGTAATGAAATCAAAACAACAACATTTAACAAAGCATACCTTCCACTTGTAAATTGTGTACCAGTACAATGCCATTCCACAAGGATAAAGTCATTGTTCGCTTTTTATAACTGCAGAGTTTTTTTTTTGTTGAGACGTTTACAAAGAATTCTATCTTTTAGAAAACATCTCAGTGAGTTGACTGTCATAACAATGTTACAGATTTGAATTTACAAAAAGAAGTTATTCGGATAAGCGTAGAAGAATCCACTAAATGTCCTCCTTAGTGAGTCCACTTTATCACGATGTGGAAACACATATACACGAACAAAGAATGAAATTGCAAATACAGTGAACGCAATGAAAGTCTCTAGCGATGCCCAAGTGAGACCAAAAACAGTATGGTGTACGACTTTTCAAAGAGTGCCTACCCATTCAAGGAGGAGTAGAATTTTAAACTGTTCACAACAAGCCGCATCAAAGGCGCATATTTTTATCCATGTTTCGTCCCTTATTTGGGTTTATTGTTTGCTTTTATCAACAGGGAGATTACTAATCAAAGCACGGTTATAATTGCAAACGATGAAAATGTGCAACATCTAGATGTACATATTATTTAAGCAAAACAATTCCTGGACACGGCCGGGCGGATACAGGTACATCCAGTATCTATATATAACTAGCGGACCCGGCGAACTTCGTCTCGCCCCAATTTAACACCTTCAGATAAACTCCAGAGTGATAATAAAACACAGATATGTAGTTCAAATTTCAATGTGATTTATTTGAATGGAATCGAAATCAGTAGAGAGCGATGTGATAAACAATGTTTTTCGAATTGTTTTCCGCTGCAAAAACGAACAACGAAGACGGTTTGACAACACGCGAACGGGCAACGTACAGCTGACCGTGCGAAAAACAGGAAAATTCAAGACTAATCCCACAGACTTCCAACGATTGGCCCTGGGATTTATTGATTGTCATCGCAAAGGCCAATCGAACGGGGAGCTGAATCCGCTTGAAATGGAATGAAAGATCAGTTGGAATAATCGGAATTCGTGGGATAAGGACTTCCTCTCCTTTGAATTTGCCCTTGATGATCGTCGCTTGAATCACATTGCTCATGAGTTTCTTGACGGACAACCGCGTACCGTTGTACAATTTCGGATGATTCAGATTCCGCAACATGATTATGTAAATTATGCGGTGGAGTTCCTGGCACATCAAGCGAGCTCAAAAATTCCGTCAGATAGTTGGTCACTTCATCCTCGTCGGTCACGCTCTCAACGGATTCGTAGTTTTTACGAATGCAGTTCTCTTCAGCGATTTGACTTTGAATAATAAAATTCAAGCGTCGATATCCTTATTTTTCGCTGCTAGTATTGCCCGTTCACTATGTAATCCAATCGAGATTTTTAAATTTTGTGCAATGCCGGAGAACACTTTGGTGATGAGTTCCTCCTGCGACGATGTGAACTCGCAAAAATTTGTCGGGAAACGATATAAATCCAGTCGAAACATTAACGGGAATTTGGCCATAGCCAAGCGCCAGCAGTTGTCCCGAGAATTCAGGAGCAGATGGGTCATTCTGCAATGCGACCTCATGTTCGTGGTCAATTTCAACTCCTTGACATGCCGCCACAAAGATGAAGATTTCAGGATTTTCCACCTTTACATCGTCCAAAATCATCAAATTATGCGATAAAATGCAAAATTTCGTCAACAAAATTACATTTTTTTGCGTTTTTCCGGAATTTTCCAAATTTTCCTAGTTTTCCACTAAGAATTTTCTATTTTTCCATTTGAAAAGCCTTTCCAGAACAATAGCACACAAAATTCCTTACAAAAAATAAATTTTCGATTTTTCCAATTTCCCGACTTTTCCGGAGGATTTTTCCAAAATTTTCTTTCGTGTAAACATTCTCCTGGCTATTAGGAACAATTGAAAAAATTTGAGCCAAATCGTTCAGCCGTTCTCAATTTTCTATTTTTCTTTCAGAAGAACCCTCTCCTGGCAATTACGAACAACTGAAAAAATTTGAGCCAAATCGGTCCAGCCGTTTTCAATTGATGAATTACTATACATTTTTGACACCATTTTTATATATTAATATTGAAAGAAAATAATTATTGCATTTTCTGTTCTTATAGCCTTAATTCCACTATGTTATATTTTTGGGCTATACTTGTCTTACTTATACCCTATTCACACCAAGCCGAAAACTGGGTTTTCACGCGAAAACAGTCGAAAACTTCCTCGAAAACAGAAGTTTTCCCATACATATTGCAGTTTTCAAAACGAGTTGTTTGAGGTCGTTTTCCATGAAAACGCCACGAAAACGAGTACAATCGTTGGGTTGTTGCAACATTCAGCGAGCTCAGCAAAACTGCTGACAGGATGTGAGAGACTGAGTGAGAGTGAGAGTTTTTTTATTATCTTTGCATTGCACCATAAAGAGCAAACTAGGTATACCTGCCACAACTACATAAATGGTATTTTCAGATGTTTTGATTTTAAATGTTGCTTATGTTAATTATTTTATGCATTTAACCATAAGTTAACGATTATCAAGTAGCTTAAATAATTTTCTTTTTATATTTTGTCAATACGAGCGAAGTTTAGTAACTAAAATAAAAGTCTAGTCGCCAGAAACATTTTATAGCTAGTTTCACAGCTAATTGAAACGTTAAACGAAAACGAGTTGGTGTTCGGTGTGAATGCATCCACGAGTTTTCTAAGCTTCTTTGACGAAAACTCGGTTTTCGGCTTGGTGTGAGTAGGGTATAAAGCTAAGTACACACGATTGTAAGATCTTACAATATTGTCAGATCTGTCAATGCTCTGACAATGACTGACAATTAGCTTACAATAGCCAACTACCTTACAATACAAAATTTTGCGTTCAAACGATTTCATTGTCAGATGCATGTCTTACAATGGTCTTTTGTGACAACGTTGTAAGGTTGAAAATTGTGTGTTTACACGGTCGACAGATATTTGAATTTGAAAAATTGGTCGATCTGTTGTCGTACATTGTCAGATAAATTCAAAGTCTTGTGGGTGGTTTTTTGTAGTACAGATAATGGATCAAAATATTGCACTTGCGACTATTTTAACTGCCTACGTGTTGGAAGACAGCGAGGATGATGAATTGCCTCAAAAACGACGTCGTGTTTGGACAAAGGATTGGGTGGCCCATCATCAGCAGGAGGGATTCTACTCCAAGTTACTCGTCGAATTGCGAGCTAAGGAGCCAGAGCTTTATCGCAATTTTTTGCGGATGGACTCGAAACAATTTGATGATGATTCTAGGAACAGCATTTGTTTAAAATACTTCCAGGAAATCGAGACGGTTTCGTTGGCAGCTTGACCAGACTTCTTTTTCCTGTACTTCTCCAGGTTGCTGTTGAATGTGGTGCGCAGATTTCTTCATTTGCCCTTACATTCGTTAAGAAGAAATTGAATCGCGTCGGGACCTCTTGCCACAGGGCTTCTTTGGGCAGTGTATACTCTCCGCAGCCAACATCCCATAGACTCCGTCACGTTTCGATTTCCTGGACCAATTGAAGTATGCTATCGTGCAACCATGCACTCTGGACTTTCTTTCTACAAGATTTTTTTTTATTTCTTTTATGTTGGCGACTTTTCCAATGCAGAGTTGTTTGAATCGATTGAATTATTCTCCATCGCAAATAAGAGTAAATTTCGATTTCACGTCTATACCACCGGTTAAACTGTCTGTCAATGAAAAAATTGTAAGCTATTGTCAGCTTCCATAAACAACAACATCTGACAATTTCTAATGAGTCTTACAATGTCCTAATTGTCTGACAATAATAAAAATTGTGTGTTCAGACTTGTTTCGAGGATCGTGAGCAACCTAACAATTTCATTGTCAGATTGATGTCTTACAATGGGCTAACAGTGACATTTGTGACAATATTGTAAGACAAAATTGTAAGTGCAGACGGTTGTAAGACATTTGGGACACATTTTTCACTGACAGATCTGACAATATTGTAAGATCTGACAATCGTGTGTACTTAGCTTTAGTTCATTTCTTCGCCAACAAATAATCTTGCTGATGATTCTTTTTCAATTACCGGCTTCGTCTTTGTGGCATCAAGAATTTTTGGAATTTGCAAACTAATCATAATCAATTTTGTATTGTTCTCCACAGAAATCCTTCCCCCTTTAAAATAGCGCGGCGTATCCCAAATTTCCAATAGTCTAAAACTCAATTTTGAATGTGGTCATGGTCAACCTTGTCGGAATTACTAGTATGTACTTGCATAGTTGTATATAGTGCAAATAAAGACGCATTGCAGAAAATGTTTTCCAAACATGTCATTGATTGTCTAAAGAAAACATAAAAATCTTATTAAAGGCATTCAATGAAGTAAACATTGCATTGCAACACAATTGTGCGAACGAGAAATGGACACTATTGTGCATTTCGTCCTTAGCCAGGTAATACTTGGTAAATCTCAATCAAACATACACGAGGTGCTCAGCATTTCGAGTTTCCAATTCAATCAAGTTGACACTTCATACAATTGATCCACTCAGAGGCGCTTGAAATGCGAAAGCAAATCCATCCAATCTTCGAAGACCGATTTATTTGTGAAGGGGTTGAGCATGAGCAAAGTATATATTGAAGAAATGCATATAGCAATAGGTTAGGTAGGTAGATGGACATAAATTCATTCAATCACACTACAATCTATTCGACCAGTTTGTTGAATTGTTTAGTATAGATACTGGGTAACTCTGCAACAACATTACACACTGTCATCGTAGAGGTGGTCAAACAGTTGGAATGACTGTCTGTACACATTTCTACTTCAGCAATATTCAAGGACTTATAATGACAAACAGCTATAGATATTAAATCGAACAAAAGGAAATCGCTATCTGTGGACACTATGCACGGTTTGTATTGAGTTATTATTCGTATTTGTTTATCACAATCACTGCAATATTTTCAATCATACAATGCCATAGATTGAATTATTGTTATGCATTTAATTTTTGACTCTATTATAAAGGGTTTTCCAATGAGAGGAGTTATTGTGAATGGCCCGCTATTTCGGTAGCTGTCACTTTTGAAGCTTTTATTCTTTGACATTTGACAAGTAGAAACTACGCCATTACTAAAAATGGAACGATACACGCTTCAACAACGCATTGAAATTATTAAAATTCACTACAAAAATGGTAAAAATCTTGCAGTCAGTTCGCAAAACTAAAGCATTTTTTGGTCGTCGTGAAGCACCTTGTCGGACCGCAATACAGAAATTGGTGGAAAAATTCGAGTTGTTGGGACAAGTTAGTGATGTGAAGAATAAAACCCGTGCACGTCCCTCAAGTAGAACTACTGAGAATATTGCAGCTGTAGCCCAAAGTGTTGAAGAAAACTCAGGTTTTTCCATTCCTCGTCGTTCTTCGGAATTGGGCATTCCACAAACGTCATTACACCGTATTATGCATAAAGACTTGGGTCTTAAGGCTTATAAAGTTCAGTAAACACAAGAACTCAAGCCGGCCGATCATCAACAACGTCGCCAACAGCCCAGCGTCGATTCAAGACCTCAAAGATTCGTGAGGCTATCGAGGACATAGGGCAGCCACTTTGCGATGTGGTTATGAAAAATTTCATAATTTCATAAGGATATGGTCCTGGAAGCGTGCTCGTGGTGGCCATTTGGCTGATGTTGTTTTTCATTATGACATTTTTCTTTGAAAATAACACCTCTTACTAGAAAACCCTTTACTTTATTCAGGCTTCGTACCTAGGCTTTATTGGTTAGCCTTGCGAGGAGTTCTTATAGGTGCAGTTTTCAAAAATTCTTAATTTATGGAAAACGATCTTTATGAGTCTCAAAATCTCTCAACTAGATCAGTACATCTATTGAGCTTAAAACGCATTTCGCGGTCTCCGGATGAATAAATTTATTATCAAATGCACAAATCCAGTGTTTCGGATGTCCGAAACGTCCGCCCGGTCAACATTGACTATAACCACTTGTCCACTTCGCTATGTTGTAGCCAAAGTATACGAATGCGGATATCTGAAACATCTTGAAAACGAAACGTGTTGAAAAGCTGGCAATCCCAATCCCAAGACACATTTAGATTTTTTGCGTCTCTCAACCCAATGTCTCACGATGAGTTTTAACGCAGTAAAAGCTCAAGACGGTCAAGACGGTGAAGAGCAGACAATTAGTGGGAGCTCTGCCATAGAAAATCATGATTAATGCCACGACAGTCATGCTAGTTGTCGGATGACCTCTATCACAAACCCCCCGTTTGACAAACAAAGCAAATGGAGCACAACGAGTAGTGTATAAAACGGAACCCGAACCACTAGTGAGATTAAAGTCGAGCAAAAGTGACTCGTACAGCAGCTGAAGGTGACTTATCATACACAAACTAATGCTGGGTTTCCATTGTCGATTTGAAATTGACAATTGACGCATTTTTATGCCAATTAAACAATTGGCAAGTGGAAATAGCGAAAAATTGCTTGTCAATGAATTGACGTTTAGCAATAACTGATAAAGAAACCACTGGACATGTGGAAATAGCTGAATTGTCAAACAATATGTCACTTTGTCTATAATTGACATCGAGTTCATAAGTTGGTCAATCAACTGACAAATGATTTTTTCCCAATAATTGGCATAAGTGGAAATGAACTGACGTTGGTGTCGTTCAATGACATAAACGCGAGGGCTGTCAAACTTTGTCAATCAACCGACATGTGGAAACCCACCTTATGACATTAGACTTGGTGAGAGAGTGAAAAATGGAATGTCAGTAGAATTTGTCCGATCCACTCAAAAGTAGATCCATCAACTGGCTAACTATAGTAAAATTGATTTTGCTCCAACATCGCCTCAAATGTCGACCTTTCACTGTGATCAGAACTGTAGAAAGAAAGAAAGAAGAACCCAATGTTTCCACCTGACCTGTCGATTTGAAATACTTCACCATCTATATAGAGGTAAATTATAGAGAGCCATGTTTTACGTTGGCATCGCTGTTAAACTTGTCGGTCTAAAGCTGAAAAAGGCTCGTTACTAAATCAAGGTTGTGCATTCAAAACATAAAAGCCAACAATCCAGATACAATCGTCCAAGGTTCGTTGTATCTTTGGGTAAAACGGACTTAACTCTTAACATAAAGTGAAACTAATTGCAATCTGTCAGCTATGCGAATAGATTAAATAAAAAAAAATAAGTTAAACAAATAAATAAATAGGTTGAACTCTTATGCTCAGTAGTCCCCACCTCGGGCTTGCTATTACAAGATTATATAGGAAAATGACAGCTCATCGAGAATAAAACCTAGTCAATCGCTGTTTCCTCAGATAAGGCAACTGTGTATTGAGGCTTTCTACAGAATAACTAAGAAGAGTCTGAATAACAGCTTTAAATTCCCATTCCCACTGTATGGATTTGAAGCTTTGAAAATCGTATAAACCTGCAAATCCTTTGATTCTAACAGAGAGGTTCAATGCAGTAAATGCAGAGTTCACCTTATGTCTCGCCGCAAAAGTAAAAAAAATACATCAATTTTTATTGTCCAACTGGAGGCAGTATTATATCTAAGGGCCGGCGCTAATGATTTGAAACTCGATAGGCTTGTTACCATTTGGAAAAAAATTAAGAAGAACGAGCATCAATGCACCGACATCACACTTCGCGGGATTTAAAAACCCTTATAAGGAAATTACTAAACTCTTATGTAGTGTCCCCACAGGCCCACAATACAAAAATGAATGCCCACAAGTCGTACTTTGCCGGTAACTATAGGACAACCCCCTAAGACTCGGCACCCAATCTATAACGTTATCCTAAATTATCGTCATCCCTAAAGATCTAATCTTATCTATAACCTTCCAACAAGTACCAATCCCATGCTCTATTAACATAAATAGAAAGACAAAAACATGCCGTATTTTTAACAATTTTCTTTCCTCATTTTGTTTTGTTCTCAAAGTTGCATAACAGTCGAGTCGAGATTAGTTTCAGCTGTCACCGTCGTCGTTAAGGAGGGTTTCACCGTTAAACCGTAATTGTTGTTAAATCTTAATATTTCCCTTAGACATTGTTAAAGTATAAATGCTTTCAGCCACAACACGGATTTGCAGTGACAGCAAAGTAGAAAACAGAGTGCGACAGATACTCATAAAGGGGGTTCGGATATTAATTCAGATTCAGAAGCTGCTATTCTATTCGAAGCGTTACGGCCTCTTTCTCTTATGCGCTGTTGTAGATACAAGGAAAAAAGTCCGTAATTATTATTATTGGTGGTGTTGCTTTTTCCTTTCGGCGTAATGGCTTATTGTTGCCATTATTGCTGGTGTTGTCATAGTGCTTATGATCCTGGTTTTCTCGGCGTTTATTTCAGAATTACTTTTTTTTATACATTGTAGGTCTGTTTCGTTTCTTGTAGGTATCTACATCTGACTTTGTGTAGCATAACGCGAATTAGCTTATTGTATTTTATGGCGACGTAAACTGTAAAAAAAAATGTTTTAATGTTCTAACCAACATAATATTATGTTGGTGCTACAAATGATACATAAAGTGACAGAAAGACTATCTTTTTGTTGTGGGAAAAATAAAGAAATAAATTTATGAAGACGATTTGAAGTAATAGCCATTTCACAATGCCGCGCGTGCATTGACAGATATAGAGTAGAACCAATGCTTTCATATGGTGCAAGCCAAAATGCGGCTTCAGGCTTCGGATCGACTTTAGGCCCGAAACACACATGCGATTTCAATCGCACGACTGTTAAATAAAATCCGAAATTATGTGCGCGCGTTCACATTGAAATGTATGTGTTTAATTTTTTGCGACTGAATAGTCGCGCGATTGAAATCGCATATGTGTTTCGGGCCTTAAGGTTTCGGCAATCAGAACGCGTTATTAACGCCGCGGTGAGACTATTTTACGCGGCGGTAAGATTATTTTGACGAATGTCAAACAGCTCGGATTACGAATTATTAATTTTATTTGCCGTGCCAAAAAAAGAAAAAAGAATGTGGGTGCGCGAACACGACATAAATAAAAAAAAGAGAAGAAGTCGTAGAACACCGTTCTCATCTAATTCCATGGCAATTGTCTCCCATATTACCCTTTAAAACAATGTTTTTTTACATTTCATCAACCATATCGTATAGGCATGGGACATGGCTAATTTCTCTCAATTTCTATTAACATTTCCATTTGACATTGACACTACAAAAATTACTCTTACCGCTCCGCGTCAGAAAAATAATCTGTAATTTTTTACAAGAGAGCGTTTCACAGCTGCATTTGACCGCCGCTGTGAGCTCAACGAAGCATTAACATCGCGCTCTTTGTAGCAGGGGATGTGTACTGCAGTATATTACAACGCGGCGGTGGAACGCGACGGTTAAAACGCGCTCTGTTTTGTGGAGCCTTTAAGGTTTCGTCAAACAGAACGAGTTATTAACGCCGCGGTGAGATTATTTTGACGCGACGTTCTCAACGCCGCGTTAGACGACGTCAAGCAGATAGCTATCATCAAATTCCATCAAATTCTCTCAAATTCGTGCCATGAAATTCCCGAAAAAGAAAAAGAATTTGGGTGAACGAAACGAACACGACATAAATAAAAAGAGCGAAGGAATCAAGGAATACCGTTCTCATTTAATTCCTTTGCAATTGCAATTGTCTCTCATATCACCCTTTAAAAAAAAATGTTTATACATTTTATACCCCATATCGTAAAGAAATGCGTAATTTATTTCAAATTCTATCAATATTTCCATTTGACACTACAAAAATTACTCTCACCGCTCCGCGTCACAGAAATAATCTGTAATTTTTCACAAGAGCGCGTTTCACCGCCGCGTTTGAACGCCACGGTGAGTTCAACGCTGCGATGAGAACCCGCTCTGTGTGACAGGGGATATGTACTGCAGTATATTACAAGCGGTGGATCGTGGCGTTGAAATGCGACGTTAAAACGCGCTCTGTTTGACGGAGCCTTTAGATCGTAAATATTGTAAAGTCCACCGCGGCGGCGCACAGTGGGGAAAATGCGAAAATAAATGCTAAAAATTAAATTCGTAATATTGATTTTTAAAAATTTTTTTGTAGCTTCGGCTGTGTGGCACGTAGCGCCGTCCTGTTGAAACCAAATGTTGCCAATATCCTTCTCTTCAATTTTTGTGAACAAAAATTCGTTCAACATGGCCCGATCGCCATTGACAGTAACGGCCACTCCTTGCTCATTTTCGAAGAAAAATGGCCCAATTATGCCTCTGGACCAAAATCCGCACCAAACAGTGACTAGTGTTGGGTATATCGCCTGTTTTTGGCTTTTCCCGGTTTTGTTTTCTCAATGAGGATGCCAGTTTCTTTCACTTTTTTCACAAGATAACGAACATACGGAGCTGACGGTGCTTCTCTTCTTCCAAAATCCGTACGCAATTTTCGCACACATTCTGCAACATTACCATGATTTTCAAAGTAATATCGCAATATTTCCCAGCGTTGTTCAAGCATATACACAACCATATTCGTTCAGCGGAAGGATAAAACTAATTATCTGTCAAATCAGACATGAGCTAAGTGTTACCATTCGCGAAATAAGCACTAGTTGAAAAAAAAATGTTAGATGGAGGACCCTTTACTATGGAAGCGCCGAAGACCAAACCATATTGAATTCCCCTTATTTAGAAGAATGTGCTAAGATAATTGATTTAGGGCTTTAGGAACCAGCATTGCCATTTTGACTGCTTTCCAGTCAGAATTTTTTTTTTTTAAATCCAGCCGGCTGTTTTTTAGCTGGATATGAATTTTGTTTGACTGTTTTTAAATGTTTCGTGTAATATCTTTTCTATCAATATAAATTTTTAAATTCAAAGTGGAAATAGCAAAAAATAAAAAAACGAACAAATATTGCTTGAATTTCCTTTTTTGTTGCTCTGAGCTTGAAAGCATATCCCATTCATAATGAACCAATAGCGTCAAAAGGAATCGACCTAGGCGAATGAAATTCAGTCAAAGGACTTCTTTCTACCGTTGTCAGGTTGGTATTGAAAATATAGGCTATATCGGTCAAGTAGTCTGGTTCTGGTACCTCTTACACCAAACCCATGCTCATGCCTGCACGTAGGTACTAACTCACATGGCTAACTTTTTGCATAACTTGTATACAGTCTTTGGCATAATTATTTACTTCATGTAAATTTTTGCATAAATGGAAAGGTCATCTAAATTCCGTTTGAATGATACAAAACTTTCCTTAACCCATTAAGTACTCATTCGAAATTTTGAACTTTTGTAAAAGTCTACATTTTTCATCGGTCCAAAAAAAAATGTTTGCGGCTTTGACATTTTATTTTCGGTGTGGTTTGTTCGATTTGATAATAGTTAAAGTCACAGTACAAAATAATGTATTATCTTCCGAGCACTCATTTTCGTTTTGTTCTTCGCTGTCAAAAAGGCATGCTTTTGCATAGAGATACGAATGGGGTCACATTGCCACACATGAAAATTCATGCGCATATTATTTCTATACGTTGTTTATTGTCAGGGTCACATAAAGTGTGACCAATGCAGGACCTTTAAGCTTAAACGGACTAACGAATCTTTATGCAGGCAGCGATTCATATCTTTTAACTTTCGATTAATTTTTTTTGAGAATTTCAAGACCTCACAGACTTACAACAGCACGAAAGTCATGATGTGCCCTATTCGAACACTCTTATCGTGGTGCGTATAGTGAAAATTGACTGAAAATCTAAATTGGAAGTAGGATACACCAACTTTCTTCATTTGGATTTTAATGGCTTAGTCCGTTTCGCTATCAATTGATACTAAACTTTACCTTCTTATACAGGCATGACCTGTCAATAGGCGTCTGCTCGAGAATAGTCCACTGATGTGTGGATAGAATTTTGGAATTTCTTTTTTTTTTGTGTTTTGTTCTAATTGATCCTTGGACCGACAGATTCTCGATATATCTGTAGTGTTTGACAAAATTTCGTCTATCTAGCTGATGGTGCTTGCCAGGAAATGGATATTAATTGGCATATTTTCAAGAGTCTCCATACAGGACCTATACTATCTATCTATCTATCAGACCTATACGGCCAACAGAAGTTATCACCAGTAAAGTAAGTATTGGCGACAGAATACCGCCGTGTCTCACTCCCTTTTAAACCGCGACAAGTCGGCTATCTGTGCAGAGAACTTTGAAATATTGTAGGACTTTGATGTAATTAAACGCAGTTTGAATTTCTGTAACTGCTAGGTGCTATTCCTTAGATCCCCTGGGAGTAGCCCTATTCGATCATCGGCAGAGAAAACACCTAAAAAATATATAGTTGCCGCAACAGGTGCGCCAATGGAATCTGGGACAAATGAAAGGAATTTTATACTTTCAGATGTTCATATGAAATTATGAAAGCTGGCCTAGTGGAAAATACCTTAAGATGTGTTTTGTGCTTGTCCGGGGATCGAACTTGGGACCCCTCGCACAGTATAGTCGTACTAACCATACTGAGACACTGAGCCCACCTACTGCTAGTTATTTGGCTTCCTGTCCGCTGTCTCGTTAAAGAGCCACATTCCCCATGAAATTGCCGCAATTACACGAATTATCTGCATAGAGTTCCGCTGGCCGATCTGGACTCCTCGAGTCGAATGTCGGCATTTATGTTTGCGTCTCGTTACGTTTAGCGATTATTTGCAGTTAAAACAAATTACCAAAGGTGTACCTATCTGATCCATAGTTAGTGTTTCTTGTGGGGGAGACTTTCGATCCGCCGAGTTGTTATACGTTATAGTTCAGTCTTCGGCAAAAACATATCAAAATCCCTTAGGTATAGCGTCTTGGTTGACAGGAGGTGGCCGAATAATGCTGCACTCACAAAATTCAACTTGCAGTTTACTTCAGGCAGATTGAGATTCGAACATATACTTATGACGTGGGAAAAGCAGACGCTTTGTAGCCGGCCAAACGGAAAACGCTACAATCGCTGTCCTTACTGCAATATGCTTTAAATTCTGCCACTGACCACTGTTTTTAATCTTGACTTCCAAAGCATTTGGCTACTCAAACTGGCTGGCGCTCGGAATCCTTATGCTCAGGCGCCCACAAAAGAATTTTCATTCATAAAGTTTTATGACCAATTGGGTTTTCGTAGAACCCTTAGGTTCTTTGAACGTAGATAGTCCGTCAAAACATTCTATCTGTATCATGAATTAGAAATGCCCACGGAGCTGCATTTTAAATTTGCATCCTAATCCTTGCCGTCAAACTTTATCAAAGGTTTGGACTGAACATAGGTTTCTCTATACCTAATACTCGCATTGCACCTGTTGGATAGCCCGGTTTTTCTCTATAAACCCAGATGAAAAGGCACTAGGTGCAGGTCCTCTATACAAATACCAAAAAGCCAACTATATATGACTACATACAGCATAATTTAAGCCCCTGTTAGTCCTGGTCTATTATATAGGACAGCCACTACTGTTTTATAACAAAATTCGGGAGCACCATCAGGAGCATGACAATAAGCTTTTATTATTGAATGAGATTGCATCATTAGGTCAATGATATTGGCTCCTCTATAGGGATAATGACAATGATGTTAATGTTGCCGATAACGTGCTCCCATTCAATTAACAGACTCTCCTCCTATCTCCGACTCAACCTTCCTATAGTATAGTCCAACCCAGGTGTTGATTGAATGCGATTTAATGTGAGCACAATGTTTGCATAATTTGAAAATCACTTTCGAATGACTTAACACACTACCAAATAAGCCGAACACCAGCTTCGCATCCAATAATTTATGGGTTATTGCTGTTAATGCTTTTTGGAAAATGAACTAATGAGTTCATATTTCATTACCATAATGTGTTCAGATGCGCCACACACTACGATCATCAGTGTGACAACAAAAGCCCGTATATGTTGAGGTAGACCCATGATGCCAATGGCATCACTAAGCGGAAAGGTAAAACCACTAACAAGCAATAAAATTCAATTATAATCATGCTAAGTACTGCTCCTTCAACAGAATATAGGACAAGCATCATAATGGATTTGCCTCCATCATCATCAGGAACCAAGGTAATGTACCGCAACCTACAAAAACGTCGGTCAAAATCACACCGACAAACATTAGGGCCTGCTTAATCCTTAGAGCTCTCCATTCATGGTAGAAAACAAAACAATTTGTTTGTCGGTACTTGTGGCGTGGTTACGGATTCTGTCGCCCTGCGGGCGTATATCCAGCAGTTGTACCCCGCACACCAGAGAAGCAATTTAACTAATTTATCAAGTTAATGAGGAAAGTTTTGTGCAAGTGTAATTCATCGGTGAGATGGACCAACAGAGAGAGAGAGACAGCCCTCTTACTCTGAAGTGAGTTGGGAAGGCAACCGTATAATAAAGGAGATTTCATGTGTTCTGGCCAAGGTACCACAAACCATATTTAATGAATCCCAAAAAGAGATGGATTACTCTTAGCATTAACACTTTAATTATACTAATCTGGATATTTTTATGGTATGCTCAACAACACTTTAAGGCGGTATTTCCTTTTTATGCGTTTGTACATGCTGATGGCAAGTTAAGAAAAAATCGGGGTTAAGAACGAAGTCGCTTATTGACTCCATCTCAATCTCCATTTAGTTTATTATAATTATTTAAAAATGGCTAATATCAAAATCAGTCCGGAAACCAAAATAAAAGAGTTCCACTCGAAACTGTCCAATGCCGCTTAAGCTTCGCATATGTTGAGGCATGGAATTTCAAAAGCAACTTTTTTTTTAATACTTCTCCCGGTTAAAGACAAACCTTTAACGCTTCATCAGCGCACCGAGATGCTCACAGATGTGTGTTTGTTCTGCACTTAAATTGCTGCAAATTGTAGTCTTCTGGAAATATATCCCCAGGAAGCGAGTTCCAAAGTTTGCTTGTCCTGTAACAGAAGGAGTTTTGAAAAATTGCTGTCCTCGCGGTTGTCAAGTGTACTGTATGGTCATGAGCTAGCTGCCTGTCTTGTGGGGGGCAAAAAGTTGCATTTCGAGGGATAATGTCTTTGTGTTCCTCGGAGCATCTACCATGGAAGTACCTATAGAACAAGCAAAGGTCAGCAACTTGTCTTCTGTGCACCAACGGTTGTAGATTCGATGTGAGTGTAGCGTCTCCAATAAGTCGAACTGCTCGTCTCTGTATGCTGTCATGTAGGTTAAGTGAATGTTTTGGGGCCGAGCTCCATATATGGGAACAATATTTCAGTCCTGGTCTAAGCTGTGCTTTGTAGAGAAGGGGAAGTTGCTTGGGGTTAAAGTACCTCTTTGATCTAAATAGGTAGCTTAACTTAGCGGACGCCGATCTTGCGATATAGGATATGTGGTACTGCCATGTCATTCCTTAATTGACTGTGACTCCTAGAAGGTACATTGAGTCGGTGGGATGGATTGGATGGTCATCCATTTGGATCTGAGGAACTGCATGCATTTCTCCTAGAAAATGTTGTGATCTGTATTTGTTTGCATTAAATACAACCAAGTTTTCTTTTCCCCACTTCAAGATTTTGTCCAGATCATCATTTAGAGGACTAATTTGTTCACATCTCTGACTGAGTGATGTAGCCGCATTCACAGGCCCACTATTTGAGAAGGAGGATATAAGAGTGCTGTCATCAGCAAAGCTGTAGATATTATTATTTGTCGATCCAAGCAAATCGTTGATGTGGACAAGAAATAGAGTTGGAGAAAGAATAGATACTTGGGGCACTCCTGCATTTATTGCAAACTAATTAGATAATATACCATCTACAACAACTTGAATCAATCTTCATCATCCCCATCATCATTTTCAATGGTCCGCTTGTCCATTAAGTGGGGCGCGGGTGTAGGTTGCTCAAGTGGCCCCTCCATAGCTCTCGATTCTCCGCCATCGGCTCTAAATCATCAAGGGAAATCCCCATACGGGTATAGGAGAGATTATGGACATGATCTAAGCATCTCATCCTTGGTCTACCTACTAGAGGACGCCTGCCTGATGGTACGAATTCTATAGCACGTCGTGGAATCATGGTTGGGGGCATGCGTTTAACATGACCAAACCACCGAAGCATGGACCGCTCCGTCCGGAGAAGTAGCTGCTCGACATTGAGTTCCTCACGTATTCTAGTATTCTAGATGACCAAGTCATCAGCGAAGAGCAAATGACTTATCATCAGATCTCCCAATTCGAAACGTTCCTCGCCAAGACTGCGCTGTAACATCCAGTCCATATAAGTAATAAAAAGGAGAGGAGACAAGACGCACCCCTGACGAAGTCCAACGCCCACGGTGAAAGGTATTGATTTAACGCCGTTTACCCGAACACAGTTTGTCTAAAGTGATTGAATTGCTCTCAAGAGAGAGCCGTAAACTCCGTACTCCTGTAATACACTCCAGAGTTTACGTCGAAGGACTCGGTCATATGCTCTCTTCAAATCTACGAAGCATGCGTAAACAGGTGTAGCATATTCCCAAGCCTTCTCAAGTACCATTCTGAGAGTGAATAACTGGTCGGTTGTGCTTATGCCGGGACGAAAGCCGCTCTGCTCATCTCCTAATCGTGCCTCGACCACAGCTCCGCAACGCGTTTCCAGCACCTTGGATCGATCTTCCCGGAAAAAATTCTGCATCCAGATTCGGTCAAATGCCTTAAATATGTCCAAGGCTACGGCTCAGGATTCGCCGTGTTGAACAATTGCTTGCGCCCATAGTTGCGTTACAAAGCTTAACAGGTCTCCAGTGGAACGACGAGTTAATAAAAATCTGTCTTTCAGATCATAGGCATGCACATGCGTCTCGAAAGGGGGTGGGGGTGTAAAAAGATTTGACGTCATAAGGCTACTATTGTAGGAGACCGCCAAAACATTAGTTGACCGCCTTTCCCCCTAACCTCTGAAGAAGCAGTATTGCCAGCAAGTGCTAGGTTTTGCCGGGATATCTATGATATCTATATCTTTTAAAGAAATCTGTTAGCCAATTTCCAATTTCCTCGCGGAACAACATTCTTATGTAGAAAACTAAAAGTACTACCGAGTTTGCAAAATGATTTTGATAGCTTGTCAAGTTTATATTTTTAGAGCCTATAGCAGAGGTTTCCAGTGAATCTTCAGTAAGATCAGCTTCTATTCACATATCTGTGCTTTTAGAAGGGCGTCGCAAAAATATGTCAACCTCTCTAGGGAATCGCAGTATAGAAAATATTGGGAACCCCTGGCCTATAGGATTAGTATTTCATCGTCTTTTTCAACTAACTCCTTGTGCTCTTTTAGTCTTAGTCAGGATAATACCCACATAAATTATCCTATCACCTTTTCATATTAAGCTGTGCGTTGAGAGAAATGTTACGATTGAATGAATCAATAAAAAAAATGTCCCCTATCCAAAGTAATAAGCATTTGTAATTCGTAGTACGTACTCTTAAGCCTATTTCCCAGGTCGATAGAGAAAACATTTTTGCATTATAAAATGCCCTTCATAACAACTATGTAAGGATACCATGTGCGCTGGAACAATACACAAGCTAGGGATGGTAAGAAATCTCATTCAGACCCCCCTATTCCCATTATGACAACTCCTTTTATTGTGATGTGTGGTTGGACGAATACAGTGCACTCGGGCGTATGTGCAACTGTTTTTCTTTTGCATTATCCTTTGTTTGGATTTTTTTTTCTCTCCTTATTTATGTTTATTCTTATACCACTCTCGTATAGAACAACAATTTTCCTACTACGCAAAACCAAACAACAACAACAATAGCATGACATTGACGGTTGAAGTCTTTCAACATTTAACCTGGTTCTGATGTGTACCAAGCTTGTTATGAGTGGACGGGCTTGTTATTTGTTTGCAATGTTTTATCCTTGTACTTGAATGGATGCTTCAAAAGGTAAGTTTAACTGTTGCTTGCTCATTGTTGGTAAGATAGATGCAGTGAGAGGCCTGTGTTTGAAATGCCTAAAAGCACATCTTTAGTTTAACATTTGCCTTAACCTGATTTTAATTAATCGTCCTTTGTGATAGTTGGTGCGAAGGTTAAATGTGTGAAACGTTGTCGCAAAAATATTGAGCAATTTCAGTTTCATTGCGACGTTGATTCAAGTTGCTGTTGCGGTCTGTAAATAAAGGTCTTAAGAATGACACGATGCTATACATCCACCGAAAAATGTGACATGAGACTTCTCAAACGATACAAAGTTGGTCAAATTGGACTGCCAACGACTCCCTTTAAAAAATATTTGCTTCGATTTTAACCGCACTGATGGACAAGATTCTAGAGTAGGTACTCATCGTGGAATGAGCATCTTGCATGATACCAATTTTGATCTGGTCTTTGATTGTCTGTCAATCACCATCTAGCTTCTCTCCGGACAATACATTAACAAGGTATTTATTGGTATGTTTTAGTTGATTCATGCTCTTCGAACAAAGACCAAAGGCCTGCTAATGCAGGTTCTTTATTATTTTATAATTTTTTTACGAAATTGAGGTTGAATATGAATAAGTGTAAAGGACTAGTTGATGGGATGATAAATATCAGGGTCCTTAAAGATAAGGATTTACGAGCAGTATCCAGATAGAGACTGTCTTTTTCAGTGGAAATTTACTAGAATTTTTGAAGTCAGTCAGTCCAGTGCATCAACTGACTTCCGAACTTCGGCTAAATATCTGAGGAACTTAGCATCCCGAAAATACATCACAATTAGGTATGCCATTCGCATTCGGCATAAAATTGTAGGTCCCTTCCGTTTACACCAAGATGAATGACTGATGATTGATGACTAACACTGGTCTTGATGGCTATTGGCAGATAGTACAAGTTCAACTGAAAAATTCAGATATATTGTTTTTGCTGTAAATGGGTGAAATATTAGGCATGTTTTTTTGAAACCTCGCCAGCCAGCTGTTCATTTGGACAGTTGCCAGCAATATAAAGCCAGCCGAATGAATTTAGACAATACGCCTAAAATCTTACTAGCATTTCGTATAAAATTATGCATTTGGTAGAAATATTTGATAAATTCTTACATTTTCCTCTGGAATGTTGTACGGAAATTCTAAGCCACTTGTTGCTTTCAGCGCCACCTGTTTGTTCATTGTGAATTGAATTTAGCCAGCTGCAAGCCAGCAGCTCTCCGGCTGGGGAGAAAATCAAGAGTTGTTGCCAGCAGGTTGTTGTTTTAATTAACATGTCAAATGTGCCTCAACTGCCAACTACTGATGGCATCTACTGGCTGGCGAGGTTTCATAAAAACACAACTATTGTTAAAAATAAACTTTCTAACCGCTGGAAAATTTTGCTCAACAAAAAATATTTTCTTAGAAGTTGATGCCGATGTTTAACATCCCGCTGGTAGGGAATTCTGCTGGCAAGATATTAGGCTAGTGTGGTGTCATTGTATCTACGGTTCTATCTACGAGAGCCATAAGTCAGACGAGTTGACTCCACATGTCAACTTAAAGCTATCTTAGATCTATCTATGATTTGTAGGTGACAATTAATCTGTGGTTAGTGCGTTGGACTACAAAGCTGGCCTCAGGTTCGATAGCCGCAAAAACATAAATTACATCCTAAGGTTTTTTTCACTGCGCCACTTTTTGCGAACGTCTGACAAACATCCGAGAGTACGTATATAAACATATGGGAGTAATGCAATGTGTTGGAAATTTGTCTATAGCCGCCTGGGTAGTAAGTAAGCCTTCCTGTTCAGAAACCATGAACAATGGGGTTGGTAGGTGGATAGCTCTATTCTTGGAAGCGATTTCTCAGCGTGGTCCTATTTCCGAAGTATGTATACTACAAAATTGCCTTAGAGTATAGGGAGAGTATTGTTATAATGTCGACAAACATCCGAGTATTTTAATTTTGGTGGTGAAAAGCATCCACCAGGCAACCTGACACTGACTAAACCTAAGAAGTCCAAATCGATACTCACCAGCGATCGATTTTAAGGCCGCATATGAATATGAGAGCATTGACAGAAACAGAACCATATCTACAGTTTTTTCATCCATGCCAAACTTGTCAAATTAGGCAGAATGACGATGGAGAATGCTGGATGCTCCATAAAGGTCGGAAACAGTATCACCGAGACTTCTGATGTTAAAAAAAAAAAACAATTAGAAAAGTTGATGCTCTGTCATGTTACTTTTTCAAACATCATACTTGAGAAAATTTTGCGAAACTCATTCATTCATTCATTTTCAATGGTCCGCTTGTCCATTAAGTGGGTCGCGAAACTCGCAAGCCAAAAGCAGGGGTACAAATTGCCCCTTCTTGGTCGCTTCGAACGCAAGTTTCTTCGAGTGATTTTCGGTCCCGTTTGTGTTGACAGGCTTTGGAAGAGGAGATTTAAGAAGCGAACTCTACGAGCTGTACAGCGACATCGAATTGGCCAGAAAAGTACGTATCACTCGACTAAGATGGCTAGGATATTTAGAGCTTATGGAAACTAACGCACCGGCCTGAATCGAAGAAGTCTTCGATTCCAACCCGGAGGGACAACGCAGTACGTCCAGGCCGGTGTAAATATTTTTATCCTCGGTAATGCTGAATGTTATATTTCTCCCGTAGTTGTATTGGGAACTTTCGAAGTTTTTATCAATGCGGAAAGTTGGAAAAGTTGCTAACTTACTCAGATCCATACTCCATACATAGAGAACATATTGGGTTTTGATCAACCTTATTGCCCTATAGTTGCCCTTATTCAACCCATACTTTGAACTCTACTAAGCTTGTTAGTATTTTTAGCATTGCTTAAGGCTAGCGACTAGTCGAACAACCCATAGGCGAGGAAAGGGTAAACCGCTTAGCTGAAAACCCATGAACTATTTATATCTTATAGTCCGCGCATTTTGACGGATATCTTTCTGCAGGGGGAATAAGCGTTAATTCTTTTCTAATTCAATTATCTATAATTTGTCTCTAGATAAGTATTGTACTAAATTTAACTTTCGTGGATGGTTGCTTGAGCTGTAGAAGTTTTAAGGTCTTCTTTACTTGGAACTGGAACTGCGCTTGAGACTGAAAATATTCGTTTTTGGTTCATTCATTCATTAACGTACCATTAAGTTTTCCGATCGGCATTATTTTCTGCTCAAATATTTATCTGTCTTACCCTTATCTTTCATTATCAGAAACCTTTCTCCTTCGTCCTGATTTAATTGCAATCGCAATTGTGTCCTAATTGGTAATTTGTAAGACGCCTTAGTTACATTATTTATTAAAATTGGAATAAGATATAATCTCATTTTAATGCATCCTAAGAATATAATTACTCAAGAACCCTTAACATTTTTATCTGAAAAAACCCTTCCACAAAATAAAGATTTTTACATGGTCACATTACAGTCTGTGAGATGGAAAATATTTTTACAAAATATTCACTCATTCGTGTCTTAATTTAGGAGTCCCTAACCTTTTAGATAGATATTAAGAATGCCATTACCACCACTTGCGTGGTCGTAGTTCTCACCTTTTTCTTCTCGCTTCCGCTTGAGCAATTGAAAATAACTGTTAGGGATTGTACACAGTAGGTAAGGTACCTATCACAAATCTTGAGGTTACATTTTAAATTTTAACTCTTTTTTCCTTAGTATACTTCAACAAGAGAACTTTTCTAAAAGCGAACACAAAAAAAAAAGTAAAACCATTTTGGTAATTAAAAAGAACCGGAATGGGGTAGTTTATTTTTGTTTCGTCTGTTTTGGTCACTCTACCATGGCCGAACATTACAATTTTTTTCTGTAGAAGTTGTTTTTGTCTACTTTTTTTTTTTTGTTTTTGCTGGATCCTGTTTGGCAGAAGTTTAAAACAAAAAATGAAACGAAACGGCGATCCTTGATAATGACTTTCATTTCGCCAAAAGGCTTGTAATCGGTCTCGAATTTCTACTGCGGTTTGCTGTTGAAACATTTTTTTTGTTCAGTCATTCTCCATGGGATATGTATTTGCTTTAAATACCATTGCGCCGCGCCGGTACAATTTTGTGGAGAAATACGCCCGAGGGTTTATTAGTGGTAGGTATTGAAATGAAACAAAAGTTGTTAGTCCATTTACAAAGAACGGACAAAAAAATACCCGATATAAAAAAGAACTGTTGCCGCAGTATTTTGCGGGAAATACAAATTGAAAACAAAGACAAAGAACGTATCATAAAAGGCGTATAGGGAAGCCGATAAAATGGTCGCAATGCCGAGTTACTCTATAGCCACAAAATGTGAGGGGTAGCTATTTAAGTTCTTAGCTTAAGAGAGTGTTTTTTTTAATTTGTAAATTCAAAGGATTGACAATTATATTTCATATATATTTTAACAGAGTGGTTTAAAAACAGAACTAAAATTATTGCGTTAGGATTTGTCAAAGGCTTATTTGATTTTAAAGCCCTTAACCTATTCACTAGCGATGATTCTCTAAAATCATCCAAGACATTCCTCATACGGATACGGGAGAGACTATATAGAGAACGCCGAAAACCTCTGGAAACCGAAAAACCGAAGCATGGACCGTCCTGAGCGGCGAAATAGCTACTCGACATTGAGTTAATCATGTATTCTGGTACTTTTTATACGATCTCTACGGGTCACACTTGCAATACACCAGAGGAATCTCATCTTTACTACTTGTATCCGTGATGTTATTCAGTCATTACGTAAATCTTGTGACCATAGGGAAGACTTGGAACAAACACTGAATTAAGGACTGAAAATTTAGCTTTGACACCAAGTTCTATTCGCCTAATAACTGAAGAAGAAGTTCAGTCTGAGAGGACAAAAGGATGACCAAGTTAAGTTACCAGCGAAAAGCAAGTGAAAAAAATATAAAATTGGAAGTCAGAATGAAAAGAAAGTGGAAATATCCGTTCGCTTTTGGAAATAAGCAAATGCGAAGGCGGTCGAAATTAAGGTATCGCTTTCAATACGATTCGCCGCAAATTTAGAAGTAATCCCCCAGCGTTACGGATGGGCGAATTTTTTTATCGCTGGGCCCCGGGCGACGACTTTTCAAAAATTCTCTATTTTGGACCCATTTTACAACATTGGCGACTTTCGGGCGACTATTTCCATAAAAGAAATCTTAAAAACTGTTTTATCCATAAATGCACAGAGCAAACCATCAGTGAATAAAATTGCTGAAGGTAAAATTAATGAACGTGTTAAAAAATGTTGGTGTAAGATTAGATAACTGGAAAACTGCTTGGGGGAAACCCCCATTTATAAATTTATATAGATTTTTAGTGAAAATACTTACTCTGCCTCAGAATATTGCGTGTGCAGAGAGATTTTTTTCAAATATAGCTTTTTTTTGTAATATAATTACTAGCTGACCCGTACTCGCCTTGCGCCGCTCGCCTTTAGCAAACAAACAAAATTATATTTGGGACATTTAAGATTACACTTTGAGTGATTCATTAAAATCTGTCCAGTAGTTTTCGCGCTTTTAGGGGGCAGAGAAAATGCCTTCAGTTTTATTATAAGTATAGATATACATAGATTTAATATGCACCCCCTACATCGCCCTCCCTCTCCATGAGCTTGCCACTTCCATACTACTTATAAAATGCAACGTCCGTCTGTTCGTTTCTCCATAACTCGAGAACCATTCGTCCGATTTTCATGATTCTTTTTCTGATTTATAGATGTGTGGCCAACTTAGTCCGTAGGGTGGGTGAGAATTGCTCAGGAGTAAAGGGGTTGCGGGGAATAAGGGGGACCTCAAGAACCGTTAGCCGTATAAACTTGAAAGTTTGTGTGTTGATAGATAAATCAAAATAATTACATGCCTCATTCAGCGTTTTTCAAAATTCGTGCTATAAGGGTTAAAAAGCGTTTGCACCCTACTTTTCTATTTCTACCTTACTACGCGCAACTTGCCATTATACTCATAAATCTACGTATGTCATTTCAAGAAATGTGTTATTTGTTAGCCAATACTTCACCGAGTATTTTGAGCTTACATTCATCTTTCTGGACCATCCAGAGGGTGAGATGTAATAAATTGAATATAGATCTTATTTGGCCAAGTGCGACAAAAATGTTTTCTCGATTGCAGTTGTGCTTAGGGGTCGTTTTATATTGCGTTTCCAAAATAGAATATGATTACTCGCACGACTGGCATTCAGAATGCACATTGTACGTACATATTCATGTATGGCGTAGTTGAATTTGATGTAGGCAATGGATATGCATAAAACAAACTAAATATGTATATATGTATGTCTGCGTACATATAAGAGGTTTGTAGTGCGTAAGCGATAGATACATATCTAAATTATATTATGTATTTGAGATCTGCAGCTATGGAAAGTGTAACGATATGATCGCGTAGTATAAATAATTAGATCATACCTGTGACGAGTTTTTATTTATGTGAAATCTTATGTCCATTGACTTAGGACTTTCGGATCAGTAGATTACGTAAGGACTAAGTTGTGGACAGAGGAAGGGTAAAGGGGTGGTAGGGACTAACTCCGGAACTTTTTGGCCGATTTAAAAAATTCTTTCAAGATTGTACCGGCTACATCCTCCGGATCAGAATAGGTTAGTTAGGGTGTGGATGGTGGAAGGGGAACCGGAGGTATAGGGGCTATCTTCGGAACTACTCGGCCATTGCCAGAGTTGACCTCCGACAGCCACGTCTTTCACATGGACAGCTATATATTGAATGTTCACGTGTGAGCTGTAGGCGTAATTTGTTTATAGTATGGTACAGGTACACGCATGTGTCTAATATTGGTTTTGTATGGTAGGTACCAGAACTACTTGACCGACCTGGAGAATTTTTTAATACCAACTTGACAACGGTAAAAACAAGTCCTCTCATAAAATTTCATTCACCTAAGTCGATTCATTTGGACGCTATCGCGCTGTCAACAAACATACAGACAGACATACGGATAGACAGATAGACAGACAGACAGACAGACAGACAGACAGGCAAACAGACAGACGGACATGGCTAAATCGATTCAGAATGCGATCTTTATTCAGAATATATATTTTGTAGGGTCTCCGGTGAATCCTTCTTGGCGTTACAAACGTAATGACAAAGTGAATATACCTTCCTGGTATGATAGCTGAAATAAATTTGAATTTAATTTAATAGAAAAGAAAGCAGCGGGCGGAGCCGCGGGCGTTGCTAGTGTTTATATAAAATACTGCATTTCCTTTCCTTTGTTTCCCTCTTCCTATGGAACCCAAACAACTACCTACCCCAATCGTCCACTGTTACCATACCACATCATCAGAATGAAATTCTGAAATAAAGCCTGTTTTAAATTATTCCTCTCTTCTCTTATGAAGATTATTAATATACGCCATGTCATATTGCACCACGCACCATATTCCCATCCGGCATCAGGCCGGATCGGCCAGGCCATACATCGGAAATAAATCAAACCCTCGAATGCGAGATATAGTGTGGTTTTGTTTTTGTTTGTCGTGTCGCACGATCGCAAAAGTAAAAAAAAATCCGTTTGTAGCAAGGTATATGTGTATATTCACTTCAAAAAATATATTTTGGCTATTATAATTTAAATATGATTTCTGGCAAATGACCGGGCCAGACGTAAACTAGTCTGAAGGTCCAATTTTTGATGACTTTTTCCAACATTTGTGGCCGTATATCTGCAATAACGCGGCGAATGTCATCCTCCAAGTGGTCAATCGTTTCGGGCTTATCGGCGACTAGCGACTTCACATATCCCCACAGAAAATGGTCAAGCGGCGTTAAATCGCACGATCTTGGAGGCCAATTCACGGGTCCGCAACGTTTGCGGTTACCAAGCGTTTCCTTCAATAAATCAATTGTAGCACGAGATGTGTGACATTTTGCGCAGTCTTATTGAAACCACAGCTCCTGCACATCATGGTTGTTCAATTGATGAACGAAAAAGTCAGTAATCATGGCTCTATAGCGGTCACCATTGACTGTAACGTTCTGGCCAGCATCGTTTTTAAACAAGTACAGACCAATTATTCCACCAACCCATAAAGTATACCAAACAGCCAGTTTTTGTGCATGTAACGGTGTCTCAACATAGGTACATTTGAGTAGGGATGATACGGAGCTTCGACTCCGAATCCGATATGTCGGAACCTCCGGCTTAAATTGCACCTCCGAATCCGTCTTCGATTCCGATATAATCACATCGGAGGTTTTTCGGAACCACCATCGTATCAGTGATGCTGACGACCAATGAACATGAATAACGACAAAGACTTATCGAGTTGCGACATTTTACAAAACGACTGTCTTTTTACTCATTTATTTCTTTATTGTTTTACATGAGTAGCCGAGATTTGCATTGAAGTTGAGAGTGCGTGCGTGAGACGTGTGACTTAGTTTTTTTGGTTTGTTTATTTACTATGAAGCCTAAAACAATTAGTGTAGTACGAAATTATTTCAGTGAAATTGAAGATAGGTTTTGAAGCTTCAAGCTAATCGTACGACAATTTTTGTCAGCTCCACCAGGAACCGTTTCGAGCGAACAACTATTCAGTGCAACTGGTTTGATTTATAACCCACTACCGAACAGATTGGATGGCGTGGCGGCAAAGCAGGGCTAAGTGGCTGTTTATAAAAGATAATTTAACCATTTTGAAGTGACAATACAAATTCGTATTTTTATGTTAATTTTCTAATGAAAATTGATTTCTCCAGTTTCTTTATTTTAAATTTGTGCGACCACCGCCTCCGACTCCGATTAAACTCCGACTCCGCGGAGGTCAGTATGAGGCTTCCGATTCCGGCTCCGAATCCGTTAAAACCACCTCCGTAACATCTCTACATTTGAGGATTATCATCACTCCAAATACGGCAGTTTTGTTTATTGACGTTTCCATTCAACCAAAAGTGAGACGATTATGTTGACTCTAAAATGGACGTAGCGCGCGATACGTATTTCGAACAGAACAATGATTTAAAAAAAAAAATTGCACAATTTGGAAGTGTTGCTCAGGCGTCAGTCTATTCACGTTGAAATGCCAAACCAAACTAAAAATAAATCACTTGACAGCTGACAAAGTGGCCGCCAGTTAAAATAGTGCTGCCAACTTAAAGTTCTATACTTCTAAAAAAACAACCTTTAATAATATAAAGTCCACCAGCTGTTGAAAAGGGGCCATTTTTAATCCCTAAACGCTCCCTGATACGTCTGCGTAATATGTCCTTCTCATCGGAGAATAGCACAATACCTACCATCTTTGGACTTGACTCCTTTAATGACATTCCACTTCCTACCTCGCTAGGACGGCAATAGTCCGCCAGAACATCTTTCTTAATGATCACGTCTTTGTCCAAAATCCCGTCCAAAATTCACACCAAACAGTGAATTTTTATGGAAGCCCAAATTTGGGAATTTTGCTTGTTGACACTCCCATTCATCCAGAAATGGCCCTCATCACTGAAAATGATTCTTCGACAGAAATTTTTGGTCAACTTCCAACTGCTCGAGAGCCCATGTCAGCAAACAAAGAACAGCGTTGCTATGGTCATTAACTTTGAGATCCTGGGTCAGTTGAATCTTGTACGGGTGTAGGCCCAAGTCAGAGTATATCCATTAATGAGTAGGGACACTCTCTCTACATATGGATTTCATACTACCACAAAGCAAAACGCAGAAAAAATCGTGCAATAAGTGGAAACAGGTCGAAAGAATACTTTTTACCTGAATACGACGAATGCCTGAGAAGAAAAGGGTAAACAACACATTTTACCTGTACCACTACATACGGCTTGCTGTGTACGACGAACGATTGTGGGTTTTTTCATAATGCATTTTTAAAGGCGGTAAACTCGGATTTCGATGTGTGTACCTATTCACTTTATGCAGTGTGACCTGCTTTGCTTTTTGGAAAATGGTTTCATGCTTCGTTTTTATGATTATTTTTTCCAGGAATTACAACTAATTCTGAACTCCTACCTTTAATATTTCAATCTAAAATATGAAAATAAATGTTTCCTCTCTGTTCTGACTTCGCTAAAAATAATGCAATTCGATATTGGGCGCAGTAGCAATACAAATGATTTCATTCCATAATTGCTAGTTTTTATAATAACTGGTCACACTGGTTCTGCAGTGACAATGGGGAAGGTTTTTTCATAATGCATTTTTAAAGGCGGTAAACTCGAATGCTTATCAGTTGTGCGAAAGAAGGAAAATAAACACAATACAGGGTGACCCGTGATAGTTTTCGGTGCGAACAAACTACAGTGCAATTGTTTTTGGATTAAATAGAAATTTAAATAGGAAATGGGAAAACATATTTTCAAGTGTTTAGCCTGCACGGTCGGGAACAAAAAGAAAATGCAGGTGTAAAATATTTTTATGTGCCAATAATGGAGGGGGAGTTTAACTTTATTGGTTTTTTAGTGATAACTCCTGAAACTATCCCTTTTCTGACTCCTTTTATGGAGGTGTAATTTTCCATTACAATCTTACGCTGTTTATTTTGCTTGAACACATTTAAAATGCATATCTATGCCTTTTGGTTTTAAAATGAATAGTATTGCTTGTGGTAGAAATGTGTCCTAAGTTATATTAATCATTAATTCATATAAATTTAAAGGCCCCAACAAATTCAGAAGACCATTTTTGGAAAATAAAGAGCAAATAAATTTCTTATGAAATGCATTTTTTAAGTATTGCTTTTTTCGATAAGTACGCCAATATAACTAAAAGAATGGCAGCAGAATATAAATAGTCTTATTGGCATTTCAATTGACTTAATTACCATTTTAATGCAACCGAGGAAGAAATAATAAGTTGCTGACTCCATTTCAATACATTTGTGAATTTAAAAGGTCTTTTTCAGCAAAGTAGCTACATGGAGAAAATAGTTGCGAGCCAACTGCAAATTTAGAGCTTTCCAGCGTTGAAATAAACGCTTTCAAAACAGAATCTGATTAGGTATAAAACTGCTGATTTCGGTAGTGAAATTATTTTGCATGCTATATAAAAAAAAAACGTCAAAAACGCAAGTGTGAGTTGGAACTAAGTCAGCAACATAGTGTTTCCTCCATATTTACAGATTTTTTAGCGCATTTGAAGTACGCATTTAACACGTTCGTCTAAAGAATTTTTAGATGCAGTAGGAAGTTTATAGCAAAATAAAAAAATTCATTCATTCATTTTCAATGGTCCGCTTGTCCATTAAATGGGTCGCGGGTTTTCATTTAAAAAAAAAAAATTTTTAAAAGAAAATGTGTTACCTACATATAAAGGAATAAATGTGATTGATTACTGGCTGTAAAAATCAAAACAAATAATTTCTTATAAAATGATATGTAGGCACGTGTTTGAGAGCATGACTTTATCAAAAAATGTAATAGAATAATCAAAAAAAAAACCAACAACAAGTATAAATATCTTAGCGTAACACACATGTAATTATAATTTTGTATTTAATAAAAATGTATGACAAGTTAAAAATGTCCCTTTTTTAACGGAGCACCCTGTGCCATTTTCCGAAAAAATATTCCTCCTCTTTTCTCTCTCTCTCACTACCCACTTTATATATCCGTCTATTTCTCATGTCTGTGTGACACAGTAATACTTGCTGATAAGGAAATTGTCGAGAGTGTCCCTACTCATTATAATGGATATACTCTGGCCCAAGTCATGAGCAAAACTCGCCAAGTTGTGGTCTGCGAAAGGCAGAGTTCTTGTGCGCCGAATTGACTGCCTCGGATTCTTCTACACACTCTCACGGACAGCGGCGATATTTTCGGCAGATCGGAATTTATCCACCACGTTGCGAATAATCCTCTCGGAAGCACAATTATGGCGACCGTAAAATGGAGGAAGCGCACGCAATGTTGCTCGAACAGAATATCCACTTTCACAAAACAATTTAATCATTTGCACATGTAGTTGAATGCTAGAACTCTCCGTTTTGATTTGACAAGACAGAATAAATAAATGACAGCCATTATGAAAGATGTAGCTTCAACAATATGGCCGCAATTACCTACCTGTCAAAGTTTGGAAAACCCTATTGGAAAAACCTTTATAATCGCGTGCGCGTCAAAACTATTTCTCCCATAGAAATAAAATCGAAATTCCTTAGGTTTTCCAATAGGGATGGATAAATGTTAAAATCGAACAGTATGGAGATCGTACGCCATCCTTGTAGGGCTTCAACTTGCAATGGTGAATTTAGTTGTACATAATTTTAAATTGATTATAATCAATTAGCCATTCTTCAGTTATATGATTTTCGTTCATAGATAGCTAGTTGGGCTTTCCTCCTGCAAAGTTATGTAGATAAAGTTCAATAGACTGGAACAATCAGAATCCATTTTCAGAGAAAACTTCTCAAGCGGAAACGCACACTTAATTGGAAGTATAGTCCAAGTGAGGAAGAGTGAATCTCAAAATCGAATATCCATACCATATCCATATATCATAAACGTATGAATATCTGCATGAAATCGTTTTGTTTGGAACTCTTTCATGATTTTCGAACTCTTCATTTCATTCATGTGCAAGTGGACTTTCGGATATGAAATTAAGTGTGGCATTGAAAAAGTTTCACCGATGTATAGAACTTTGTTAGGTACATATTTCAGTGCATTTATGGACTTTTTTCGTCAGTGGAATGGAAACTTCGCATAAGTCATGAATAGTTTAATAAATTGGTAGTGTGGAATTATTACCGGGTAAAACTAAATCGGAATTAAGACTACATAGCTTACACTGTGATTCGACTCATTAGATAACATTCGTTGTCAATTTTATTTGTCGTCTTCTAATAGACAACTTCGTTCAGACTCGTTCGCTTTTAATTTTTTTTTTTTATGTCTGCGAGTATATACGGATATTATCTAATAGGTAGCATTTGTCGGCGAATCATGTAAAAGTGTTAATTTGTAAATAAATAAAATAAATAAATAAATAAATAAATAGTTCACGCAACAGGCGTGTAGACACCCTAGGTTTAGCTTTTTACAACCAATCGTTTGTGTGAGGTTTTTTTTTGGACAATTTTACGCCGAGTCCGAACGACTCAATTAAAAAGCTTTTTCAGGACGAAGCAATTTACAGCTTTTTCCTGAAGACTTCTTAGGAAGGCATTTGCGAGTTAAAGACATTTTTACTAATTTTACAGAACTAATAGCACAAGAAAAGACCCCGACCGATATCTACTTTTGAAAGACGCGCCAACTTAATTAATATACGCCACTCGTTCTTACTCGAAACAAAGATACATATATGTGGATACCAAATGCGCATGGGTCCCAGACAAAACAAACAAGAACAAACTTGCAAATCGAAAGCATTGTGAGTGCAAATATATAGCAGTAATGTACAATAACAAAAAGTTATACGTCTTACAACAGGCCTATACACATGCATATATACATTCACAATCCAGAGAGTTGCTTTACATGTCCTGGCTACACATGTATGTACATATTTCTTCACTATACAGAAACATTCGTTATATCGAATGTCAACCCTTTTTTTCATACGTTATATAGAGTATAGAGACACCAACGAAATTGATAAAAGGGTACGTTATATCGATCATTCGTTATATCGGCATTCGTTATACTGGACCTACAGTGGTGGTCCTGTTAAGAATATTTATGTTGTCTCAAATATGTATTTTGATCTAAATCGTTGGAGCGGTTTTATGTAAAATTATGCTGACAAATTTTACAAATTTGGATTCGAAAAGCACTGTTACTAAACTGTTTAGCTGAAAACGAGTACGACGTTTTCTGCAAGATATAAACATTACCTAGCAGTTATATTTTCATCCAAATCGAAAATGGCGTTTTCGAGATATAAGCAGTTTTTAAAGTACATAGGTACCATTTTTAGCGATGGGGTGGAAATCGAAGGACGCATTCATGGTTCAAAAATCACTGTGTTTTGCAACGGTTTAGCTCAAAACTGAGCAAATGGTATTACTATAAATTTAAGCATTACCTGCCAGTTATATTTTTATCCAAATCGAAAATGGCATATTTTATAGTACATACCCTATTATTAGATATTTGGGTGGATATCTATGGACGCAGTTTTATTAGAGAAAGTTTAAATTAAAGTTTGCTATCAAGTTAAGAATGACGAAAGTATTTTAAAAATACGTTTTTGTTAAAATCGTTTTTACAGTTTTCGACAAAAAGCCAATTTTCAAAACTGCCGTTGCTGGACTTTTTAGCAAAAAACTGTGTATGTTAAGTATGTCTACATTAACTCAAGTTTCAATTTTAGTTCAAATCGTTAGAGCCGTTTTCGAAAAAATCTAAATTGTTTAATATTTCGTAAAATTTGTGTATGGGAAGTACCGTTAATATTAGGGATAGCATAAAAAAAACGCCTCCTAGCGGGAAGCCCACAAACTCTAAATACGAAGTTTGAAACAAATCCGTCCAAGCGTTTAGATTCCCCATGGGGGGGGGGGGGCAGACAGACATACGGACGAACAGAATTGCGAGACCCACTTTTTTGAATTCCCCTATCACCGTTATATCAGAATTGATGAAAATCTCGATTTCGAAATTTTGTACGAAAACAATCTGGGTGATCACAGAATCCGTCGTATTCGGAATTTTGCTACGAACCCCGAAAGAACTATCACAGAATCCGTCGTAGTGGACATTTTTGCTACGAATTTAATCCGTCGTAGTGGAAATGTTTCCTACAAATTTATTTCGTAGCATGGACATTTTCATTACAACGGATTTTGTTATAGTTCTTTCGGGGTTCGTAGCAAAATTCCGAATACGACGGATTCTGTGATCAACCAGAATATCTTTCTCTTACTACTCGTATACGTAGTTAAAAAAGAAGACGCCAAATACCCTTTCAGTATACTTTTTCAGATAATATGAATACAGAAACTATGCGATCCGCGAGCCCAATATATAATATCCGCTGTGCATTTGGGAATTGCCCCCTAGTACAAAGCCCTAAAATCGATTTCGTTTTAAGTCTGGTAGGTACGCTGTCCGCACTAAAATTAAGCCTCCATCAAAATGTATCTTCATTTTCATTACCTTAATTTTTACATCTCAAGGTAAATAGGATACTGGCACATCCTTCACAATTATTAATCTTTACTACCTGACTCGATATAGTTGCTCTGCTTAATTTTAACAAATTTGTTTTTGATCGTTTTGTGAATGCAAATCGATCGTGAAGTCGCGCGAGTTTATACTAAAATGAACAAAAATGAAAATACTTTCCGTTTTTCTCGAATTTTCGAATTGTCCGGAAAGTTTTTTCAATATTCTTTCATAAATACGTTATTTGGACTATTGCGGGAACATGTCGTAGACATGCTGCATGCACTTATTGTGTCATGTGCGAACTGTCATTGAATATGTGCATTTAATGCTGAAGAGTACGCGATAGACCTGAGTTATACGAAATTCATGTTTTTAAAACTAATAAAATGTTTGAATAATAATTTAAAAAGTTTATAATTCAAATACGGGACTAAAATTTAAATACGGGACATTTATACGCCCGGCATGTCTTTAAAAACAAATCGGGACAGTCGATTGAAATACATGAACGTCCCGGGAAATACGGGACGGATGGTCACCGTACATATAGATAAATAGCAACTTTTTATTGGCACAGCTGACTTCACGATGGACGCCAGTTGTAGTGCTGATGATGTTCTCATCTTCGTTTTTTCATAGTTTAAACCTAAATCTCTTTGCCCCAGGAGCACATCTCAGTCTCAGTCACATCTCAAGCACCACTTGTCACTGTGAAGACATTCCAAATTGGTTGGACTGCCTTACTTTAAAAAAATCCTCAGTGAACCCAGGTTAAACATTATGTCAAGTAAGATATTTGTCATTTCGACTGTTTTGACGACAGCGTAGATTCAGTCTGATGAATTCGTTGACCGGATATCCTTCTTCTGACGATCTCTAGTCTGACTAGCTATAGCCACTTTCGTTAGACGACAAAACTCGCGCGACTATGCTTGATCAGTCGACAACGAAAATACAACAACAAATCTTATCATAGATATGCAGTAACACATACCCTTTAATCCCATCGAGCAATAATTCACTTCTTGTTTTTCAATCTTTCTATTTGTTTCAATTAAAAATAATCGAATTTTGAATCCAATTAAATGTCGCCCTTGTTGTGCTTATGCTGAATAATGTCAAACAATCGATCGAAATTATGTATCGCCGTTGGCTACTTGCATTCTGCTATATTATTCAATTGGTAATATGTACACTAAAAACTACTTTAACGGTAGATTTAAACAGCATGCCTATTGTGAAAACTAACAAATGCAATTGCATTGCAATGCCCCAAAAACCGCACAACTGAATGCAATAATAGGAATGCCACTTACCCTGAAATAAATTTCATCTAAGCAATTTGCTTTATGGTTTCCATCAATTTTGACAAAATAATCAAATTTTGCTCTACAATTTCGGAAAACCACAATCAATTCGAACGCAAAGCGAAAGCGTTTATCCAGCGAATTTTTCGCATTACAGTCGTGATGACTGCGGTCGTAATTCGTAATGCATTCGTGTCGGCTATATCCGAACCAACACTAACACACCCCATTCCATCCCATTGCTGGGTTGGGTATATCGCATGAAACAATTTTATTTGAACAGCACGATAGGACGTTAGATTGCGGCCGAAGCGTTCCACAGTAACGCCCTTCTTGATTACACTCACATATATACAGGGTGTCAGAAGCACGCAAATATTGCCCTTATTTGGGGTCATTTGAATTGATGCAGCAGTTTGTAACTGTCTGGTACAGATGATATGAAAACTGCAAAAAGTATCAAATAGGTAAATGTTTAACCCAACCACATCGACGATAGTTGCTGCATATTGCTGGGTCATATTTATCACAAGCATATACAAATTGTGCAGTTGCATAGATACCGTTAGTTAGGATATATGAACTCCGATGTCTATCATGATCAGCATTGGCGTTATCCATCAGCTCAGCGCTGAATTGGTGCCGAGAAATTTAATAACAATCGACGCCACTGCTGCTGTCACTCGGGGTTTGGGGAGTAAAAATCTGACGACAAAATTTATTGGCATAGGCCTGCGGTCAGTACCGCAGCTCCACGGTATGTGTGGTTGTGCTTTATGCTTGTTCGCGAGCATGGGTAAATGATATCCTGGCGTAGTTAATGATGGACCGATGGCGATATGGGGTGGGGTGAAATTTCAATGAGCTCAGCATAAAGTTTTCGAATTAATTTGTTTTTGCAGGAAAATCAATTACTGGCCGGCTCCTCGGAAATCACTGCCATTGCTCAAAGTTCACATGGCGCATAAAATAAACACCATATGGGGCTGGTCGGTTGATTTGTGTTTTCATAGGGGAAAATATTCCATCAGCGAGTTTGGAGTTTGGAGAGCTATTCAAATTCACATATCGGTTGGATGTGACAGAGAAATATAATGACCATCATGAGAGCAAGGTTTCAGGGTTCATAGACACTTCTTGTTTCTTATCTGTTTTATTTCGCAGTTTCTAGTATAATTGCCAAGAATTCGGTGATGAAAAAAAAATACGATTTCACATTCGATTACCGTCTTCTTTCAATCACTCCACTTGGTTCCCTTCAAACTGACAACTTTGTGGGGAAACTTACCCCCCATCCGAGTTGCATGTCCTATTCGCTGTCTCACTTAATTCTCGTTAATTAATTCTTTGACATTTTCATTGCCGTGAATAGTCAGTGCTCATGCTCATATTACCTCCTGCGTGCATGCGAGTTCCACAGACAGCCATAGATCCTCCTTCTTGCTAAATCGGATTATTGATAACCGCATGCTTATATTCTCCGCATGTTCTTGGTCTTGGTCTTGGTCTTTGTCTTCAAGTGGCATCATCGTGAATGATGTGAAAGTTTAATGGCTTTTCAGTTGCTTGGCATTATGTGTCTGGGTTTTGCTTTGTTGTTAATAGTTTCTGAAGCAGCGGTATACATTACATTATAACGGCAACGTACATCCCTGCGAGATATCACTTTCACTTTTGTCGTAACGTAACTCAGTGACAGCAGAACAAATTAATTCACTGAATGAAGATGTACTTACTCGTATGCATAGATGTGTGGGTTGGGTTGGGTATGTTTGGGTTTTCCTTAGGATCAAGTTTGGGTCAATTTGTGCGTCGGTCATTTTGTTCAACTGTCGGTGTTAATTTCAGACCCATAAATTGTTATCTAGACTTTGAATTTGAAGACGTTAGTGGCGTTGATTCGAATTGAGTGTATATCATATACTCCTTAATGTGTGTTCGGGAATATGATAATGGTTTTATATACTGGAAGGGATGATAAATATAGAAAGAAAAATTAAAGGATTACTTACGTAGGTGGGGCTACAGTCAGAGTAGGTACGTACGAGGGCCACAAGCCACAACCACTTGTGCTCGCCATCCGAAGCGTGATCTTCCTCCACTGCGTCGTCCATCCGCATTGAATTCGAATACTCATCGGGCGGGATACATTAGGGTCCAATCGCTGCCCAGCTACCATAGATTTTGATATCGCTGTAAGGCTCAATCGGGACCGAAATCATTCGAAATCAGCTAATTGCTTCATTGCAAAATCGTGCTCTATTTCCTCCAAAAAATTAGCTACCACTACTATAGCTATATGTCGTCGGCAAAGCCGATTATCTTAGACGACATCGGAATCCTCAATAATTTCAGTATGTCGCCGTACACTGGGTTCTATAATAGCGGACCTAACACGGAGCCTTGCGGAACGCCACCAGTTATGATGTACTGTATTTGCCCGTCTTCGGTATATTGTACAACAATAGCCTTATCTGTGAAATAATCCTTCAGAATATTTTGAATATAATTAGGCACCTGATGGCTTCCCTTGCTGTGGCAACCACTTCATTGACTGCATCAACATCAGTGGACCGCATTTCTTGGAATCCATGTTGACTGTCCCCTAGAGGGTTGATACCGTCTTCGTGGGCGATAATTTTCCGCTCGCAACCGGCCGTCGCCGCATATTTCTTTTCCTCGGGTGCATTGACGCGTTGCAGGCTCTTCTCATCCCAAGTGTGAACTGGTCCTCTCTGTCAGTGGCTATACCACATGGCGATATGTCGTCCACCATCAGCTGGAGCAACTCAACGTCCAAAGTTTGTATCTTCCATTCTCTAATTAGTGGTCGTCGTCTTGCAGCTTGTGCGTTTATATTACGATTTGTTTGTAGCTCGTATATAATCGCTTGGTGGTCACTGTGTGTATGCTGGGAACTTATTTCCCACTTGAAATTTCGCGCTAAACATGAGCTCACAAAATGTGATGTCGATTACCGATCATCTTCCGTTCTTACTGAAGGTGTGTTCGTTTTCAGAGTTCATCAGCACGATGCACGTCCAACGATGCAAACGACTTAAGGAGGATCCATCCTCTTTCGTTTAGGGTGCGTGAACCCCATTCTGATGCCCATGCATTGAAGTCGCCCGATATGACAACAGGGTTTCTTTTTCTTGCAGTGGTTGCAGTGCCGTCAATCATAATTTCATACTCTCCCAATATCATGCTTGGGGGTGCATAACAGCTGAAAAGTAGGTAAACACCGTTTACCTTGGTTCGCACGCAACCTAGTTCCATCCTCGAATGGTCTTTGTCCACATATCCAAATTGTACTGACCGTTCTCCGTTTTTGTAAGGCTCGCTATGTATTGCGGTATCTACGTCGTGCTCTCGGACCATCTGCGTTAAGAGGTCCTGCGCTGCTTCACAATGGTTGAGGTTGAGCTGGAATGATGGATGAATACTCATAATGGCCTCCATCTAAATGTGTACTTGAATATATAATAGATCTAGGATGACATTCAGTGCAGTGGTCAGGGTAGAGCGGACCCTTTGGACCCGATCTAGCTTTTTGACTGTAGTGACTTCGTTAATTTTTGTCAACCAGACCACCATAGGTGATCGCTGGTCTAACCACAAGTGACTATAGTCAACATATCATTAATTGTCTAAGACCCCAATTGTTACCGCAGACTAAATAGCAGATCAGTATAATTGACAACAACGAGGGCATAAAAATAAATAAAGGTGGCGCAACATGTAGCTAGAAGCTTTTCAGGACAGTCATACCCTCGGATGTTTGTCAGACGTTCGCGAGAGGTGACGTTGACGTAGTAGAAAAAACCTTAAGATGTAATTTGTGTTTTTTCGGGGATCGAACCTGGGAGCCCTCGCACAGTAGTCCAGCACACTAACCACTGCATTACTGCGCTTGACAAGACATCAGTTTTGCAAATCTCCTTCTGTTAAAGGACAAGCAAACTTTGGAACTCGCTTCCTGCGGATATATTTCCAAGACTACAATTTGCAGCAATTTATGTGCAGAACTAACATACATCTGCAAGCATCTCGGGGCGCTGATGAAGCGTTAAAAAAAAAAAAAAAATGTGCACGACTGGGTCGCACTTAACTTTCTCGTTTATTGCGAATCTCGCAGAATCTCAGAGTCATTTCAGCAAATTTTACGTTTAAAACCATACACACTCAAGATGTACTCAGATAATACTGAGCACGTGTTAATTAACAACGTAGTACATACTACATAAACATACGTATTAACTTCAACATTTAAATTTCACCCGAACTGACACTTGAATTTCGATGAATTTCGAATTATATTGCCACTGAAGTTTTGGGCTTTGCAAAAATATACAGTGTGTGAATAAAGATCGGGATTTGGGTAGTCATTTTTGAGAAATATTCATAAAACGGCTATATTCGAGTTTTCTAAGGAAAACCAAGTACGAGATCATGTTTAGAATACTTATGTTGTCTTAAATATGTATTTTGATCAAAATCGTTAGAGCGGTTTTTTGTAAAATTATGCTGACAAATGTTACAATTTGGATTCGAAAAGCACTGTTATTAAACTGTTTAGCTGAAAACTGAGTATCTTAGACGTATTCTTCAGGATATAAACATTACCTAGCAGTTACATTTTTAACCAAATCGAAAATGGCGTTTTCGAGATATGTGTAGTTTTTAAAGTACCGTTTTTAGCGATTGGGGTGGAAATCAAAGTACGCATTCATGGTTCAAAAAACACTGTTTTTCAACTGTAGCAAATGGTATTACTATGGATTTAAGCATTGCCCGACAGTAACATTTTTATCATTATCGAAAATGGCATTTTAGAGATATGAGCAGTTTTTTAAAGAATTATTATTAGGGATTTGGGTGGATATCAAAAGACGGACAATAGTACCTCAAAAATAATTTTTTTTAAAAATAAATAATTTTTTTTAAAAATATTTTTTACCGTTTTCGAGAAAAAGCCAATTTTCAAAACTGCCGTTGCTGGACTTTTTAGCGAAAAACTGGGTATGCAGTCATGTTAAGCATGCCTACATTAACTCAACTATCAATTTTGGTTCAAATCGTTAGAGCCGTTTTCGAAAAAATCTAAATTTAGGCATATTTCTTCATATTTCGTAAAATTTTTATATGGGAGGTACCGTTAATATTAGGGCTAGCATAAAAAAAAAGAGTTCCTAGCGGGAAGCCCACAAACTCTAAATACGAAGTTTGAAGCAAATCCGTCCAAGCGTTTAGATTCCCCAGGGTTGGGACAGACATACGGACGGACAGAATTGCGAGACCCACTTTTTTGAGTTCCCCTATCATCGTAATATCAGAATTGATCAAAATCTCGAGTTCGAAATTTTGTACGAAAACAATATCTTTCTCTTACTACGTATACGAGAAATCTAAAAATAGGGATCTTATGGCCCTGTTTACGAAATGTTCCAATTGTTGATTTTATGACAGTTTTTAAGGATATTTCCCAGGTATTTGACTTCCCGTTAGAATGCATTGGTCACTTCTTTATTGCCACTATGTAAGTGGTGTGAATAAGGAGGTCTAGTTTTTTCCGTTTCTTAAAAGGGACAATAGTCTTCTTTTTTGAACTTACAGAAAGTCCTTCTTTGTTGCACCATCTCTGAACTACCGATAGTGCATTTTACAGTATTTCTGAAACCGTGCTTTCGAATTTACCACTGACAACGAGGGTTACCGGCTACGGTATATCCTATGGCATCGATCACTTGATTTGCCAGGGTTTGAAGTAGGTCGTTAATGACTAGGGACTACACGAGTGGCGAGTGGACGCCCGCCCCTTGAGTTCCTAACGCCGAGAGTTCCACATTCATTTAGCGGGTACTCTTTAATTGAGAATTGCCATTATCCATCTACCTTCCTATAATTGGGAACAGATTCATGTTATTGAATGCCCTTTTCGTGAACTCAAAGGATGTGTAGTTGAAAGCTCCTCCAATATCGAGGAAAGCAACAAAAAGCAGATTTCCTTTCGCTTGACGGAGCATTCAATTTTATTTACTAAATCTAAATTTAAATGGCGCTCTGTGTGATCGCGTCATTTAAATGACTAGGAAAATGGTGCACCAAATGACATGAATTAAGTGCCATTTAAATGGCGGAAAAAGTGGCCGTGTGATCGCTTTTCAATGACGCCTAGGACAATGGCATCCCAACGGAAAATTCTAAATGACTCGCAGTGTCCATCATTTGATTTTGTGACACAAATGACGATGATAGTCATATCGTGTGGTCGCCATTTTTTTAATGACGAATAGTAGCTTAAAAGTGCTCTAACGCGAAATTTTTTCCTGACGTCACAACGCCATTTAAATGACTCAAAAAAATTGGCCTTGTAATCGTAGCTTAAGTCATTAAGTGCTGACTCGGTGGATTTACGCGTTTAATATGCGTGTTTGGTAAGCGGTAAATTCTGCAGAGATTTTTATATTTTTTAAGGGTAAAAGACATAAGGCCGATAGGATTTTGGACTTAAATCCGAATTTCTTCCTGTCTTAGATATTTAACTGTTACATTTAGCCAGGCTCCTGGTATAAATAGAGGCACAAATCTAAAGTGTCTCTCACAGTTTTTGCAGTTCTTTAACAAACGTTTACAGACATTTAAAAACAGCCTCTTTAGCGCGAGTTAATAATTAAAAAAAAATTCTTAACGCTTCTTATTTGTAAAAATATTATTCAAAGATTATTTTTTCTTTAATGACTTGCAATAATTTCTGTTCACTAAAACCCAATTATCGGCGAGTTCATTTGACACAAAGTGTGTTCGTATGAAAACATTCTTACAGTCAGATTATCCTTTTCTATCAACATTCGTTCAATTTACTCACTTAAGACCCTGCAATCCCACAATGTCTAATAAAATATTTTGCTCAATGCTCCTGATTCTCTATCTCTCGCCTGTAAATCAGCACATATATTCCCCCATTAAATGGCAGGACTCCATCCAATCGCACCAGCTCCTGTAGCTGCTGATGCTGCTACTGCCGCACCCTAATTGCTCAATGCAAACGCAATTAAACTTTAAATAAAATCCTTAAGCTTAAGTTACATTTTGAGGGAGTAAAGAAACTAAAAACACAAAAAAATCCTGAATCGAAATCATGGAGTTAAAACTCGAGGAAATCATTTCTACTGCAATTTGCATAGGATTACAGCTGCAGTGCACTTATATATATATGTATCTATATCTGCATTGTTGTCTTCGTTATTGTTATGGTATGCAATTTACTCGCAGCTCGGTGTACAAAAATTAAGGATGAGGAAAAAGTTCCAAAGTGTCTGAGTGTGACTGCAAAAACTAGTATAGATGAAGAAAACTTGTGCAGTTGTAGTCCGGTGTTGGACAGCAGGGAATATTTTACTTGAAAGGTTTGTACGATGGCGGTCATCATCAGTGTGGTGCAGAGAAGCAGATCCCTATCTAGCTTGGTGGAAAAACAAGCAATCGCCAACGAGGAACAGACCGGCTTCATTCTCAACTGCACTTCAGTTTTATTTCTGTATTTCATTTGGGTGTCCGTGTATAAGTATATTTGAACAAAACAGGAAAGACAAAGAAATTGGATTAAGGAAACAAGTTCGACTGTAAATGGAACAAGTAAGCTGAGGAATGATGAAAATATTTTCGTTTTTCTTTCAGTGTCCTTTGAAGGACGAAGTTAGGTTAGGTATATGATGTAGTGAAACTTAAAGTTTAAGGGAAAGTTTAAAAACTCAGGAAAGATGTATCGGTCATTACCCGCTGCTATGGGTTTTGAAGTTATGGTGTTTCGTTTGGGATTTTTGATTATATGCTGACCAATCATTTGTGGTAGGTGGAACTAAATGGAGTCACCCACATGAAAAGAGGTTAGGTTGGTCTGAAAAAGGTCTCAAAAGTCTCCACTAGAACTAGGTAGGTATCCAAAAATGGGACGACGGCGATCCCTGTGAAATCAATTGAATGAAAAACAAAAATCAAAGAAAACAATGAATGCTTTCACTCGAAACAAAAAAAAAAATGAATTGCAAATCTTGATGGAGATCTTAGACCAATCCCGGTACACTGTATAACGAAGCAGAGACTCCATTTTTTAGTGAAGTGGTGGATAAGCTTTGATATAATTCTGTTTCCTTTATGGTCGTTGGCAGAGAATTGCTGTACCCCGGACGTGTTACAAGCAATGGCTCCAACAACGCCACCGCCTTACTTACTTTTATTTTAAATTACGCTTACAGTCCGGAATAGAACAGCAACTTCTCGAGCCCTAGCTAGCTGCCCCTAGTTACAAACACCATAAGGTGAGGCTTTGCTCTGACTTGATGCCCTTTAGGGGAGGAAGAAAATGTTGACCATCATCGTCATTGTTCAGGTTGAACGGATCATACTGCCTGACAGCGGATTGTTGGCTGTTTTCACAGTTTTAAATTCTGCTGAAGTTGCAATATTCTTAGCGCTGACTGTATATCTTATCTACTACCTACCATATTCCCCTGCTCATCTCTGCATGCTTCTCTGTGCGGGCCTTGTATCATTGTTAAGATCGTTTTACACTCTGGTAGAACTTCCGAACATTGCAACAGCATCTCTTAATAGAATCGACCGCCCACGCCCACTTCTCGTGTTTTAACTTTTTCCTTCTGACAAGTCGATGCACTTCGGCTATATTCTTACACGTGAAGTTCACGGGAACGGAAGCTCTCTCAGCAGCTCGAGTTTTGCTATGCAGCATAGACTGTGATATGGTGCATTCTTGTCTGCATGTGGATATCAGCAAGCAATCTCCATCGGAGTCACCTAGTGAAACTCAGAATATCGGCGGCAAAACTACCGATGGCATACGTTGGCAGTGTTGACACTGATTCTTTGCATTTAATGCTGGTATTGTGCTTGTTAAGTGAGATGCGCAAGATATTTTGGCATAGTTCTGGATAAAAAATTTAATTGGAAACTTAATGTTCAGGAAAGAGTCCGTAAGGCTCATAATGCTCTCTTTATCTGTAAGAGAACAGCAGGAAAAAAGTGGGGATTGAGTCCATCAATGAAGCACTGGCTGCACATCATGGTGGTTACACCCATCCTTAGCTATGGGGCTCTTGTTTAATGGAAAGCCGCAAATAAATTATATATACGGGATATGTTGACCAGGGTACAAAGAACAGCCTACACTACCATCACTGGTGCTTTACGCACCACCCCACAGCTGCACTTGAGGCGTTTATGTATCTTTTACCCCTGGACCTACAAATAAAACTGCAAGCAGGTAATAGTGCGCTTCGGCTAACCGCAGGGTTTTTCAAAACCAGACAGGTAGGACATAGCTCCATACTAATGGAATCCTTCTCCAACATCCCCGATAAAACGGATGAAAGTTTGGAGGAAATTGACTTCCATACACCGTACGAAGTACAATTACCAGATAGGGAGGACTGGCAAAAGAATGAGGTTTCGTCGAATAACAATGAAATTTCGATTTATACGGATGGTTCCAAAACTAAGGAGGGTAATGGGTCAGGTATATACTCCAGGGATATAGACCTACACTTGTCATTAAGACTTGCGGATACATGCAGTGTGTTTCAGGCAGAGGTTCTGGCCGTGCTCAATATCCAACTAGAATATCGCTATCTAAAATGATAGTCAGGCTGCGCTAAAGGCGCTAGAGTCCTTCATCATCAAATCTGACCTAGTCAGGAGCTGCCGCACAATGCTCAGAGCATTTTGCGCGCAGAACCAGGTCAGATTGTGTTGGGTACCCGCGGACACTGCGATATTGAGGGTAACGAACGGGCTGATGTTCTAACGAAAACCGGAGCTGAGCTTCCACAATGAAACAATTGAGGGCATAAGACCACCAACAGCCGTGGCCAAGAGAATTATTCTCGAGAATATTAAAAACTGGGCAGATCAGGGATGGTTTAATATAGTAGGGCACAGGGTCTCAAAGGCTCTGTGGCCTAAGCTAGATCGGAAATAATCTGTAGAATTACTGAAGCTCAGCAGATCAAGGCTACGAATGGTAATAGGGATACTCTCCGGGCACTGTCTTCTAATGAAGCACGCTATGAGATCAGGTCTAACAGATACAGACATATGCAGGTATTGCGAAGACTTACATGTCACAGAGGATATAACCCATCTCCTCTGTGAATGTCAAGCTATTGCTCGGTATAAGAGGAAATTCCTCGGTAGGTACTTCTTTGACAATTTGGAGGAGGTTGGCCTCACAAACAAACCTGAAACAATTTTCAGGTTCTGTAGGGAAATTAATTGCTTGGGCGAAGTGGTTTAGGTTATTTGACCATTAAGGTTCCCCAGGAATGGCGATGGGTCCAATATGGTACCTAGTCCAATGTGATGAACTCACACCCTATTCAACCTAACCTAACCTAACCTAGCATGTACCCAACCACGCACTTATCCCGTAACCTAGCAGTGAACCCAAACAGCGGGGTTGGTTGCAGTGGGGCAGCATGCATTCCACTGTTTATTTATTGTGGATGTAAGATTCAAATCGTTAAAAATTTAACTTGAACTGAGCAAAATAAGACCCTCAGGGCATGATGGAAATATGGCCCTATGTCGCAAAAAAAAGATGGTCTTATGACGCTTTTGCAAAGTGACATAAGGCCATACGTTCGAATATGGCCTTTAGTCGAATGGCCTTATTTCACGGCACCCCTTCTATGACAAATCCAAATTTCAGCGTAACTGACATGAGATGGAGAAAAAAGTTTCTTTTTACATTTTTGAGGCGTTCTGCCGCGGCCTTATGCTCAAGCAACCATTCTGGCAACCATACAAAAACCATTTCTATGTGTCCCAATATACACCACACCAAATTTCAGGCAAAACTATCTACATTTTTACTTTATTTACATTAAAAAGAACAAATTAAACTATGATAGACGATAACTGAAATAAGTCGGAAAAATATTCACCAGCTTTTAGACTATAAGTCCGTTCCCAGAGGTGGAACACATTTTCAGCAGATTGAATTTGTGAATAAGTAAAATTCTCAAGTCTGGGGCACTGCCAGCCCTCCAGTCTCCACTAAAATAGAAGCCTTTGCACGCAACTATATATAAATTACCGTTTGTTGCGGATTGCATAAAATGAAAATATAGGTAGTATCAGACTTACTACCTGCGTTCAATAGAGCGGTGCAATATCTCTGCGATTGTCCAGCTTATTCTTGGACCCTTGGTAGGTAAAACCTACTCAATGTTAAAGGTAGCAGTGCATACGCCCTAAGACTGCATATAGGCTATATCCCTTAAAATATGTAGTAGACGTTGATCATATCCTATTAAGATAACTTTCCGTACCCAAAAGTATAGTCGTCGTACATCATCAGCTGAATTTCGACTAACCATACCCAGATACCCTATAAATTTATTTTAGCAATACCCTAAAGGCAAGCACTCAAAAAACTGTCTGTCATTAGCCCTTGTTAAGAACTTAAACGTTTGTGTTACTTCGCAAACAGTAGCACGTCCCAATTTTAATTTATAACTTTAAGCTTTCATCTTCGGCTTTACAAATTTATCTAAAAATCTCATAGTTGTACAACATCTGCCACCGATAAGCACGAAAATATTGTATTCCCATTTAACAACATCCAACGTTTACCATTTATCAAAACATAAAGCACAAAACCTGTTCGCCAATTTATGCCCAAAGATAGATGTGATCACAAGGAGTAAACGATTTTACAATTGTAAGCAAAAGCGAAAGAGCTCGTTACTCGTTCCTTTTTCGAATTCAGGGCAAATTGGATAAATCACAGGAGATAACTCGAGTCGAGGTATCATTGTCGTTTTTCTTTTGCCATACCGCTTCGAGAAAGCAACATTCCGATGTCCTTGCAAAACGAGACTCAGCTAAAAAGCGTTTTTTTCTTTACAAAAAAAAAACACACACAAATAAAAAGTATCGCAAATCACACGATATCCTTCGAATTCCTTTGCGAGTTGTTTTGTTTACCTCAAATCAATTTCAACGATTTGATTTTATTAATGGAAATATTATTCAAATTTTCAATTCAATTTGAAAATTCACATTTTCTTCATTGGAGTAGGTACTTGTCTGTCGCAGGCTAATGTTGGACGTTGTTGTAGTGTGTTTGAGCTCGCTGGAAATGAATGTCGGACAATTATGTGATGTCACATAAAATGCTATAGGTTATAGGTTATAACCTTAATTTTCGCTATTGAATATGCAAACATCTCAAATTCAATAAGCAATTATTTTTTCATTTTAAAAATGCTATATGAATAGAATGTTGGATTATTCTATTCAGCCAGAGATGGGATATTAAAATTTGATTACATTTTTGCTACAATTTGGATATAATATGCTCTAATAAGAATTAAAGGCAGGCGTGGGGTTCAATAGATATGATACTAGCTGTTGCGACTTGTAAATTAAAGTAAGGGTAACTTGATTGACTGCTTCAAAACATACATATAATCATTGCCATAGAAAATATATTTTTTTGCTTTTTTAGTGGGATGATATCCTTTGTGCATCTACAGGGTGGGAGCAAATTATAATTAAACTCGATTAACTTTTTCAATTTTAAATTTTAAAATCAGAGGAATTTTGAGCCTCATTCTCTACTATTTTTGACGATATCTATAAATATAAAAATTGAGCCCTAAAATGTTTGTCGTCGATTCACGTCTTAACGCATTTACCGTTTTTAACCAAACTTTCACACATGTTTGGTATTGGTCTCCATACGATTTCTGTGAAGTTTTGTCAAAATTGGACAGAGGGGCGTGGCACCGCCCATACAAAAAAAATTCAAAATCGTCTATCTCGAAAACTACCAAATCGATTGAGCTCAAACTTACAGAAGATCTTAGTTATTGTCCCTGAAGTGGTCCTGTGAAGTTTGGTCAAAATTGGACAAAGGGGCGTGGCACCGCTCATACAAAAAGACATTTAAGGTTTTATACCTCGAAAACCACCAAATCGAATGAGTTCAAACTTACAGATAATCTTAGTTATTGTTCCTGGAGTGCTCCTGTGAAGATTGGTCAAATTTGGTCAAGGTGAGCGGCACTTTAGATACAAAAAAAAGGATTCAAAATCTTATACCTCTTATACAAGAAAATTTTCTATGAGGTGAAACTCGATGACGTTTTATCTCGATAACCGCTGGGCCGATTTTCATTATTCTATTTTTATTTTGTTCGTATTGCTGTATTTCAGGTTTAGGCAGAAAGAAAATTCCACCAAGTCGATTTATTATTATTTTACGAAAGAACATTATTACCTAAGACCTAAGCAATACAATTCCTGTGGAGGGGCAAAGCCGGACGGGTACAGCTTCTTCGACAGTCTTGGAATTGGAAGCCAAAGTTTTTAAAATTTTTAACATCGATATTATAAATAATGAAAGTCAATATGGTCTAGGCAATACGATTTCTGAAAAAAAAACAAAAAATATGTACCACAGAGCATTACAATAGAAACAGTTTATCTATTTTATTAATTAATTTTGCCCTACGAAGTGTGCACAGACTACGCTAGTTATTAATAAATCATTGGATTAGAAAAATCATCATTTTCAACCGTCAGCTTAAGTTAGTTGCAGGTCAAAATATATAATTTTATATAAAAAAAATCATTTAAACCTAACCTGAACTGAACACTAAAGACGAGTATTTGTACCTTTGTACCGCTACCGCGCCATATCTTTCTTTTAGGTTAGGTTTGTGGGCTGGCGAGGATTTCTCCGTACCACACTCAGGTCAATACTGACCCATTGTGATTCCCGTAAAGGGAAAGAGGTTGTCCCTTACCCATTATAACCCTGTATTCAAATTACTTACTGTGCTGCAACATACAAACCATCTTGTTGATTTGACGAAGTTCATTATCTTGTCTATTGATGTGCTGGAAAGCTTGTCTAGGTCGTTGAAGAAGTGAATCCCTAGGAATTTGTACCTGGTGTGTTGGAGACTTGGGCAGTGACGTAGGAAGTGGGCTGTATCCTCAAGAGCTTCCTCATTACCGCAGCTTCTGCAAAGTTCTTCTTCCGTTAAGCCCATTTTCTTCATATGGTACCTCAGAGTGTTGTGCCCTGTTATGATACCTACGAGGGTGGAAAGGGATTTCCTATCCTTCCGCATTATCTTCTCGGTTTTGGATTCGTTGAAGTACGGCCATAGCATTCTTGTTGTATTTTAAGGTGGCCCATCTTGCGTGCCCTCGCTTGTGGCTTTCCTCCCTGCTTCAAGCTTGAGTGTGTAAGGCGGGATGTCCACAGAGGGATCAGCTTGTTCTGAAACAGCTGTCGAACCTTGTCTTGCTAATTCGTCTGCTTTTTCATTGCCTGGAATGCCTTTATGTCCCGGAACCCAGCAGAGTGATACCTTGTGCTGGTGTACCAAGAGCATTGAATTCTTCGCGACAGCACTTCACAAGCTTCGATTTTATTTCTGGTGCAGTTACTGCTGCCTGGCTGTCGATAAAGAAGGTAATACCTTCTGGTGATATTGCCCTTACCACAGTCTCACGGGCTGCTGTTGTCACTGCCAGGACCTCTGCTTGGAAAACGCTGCTATGGTCGGCGAAGCGTATCGATTTTGATAGACCCAGCCATTCAGAGAAGACACCTGACCCTACCCCAGTGTCCATTTTTGATCCGTCTATGAACACTGCTATGGTTAGTGTACGAGTTCGTCTCTCCCTTCTTCCCTGCTGGGATAGGCAGAAGGGTCTTGTAAACTCTAGGTAAGGCGTAATGTAGTCCGTGACAGGTACATGCCCGAAATATTTCTGTAGGATAGAATGACCCGTTTCATTCAAATTCCATTTTACCGATTGGCTGATTCTCATTGCACTAATTGCGACCGATAGTTGTATATGAATGTCTAGCGGACACAGGTTGGGGATAGCCTCAAGTCCTGCGTTTGGAGTTGTCCTCATCGCACTGGTGGTGTCGATGCACGCTGGTCTTTGAACCTTCGTTAACGCTTTTAGGTAAGTGGCTTTATTGGTTGCCGGCCACCATACGAGACTGCCATAGGTCAGTACAGGTCTTACTATAGCCGTGTATATCCAGAGCTTAATTTTGGGAGATGGTCCCCAGGTTTTACAAAGATTCTGCTGCAGGTTCTTTTACAATGCATATACGAGGAAGTTAAGAATTATATCCTCTAAGTGACCACCACTTTGTTTTTAGCAACACTTCAGTCTTTTGATGACTTTTTTTTATTTTTGTCGATTCAAGGCCAATATGAGTCTTAGGGCCAGTTAAAGTCTCTGATAGCCTATCAGGATCTTATCTGCCAGATAAACCTTTGGTTTCGGAGGTCTCGGTTAATGACATCCGACAGGGACAGATCAACCGGTTCAAGTGTCTGTTAAAGCTTTTATCTGGAAGATAAGCACAATTCTTATTTGAAGTGGCTGGGAAAAATTTAGTTTCAGAGCATTTTTCAATTGACCTGCGTAGATCGCAGTCACAAGCGCCTAACACGGATTTACTTGAATTTTTATAAGTAGAATTATGATGAATTTTACGAGCATATTACACGGCCCCGTATAGGAATAGAGTATTTTTCCCAAGACAAAATTACGAAACTTTATCCAGAACCGAAACCTTTAAAACTGTTCCTTTTAAAGCTTTCAAAAGACTGGGTGGAACTGGGTGGGTCTGAGTGACCTTCCCCATTGTCTCCATTTTTGCAAATTGTTCACCTTGGAAAGGCTTCAGTTGTTTTATCTCGTATGGGTCAGTAGCTGTAGCGCTATCTTGTTGAAACTAAATGCAGTTAATGGATAGGTGACTCAGTTACAGACATATTGGGTTTAATGATGAAGCCTCGCCTGAGATTATAAATTTCAATAAATGTAAGCAGTTGTATTTTAAGTGAAAAATAATACAAATTACTTTTTTAAACTCTCCGCAAGAGCGTTTATTAGATATTTAGCTAGAATGAACTCAGCCTAGACGATATCGTAGGGTGTAGGGTGTAGGGTAGGGTGTTCGTCTCCATACAACTTATATTGTTTCGAAATGTTATTACGTAGGGATATACAGTTTTTATATCATAGATTAATGTTTCTTCTTGCCGGTATATTAAACATGCCATGGCACCTACAGACCGAACACTTCCGAACACTCCTGGCATTAAGGTAACTGCCAAAGACCTGCTCCATCCTTATAATTGAGGACCTGTGCCGGATGTAAAATTTGACAGCGAACATTTGTTTTTTAAATGAGCAGCGGCCACCTCATGTTCTGCCAATATTGCTAGCATTTGAATAAATCCGTCCAAATGGTGTTGCAAGGTCATACATCAAACTTTTGGCAGTATGCGAAATACACTACCGGCTGATACGCGAATGACGTCGGCAACCGCTATTTAAATCGATCCACTTGGCATGAATCGTAGGCTGATCTGATCAGCAATTGCTGCTCAGGCAATATTTTTAACGATTAGTACTTGCAAAATCGTGAATAAAAACGATTAGGTACCGACTAAAAATGAAAGTATGTATATAAAAAAATGTTAACCGTGAGTGTGGGTGCTGCAATTCGATAACTACTAATTGAAGAACGTAAACAAAAGTTGTTTTGGACAACCGAAGTCGCCGAAAAAATCCACATTGTCCCAAGTATTTACTGTATTCCATTGCCAACCCTTCTTCACCATTCTCGTTCTCAATGTTGTCATCGAAATTGTTGAACCAATTATCCCTATCAAAAGTGAAATCTATTTTCTAATCTTCTTTTCACACGATGTATTTACTCTTTTCACAAAAATAGGCAAGAGCTGAAGCAATAAATCGATCTAATTCAGGTACCTACTAACGACGTTAGACTGCCGATTTTAAGGGTCCAGCTAATACCGAGTATACTAACTTATACTCGGTACCAAATTCAGCTTAGTACTTCTGACAATAGCACAAACAAATCAACCCTTTTCGAATGAGAGGTATACGTATGCTAGGGTTGTTTTGTTTTTGTTTGTCCTGTCGCACGATCGCAAAAGTATAAACATCCACTTGTAGCAATAATAAGGTATAAGTTAACATCAACACGAGCAACGGAAATGCTGACAAAGCGTCTGCCTCGATACAGCGAATTTCCACAGAAATTCATGTTGCAATTCAATTCAATACCTTAGGAATGCAAAGTACCGAGGTAAAATCGAATATAAAATTATTGATTGTAGTTAGTTAAGAAGTAAACTCAATAAAGGTCAGAGCAAACTGCTCTAGAAAAGATTTTTTTTATTAATTATTTCGGTGTAGTGATTAACTGGCGCCCATTGTGTGGCTTTCGAACTTACACGTTCAACATTAATTCGCAACTTCAGGAAAAGAGTTCCATCAGTAGTCCAATAACCAAGGATAAAAAGGAACAGAAAAGAGGTCCCCCAGTAGCCCGATAACCAAGGACAAAAAGGAGCAACTATAAAGCTGCAGCCGCCTGAATAGGAATAGAAGAACCACCAAAACAAAAAATATCGTTAATCAACACATGGAGCAACACTTCATACTATTATTGTAAGTCTAGCTCTAAGAAGTGAATCAATTTTTGAAATAATAAGAGAAATAATAAGAGTAAACAAGTGAAGTTAAATCCTAAAAACACAACTTAAAAACCGTGTAAAGAAACCTATTGATTAATTAATTGATTTTATTTAACAAAACATTATTCAAACAAGTTTATTACATTAGAACTAAGATAACATCTGAAAAAATCGTTCCTCTTTCTTTGCCGTTATCTATTTCCATCCGTGCTCTTGCTTTTATTTCAAATTAGATACTTTGAAACGTTTCAGCCAATATGGCAAATCAAAATAACCTTATTAGGCCAGCACGCCTGGAACACGTCGCAGATCCACCTATCCCTGGCCCTGCTCCCCAACCTGCCCCCCAACTTGCTCAAGGTATTAATCCTAACGATTTAGTTCAACTAATCACCAGATTAGTAGCAGAAACGCTACAAATACAAGGAAGACAAATATTTAATTCGATAATGAATCCCGCGGCCGACATCAATAACGAAGTCGACCAACCCATCAACTTAGTTGATAATAATTTAGCCGACCTTGACAAAATACCAGACGTAGTTAAAAGTCTACGAGAATTCTCTGGGCAAGCTCATGAATTCAATTCATGGAAGAAGAGTGTTGAGAGAATAATCCAAATTTATGATCACGTTAGGGGTACTCCCAAGTACTATGGCATTTTGTCTGTAATTCGCAACAAAATCGTAGGACATGCCGACGTCGTGCTAGAGTCGTACAACACGCCTCTTAACTGGGAGAAAATCTCGAAATGCCTTACTCTTCACTATGCGGATAAAAGGGACTTAGGAACCCTTGAATATCAAATGACAACGCTAGTGCAAGGCAATAGCACGATTTCTGAATTCTATCAGATCGTCTATCACCACTTGTCATTAATCCTAAACAAACTGGGATCAATGGAAATGAGTCAAGATGCTATGAACAACATGACTCAATGCTACCGTGACAAGGCCCTCGATACCTTCGTCAGGGGTTTGAAAGGAGATCTGCCTCGCCTGCTTAGCATACGTGAACCAGCAGACCTTCCACAGGCCCTGCATTTGTGTTTGAAACTACAAAACGTAGACTTTCGCGCCCAGTACGCAAACAATTCCCACAGTTCTCCCAGATCGTCTCAACAAGCACCTCCAGTTCCCGCTAAAAGGAACAGTCCTCCAGGACCTGCACCAGCCCCAGCTCCTAGACACAATTTCTATCCCCACTTACTGCACAACCCTCGTGCTCCACAACAACCTCAACTCTATAGAGATGTCCAATACCAACCTAGGTACCAACAACAAAGAATACCACCAAATCAACGACCTCTCCCACCGAAACCAATGTCCATTGACTACTCCCTGAGGACTCAGAAAGTAGACTATCAAAATAGACCAAGGAATCAACAATTCATACAAAAACGACAACATTCGCAGCAAATACACCAACCACAAAAGATGCAGCGAATCCATCACACAGCTCAACTCGGTGACGAAGAAAAATCCATGGAAGACTACGAGACAGAAATTGCAGAGGAAGACCAAAATTATGACGAATCACTAGAAGAATACACTGAACAGAGTGGAGGAGAAAACTTTGACCAACACGAAGAACTGGATGACATCTATTTTTTAGACTAACGCCCTCTTCACTTCCTTATTTCGAACACATTTCTAGAAGTGGAGAGACCCTGAAGTTTCTTGTTGACACAGGTTCCAACAAGAATTACGTTCAACCACGTCACATAAAGAATCCCCTACTAAATGCTAAACCCTTCTACGCTCACTCCGTGGGGGGAAATATTAAAATAACCCATCATGCACTTATTCAACTTTTTGGCCCCCAAACTGACAAAATTACATTTTTTATTCTCCCTAGTCTTATTTCATTTGATGGTATCATAGGACATGACACACTAAAACATTTGAATGCTATCATTAACACAAGTAGAAACCATATGTCTATTCACCCTGGTTTCTCTCATCCAAGAATTTCCATTCCGCTCAAACAACATCAATCACAATTTGTCAATAACATAAATATTAGAACCGACCACATGACTAAAGAACAACATTCCGAACTTATTAAAATTATTCATAAATGCCCCAATCTCTTTTCGGAACCAAACGAAAAGTTAACCTATACCACCATGGTCAAAGGAGAAATTCGAACCACAACTCGAGACCCCGTGTACTCGAAATCATATCCTTACCCCATGGCACTTAAAAATGAAGTCGAAAAAGAAATACGGAAACTATTAGAAGACGGTATCATAAGACCATCAAGATCTCCCTACAATTCTCCTGTTTGGGTTGTCCCCAAAAAAATGGATGCTTCAGGAGAAAAGAAGTTTCGAATGGTAATTGATTACCGTAAGCTAAACGCTATAACTATCGCCGACAAGTATCCAATCCCTGAAATATACGAAATCCTTGCAAACCTTAGTAAAAATCAATGGTTTTCCATAGTGGACCTAAAAAGTGGTTTCCATCAGATCCCACTTAAGGATTCTGATATAGAAAAAACTGCCTTTTCGGTAAATAATGGCAAGTTCGAATTTACTCGTCTTCCATTTGGGCTAAAGAACGCCCCCTCCATTTTCCAGAGAACGCTAGATGACATTCTAAGAGACCTCATTGGAAAATGTTGCTATGTTTACATTGATGACATTGTCATCTTTGGGAAAGACGAAACCGAACATTTCTCAAATCTGGAAAAAGTATTTCACACCTTAGAAAAAGCAAATATGAAAATTCAGCTCGATAAATGCGAATTTTTCCAGAAAGAAGTAGAATTTTTAGGGTTTATTATTGGAAGATTCGGAATAAAAACCAATCCAAAAAAGGTACAAGCTATAGTTGATCGACCTATTCCTGAAAACCTAAAAGAACTTCGATCCTTTCTCGGAATGTCAGGGTATTACCGCCGCTTTATACGAGATTACTCAAAGTTGGCAAAACCACTGACATCCCTTTTAAGAGGGGAAGATGGACATGTGTCCGCAAATATGTCAAAGAAAAAACTTATTCAGTTGAATCAAGATGCCATCGAAGCATTCCACAAATTAAAAAACTCTCTCGCCTCCGAAGAAGTTATTCTTCAATATCCAGACTTTGACAAAAGCTTTCAATTAACAACTGACGCTTCCGACTACGCCATTGGAGCAGTCCTCTCACAGGATGATAAGCCAATCACATTTCTCTCCAGAACCTTAAGCAAAACAGAAGAAGGTTATGCCACGAACGAAAAAGAAATGCTGGCGATTATTTGGTCCCTCAATTCTTTGAGAAACTTCCTTTACGGATCCCGGAAAGTCAACATTTTCACAGACCACCAACCACTTACCTATGCTCTAAGTAACAAAAATACAAACTCCAAAATGAAAAGGTGGAAAGCCATATTGGAGGAGTATAATTATGAGCTAAAATATAAACCAGGTAAGGAAAATGTGGTTGCTGACTCTCTCTCGAGACCCCCAAAAACTGAAATACACTCAATGACCCCTACAGAACACAGTGCTGACAGTTCAGCGCAAAACCTAATTCCATCTGTAGAAATCCCTATAAACGTTTTTCGAAATCAACTTTTACTCAAGATAGGAAATGAAAATAGCTATCAAATCCAGAACCCCTTTGACAACTATACAAGACATATTCTGATACGCCAAGACTACTCAACAAACGACATCATTAACATTTTCAAGAGATACCTTAATCCAAATACTATTAACGGACTTCTAACAGACGAAATGACGATGGGACGAGTACAAGAAATTTATCCGTTACATTTTAAAGATTATCGTATTCGATTCACCCAAAAATTTGTTGAAGACATAACCGGCCAAATAGAGCAAGAAGAAAAAATTCTGAAGATACATCGAAGAGCACATCGTAACGCCGAAGAAAACAGGATTCAACTGTTGGAAAACTATTACTTCCCTAAAATGTCCTCAAAAATTAGAACACTAGTTAACCGATGCGTAACATGCAAGGAGAATAAATATGACAGGCATCCTAACAAACCACATTTGAATCACACACCGATCCCTAGCTATCCTGGTAACATCCTCCATATAGACATATTTTCTACGGAAAAATACCTCGTGTTGACCGCCGTCGATAAGTTCACGAAATTCGCACAGGCTAAAATAATATCATCCCGTTCAATCGAAGATATCAAGGAACCTTTACGTGATATCTTGTTCTACTTTTGTGTCCCCGAAGTCGTTGTTATAGACAACGAAAAGGCTCTTAACTCAGCCTCGATAACCTCAATGTTAGAAGATGACCTCCAAATCAAAATTTTCAAAACACCACCATACAAAAGTGAAGTGAACGGCCAAGTCGAACGCTTTCACTCCACCCTATCTGAGATTATGAGATGTCTCAAATCGGAAGGACCTTCACGGTCTTTCAAAGAACTGTTACAGCGAGCCGTTAACGAGTACAATTTTACTATCCATTCAACTACAGGTAAAAAGCCCATAGAACTTTACTATGGGCGAATACCCAGACTAAACCCGGAACAATTTGAAAAGACACGTTTAATTAACATCGAGAAAATTAAAGCAAAACAGGAAAAAGATATTAAATATCATAATAAAAAAAGAAAACCGCAGAAGGACTATCAGATAGGACAGGTCATTTATGTAAAAAACAACAAACGGTTAGGTTCAAAATTAACAAATAGGTATAGACAAGAAATCATTAAGGAAAATAGAAACTCTACAATAGTAACAGAATCCGGAAAAATAGTCCATAAAAGTAATATAAGAAACTAATTCTCTTTCAGATGCACCATCTATTTTGGTCGAGCGGAGATCCAGATCATGGATTTCTCAAACTCCCAAATTGTCTCCCTACATACAGGGCAAACAAAAATTCAAGATGGACATTTCAAGTTAATACATAGCATTAATCTTAAACAATATGAGCAATTCCTTTCCGACATATCACCAGTCCTTAATCTCGAAACAACCCAAAGTCAAATCCTTTTTCCCTTAATATCACATGAAATTCAACAAATCCGTAATCTTTTACATAACTTACAACCCAGAATAGCGAAACGTTCTCTAGACTTTATAGGCAAAGGTTGGAAATGGATTGCTGGCAACCCAGACCACGATGACTTTGTTACAATAAAAGAAAAAATTACAGATGTTCTAAAAAACAACAATAAACAGGTTATTATTAATGAATTGTATAACGAACGAATAAACAATATTACGAGAATCCAGAATGAAATCCAAAACTTACTTAAAAATAATAATAAAATAAATTATGAAATTATATCAAATCTCAAATATAAAATCAAAATTGTAAAAGAAGAACTAGAGAATATTAACTATGCCATTCATTGGGCTAAACTAGGTACAATAAACTCTTTTATATTGTCAAAAAATGAAATAGAATTAGCCACCAAAGTATTTAATGAACAAAAATTACCCTACACAACAATAGAAGAAGCCCTAGACTTTGCAGATATAAAAGTTTTAAGCAATAGTACGTCAATCCTCTACATAATAAACATTCCCTTAACAACGAATGAAATTTACGAAAATTTGTTAATAAAGCCAATTAAAAAGAAAAACATTGTAACAGAAACATTGTACGAGGTAATTTTAAGAAATAATGAAAAATTATATGGAACAACAAACAAATGTAAAACTTTTAACAATCTATCCATTTGTAACTCAAAAAATATTGTCAATATTACAAACGATACTTGCATTCCTAATTTATTAAAAAGTCTACCAGCTACTTGCAACAAAATAAATAATCATCATATTCCGACCATAGATGAAATATCAACGGGCATAATGCTATTGAACCAATTCATCGGCACCCTTGAATTTGATAACACAACACACAACCTAAATGGAACATTCTTGGTAAAATTCCATAACATGACCATCACTTTGAACGGAATCCAATACATCTCCAAAGAAGCCTCAATGATTAAACCACTTCCGGCAATATTGCAAACCAGTCCCAAGGAAAACGAATACCGTGAATTACTCTCACTAGAAATGATGAAGGATCTCCATATTAACAATACCAATAAGATCCACCTTCTACAAACAGAAAACGATAATCAACGAGTAACAACATATTCCCTCATCTCCGTACTAGGACTACTTATTACAATAGCGATCATATGCAAAATCTTGCCAAGAAGAAACAACACAGAAATCATAATTGAACAACCGACAACAAAGACGAATGGACCAGTAACAATCATCGATAGACTTTCCGTTCCTGAGGTCAACTATCTCCAATATCCAAGCAGCCCAAAGTTCAACAACCTACCATACTTCTGACGACCGATGACGATCGTTTTTTAGAGGGGAAGAGTTAACATCAACACGAGCAACGGAAATGCTGACAAAGCGTCTGCCTCGATACAGCGAATTTCCACAGAAATTCATGTTGCAATTCAATTCAATACCTTAGGAATGCAAAGTACCGAGGTAAAATCGAATATAAAATTATTGATTGTAGTTAGTTAAGAAGTAAACTCAATAAAGGTCAGAGCAAACTGCTCTAGAAAAGATTTTTTTTATTAATTATTTCGGTGTAGTGATTAACTTATATGTGTATGTATATATTTTCACTTAAAAAAATACATTTCGTCTAAAACCTGTTCCTAGGAACGTGGCTATAAATGACATAGCCTATACCAGTCTCACAGTCTTAAGGAACATTTTAAAAAAATTTCATCGAAATCTGTCCAGTAGTTTTTGAGTTTTTAACGGCCAAAAAAATTCCTACAGTTTTATTATATGTATAGATTTTGTATCTGCGTAAGCTGAGTCGACGTAGTGGCTTATCTGCTGGACTACTATAATTTATAAGTGAGGAGTTTCAGGTTTCATCGCCGGACAACTCACAAATTGCATCTTAAGGTTTTTCAACTGCTCTCCAAATTGAATCTTGGGAGTCAAGAGTGTTTATTGTTGTTGTGATCACCGGAATAATAAAATACTGCTGTTTATTTCATGTTTTAATTTTTTGTTAAGACTATTAAGAGTTGCATTGTCGCTTGGCGTCCTATTACTTACCAAGTCCACAAGTCCACAAGTCCTCTGCCCCTTTATAAATCCTAGTGTTTATGCTTCCCTCTACAGTTATAATTTTAATTTTTTCTCCATAATTCCTTACCTTCGAAATATATAAAAAAAAAACAAAAAAAAAATGAATGTCCATCGCTTTTTCTTTAAAACTGCAATGTCCAGTGAATCGCATTATTCCAAGTTTGTTCAGAGCGGTTTTTTTTTTCCTCTTCTTAATTGTCCTGTCTGCAGGAACGAAAAACTTTTCTAATTCCATTTAAATCCATTTAAGTCAGACGAAAATGTCCATAACAAATAAATTAGGTTTGGCTTTTCGGTCAGAATAACACAAACTTTTTTTTTTGTCGCGCATCACCCACACCCTACCCAATCGCATGGGGAGTTGCGCCGACTTGCCCAACTTTATCTTGTTCTCAAAACATTGAGTAGCAATGTCGTAGGCAGATACTTTGATAGCGCATCCCGTCTGCTAAATAAAGTTTGAAGATCGCCAAGGGTATCCATTCGTATTTTATTACAACGGCACAGAACAGTTAATATACTTTATCATTATCCCCTTTGGCATCGGCAGTAGGCATAAAATATCATCCAGTTCGACAAGGCCAGGGTGTATACGGTATACCCTGCATAAATTCGTATTGTTGGTATAAAGAACATTTTTCGACATCATAATGAAATTCTTGCAAACAAATAAAATTATTTGTTTGTGCGTTTATTTTCACAATAAATGAGAGGCAAAAGGAATAATTGAAAATCACACAATACGACTTTTGGTTTGTAGGGTTTTTATTTTTATGCCCTTTGCCCTTTGGTAGGAAGGTGCAATTTAAAATTGACATTTTTATAATGGAAAATATGTTTCGAATTAAAAATTGTTGTACCTACCTATTTTCTTTTAATAAAATAAAAACTTTTGTGGTTGGAGTTGGAAGCTGGACAATTTTTTTATTTTCAATGTAACTCCACTAGGTTGGTACGTGTTTAAGTAGATACATATAGGTACTCCTTACTATAATAAAATTGAATCTTTTTTGACTGTAAGGACTTTGCTAGGAGAGGAAATGTTATCGATTAATGCCACGAGTAGAATATAAGTTATGTCTTATTGTTCTGCGCTATCCAGAAGCTGAGATCAAAGCTGATATCTAAGCAGATAGTATCTACATATTTTACGAATACATTCTAGCTCATAGTTTTGAAATGCCTTTGAAATAGAATTTCTTTTATTTTAAAGTTTAATTGTGTACAAAGATTTCAATTTATAAATTACCTTTGTATGTTTTCTTGAAGTTGAACAATAAACACTAAAATAGGTACAAGATGAAAAAATTTAATAATCTTTATTGAAGCTACATAAACAGTGACAGACAGTGGGGAATTTTTTATTTTTATGGCTAGATATAACAGCCCCGGTGCACACTTGCGATTTTTAACGCGCGGTGCCGCAGCGTCACCGCTTTTGCGTCTTATCGGAAAAAAGACGCATGTGTGCACTGCTCAATAACAAACAATTGCGGGAACCTGAGAGACTTTTTACCCACAAGAATGACGCGCGATACCGCAGCGTCATCGCAGCGTCACCGCACGTATGTGTGCACCACCCACCACTCAATTTATCTGTGACTACTGCAAGACGCAAAAGCGGTGACGTTGCTGTACCGCGCGTTAAAATGACACATGTGTGCACCGGGGCTAACTAGTATATTAGCACAGCGCATTCTAACGCCCACTCACTGTCATCGAATATCAAGAATATCTGGCACACAATAGCGTGACAACGATGTTGTGGAGAGCGCTGATCTATATAAATAAATAAGAGACGTGTTGTTGCTTTTGTCTATTTATTAGTTTTTAACAATAAAGGGTTTTCTTAAACAATGCTAGTTGCCAAGGCTAGCGCGAACAAAAGACTGACTTACTTACTAGGAACATAGAATAGTGCAAGCTCCAACTACATCTTCTCAGAAAGATGAAGTTGGAGAGAGAAACTGTGGTAAAGTTTTGGCGGGTAAGGGAGACTCCCTTACCTCTGACTAAAGGGAGACTCCCTTACCTCTGACTGAAATATTGCCTCACTAAAAAAGGAATATGGATCATCGCATACGCCACGCAAAAGGAAGGAAAATCAATCTTGAAATACTTAAAATAAGTATTTTAGGCAGAAAAACCGTTTGCGGCGTCAGCTAGTATTTCATAAACGCTTAGGTGTAAAGGGAGTTTTTTTGCCGCACCCTGTACTTCTTAGGTTTTGAATTCGAGAAGTGGCATACTGCCGAGGCGAACACGAGCACCAATGAGCGACTAACAAATATACAAAGTACATAATTACAAGCAAATTTGCAACTCTCCTTGAAACAAAGAATATAAAACACGAAAAGAGAAAATTAATGAACAGTAATTTAATCGACCTTCAAAAAGTATTGGCATAAAATTTCAAGTCTACCTTCTTTTCGTCCCGCGGTTGCGTTAGGCAACGCAACAAGCTAGGGTGTTACTATTATCTACGATTTACAAATTCGCGTATTAATAGATACATATTTTATTAAGGACAAGCTGATTGTGCAGACACGCTTCGCTTAGTCTTTTAATATGTAATTTAATGAGCATTTCTTCTTAAGGCCACTTTCGATATTCGTCCGCACATAAAACTATATGTCCTCCCCCTGATGCCGGGTTATTTCATATTCTTTAACAAAAATTAAGAAAGAAAAATATAAGTTAAATTAAGCAGTTGATGAAATAATCAGATAACTTATTTACATTCAAATTGGCTTGATAATTTTGATTTTATAAAATAGTTTAAACTAAACAAACTATTGTACTAAAATCATATCTTATCTACAATTCAAGTCTTAAAGGCTCTAACATCCATATATAATATTCCAGCCACAAAAACCCATAGCTCACCCATTAAACTTCAAATCAGTACAGTGCTACTTTAATTTCCTCTATACTCCCCGGCCATGAGGTTGTTTTATTTTAAGGAAATGAAAAGCTGATGAACTAGCTAGAGAAGAGATTCGAAAACCCCTTTTATAAGATCGGAAAACAACCGCCACCGTGTGTAGTAGTCGTATTTTTTTCTCCGTAATGTAAGAACAATACGACGCTTGTTTTTCGGATATTTTAGGTCTCAGAAAGGCCAAAAAAGCTATTCAGTTCAGACTTTTCAAAACGATGCCAAAAAGATACTAAATAGACTCCGGCACGATATCAAGATTTAGTAGGCTATCTAATAGGTCACCGCACAGTTTACGATATCACCTTAATAAAATGCATTTAGTCGACTCAGCGGAGTGCCTATGTCTTGAGAAGACGAGATCATATCATATGTGAATGCCGGGCCCTTTGTTGTATTAGAAGGAAATCATTTTCAAGGAAATAATAACTACCGGAAGAATTAAGAAAACCTTTCTGCTGAATGCATCATCAGCTACATTAGGAAAGTAGAGACGCTACTAACCTAAATACAAAGTCTGTAACTCAGAGCACAATAGATCTTTTAGGTCGACGTGCTTTCTATCGCTCCGGTGAGTCAGATGTTAAAAAGAAAAAAAATGAAAAATGGATCCTATAGAGAAAAAAATGATTTCATGTATAATTGTACATAATCAGGATAGAGTTTGGTTTCTTGTGAAACGTGGATATGAAGAAACTTTGCATACAACCAATCTCGCACATGCTCCAAACCCAACAGTAATCCCAAGCAAGAGGTTTGGGACACCATATGCCCCTCCTCTACATACACTACACATTCCACTTTAAAACGCACATCCAGTACGCCGGCTGGAAGGCCTAACAAATGCAAGCAGCTCTTTCCCGAATGCTGCCAAACATCGGTGGACCTGGATATATCAGAAGGATTCTACTATCCAGAGTTTTCAGCTCAATACTTCTTTCTATACGCCGCACCGGTCTGGGCAGGGGCTCTAAAAACAAACGAAGCAAGGAGAAAGCTCTCGTCAGCATACAGGCTCTGCGCAATACGAACAATAAGGGGATTTCGAACAATCTCGGATGAACCAGCCTTCGTTATATCGGGAATGATCCCCATCGACATTCTTGCCAGCGAGAACTAAGTCCGTCAGTGGACTTATTGCCCGGCGAAATAATGTCCCTTTAACATTTATAAGTACAGTATAACTATCCGTTCTCTTGTTTTTAATGGCAGTCTTTAATTTTTTGCCTGCGTCCCGTTTAGAACAACTGCAACAATAACTACGTTACAAGTTTAGGTATTCTTTTCACAAATTGTCTTTTATTTTGCTTCGACAATAATATGGTCACCATACTTATATTGAAGCAATGTCTGCGTTTTCGCTTTTGAAAACAGAACGCAGGACTTGTGGATTTTAGTCAACTTCTCACACATCCATACACAACATCTCAGCCTCAATTCGTCAGCGAACATTAGTCATTTCTGGCAAGACATCTTCTTTATTATACGTTGAAGATACATTCCATACTGATGATGTAGAACAATGCTCCTGCAAACAGAATGCAATTAATCAAAGTCAATACGATTATTATGAATGCGCAAGTATAATCTGTTTGTGAAGTTTCTGAAAATTTATATAAATTGTATAAAAGATTAAATTGTATAAAAAATTGTTATTAATGCTGCTGATTTAATAAAAGATTAATCAATTGGTATGTATATAGTTATCTAAAAAGGAAATGGTATATTAAGAGGTTTGGCGCACTGATACATCTGCTGTAATTTTAAAGTCCTTAAGATATTATTGAACTCACCAGAGAGTTTGCAAGTTGCAACCCTATCTATACATATAATAAAACTGTAGGAATTTTCTTTGGCCGTTAAAAACTCGAAAACTACTGGACAGATTTCGATGAAACTTTTTTTAAAATATTCCTTAGGACTATGAGACTGCTACAGGCTATGTCATTTATAGCCACGTCCTTAGGAACAGATTTTAGCCAAAATGTATTTTTTGAAGTGAAAATATATACATACACATATACCTTGCTACAAATATATGTTTATACTTTTGCGATAGCGCGACAGGACAAACATAAACGAAACAGGACTAGCATACGTATATCTCGCATTCGAGGGTTGATTTGTTTTCGCAGTGAGTGTAATGGTCAGTGTATATGTAGGTTATGATCGTATGTCCGATGCAGGATGGGGATGGGCATGGGGTGCGTGCTGCAGTATGGCATGGGGATGGGGTATATAAATAATCTTCATTTTCATAAGAGAAGAGACGTAATAATACAAAACAGGTTTCACTTCAGAACTTCACTCTGATATGTGTTATGGTAACAGTGTAGGTTTGGGGTAGGTAGTTGCTTGGATTCCATTAGGAAAAGGGAAACAAAGGAAAGGAAATGCAGTATTATAAATAAGTAGCAAGATCTAGGAGAGGGAGGAATTTTCTTATTCTCCTAAAAGCGCGAAAACGACTGGACAGATTTCAATGAAACACTCAAAGTGTAATTTTAAATGAACCAAATATAATTTTGTGCGTGCGGGCAAGGCGAGCACGGGTCCAGCTTGTCCCAAATTAAGATTCACTCAGATTGGAATTCCACTGGCAAGTAGAAACTCTTTTTTACAGTGGTGGAGTGGAGACACACTTTTACATTTATTTCTGTTTAAGGTCAACGATAGTGTGCCGCTTATTGAATTATTATTCAAAGTATGCAGTAGCAGTAGGTATACAGTATCCTAACTCTCTCTAATGCCATGTCAACTCCTGCAATTTGCAATTGCCTTGGCGTAGTTAGTGAAATAGCCTATTTCTTTCGCAACCATTCAAATGCAAATATAACTTTTAAAAATGTCATTAAAAACACGCACCAGAGCTGAAAAACTCGACTTCTACGCCGTGTGAAACAAGATTCATTGAAAGGCATGACAGTGTTATTTCCTATGTAGAGCTCTTCAAATGTATCTCAATTCTCAATAGGTAGGTCTTGAAGAAATAACGAGCAGAACGATGGGAGATGTATTCGAAAGCATCAACATTTTGGCAGCGGTCCAAAAAAGTGATTTTCTAGTAAGCCTATTTGTATGCGAAAAACTATTCAGTTTAATGCTGATGCTGCCCTTATCAGTTTTTCTACAGAACAAATCCTTAGATTTCATTTCCGCAATCAACCGCACAAAATAAGTTCTGAATTCTCAGAGAAAATGCCCAAGATTTTTTCAGAGAGGCTTTTCAATCCACAATCCGCAGCCCAACTTGCGGAGGATTTATTTGAAGTTGAATTAAGAGCTCCAATCATTTTATTGAAACAAACAAAGCGTTCCAATTCAGAAACGTCTTCTACTGAAGCCTATTTTAGAGTGCCTATATCTATACTGATTCCTCGCATATATTCGTTAATACAAAATCGTACGGACAGATTCATAGTCAACGAAGACGTTCTACCAGCATCGTTTCAAGCTCTTCTCCCAGGTTTTGCTGCAGTTGAGCGAGTGAACGATTTTTTTGCGTGTAGCTGGATGTAAAATAGTTAAAAGACATCACATGCGAGCTTTGTGTGGGCGAGAGTGTCGGACTTGCGGTTGGCTAAAAACACCCGAGGAAAGTATGGTCTTACCAATCCTTCCAGCAATATATTTTTGATTCTGTCTGATCTCTTTACTTTTTTGGTCTTAGCTAACTCTTATAGATTCAGAGGTTTTACCTGCCTTAATCTCCTGATTACATTGTGAACGAAATAAAAAAGCTAACATATTACTTTGATAGTGCAATTTGGTGGTCAGCTGTGAAAACTGAGTACATTCTTTGGTGCGAAAAAATATCGTCGAGTGATCCTTCTACGGAAGTTTTGAAATTGTTTGATATAGCTATGTGACAAGACTTACCTACTTTAGAGGTATAAACTTTTTGCTTACAGGTTTGGCTATGCTTCTAGTGACCACAGATAGTGTTTAAAGAACTTTTTCAGCGATGAAAATGATTAAAACAGAGTCCCGAAGCGTTATGGAGAATGCAAGATTAAGCTCGCTCGCTTTGGATATTAATGTGTCAAAAAAAACCAAGACGTAGTATATTCGTTTAAGTACATACGATTTAAAAACTAATAAAAAGAACAATGAATTGGAATATTATGTATCTATATAGTTTTTTTTTTTAAGAATTCCTTGTAAAATTTGGAAGTAAGTCCCCCCGGAAACAAAATTCTGGCTACGACACTGACTACAGCATACCTATATCTCAGTCAATAATTCAGCAAGCACCATAGTAATAACTACTGCCCCCAGTTGTGCACTCCAAATCAGTAGGGCCCCCTTTCCATTTATGCTCGCCATCTAAGGAAGTATGTATCTACAGCTATTTGCTTTAGGTACATGTTTTAGCCAAGACTGCGATTCGCACTTCTTTGACCAATGTCAGCAATGTCGCTAAAGAGCTCGTCGATTTTGCTATTAAATCTGCATCTCCACATTCTGTCAACGCAAATGGAACTGAAGTGAAAATCACTTCAAAAATGTTGCGTTAAAAGCGACCATAAGCACAGCTACATTCCCTGATATCCATATACTTCTATGCCACGTAGCAGGACTGGAATGATGATGTTAATTGTGAAATAACAGAAACAGAAAACATGTAATCTCCCTACCATAAGACATGGTAGCAGTATGGTTATGAAAAGTTGTTGACAAGGACTTTTGCTAAATTTCACATCAAATTCCGAAACTGAATCCATTCGTTAATCAAATGTGTGCCGAAAATAGCTACCTCCCTATATTAAGTCACTCATCACGATCACACGTTAGTCGCACATATTAAGCGAAATGCGAGTTTCAAAATTCCATCTCAATGACTCTTAATTGGACGGTGTTCCATTCTGGCGCACAGCACACTCCATATTTGGTGGACGACACAATATATACAGAATGAAGGATATTAATGTAAATGGTTCTTGTGAATTTGTATTCCCGTCCCGGTGATGCCAGTACATTAGCATATTTTAATTTCCAGGAGGAGGTTCTTCTATACAGTTCAAGTTTGTTTTTTCTTGTAAAACTGCTCCTAGAACAATGTTAAGCTGTGAGCAGTTTCAGTTCGCCTTGTTTGTTAAGTTAATTTTTTACTGCTATCGTTGGCAATTTATTCGAATGACACAACATCTGATTATTTATTCAGTAAATAGAAGAAATTTCTCTACATTATGCTAATTGTGAAAATTTAAAATAAAGGCGATACCTCGCCTCCTAATGTTTACAGAATAACAATAGACGCACAAATATTGTATCTTAACGACTGTGATGGATAGACCTTTAAACTTGAATAAAAAAAAGTTAAATTACCATAGAACATAATGGCCAAATATAGATCGTATAAGTATGTGCCATTGATTTAGAAGATGAAAAGAAATACAGTTTTTACACTATAATTCCTTGGACCACGCCGCTGGACGACGAAAAATTACTTTGATTTTTAAAAGTATCTTAAGGGTAGCTACATTTTCCGCTGAGATGATGCGACAATTGATTACTAGAATAGTTTATATCCTAACTTGTAGAAACATACCTAGGCGTTATTGCGCCACTATACTACTAGTTGGCTTAAAATATCAGGCAAAAAAAAAAATAACATTTCATTCATTCATTCATTTTCAATGATCCGCTTGTCCATTAAATCGGTCGCGGGTGTAGGTTGCTCAAGTGGACCCTCCACAGCTCTTGATCCTCCGCCATCGACTCTAAATCATCAAATTAACATAGATAAGGAGTGCCGGAACGAACTTACCTGTCTGAGCGAGTGCTTCAGGGCCACTCTTCTCTGGGTTCCAGGGCATAGTGACATAACAGGCAATGAGAGCGCGAATGAGCTGGCCAGGAAGGGCTCAGCACTACATACCTCGCTCTCAACGAGGGTCCACATTCCGCTAGGAGCGGTAAAGGCACAAATACATTTGCATTTTCTGCAGAAAGCCAATTTCCGATGATCGGGGTTGACAAACTGCGTCATATCAAGGAAGATATGGCCTACCTACAACCAAAACAGAACAAATAACCTGCTAAACAGAACCCGCCCAGATATCGCCAGACTCACGGCAATAATCGCGGGGTATTGGCCAATTGGAGACCATGCGGCCAATGCGGCCGCATTGCCGCAGTTGCGAATCCAGAGCCGTAGCCTTGGACATATCAAAGCCATTTGACCGAGTCTGGCATAGAGCCCTATTAGGCAAGTTGGCGTCTTATGGATTACTACAACAACTCTGCAGATAGATGCAAAATTTCCGCACAGAAGACAAGTCGCTGACCTATACTTGTTCTATAGGTACTTCCATGGTAGATGTTCGAAGGAACTCAAGGACATTATCTCTCGAAATGCAACTTTTGGGCGCCCCACAAGACAGGCTGCTAATGCTCATGAGTCCTGACCATACAGTACACTTGACAACAGCGAGGACATCATCTTTCCAAAACTCCTTCTGTTACTGGACAAGCAAACTTTGGAACTCGCTTCCTGGGGATATATTTCCAGAAGACTACAATTTGCAGCAATTTAAGTGCAGAACTAACATACATCTGCAACCATCTCTGGGCGCTGATGAAGCGTTATAGGTTTGCCTTGGAGAAGTATTTAAAAAAAAAAAAAAGTTCTTTAAGATGTAGCAAAGAGACAGCGCACTAGAATAAAAACGCGCCTAGATGGCGCACACAAGTTGAAATGGACCTCAAACAGCTTCGAGTACACAACTGAAAATAGTTAGCCAAACACTATGCTAACTGGAGAAGTTAAAGCCTTGGTTCACTTCGAACTGTAGAGCCGCTTACGTCTAGTAAGAAAGTTTTCAAAATAAAATCGAAATATAGATTGGGAAAAAGGTTCTTAAAAAAAATATTTTTTTTGCTTTTTAGAGAAAAGAAAAAAAATAAAAAAATTGTTTTCTTACATCGATGACCCACCCTATTATACATCCCACGATCAATAAATATTTTGTCAAACCTTCGATTGAAGTTACTAACCTCTTGCCCTCAAAAGTTACAAAACAATGATTTTCCAAGCTGAAGTCTTTACAAATGAACTATGCGCCAGAGAATGCCTAAGACGAAATCTCAAAACGTCAACTATCAGCCAAGTCAAGCAGCGCTTAAGCTCTTGGATTCACACAAATTCAACTGCAGCTGCAGACCCATCTTCAACTAAGTCAACATTGAGCAGCTTGCTGCAAACAACGATATAAAAAGCTTAGTAGTAACGTTAATCGTAGGGTACCATCGGTACCTTGACTTTAACGTATATTATCTTCTAAATCAATCACTAATCCTATCGATTTAGAGAAGATTACAAAAGAGCAACTCTGGATCCGACGAGTAATGCCGCACATACAGCACCACATCACAGCCTCTTTGTTATTACCACTTTAACAACTTGTGGATGAAAAGCGACACAAAGCCTAAGCAGAAGAATGAATATAATTTTTGTATGTATACTACTACACTTCTTATCTTAGCTATGAGAACAACTTCGTTGAGCATATAGGTACACAAAAATATCTCAACGAAATCGCATCCATCTTAAAAATTTGCTTACGATGCAGAAAATTGCAATAATATTTAATGAAATTCTAGATTGTCAATCAACCAGAAATTGCATCCAGTGAAGTGTAAAATTACAATCTCATCGACATGCAATGAGTAGGGCAATTGAGCGATCAATACTTTTCAATTTAGTGAAATTAGATTGAGCGATGGGCCATGGTTGCAACAGTGCGGCTGAGTTATCTAAGTAAAATTATATAAGATTTGCAACGTCTTAGAAGTAGTTTTCATTTGGAATTTAGTGGTTAATTTATAGAGTTCTAGACAATTTGGATGTATTTTGTAATGCATTCTCCTTCCCTAGTTTTATTTAGATCTAAAAGGAAACACGCTACTATGCTTTAGAGGAGACAGCATTTGGTTTTAGATATAACATTCAAATTGGTAATTCCTTAAGAGACAGTTCTATACTAGAGTCACTCACAAACAACATTACTATGTTGGGTGAGGTTAGTTTTAGTTTGGACGTCATGATGCTCGCCACTCACGAGGGCCATTGCTATACTCAATTGCCTGCAGCTTGTATAAAAAAAATATATTAACATTTATTTCGTAGGCATTCGCTCGTCCCAGCTACATCGACAGACAGTTCAGACAGTTTGTCCGTAAAAATACGGATGGTCAAGAAAAAGTATTAGGTACATACTGGGAACCTAGGTCGACAAAGTCTTTTATTATACTGTCCAACGTCATTGACGGTGGTTTTAGCTGGGACCACCAAAACTAGACAGAGCGACCTTCAATTTCGATTTCGATATGTTACTCGTACCTAACCTTTCTTGTCTGCCCAGCCTAACATCACACTAATAAGGACCTAACCTATCAGGTTGCTTACGACAACTATGGTTTTAGCTTTTGGGCATTTTTAAATTATACAGACATTAATCTTATGCCTTGTCGATTGAAGGATCTTCTTTCGTAACTATCGTACAACCGATGCTTATACCTTGCAGCTTATACTTACAACGTGTTTTCAAGTTAAATGTCAGTAATTTGGAAAATTTGGTTAGTGTGCTGGACTACTGTGCGAGGGGTTCCAGGTTCGATTCCCGGAAAAACATACAAATTACATCTTAAGGTTTTTTCCACTGCGCCATCTCTCGCGAACGTCTGACAAACATCCGAGAGTATAACTGTCCTAAAAATGCTTATCAATTCAGCCGTTCGGACTTGGCATAAAATTGTAGGTCCCTTCCATTCGTCCCAAAAATAAAACTCACACAAATGAATGGTTGTGAGAAGCTAGGCCTGGTGTCTACCCGCCTGTTGCGCCAACTATTTATTTTATTCATTTATTATTAATTTCTAAAGTCGGAAAGGAAAACATCTTTGGCGGATTAGTTGGTAAGCACAGAAAACGAAACGACAACAGACAACGGCTACCGACTAATCGATTTTGCAGCAGCTCGTAATACGGTGATAAGTAGCACTAGGTTTCCAAGGCTAAGGATCCACACAGCAACCTGGCGCTCTTCAGACGGTCGAACCGCCAACCAAATCGACCATGTGCTAATCGATGCGAGGCACGCATCCAACGTCCTCGACATGCACATATTCCGAGGGGCAAACGTCGACTCTGACCATTTTCTTTCCAACGAGAAGAAGCTGCGAACCGCCCAGAAGAAGAAATTCGACGTTGGACGCCTTAGCACACCTGGAGTAGCCAGAGCATGCAGCGAGCGCTGAGTATGAAACTCTCCTCTGTGCACTCACCTACCACAGACGCCAACAATCAGTGGTGCTAGTATCGCGACATCATCAAGGAGGTAGCCGAAACCACTGTAGGGTACCAGCCACCCCAGAGAAAGAGCCCGTGGTATGATGATGAATGCGTGTACAGGAAAAAGGTGACAGAAGATGCACACAAGAAAGCGCTGCAGCGCAAAACAATGGCAGCGAGAAAAGAGTATCGAGCCAGGAGAAGGGAAGAAAGGAAGATCCTGCGTAGAAAGAAGAGGGCTTACGCAGCTTCCCAGCTCAAGGAGATCGAAGAGTCGCGCGATCGTAATAATATCCGGAGGTTTTATAAAAAAGCTAAGCAACTGGCTGCTGGCTACAAAACCGGAACGCAGGCTCTTCGAGATAGTGAAGGAAACTTAGTCACCGAAGCGCAGGGAATAGTAGATGTGTTTAAGCAGCATTTCCAGCAGCTGCTTAATGGGCATCATGTAGAGAGAGTGATAGGGCAAGAAGAGAACCCACGTCCAGTCAATGAGGAACTAGTCCCACCACCAAGTATAGAAGAAGTTGGCTTAGCTATAAAAAAGCTTAAGAACAACAGGACCGCAGGCTCTGATGGTCTACTAGCGGAGCTCTTTAAATACGGTGGTGATGTTTTGGTAGGGAGCATGCACCGAATCATCAACCAAGTATGGGTGGAAGAAAACATGCCCGATGACTGGACTATCAGCTCCATATGCCCCATCTTCAAAAAAGGCGATCCTATGTCTTGCAAGAACTATCGAGGCATATCCCTGCTAAATGTCGCATACAAGATCCTATCCAACGTACTGTGTGAACGTCTAAAACCGTTCTGCAACACACTAATCGGCACGTACCGGTGTGGCTTCCGGCCCGGAAGATCGACTATAGACCAAATTTTCACACTGAGGCAAATCTTGGAAAAGACCAACGAATTTCAAGTCGAAACTCACCACCTATTCATCGACTTCAAAGCCGCGTATGATAGCATACATCGTCAGGAGCTCTATATGGCGATGGCCGAATTCGGAATCCCGGCAAAACTGATTCAGCTGTGTCGCGCGACGCTGGAAAACACACGCTGCAACGTGCAGTTTGGAAGCAGCTCTTCCGAACTATTTCAAACATGCACCGGATTTCGGCAAGGAGACGCTCTATCATGCGACTTCTTCAATCTCGTACTGGAGCAGATAGTGCGCAGGGCAGGTGTCAACACGGAAGGCACTATCTTTAACAGGTCCGTCCAGCTGCTTGGCTATGTGGACGATATTGACATCATCGGTCGCTCCCAGCGTGCCGTGATAGAAGCGTTCACGGCGATTGAAGAACAGGCGAAATCCGTTGGACTTGTAGTAAATGAGGACAAGACTAAGTACATGCTATCAACAAACAAACAAGCATCTGTCCACCGCCTAGGACAAAACGTCACTATTGATAGCAATAGTGTTAAGGAGTTCACCTACCTCGGAGTAAACGTAAACTCCACGAATGACACCCTAGTGGAGATCCGACGAAGAATTACCCTAGGAAACCGTTGCTACTTCGGTTTGGCAAAACAACTGGGTTCAAAACTCCTAACTCGAAGGACGAAATGTGTGCTCTACAAAACCCTTATCCTGCCAGTTCTGCTTTATGGCGCCGAGTGCTGGACGATAAGCAAGAAGGGAGAGCTGATACTGGGCTCCTTCGAAAGAAAAATACTTCGGCGGATTTTTGGTCCTGTGTGCGAGGAGGGCGAATGGAGGAGAAGATACAACCGCGAACTCTATGAGCTGTACCAAGATGTGGATGTAGTCCAAAAAGCCAAAACACGTCGACTACATTGGCTCGGCCACATCGAGCGAATGGACAATAATGCTCCAGCCAAGAGGATCTTCGAATCCCAGCCCCCAGGTTCGAGAAGACAAGGAAGACCGAACCTCCGTTTCAAAGACGCGGATGCCAGAGCGCTTGGTCTGGACAATTGGAAGCAGCGTGCCCGGGATCGTAGAGGATGGAAGGCTGCAGTGTCTCAGGCAGAGACTCTTCACGGGTCGGGAGCCCGATAAGTAAGTAAGTAAGTAAGTATTATTAATTTCTAAGAAAAGAATCGTCCTACAGTAAGGGGTAGGTACCTTGACCCATGCTGAACACAAATAGGAGAGATATGGGTTAGTAGTGAAATCAGGGTAGGAAGTAACAGCAAAAAAAAAACAGGGTTCCTCTTAGAATTATAGGAATCGCATAAAAGAGAAAAATGTTTATGCCATTACTGTTTACAACTGATTCGGGCATATGCTCGCCACGGCTAGTTCGAATAAAGCGCAATCGTTAAGTCCAATTTTCGAAAACTTTATCAAGCAACTGGAGAACCTGGATATCAGCAATAAAACGGCGAATGTTGACTTCCAAATCGAATAACGTCTCTGGCTTATCGACATAGACTAGTGACTTCACATATCCCCAAAGAAAGTAATCTAAAGGTGTGAGATCACAGGATCGTTGAGGCCAGTTCACAGGTCCATTACGAGAAATTATGAATTTTTCACAAAGTGGATGGGCATAGTTCCAATTGCTGTGCACGATGGCGAATAGACTCATTCGGATTCTCCTCAACACTGGAGCTGCACAAAGGAAATAACTTCTTCTCTTCCCATTGATTGTCGTCTTTGGGGATGTGTAGGGTGTAAGTGATGCGAAAATGATTCATCGTTTTCCCAATAACCTCCTCAGGTCAGATGGTTTCAAACAACGTACTTACCGTTACCACAAATCAACTTTCAACTGTCAGATTGACAATCTCTAGAAACGAGCTGCCAGTTTAAAAACCAAACATCTTAAAAAAAACACCCTTTATAAAGGGCCACTGTTCAATAATTTTGTGTAAGCATTTTGGCTTAGGTACTTTAAAAATATTACTAGTACAAATAAATCCATAACAAAAGATAGCATAAATAAATTCCGCAAGGAGTCTCTTTAGATCTTCATAGCAGTTATTCGTCTTACATTTATTTAAAAAATGAAAATCAATAAATTTCAAGCGAATTATTCCTTTAAGCCTAGTATCCTGCTTGCGCTTAATTTTAGCGAGCGCTTTTCTCTCCACAGCACAGATAAATGCTCGCTAAATTCGTTGTACAGGATATAGAGAGGACACACACCCATATTTTATTGCCACATGTATTTTGATTTTTGTTATTTTTTCACTTTTTTCCTACTCACTTACACCGATTATCAAGTATTCCATGAAATATTCAATTAAAAAATTGTTTTGTTTCGAAAATGTCAACGCCGATTTAATGTACCAGGCAATTCTTTCGCGAGCTAAATCAGTGGAGACATTTTCTTGGCCGAGTATAACAAAATTGTACGTAATACGTATAACACACAATATTGTTATATCGGACTGACATTAAGTGTGTCCCATCTATATGAAAGTAAGAATTTAGCGTGCGGAACAGGATACTGCTTTGCTAAACTGCCTCGCTAAATTTTATCTCTGTAGACATTTTTTTATGGGAGATAAAATTTAGCGCGAGCAGGATACTGGGCTTTAATGAGTAATTATGGCTTATATCTCATGATTAAACATGACGTATCTTAACAGTTTCCACTTGAGGAATACCCGAGGTGTGTGCTATTTAAACTGTGGATATTCTAGGTACCTCCACTTCACAGTATTCAAACTGATGGTGCCCTGTCGTAAAACGAAAAAAGGTTGCCTACTTTACCTACTACACACGCATCTCTTTGGTAGGATTTCCTGCCAACGATGGATTACATATTTGCATTTGAAGTGTTGAAGTTTTTTTATTGCAAATCATAATTTGAATAATTTGACGAGGGTTAATCATAAGACGATTACTTAAACAAGCCGACAGGGAGACCGGCCTTTTCTTGAATATAAATTCGCAACCTATACATATTCACTTGTATAACATCAGTGGTAATGATTGGTTACAATGGTTACATTGTTTACAAGTTAACAATAGAAGTATGTTAATATTATGTTGGTCCAAGGAGTGGAACTCTCATCTCAATCTGAGGTCTCTTATGTCAGATCCCGTCCAATCGTTAAAAATTTTATGTTCGTTTTTCACAAGGGCTGTTCAATTTTAAAATGAAACAAATAAAAGTTGTAATTAATCCAGCATATCAGTCCTCCAAATAAGTATCCATATACAATTTGTCCATAAGCTATACAAACAAGTTCGCCGCTCTTTGAACTCGTCCATCCACAGTCATTAAGATACTCGATATTGATGCTGTATTTAATTAGCACTCAAAAGCCGCATGATGTCAGATCTGTAGGGTGGATTCAATTGACTGCAAGGAATGAAATGTAAAATCCTCACGCAGCAATATTCCGCTTGTATATGAACCCATCATAAGTGCATAACGACCGAATTCAATGAATACATTTTAAAGCAAACGCATCCTTAACAGGAATTCATCGCAGGGTTAATATTAAAATGCATTTTTCATTCCACTGAATCTGACCGAAGAACATGTAAGCTGTGTATAAAGGGTCATCGAGAGTTTCATTTCACAAGATACACAGTTGAGTGCTTGTGCATCATATGGAATGGAAGAGACTCTGATGTTGCAATGGTTTACACGTAATTTCTTTGTAGTATGACAAGCATCCGTATGTGGCTTGGTCATGCCGTTCAATAATAAACTTAATAAATCTTCGTGTAGTGAGTTGTTATTTGTGAAGCTGGGTACAAGCAAATTGTGCAACGTTTTGTTCATCGGGAAATATTTATAAAAGAGCTGTCTGGTTCGCAGAGATCAACTGAATCGATTCAGAAATTATTCACTGTCGCATGAAAAACATTTTATTTTGGAAAGATTTTCACAAGTGAAGCAGCTCACACTTCCTAAGCAAGGCCGATGTATCTTACTTACTTACTTAGATGGCGCTACAGTCCGGGGTGGACCTGGGCCTCAACCAACACGCCTCTCCAGTTAGCACGATCTTTGGCTAACTGCCTCCAGTTGCGCACTCCAAGTTGGTTGAGGTCCCCTTCCACTTGTGCGCGCCACCTAAGGCGAGGTCTTCCTCTACTGCGTTGTCCCTCCGGGTTGGAATCGAAGACTCTTCGGGCCGGAGCGTTGGTGTTCATTCGCTCTACATGTCCTAGCCATCTTAGTCGACTGATACGTACTTTTCTGACAAGGTCGATGTCGCTGTACAGCTCGTAGAGTTCGCTGTTAAATCTCCTCCTCCAAAGCCCGTCAGCGCAAACGGGACCGAAAATCACTCGAAGAATTTTGCGTTCGAAGCGACCAAGGAGATCTTCATCCGCTTTTGACAACGTCCATGATTCTGCGCCATAAAGCAGGACTGGGATGATGAGGGTCTTATATAGAGTCTCCTTAGTGTTTCTCGACAGGGCCTTACTAATCAATTGCCTTCTTAGGCCAAAGTAACAGCGGTTGGCAAGTGTAATTCTTCGCTTGATTTCTGATGTGATGTCATTTTCAGAATTAATAGCGGAGCCGAGATAGACAAAGTCCCGAACTACCTCAAAGTTATAGCTGTCTATCGTGACGTTCTGTCCGATTCGTCGATGTTGTGTGTCCCTTCTAGTTGACAGCATATATTTTGTTTTGCCCTCATTCACCACCAAACCCATTTTTGCCGCCTCTGTACTGATACTTGCAAACGCACCAGTGACAGCTCGCTGTGTCCTGCCAATGATGTCGATGTCGTCAGCGTATGCAAGTAGTTGCACAGACTTTTGGAAAATTGTGCCCCTGGTGTTGGCTTGCGAGTTTCGCACAATTTTCTCAAGAATGATGTTGAAAAAGTCACATGACAGCGCATCACCTTGTCTAAATCCTTTTTTGACATCAAAGGTCTCGGTGAGACTGTTTCCGACCTTTACGGAGCAGCGAGCGTTCTCCATCGTCATTCTGCACAATCTGACAAGTTTGGCAGGGATGCCAAAACTAGACATGGCTCTGTATAGCTCGTCTCTATAAATGCTGTCATATGCGGCTTTAAAATCGATAAATAGGTGATGAGTATCGATTTGGACTTCTTGGGTTTTCTCCAGGATCTGCCGTAGTGTGAATATTTGGTCGGTTGTGGACTTACCGGGCCTAAAACCGCACTGATAGGGTCCAATCAGTTCGTTGACAAATGGTTTCAGGCGTTCACACAGTACGGAAGACAGGATTTTGTAAGCGATGTTAAGGAGACTGATGCCTCTATAGTTGGCGCAGTTTAGAGGGTCTCCTTTCTTATGGATCGGGCAAACAATGCTGAGGCTCCATTCTTCAGGCATACTTTCCTCTGACCAAATTTTAGAAACGAGTTGGTGTATGCTCTCTACCAAGTCATCCCCCGCTGCCTTAAAAAGCTCGGCCGATAAACCGTCCGGTCCTGCAGCTTTGTTGGACTTCAGCTTGGATATTGCTATCCTTACCTCATTTTGGTCAGGTGGACGGAAGTCTTGGCTTTCATCGCCCAGGTTGAATGGTTCATTCTGCCTGACAGCGGAATTTGTGTCGTCTTCGCCGTTTAGCAGTCTGCAGAAATGGTTTTTCCATGTCCTCAGCACCGACTGTGACTCTACTACAAGGTTTCCTTGTTCGTCTCTACAGGTCTCTGTTCGGGCCTTGTTCCCCTGACACGTTCTTTTTACCTTTTGGTAAAACTTCCGAACATTGTTCCTGGAGTAACACCTCTCTATTTCCTCGATCGCGCGCTTCTCATGCTCTTTCTTTTTCCTCCGGAGAAGCCGGTGTTCTTCCCTCCGTTTTTGCTCGTAGAGCTCACGAGCTGCTCTCGTCCTTCTCTGCAGCGCCGCTTTGTAGGCCAGTTGCTTTGCTGCATGTGCTTGCCGGCACTCTTCGTCAAACCAGGGGTTTCGCGGTGGTGGTCGGGTGAAACCTAGCACATCCGTTGCGGCTTTTCTGATGGCTTCTTGGCATCGATGCCACTGGTCTTCAGCACTTGATGCTGGCTGCACAGGACTTCTCGAGAGGTTGAGGGAGACGCGATCGGCAAAAGTTCTGGCGGTTTGTTGCGTTTGTAGCCGTTCAACGTTGAATCTTCTCACAGTATTTCCTCGTTTTTGTGGTGCCTGGGATATCCGCATACGTACCTTGGCTACAACAAGGTAGTGATCCGAGTCTATGTTGGCCGCTCGGAAAGTTCGGACATCTAGAATACTGGAGGAGTGCCTTGCGTCGATCGCAACATGGTCAATTTGATTGACCGTTTGATGGTCTGGTGACCGCCATGTTCCTTTGTGAATGTTGAGGTGTGGAAACCGTGTGCTTGCTATAGTAACATTACGTCCCGCAGCAAAGTCAATTAGCCTAAGTCCGTTTCCAGACGTGGTGTCGTGTAGGCTGTGCTTTCCGATTGTGCTACCAAAGATGTCCTCCTTTCCTATTTTGGCGTTAAAATCACCTAAGACAATTTTAACGTCGTATTTAGGACATTGCTCATATGTTTTGTCGAGGAGCTCATAGAAACATTCTTTGGTAGCGTCGTCTTTATCTTCTGTGGGGGCGTGAGCGCATATCAGGCTGATGTTGGCGAATTTAGCCTTGATGCGGATAGTTGCAAGGCGCTCACTTACGTGTCGAAAGCTCAAGACTTCTTGCCTAAGTCTGCCGCTTACAACGAATCCGCATCCAAATAGACGCTGCTTCTGCTCTCTGTAGCAATCACCGTAGTAGATGTCACAGGTTTTCATCCTTCTTTTGCCTGGCCCATCCCACCGCACCTCCTGAATGGCGGTGATATCTGCCTTGTAGCAGTCTAGGGCCTCCGCTAATTGTTCGGCTGCACGCGGTCTGTTCAGGGTTCGAACATTCCACGTGCAGATCCGAAAGTCATTGTCCTTTTTTCGTTTTGCAGGGTCGTCAACAGTGAATCCATCCGTATCCGAGGCTCTTGGTTGCTTCGTAACCATTATTTTTTTTCCGTGGTTGGGTAGTTAGCCCCACGCACAACCCCCAACCTGGAGGACCAGGCCCTAAGATAACCCTAGGACAGCGGGTCGGATACTCCGTTGTCAGTAACCCACTTCGGGGATATGAGTGCTGCCGTTGGCCCATAAAGGGTTCATCCGCCACCATCTCTATTTCAGCACCCTGACTAGTGCTGAAAATCCTTACAGACCTTTGCTCCAAATATGTCAGAGAAGCTCACGCAAGGTATCTGCCATCTCGACTGTTGACAACACCGTTGATTCAATCTTGTGTATTCATCCGCTGTATGTCCTCTTTCTGAGGGGCTCATGTAAGACCTCTGAGACTCGTTCAGTCAGTCATTCCGACAGAGCATTATAGTGTTGCTATTTTCTTCGTGTTCAACACTCGCGCTTATAAGTTTAGCAAGCCAAGCCCGGTTGAGCGAGACCAGTACCCGGTGGTTACCACGCGGAGGTAAAATAAGCACAATTGATGTGTATGAAAAAGTTACAACAGCTGGACACCGCCAAGTTGATGCCAATCAGCGCCTACCCGATTCATACACACCCAACCACCAGGCCGATGTATCCCTGCAATTAAATTTTTTAGTATGTCCTAAGACTTAAAACAGGCCTTTAAAAATATGTCTAGATTCATGTTATGTAGTCTGATACATACAATTTTCTACCATTGGAGCCTTCAACACCATCAGTGACTTGGTGGCAATATTTTGTGTTCTCCGAGAGATGCAACAGATCGTTTGCGCATCCGCGTTCTTTGCTGTAGATGATATGATGAAGCGTCACCTCCGCCAGCACATGAACTCGTGTATTACTGCCACATATGGGCCTAATATTAGTTTTGTATGGAATGTACCAGAACTACTTGACCAACATAGCACGCTTTCAATATCAACCTGACGAAGAAAAAAATAAGTCCTCTCAAAAAAATTTCATTCGTCTAGATCGATGAGTTTGGGCACAATCGATCGTGTTTTTAACAGATAGACGGACAGACAGGCGGACATGGCTAAATCCATTCACAATATGGTCCTGATTCAGGCTATACATATTTACTTTATGGGTCCTTCGGTGACTTCTTCTTAGCGTTAAGGTGCTAGTACACGATATGTAGCACGCCTCATATATGTATATGTGGCTCTGACGTCAACAGAGAGTGCACAAATAGAGTTTGTACACGGCATGTACCCATTGGGACCATTCGCTGACGTCAAAATAACGTCAGTGCTACATATATATGAGGCGTGCTACATATCGTGTACTAGCACCTTTAGATACAAATGTAATGACAAAGTGAATTGTTCCCAATTAAAATAGTCCCCTTTCCCATAGCTAATAACTCGGGCTACAATTGTGTCATAACCAGAGTATATCCATTAATGAGTAGGGACACTCTCTACATATGCATTTCATTCTACCACAAAGCAAAACGCAGAAAAAATCGTGCAATAAGTGGAAGCAGGTCGAAAGAGTACTTTTTACCTGAATACAACGAATGCTTGAAAAGAAAAGGGTACACAACAGTGTTGCCAGTTTGACTGTTTTCCAGTCAAATTTGACTGGATTTTTTCGGTTTTGACTGGAAAAAAAAAATCAAATCCAGCCGACTGTTTTTTTTTATTGGAGTTTTTGACTGTAAACCTAGTGTATATGAGATTCGCGCAGTGCAATGAAATGAACACACCCATTTTCCGCAAGCCGCTTAAAATCAAATTGAATCTAGTATTTCTTGCAGTTTGCGCAGTCATCAAACACACATGCGATTTCAATCGCGCGACTATTTAGTCACAAAAAATGAAACCCACGCATTTTAATATGAATGTGCGCACATAAAATCCAAAATTATGTGCGCGCATTTACATTGAAATGTGTGTGTTTCATGTCTGCGACAGTCGCGCGATTGAAATCGCATGTGTGTTTCGGGCCTAATATGTACAAAAAGTTGGAAAGAATACTATATATCAAAATATAAAGGGTGGGCCAAATACAACGTCGTTCAAGTTGCTGCCTCGGCTGGCTTCGCAGTAGCGTATTCTGTCACTCTAATTGTCCAAGACATTGTTGGTGGTTTCGGTTTCGGGCTGTAACTCACGGATTGCTTGGTTGATATTGGCCTTAAGTGCTTGAATCGTTTCCGGATTGTCCGAAGTCCAAAGGAGTCAAATCGCAGCTCCGAGGAGGCCAATTGACATCGCCAAGACGGGTGATAGCACGTTTTGGGAAGTTGGTGCAAAAGATCGATTGTGGCGTGGGCTGTGTGGAATGGCGTGCAATCCTGCATGAACCAGAGGACGTCCAAATCCATGTCTTCAATTCCAGTAAAAAAAAGTCGTTTAACATGGCTCTGTAACGCCCACCGTTGACCAAAACGTTGTTCCCAGCCTCATTGTCGGAGAAAAATGGTCCAAACTGTCAATCTCTGTGACATTGTCGTCTGTGCGCACCGTACGATGACGGGGACTAAGAGTTTTGTCCACTCCCATACAAGTCACACGAACTTTTTGCACAAACTTGCGTACAGCAGGCGCGGTGGGTCAGTGGGTGCTTCATTTCGGCCGAAACTTCTAAAAAAAAACGCACTGTTTGGGCTACACAGCACTCACTTCGAAAATATTTTTTCAATATTTCCCAACGTTGCTCAAGCGTAAAGCGACTCACTTCGTTCCGCGCAGGTATGATACTGACTTTTTGTAAAGATTTCCAGCTGGAAGCAGCTGTCAGTGTTGAAAAAACCTATGATTTAAAAAGAGACAACGATGACCCACCTATTTTTGTGTTCGAAAAAATAGCTGTTTACATTTTCGACTGTTTTTTTGACTGGAATTTTTTGTTTTTAATGTTTGACTGTTTCTTTTGACTGGATTCGGAGAGAAAAAATCCAGTCAAACAGTCAAATTTGACTGGATTTTAACATGTTCGCCTGGCAACACTGGTACACAACACATTTTACCTGTACCACTACATACGGCTTGCTGCGTACGACGAACGATAGTGGGTTTTTTCATAAAGCATTTTTAAAGGCGGTAAACTCGATTTCGATGTGTGTACCTTTTCACTTTTATGCAGTGTGACCTCAGACCTGCTTTGCTTTTTGGAAAATGATTTTTTATGATTACTTTTTCCAGGAATTACACCTAATTCTGAACTCCTACCATTAATATTTCTATCTAAAATATGAAAATAAATGTTTCTTCTCTGTTCTGACTTCGCTAAAAATAATGCAATTCGATATTGGGCGCAGTATCAATATAAAAGATTTCATTCCATAATTGCTAGTTTTTATAATAACTGGTCACACTGGTTCTGCAGTGACGATGGGGTAGGTTTTTTCATAAAGCATTTTTAAACTAGAATGCTTATCAGTTGTGCGAAAGAAGTGAAATAAACACAATACAGGGTGACCCGTGATAGTTTTCGGTGCGAACAAACTACAGTGCAATTGTTTTTGGATTAAATAAAAACTTAAATGGGAAATGGGAAAACATATTTTGAAGCGTTTAAAATATTTTTATGTGCCGATAATGGAGGGCATTAAAGTTTAACTTTATTGTTTTTTTAGTTATATTTAACTCCTGAAAATATCCCTTTTCTGACTTCTATTTTGGAGGTGTAATTTTTCATTACAATTTTTACGCGCTGTTTATTTTGCTTTTGTTTTGCTTGAACACATCTAAAATACATATCTACGCCTTTTGGTTTTAAAATTAATAGTATTGCTTGTGGTCGAAATGTGTCCTAAGTTATATTAATCTTTAATTCATATAAATTTAAAGACCCCAACAAATTCAGAAGACCATTTTTGGAAAATGAAGAGCAAATCAATTTCTTATGAAATTCATTTTTTAAGTACCTATTGCTTTTTTCGATAAGTCTGCCAATATATAGGTAACTAAAAGAATGGCAGCAGAATATAAATATGTAGTCTTATTGGTATTTCAATTGACTTAATTGCCATTTTAACGCAACCGAGGAAGAAATACTAAGTTGCTCACTCCATTTCAATTCATTTGTGAATTTAAAGATCTTTCTCAGCAAAGTTACATGGAGGAAATAGTTGCGAGCCAACTGCAAATTTAGAGCTTTCCGGCGTTGAAATAAACGCTTTCAAAACTGAATCTGACTATAAAACTGCTGATTTCGGTAGTGAAAATGCGTTTTATTATTTTGCATGATATTTAAAAAAAAAAACCTCAAAAACGCAAGTGTGAGTTGGAACTAAGTCAGCAACATAGTGTTTCCTCCATATTTACAGATTTTTACGGAAAATGAAAGTGCGCATTTAACACGTTCGCCTAAAGAATTTTTAGATGCATTAGAAAGTTTAAGTATAGCAAAATAAAAAAAAAATAATTTTGAAATGAAAATGTATTACCTACCTACATATTAAAGAATAAATGTGATTGATTACAGGATGTAAAAATCAAAACAAAGAATTTCTTATAAAAGTATATGTAGGCACGTGTTTAAGAGAATGACTTTATCAAACAATTTAATAGAATAGCAATAAAAACCAACAACAAGCATAAACCCACATGTAATTATAATTTTGTATTTAATAAAAATGTATGACAAGTTAAAAATTTTCCTTTTTTTAACGGAGCACCCTGTACCATTTTCCGAAAAAATACTCCTCCTCTTTTTTCTCTCTCTCACTACCAACTTTATATATCCGTCTATTTCTCATGTCTGTGTGACACAGTAATACTTGCTGATAAGGAAATTGTCGAGAGTGTCCCCTACTCATTATAATGGATATACTCTGGTCATAACGCCCAAAAACCACCACATCGCCCAAAATTTAAAGGAATTAAGCATCGCAAAGCCCAAATAGAATGACATATGGCCCAAAGTAACGCATACACCCCAAATCTGACAGTAAACCCAAGCAGGGGGGTTGCATACGACGTATTAAACTGCAAACTCTTTTCGGCCTTTATTTCCATTTTGTTGTATGATTTTGGGCGTTATGCATTTTTTGGGCGTTAGCAAAAATAATGCCATTACGCCCAAAATCAATGTCACATCACCCAAATTTACGTAAACTTTACAACAACAAATTGCCTAGCATTGTTTTAGGAGTTATGAAATTTTTCAATTTGGGCGTAATGGTTTTAGATAGATAATTATCGCATTGCATTCCAATTGATCATAATGCTTATGTATCGTTTGCGGATGTAATGCGCGATATACGAATATCCGGAATCAGTGTAATAATACGCAAAACTCCAATCAATTAAAAAAATGTGCACGACTGGGTCGCACGTAACTTTCTCGTTTATTGCGAATCTGGCAGAATGTCAAAGTCATTTTAGAAAAATTTTACGTTTAAAATCATACCCACTCAAGGTGTAATTAATACCGTAAATACATACTACATAAACATAAACCTACGTATTAACTAGAACACTTCATTACTTTCAAATTTCACCCCGAACTGACACTTGAAGGAGGCAAGTAGGCGATGAATTTCAAATTATATTGCTATGTACTGAAGTTTTGGACTTTACAAAAATATACCGTGTGTGAATACAGATCGGGACTTGGGCAGTCATTTTTGAGAAATATTCATAAAACGGCAATATTAGAGTTTTCCGAGAAAAACTAAGTACGTTATCATGTTTAGAATGCTTATGTTGTCTTAAATATGTATTTTGATCAAAATCGTTAAAGCGGTTTTTATAAAATTATGCTGACACATGTTACAGTTTGGATTCAAAAAGCACTGTTACTAAACTGTTTAGCTGAAAACTGAGTACGACATATTCTTCAGGATATAAACATTACCTAGCAGTTCCATTTTTAACCAAATCGAAAATGGCGTTTTCGAGATATGTGTAGTTTTTAAAGTACCGTTTTAAGCGATTGGGGTGGAAATCAAAGGACGCATTCATGGTTCAAAAAAACACTGTTTTTCAACTGTTTAGCTCAAAACTGAGCAAATGGTATTACTATGGATTTAAGCATTACCTGAAAGTAACATTTTTATCATAATCGAAAATGGCGTTTTTGATATATGAACCGTTTTTTAAAGTACTATTATTAGGGATTTGGGTGGATATCAAAGGACTCAGTCTTTTTAGGGAAAAACTGAGTTTGCTATCAAGTTAAGAATGACAATAGTACCACCGTTTTCGAGAAAAACCCAATTTTCAAAACTGCCGTTGCTGGACTTTTTAGCGAAAAACTGGGTATGCAGTCACGTGAAGCATGCTTACATTAACTCAACTATAAATTTTGGTTCAAATCGTTAGAGCCGTTTTCGAAAAAAATATAAATTTAGGCATATTTCGTCATATTTCGTAAAATTTTTATATGGGAGGTACCGTTAATATTAGGGCTAGAATAAAAAAAAAACGTCCCGAGCGGGAAGCCTACAAACTCTAAATACGAAGTTTGAAGCAAATCCGTCCAAGCGTTTCCCCAGGGGTGGGACAGACAGACATACGGACGGACAGAATTGCGAGACCCACTTTTTTGAGGTCCCCTATCATCGTAATATCAGAATTGATCAAAATCTCGAGTTCGAAATTTTGTACGAAAACAATATCTTTCTCTTAGATACTACGTAGGTATACGAGAAAGTTAAAAATAGGTGGCGCAACAGGCGTGTAGACACCCTAGGCCTAGCTTCTCGCAACCATTCGTTTTGTGTGAGTTTCTATTTTTAGGATGAATGGAAAGAACCTACTATCTATCGTTTTGCGTTTTTCCGGAATTTTCCGAGTTTTCCTATAACAATTTTTATATTTTTTCCATTAGAAAAGCCATTCCGGAAGAATTGCACACAAAATTCAAACTTTTTTTATAAGTTAACTGCACATTTAGGGAATCAAATATTATTTTACATATTTTACAAAAATTGGACACTCCATTCCTGATTTTGGTACTATTTTATATGGTATTTTTTGAAGTTTGGGGGCGTGACACGCCCAAACGGTAAGAGACCGCTAAAATTTGTTTGCAGATTTGAGCTCAGCGCATTAAAGTCAATCGGAATAAAGAAAAAAAATTTATTTTTTTCGAATGGGCAGTAAAGTAAAATCTAGCCAAATTTCCTAACTAGGACTACTGAAAGTATCTATAGTTTTATGGTTATAGGATAGAATAGTTCGGGTTTAGTATTCAGCTAGCAACTGAATAATTATTGGTATGTCTATGTACCCACGTACCTACTTCTTTGACGTAGCTAAATTTTTTTATTAAAGATAGACCTCTTCCTTCCATACCTTAATTTTTATATAACAAACCGGACAGACTAATATATAAGCCTTAATAAATTCATTGTATTCCAAAAATGTCTGCGGTATTTAGTTGCTTTTTGAAAATCTACTCTTGTTTTTTTTTCCCATCTACTCCACTTTTTTAGGCAATTCTACTCCAGAATTTTTTCCAGTAGTGGCATCGCTGTGAATTACTGTACATTTTTCACACTATTTTTATATAGATAGATTTGAAAAAAAAAGTTCGTTTTTGTTAGTACCGGTAATAACCATCGCGCGCGGTAATTAAGACCGCGGTGTGTCTTATTTACCAAAAAAGGCAAATGGCTATAAAAGCTGTGGCATGTGTTTTAATTCCAATTATCAACGGAAACAAATCGTAGACCCTTTTCCAATTTCCATTTTATAGCCTTTCTATGATTTTTATCTGATGGAAAATTTTAATGAACTCTGATGTAAGGGGGACTGCTTAGAATTACTGTGTGAATACTACTCTGAAGCTTATTTCGCTGGAATCACATTTATTTGTCTAATTGGTTGGATCAATATTGTCGATTAAGCCTATCAGTACTGTATTTTCACTTCAGCCAAAGCAAAAGCCTTCTACTTATTTTCCACGAAACTCCAGAGGGGACAATGATACCCGTATCTCAAAAACGTTTTTATTGTTTCATTGGAGAATACCCTTTGAACTAATTTCAATCAGTACATCTATAATGACTCGGTTTTTTAAAAACATTTTCTAATGTTATTTCTATAGAGAGTCCTCAAATCACAACGAAACGGTTATACAAGCTTAGTCCTTAATTAGTTCGATCTGAAACAAAAGTTACCTAATAAAGTGTCAGTTAATGACCAGAAATTGGGAATCCAATCCAAATAAATGAAAACATTTCTCCAAATTAAAGAAATTCAAAGAATGATAAAAATGCAATTTAAAAAAATTTGAATGGAACGTTTCATGTAGCTTACTAAATATTGAATGGGAATTCCCACAATCACTCCAACAATCCGGTATAAATGGGAACATGCATTGTTTTATACATGTATAGTTCGAATTTATTTTCTTTTGGTTTCTCTTGAAAGCATTATTTCCCTCAAGGATGCACAAATTGAAACAGTAATCTTGACAAAATCCATCTCAAAATCATTTAGGCATGCGGCAAACATATATACACTCCTATATAGGTATAAATACATAAGAAAACGTTCGTATGTATATAATGGGAACCACATGTGTATAAGTATATCAAATTTGGTGGTCGCATATGTGTACGTATGTATATATGACGTACAATAGCAGTGGGAAATGCAGACGCTGCTAGCTTGCTCCTTCACTTGCACATCGTATATAGTAAATCCCATAGCAATCTCTATTGTAAGAAGATTTCAAATGCCAAATTCTTGTCAGATGAGGTTTTTTTCCGGATTTGTTCAGCTTTTGGAACTCTAATTCTATTCCAGAGGAGAGCTGCTTTCAGTTGCACTGGCATTAGGTTAGGTATATGTTCCTATAGCTGTTCATGGAATAGGGGAGTTCATCTTGAAGAAGAGGTTCTCCATTCCTTTGAGTGTGCGGACGTTGCAAATGCGGACCATGTTTGAGATTTTCATTTCGTTGGGTGTTGTTTTATTTTTTTTTTTTGTATTCTTTCTTCTCTTTCAATCAATTTTAAAAATGAAGTTTTACGGGATTTGACAGAAACACTTATCTCTTATTTGTCGTTTGCAAAAATCCTCTGCTGGGTAGGTACATATATAGAATTAATTTTAAATCATTTCCGATTGTACTTTGGTTCTGCAAAAACCTAGATTAACCTATTATCTAGCGATTATAACAAATTATACTTAAAAAGCTGGTATTTTTAAATAAATCCCTTTGCTGAACCGATTTTCATTTTCACCCGGACAGTATTTAAACATTGACCGGATAAAACCATCCCTCTCTAAAGAACTTAGCCCACCCTAAAACAACTTATAGAAATTCTATTCAAGCTCCTTTTTGGCATTTTTATACCCTCCACATGAAGGTATATTCACTTTGCCATTACGTTTGTAACGCCAAGAAGGATTCACCGGAGACCCTATAAAGTGTATATATTCTGAATCAGGATCACATTCTGAATCGATTTAGCCATGTCCGTCTGTCTGTCTGTCTGTCTGTCTGTCTGTCTGTCTGTCTGTCTGTCTGTCTGTCTGTCTGTCTGTCTGTCTGTCCGTCTGTCTGTCTGTCTGTTGAAAGCACGATAGCGTCCAAAGGAATTGACCTAGGCGAATGAAATTTTGTGAGAGGACTTCTTTTTACCGTCGCCAGGTTGGTATTGAAAATGGGCTATGTCGGTCAAGTAGTTCTGGTACCTCCCATACAAAACCACTATTAGCCCCACGTCTCTCTCTGTCTGTTGAAATCACGATAGCGTCCGAACGAATCGACTTAGGCAACTGAAATTTTATGAGAGGTCATGGCCTTCAAGTTTGTATTAAAAATGGTCCATGTCGGTAAAGTAGTTCTGTTACCTCCCATACAAAACTAATATTAGACACACTCGTATGGCAAACATTTTGCATGACTTTTATGCAGTGGAGGGTATCAAAGCATCGGCCAGGCCGATGATAACACTTTTACTTGTTTTTCCTTCAGCTTTGGAGTTAGCGTTCACTGGAGCAGTGATTGCAACGCTTGTAATTAATGACATATTAATGGTCTATATTTGACGCAATAGGTTTGTCGTATTTATTATGAATGCAATGGGCCTACAATTTAATGCCGGATCTGAACATTTGATAACTTAAGACAATTTTACCCAGGCGAAGAGTGCTTGGATTTTATTTTGGGGACTTATAGTATATATAAATTTCGAGAGATATTCGAATCAGACCACCATTCACGGGTCTCTTTTCGTCTCCCTACCACTATAAACCTTGCCCAGAAAGACTCTCTGAACTTCTCCAAAGTTCTTCCCTGAGTTCGATTAGTGTTAACGCTAGCATCTGTTTATGGGAGATTTGTTTCATCCAATCGATCTCGACCTAATGCGATCCCAAGATCTTCATTCTTCTGCCAGCCAAAGCTGGACATTGACACAATATGTATGTGCTGCTGTCTCAGATTCCTCCAGGCATAGCTTACAAGTATCATCCTCTCTAATGCCCATCTTCTTAAGTGATGCCCGAAATTACTATGACCTGTATTTAACGCCACCACCCATTTCAATGTTCCTCGACTCATGCGTAAAACCATTCTCTGAGTGGAGCAGGTCGGCCATTGTATTGCCATTTTAGCTTGTCTACGTTGTTGTGAATCAGCTGTTGTACCATTCCTCTACCAATTTAAGAGAACGGGCCTGGTCCCAGCAAATTTTCAGTTGACCCCTGTTTTGCAAGGGAGTCCGCCTTTTCGTTGCCGTCGATCCCTATGTTTCCTCGTATCCAAGTCAGTGTTACCTAATTTTTAGATGAACACTTATTGAGCTTGAATACATATTCCAGTGCCTGTGCCAGTGATGTTGTGATTGTTGTCAGCTCCATGCATCTAATCACCGTCTGGCTGTCCAGCGCTATTAGGATATTTCTTCCTTCCACCTGACCCTCAAGCAAGTACCTAATCCAACGCATGTAGCAAAGTAATTATCTCAGCCTGGTATACTGAAGTGTATTTCCCGAGGCTAATGTGACGGACTAGTTCCAGATCTTCTGAAAAGATTCCGCCATCCATCATGGATCCATCTGTGAAAATCACGATTTCACCTTTTCTGGAAGTAATCCATTCTCAATACGAGTTTTGTGATTCCTTTCCATAATACGCACCTTTGTTATACCATCCATAGGCATGTTCACCTCCCTAATCTCGTTTTTGACAAGCTCCAGGATCCTTCTGTGTCCATTGATGGTACCCCTATTGTGCCATTTCGCATCTCGATGCAGACAAAGTGCGTGCTGTTAGGGCCGCTGTTTTCCTAATAAATAAGCCTAGCGGTAAAATCCCTAAGATCACCTCCAATGCGTTGGTGTTGTGCGTATTGCACCTGTAATTTTTGGGGACTTTATCTGAGCTCAAACTAAAATGGCAAACGACTGACTTGTACATATATAGATTCGACATAATTTTGAGTTTGTGAGTACGTTCAGATAGGTATACAGGATAGGAAATGTTAGTCTTCACTATTCCTTTGTCCCCGTGTACACGGGTTAGGTCTGATAGTATAGGTAAAACACATATCACTCATTGCATAGTTGGTAGGCAGCCAACCAGTGTCATGATCATAGGTATCGGCAAAATGACGGACTCGAGTACGACGTATTGCAGTGCACAGTTAAGATGGTTGGGAAAGCAACAAACCAAACGCCGCATAATTCAAACAGAGTCAATGAATATGGCTCTCACCGGAGAGCGAAGGTAGGCGTTGATCCACCACAGTTCACACTTTTCGAGTGTCTACCTGAGACAGTGTATAGCCTTCCATGCTCTGCGAACAACAACACGTTGCTTCAAGCTATCCAGACCAAGCGCTATGGCATCCCCGATGGCTTAGTCCTTAAAATGGCAGTTCAATCCTCCTTGTCGTCTCGAACCCTGTGGTTGGGAATTGAAGATCCTCTTAGGTGGAGTATTATTGTCTATTCGCTCGAAAAGACTTATTTTGGCTTTTTGGATTACATCCGCATATTGATATAGTTGAAAGAGTTCGCAGTTGTAACTACTTCTCCATTCGCCCTCCTCGCATACAGGACCTGCAATCCGTCGAAGAATTTTTCTTTCAAAGTAGCCCAGTATTAGCTCTCCCTTCCTGCTTATCGTACAGCATTCGGCGACATACAGAAGAATTGTCATAAAAAGTACATTCAAATGAATTCCTCGCGGACAAAGTCGCTGATGGTAAAGCTATTCTTTTAAAAACGACTCTAAGGCCCTTATTGTGATTGTCGATCAGCGATCGTCACGACAATTGTCGGTTGCGTCAATTGATTTTAAATATTCGTACGCACAAAATTTGTTCAATTACAAGAGAAAGCATCGACCAGACATTTGTAATCGACTACAAGCGACTGTCAAATTGACAAATATCAATCGCAATCGACAATCACAGTTGTTGATCGATCGCCAGCAGCTGTCGATCAACAATCAACTATCGACACTCACAATAGGAGCTTAAGACTTTTTCCCCATTCGTCAACTATAAAAATATAATCGGTATGAAGTTGAAAAAGTTACATGACACCTTATCTGAAACCCTTTTTCACATCAAAGGTTTTTTTCCAACTAGTGCTCAAGGGGTTTTCGTTCCGTTAAAATGCTAATGCACAGCATGAATTGAAGGGTTAATATAGAAAGGATAGAGAAAAGGTACTAGTGCACATTGGTTTTAAATAATTGTGCTTTGAAATGAGAAGGGAAAGCCGCGTGAGGCAATGCATTCCACACGCGTGTTGTTCGACTTATAATAGAATCTCTATTATTCAACATTCAACACTACGTCCGAAGGTGACGAGTGTTGTGAAAGAATTATTGTTGGAGGGGCGAAATGCAGTTAGCTATTTCATCAGAGAATTGGTGGTGAAAACAGCGATAAAACAAGGAAAGGCAAGAAATATTTCTGCGATATGTATTCGAGTGGGTCAATTGACTCCGCTATATTTCTATCACCTATAAGTTTTATCGCGCGCTGTTGAATTATATCCAGTAGGTGGAATATAGTTTTTGGTGTAGGTACCTACCTGGCTAGGCTAGATACGAACATTAGAGTGGGTCATCGATGTATGAAAAAAAAAATTTTTATTTTTTTTTTTAATTGAAATAGTGATAAGAGTTTGACCCATATCCAAAGGGATTCTGAAAAACAAAAAAAAAAATATTTTTAAGAACCTTCCTTCTACCCGCGTATTGAAAATTTGTGTTTTTCCCAATATTTCGATATTTTTCCATTTTATTTTGAAAACTTTCTTACTAGGCGTAAGCGGCTCTACAGTTCGAAGTGAACCAAGGCTTTAACTTCTCCAGTTAGCATAGTCTTTGGCTAACTATTTTCAGTTGCGTACTCGAAGCTGTTTGAGGTCCCCTTCAACTTGTGCGCGCCACCTAAGGCGAGTTTTTCCTTTAGTGTCCTGTCTCTTTGCTACATGTCCCAGCCATCTTAAAGAACTGATGTGCAATTTTTGACTAGGTCGATGTCGCTGAACAAATAATCTTTCTCTCGCAGCGACCGATGATAGCTTCATCCTAGAGATAGATAGAGTACAAGCTTCAGCGTCATAACGCAGGACTGGAATAAAAAAGATCTTACTAGTAGAATCTCCTCATAGTTCTTCGGAATAGGGTCTATATTACGCAATTGCTTCTCAGCTCAAAGAAACAGAGATTGGCAAGTGTTATCCATCGTTTAACTTCTTTTGAGACATTATTATCAGAGCTGATAGAATAGCCGAGCTTCTCGTACCTATACAATGTCTCTCACTACCTCAAAGTTATAGCTGTCAATTGTAAGGTTTTGTCCGATCCGTCTATGTTAGGTGTCTCTTTTTGACCGCTAGACCCATTTTAGCTGCCTCTGTTTCTGTACTAGCAAACGTACTAGTGACAGCTTACTGTGTTCAAACAATTATTTAAATATCATCGGCGTATAAAAGTAATTGAACAGACTTTTGAAAGATCTTGCCTTGTGTGTTGGCGTGTCAGACATGAGTCTTGGAAAATTATTTCAAGTACCTATATAATGTTGAAGAAGTCGCATGGCAGCGCTTGTCAACTTGTCTAAATCCTCTTCAAACATCAAAGGTTTCGGTAGGGTCGTTATCCACCTTGATGCAGCAGCGAGCTATCTCCTTCATCACCCTAAACAAACGATCGAGTTTTGCAGGGGTACCAAAATTATACATTGAAGGCTCTGTATAGCTCGTCTCTATATTGATGAAAAGGTGGTGAGTATCGAATTGGACTTCCTTTGTTTTTTACAGGATTTCCTTAAGTGTAATTATTTGATAGACGGTAGACGTTACTGGTCAAAAACCACACTGATAGCGACGACCACACTGGTAGTTGGGGGTGAAGACGAATCGCCTTTTTTAGGATTCGGTGATATGGTTTAATGGGGCAATGATTCTTCTCCACTGTCATTCTGCTATTCTATTCTGTCCGGTAGAAAGGATGCCAAAACTAGACATGGGTCCATATAACTCGAAAAAAATTCTTTCATATGCGGCCTTAAAATCGATAAATAGTTTGTGACTGAGATCTCGACTTCTCTTGTTTTCTCCAGGATCTGCATTCATTCATTTATTTTCAAAGTGCATTAAGTGCGTCGCTGGTGTAAGTTGCTCAAGTAGACCCTCCATAGCTCTCGATTCGTTGCCATCGACTCTAAATCATCAAAAGCAATCCTCATACGGGTAAGAGGAAAGATTATATGGGCTCGATCTAACCATCTCTTACTGGATCTACCTAGAAAGGATCTATATCTTAGTGTAAATATTGGTCCATTGTGGACTTACCGGGACTAAAACTAAATTGGTAGGCCTAGGGGTCATTCGTTGGCAAATGGTTTCAGGCATTCAAACAGTATGTCAGAATTTGTATGCGATGTTAAGGAGACTGATGTCTCTATAATTTGCGCAGTTGTCTGAGGGTCTCCTTTCTTGTGGACCGGACAAAAGATGCTGAGTTTCCATTCATCAAGCATACCTACTTTTTCCGGCCAGAAGTTTTAGAGATAATTTGTTGTTGGTCTGGAACACCAGCCTTAATTGAACTTGAGTTTATATACAGCTATCCTTAAAATAATGTTGATGAGCGAAACTGCCTCTTAAGCCTCCACAATAAAATCCGAACAAATCCAAGTATATTTGATACAGAACGATTCCATTTCAAGGTGGCAACGTAAAAAAAAGGCAGAAATCAGCAACATAACAACCGCAAGGTTGCGCAGTAGCGCAGTGGTTAAGTGTGTTGGACTACTGTGCGAGGGATCCCAGGTTCGATCCCCGGAAAAACCCAAATTACATCTTAAAGTTTTTTCTACTGCGCCACCTCTCGCGAACGTCTGACAAACATCCGAGAGTATGACTGTCATGAAAAAGCTTCTCAATTCAGCCGTTCGGACTCGGCATAAAATTGTAGGTCCCTTCCATTCGTCCCAAAAATAGAAACTCACACAAAACGAATGATTGCGAGAAGCTAGGCCTTGGGTGTCACCCGCCTGTTGCGCCACCTATTTATTTTTTTTTTTTTTTATCCTTAAACTTCATCTTTCAGATTGAATGGTTCGTTCTGCCCGACAGCGGAATTACGGTCATAATCGCCGCTTAACAATCTGCAGAAGTGAACTTTCCATATTCTCAACTACTAATAAGTACTACTAGTTCGGGTTTTGAATCTTACAGGAACAGGAGGTTCGTTTTACCCTCTTTCCAACACTGCCTGCCTACCCCGCGTTTGAGCAGTACCTTTCAAAAACGAGGTGACACACCGATGATACCCCTCAGGCTTCAGCGCCGTCATTTCGTTTTGATAACAAAAATATCGGCTTGTCACGGATATTATTAAAAGTACAAATTCCACAATGTCGCGTATATAAAATTATATTTAAATTTCAAAAAAAAAAAAATCAATTATTATTAAATTTTCTACCGTACCAAATTCAGTGAGTCACCCTCAACACGCACCGGTATTTCTTCAAGCATAAATAAACATAAATTTAATTGAAAAGCAGTGCGTTGCGAGGAAAGAAATCACATCCTGAGCGAAATAGCTATAACCGACAAGGAGGCCAATAACAACAGCATTATTTTGAGCAGGAAATTTATCGATTTATATTCATATTTTCACAGTGCTTCCGTTTCAGCGAGACCAAAAATTCCCCAAAGCAATATTCCATCGGAAAAGAAGAGGTACATAGTAGGTACCTATCTATATATATAATGGCAATGCCATGCCAACCCACCTTATACGAGAAGGTTACGATGGAGATTTTTTTCTTTCAGACTAAGTGATGAGGTCGTGTCTTCACGCAATATTTTTTTTTTTTTTATTTTTAAGGTGATAATGTTTTTGGCCTCCCTTTGGCCACATTTGATGAATAATCAAAACCTTCGGGGAGAAGGAATACAAATATTTCGTTGGCGTTTACCTTTCAAAAACACAACGAGAGCTTGGAATCGGAATGAGAAAGCGGCATAAATAATTCAGTATAAAAAGATTGGTATTACGATTTGACACGGAGGCTTATGAGCTACAAAATGTCCTAAAGTCGAATGAAAATGTTGTGATTTTTGTCGAAAGTAAGCTATTGGGATTTTTTGCTGGCTATTTGCGTTTGGCTGTTAAAATATTTACAAACACATATGGTTACAAGTCCAATTGACGTAATACATGTAATTGTGTAATACTTAGTTAAATTTGGGGAGTACCTACATTACTGTATTGGAAAATCATCTATAATACCGGGGAAAATGTGAAAAGATTTCTTCAGCAAAACTGTGGGCTAAATTATAATCTGAAGGAGAACATCTGCGGCCAATCAAGAACTACTTCTCCAAATCAATAAAACATATGGAATTATGTATTTATAGTATACATCAGACATACGCCTTGGTTAAGAACTTATCACATATTGACGTCTGTTGACTATTGTACGTGAATCAAGATTGGATTCTGGAATGTGAAGACACTTCCCTACACAGGGATTAAAGGTCCTTGAACTGCCAGATACCTCCAACTTGAGTTCGTAAAATAAGATGTAGTCAAGAAAAATTGGCCTCTTTTGTGGAAGGCACCATATTCAAGCACAATGCCTGCCACAAAATCAGTTTTAGAGAAGAGAAGAGTAGCTGATATTGGTATGACGCGAGATCACCATCTTATGGACCAATTGCTATCAATTCGAAGATTGCAATATTGAAAGAATGCCAAAGAAGACAATCCATAACATCAACCTACTGCAGGGTAAAAATCTTTAAGGGAACCGGAACGCATTTGACAAAAAGAGAAGGCAATCAGCAGCTCACATCCGCCAACCATACCAATGGTAATATGTAAAGAAAATACTTTATATCCGGAGCGGAAAGTATTGTCAATAGATGCCGTGGAAGGCAAAGTAAGTGGCTTACGAAAGACGCATACCTCGAGGCAGATCGATGAACGAAAACATCTTAAAGTTCACATTTCTGCTACCCCAGCAGTAGGACGAAGCAAATTATAAGGTGCCATGAAATAACACCAAGTGCAATAAGGCCAACTTTTGAAAATTGGCCTTATTTCGCTAAGCCAAAGTGTAAAAAGACTAACTTTCAACAGTTGAAGAATTCGCGCAAATTTTTAATTTTCACAACCCAAATCGATCCTCCCTTGCTCAAACATTTTTTTCGGCTACGCATTTAGGTTCATTGAAAATCGATCACCCAATTTCCATCGTTTCTTGGCTATGCCTATTGCCCAGTGTACCCAGGACCTACCATTTGAAATAGTCTGCTTGCTTTACAGATATTTAAAACTGGGCCAGAAGTTCATTTAAAGGGAACCCACCCTAATAACGGGTTATTAGCGATGTCTTGGGTGATATGCATCATATTGAATGAATTAGAAAAATGAAAGAGGGTTTCCAAAATTTATGTATTCCTAATTCAGCAAAAAACAAAGATAACTTTTTTTTAAACTTCTTAAAATGCTAATTCCGATATGCAGTGGAAAGTGACAAAGCCGCATTTTCTCTTTCTCATATTCAAAGAGAAACAAAGTAAAATAAGATTTAAGATAAAGAACCAAAGAAAATAAAATTAGAACTTTGCGAGAACATGTTAGATGGGACATAATTTCCTGCGTCGAAAACATTGTGTGTAAATTTAAGTGCAATTCAAAGTTGTGTAGGAATTTAAAACTATTATTTTCTCAAATTCAAAAAGAGCATTTAATATAACTTGCTGATTAAAATTTAATATGAATGTTAAAAGCATTTTTTGAATTTGAGAAAATAATACCTAGCTATAAATTCAAGCAGATGGCCTTATTTCACTCACCTAAAGTCAAATTAAGCCAAATTCATATTTTGAAAGCGCAATAAAGCCAACTTGGCGTTATTGCACTTCCTCGAAGTGAAATAAGGCCAACTTTCAACAGTTGGCGTTATTTCACGGCACCGAACTATAAACCCACTCAATATCGAAAGAAGATTAGAGAAGTGCATCATAGCATGCGACATGACAAGCGTGATTACATACGATCTCTTGATACGCATCAGAGAGTTTTCCTGACGAGTGGTAGAAGGCATTGATTGTCAAGCTCCCTTAAATGGGACGTCTTATAAACAGTGATGCCATTCTGACCGGATTCCGGTCATATCTGACCGAAATCTGTTTAATCTGACCGGAGAAAATTTTGAAATCCGGTCTAACCGTTTTCTGACCGGAACGAAAAATGTTTTTAACCGGCAAACGCTTTTTTGACTGGAAAAATAAAATTTCTCTACTGACTATAAATAAAGATAGATTTCTATATTTAATTTGAATAAAACTTTTCCATACATTACGAACACGCTCCCAAGTTCAAACAGAAACCAATATATTGCGAATATTAGAACATTAACAACATAATACGTGGAATTCTCCTTCGGGAGCAGGATAATTATCTTATAGGCTAATTTTTGGACGTTTTCTTTTGCTATAATAGGCGTGTTTTTTTTTTTGCAATCCTATATAGGCTTAGATAAACACACAAACAAAAACGCTTTACTGTGACTTGGCATCACTATGCTAGTTGACATTTGACTTTTAAGCTGTTTTTTTTTTTACAAAAAAAAAATTTGCAGAGTCAATTAGTTTTTAAAATTAAAAATGACGAGAACAAGTTAGCTGTAGGCATATTAAAATAGTTTACAAATGAGGAGAAATACATTTAGTTTCAGATGGTTTATTTATTGTTGGCAAGCTCTGCAGCAACAGCAAGTTCCAGCCGTAAGAGTGAATTGCAAGACGTATTGGTTGTGCCTGCACTTTTAACGAATGATTCAGGATGATTCAAGTTCCAGCGGCGAATCAGTGGCAGTGCACAACTGCTTACGTGCACTATAGCATTTCAGCAGTCCCAGTCTGGTCCCAGTGTTTCTTCCTAAGTCCAAATTTTGAGTTGCAATTTTTCTTGTCCATATTTTGATTTCTGATGTTTGTTTTCCTTTTTTTAGGGGAAACTGGGGAACCTTGATCTGGTGGGTTGAGCAGTTTTCAACTAGCCTCGGACACTTTTGAACGGCAGTATTTGAAATTGCTTTTGGGCAGCTAATAAGCTACTACAAGCTTTGTAATTTGTTAATAAAAAAAATTAACTTAATTTTTTCAATAAAAAAAAAAAACAAAAACGACTTAACAGAAGCCAATTGAAATTCACAAATTACAAAGTATTTTACAAATGTCTAAAAAAAACTCTATAAAAACAAAAATGAGTTAGCTGTTCAGGAATTTATGTGTTCTCGATGTTCCCGGAGTGTTGATGGGTGGTGGTAGCTTAGCCTTTATTTCCATGCCACTTAAAGACCACTTGCTCAAACGTGTACCGTAGCGTTTTGTTCAAACCTGCCCCAATAGGTTAAGCGACAAAAAAAATGTGGTTTCAAATGAAGTTGGGCCTTAAAGATATATGTATTTTAAATACATAAAAAGAAAAACTCGCCACAAAATGTTTACACTCTTAAGGACCATTCACAAGAGAGCGACAAACTATTTACCTGCGAACGAATATTCGCAAGTTTTGACAGTCGGTTCACATGTTTTATTCGCTAGTTTGGGGAATGCGAATTAAATGATGTGGATTGCGCATAAGCTTGGACAATTAGGGGCAAAGGTGTTTTCATTCGCGACAAAAAGTTTGGATAATTCGAAATTTCGTTATCTAAAATGTTTATAAATTTGTTTTATTTCCAAAACTCCTTCTGTTACTGGACAAGCAAACTTTGGAACTCGCTTCCTGGGGATATATTTCCAGAAGACTACAATTTGCAGCAATTTAAGTGCAGAACTAACATACATCTGCAACCATCTCTGGGCGCTGATGAAGCGTTATAGGTTTGCCTTGGAGAAGTATTTAAAAAAAAAAAAAAGTTCTTTAAGATGTAGCAAAGAGACAGCGCACTAGAAGAAAAACGCGCCTAGATGGCGCACACAAGTTGAAGGGGACCTCAAACAGCTTCGAGTACACAACTGAAAATAGTTAGCCAAACACTATGCTAACTGGAGAAGTTAAAGCCTTGGTTCACTTCGAACTGTAGAGCCGCTTACGTCTAGTAAGAAAGTTTTCAAAATAAAATCGAAATATAGATTGGGAAAAAGGTTCTTAAAAAAAATATTTTTTTTTGCTTTTTAGAGTCCCTTGGATATGGTAAAATTTAAAAAAAAAAGAAAAAAAAAAATTATTTTCTTACATCGATGACCCACCCTATTATACATCCCACGATCAATAAATATTTTGTCAAACCTTCGATTGAAGTTACTAACCTCTTGCCCTCAAAAGTTACAAAACAATGATTTTCCAAGCTGAAGTCTTTACAAATGAACTATGCGCCAGAGAATTCCTAAGACGAAATCTCAAAACGTCAACTATCAGCCGAGTCAGCCAGTCAAACATCGCTTAATCTCTTGGATTCACACAAATTCAACTGCAGCTGCAGACCTAACTTCTTCAACTAAGTCAACATTTGGCGTGTTTTTTTTTTGCAATCCTATATAGGCTTAGATAAACACACAAACAAAAACGCTTTACTGTGACTTGGCATCACTATGCTAGTTGACATTTGACTTTTAAGCTGTTTTTTTTTTTTTTTTTTCACAAAAAAAAATTTGCAGAGTCAATTAGTTTTTAAAATTAAAAATGACGAGAACAAGTTAGCTGTAGGCATATTAAAATAGTTTACAAATGAGGAGAAATACATTTAGTTTCAGATGGTTTATTTATTGTTGGCAAGCTCTGCAGCAACAGCAAGTTCCAGCCGTAAGAGTGAATTGCAAGACGTATTGGGTGTGCCTGCACTTTTAACGAATGATTCAGGATGATTCAAGTTCCAGCGGCGAATCAGTGGCAGTGCACAACTGCTTACGTGCACTATAACATTTCAGCAGTCCCAGTCTGGTCCCAGTGTTTCTTCCTAAGTCCAAATTTTGAGTTGCAATTTTTCTTGTCCATATTTTGATTTCTGATGTTTGTTTTCCTTTTTTTTAGGGGAGACTGGGGAACCTTGATCTGGTGGGCTGAGCAGTTTTCAACTAGCCTCGGACACTTTTGAACGGCAGTACAGTGAACTCCCTCTTAATGGACACCCCTCTTATGTGGACGATTCTCTTAAGCGGACAATATGTAGTGTGATGGTTGGCTGGTATAATTTTGTTTGAGTTTTTTTCCTCTTAAGTGGACGATTCTATTAAGCGGACATGGACAGTGTTTTCACTTACATTTGGTAAAAATATTCTCTTAAATGGACGATTTTATTTCAATGCCACTTAAAGACCACTTGTTCAAACGTGTAGATACCGTAGCGTTTTGTTCAAACCTGCCCCAATAGGTTAAGCGACAAAAAAAAATGTGGTTTCAAATGAAGTTGTGCCTTATGTATATATGTATTTTAAATACATAAAAAGAAAAACTCGCCACAAAATGTTTACACTCTTAAGGACCATTCACAAGAGAGCGACAAACTATTTACCTGCGAACGAATATTCGCAAGTTTTGACAGTCGGTTCACATGTTTTATTCGCTAGTTTGGGGAATGCGAATTAAATGATGTGGATTGCGCATAAGCTTGGACAATTAGGGGCAAAGGTGTTTTCGTTCGCGACAAAAAGTTTGGATAATTCGAAGTTTCGTTATCTAAAATGTTTATAAATTTGTTTTATTAATATTTGTTGGTGGGATAATTAATTATCCTCCTCTTGGAACAATAAAATGTGCAATTTTCTGTTTATAAATCCATAAAAAGTTGATTGTTCGCATTTTATAAATTCGTTCGTTCACTCCATGTGAATGATTCTTTACAAATAGAAAAATTAAAATATGCAATTCCACGCTTCCAAGTATTACCTACCTAAAAAGTTTAAATTTTGTTTAATATGGAATTTTAAATATTTTTTAAATGTTGTCTTATTACGAATGTTCAAATGTGCCTCAGGATTAAAGGTGCCCCAGTCTCCCCTAATAATTTTGGTTGTCAAACTAACGTCATTTATGACACAATCGATAGCACTTTCGATAGCTCTTTCGATAACATTTATAGCAATCGTAGATTGGTAGCACAGTTTTTATCTGGGCTAAAGCATAAGCCCCGATGATTATCCGGGCTAACGATTCGTATGGAAAACTTGCTAAGCCTATATAGGATTGCAAAAAAAAACACGCCTAATGTTGAGGATGAAATTAAACAATGCATTTCAATTAAAAGTGTGAAATTCGATAAATCTCAGATTAGAGCTTGGTGAACTACTCTTTTCAAGTGTCACAAAATTATCCAAAAATAATTATTTAGCCATACACGTCTTCCCCAGACTTTTATTTCCATTAACGACTTGGCTACAAAATAAAACAAGGCGTCATTGCAATAAAATAAAATTTGACAGGTAAAAGAATATTGAAATCGGAAACACAAACAAATTGTATAGTAAAGCCGAAGCCGACGTCCGGTTTTGACGCACTCACTCAGATTTATATCGAAAGCACAATGGTACGAAAAAGAACCTTTATGCCCTGCGCAGACTATGCCAAAATTATTTCTGAAAATGGATTTTCAAAATCAATCAAAATCTAACTGCCTCACTGGACATTGGAAGACGTTGTATTTGTATGGCCATGCACTAAAAGTGTATTTCAGGACTTAAAACACATCATACCTATAAAGTGAAAAATTAGTTTCAGTAAATTTTAAGCAAACGACATAAAAAACAAGTTTACAAAGTCAAGATTCACATATTATAACCACGTTTCGGGTTTCCGGTCAAAAACACTGATTTTGACTTTTGACCGGATTTTTTAACCGGATTTAGAAAATAAAAATCCGGTAATACGGTCAGATTTGACCGGAAACATGATAACTAAGTGAGTAAGTTTACCCTTTGGTGATACGAGAGGGCTATTGTCATTGAAACCGGAAAATGTTTAGACTTTTTGAGTTTCAAACGAATTGATGGCAAATGTGACTTATATTTTCGCTATGGACTATTTTCTGTCTTGCTCCAATGGATGATGATTCTGATCAGCATCTACGCCATGCTCTATTTTTAGTGATTGCTCTGTCCATAGCTATATCCGTAAGTTTCTGAAGCGCACTATCTTTGACTATGGCAATCATATTCCACTTTACATCTTTGAGATGGAGGATGGTCTATATCATACGCTGTTTGTAAATCTGCAGCTACGGTCTAACTTTTCGCTATGCCCCTTCCAAAATTGTTTTCTCTCTGCTTTAACAGTCTATCTGCAAGTTTCCGCTCCTCTGTGTATATATTCCTTTTCCTAACTTATTCTTATGGCGCAATAGTTCCCTATAGCTTATAGGTCCCTAGGACTATCTTCTCAAAACTATTCGTTTGGGAGAGTTTTTTTTTTTTTCATTTTAAGGGACATATAGAATTTGTATGCTCAGTCCGAACAGCTAAATTGAAACAACAAACAGAGACATTCGCGAAAGGTTGTGCATTGGGAAAAGAGCATCAGTGGCTCGGTAGTTATAGTCTGCTGGAGTACTAAGGGAATTGTCTCACGTTCGATACCTTGAAAATATAGACCGCACTTGACTACCGCGAGGAAATCCCCTATTTGGGTACGGGACAAGCGAGCTTAAGAACTCTCCAATTACATATTTCCAGAGGACCACAACATTCAACAATTTAAGTAAAGAACTAATGTAGGGGGAAAGCGGGAGACTTGAATATATGGGAGACTTGAGACACTCTCAATAACTCGCTTAAATTCCATTCAAATCCAATGAATTTAAATGTATGTGATGCAGAAACTGACGCGCTACTTGCATACAAAAGGAGTTCTAAATCGTTCGTTCACTTTGTTTGGTGGAGGAGAAAAAATGTGTTTTTCAATATGAAAACTTCAAAAAAAAAAAAAAAATTTTATTTTCTCCATAAAATTTATGTGCAACATTGTTAGTAAATAATATTGATGTTACCTAATAATATTGATATTTGACTTTGTAAATACTAGCATAAAACTATGCTGGCATGTACGTAACAAAAATTATAAATGTTATTTTGTTAAAAAATGTGAACGGGAGACTTGAGACAGTTGCTGAGGAGAGAGTTGATCAGTGGCTTATTGTCTAAGTGATATGGCAATTTATAAAAAATTAAATTATTTATTAATTTTTGTTTTGTTTCGGAAGTTCATTTAGTTTTTTTTAACTCTATTTTATGTTTGAAAACTGAATTACTTATTTTATATAATATGTATAAACGTTTGTAACATTTTATTATATGTCTTTTATATTTTTATTTTAAAACATTAAACATAACTTTTTGTTTGTAGATAATGCCACAAAATTAATAAAAATTAATTTTATTCAGATTGATAGTTGTTATGTTATTTGTTTTATTGTTTTGCTTATAGAATTTGAGTATGTTCAAGTCTCCCCAAAGGGGTGTTCAAGTCTCCCTGCGGTAGGGGAGACTTGAGCCGAAAATCTGTTTTCAAACATTTGCCATTTGTCGAAAAACTCTGGTGTTTATTTTAAGTTGATTGGACTTTTCTTAAAATAGATTTATGTAGCTAGAAAAAAATGCATTTAATAGGTGGCTGCGGTCAATAAAAAAAATTTTATTAACGATTTAACAAAAAGTGGCTCAAGTCTCCCGCATTCCCCCTATATCGCCAAGCATCTCGTGGAGTTATTCACCCCTATTCCCGATGGCGTTTGTCGTAAACGCCTAATACTTTATTTCGGTTTTAAGTCAGTGTCCGTTACTTTTTTGAGACAAACGATTTGAGATTACAGTGAATACATAGAAAAAGAAGCAAAATTGTTAACAAAAGTTAAAAAAAACGTAAATAACGTTTTTAGAACGACACGACACGGGAATAAGGGTGATTAAATACATACTTACATGTTCACTCATTTATTGATTTTCAATGGCCCGGCTATCAATTAGGTGTGTCGCTGGTATAGGTTGCTTAAGATGCCCCTTCATAAGTCTCGATTGCCCACCATCGACACTAAAGAGATTATGCACTTAATCTAACCATCTCATCTAGAGGAGGCCCGCCAATTGGTACTGATTCCATAGCACGTCTTGGGATCCTGGTTGGGAACATGCGTTCAACATTGAGTTTCTCACGTATTCTGGTGTTCCTTATACCAGCAGTGTAGATAATACCGGACGATTCTCATTGCGGCAGCTTGTATTCGCCATCTTATTCTTTTGGTCAGTATCAAATCTCATGACCCTATTAGAGGTTGGAACAAACGCCAAATTAAAGACTGACAACTCAGCTTTGATGCCAAGCCCATTCCTCCTAATAAAAGATGGACCAAACTGTCTTAAAATTATTTATTACCTACTTTATAAAAACAACAATAAAAAGAATAATTTAAAATACTAGTAGTGGCCTTAATACGTGATTATTAAATAGAAACTAAATTTCAAATATTTTCAAAAATCTAAACTACGTACAAAATGGCAGACGTTCGCATAAGGATGTTTTAAAATGCAAGCAAACGCATTCGTCATCTACTAATCGCCACTCGTCAAAATGTAAATAAGTAGATACCTACTCGCGCGTTCTCTGATTACATTTCAATGGAAAACAGCAGAAAATAATTCTATTCAAAATGGAAAATGGAATCTGCAATGGCGGATTCAGTATAATCTCCTTTCAATTAAACGAAATCTATGCGAAAATCCTTCGAATGTGTTAATGGCGTTAGGTATGTCGTTTGAGTTGTTTTAAAATTTCAATTTGCATTTACTGATCCGATCCGAGTTTTCGAAATTCATTTGCCCTCTTAAATTATTCCTTCACACGCAACAGCAGAATTATTTTTCTGATGAATGAAAAGATAATGCTGTTAAAATAGGAACGATTTACTTTTTGCAAAGAACATTGTAGGTATCGCATAAGCTTGGCCTAGCTATATTGACACGAATTATTATTTATTTATTTTTATGAATAAATTGTTAGACAAAACGGTTCGAATCTAAGTCTACCATAATAACAATGAAACACCACCTGAGACCGGAAAAAGAAATCTTTTCCCCAATCGGATTCATTTATTAGGAGAACCGTATTTTTGAATCAACTAAATAGGATTTTTGCTTAAGAGCAAAGAATGCAATCAACTACATTATATATGTATACGATATGTGTGTAGGTCAAAACCAAAAGCCAATGGCAGATTAAGCGTGCGTCGGTGTGGGCGGTCCGCTAAAATAACAGCAAAATTAATAATGTAAAAGCGGCCATGGCCACCACATAATAGCGGTTCGCCTTTGTATTTTGTTGTTTCTTTGTCTTCAATTGGAACTGCCGATACCGATACCGATACATACCTACTCCATAAGGTTGGTTCACACAGAACAGACATATATAACAAACAGAGAGGGACAGAAAGAATAATCCGATTAGGTCCGGTGCACACATGCGCCATTTTAACTCGCGGTATCGCTGCGGTGCCGCAATAATTCAGTGTACACATGCGGATTTTTCTCACAGACTCAATCTGCAGTACGGTCCCGCGTAAACATGCGAGTCTTTTTAAGGGGCACATAGACACCACACTTGTGTGTGTGTCTGCACCGGGGAACTGACAGCGGTGTAGCAATCCACCATACACATCACACCGATCCAGCCACCGACACCAAAAATCAAAAACTTTTGATTTTACTCGCTCCGTGTCTGACACCAAAATCGGTGTGCGAACCAACCCACACACATCACACATTTCTGTACACCGACAACGGTGCAGACACAAGTCTAGTGTCTATGGGCCGCTTTACCCGCATTGTGTGTGTTCAATTCATTTGTGAGTACTGGAAGACGCAAAAGCGGTGACGCTGCGGCACCGCACTTTAAAAATGAACCGCACTTGTGCACCGGGGCTTAAAAAGAGCACGTAGATCAAGTTACTGTGGTAAGTTACTGTTTTAAGAGAGTTGACAAGAATAAGATGGAAAACTTTTTTAATTCATATTCATGGACTAATACATTTAATGGATCTGACCCTGATGAATGTGTAAACAAATTTTGTCATATTTTATATAATTGTATTCGTTACTCCGTGCCGTTGAAAAAAAAATCATTGCTTGTCACAAGGGACAGCTTTATGGATAAACAAAGATGTTCGCCGTCTTAAGAACTTAAAAAATAAATTTTTCAAAAAATGGAAACGAACTAATTGCTACTGTGATTATCTCGTATTTGCTGACTACAGACAACTACTTAAGGCTGCTTTAAAACGTTCTTACGATACTTATCTACTTAAAACTAAACAAAATATTAAAAATAATCCAAAGATGTTCTGGAACTATATTAATTCAAAGCGGAATTCTTCAAATTTTCCTAAGAATATGGAATACAAAAATTGTGTGTCTAGTGATGACAATGAAATATGTAATATGTTTGCTGACTTCTTTCAGACTACTTACTCAATGCCTGATTCGTTGACTCCGAGTTATTCCGGTTGTATTATAAAAACAAACTGTGATATTCCGAGCATAAGACTGACTGAAAATGAAATCGTGCAATATATAAAGACTTTAGATGATAACTGTGTTCCTGGTCCTGATGGTGTTCCGAGTTTATTTGTCAAATCGTTTGTAAATTTCATCTGTAAACCGTTAACATATTTATTCAACTTGTCGCTGTCCAGTGGAGTATTTCCGATTATGTGGAAATCGTCATTTATCAGTCCTCTACATAAAAATGGTAACAAACATCATATTGAAACTTATAGAGGAATCGCAAAACTGTCTTGTATACCTAAACTCTTTGAGAAAATTATTTGCAACTACGTGCAATTTCACTGCTCTAAAATTTTTGCTGATGAGCAGCATGGATTTTGTCCCAAAAAATCAACTGTAACTAATTTATTAGAATTTACTTCCCATGTCAATGAAAGCATGGTGAATGGGTTACAAACAGATGTTTTTTATGCTGATTTTAGTAAAGCATTTGACAAAGTTAATCATGTTATCCTGTTAAGAAAACTTGAACTGTATGGATTCCCTCAATGGATCTTGAAATGGATTTGCTCATATCTATCTGATCGTACGCAAAATGTGAAATTGAATTACTGTTTGTCTAAAAATATTGTCGTCTATTCTGGTGTCCCTCAAGGCAGCCACTTTGGTCCACTCCTTTTCCTGTTATTTATCAACGATCTATGTCCTCTTATTACATACTCAAAGATTTTACTATTTGCGGATGACTGTAAGCTGATCTATTCATATAGTAGCCTGCAAGGTTATATATTTTTACAGCATGACATTGACACTATGCAAGAATGGTGTAAAAGGAACTGCATGCAGCTTAATCTTAAGAAGTGTAAAAGCATGACCTTCACGAGACGCCAAAACCCAACTGCGTCAATTTATTTTATTAATGAGGAAGTTGCTGAAAGTGTTGATTGCTTTAATGATCTTGGTGTGGTCTTTGACAGAAAGCTCAACTTCAACCTCCACTTGGATTCCATTGTCAGCAAAGCAAGAAGCCGATTGGGACTTATAAAACCTTTCTCAAAGGAATTTAAGGATCCCTATGTAACCAAAATTCTATACTGTTCTCTCGTCCGACCTGTTTTGGAATACTGTAGTCCTGTTTGGTGTCCGTCCTACGAATCTGGAATCTCAAGAATTGAAAGTATTCAAAAGCAGTTTCTTCTTTTCGCATTACGTGATTTGCCTTGGGACCCCGAAAGTCGTCTTCCTCCCTACATAAGTCGATTAAAGCTGCTGAATCTGCAGACTTTGGAAAAACGAAGAGAGATATCAAATGTTATATTCCTGTTTTGCGTTCTGACTGGTAGCGTTAACTCCACATATGTTCTCAATTTTGTAAACATCAATACCAGACCGAGGACAACAAGGAACCCAATTTTTTTATACCAAAGGACGTCTCGATGTAACTATGAGAGTAATGGCCCTATCAATAACCTGACGAGGGATTTCAATAAGTACAATTATGTGATTGATTTCAATATCTCAAAATTTAATTTAAAAAAAATATTGAAAGAATTGTAAAACAGCATACTCTATTTTCAAAACTGATTAACTGTGACATTTATGTATAGTAGTTAAATAAATAAATAAAAAAAATAAAAATAAATATGAATATGATAGCAAAGCGATGGAAGTAGGTGGCAGGTGTCGATAGAAGAATTAATTAAAAATGGCGGGTCGCCGACTGCTGACTGAAATATTTCCAGCACGTATTGCAAAAATATGCATATCTAATTAGACTGCCAATTCCGCCCATAAACGGGACTTTGCCTGCAAGCTGCCTGGTGCGAACATAACTTGTTGATGTATTGGGCCTATATAAATCAAAGGAGGGCATTTAGTCCACGCAATATGCGCATACTTCAACAAATCCTGGGCTCACAGTGGGATGTGAACATTATGTCTGGGTCTGGCGGTGTTTTCTGCTGGTTTTGTGCCTTTTAGTTAAGCTTCGTTATACCGCAATAGCAACATAACACCACCGTAGAAGCTTTTGGGGCCATTAGTATTAACATTTCACACGCAGTGTTTATAGCCCAAGCGGCAACCGTCGCGGTCGGATTAATTAGCTCATAAAGTTAAAGATTCTTATGTCACTTAGTCGATAGAGCTTCTCGACTAAAACAATGTGCACGAATGGGTCGCACGAAACTTTCTTGTTTATTGCGAATCTCGCAGAATCTCAAAATAATTTCAGAAAATTAAAAAAAACCTAATATCTACATACTAACGTGACAGGTCAGCGCTGTAAAACCGAGACCGAAAAACTGTATAAAAACTGTACCATTTTAACAGCGAATTATATGTTTTTTGTTTAATTATTCAAATAACATTTCTAACATTTCTAAGACAAGGCACGCATCGAAGTGGTGTGGCAGTGGCGCGGTGACCAAGTGGCAGGTGGCATAGGAGTGGTGTGCCCATAAAATAGCGGCGAAGTGGTATGAAAGTGATTTAAGGCACACTGAAGAGGCTAACAACGTATGGTGCTTCCGATTCATCAGTTCTTAAAAAATGTCGTTATATGTTCAATTCTTGGTCGTTTCGCATTTTTTAGTTTCCGGGTAAGCAAAAATACGCAGTTGTAATGCCAAAATCCACCTCGTCACCAGCCTCAACATCTGCCACTTGGACACCACGCTACTGACACACCACTTCGATGCGCGCCTTGTCTTATAATACTCGCAGAAACCAAAACTCAAAATACAAATTCAAATAAAAAGATACCTAGTGTTATGAAAACAGTGGATGCTGTTCACTAATGAAAGTATATTTCAGAACAGTGACGGAGTAAAGGAAACGAATTTATTTGTATATGTAGCTATGTGTTTTCAGCGATTTTATTATGTAAAATTCGCTGCGTGGAAAAACTGTATAAATGCTGTACTCTCATGTTTTCGCTGTATATGTTTATCTGACAATTTCGCGCTGTATCGATTGACTGAAAAACTGTAGTATACCTGTATACGCGAAAAACTGTACAGTTGGTCACTTTATACATACTATATGTACATAAACATACGTATTAACTACAAAATTTTATTACTTTAAAAATTTCACCCCGAACTGACACTCGAAGGAGGCATATGCGATATGAATTTCGAATTATATTGCCACTGAAGTTTTGGCCTTTACAAAAATATATCGTGCGTAAATACAGATCGGGAGATGGGTAGTAATTTTCGAGAAATATTCATAAAAGGGCTACATTTGAGTTTTCAGAGAAAAACTAAGTACGTGATAGCGTTTAGCATGTTGTCTAAATATGCATTTCGGTCAAAATCGTTAGAGCGGTTTTTTGTAAAAATATGCTGACAAATGTTACAACAATGGACTCGAAAAGCGCTGTTATCAAACTGTTTAGCTAAAAACTGAGTACGACGTATTCTTCAGGATATACCTAAGTATTGCCTATAGCGGTTACATTTTCATCCAAATCCAAAATGGAGTTTTCGAGATATGAGCAGTTTTTAAAGTACCATTTTGGTTACCATCACGGTTCAAAAAACACTGTTTTGCACTGTTTAGTTCAAAACTAAGCAAAAAGTATTACTATGGATTTAAGCATTACCTGCCAGTTACATTTTTATCATAATCGAAAATGGCGTTTTTGAGATATGAGCAGTTTTTAAAAGTACTATCATTAGCGATTGACGATAGTACCTACCTTAAAATGTTCTTCAATCGCCGTGAACGCTTCTATCACGGCATCGATTTGGTTGGCGGTTCGACCATGTGGAGAGCGCCAGGTTGCTGTGTGGATCATTAGCCTTGGAAACCTAGTGCTACTTATCACCGTATAACCAGCTGCTGCAAAATCAATTAGTCGGTAGTAGCCGTTGTCGTTTCGTGGATTCTGTGCTTACCAACTAATCCGCCAAAGATGTTTTTTTTCTTCCGACTTTATTGAAGTCCCTGAGTACAACTTTTACATCATACTCCTTGACAGGCTAAGTAGGCTCCATCCAGGAGGTCATAGAACAACACTACTTCTGATACCTCTTCTACAGTGACAGTGAATCAATATTGAGTCATTTAACATGTCAGTTTTACCCTGCAAGTAGGTGTCATTTGTTTTAATTTTAACCTCAAATTATAAAGCATTCCAAATAGACGCAGGCAAAACTCTTCATAAGTACTTCAAGATTTAAATTTGATCCCGGTATTTCGTAGTAAAAATTAGTATGCAACGAAATCTTGCAAGTCTGGATCAAAGCATCGAAAGGGATTATACAATTTATTGGTAAATGACGCCTTCCATATAGCCTAAATAAACAAGACTTTAATTTAACATAAAATTGCAAATTCAACAAAACCGTTAGTTTTAATTGCAAAAATATGCCAAATATACATAAAATGAAAATTATTCTTGAAAGTCTTGCTTCGAATAAAATTTCAATTGGTACTTGTTATGCCAGTGGAATAAAATACACATTAACTGAGTCCAACATGACTACTTATATTTGGTTCAGGAGCCAATTTGAATATGGATGAATTCTAAGCCTTTGAGCAATAAACTTGTTCGATGAGAGTATGAATAGTACCTATAGCAACATTTGAAACAAGCGCATATTTCATATTTCCATTTTATGTAAAATTCCAAAAAGGGTTGTATATGTTAGGAAAACGCTTTCAATACCTACTCATTCGAATTCCAGTTAATACCTAGCAACACAATGAATTAAGTGAGTGACACAAAGCTCCTTCAAGGAATTTAATATCACGAATTTTAAATATTGTTTAATTTAAGACTAGGTATATAATCCAAATAGACTGCTGGCAAAAATTAAGGAAACAATGAATTAAGTTTACTTTAGATGGCGCTCACAGTCCCGGTCAGACCACGGCCTCAACCAACAAGCACCCCCATCAGCCAGCTGCCTCCATATACGTACACACCAAGTTGCGGTTGATTTCGCTTCTTCAAATGTGCGCGTCGCCTCTGATTCGTTGTTCATCATAGGGGTGGTCCATACGGTCCAAGTGACCTATCCGAAACCTAACCACCTCAGTCGTTGTGTTTTTTGTGTTGGTCAACTAGTGATGCGCGGTATATATCGAATCACTCGATTCATCGATATTGTCGTAAAAAAATATCTATTATTTCACTCGATAATTTATTTTCGATATTATCGATGCATCGATGTTTTTATCCCGATTTTTTTGCACAAGGCACCTTGGTGGGCCCATCGCTTCTTTTTTTATACTATTTTTGATAATTTCCTTGGAGGAACTGGTAGATTGACGTCAACTTGTTTATTTTCCGTCATTTCAAAACGAAAAATCCAGGCAAAAAGGTGGATGCGAAAAAACGCACCATAATACACCTCCAAATACGTGATAAAAAACAAAATATGTGCCAAAACCAAGAAAAAAGAAATCCGAAAAAAAATTTTGCGAAAAAAACTGTGCAAAAACGCGCAACAAATCCCGCCAAATACCCATCAAAAATCGGGATGAAAAAATAACAAAATATGCGCCAAAAATGCGCGTGAAAAACCGCGATGAAAAAATAATAAAAGAGGCGGCAAAAAAGCGAGATAAAAAAAATAACAAAATACGCGAAAAAACGCGCCAAAAAATGTGGAAAAATTGCACCAAAAACGCCCGACAATTACCGCCTAAATACGCGTGAAAATTCGCGATGAAAAAATAACAAAATACGCACCAAAAAAACGAGATGAAAAAATAACAAAATATGCGCCAAAAATGTAGAAAAATTTCGCGAAAAAATGCCCAAAATCCGCGTCAAAAACCCTCCAAAATAGAACCAAAAATATGCGCCACAAACGCCTGACAAATCCCGCCAAAAATCGCGGTGAAAAAAATAATAAAATATGCGCCAAAAAAGTGAAATAAAATCCCGCCAAAAATGTGAAAAAAATTTCGCGAAAAAAACGCGCCAAAATCCATCTCAAAATAGGTGCCAAAACTATTCAAAAAAATGCGCCAAAACCGCCCATCAAATGGCGCCAAAATACGCGTCAAAAATCGCGGTGAAAAAATAACAAAATGTGTGCCAAAAAAAGTGACAAAAAATCCCGCCAAAAATGTGGAAAATTTTCGCAAAAAAACGCGCCAAAATACATCTCCAAAGTACGCGCCAAAACTATGCAAAAAAATGCGCCAAAAACGCCCGACAAATCTCGGCAAAATACGCGCCAAAAATCGCGGAGAAAAAATAACAAAATATGCGCAAAAAAATCCCGCCAAAAATGCAGAAAAAATTCGCGAAAAAACGCGCCAAAATACGCGCCAAAAAATTCACCATACTGCGCGCCAAAGTATGTGTCAAAAAACGAACGAAAAAGCGCACCAAGTAGATGTTATCAGCTTCACATCTCACAATCGACTGCCTCTAAAATTTCAGAACAAGCCCTTTTATAGAGAGGCAATGCCGTTTGTTTAGGGTTTTTTTTTACTCAAAATATCCCTGAACGGACTGGATCCATTAGACAGCCGTCGATCGCATTTCGATCGCTTTTTTGCAATGGATGCATTCAGAGTGAGATGCGAAATCATTTTAATGTTTTTTGTCCCCTCCCCCTCCCCACCCCCCTTCACCCAACTTGTTGTCAAATGACTGAAAAAACGCTATATTTAGGCTGTCATCGAGCTAAATATTTGGAATTTTAAATACACTATCAGGTAAGGCTTACCTACCACGATGGGAAGGAAATAAAGAAAGTATTTGCGAGTCCGTCTTTCAATGCAATACATACCACACCTACTTGCAAGTGCGAAGAGCTAGTTATGTGGGCAGACGTTATGAAGAAGGTATGATGTCAGATTCAGTGCGTCCTAACAAATTTAACTCAAATCGTTTTCTGTTTTTGTAAGTATATTTCTTGCCAATTTTTGACAGTCGCTTTGCAAATTTCCCATCTTGAAATATAGACTTTGGCCTCATTCAAGAATCTAGTCATCGTAAGTCGACTTGAATTATCTGGATTCAAATTTACCTTAACGCGAAAATTAACTTGAATTGTCGGTATGTCACTTATTGACAATTGGTTTTTTTTTCTCCTGGGTAATTTTTTTTTTTTTTGTTCAAAAATCAATCAAAAAAAGGTAAATTATTGTCTTGAATTATTTCCTTTGTGAAATAGAAATTGATTGAGTATTCTAAACAAATAATATTTTTTTTAATAAAAATGAATAGAAAACTCAGGAAAATTTTAAGTTTGCATATAGACCGATATTATACTATCGATTTTTTTGGGTCGATTTTTTTTTGCATCGATATTTTCATCTTGATAATAAAATATCGATGTATCGATGCAGTTTTGGATTATCGCGCAACACTATGGTCAACGTCGTTAAAGATCGTAAAGTTAATAATTGAATCTCCTCCACTACACTCCATCGACAAAAAATCACTCAAAGGATCTTTCTTGAAAGGGTTTTTATCATCATCATTTCAATAAGGTCCATGATTCTGCATGTTTAAGGTCTTGAGTAATATCTTCTTGGTTCTGTCTTTTGTGGGAGAGGGCTTTATACTTCTTATATGCTTTCTTAGCCCGAAGAAGCAGCGATTGACAAAAATAGTTTCTCGCTTAATTTCCTCGCCGATGTCATTTTGTAAGATAATTGTAGAGCCTATATGCAGACCAAAGTCTTTATCTACTTCGAAGTTAAATCTGTCCATCGTGTTTTGCCCGGGTCGCCGATGTTGAGTGTCCTTTCTCGATGACAGCATAATATATCGTTTTGTTCTTTATAAACACCCAGACCCACCATCGCCGACTTGCAAATGCGCCACTGACAGCTCGCTGAGTTCACCCGATTATGTCAATAGCATCTGCATTATGCAATGCATGTAGGTACTAGCATTGAGTTTATACACATAGAGGAATCATGTTGGTTATCCAATACTCATAATAGATGTCGCTACCATTACCACATCGGGAAAAATTTAATATAATCGAAAGAGGGAGAGAGAACTAATAGAAACACTCAAAGACAAACTTATGAAATCCACCCCACTCAATCAAATTTTACTCCATTCGAGTCGAAGTAAATGTATGTAGCTAGGTACTGGAACTGGTGATATACATTTCTTGTATTTTCCTCTTTTTTATGGAATTCGGTCTGGATGTGTATGATTCTACCTTTTTCATAGAAATTATGAACTGAAACCATGTGCTTGATTGTGCTTTATGTATGCTTGATGTGCTTGGTGTTGTGTATGGTTATTATTACAATAGTATCAATATATCCCTACTCCCTATCCCTACATTATGATTTATTTACAAGAACATTGTTCTTAAATTGGGTTTGTATATTTTTCGCCAAAAGCGATGACTATAAAATTATTAGATTTCACATGCCTATGGATTTATTTCATATTATTATATTATATTATTGTCCGCGGTTAGTTCTGATCATGGAATTCTGAATACGTTTTTTCAAGTGGAATCTTGAATCCATAGAGCAATAGTGTTTAACATGGTGTTGCAAATTTTATATTTCATATTTTATTTCTCCGTCTAGGTACGATTTTCTTTATTTCTTTTATAGAGTAGGTAGCTACACAAACTGAGTTTGAAGCCGATCGGGTGAGAAATAAGAATTTTCCAGTACAAAATTTGACCGCCCACCCTTTTTTTTCTCCTTTTGGAGTTCGAATTTCGCCAATTCGCTTCTTAGTACATACTCACTTCGGCCATAAAAGGAAATTTCTTTTCAAATTCTTCCTAGCTCTACCCTTGTTGGGCGTTGAACATACATACATGGAATTGGTGTTCAGCAATTGAATTTTTATCCCTATTTTCGGATTACCTACTTAGGGGTGCTCCAGAAAACCCAATCAACTATCAACACCAAGAAACAAAGCCACTCATAATTATCCCCAACCCAGCGTTGTTATATGATCTTGATTATCTTATTTTATATTGAGGTGTGAGGTGGTCTTCAGATGAGAAGATATTCACTCTTCATAACAACACTGCCCCAACCCCAACCCAATGCCCAATCCAATTCCACACCTTTGGCCCCGGGCCAACTCAAAATGGCCCGTAAATCTTAATTTTTTGATTTCATACAACATAGATCCACTTACCAATGTTAAACTTTTTTTCACATTCGACAATTAACTGGCAACCATTGCTCATAGGTAGATACGTTAGTTTATTATTCTGACTTAATTTTGTTTGACAATTTTTATCTGGCAAAAAATGGCTTTTACTACAACTTCTGTTGATCGTATACTTAAAAAAGTTACTTAACATAGTTTTTAGGAAATTATTCAAGGATCAAAATTTCATAAGAAACAAAAATTTATTAAGTAAAAATTTTGAGAAAAAATCATTTTAAGTAAAAAAATGAAACAAAAATTTTTCAAATTTTGGGTTTAAAATTGCCTTGTCTTCAAAATGTACAAAACAATTTATGGACCTATAATAGTTTAGAAGTTATAGCGTTTTAAGTTGTAACACCTCGAAATTCGAGGTCACCCAATTTGAGGATAGCTGTAAATGGGGTGAGAATAGACCCCCTCCCCCTGCTACACAATTTTGTTCAGCAGTACATAAGCGGTATAATCCTTTAAGGGAAGATTCCTCAACTTGGACACCCTGTATGTTGTCTTATTATTAAATTTTAGTTTAATTTTTTGAATAGGTAATTTTCTTTGATGAAATATGGCGGTGGCCCCAGCTATTTGCAAATGACCCTCAAAAAGGCCCGCACATTTTTTTTCTTTGCGGCAACGTCGCTTATTGCTTTCGTTACGATGTCTGTCCGAATCAACTAAGCCAATTTTGTACGTAGGTCTATCTCAAGAACTGACTGACATAGAAATAGAAGGCTGAAATTGGCACACAACATCCGTTTCCGGTATTACCTCTAGTTAAACGACAAATACCAATGATAGCGATGATTGATTAGTTTTGGAGTAATAAGTAATTTAGCGAAAAAAAATATTTTCATTCGCACAAAAACACTTCTTCATTTACAACAAAAAAACATATTCCTATTTTGTAGATCATATTCGTAGCTATGTGTGCGGAAGACGGTTTTGCCGAAAAGTTAATATTTACAAAAATATGTCATTCATAAGCGTGTTATCTTAAGCTGAACCCACACCAAATAAAGCAGAAACGACTATTGCTAGCCCACAACAGATAAGGCAAAACAAAAACGGTTTTTTTTACTTGCCTAATTTGGTGTGGGTTATTGACAGACAGTCATCCATACCAATTGCGCTTAAGATGGCTTCAGACTCGGACGACAATATGGCTATTTTGGCAGCCAAATCTTTTGTGCTAAAAGTTAAACAATATTAGGTGCATCCTGTAAAACAAAGAAGGACAAATGTAAATTTAATCAATAAATTTATTAATGAAAAATTTTAAAAAAAATTAAAAACTACATACCTAATAATGAGTTTCGATGCATTTGCGATTGACGGCCGATTTTCAATCAAAAATACTAATTTTTCGACGTTACATAGCTATGCACTTTACAGAAAATAATTGAATGAAACGTAAATACCGATAGTCGTCGCTCGCATGCTTCAAGCGTTTTATTCGGTTTTGTCTGTTTGACTAGTTTGGTGTGGGCGCTCTCATTTGATTACATGTGTTTTTCTCCTAAACATGCCTTAACTGTTTGATAGTGTTTTTGGACTAACTCGATTGTTTAAAAGGGGGCGTATCCGTTTAGGACTAGTTCTGCAGTATAAGCAAAATGGCGTGGGAAACCGTTACAAAATTTGTTATGTTCGCTACTAAATGCAATCTGTAAGTGTCAACACTGATGTTAATGATGTTATCGATTGTATTTATATGTGACAGTTGGCAATACCCCATTCTTATAATGGATGATCTGGGCACCCTTTTCCGGTCATCCTTCCTTCTATATCTAACGCTGAAACCGACCAGTCACTCTTGTAACTATCATTGTATTCCTTAATGAAATAAATTGTAATTGAAGTTTGAATACGTTGCTTTTCATTACCATACATATACACAACAACTGGCGACGAGGATGGGATTAGGCTGGTAATGAATATTCGTTATTTTTGCATACACGTGATTTTTACCTTGTGCTGCTGCTGCTGTCGCTGACCAATTTCTCGCTGCTGATATACCACGTTACGATATTTCTCCCCTTGCTGCTGTGCTGATAGATACCCCGAACTAAAACTTCTGCTACTGAGTGACTTCTGTGATTGATTGCTGCAAATTCTAATAAGATGACTAGTGAAGAAGGGTCAGGATCGGCTTCGTTCGCAGCACCCGCAATTGGTGCTAGTGGAGTGCCACCCAACTTCTCAATTGAATTTTTTGATGAAACCAAAAGTAAGTTTGAACGATGGATTCAGCGTTTGGAGGGTGCATTTGCCATTTTTAAAATCACAGACACCAAAACTAAGGTTAACTATTTACTACATTACATTGGACCCAACACATTTGATCTTCTCTGTGACGGTATTTCCCCCGAAGAACCACAGAAACAAACATATCAGTTCTTAATCAATGTTCTGAAGGAATACTATAACCCCCAACCATTAGAAGTGGCGGAATATTACAAATTTCACCACAGGGAACAGACAGAAGGTGAAGCTATGCGGGATTACATCGCAGTTTTGCGAAAAATGGCTATAAATTGCAATTTCGGGGCGTACTTAAAAACTGCTTTGCGAAATCAATTAGTATGTGGAATAAGAGATAAACGCATTAAGGATCGGTTGCTGGAGACAAAAAGTCTCACATTCGAGAAGGCTGTTGAGATCGCTACGAGTCTAGAAATGTCACAACAAAACTCCGTACAGCTAAATGAAACCTTGATTAACAGAACTTCAGTCAATGCATTACATCGACACAAAAGAGAGCACAACAACAATACCAACAGAACGATGAATCGCAGGGGGAATGCTACGATAAACACCAACAGATTCCAGAAATCACACCAGGAGAGTAAAAACGAAAATAAAAGTGATAAGAAAGTGAAATGCTACCGATGCGACGGCCCACACTTAGCTAATGCATGCAATCATATCAGTACGGTTTGTAGGTTCTGCAATATACGTGGTCATCTTGCAAAAGTTTGTTTAAGTAAGCAAAAGAATAAAAATTATAACATCAATCAGTTAGATGACGACCACGTTCATTGCAAAAACGAACCAAATGTTTACGTTAATACCTTAAGTGAATGTTCTGATAAATATTTAAAGAAATTTTGGATTGATGTTCTTATCGAAAATAAGTCAATTAAAATGGAAATTGATAGTGGGGCCGGTGTATCGGTAATGAGTTTCAAAGATTTTTCTGCAAATTTTAAAAATGTGTCATTAAAAACATTAAAAACATATAATAATTCTTTTTTAAAGGTGTTTGGTGTTGCGGAGGTTGTTGTTGGTCTTCAAAGTCAACGAGCGGGAAATTCGATGGTACAAAAAAAATTAAAGCTGTATATAGTGGACTCAGATAAACATGCACTATTTGGCAGAGAATGGCTACATGCATTTGACGGCTTACCGATGATAGAAGCGCTTGATAAATCGTGTTGTAAGAGCACAGTCCAAACCGAATGTAACCAGGTAAAAAACATTTTTCCTTTTGATTCACAAATTTTTGCAAACTCTCCGCCAGATTTTAATTTAATTGATTTTCAGTAAATATAGAGTTTTGTTTAGTGATGATGTAGGGGAGGTGAAAGGTGAACCCGCTGCAATTGAATTAGTTCCAAATGCGAAACCCATTTGTATAAAGCATCGCGCCACTCCATTTGCGCTTAGAGACCGAATCGAAAAAGAGATCGATGATTTAGTCGCACAAGGTGTCTTGATTAAGGTTGATCATAGTGATTGGGCGACACCAATAGTTCCAATTGTCAAGGCAAATGGAAAAATTCGCCTATGTGGCGACTTTAAGGTGACGCTAAATAAATTTATTATCGTAGATGAACATCCCCTACCCACATCTGACGAATTATTCATTGCGCTAAATGGAGGTAATAAATTTTCGAAGATAGATCTTCGGCGTGCTTATTTGTAGTGGAAAGTTAGAGCTGAGGATCAGGTGAAGCTAACTTTGTCCACACATAAGGGCCTTTTTAAGTGTACTCGGTTATTGTATGGGCTTAGCTGTGCACCCGCGAAATGGCAGAGAAAAATAGAATCCATATTAAGCGGGATTGAGGGGGTAGGAGTTTTCATTGATGACGTTGCCTTTACAGGCCCTGATGACAAAACTCATCTGGAACGATTAGAAGCTGTGTTTTCTAAGCTAGAGTTCTACGGATTACGTATCAATACTGAAAAATCTGAGTATTTTAGAGAATACATAGAATATTGTGGTTTTAAAATCGATAAAATGGGAATTCACAAGATGGCTAGTAAAACTGAAGCAATATCTAAGGCACCACGACCGAAAAATATTTCCGAGCTCCGGTCTTTGCTTGGTCTTGTGAATTATTATGGTAGATTTTTTAGAAATCTTGCTGACCTACTGGAACCGTTTCATATGCTTCTTAGAAAAAATACTGACTTTAAATGGACTGCTGAGTGTGAAAGTGCTTTTACTAAAATTAAAACAGAAATATTGTCGGACAATTTTCTAGTACACTACTCAAAAGATAAACCACTTTGTTTGTCAACGGATGCATCTCCATTTGGTGTAGGAGCAGTCCTCTATCCCATATTTGCACCGATGGCAAAGACAGGCCAATCCAATTTGCGTCTCAAACGCTTTTAGAAACCCAACGAAAATGGTCGCAAATTGATAAAGAGGCATACGCCATCATTTTCGGCGTGAAGAAATTCTACCAATTTTTATACGGTCGTCATTTTATTTTGTACACGGACCACAAGCCTCTTGTTCAGATTTTTTCTTCCGGGAAAGGTTTACCACACATGTCAGCAGCCCGCATGCAACATTATGCGATTTACCTCCAAGGGTTTAATTATACTATAAAATACAAACGTTCAGAACTAAATGGTAATGCTGACGCAATGTCAAGATTACCAATACCGACAACTGGTTGTGTTAAACTCGAAGAATCGGATATTTTTGAAATCAGCCAGATCGAGACAATGCCACTTACCGCAAAACAAATTGCCGAGGAAACCGCTAAGGATGAAATTTTAAAGCCTTTGTTTCAAGGTCTTAAAAAAGGGCAACATGTTGTAGCTGATAGTAGGTTTGGCATTAATCAGGAAGAGTTTTCAATCCAAAGTGGTTGTATTATGCGTGGTATTCGTGTAGTGATACCGGCCAAGTTACGGCGAGTCGTTCTTACAGATTTACATTCAGCTCATTTTGGGGTTAACAGAATGAAAGAATTAGCTCGAAGTTTTTGCTGGTGGCCAAAAATGGATCAGCAAATCGAAAATTGGGCTTTAAGCTGCACAAGCTGCTGTAAGACTCGTAATAGCCCACAAAAGGTTGAGACCCATCATTGGTGTTACCCTTCGCGTCCATGGGACCGCGTACATTTGGATTTTGCAGGACCGTTTATAGGCGTTTAATTCACCAATGCCAAATTTAAGTCATTTTGTGACAGGCATAATATTGTACATAAACGCACTGCGCCTTACCACCCTGCAATAAATGGGCAAGCGGAGCGATATGTGCAAACATTAAAAAACAAATTACGATGTTTAAAGCATAACGATGAAGATCTCAGTATAAAATTGAATGATGTTCTCCTTCACTACAGAATTACACCACACCCAGCAACAAAAAGCTCCCCTTCTGAAATTATATTTGCTTATCCGATACGTACAAAATTTTCTTTATTAGTGCCACAAATAGACAAGAGTAATCATTTTAATGAAGATAGGCAGTGTAGAAATTTTTCAAATGGGGAAAGGGTTGCAGTAAGAAACTACATTGGCAAAGATAAGTGAAAGTTTGGAGAAATTTGTGATAGACCTGGTTTGTTACATTATAACATTAAGCTTGATGATGGGAGAACAGCTCGCAGACATATTGATCAAATAGTAAATGCAGGTAACCATGTCTCCGATTCACTTTTATACCCAAGCGAAACTTGTGATGAGCAACAGCAACCTCGAGCAACCACATCCACAGAACATACAGAAATCGATGTCAATAAAGAAATACCTAAAAGATAATTTTGTATAAGAGCCTACAGCTTTGCGTAAGAGTACTAGAATAAGAAAACCGGTAGGTAGATTGAGATATGATTAATAAATAATTTATTTTGCGCTTAAAATACTAGCTATCCGCCCTAATGTAATTATTGCTACTTTAAAGAAATTGTAAAGAGTTGGACACAATGTAGAAGAGATATTTTGCACAATATCTACTCATAAAAATAAATAAATAAATAAATAGGTGGCGCAACAGGCGGGTGACACCCAAGGCCTAGCTTCTCGCAACCATTCGTTTTGTGTGAGTTTCTATTTTTTTGGGACGAATGGAAGGGACCTACAATTTTATGCCGAGTCCGAACGGCTGAATTGAGAAGCTTTTTCATGACAGTCATACTCTCGGATGTTTGTCAGACGTTCGCGAGAGGTGGCGCAGTAGAAAAAACTTTAAGATGTAATTTGTGTTTTTCCGGGGATCGAACCTGGGATCCCTCGCACAGTAGTCCAGCACACTAACCACTGCGCTACTGCGCCCATATCTACTCATAATAGTTTATAAATAATGAATTTAATTTAATTAAGCATCTGCATTACTGAAATTTTGTTAAAGGGGGAAAATTGTTATGTTCGCTACTAAATGCAATCTGTAAGTGTCAACACTGATGTTAATGATGTTATCGATTGTATTTATATGTGACAGTTGGCAATACCCCATTCTTATAATGGATGATCTGGGCACCCTTTTCCGGTCATCCTTCCTTCTATATCTAACGCTGAAACCGACCAGTCACTCTTGTAACTATCATTGTATTCCTTAATGAAATAAATTGTAATTGAAGTTTGAATACGTTGCTTTTCATTACCATCCATATACACAACAAAATTGTTTAGGCAAAGTGGAGTGTGGGGAATAGCTGGATTGTAGGTTTGGGTGGAGTGTGAGACGTAACTCGCGGTCCTCATTTTTTTGCTCATGGGTGCCTCCTATCCAAAAGTACTCGTATAAATAGAAAACCTCTCAATGTCTCAATACAACAATTTGAACTCGGCATAAAATTGTATGTCCCTTCCACTCGCTCTTACTCGGCTCTCACATTGAGGCAACATTCAATAAGCAACTGTCAATAGGAAACACGCAATATTATCACTCACAATTATTTTACTTTGAATTAAATTAGATAGAAGTCTCACATCAAAGCAACTAAATATCGCTCGAACGAAAAATGTTGCTGATTGCTGATTGGCAGTTGCTATAGTTGCTTATTGCTTGTTGCCTCAATCTGAGAGCCGCCTTAGAATAAAAATGAATGATGGTGGGAAGTTATGTACCCCTAGCGTACACCTACCTCTACCTACATTATTTCTCAAAAATGTTGTTATAATTATTTAAAAATCTCGCAAAGTCTATTTTCGTCATTCACAGTAGGTACCTACTAAGAATTAGGCTCCCATAGCTATTCGCAATGCCTATATTTAAATCAATGCTTTTGAATAATTGAATAAAAAACAAAGAACAAACTCCTTAAAACAATATTAAGCAAGGATTCTTTTCTTTTTCTGTTTCCTAAAACCCATTACCGGAAGGATCTAAATTTACATCCGCATCTTGTGCAATAAAAACCATTTTCCCACGAAATCGAAAAGTATTCGAAAGGAAACGATAAAACTGAAGAGTTTCCTTTTTCTATTAAATGGATACAGGAAACAATTTTCTTCATTGTTATGTGTCCGCCAACATGCATACAGCATACTGCATACCAGCATACAGCATACTCCGTATGGGGTATGTACATTGTACATCTTCCTCAAAGGCAATATCCAGCGACAATAAATTGTATAAGCCATTGTGCTGGCAAAAAGGCATATGGGGAAGGGTAGCGAGCGGCATAGATGATAGTTGGACCAGTAACGTATAGTGTACTTTGTGCGCCTCCCTGCCGTCAAGGTATAATGCCAGTAATTGACCTAAATTTTAAAAATTCCAAACGAAGGACAATGATTTCAAGAGAACCGGTAGAACATTATGTGTACAGAGGCTGTAGCATTGAGTACTTATTTGCCCATAGAGAATCGAGGAATCTTTCCTTAATTAACCAGCTTTTTACATTTAACAATTTCATTATTTTTTTTTTTAATTTTGCCGAATGTGCATCCGAAAGGTTTCAATTCAATTTCATTGAATGATACAGTACTTCAATACCTATACCTTCTATGTATATATTCTAGGTACATCTAGAAACATGCCGTAGGGGCTGTTCCCTGCTAACTGCTGTGGATGCCATTTTTGATTGCGGAAATTTTATTGTTAATTGATTTTCATTGTGTAATTGACCTCGCTGCTGATGGCAATGAATTTGCCCTAAGGATTTGACTTTGGTCATCTGGCAGGGCAGGGCACTGGGAGCGTTTTAATTGAAATTCTTTTTACTTATTGAATATTTTGAGTTGATTTCCATTTTCCCTCTCTATGAATGAAGGATTTTTGTGGATGAAGGCTGAAACAATCGGTTGGAAGTGGATACTGATTTTCGTGAAACAGGCGTTACATTGCGTGTTGTAATTACGCCAAGGGCGGCCTTAGGTCATTCAAAAGGGCCTTTGGGCACACAGAATGTGATTTAGGAAACAAAAAAAAAAGCACTTACCTGAAGACATCAGAATGCACTTTTATTTTATGGTTTTCTTGGTTTGGGGTTTGCGGGTGTGTGTTCAAAAAATAGAGAACGTATTTGTTTCCAATGTAGGGTGGCTGATGGATGGCTCAAGATAAGAGCCCCCTTGCTATCTGCCCGGCTGTGAATCTACTACTGTATTCCCATGCTCATCTCTGCCAGGCTTCTGTTCGGGCCTTGTATCCTTGGGTGGATTGTTTTACCCTTTGGTAGAACTTTCGAACATTGCGTCTGCAGTAGCGTCCCTCAATTGATTCGACCGTTCGCTTCTGGTGCCGTGCTCTTTCTTTTTCCTTCTGAGATGTTGGTTGAGCAGATCTCTCAGCCGCTCTGGTTCATGGTTCTTGAGCATTAATTGATAAGCATCGTTCTTGGCTGCATGTGCCTGCCGGCATTCTATATTGAACCAAGGGTTTCGTTGTGGTCGCCTAGTAAAACCCCATCACTTTGGTAGCGGCCAGCGTGCCATACGCTGGCAGTATTGCCACTGGTCATCTGTACTTGATGCTGGTGAAGATGAGGATGGGCTTGCTAAGAGGTTTAGGGAGACGCGGTCGGCAAAAATGTTTGCGGTCTCTTGCGATAGTAGTAGCCTTGCAACGTCAAATCTTCTTACAGTATCCTCTCGGTGTTGTGGAGTATTGGATATTCGCATCCGTACTTTGGCTACTACCAAGTAATGGTCCCGAGTCTATGTTGGCCGCTCGGAAAGTTCGGACATCCAAGATACTGGAGCTATGTCTCGCGACGATCGCAACATGATCAATTTCGTTGACGGTTTGTTGATCTGGAGACCGCCAAGTCCCCTTGTGTATGTTGAGGTGTGGGAAGCGTGTGCTGGCAATGATGACATTTCGACCCCGCCGCAAAGTCGATTAGCCTGAGTCCGTTTCCGGAGGTTTTGTCGTGCAGGCAGTGCTTTCCGACTGTAAATCCAAAGATGCTCTCCTTTCCGATTTTGGCGTTTAAGTCGCCAAGAACTATCTTGGCGTCGTACTTCGGGCACTTATAATATGTCTTTTCAAGAAGATCGTAGAATGCTTCTTTGGCTGTATCGTCTTTCTCCTTTGTCGGGGAGTGAACACAGATCAGTGTGATATTTTAAAATTTTGCCCTAATGCGGATTGTAACTAGGCGATCGCTAACATTGCGAAATCCCAAGACTTTTTGCCTTATCACAAATCCACATCCAAATGACCGCTGACTCTGCTCTCTGCGGCACTCGCCATAGTAGATGTTACCTACAGTTTTTCATCCTTCTTGTGCCTTCTTCCATCCCATCGCACTTCCTGGATGGCCGTAATGTCGGCTTTGTACCTATCCAGGGTCTCCACAAGTTGTTCGGCTGCACGCGGTCTGTTTAAGGTCCGGACATTTTTTGGCATCCCTGTCAAACTCGTCAGATTGTGCAGAATGACGAACGCTCGCTGCTCCGTAAAGATTGGAAACAATCCCACCGAGACCTTTGATGTCGAAAAAGGACTTAGACAAGGTGATGCGCTGTCATATGACTTTTTCAACATCATTCTTCCAGAAAATTGTGCGAAACTCGCAATCCAATACCAGGGGCACAATTTTCTCAAAGTCTGTGCAACTACTTACATACGCTGACGACATCGACATCATTGGCAGAACACAGCGAGATGTTACTGGTGCGTTTGCAAGTATCAATACAAAGGCGGCAAAAATGGGTTTAGAGGTGAATGAGGGCAAAACGAAATATATGCTGTCAACAAGAAGGGATAGACAACATCGACGAATCGGACAGAATGTCACCACAGATAGCTATAGCTTTGAGGTAGTTCAGGACTTTGTCTACCTCGGCTTCGCTGTTAAATCTAAAGAACTACACTTGCCAACCGCTGTTACTTCGGCCTAAAAAGGCAATGGATTGTAGTAAGGCCTTGTCGAGAAACACCAAGGAAACTCTATGTAAGATAATAATCATCCCTGTCCTGCTTTATGGCGCAGAATCCTGGACGTTAACAAAGACGGATGCAGAGCTCCTTGGTCGTTTCGAATGCAAAAATCTTCGAGCGAGTTTCAGTCCCGTTTACATCGATCTGGTCAGAAAAGTACGCATCAGTTGTTTAAGATGGCTAGGACATGTTGAGCAAATAGATACCAACGCTCCGGCCCGAAGAGTCTTCGATTCCAACCCGGAGGGACAACGCAGTAGTGGAAGACATCGCCTCAACCAACTTGGAGTGCGCAACTGGAGGCGGTTATCCAAAGATCGTGCTAACTGGAGAGGCGGTGTTGGTTGAGGTCCAGATCCACGCATACTTTAGCGCCGCAAGTATAAGTAAGCTAGCGGGTTTATTTTGGACTCCACAAGGAAATCAACTTAAATATTTCTTAGGTCACAATAAAACATTTAATGCGGACAATTTAGGTATTAAGTATATTAGTTCCACGCAGGACTACCTCTAAATAATGTCCGTCTATGTTTCTGGTCTACCATATCGCATCTTACTAGAATTGACTTTGAAAAATCGTAGGGTTGCCTTCGCTGAACTAAGTAATGCTATAAGCTCACCTATAACCATATAACTCCTGTTCACGTATGCGGTAAGTAATGTATGCCGTATTTGTATGGTCAACATTAAAAATAAATAAAAATTGCGTAATAAACTGGTAAACTACTTGAAAAGCAATTAAGTGCCCATTTCTAAACGCACGTTTGACGGAAATACTACAACGTGTTCCCCGCAGTAATAGGGTAGGGAGATGGAAGAGGAACTAAATCAGACAGACGTCCTGTGGAATCAATAATAAGAGAAGTTATCAAGAGATGGAAGAACTTTTCACCCAACCTGATTTCGACCGGAAACCGATCTCAAGAAGTTTTGATGCGCAAAAACTCATTATGGCCAGGATTGAACAGGAGAGTAGATGTTTACTTTCCTTGTGTATATATAATATCTACCTAAGTTTCCTTCCCATATACTTTTGTGTTGGTCCTTTGCTAATTCTTATCAACTAATACTTTTGTACGGTATAGTTTTAGGTCGTATACTGTATATAACAATTCTTTTATGTGTTTTTCCAATTTTGGGCTTAAGACGTAATTCACCCAGTCACAATTCTCTTATTATAGGTACGAATAGCATACAGAAGAGAAGTGTGAAAATGAACTTCGTGAAAAGAATTACTAAAGAAGTTGTGAGGGATAAGAGCGTGGGTGTGTAGACACAGCAATGTTGCTATGAGAGACACCTTATCGTAGAAGGTAGATGGCATTACGAGGAATGCTGTAGAGTAGTAGTAGAGAACCGAAACAGCACTTGGATGCAAATTTACTATAAGAGTCTACAACGAGCTCCTTGACGAAACAGTTCAGCAAAGTCCTCATGCTGTTTTCAGGTGTTTAATAATGCCCGCGTATATACTACCCATGCATACGATTTAATGGAAATAAGTCTAAACAACTCTAAGCTCTTGTTTTGCACAAGAAGTAGTAGATAATTGTGAAACCATTATTTTTGGAGAATTTAGAGGTAATTATCAAATTTTGTTTGTCAATTGCCCTTAGATAATTGATACTTTTAAGAATGAACGCTTTGGATACATATGGTACCATCAAACCTTTTTCTTACCTAGGTGGTGTGTAGACTTCGGGGTAAAACGAAGTCAATCAATGGTCTATCCAGTTAACTCGATCTTTTGTTAACTGTCTACAGTTGCGGACTCACAGTTGGTCGAGGTTCCCTTAAACTTGTGCGTGCCACTTAAGGCGAGGTCTTCCTCTACTGCGTTGTCCCTCCGGGTTAGACTCGAAGAAGGACCGGAGCATTTGTTTCCATCCGCTCTACATGTCCTAGCCATCTTAAACGGCTTACTCGCAGTTTTTTGACCCAGGTCGATGTCGCTGTACAGCTCGTATAGTTTGTCGTTGAATCTCCTTCGCCACATCCCGTCAACGCAAACGGGACCGAAAATTCTACGAATAATCTTTCTTTCGAAGCGACCGAGGATATCTTCATCCGCTTTAGATAGAGTCCAAACTTCAGCGACATAAAGCAGGACTGGAATGATCAAGGTCTTATACAGAATCTCCTTAGCTGCTCGGGATACTGCTCTACTACTCAATTGCCTTCTTAGCCCAAAGAAACAGCGGTTGGTAAGAGTTATTTTTCGTTTAATTTCTTCTGAGATGCGTTGTTGTCAGAATTTATAGCAGAGCCGAGGTAGACCACGTCTCTCACTACCTCAAAGTTATAGCTGTCGATCGTGACGTTTTATCTGATTCTACGATGTTGGGTTGGATTGCCAGCATATACTTGGTTTTGCCCTCGTTGACCGCTAAACCCATTTTACCCGCTTCCGTTTCTATCCTAGCAAACGCACCAGTGACAGCTCGCTGTGTTCTAACAATTTTGTCAATATCATCGGCGTATGCAAGTAATTGGATGGACTTTTGAAAGATCGTGCTTTGTGTGTTGGCCTGTGAGTTTCGGACGATTCTTTCAAATATGATGTTGAAAACGTCGCTCGACAGCGCGTCACCTTGTCTAAATCCTTGTTTGACAATCAAATGAGGTGAGGTCGCTACCGACCTTGATACAGCCGCGATCTTTCTCCATCGTCATCCTACATAATCGAACGAGTTTTGACGGAATGCCAAAGCTAAACATGGCTCTGTATAGCTCATCTCTAGAGATGCTGTCGTACGCGGCTTTGAAATCGATTAAAAGATGGTGGGTATCGATTTGAACTTTCTGGGTTTTTTCCAGGGTCTGCCTAAGTGTGAAAATTTGATCGACGTTGGACTTTCCTGGCCTAAAACCGCACTGATAGGGGGCCAATCAGGTTATTTACATTGGGTTTAAGGCGTTCACACAGTATAGCAGACAGGATCTTGTATGCGAAGTTAAGGAGACATACATATTTATCTAAGTAAATTTTTTTAGAATATTGTTTCAGTTAGGTGCACGCATCAGCACTTTAATGACATTTTGCTTGACTTTGAAGCTAATGTGCGTGATTCCAAGTCCTCTAGAGTCCATAGTTTGAAAAACTTTGGAGCAGACATTTGAATTGTTCTTTGAGTTAGTTTAACCCTTTTTGAACTGTCAAAAAATCCGGAAACATTTGCGCTGTTTGACAACACTGAAATATGACATCGCAGTACCGTTAAATTTTGATCACATGCATTAATACTCATTATAAATAAATAAATAAATAAATTATAAATTATTTGATCTTAAGGCCGTGTGTTAACCGATATAGATACTTTTATCTAAGGATAATTTTTTATCGTGGTGTAAAATGGCGTTAGGCAATAACGCTCAAGGAAATAGCGCCCAAATCGATTTGGAAATAACACAAATATAACAACAGGATGGAAATAAAGCCCAAAATAATTGACAGTTTAATATGTGTAGGAGGGGAAGTTGCCCCTCTGCAACCCCCCTGATCTGATTGGGGTTACTGTCAGATTTGGAGTACATATGTCCGAAATTGAAGCATGCACCCAAAATGACGAAAAATTTTGCAACAACAAATTGTACGTTTTTTTTGCGTTATTTCCAAATCGATTTGAGCGTTATTTCCTTGGGCGTTATTGGCTAACGCAGTGGAAAACGAATCTTCAGCTGTCAACCTTTTATCCTGGTCCGGGAGCAAGATAATAAATTATCCTATAGGCTAATTTTTGACATTTTCTCTTGCTTGAGTTTTGTTAGAATATTCAAGAGAAAATAAAACAATGAATTTCAATAAATTAAGAACTTAACATTCCATAAACCTCTGTTTTTTTTTAAGATTTGAGTTTGGCGAACTTCTTCCCAACACTTCATCAGCCGTATTTATAAACGTGGCGTAGAGCCTGCTTAACTTTACGCACCCTTTAAAATGCCCTTACGAAGGAAAACGTTATTTATAAACATTTTTCGAATTTAAGCAACGTAGTTTTAAGGCCGCGTAACTTAAACACAAAAATTTGCGTTTAGAGGCTGCGTAGAGCTTGCGTAAATTGTTGTTTCTTTGGAAATGTCATTTTCGGGGTCGTGAATCGATTGATCACAAAAATTTACATTTATTTTGAGTATTCTTTTAAATCGACCTGCGTTTTAGTTTTACGCGTTGTAGTTGTAGTCTGAAAATTCGAAATATATTTTCTATTTGAAAAGAATAAAAATGTTTAAATGCAAATCGTGTTGAATTATTGGAGCAATTTGTTTCATTCGTGCTGGTGATGTTGTTCGTTTTGTTTTGATACGCATATCCTTTAGAAACTTTTATTTCAGCTCTAATTATTGGTGTTCCTCGCCTGTGATACAAAATTTTAATAAATAATCTAGTTTTGTGTGTGTGACATGTAATAATTATTACAAAATACCAAATGGTCATCCGGTATATTGATACCTATTTCTTTGGTTTTTTTTATCTTCATAAGGCCATCAGGATCAGCAACATAGAGCTTAGTTGCTTTCAGGCACGGATTTTTTGAGTGAACGTTTTCATTGGGTGCCTACATATTAGATTTCTTCATTTCAAATATTTTTGTTTACACAAAAAATTTGTCAGAAAACAGCTGATGTCGTTTTCAGTGGAAGAAAGTACTAGTTTTCTGTATTTTTTCTAATAGTTTCTCATACATTTCCCCTTATCTGGACACCAACCCTGGTTTAGTAAAGCAACAGTGGAAAAATGTTTAAATAACAATTTCAGCAAAGAAGCGTAGAGACTGCGTAAATTCTTACGCGATGTTTAACTAAACAAGCTCTCAGAGACATTTTAAGGAAATCTAATAAATACGGCTGCATAAGTGTCAAAAAATTAGCCGAAGGTAATTATTTAACTCGGCCTAGTTTTTTCGAACAGTCCTAATGTCAAAAAATGTATTAGAATTAGAATGCATTTTTTTTCCACAATATAAACATAATCTTCCATTCCTTACGCAATTGGTTTTTTCCAGATTAGCGAAGGATTTAAAAAAATATGGTAAAATTAAAACAAAAAAAAAATGCCCGTTCGTAATCAAGTGAGACGGGCGTGTATGGCCGCAATTTGATTGTGGTACATCGTACATTTGCACTCAAAAGGCTTCGATTAGTGGCAACCAGTTACAGTATATACAGTGGCCCCCTTAACACTCCCTATCCTGTACTAAGAACAAACTTGATCAAAAGGACTATATAATAACAACGAATGGAAACCTTAAAATTTCACCCTTTTCTTTAAACCATGCACGCACTCATACCCACAGCTATACACCCAATTCTGTTATAACTGTCACATTACGTCGCACTTATGACTTTGATTAGAAAACTTTTTATCCGAAAGGATATGCGATAAGTCCAACTTTTGCTCTAATTGTAGGTCATGACATTAATAAGGCGTTGCGTTGGTTGTTGTCACTTAAGAAAACTTTTGACAGGTTTTCCTTTTATTTTCTTTGTTCTCAACTAAAAACTCAAATAATTGTATTGTTTCGCATGTGATATATCTATACTCCTTCCTTATTTATTATGAAGTTGCTCAATTCTCAATTCAGTTGCTTCTATGTGAGTATTTTCTATATTAAATGTACATATTTGGAAATTTATAATATTTATTCCTCTTTTCAAACTCACATAATGTATCTATAGAAAATGTTTAATAGATTTTTCTTCTGTCGTTTTAAATTATAATATCAGACTTACAATACCGCCAGATAGTGTTAGCCTAGCCTAGTCGCTGTTACTCTATTATTCATGTTAATAAATAAATAGTTTCTGTGAGTTTTTTTATACCCTCTACAGGAAAATATATTCACTTTATAACGGGAAGAAAGAGTCACCGGATACTCTATATAAAGTATGTATTATATTCTCAATCAGAATCAAATTCTGAATCGATGATATCACTTTTACTGGTTTTTATTTCTTGGAGGAATGAAAGAAATCTTTAATTTTATGATTTTGAATTATGTCAAAAAAATTATACAAGTTGCCGGCTGCCGCCAGGATTAATAACCTTTCGGGCCCGATTAATGGCATTTTTTATCACTCTGGCAGTCGTGCCAGAACTTCCGGCATAGGAAGCCACGTTTTATTATCCCCAATGATCCATATGGATCATCGATTCACCCGCACTACAACAAATCTACGAGATCCTGTGTTCTATCGGGTTCAATTTTCATGATCCAGATAGCCAATCCCAAAACCCAACGATTAAAGTAATTTTTACTTCTGAATGTTTTCACTTCTGCTCTGTGCTATCAAGTATGGAGTTGCCGCATCGTAAAATGGCAAAATAAAAATTTGCAACTACGAATTTAATGTGTTTAAACGAAAATTCTCCAAATCTAAATATGCCATTTATATATTAGTGTAGTTTTTAGCAATTCTGTAGCAAATTAAAAGAAAATAACCGTAGTTTGATGTTTTTCGAAATTTCTAAAGATTGAATAAAACAAGAAAAAACTCACGAATGGCAGCGCCATTAAAAAGTAAATACAGAGAAACAGCTGCTGTGTGCAAAATGTCATCAAAATCCAAATAAAACAGCAAGCAATGGATATTATGTAAATTCAAATAAATAGCAAATGTAAAACGTCGTTTTAGGTATTAAAAATATTTTCAAGGCAAACAAGAGTCTGGACGAGGGATGAAACAATCGCTTTCTTCCATTCCTATTCAACTTACATCAATTATTACAGCTAGAGTTATGTTTACTATTTGCTTCGTAGGTATGTCGAAAATTAATCAGGGGAGCAAAGTAATAGATATCATGATCTGCATCGTTTTATTATCAGGGGATGATCGCCAGGCCTTTTTTGCTTTTTTAATTATTTTTTGTATTGGAGGTGCCACGCCCCTTTGCCCAACTTTGACCAATCTTCACAGGAGCACTCTAGGGTCAAAACCTAAGATTATCTGTAAGTTTGAGCTCAATAGATTCGGTGGTTTTCGAATAAAAAAATGTTTAATGTTTTTTTTTTTATTGGGCGGTGCCAGGCCCCTTTGTCCGATTTTAAATTTGTTCAGCCTATCGCCCGATTATCGTAATCACCGAAATTTAAAAAAAAATCAACTAAATTGGTTGAAAATTATGGGCGACAGAGGAAAACAGTTTTTTCAACTTTGATTTATATACAAAAAAAAATATTAGCGAAGAGATTTTTTATTTTTTTTGCAGTCACTATTAGAATTGTTTGGGGAAACTTTTTGCATGAAAACATTTTTTGGTTGAGACCGAGGAAATAAGTCTAAAAAGTGAACTTTCACAAAAATTCAAAATTTTCAATGGGTTAAGAAAAGTTTTGTATCATTCAAAAGGAAATTAAATGACCTTTCCATTGATGTTAAAATTTACATGAAGTAAGTTCAATTCAAATTATGAGTAGAATTAACTTTAATTTTGTCAAAATACTTATGCCGACCGACCATTGTATCGTATTAGAATGAGAGCTAGCTACGTTTTTTCTCAAGTCATTTTAGCAAGGCTGTAACTTTGTGAGCTTAGTTCGTGGTGACTACTGAACACGAAAATATATTTCTGGCAGCGCTGCATTGGTTTATATAGGAATGCTATAACCTCAAAGTGCAAACAATTTAAGAAATTTAAGTCATTTTAGCAAACTTAAGATTTTGGCATAATGTTAATTTATGACCGATATAGACAGAAAATGCAATTGCCAGAAAAGTGTGCCGGCTTCAAAGTTGCGCCAGACGTCCTTAAAAGTGCAATAAAAAGGCAAAATTTAAGTCATAATAGGAAAGTCAATTTTTTGATATTATGTTAGGGACAATATCACAATACTATTTCCTGAAAGCCAAACCAAAACTCCGGTTTCATTATATATAGAGACGAGATATATAGGTCAGGTATGTATGGCACATCTTTGCAAATAAAATGTAGGTACATATTTTCGAATATTTAAAGTTTTATTAACTTTTACCCCTCTTCCTCTTCTGTAAAATTGCAGTTGTGTTGTAGGTGCTTATACTCTTTCTACTTTTAAACTGAAATTTTTTAATTATGAAGTACCTACTAATGACGAAACTTTTGCCAACACTTTTTACAGTCAAATAGAAGTGGTTAAAGGTCGAAAAGCCAAACTAATACACATTGAAAAAAAAAGTAAAAATGTCAGCAAAGACCTGTGTGCTGTGGCATAATCTCCCGGTAATGATGTACCTAAATTCACAGGCGAAGGAAAGGATGCATTTTTAATTCGTTTGTTCTGGCGATTACTTGCAGAACTTTTGTCCACATTTTCTCCAGTTCCTGGACCTTCTATTGGAATTATGTACTGTGCTTTTTCGTGTTTTTTTTCTGAAATATAGGCGTTGGCAGAGTGACCAATTTGAAATTTTACTGTCAGATCTAGCAGGAAAAAATAATTTTTAGCTGAAAAAAAGAATAAAAATCTGCCGGCATAATTTCTAGCATAATTTTCCGATCTGGCAGGGAATCTAGCTGAATTCTTAATAGCTTTTTTTTAATTCGCATGCAACCAATAAAACTTTCAGAGCGAACATACCCAAACCAAATAAGTTTTGAAATAGAGACGAGGCGAAATTTTTTAAATTACAGATTCCTTCTTATATTAGGCGTGTTTTGTTGAATATATACCTCAATTCATAGCAAAGTAAAGTAGAATCTTCAGCACGCAATTACAACAACTACATAGCTAATAGTCTCGAAGGTGCCAAGTATATTGGTTGTTATTGTAGGCTAAAGGTTCCATTTTACTTTAGGTCTACTGTCCACGTAGCTGCGCTTCATACGCACGCTTTCGTCATTTGCAGTTTGTTGTATGCTTGCTTGCAGCTTGCATATAAACAAATGAAGCTGGTTATATGCAAGCTGCGAGGAAACTGCAAGCAAGCGTACAATAAACTGCAAATGACGAAAGCGTGCGTATGAAGCGCAGCTACGTGGACAATATGCCTTACATTGCTTAGATAGACGTTCAATAAAAAACGCCTATTTTAAGACAAGTGGGATTAGAACAGATTTATAACGACAGCAATCATGAAAATAATCGTGAAAGTGATATTTACGCTTAAAGAAGTTCTTAATGATCTCGAATTGTATCAAGGTCAACGGTGAACACACGTAATGTGATAAAAAATATCTGTTTTACAGAATTAATGATGCAAGTTTTTTGTAGTGAAGTACCTACAATCCTACATGGATAATTCTTTTATAATTATAATAAAATAAATAAAAATAAAATAAAATGAATTCCGAACATTATTTTTTTTAATTTTACGATTTTATTGAATTTAGCAGGCATCATAGCAGACTGGCAGATAAAAAAAAAATAAAAAAAATAACTCTCTGCTTAAGCGCCAATAAAATATTATATTTAATGAGCAAAGGTGCTAGCAAGCATATAGCAAGCCACGTACGCGGTACGTTATGTAGCACTGACGTCATTTTTACGTCAGCGTATGGTCCCAATGTCTAAATACCGTGTACAAGCTCTCTTTGTGCACTCTCTGTTGACGTCAGAGCTACTTATGTACGTATGCGGCTTGCTACATGCCGTGTACTAACTATTTAGAACCTTAAGAAAAGTTTTTTTGAAGTTTTTTCTTAAATTATTAATAAAAATAATAACCATAGTATTTACCTGCACGTATGTTTTATTTTCTTGCCACCAGCATTAGGTAATCGTGTTTTATTATTAGTCTTGTAGTGTATGGGGTTCTTAGGGGTGTTGCCCTCTCCCAAAATGTGTTATTGGGTTAGATCAAAGTCGTCTAAAGGCAAAGAACATAATTGTATAATAAATTTGGTTCCCTACCAACGTGCAAAGCTTTAAATTCAATTTAAAAGAGTAAAGAGTTCATTTTGAAAAACAGCTGAATCCGTCCATTATTTTCACTTCTCTACCAATTTTAAAAATTTACGAGAGAAATGACGACAACTATGGTTTTTTTAACGACAACCGTTGCAGTGAATTCGTAAAAGGTCATTCTCACTTCACCACTGTGAAGACGAAATCGCGTCACATATAACAAGTTGCAATAGGTACGGAACGGATACCACATTGAGCAAGAGTATCTATGCACTATGTACACATAATAATGCGTTTAATTGCAATGGTTCGATGGATTTTAGAGACGCATTGAGTTAAGTCCACTTTAAAAATACATAGGTATTATTTTATTTTTGTAAAGTGAGATGTGTATTTAAGAACTCGGGAGACACCGAGAATCTTCTTTTAACAGACGCAATACCATGTCATCATGCCTAGACACCATCATTAGGGGTTTATATTAGATACAGCGATTACATACATACATATCTACATACATCATGAAACACTGATGCAAGCACAATGAGCATCCCTATTTCCTTTGTGCCAGCAAATACGTAGTATTATTTTGCTACGCAAAGAACGGAATTGCGAAGGGTAGTATAATCTTTAGTGTGACCATACGATTTCAGAATGTCGTCGGCTGTAATCATGAAATTTGTTAAAATTTAAATTCGTAGGGCATCGAATTTTCGAAAATAGGCGCATACTATGGAGTGTATTACAGGAGTATGGAATTGACGGTTCTCTTTTGAGAGCCATTTAATCTATTTATACAAAATTGTTCAAGCACTGTCCGGTTAAACTGCGTTTTGCCTACCTCTCGCCTTTTCATTACTTAAATCGACTGAAAGTTACAGCGCAGTCTTGGCGAAGAACGTTTCGAATTGGGAGATCTGAGAATAAGTCATAACTTGGTCATCTCGGGTCCTCTTAGACTGAACTTCAACGCGCACGCGATCGATTTGTAGCCGATGAGATTCGCCCGTTGTATTGCTGGTGTGACCTGTAGAGATCGTATAAGAAACACCAAAATACGTGAGGAACTCAATGTCGATCAGCTAGCAGCTACTGCTTCGGTAGTTTTGTATTTGTAACTATTTGGGAGGTTAAGCCAGCCTTCGCTTAAGAAATCCCCCCAAGAGTCGTCTGTTTTTTAGAGATAACTTGGCATTATTGGATGTGTCGAGATCGAGAGTACTTTCTCAACTACCTATAGGTACAATGTGGCGCAAAAGTCTATAATTTTTGCAAATGACGGCAAATATGTCAAATCTACTTTGACATTTGTGAAGTAAACAGATACAAAATACACTTGAATAAAACATGAATCGCTATACTCCTAAAAAACGCAGAATAAAGGCTGAAACACACCACCGCGATTGCGATAGCGATAGCGATCTATCGCAACACGTGTATTTAAGTTAGTTCATGCATACCGAGTAGAAACTTGAATACATGCGTTGCGATAGATTGCTATCGCTATCGCGGCGGTGTGTTTCAGCCTTAATTGTTTCGGCCTTTTTGCGTAATAATAATACGGTGGTTTTAGCGCAGTGTTAATTTCGGCGGAAACTTTCCGGGCATCACCTGGGCAAACACTACGAACTACGACGTTTAGCCGCTCGCCTTGAACAGTAAATAGGGGCCTAGCTGGCTCCGAAGCAGCCTGGTCACACCGTAATCCACTGCACTGTTTGCAAATAAATCGCAAAGTGCAATTCTCTGCAGGGTGGAATAGGATGAACAATTTTCGGTGTGTGGCATTGAAAGTCTGGCAGTCGTCGCGGAAGTTTAGTGTGCTAACAAAAAATAATATCGTTGTGCTAAAACTTGTATTTTTCCCAGTTAAACATTGGAATTTTATAAAATTGAACTAGTGCATAAAATTTTTAATTTCACAAGTCACGCAATGTAAGTCGTATTCCTTTCTATTTTTGCTTGTGTGTTTAGTGAAATATTTACCGGTACGGGTCGGGTATCTCATAAAATCTGTGTCATGTTCATGGGCAAAAAATCGATACCTCCTATACCTACACATAATTTCACTTTAACTGCGTACCTACTTGTCATAGAATTTGCCGGTTGGATTTGTTGCATGTGATTACGAAATTGAAAATCAGTCCGTGAATAAAAACAATTAAGTGCACTTCGTCTCGAAACAGATACTACATTAGGTATATGCAAAGTAAATATGTATCTACAGATGTCTGTATCTGATTTTTCTGGTTCAAGGGCGCGTAGAAAGTTTCATTTTCACTGCATCGTGCATTCTACGATTTGTTTATCAGCATATTATCGTTTCGTATTGCGTAGTAGATGGTTGGACTAGACATCTGGGTTACCTATATGGATTGTTTGTCATTGGTGCGTCATATCTGCGCTGTTTAAGATTGAGTAGATATGGTCAGTTTCGGTGGAGGGATGGAACACTGAATGTTAGCGACTGTATTTTAAGATTACACATCACTGCACCTATTGGTTGTGGTTCGCTGTTCCTATCATTTGCATTTTAATAATGTTTTACATATGAATAATTTGTTCGGAAGGAAACGCTTCAATGCTTACTGTTGCATTTTGGCGACAGAGATTTTTTATACCATCACAGGTTAACTTTAGGTCGATAAATACATATAGATATCTACACATACACTGGATAGGAAGTGAAAATAATTTCTAAATAACCGTTACGACGGAACTTTTCGACATTTCGAAAGATTCTCTAGATATAGATCTCCTTCTTCCTTTTTTTCGGCGAAGATATCATGAGAATTATAGAGGTCATAGCCCTCCCACTTTACTGCATCTCCATTAGTCCGCCTTTTTGTTATCCGATGTGCATTATTGTGGCCTAGTCAAAAACCCCTAAGCAGAGATGTAATCTGAACCAATCAAGCAATCGTTATTGTCATTTTCATTTTTGGTTCAATAAAATTTGATTTGGATTTAATGTAGCTCAACTTCTGGATGGACTGAGAAGAAAACTGAGTGATACTTTAAAATACTCTGGGGAATATTACCTGAAAATAATTTCAGGATTTTTAATATTTACTAAGATTTCTGATTGAAATAACAACTCTATGGAAGTAAAGTAAAAAAAAAAAGTTTGCTCCCTATTTTTAAATTTATAAAAATGAAATATTTTATGATCTTTTTTTGTCAGCTGGAGACCACACAAATTATTAATTTTTTTGTTTACAGAAATATTGTTCTCTTTCAGATGTCGAGTATGCATTCGCATCCACCGCATTTCTTTTCGAATGAATCCAATCTAATCCATCAATCGCAACGAACACTTGCAAATGGAGTAAAGCTCGATCCCATTGAACACTTGAGGTTGCTTTGCTTTTCTCGGGGTGTATCTGGACTTTTGGATTTTTCAAGGTTTGTATATAGCACATTATTATGTACCTACGTTCATATTTGCTAGATATTTTCAAAAAGACTTAAATACCTAATTTTAATATTTGCGTCATGTAATGCGAGTTCTTAAAAAAAATGTGCAATGACACAACGCTTAAATATAGGATGCTTTATAAGACCTACAGAACTTTTTATTTTAAATATTTTATTTTGAAAATCGTTATTCATTATATATACATAAATGAATAAGGAATGGTGTAAGGCATTATGTCTTGACACGCTTTCAGGGGCAAACTATGCATGTAGGGGAACCCTGGGAGGAATCGGGCAGTTTTGCCTTAACACAGTATAGATATCATCATTTAACTTTCAATGAATGACTTCAACTTTTATTTGTATCTATCTATACATGTTTTCAATTTTATAATGCAAAAAAATGCATTTTCAATGTAACCTTGTATTCCCGTTCTGCCCCGGTATATTGGGAGAATGGGATATGTTTTACTCTTTGCAGAATTCGCACACCAACGTCACTTCATTGTCAATCTCAATGCCCACACAAGAGTTATGGGTTAATTTTTTTGAGTATAGGTCCTTGCAATAAGTCCTCGTCCTCGGAACTGGTGGCGTATTTTTGCTTTAACAGTTTTTTCCTTTGCTTCTTTTCTTTTAGAGCATTTGAAGTTTTTGACTCTTTAAATCCGCCCCATTCGCGTTCTGCCCCGAGCAATCTTTTTAAGAGAGTTTTTTTACTAGTATCAAAAGCAAAGAATATTAGTAACTAATCATTAATAAAATTAGTCTACAGCAAAAAATAGAAAAAGCACTCCACTTGAAATAAAAAATTGCAAAATTTTGCAAATCGACTGATAAGAAACCCGTTTATTGTAAAGCCTAATAATCTCCAGCTGAGGGTGCGAGCATTATCTCAATGCAACACTTCGGCTGTCGGCTGTCTCTGTATCTAGATTAATATTTTTTCCTTCATTTTCTCAAACTTTAAGTCGACAGCGATCTCTTTTCGTGTCTCTAAACGGCATTCAATCAACACGAATTCATTAATTTGCATGTTTCTATAAACTTCCAATTAATTGTTGCTAAATACATTTTTGTTTTTTTTTTTTTTTTATTTAAAAGGATTTTCCGTATATTGGACCATGGTGGTAGCAGAGCTCTAAATTTAAAGGAATTCATAACTGGAATTCACAAGACCGGATTGCATTGCTCCGATGAGGAAGCCGTGGAAATGTTTAACAGGTTAGTAGAAATCTAGAGTACAAAATTGTATACCTAACTGGAAGACCATATAAATATGTATATCGAATAAGATTATATGCATTAAAAAATTAATAACATATTCTCAAGCCCTGTTTCATATTAGGTGTATTTTGTATAGGCTTAGAAAAATAATTTCATAGGTACCAGTTCGATTCTATATAGATTTCGTTAGTCCGGATAATTATCGGGGCTTATTCCTTAGCCCCTATAAAAACTGTGCGACCAAACTATTATTGCTTTAAATGTAACCGAAAAATGCTATCGATTCTGCCATAAATGACATCCGACATCACAGAATTCATTTAAAAAAAAATTAATCAAAGCATTTGGCAAAAAATTTGCCTATAAATTACCGAATTTTTATTTGTCCGGCATTTAAATTTGTTAGAATCGCGTATAAGTCTGTAGATTTGTTTTTCTTTTAATTTTTCAGAATGTTTTTTCTTTTAATGATGTTCTTTTTTTTTGTGAGTGACATTTTACGAATTTGTGTGATAGGACTAGAAGTGCTGCCAAGTTTTATGAAGAAGGAGCTAGTACAATTAGGTACTGAAATTACATATTTCAATGTTACCATAATCAAGTTCACAAATCACAACGAGCTGTCAAAGTCGTTAAGTTCATGGTGGGGCGATGCCATTTCAAATTCAAACTCACCTACTGCAACACAATTTGTTCTAGACAATTATGCATAATGCTAATGCATGTCAGATCCAGATGTCATATTTTTGACATGCTCTGCTCGGGTTATTGTATCAGTTTATTTTTGTATTTTATGTGGAAAGTTTCGTTGTTTCTTGAAAAAAAAAATTAAGGGTTATCGCGAATAAATTCCGATGGAATTTTTTCCCTTGTCAGCAATGTAAATCAAATTGCTGAATGGGAAACATTCCGGGGGAAATATTATTCGCGATAGGGGTGATTGTATTTTCGTGAATAGCTGACTATCATGGAACATTTACGTACGACGGAAAAGTTTTATATTGTCGAGTGGCGATAAAAATATTTACTTCGTGCAAAAAAAAAATTCAAATAGACCAACATGTTAAGACTAATCTTCATATTGCAAGATTGCGAAAGAAAGACCCACCGCCCACGTCAAGAACTCCTAACAGCGGCAAGTACCTAGCAGTGACTCCACTTCCATTAGAATTATGTGAAGCTTTGTAATATTCCCCTTTACAAACTTACAAATCCTAACCTTCAAAGCTTTTTTGCGAAAATATTGCTTGAATACAAATTTAACGAATCAACATTGCGCAAAAACTACATACCAACAATTTACCTACATGTTTTAGAAGGAATACGTAATGAACTCAAAGATAGCATTATTTGGATTACAGCTGACAATTTCACAGTTGTGGCCGGTTGCCGTTACATTGCGAATTTAGTTGTCGGTGCATTAAAAGTAGAGCCCTGCTCCCTATTTGGTGGCCTGCAAAGAGCTTAAAAAGACATCATTTTACGATCGCTAGATTTGCGAGGGTATCAAAAAAATGTTTCCTAAATCTTCTGCAGATGAAAGAGTGTTTATATTCCTCTCAGACGCTGCTCCATATATGATCAAGGCAGCCAAAACTCTCCAAATATTCTATCCTAATTTAATCCATGGGACTTGCTTTGCACACAGAGTACATCGACTCACTGAAGAAGTAAGATTCAGGTTCGGAATGTAAATAAACTGATTTCATCAACAAAGAAAGTATTTCTTAAGGCGCCTGCTCGCATAAGAGCCCATAAAGAAAAGCTACCTCCTGAACCAGTGGTAAGGTAACTCGATGGGGAACGTGGATTGATGCTGTGCTATCTTGCAACGAACATTTTGAGGCCATCAAAAGCGTAGTATCTAAATGACTTCGATAGTGATCGAAGACATAATTTGACCACGAAACATTTAGAACAATACCTGATTGTTAACGTTTTCCATAACAAGAATGTTAAATAACTTTTAATTATAGATAACAACAATGTTATTCAAATATTTAACGCTAAATTTAAAATAAAAACATGTATAAAATAAAAAAAAAATATTTTTTCACTTATATTTTGGCACTTTTTGTACATATTTATAGCATTTTTTTATTCATATTTGCATGCATATTTTAAGCTTTTTATGTTGCATATAATCCGGTCACTAGTCATTAGGTACACACTAACAATTTTAGACATTAATACTCTGTCGGTACGGTTGTGCAACATGCATTATCAAAGCGAATTGTGTTTTAAAATGCAAATTTTAAGTCACAGTCTAATAATGTAATTGCTAAATAAGGGTTTTACCTTCGGTTTCGTCGAATACTTAATTATGTATATGTATTATGTACCTACAAATTTTAAATGAAATTAAAAAAAAAACGCTTCCTCCCAGTCATAGGTACCTGCATTTTTAGAATCTACATTTATATTTTGGGAAAATTATAAAATTTGTGAGAATATTTAACTTTTATATTCTAGTTTCGATTCTGATAGAAGTGGACACCTGCTTTTTGCTGAGATTTTAGAAAAACTTCGTGTATGTTTAAAAAAAAATTATTTTAATTTTAAGCATGTTCAATTTTTGATTGCCCACCATTGCATTGTACATTTCTATTTCATTAGCCACCTGTACATCAAAGCCGTTTAGCAATCATTGATAAGGCATTCGATAAAATCGATGAATATGATAAAGGCTTTATATCAGTTGCAGATCTTAAGCACCGTTACTCTGTGAAAGTTCATCCAAAGTATGAAACTGGTGAACTGACAGCAAATGAGCTTTGGAAGGTATTTCTGGAGCATTTCCAAGGTCCTTACGGAGACAACAATGAAAATGTAATTCACATTAATTTCATATTGAACTCTCTTATAATACTATCCCTTACAGATAACAAGGGAGGAATTTATCAACTTTTACATAAGCATGAGCGCCTCTATTGAAGATGATACATACTTTGACTTGTTAATGCGGCAGGTATATCGTTTGTAAATTGTATAATGCTCTTACAATACGCACACAGATGTTAATATCTACAAGACTGTTTTGTTGTGGAAATATTTATGATAAATTTTAATACATTTTAATACGTTTTTACATTTATAAACATTTAATACATATATACGACAAATATTTAAATAAATCGATCTGATAAAATAAAGGAGTGTATGTTTTAAGATGGCATCTACAAACACGGTAGGTATTATCTCGAATTACAAAAATATCGAATGGCGAAAATCTCGAAATTATTTTTTTCTTTAATTTCGAATATCAAACTCTCAAAAGAACAAAAAATGTTTTCAAGATTTTTTTATAGGGGCAGGCACGTAGCCAGGGGGGGGGGCTTGAGGGGCTGAAGCCCCCCCCCCCCCCCCCCGAAAGTCTTAAACAGAAGACAAAAACTAAAATTTTCTAACTGATAGCTCAATTTTTTTTTCAAATACTTTTTCCGGGAAAGGCGAACCTATAACGCTTCAACAGCGCCATGAGATGCTTGCAGATGTCTGTTAGTTCCAAATTTTGCTTGTCCTGTAACAAAAGGAGTTTTGGAAAGTTTATGCCCTCGCGGTTGTCAAGTGTACTGTATGCTCACGAGCATTAGCAGTCTGTCTTGTGGGACGCCCAAAAATTGCATTTCGAGGGACAATGTCTTTGAGTTCCTCGGAACATCTACCATGGAAATACCTCTACGTATAGAACAAGCAGAGGTCAGCGACTTGTCTTCTGTGCACCAAGGGTTGTAGTTGTAGATTCGATGTGAGTGAAGGGTCCCCAATAAGTCGAACTGCTCGTCTCTGTATTCTGTCAAGTAGGTTAAGTGAATGTTTTGGGGCCGAGCTCCATATATGGGAGCTACAGTAGGAGAATAAGTTGCTTGAGGCTAAAGTACCTCTTTGTTCTAAATAGGTAGCTCAACTTAGCAGACGCCGATTGTGCAATATAGGATTGTGATCCTGCCATGTGATTCCTGAATTAACTGTGACTCCTAAAATGTGCATTGAGTCCTTGGGATGGATTGAATGTTCATCCATTTGGATCTGAGGAATCTGTGGAAGCATTTTTCCTAGAAAATGTTGTGAGCTGTGTCTTGTTTGCAACTGAAACTGAAATGACCGTAAAGCCATAGCTTTAACCTGGCTCTGCCATGTCAACTCTTGCAATTCGCAATTACCTTAGTGTAGTTAGTGAAAAGCTAATTTCTTCCGCAACCTTTCAAATGCATATTATGTAACTTTCAAAACTGTCATAAAAAAAACACGCACCAGAGAGCCGAAAAACTCGACTTCTGCGCCTTTGTGAAACAAAATTCATTGAAAGGCATGACAGTATTAATTCCTTTGTAGAGCTCTTCAAATGCATCTCAATAAGTATTGAAAAAATAACTAGCAGAACGTGGGTGATGTCTTCGAAAGTATCAACACTTTTGGCAGTGGTCCAAAAATGCGATTGCCTAGTAAGCCTTATTGTATACGAAAAACTTTTCAGTTTAGCGCTGCCCTTATCAGTTTCCCTACAGAACAAATCCTTAGATTTCGTTTCTGCAATCGACCGCACAAAAGAAGTTCTGAATTCTCTTAAGGACATCAGAGAAAATGCCGAAGATTTTTTCAGAGAGTCTTTTCAATCCGCATCCTTACTTGCCAAGGACTTATTTGAAAAACTTCATTGAAACAAACAACGCGTTCCAATCCAGAAACCTCTCCTTCTGAAGACTATTTTAGAGTGCCGATACTGATTTCTTGCATAGATTCGTTAATCCAAAATCTTACGGACAGATTCTTGGTCAACGAAGACGTTCTACCATCGATCGTTTCAAGAGCTCTTCTCCCAGGTTTTGCAGCAGTTTAGCCTGAGCGAAAATTTGAAAAAGTTAACACTTTACTTTGATAATGCAATTTCGTTATCGGCTGTGAAAGCTGAGTACATTCTTTGATGCGAAAAAAAAATCGTCGAGTGACCCTTCTACCACAGTTTTGAAATTGCTTGATTATGTGACAAGACTTACTTTAGACTTATAAATTTCTTGCTTACGGTTTTAGCAACGCTTCCAGTGACCACAGCTAGTTTTGAAAGAACCCTTTCAGCTATGAAGCTAGGCCTAGGGTGTCTACCGCCTGTAGCGCCACCTATTTATTTTTTATTAGCTATGAAAAAGATTGAAACAATGTCCCGAAGCGTTATGGAGAATGCAAGGTTAAGTTCACTTGCTATGATATCTGTTCATTCGGATATTATTGTGAATCCAGATAAGGTGATTGATCTTATATCAAAAAAAAAATGAAGACGTTTTCTGCTTTGAAAAAATGTTACTAATAGAAATCAATGAATTGGAATATACATAGTTTTCTGTTTCGTAAGACTTGGAAGCAAGCCCCCCCCGAACCAAAATCCTGGCTACGGCCCTGTATAGGGGTAAGTTAGTTAAGTACCTACATAATGTATTCACGATTCAGTGTAGCAGGTCTGCAGGTCTAGTATCATTGTCAAAGTGGAAAAGTGTGAAGTGTCCTTAAGCTTAGTACGCTGCTCGAGCGAAACTAAATTTTAGTTGCTCTCCAATTTTTCACTCCAAACATTAGCTAAAATCCAAGCTTTATTTTATTATATATAGACAGTCTAGGGATGTTCATTCAAAAAATACACAAAAGTTTTCTTCAATGTAAAGCATCGAAACGTTACATCGATGTTTACCGATGCATCGATTAAAAACATCGATGTTTTCGATGCATCGACATATTTTATTTTATGAGCTAAAACTAAATGTGCAACCCTAAGACAGTCGTCTATCGCTATTTATTCAGTTGACTTGCAGCATGTTCGCATCAATGCCAACGAAGCAAACAGAAACGCAGCAACTAAATTTCATTGGGCTTGCCACTACCATCCCTACGAAACCCTTGATTTTGTAACCTTTGACACTTACAGGCGAACCAAATTCCGGTGTTACTCAGTAATGACAATTCAATATGGGCGGTGACGGCCAAGAAAGCAATATATTTAAATTCTAGTCTGCTACCCTGCTGGACAAGAGGGCATGCCAGCTGGAATATTTAAGACAACGCAACGGGAGATGATTTGAAGGAGAGTATATTAAACTAATTTATTTCCAAAATTGTGTGGAACCATTTGTGAAAGAACTGATTGGTTAGTCCTAGTGCCCGACAAGTAGGTACACACAATGATAAATGAGATATAACCATGTTCCGGTTTAGTATCCCGGCCAAACTCGTCGACTTGCCCAGAATGACAATGGATAATCCTCGGAAACAATCTCAGAGAGATGTTTGTTGCCGAAAAAGGATTTAGACCTGGGGGCTTATTCGAAAAATTCAAATTTCGGTAGGTATTCAAAACATGGGGCTCAATATGTCATTCCGTAGTATACTAATCAACCATAAAAGTGCCGCTAAAACCTCGCTAGAGTAACAAAGCTCTTTTTCTGGAGACAAACTAAAGAATGCAATACTGACAAGCCAAAAACATTGTGCCAAGCAGTTGGCAAAAAAAAAGAAAAAAAAACTAAACTACCCCTGCAACGTAGAAACAGTAGAACACATAAATTATGCGCCTGCAATTGTTTAATCCACAGACGCCAATATAACATACGCAAACTCTTGAAGTGGCGTATATATCTAGCTCACGTTAGCCGCCTTTCTAGCAAATTGCGTCATCGTGGACGAGTTCTAAGTAGAGGACAATAGGCAAGGACGCAGTGATTTGGGATTCACTATACCACCTCCACCCTACAATCCTAGGTTAGGTTAGGTTAGTGGGTAGGCAGGAAAGGAGAAACCTGTACGTGCCACACTTAGATCAATGTAGATCGCGTTGTGATGCCCTAGGGTTTTATGACCCCCATACTCTGGAAACCTATGAAAAAAACCTACGGATTGGTAAACCACCCCGTTTTATTTACAAATTTAAGTAGGTCGTTGATGGACCTGTCTGAAAGTTCTTCTAAATCCTCGAAAAAGTAACTGCCAAGGATTTTGTTTCTTATGTGGCAGAGCGGAGGGCAGTGACAAAGGAAGTGTGGGGTGTCCTCATGCACCTCCTCATCGCCGCATCCTCTGCACAGGTCATCTGTACTAATTCCCATTTTCTTGGTATGGTATTTTAGCATGTTGTGTCCGGTGATAATACCTAATATCGAGGACAATGATTTCTTGTTCAATTGTAAGATTTTTTCAGTTTTCTGTTTGTTGTAGATTGGCCACATTCCATCTTTCGTTTGGTTCCATTAGTATTTTGGTCCCAATCTTCTGTCTGAGATTACAGGGGGGAATCATTACTGTGGTTTCAGCCTGGTTTAGTTCAAGGGAGGACCCTTTTCTTGCCAGCTCATCTGCTTTTTCATTTCCAGGCACACCTCTGTGCTCGGGAACCCAGCATAGTCTTACGTTGCGCGCCAAGAACCCGTAGCTATTCGCGACAGCGACTTACAAGATTTGATTTTAACTCAACGGCAGAGATCGCATTTATTGCCGCTTGACTGTCAATGAAAAAGGTAATATCCGCATGAGGTATTGCCATCATTGCAACCTGTTTAGCAGCTGTTGTCACTGCCAGTACCTCAGCTGGGAATACGCTGCTGTAATGAGGAAGCCTGATTGAACTGGATAGTCCGAGACGTTCCGAGTAGAAACCCGCGCCAACGCCAATTTCCATCTTTGATCCATCTGTGTATTTAAGGTATGGTTGATCCAATGGATGCTGGTTGATCTTCATACCAATCGTCCCTGCTGGAAAAACACGTGGTAAATGGCCGTGTAAAATCTAGCTGGGGAGTAGTGTAGTCCGTGCATACATTATTGTCCGTGTATTTGTTCAGAATTTGTGCATGACCCGTCAGGCTGTGTTTCCAGTTTTTGGTCTGGCTTAACCGGAGGGCACTATTTGCAGCTGATTCCTGTACAAAGAGGTCTAGGGGTTTAAGATTGAGTATGGCCTCTAATCCTGAGGGCTTATTCCCAAATGCGCGGCGGATCGCTTTTCATGGCGGATTGGTATTTTTATATTTCCAAAAGCGATTCGATTCAGTCAAAAGCGATAGCTATTGTGAGGATTGCTGGCAATAAATCCGCCAGCAATCCATCACCTGAATAGCTATTGCTTTTGACAGCTTTTGGAAATATAAAAATTCCAATCCGCCATGAAAAGCGATCCGCCGCGCATTTGGGAATAAGCCCCCTGCCCCCGTGGTGCCGATGCAGGCCATTCTTTGAATCTTTGTCATGGTTCTAACAATCCTATCTAATTCTCCAAGAGAAAAAAACGAGTTTCTGCTTGGAAGTGGGATGGAATTGTTCTGAGTGCTCCAGGATTTTGGAGTCCTCTTAAGAAAGAAATACAATGTATGTATCAATATCGTAGGTTAGTGACATATTCTTTATACATGACATAAATTTATTTCATGCAGCCACAAGCTGAACGTGTCGAGCACATGACATGATACCTTTTCTAACATTATGTACTCTGTCATGCGAGTCATGTCTAGTTTTGTATGACGTTTCCACTCGTAGCTTGAGTCGTATTGACTTATCAGGTGGGTATTTGGGTATTTTTTTTAGCATGACCGCCATACGAACTTATTTTAGAGGGTTATAGGGCGATCACACGGGGAGGGAAGTTATCTACTTATAATAATAATCGTATCATTATTATATTCTATGATCATTATGATGTCAGCACCAGGTGCTGATGACATACACCTTTATTTGAGTTTTGAGTGTAAAAAGGTCATACCCGTTTTTACTTCCACAGGTCATTAAAGGGGTCTCTATGAAGGAATGGAAGTGTGAACTGCACAATAACAAAAAAACATGCAACCCTCAGAGAGTAATAACATTTTCAGCTGATGAATGAACGTTGAAGTGAATTCGTATCATTATAATGTCAATCCTCTATAACTCTATTGTGTTACATCACAATTTTCAATGTCACATTAAAAAATGTATAGGAGTAGAGTAAAGGTAGGTCCACGTATCCAAGGTACCTACCTTTCTTTTCTTACTTACTTTTCATTATTAAGGAAATAAACAGAGGAAAAATTGCTCAAGTACATACCTGTATGTATGTATAAATAAACACAACCTACAAGAAGCAAGAAGGCAATTAACATATATTCAATTGCAACGGTTCATTGGTCTTATTGGTTTTAAGAGACACGCATTCAACCACGTCGACATCAATTATGATTTTATTTTTTTTTAAGGTTTGTCTTCCAAAAAGTCTGGGGGCTACTATATTGTATCACTGATGTGCGACACTGCGACAGAAATTACTTAAACCGAGACTTGGTAGAATTTGTATGTTTTGCAAAAAAAAAGACTAGCATTTATTTTATTTAAAAAAAAACCCTAAATGCCAATTTTAACAACAACAAACAAAAACAAATTTATTACGAACTAGCTGGCTGGACCCATGCTCGCCTTGCCCGCTCGCACAAAATTATATTTGGTTCATTTAAAATGAACGGCGCGGTAGCGCAGTGGTTAGTGTGCTGGACTACTGTGCGAGGGATCCCAGGTTCGATCCCCGGAAAAACACAAATTACATCTTAAAGTGTTTTCTACTGCGCCACCTCCTGCGAACGTCTGACAAACATCCGAGAGGCGAGAGGTATGCGTATGACTGTCATAAAAAAGCTTCTCAATTCAGCCGTTCGGACTCGGCATAAAATTCGTCCCAAAAATAGAAACTCACAGAAAAGGAATGGTTGCGAGAAGCTAGGCCTTGGGTGTCACTCGCCTGTTGCGCCACCTATTTATTTATTTATTTACTTTTTTTTTATTTAAAATTACACTTTGAGTGTTTCATTGAAATCTGTCCAGTAATTTTCGCGCTTTTAGGAGAAAAAGAAAGATCTCCTAGATCTTGCTACTTATTTGAAATTGTACTGCATTTCCTTCCCTTTATTTCCCTCTTCCTATGGAATCCAAGATACTACCTACCCCAAACTATACTGTTACTATACCATGTTTTGTGTTATACATACGTCTCTTCTCTTATGAAAATGAAGATTATTAATTACTCCATCCCATACTGCAGCACGCACCCCATCGCCATCCTTCATCGGACATTACGATCATAATATACATACCTTCACTTCATACAACTGACCATAGCACTCACTGCGAAAGCAAATCAACCCTTTTCGAATGAGATATATGTATGCTAGTATTGCTAGTGTTGTTATACCCTCCACAGGAAGGTATATTCACTTTGTCATTACGTTTGTAACGCCAAGAAGGATTCACCGGAGACCCTATAAAGTATATATATTCTGAATCAGGATGACATTCTGAATCGATTTAGCCATGTCCGTCTGTCTGTCTGTCCGTCTGTCTGTCTGTCTGTTGAAAACACGATAGCGTCCAAGTACCTAACTACTGCTTTGCTCTTGCTCTCAAATCCCAATTACATAATTACTGTACAATCTTAGCAGAGCATTGCAGAGTCTGTGTAAAAAAAAATTGTTTAGAATTCCTGTACGATTTAACCCACAGTGGTCAAGATCGATTTCTAGTCCACTTGGATTTCGTCCAGAGAAGAGATAATGTATAGTACCTACCAAATATTTAGATACATACATGCTGTTGGATATTTTCGTGGCTGCCTTTTCCTTTTCCCTCGCGTATACTCTTCCAAATTCTGCAAGTGCTGGTCTTTCATGTTTTTTTTTCATCGCACGATATTAAAGACAAAGACATTCCACCCTAGCTAGGTATCCGTCCATCCGTCAGGACGGAGAATTGTCCGCAACGTAGATACTCCGTCGGAGGCTCAAATTACATTAGGTATCCGTCTTCGGAAAAGACAAATTAAAATGCGAAGACGCACTGATATGACATGATGTTGTTTCGTGCTACATCGGGGTTTTCCTACTTGGTGTTTTTTTTTTTTTGCCCTGGAAACACAAATTTAAGCAACAAATAGGTTTAACCAATTACATTGCTAAAATGTATTTTTTTTAATGCTTTCATTTATAAATATACTTCAACAGTTCAACCATGCGCAACCAATTTCTGTCGGACCATATCGGGTGCAAATTCGAATAAAACTGTAAAAAATATCGGTAAAAACGCAATTGACCGCACTGAAACGCAAAACGCTAGTGTGCGTTACATACTTGTCGGAACACCGTTAAACATCAAAATTGTCGCATTTGGGGTTCAGAAAACCCATAAGTAGTTGTTGAGACGCAAATGCATCCACAACGCGTGACTGGTTGGTGCGGATTTTGGGCTGGAGGCATTATCGGACCATTCTTCTTCGAAAATGCGGCTAGTCTGGCAGTAACAATTAATGGTGTTCATTATCGTGACATAATAACCCAGCTTTTAGTGCCTAAATTACAGGATATAGATGTGACCATCACGTGGTTTCGAAAAGACGGTGCCACATGCCATAATACAGCCAGAGAAACAATTCAATTACTGCAGGCGTTATTTCCTAATCGTGTAATCGGCCATTTTTGCGATCAGAATTGGCTATCCAGATCTCGCGATTTAACGACATTGACCATTTTCTTTTGAGTTTTTTTAAGTCTAAGATATTATGCAAACAAGCTGACGACCACCAGCAGCGCCTTGAGAAAGGAAATTGGGAGGTGTATTAATGAAATTCAACCGCACATTTATGTGAAACGGTCATAGAAAATTTCAATAAAAGTGTACGTACCTACTTGCCAGCAAACCCATGGCGGCCATTTATCCGATGTGCTTTTCCATACATAACCCCAATCTGTATATCTGCCTACTCTAAGAATTAATTAAAAACTTAAGCTTTGTATAATTAAAAATTTGTATTTTCTATCAAAATTACATTTTGCATGAATTATGAAACACCCTTTAGTATAGGTAATTTATGAATTATTATATCTACTTGTAAAAACAATTTTGTTTTTGAAAATATACATTCATTCATCTAACACGCTGCTACTATACACAATTAAAATGTCCGTTTTATCCCTTCCAAAAAAAAAAAAAAAAAAACATTAAAATGGAATAAAAAATAACGCAGTTAGTACCTATAGTGAGTTATAGTTCCCAGGAATCTAGGTACCCAAATATGAGTTTTTGGAGTAGGAATATTGAAGATGTATCTACATAATTTTTCTTTATTTAACAAGACCTACAAGAGGTTCTATAGATAGGTAGATGTACCTATAGGGATCGGGAAAAGTGTATGTATATTTAAGTTTTTTTTTTGTCTCATAGAATCTCCTTCTGGACGTAATTCCATGTCGTCATCGCTAGTCCTAGACATCATCATTAAAGCTTTACATGTAGGTATATACCGTACCTACATCACGAAGCACATATAAATACAAATATTATAAGCAATCTCTATAGGTATACTGGTAGCATTATCCTTTGTGCCGGCAAATACGTAGTTAGTATAGATAAATTTGTTACGCAAAACCAAACTGCGAAGGAGACATTTTCAGTGTGACCGTACTATTTTAGACAGCTCCTGTTGTATCCTGAACAAAAGACATCCGTCTGGTTCTATAGTCTCGTATAAAGTGAGTTTTACATTTTATACAGTGTAAGCACACACTAAAAATCTGACAATTTATACAGTATTTCAAGATACTACAGCCATCGTTTGATCGAATAGTTTTGACGACGACATTTGACAGTTAAATTGCTTTTGGCGTCGTTCATAGCCATTAGAAAAGTCCATCCGTAAAAACACGAAACAGAACAAAACTGACACATTTAACCATAGAATATCATAGGAATTCAGTGAAATACTTCATGAAACTGGTTGAGAAGTTGAACAGAAAAAGTTGTTCGTACGGAAAAATGAATAAATTCGTTTTTTAAAAAAGTTGTAGATCAATTGCTTATTTTAGATGAACTGACTTTATAATTCCAAAGCAACATTTTAGGACCAAGATTGAGTTCAACGATGAAGTTTAAGTGCTTCAAAAAAGCAAAAAAATATATTTTCGGTTGCATTTTACGGATAGCTATAAACGGGACCTTTGTATAGTGACCATAATTTTTTAAAGACAATGCGGTACACAACTAAGATTGTGGATCTTAAAAAATGTTTGTAACACATATGGACTTCAACGGCTCAAATAATTTCAACACACGTTCGATGCAGCAGGGCTATGTGGTCTTGTCGAACCCGAGCAATCTATTATATTCGACTGGCGCAACGCGGCAAAATTCTTTCAGTTTTTCTTCTCTAAAGGACGATTCACATGAGAGCGACCAACTATATCCACGAACGCGCACTTTTCATGGTCGCGGCAGTTCGCGAATTTCAGGCATCAGAATGTTTTATTTGCTTCCATTTTGATGGGATAATATTAATTATCGTAATCTTGGAATAGTAAAATGTGCAATTTTCTATTCATAAATACACCAGAAGTGGTTTGTTCGCTCTCTGGTGAATGTGGTACACATAATATCAAAATGGGAGTATATTTTCACAATGATGTTTTCTATGTCAACCGGAAGCGCATTAGTAGTGGTTTGAATTGAACCGCATTGTCAATAATATCAATATGTGACGAACAACCTACACGCTACACCAATATTATGGATTGCTTAAGTTTTCTATTTAGTCGACTAAAAATACTGTTGCCCCTTCGTGATAAGCCGCCAAAGTTCATAAAATTTGCAAAATGGATTCACTTATCATTTTGGCCGGCAATTTATGATGCGGGACGTCTGGTCACTATAGCCTTAGAGGTGAAGCAATAAAAAACGGTGATCGTCCAATCGTTTTGACGATCATCGTTGTTTGGCTGTTACACGAAGTAGCAGCTTCGTCAAGACGACGTCATTCGATCGCTATAGCCTTACGCGATGAGAACCCAGGTTTGGAGGATATTTTATAGAATATGATATCGATATGATTTTTTGCACTTCAAGTCATCTTCTAATTTAATCATTAGAATTGTTTGCTCCCTTATGACCGTCTTAAAATAAATAACTTTGCAAACTGATTTTATATTATTTTAGGAAAATACATAATTTAGAATTGTTCGCTTAGAGATGATGTTATAACTTAAAAGACACGTCAAGCATAAAGTAGTCTTAGGACACATAATTAAATCAGGGATGAAATACCATGCGACCATGCATCAAAATAGGAAGAAACATACGTACCTAGTTTAGAAATTCAAAAAAATCCTGAAAATTCTCAAAAATGACAAGTTTCGTTAAGGTATCTAGATCTACTAAACTAATAAGCCTTCTGGAAGTCTAATTTTCGACTAATTCTTGCAGCAGCTGGGGCTGCGTATTGTTATTCATTAGTCTTGCAGAAATAGGAGACCAAAGTGATCTTAAATTAGCTGTAAGCTTTCGAATATGATAGTTGCTGAAAAAAGAGTTACCAATTCCAAAAACTTATGTCTAAAAATCTGGTTTTATTTGAAGCATGCTGTCGAACTGTGGATTGCTAAATTTGGGTGTTTCATAGAGGCTAAAAAAACTGCATAATTTGCGAAGACTCAGCGCTTTTAAATATTTTGTACTCGCTGCTGAAATGCAAAATACAATATTGGCAATTGTCTTGAGTGATGATTGCATTAAAATAAACAATTCTTGAACTGATTGAATACACTGCATTACTGCTACATGCATTGGAAACATTGGTAAAAGTTTTAAGACTAGCTTCCCCGGAACTTCGATCCCCGGAAAAACACAAATTACATCTTAAGGTTTTTTCTACTACGCCACCTCTCGCGAACGTCTGACAAACATCCGAGAGTATGACTGTCCCGAAAAAGCTTCTCGATCAGCCATTCGGTTCGGACTCGGCATAAAATTGTAGGTCCCTTCCATTCGTCCCAAAAATAGAAACTCACACAAACGAATGGTTGCGAGAAGCTAGGCCTAGGGTGTCTACCGCCTGTTGCGCCACATATTTATTTTTATGATAAAATTTCGGATAGACTTTTCGAAACTTATCTATCAGCTAAACTTCCACTTTTCAAAGGTTTTGAATAGTGATATCTGACAGATATACTGTCGGATAGAGTATCAGCCGGTTCAAGTGGCTGTTAAATGCTTTTATCCGGAAGATAAACAAAATATTTATTTAAAGTGACTGAAAAAATATAGTTTCAGAGCATTCTTTCATTGACGAGCGTATAGACAGTAGTCACAGCCACAGGTGTCCTAAAACCTGGATTTGTTTGAGTTTTTTGAGAAGACGAATTTGAAGAATATTATACGCCCAAGGCCAATTTATTTTGAAACACTTACCAAAACTGCCGAAAAAGCGACTGTGAAAGTAAAATTTTATTCACTTTATTTCCTAAACCACGAAGGGGCCGGGCGGTCACCTTGCCGTTGCGTCCTTTTCTGGACGTTGTTGGTGTGGAGGCTTTAGTTGTAATGTTTCAACAGGCTATTCTGTCGGCCGGCGGCTTTAGTCACCAGTAGGGTCACCCATGACAGACAGGCTTTTTTGATCAACAACGATCAAAGAACTGTCCAAAAACTCTTAACTAGAGTGCTCGATAAGCCTGGAGAGCTTACCTGCTTCCCCCTTCTCCTACTCCTACCCACAAATCATCCTTCTCTCTATTTCTTATCCTATACCCCTTTCCCTTAGGCTGGTGTTATACGATAGTCAGCCTGGTTGGGGGCCCAGTTTAAAGAATAGCTCATCCGCAAACGGAGTATTGTATTCGGATACCTGCTTCAGCTTCTCTGTTAGAATTCTTTTTTGGATCTTTGCTGCTCCAATTTTTTCTTCCGTTATAGGTAATTTATCAAAGGTCTTTTTTCTTTTAGCTTAAACAACCTTAAACAACAAAAAATATTAGAAAACACGAAACAAACAAAGACAAAACAAATGACAAACAAACTCAGTGGCTGATAAATTTGTCCTCAAGTTAGTTTATCAGAGACTTTGGCGATGAAACAGAAAAAAAATAAATAACAGCAGCTTTTATCTGGTGGATAGCGTTATGTGTCGGCTAATTATCCGAAACTTTATCCGAAATCTTTGAAACTGGCGTTAAGCGTTTTTAAAAATTAGGTAAGGGGTTCCAAAAGCTACTATATTACTCATGTGAAAAATGGTTTAAATTTTTGACATGCAGATGTCAGACGCCCTACAATTTTGTTTAAATAAAATCTGAAGTTTCTAATATTGACATCAGCATGCCAAAAATTGACACGATTTCTGATATCTGTAATGGTAGCTTTATAATCGATAGATTAGAGAGCTGGTTTTAGACTTATAGATGAACATTTTACACCGCAATTTTTTAACACATCGGGTCGGGATTCGAGTTGGAAAATATTCATACAATTATAATTATAATTCAGTCTGGTCACACGGAAATTTACTGTCTGCAAAAAAAGTGCGCTGTGTAGTGCATGGTGCAACTCTTTGCCAGATAGGAATTGAATAAAAAATTTTCGTTGTGTGGCATTGAAAGTCTGGCTGTCGTCGCGTATGTTTCGTTTGGTGTTAAAAAAAATAATTGTTCTGTGTGCTAAAGTTGATAAAGTATAATTTTTTTCCAGTGATAAGTACATTTTTGTAATTTCAACGAGTGCATAAAGTTTTGAATTTCTCAATGTAAGTTGCATTAACTCTGTTGTATTTTATTTGTTGATTTACCTAATAACAATAACGCAAAATATTTGCCGGTATATATCTCGTTCGCGTACATTCCACGGTTTATCTCTGGTTCAAGGATAGATACATACATACCTATATCGTATCGGTTCGGTACACTTTTAGGTATATGTAGGTACCATGTTTTTCAACTTCTACGGCGTAGTGTACAATATGCCGGTTGGTTCTGTTGCATATGACTAGGATTATGAAATAAAAAAATTTTTATAATAAAAACGAGTCTGTGACTAAAAACAAGTGTATTTCTTATGGAAAAAATAGGTATTTCGGTTGGGTTGGGAAGCTAGTTATGTTCTATATATTGCGTAATGTACCTATATCAAAGTAGGTATGTATTGAGAAGTGAGAGTTATGTCGTTTTCGGTCGATCGTCCAGAACCGTCCGGAAGAGCTCTCCGCGATACTGAATTCAAATCCAGAAGCAAATGCCTCTTCTTTTTAGGAGAAGAACTGTCAGTTGAGTGCCAATCGAACGCTTTCAGAAGCGTTCGTATTGCTTCCGGACGGTTCTGGACGACCAATCGAAAAGGACTTTAGTGCTCCAGCTCCAGACAAAAAGTGGTCTCTACAGTTACACGCACCTAGCCCTAACCTACTTTAGAAACAATCAAATTCAGAGATATTTTCTAATAGTATTTATAACTGTGTTGCTATTTTCTTCGTGTTCAACACTCGCGCTTATAAGTTTAGCAAGCCAAGCCCGGTTGAGCGAGACCCAGTACCCGGTGGTTACCACGCGGAGGTAAAATAAGCACAATTGATGTGTATGAAAAAGTTGCAACAGCTGGGCACCGCCAAGTTGATGCCAATCAGCGCCTACCCGGTTCATACACACCCAACCACCAGTAAGTAAGTAAGTGAGTATTTATATCTGTGTATACCTGAGTACATATTTTATGTTGGGATGTATGTTGTACATGTACATACATTTTATTTATGCAACCGGCTGACGCTGTTGCTGGTCTGGTTCAAGGGCGTATTTTTATGTATCTACAGTTTTATTTTCACTGCATTGTGTGCATCAGCTTTGTATTGCGCAACCGCAGTAGATGGCTGGAGCTGGAGTTCTGGTCTGGTTCCTGGAATTATGTACTGCGGATGCCGTGCCGGCTGATATTCGACTATTCGTACGTACATAATTAGGTGTGCATTGCTGCGCATTTCTCTTTGTTGACGTTTTCGGCAAACTGAACATGGGGGACAATTTAACGACTTGAATTTTACTTTCAATTTAGTACCTAGGTATCTTTGTATAAAGTTACAGATTATGTAGATTGTATTTAGTGTTAAATTACCTTATAAAGAACTACCTACCTACATATGTATGTATGTACCTACCCATGTACATATTTGGTTTTAATTGGCAGTGCTCCGTTTCCCTTTATTTTTTCTAACTTAACAGGGTAAACTTGGGGTTAAGTGGGTGAAATGATTCGTCTATCTTATTGGTAATCGGTAGACTTAGTTAAAAATGTAGGGGTTGTGGGGGCAAAACCGCACAAGTTCCAACACCGTTTCCGTACTACACACCTACATATTTTGTAGGAACAAAAAATGTACATAATATGGTAATACATACGCCCCTATCGGCAATTCCGAGGAAAAAATGTTTCCCCCGAATATTTTTTGTTCCCGGGAATTAAATCTACCCATCGCGAATTTCCATCGGAATTTTTTTCCCCGGGAATCAGACAAGTAGGTACTTTCGAAAATATGTTCGAATGTTTTGACAAGGGAGAAAGTAGAGTTTTTAAACAATTAAAATAATATTTTTAATTACCTATGTATTTAGAAGTGCGCATTTTTTATTAGCGATGGAAGAGCATGAGGAAGTGAAGAGGAGGACATAGAATCTTCGGACCTTAAACAGACCAGCACCAGATATCTTATAGGTGAAGAGCTAGAGTGGAGACATTTGATATATAAAAGTCGTCAATTTAAAGCCCCAGATGGTCATTTTAGTTTCGTTTTCGGTTGAGCTATCAATTAAACTTTCAGTTGAACAGTTCAGTTAGAGTGCATTTAGATATCAGTTTAGTATTCAGTTGAGCTTTCAATTTACTCGTGATTAGCCGAAGGTTAGAAGATTATTTCTACTAAAAGTGACAACTGAACTAAAAACGTATGTGAATTTCAGTTTCAGTTAGAATCTTAAATTGTTGCATTTGGACATCAAATGAAATGATCGTCTAAATGGGGCTAAATGTGGATTTGTGATTAAGACTTAAGGTGCTAGTACACGGCATGTAGCAAGCCACATACGTTTGTAGCTCTGACGTCAACAGAGAGTGCACAAAGAGAGCTTGTACACGGCATGTAGCCATTGGGACCATACACTGACTTCAGTGCTACATACATACGTGGCTTGCTTCATGCCGTGTACTAGCAGCACCTTTACCCGTCTTTGCCGCAAACCAAAAAATCATTCGGAGTTTCCCCATTACTTAAGCTAAGCGCATGATTGCGCTTTTTGCTGAAGTCGGCTACCAGGTTGGAAAGGGGAACGACCACGAAGTTGGATTAGGCCAATCATCTATTTCCAAAATGCTCTGCTTTTTTTCTTTGTATAAATTCATTTGCTATATCCGGATATTTTTCCATATGATTTAGATTAATCTGTAACTGTTTTGTACTTGTTGTGTTTGACCTTCATTAAAACTGACAATATGCATTATTTTTTCTAAATATTTTGCAGAAAAACACTTACATTGCTGCTCTTTAGCTAAAGTTCCCTGACGAAATGCCAGCGAAATATTTCGGGCAAAATTAGGGTAATATTTCCATCGGAAATTTATTCCCGATAGCTATTTTTCCGACGGAATTTTTTGTTTGATTTCGAAATCATTCACGATACCTATTTTTTCCGACGGAATTTTTATTTTCCCTTTCGAAAATTGTTTACGATACCTATTTTGTGAAAAAGGGAAACATTTCGGGGGAAATATTATTCCCGATAGGTGTGATAATTTAGCACGTGGCTTGTGGTACCTATGACAGTTTATATCTGCCAAGATACCTAAGATAGCTCGGTGAAGACGTAAAAATGTTATGCTCATTTTTGTCCTTTTCTGTCAAAACGTTGTGTGTTCGTGTGAAAATTAAGTTGAGTTTTTTTTAATATACATATAGGTAGGTATGTACTTACAGTAAGATCCGTGCGGGGCAAAACCGCATAGGGGCAAAACCACCCAGTGTTGTGTATCGAAAATAACAAAACAAGCCACCATTGAAGAATTAAGCATCGGCGTATCGAAATAAATATTGCCGATGAAGATTGTGCAAGTGCATCTTCAGCCAAAAACTTTTTCAAAATTGAACCCAAACCAAATCTGGATTAAATGTACCAAGTGTCCAGGGTGGGCTCATGAAGCATGGTAGTACTGGAGTCGATGAAGATGTCACGTATGTTTCTGAAGTCCGCAATTAAATTGCATTTAAGGAAGAAGCGATTTCCCGTAAAATTTAATTAGGGGAAAACCGTTTTTTTTTTGTTGATGTTTTTTAAAATTTATTAAACTTTTACACTAAATATTAGGGTTTTTCCCCGAATTTTTGACAATTTTAAAGTTTCATTTTTTTAACTATTAACCCCCAGTTTCACAGTGGGAGTTTAAACTACACTTTAGTTTAAACTTTAGTTCAACGATCAATTCGGTTTCATAGTTTCGTTTAAACCTTGAACAAAGTTCATTCTGTAGTTTAAGTTAAACTACAGTATTCTGCCGTTTAAACCTCAGATCAGGCGATTGTCAAACACACAAATATTTGACGTTTTTTTGTGTATTGTTTGAAAGAAAATACAAGGAACGATTTTGAAAAAGTCGTATAAAAGCTAACTATACTGTACAATACTGCCAAATTCTATTCATAAAATTTGGTTAAACTGAGTTCAATATAGAATTGAAGTTCAGATTATATTGTGAAACCGGACGAGTTGAACTTCAAATTTAAACTCACGTTCAGGTTCAGTTGAACTATAGTTTAAACTTCCAGTGTGAAACTGGGGGTAAGAACTCCTGAACTAAGTTGATTCTATATGTATAGAGCCCATATTTATAGAATCAATAGTAAAGGGTGTTAGGCTACGGGTTGTAGCTGGAGGTAATTTCCACCAACGCCAGATTAAGAAAAATTACTTTAACATTTTTGAAGTTAACAGGTACCTACCAAATACGAATACACGTCAACAAGATATGAATCGTAATATGTACTCCCAAGGAACGCGAAATAATTCTTTAAATTTGTTTGCGGAATAATTCGACGGTGCTGTTGGCACAGCGTGAATTTCGGCACAGATTTCCCGCTGCTTCAACACCAACTGGGCAAACACTCTTCGACCTTCAGCCGCTCACCTAGAAGACCAGACGACGTCCCAGGCAGTTCTGCATCAATCGGTGGTCTTTACATAAAATTTTGATGGAAGACTGTAAGATCTTCTCTTACAAAGTGCAGATAGTGCGTCAGCTGTTAGTGCACTAGGCACAACCGAAACTCTGAGGGCTGCATTTATTGCGAATCATAATCAACTGCAAGTTACCTACACTTAGCATATTGCTAAATAAGTAAAATATTGTAGAATGTAGACAGTTCTAACACTCAAACAATGCATTTTTAACTTTTTCGTTTTTTTTGTCATAGCATCAAATAGTTTTTTGTTTGTTTCTTTTTAGATGTCGCATCCAGACTTCTTTTCAAATGAATCCAATCTCATTCATCAATCGCAACGAACGCTGGCAAATGGGTTAAAACTCGATCCCATCGAACACTTAAGGTTGCTTTGCTTTTCTCGTGGTGTTACTGGACTTTTAGAACTGTCAAGGTTTGTACATACATAATTTTATATGCGGAAATCGACTAAAAATCTGAAATCCAGTCAGTCAAAAATATTCTAAGTTTTTTGGATAAATGCAGAAGAGTTCATGCTATTGCTCTCAAACTGTATAATGAGAATGGCGTTGGCATTTTTCGTCTCATCCGATTTGTATGCTTAAAAAAAAGCTTATATAACTATGTTTATGTTTGTTGACATTGAGCTCAAATCTTGCAAGCCAAATTTGAACTCAATTCTTGCAAACTTGGGTCTTAGAAATTTTGCATGCTTGTTTTGCGGATAGCTATGGCTATGACATTGCAACCTTTAAATTTAAATTGACATTGGCCTTCTTAAATAGTGTTTGTGTTTATCTTTATACTTTATAGGGTTTTCCGTAAATTGGACCAAGGTGGAAACAGAGCTCTAAATTTGGACGAATTTACAGCTGGCATTCACAAGACTGGGTTAGATTGCTCCGATGAAGATGCTATGGAAATGTTTGACAGGTTTGTAGAGTTTCATTTATCTTTATGTATTAGAAATAAAGAATTCTGAGATATAACGTTTGCCATGCTACGCTGAGTTAGTAAAATTGTCGTAAGCTTCTTATAACATAGGTAGGTAGGCAGATGTACTTAAATGGACAAAATGGGGTTTGTGAAAAGTAGTGACTCGTCGCTGGACGAGCGTCTACTATACGTCGTATTACAAAATAGCTACAATTTTCTGACCATATATTGCTTCAATCTGAGAATATGTTAAAAATCTGACAGTGGACTGTTTCTTAAGACTGACCTGGTTTTGGGCAATGTAGAGCATTCCAGTAGAGCATGAAATACTTTGAAAACATCGACAGCAACTTTGTCAAGAGAGGAAAAAAAAATTGTTTGCCAGTTGATTGCAACACAGCATTACCAGATTATCTTTTATATTTACCAAAATAAATGGTAAAAGCGAAAAAATAATTTAAATATTAGGGACAAGACGGCTTACACGACAACTAGTAAAATGTTACAGCAATCACAAAATAATAAAGAATTAGAAAATTCTTTTCCACATTGTAATAGCAAAACTTGAGTTCAAAATCACGTCCCACCGACAATAAATAATTTGACGCCTGCTGTATGGTAGGTATACACACACATTATAAGTGAAAGTCCGTGTACTGTACTGACACGGATCACAAAAAAAGAGATGATTTTTTGGCAATCGAAAATGAAAAGCAATCTAAATCAAAAGAAAATGAAAATAGCATTTTCTAAATAATTTATAATAAGAATAATTTGTAAATTACTGAAACTTCATCGAGCACTTAATTGTAGATATCTGGTAATGCTGCAGCACATTCAGTATGTTAGCATTCGAAAGTTGAGAGAACTGAAAAAGTCACCGTGGTGTTGGTAGCATTTGCACCGATTTGCACAGCAACATTGAATTTAGGACTTAGCTCTAACGTCGATGTCGATGTCGATGTTGCTGTAACTTCAGCCATTTAAAAGCAGGGGTTCTAAAAAGTGCGCTGTGGCTGTCAAAATTGCTGTTGCTGTGCGAATCTGTTTCTCGCATTAATCAGTAGTACTAAAAAAGTACTTCAATGAGCCAAGGCTAACTTAAATATTTTCCGGTAAGACTTTGACAGCGACCGAAAGAGGAAAAATAGATGCTTTCATGGAGTTAGGACTCTCAGGCCGAGAAACAACAGCGTTGCGAGAAAAGCGGTTAATTCTACGGCTTGCCCTTAAAATTTACTCTACCAGCGACTAAAATAAGGGCCAACAGTGGAGTATCAGCCAGCAGAGCAACGGTCCGAAGGATAATGAACAAGTGGTACTATATAGAGAAGAAAACTTAAAAAAACAGTTTTTATTTCCATGATCTAAGAAAGGCTAAGTTTATTTTGGCAAGACATCACAGCCGTACATCAGGTGTAATGGTGTGGGGAGCTATTACCTACTATGGCACAATCGAGTTGGAGTTTTTGTCCACAACAACGAACGGAAACAACTACAAAAGTGAAAAGTATTTTCGTACTCCTGCCTCGGATATTTCAACAAGACAATGCTCCTGGAACTTTTGCCATGACCGCCAGTGTAACTACTTCTTCTAATATGAAGAATATCGAAAAGTCATTTTCTTTTTTGTTTTCAAAAGTGCGAAAACATGATCTGTAGGGACTAGTGTAGACCATTTGGTTTCAACAGCATATAGAGCCATATCCCATACATACTGCTAAATCATGTTAATGTATGCGGACAAGGCAACAAAGGACTCCAGTCTCGAAAAGTGATTGTTAATCGCACTATTCGTGAGATAAGGCATCAAATGATGGAAAAAGTGGTTGAATTATTGAGATCCAGAATGCAGCTCCTGAAACGCTCCCGTGCTGGCCATATGCCCGAAAAAATATTTCACAATTAATATCACATGAATTGTCTATTGAATAAGAAAACACATTCGCTAATTTGCTAAGCTTGTGTGTGTTTCATTTTCATTTCAATTTGAAATTCAACATCTATTCTATATTTTCTATTCTATCTAGTTTCGATTCAGACAGAAGTGGACACCTACTTGTTGCTGAAATTTTAGAAAAACTTCGTGTACGTTCAATAAATAATTGTTTTTAAACATGTTCATTTGTCGTTTATTATTTAATTTTTTTCATTTCATTAGCCACCTGTACATCAAAGCCGTTTAGCAATCATTGATAAGGCATTCGATAAAATCGATGAACATGATAAAGGAATTATATCTGTAGCAGATCTTAAGCACTGTTACTCTGTGAAAGTTCATCCCAAGTATGAAACTGGCGAAATGACAGCAAATGAAATTTGGATAAAATTTCTGGAACATTTCCAAGGTCCCTATGGAGATAACAATGCAAATGTAATATCGAAATTTCACTACACATACCTATACTATCTACCTATATTAAAATTATTTTTTAACTATTCCTTACAGATAACAAGAGAAGAGTTTATTAACTTTTACATAAGCATGAGCGCATCCATTGAAAATGATACATACTTCGACTTATTAATGCGACAAGTATATCGTTTGTAAATTGTAATAAATTTACAATACGCACACAGCTGCGAATATCTACAAAAGACTGTTTTGTTGCGGAAATATCTATGCTTTTTTTGCAATTATAAATTATTGATAAATATTAATACCTATACATAATCATACATTTTCATATTTATACTTTTAATAATACCACACATATTTAAATAAATGCAGCATACAAAATAATAGAACGTGTGTTTTATTAAGATCCTATACAAATATTTTTGTTTTTTCCAGTCCAATACGTCCCCATTTGCCTTTACCTACTTCAAGAACTTTTTTTTTGGTGCCAAAAAAAGCACAAACAACTTACAACAGTGGATGTTCGATATTAAAATAAATAAATAGATGGGGTAGAGGCATCCTATAGGTCTAGGATATTGTGATTGACCATGAAAATTTCTATGTGGGGGGGTGAAGGTTCTTTAGACGATCATTTCAGTTTGGGATCCCTACGTTATCTCCTTTTCCAAAATCCCTTATTGGACATAATCTTTAATTTTTTCTTTTATCCCTTTTTTCCAAAATCTCGGGACAAAATCCCCTATGCCAAAATCTCCCACCTTCATACATACTTATTAAATCCGTCGTTAAAATCCCCTGTTCGCACAATTTAGAATTTATCCGTTTTTAAACGCGTAGTTTTAGCAGTAAAATTAAGTAAACACATAATATAAAATTTGCATATACCCAACCTCGCACCTTCTCCAAATCCTACATATAACTAGACCGCCGACTTCCGTGCACCTCACCGATTCTCCCCGGAATTAGTTCACCTGTCTGTGAATACGTGTGAAATGTCAAAATCAATGGCGACAAAGATTTCCCATGCTATACCATTTGCCTAGGATTTTTCAAGTATGCGTGCGTTAATGGCGCTCCTTTGATTTTGCACAGCACCAATACATGGAAAATCCTGGGCCCGCCGGCAGCTTGTAGGCAAAGTCCGTTATGTGGGAGGAGTCGACGGTCTTATTGGTTTGTGATGCTCAGATCGCTCTGATTTGTTTATGAAACACACTTGAGCACACAGCTGTCATATGGTGTTTTATTAATTGTTATTTTATTAATTTGGTTTACCTTCTGTGCCAGAACAACACAACTCTCGTTCGCTCCGCCACTTCAACTATTTTGTTTTTTTTTTTCTGTCAAATGTGACTGTAAAGTGCGTAATCACCTGTTTACTCAATGTGCTCACTGCTTAGTCAATCTATTCTGAGCTCATAGAGCGCGCTCTGATCATTCTCTGAACGAAAAGTGAAAACCGTAGAAATCGTAGGTACCTACCTAATGTTTCCAATTTTTTCATTGTGACGTAACGACAAGCTAATGCAAAATCGTAGTGAAACATTACGATCGTAGTGAAAGTGGGAACGCTGTCTTCGCATGAACGTAGCAATAGAGAGGAAGAAAGAGAGTCAAAGTCACATGGCGGAATTTATGTATATTAAAGATTGTGCCACTCTTACACTTTGGCACTTACTTTTCAGAGCAATCCCATCCAATAGATACATTTTGCACACATTCAAATGTTAAAATTTACAGTAAGAATTATTATAGGAGTCATGTTCATGGGTGTTTTGTAAATCACGTGTCATGACATAAAAGCATGGCTACACGTTCACTACGATGAACCATGTTCAGCGGATATAGAAAGGTAGCATGGGTAGGTAGGTAGATCTTGAACGAGTAAAAAACTTGTTGCGTTATGCATTGGTTATAAGTGGGGCCTAAAGCTACTATCTATTAGTACCCTCATGTCAAAAGCTGTTTCAAGCGAAAGTTGTTTCAATTTTTGATAATATGCTGAAATCAGATTTTATTCCAAAATCGTTTGTAGCTTCTATTACACCCATGCCAAAAATTAATACGGCTTTTGACGTGTTTAAAATGTAGATAGGTAAGGCTTTACAACGCTCCCTGTTTTGTCGTAATCTCCTCTTTTGTCGGTACCTACATATATATTTTTGAACCTTGCACAACTGAAAATACCGACGCAAAAGTAAGTATATTCCAAACGTCATAAAATATACAGATCCAAAACCTACTTAGATACCCTACTGGGCACATACCGAGTAAATCAGAGGGACAGGGAGCTCTTTGAAATCATTTCGGTTGGTACACTTACAGTGTTCCCAGGTTGAGGGGAAAATCACCATTTTTGCCGATTTTTTAAGACGAAAGGGAGAAAAAAGGGGAAAGGGATAAAAACGGGGAAAAAATTCAAAAAGGGGAAAATCTTAAAATCCTATCAAAAACAGTTTGTAAGAAAATCTTCTAGAATGAATACCTACAAAACAATCTACAAAAAATAACCATGCTCAAGAAATGTGCCCATGCAACACCCACTTAATTTTTTGTTTGGTTTCTGAATGCATTCATTCTTTTGACATTTAATAAAACTATAACCATGGCCATACACTCCTTACCATGAACGTCGTGTACAGAGAGACAGCTAGATTTTGAATGAGTAGAAAAAAAGATAGGTAGTACAGAAAATGGACCAAAAATCCACTTTCAGAAATAATTTTCCCATGAGCATGGCGCATGATTACGAAGGTTATTTTCCGGAACCATAGCGCTTTCGATAAAAATTTTTAATTGGTATTTGCGTTGGTAGAGTGAGGACGTAAAGTCGGGCGTCCGCTTCGAATTTACCATCAAATTTTTGTATTTTCGATTTCATTACTCCTGTACCTGTCAAATTTTATTTTATTGCAATGAGGGTTTGTTTTTGTGTGTAGCCAAGTCGTTCATTAGAATGAAAGTTATGCCACAAATGCCTTCCCATGAAAGTCGTTTCGGGCGAGACAGGTCGATTTTAAGTGAGTAGAAAAGAGAATGGATCTGCAGTGTAATATACGCTTCTTTTTTCAACTAGATAACCTAAAAATCTACCCGTCTCGCCCGACACGACTTTCATGGGAAGGCATGTGTGGCTCAGCACATAGTGTGTCCATGAACTATGCCTTAATTCAAAATATTACGCGAATTTCTAAACAACGGCGGCACAACTTAATGTGTAATAATTCTCATTTTATTTTGGATTTTGAATGAAGAAGGAACTAACAAAAAAATACAAATATCTCAAGCAATTGGAAGCATTGCTCGAGTTAAAAACATGGTTAAGTATGATAAGATTTTTTCTTTGAAAAAAAAAGGGATTTTTTTTCTTTCTAAAGGGGAAAAAATATCATGTTGGTGTTAAAAAAAGGGGATTTCTTTTCTTAAACCCTGGGAACACAATCTATCAAGAATCTATACCGAATATGTACCGACCGAGCAAACCTAGAGAAACGATACGCCAAACGTTAGTGCAACTACTACATTCATGGAAATGTTAGTCATTCCCCGGGTTGCCAGAACTTAGTTTGCTTTAAGCGCCCAAATCTTAAAATAATGTAGCCCAATATCGTTGCCGGGAAAGAAGCCCAAAAATCGTTAAAAATAATTCGGTTTTTGTATTTTATTATAAAATAGGTACACTACACAATCATGTATTATGTTTATTAAAGTAAACAAAACTTCAACAAAAAAAAAATATATATATATATATCACACTGAATAATCATTATGATACAAACACTTAGGGCCAGTTGCAAGACTAGCTACTAAAGTTTCGGATAGATTATCCGGAACTTACCTATCTATCAGCTAAACTTCAAGGTTTCGGATAGTGATATCTGACAGATAGAGTATCCGGCTATAATACTCTATCTGTCAGATATCACTATCCGAAACCTTGAAGTTTAGCTGATAGTGGCTGTTAAATCCTTTTTCCGGAAGATAAACTTAATATTTATTTGAAGTGACTGGAAAAAATATAGTTTTCAAATTATTTTGAAACACTCTATGATGAACATTTCAGAATTCGATTCCGGCTTACCAAAACGGCCGAGAACGCGCCTGTGTATTAATTTTTTTCCTAAATCTTCCTACCACGAAGGGGCGGTCTTCTTGCCGTTGCGTCCTTTTCTGGACGTTGTTGGTGTGGAGGCTTAAGTTGTTATGATTTAACAGGCTATGCTGTCGGCGGCTTTAGCCGCCAGTAGGGTCACCTATAACAGACAGGTTCTTTTGATGGACAACGAACTAAGAACTGCCCAAAAACTTAGAGTGCTCGATAAGCCGGGAGAGCGTATCTACTTCCCCCTTCTTTTTCTACTCCTACTCCTACCCACAAGTCAATCTTCTAAGTACTCTTATCCTATACCCCTTTCCCCTGGGCTGAACGAAGGTGTCATACGTCACGTACAGATAGTCAGCCTGGTTGGGGCCCAGTTTAAAAAATAGCTCAGCCGAAAACCGAGTATCCGCGGACACCTGCTCCAGTTCCTCTGTTAAAAATCTTCTTTTTATTTTTGCTGCTTCAATTTTTTCATTCGATAATTTATCAAAGGTCTGTTTTCTCTTTGATTTCCGAAAACAACAAAAAATATTAGAAACACGAAACAAACGAAGGCAACAAATTTACATCTGTATCGAAACAAACTTAGTGGCTGATAAATTTTTGCGCAAGTTACATAGTTCATCAGAGACTTTGACGATGAAACGGAAAAAAATACAGCTTTTATCTGGTGGATAGCGTAATGTGTCAGCTAACTATCCGAATCTTTATCCGGAACCTTTGAAACCTTTATTGCTTTCTTCAGTTATAAAATATTCACTGTCATCATCATCACATCAGTACCCTCTGTATACATGTCTGATGTAAATTTGCTGATCATTTCCAATGTTGGTATAAAATAATTACAACAAACATTTTTAACAGTCGAATTGATGTGTATGCGCATCAAAGCATCGAGAGATTCCGTTGACAATATTTTTCGCGGTTTGGTCTTAATTGAATTCATAAATGAAAACGCTCGTTCTACTACAGCAATGCTTATTGGAAGTGTTGGCATTTGGGCTTCATTGGGCCCGTTTCTTACGTTTGATAACACGTCCCAAAAATGTTCTGGATTTTGTGGTATCTCAACCGGAAACACTTTATTCCACTGATCCTGCAAGGTAGGATGTATTTCTCTTCGTCTGGGAAAGCATTTTGATCGGAAGTTTTCTGTATCCGGGACGCGTATAATTTAAGTTGATACTCGGACCGAAATTCCGAATTTGTCTTAAAATTTAATAATTTTTAGGAGTTAGCTTTTTTAGTTTTACGAAAGAATAAAACAAACAAAATTGAGACAAAATTTGTAAGACGATATATAGCCCAAAATTGTGTTGGGCGCTCATGGAAGAAATTTCTATCGTTTTTTAAGGAAAAAGATAGCCCAAAATACGACAAAGCGCCCAATCTGGCAACCGTGCCATTCCCAATCCCATGTTCGTGTAGTCATGGGCTTGTTCCTACATTTTTTTTTTTCATTCGGTGTTGCGCATCAACGACTTTTTGATTTCAATTTGTTGACCATTTGGGAATGCGATGCGGCCAGCTGCTGTTGAAAACGTTTGCTTGAAAATAAAAAAAGGCAAACACATAATACTAATACTATGCAAGCCCCAGAGGTCAAAGCACCTACATACTTAACTTATGCAATACAAACCGTCTTTTTTCTTGCAATTATAGGCGTATTTTTTTGAGAATCTATAGCTAGCTCACTTTTACTTTTACATGCAAAACTTGTATACTCACTTTTGATTGTACATACAAAATTGTTATACTCAAGGTATATGAATAGAAGGTAATATATTCCGAGCACTCATTTTCGTTTCGTTCTGCGCATCTGTCAAAAAAGCATGCTTTTCCATACGAATAGTCACAATTGTCCGCCATATCTCATGCGCGCGCATATTATTTCTATACGATTATTGCACAGTCACAATTGGCCGCCATTGCGGTATGCGCAATATATTACTTTCTATTCATATACCTTGTGTTATACTCACTTCCCAAAAAAATACGCCAACTCACTTCCAAAAAAATACGCCATATAACAAAACCAAAAGTGGGTATACAAGTTTTGCATGTAAAAGTAAAAGTGAGCTAGCTATAGATTCTCAAAAAAATACACCTTACGTAGTTATAATTAGAAAATTTATTTATAATTTAGAAAATCGATATTTGTGGTGAACCCATGTTAGGTCTCACTCTGGTCACACTGAAACTGACTGTCAGCCTGCCTGCTGCTGCCTCGCCTTCTCTGCGCGCTAAACTACCTTGCCATTTTTTGGAGTAAACAATATTTTTGCTGTAAATTGTGTATTCGCCGCAACAACTGTCATTTCATTATAAAATCAGCGGCCGTCTCGTCAGTTCAGTTTTTCAGAATCCAATCCAAATCCAGTGCTTATAAATATTTTCTGTGTGACATAAACCAGTAATTCTTTTCAGTGAATCGTTTTCGTTTGTCTTTAATTTTCCTTGAAGTTGGCTGCTGGTGCATACATTTTCTAATGTAAGTGAAATCGATTTTTGTCTTCATTTGTTGAAATAAAATTAATAAAAGTCTTGCTTGTGCAGTTGCATTTAATTTGCCGGTATCTGTTTTGCAGATGTTCGGGCAGGGATGTGTTTTTAATTTTCCTTTACCTACTACGTTAAACGGATACAGAACATTACATAGTATATTATAGACGTCTGGAAGTGATAAACGAGTGCAGATTTTAAAATTGAATCGTTCGAGTAAGAATCAATAAAATGCCTCGTTTGAAAATGGTTTGATGGGAATTTTCATAAATTTTATACGTATTTTTGCCTGTTATATGTGTCATTTATAACACAGCCGCATCACGTTTTCTTTTGCAAAGGGTACAGGTTAGCATAAGGACATTATTTTCTTTCTGTGCGTGCTGGGCCGGTATCGACTTTTTCATTTTACATGTAACATTCAGGAATACTATTACATTATTCTGTTTATTGCTTGGACATGCAGTGGGACATGGGTGAATTATAACTCTAAAATCCGTTTACTCGTGCAAATGTGTAATTAACCCTTTATTAGCAACATAATTATGTACAATTTATTGTGCATAGTCAGTCAGTGACCACCTTTTCGAAATAATTGGGAACTTAAACTTCCTACATAAGCAATTGGAAAATATATTTCGCTGCGCCTATAAGTATACATCACGAACATGTGGCGTATTTAGCATAAAAACACAAGTAGGGTATGAAATGAAAGTGGAACTGAATATCCTTTTATAATGAACCTAATTTTTGTTCGTTATTAGGCCCTAGTTATAGCTATCATTGAAATGCATCATTGGAACAAATCAGTGGAATGGTGGTTTCATTTTTTTGACAAGTCGGTTATAGCAATCATTGAAAAATTCCTGTCAGTGAAAGAACCTGTCAGTGACTTTTCAACGAACGAGTGTAGGCTTTGAGGTTAGAGTTGATCATTGAAAGCAAAACTGACAGCTGAGAATAGGACGAGAATCGAACACATCAGTGAAACGATTGGGTTCCAAATTGGAGAAACGAGAATCAGCTGTTCATTGAAATCGATTTCGATCAGTGAAATAATAAAATTGAATTTAAAGAAGGGTTTTAGTCAGAATTAAGTAATTTCTTTCGTAAAAAAATTCCACAATTGTTTACCTTTATGTTGATACCAACTAAAGCCAATATTGTTTGATTAATCGTCTTAAAATCGGAAAACAAAATTTTCAATGATGCATTTGAATGATAGCTATAACTAGGGCCTTAATCAAACGCATTTGTAGTTGTACTAGTCGTATGTCGCGAATAGTTACTTCATAGACAAAAGGTAATCTTGATCTAAAATCGAAACTCGCAATACGTATTATAATAAACGAGTAAAAGTCTTATCATCGGCCTGGCCAATGCTAAAATACACTCTACTGCATATAGGTACAATTATACAAGTCATGCAAAATGTTAGCCATGTGATTTAGTACGTACATGGGGCTAATATTGATTTTGTATAGGGCACATAGTCCATTTGCAATACCAACCTCACCACACGATAGTAAAAAAATTCCTCCCACAAAATGTTTGCCTATTCTATTCGGCTATTCGTTTGGCCTCAGACAGACGGACATGATTTAATCGATGCAGAATTTGATCCTGATTTAGAATATACAATATACATAGATATATGGGGCGTGACTTCTTGGCGTTGCAAATGTAATGACAAAAGTGAATATATCTACGTTGCTGTGGAGTGTGGGGGGTATACAAAATAAAATATCGACTATTGGTAAAGCCGTTTATTGATCGGTAGTCATCAATACCAATAGGGGTCATAGCTTTTAGATTGGAAATACTGCAATTAGTCTTGATATGGGTACCTACAGAGACTTATCGATTATTACGACCAAACTCTTGCGTTATAACACGCTTTCACTACGGGCCGCTGTTTGAGTGAGCTAGTTAATCTTGGGGGAAAAATCGAGCAATCCGTTTCCGATGCTTTAGAATTAAGAATCACCTTTAAAAAAATCGAATCCCAAAAATTTACTAGTATGTACCTACCTAGTTCTAGTCTTTCACAAATTTTCTTTTCTAGTTTTACTATTTTGAAATCGATCAATAATATAATGAGCTTGTAGCGATTGTGAGGCTACTCAATCAAAGGTGAATTGAAACGAGCACTCACTCGAATAAGATACCAGGCCTGATGATGAAAATGCTCATAGTTGAATTTAGTTGTGAGTACGCAGAATTCAATCTTAAATAGCGCACGTTTTCCAGAGTGAATTCTATTGAATTATTGTGGAATTACTTTTGCTCCATTTCGAAATATTCTCACATCATTTATCAAAACTCTGTTTCGCGTTAAAATGAGATACGATTGGGATTTCATTCTGATATTAATCAATCACCGAATAATAAATTCCTGATGGAACGTACTTCTGCGTTGCAACTCAATAATTCAACACACAAGCGAGTCGAGTTTGGGTTTGACCTCCTACTCGCATGTGTTAATGCGTATCCTTCTGCAACTGTGCCCGATTGATTTCAATCAAAGAAATTTATTACCAAATAAATATTTTATAATACTTTATCTACTGCATGGTTTTCCATCAATATTCCTTAAGAGTGTGTCTTAATGTTTGGATAGTACGATTTATATAACTTTAGTCGGAGTTTGTATTGATCTACTTTTTTTTTGTTTTAGATGGCTCATCCTGATTTCTTTTCAAATGAATCAAATCTCATCCATTCATCTCAACGGTTACTTTCTAATGGCATAAAAAAGGATCCCATTGAGCATTTAAGGTTACTTTGTTTTTGCCGGGGTGCATCAGGAATTTTGGAATTATCCAGGTTTGTAAACAAAATTTACGTGGTAGCTACTATGGGTAATATTTTTATAATCATAAAAATTCCCATGCTTTGTATGACACAATTTTGTTGCCTACTTTTTAGGACTTTTCGCAAATTGGATGACGGTGGACGCAAGGCTCTGAATTTGGAGGAATTCCTAAATGGAATTCATCAATCCGGACTGCAATGTACTGACGAAGAGGCTATGGAAATGTTTGACAGGTTTGTATTTTGAGACATTTTACCTTTACTATACAGATTACAGTTTCACATAAACTCTTATGCGACAGTTTATAGCTTCAAAAAAGTAGCGCATTAGCATTAATGTAGAACTAAAACTACTATGATGAACTTTAGATACTATTAGTTTTATGAGCAAAATAATTGAGACGCGCTGATTGCTAGAAGTGACTGCGAATAGTAGACTTAAAGTCTATACTAATGCTAAGGCCAATGACTGTATTTGTGGAGTTTTGTTCTCTAGATACTGATTTTATCAAAGAAGATAGCTCAGGCTCTCAAAGTGTTGGGCTTAAAATTTTGAATATTTTGACATGCTCTTGCACTGCTAAATTACATACTTTACTTATTTACTTACCTACTTCCAGTTTCGATGCTAATGGAAGTGGAGTCATACTTGTGGATGAGATTTTAGATAAACTTCGAGTATATCAAACAAACTATTATTATTTTTTGCCTGTTTGATTAACATTACATATGTTCTTAGCCACCAGTACATAGAAGCCGTTTAGACATCATTGAAAAGGCGTTCAACAAAATTGACGAACATAATAAGGGAATCATATCGATTGCAGATCTTAAGCACTATTATTCAGTCAAAGCTCATCCAAAGTTTGAAAGCGGTGAAATGACAGCAAATGAGCTATGGAAGAAATTTTTGGAAAATTTCCAAGGCCCCTCTGGAGACAACAATGAAAATGTATGTAAACCAAGTTTAACGGGGGGAATTGCCAATTTCTAAAATGTACTCCTTACAGATTACAAGGGAAGAATTTGTGAACTTTTACATCAGCATGAGCGCGTCTATTGATAATGATACGTACTTTGACTTGTTGATGCGACAGGCATATCGTTTGTAAATTATAATTGGCCTGCACTACGCACAGATCCTCAAACATCTACAAGAATGTAGCTGTTTTCTTGTGGACAATATGGACATATCCGGGATGCTTGTTTGTTTTCTGTTCGCTTCTATAGTAACATTAATTTATTAATCTCGTAATTAATGATAACTTTTAAATATGTAATACATAAAACCAATTTTGAATAAATCGAGCTTTTAATATAAAAAAATGAATTTATTTTTGTGCGTTTTGTAGTGTTTGTTTTCTATACAGCATAATCCCTGAGCAGTCGTTTGATGCTTGAACCGCGGACTAGGAGAGCCCACACTCAACAAAAGAATCACTCTCCTTCTCGTGAACAAGATCTCTGTCTTCGATGGGTTCACACCCAGTCCACGTCCCGCGACCCAGTTGTTGACTAATCGGAGTGTGTAACTGAGTCGTTCGCTGAGAATTGGAGTAAACTTACCTGGGACTAGAATTACTACCTCGTCTGCGTATGTGCTCACAATGAAGCCTTCCTTTCCCATTATTTTCAGCAATTCGTCTACTACGAGGAGCCAGATGAGCGGTGATAGGACCCCACCTTGTGGTCTTCACCTATCTACGACTTAATCGTATGCTTAGTATGATTGTTGGCGCAGTATCGTAGTGGTTAGTGTGCTGGACTACTGTGCGAGGGATCCCCCAGGTTCGATCCCCGGAAAAACACATATTACATCTTAAGGTTTTTTTTCTACTGCGCCACCTCTCGCGAACGTCTGACAAACATCCGAGAGTATGACTGTCATGACAAAGCTTCTCAATTCAGCCGTTCGGGCTCGGCATAAAATTGTAGGTCCCTTCCATTCGTGCTAAAAATAGAAACTCACACAAAACGAATGGTTGCGAGAAGGCTAGGCCTTGGGCCTATTTATTTTGTTTTTTTTTAGTATGAGTCCAATCCAGTTAAATAGGCTGCTATTTAGGCGGGCTTTTCTCATCCTATGCAGGATTGCGTCCGATTCTATTTTATTGAATGCCCCCTCAGCCTCAATGTCTAGGAACTCCCTCATTCAACATTCCAAAGGCTACTTGATTTTTGGAGGGAAATTGGGTATTTTTCAATGGCAAGTGTTTAAGTGTTTTTTCGCAATGGGACCTGATGGTGTCTAGTAACCTAACCTAACCTAATCTAACACTTCCTCCTATAGCAACTTTGACGCAGTTTTTTTTTTTCATTGGAATTCCGCTTTACCCAAAAAAAGGTAATTATTGTCTAGGGCCTAGGTGTTAAAGTTTTACTAATATGACCTCTAGTGATGGCTTTATTTGGTCAAAATTGGACAAAGAGGCGTGGTACCGCCCATACAAAAAATATATTCAAAATCTTATATCTCAAATACCGCCGAAACGATTGAGCTCAAATTTACGGACAATCTTACGAAAGAACATTATTATCTAAGATCTCTAAGCAATAGGTACAATGTCTGTGCACAGACAAAAGCCGGGCGGGTAGGTACAGCTAGTTTAAAATAGAAAGATTCGAAATATCATTTAAAATATCACAATCGAAAACGGAATTCCATCTTTTGAATTATTTCCGTATATTGAAGAATTCGTATTAAATTGGTTTGAAAGACTGATGATGATGTATGTATGTATGTATGTATGTAATAGAAACATTAGCACAGGCCTCGGCCCTCATTGAAGCTAAGCTCTGGGCCTCCGGGTATCGTAGAATAGCGCCAATGCAAATGGACAAACTAAACCCGTAAATAAGCTGATTGAATAATTACAGAGACGTAAATATTCAAGGTCCTTACATATAACAGTAATTATCAGGAACGTAGGATGTGGAGGTCCCATTTATTGTAAATCTTGAAATTACTTCGAGTTCTAAATCTCTTCGCGCGGTAGCGCAGTGGTTAGTGGTTAGGCATTTTCTCGAAAACGATAAAAACGAGTTTAAAAAAAAACGTATTTTTAAGGTACTATTATCAATCTTAACTTGATAGCAAACTCTGTTTTTCTCTAAAAAAAAAAAGACTAAGTCCTGTGATATCCACCCAAATCGCTAATAATAGTACCTTAAAAAACTGCTCATATCTCAAAAACGCCATTTTCGATTTGGATGAAAATGTAACAGTTGTTCGGGGTGGAATTTGAAAGTAAGTAATAAGGTGTTGTAGTTATTATCTACGTATGTCTATGTAGTATGTATTAGAGTTGGGCAATTTAGTTCATTTGAGTGATCGATCAATTTAGTTCAAATCACGCTACTGAACTAGTTCGCTCATTTTAGTTCAATTTAGTTCATGGGGTTGTTGGATGCAGAGTATAAAGTACCCAAAAAAAGCCCTGTGGTAAGAGGTCGCCGACGGAATTCACATTCAAAAGCCACCTCGACAAATACTGAAACAAAGTTGGGTCAAGCTGCCAATGAAACCGTATCGATTTCTTGGGCACTCATTCCGTAAGTAAATAATCGCATGACGATACCGTTTCGACGATAGCCTTGCATCACGTAACATTGAAAATTTCTATCGTCTCCACGATATCGTTTCTACGATCCAAAATTTGCTTCTTGTAGCTCAATAATCGACAGAGCACTATCGTCCAGACGATAGCGTTTGGACGATAGCTAATTAAATTAGGTATCGTCATGAATTTAGTCATGCATGGATTTGTTTATTTTGCAGACAATTTTAAGCTTTTTACAGGAATTTTAAAGCGAGCAATTGAATTCAGATTTTTTTACGATTTAAATTAGGTACATAATAACTCATTGTTATTTGTCAAATGTCATTTATGACAATAACGATGACGTCTAGGGTCTAGTCCATTTTTCAACTACTGTTTGTGAGCTCCTGAAAGGTACCGAAAGTTCTCAAACTTTGTGCAAAATAAACGATGGTGGTAGAGTTACGTGAAGCAAATAAAAGACGATCTCGTGCACTACTATCGCTTGGACGACAGTCGTCTTAAATTTTATGGAATGAGTACCCTGGATGCTCGCGTATACTGGCATCTCGTTTTTATGTCAATTCATCATCCTCGCAGTCTTCTAACACGTAAATTTAAAATAGTCGCAAGTGCAATATTTTGTTCCATTATCCGTACTGCAAAAACCAAGGACCATAGGTACATTTTAATTTGTCTGACAACGGATAGACCAATTTTTCATATTCAAATATCTGACAACCGTGTGAACACACAATTTTCACTCTGACAATGTTATCAAGATGTGAGCGGACAATTTTGTATTGTAAGATAGTTGGTTATTGTAAGCTTATTGTCAGTCATTGTCAGAGGATTGACAGATCTGACAATCGTGTGTGCTTAGCTTTAGCTTATTCCGTTTGTATGAAAAGCATTGCGCGGTACTGAAGGTTAAAAATTATTATTGGTAAGGCCAATAATTGATAATAATAACCGTGAACTAAATGAACTAGTGAACTGAGTGGTTGAACTTAGTTCACTAGTTCACTAAGTTCACTAGTGAACTAAGTGGTTGAACTTAGTTCGTTCGTGAACTACACAAGCCTAGGTATTACTTTTTTGATGAACAAGAGTTCAGTTACGAAACCTGCGTACATCTTAATTGGATATGATTTTAAACGTAAAATTTGCTGAAATGACTCTGAGATTCTGCGAGATTCGCAATAAACGAGAAAGTTTCGTGCGACCCAGTCGTGCACATTCTTTTTTTTTTTTAGCTTCATTAATTTTAGCATTTTTTTGTTTGCTATTTAGTATTTTGATTTTTAAAATTCTGGCAAGACTCCTAATAGCCAATCAAGCAGGACAAACAGGATACAACTGAGAATGGGATTGAGAATAAAGCACTGAAACAGAAAATCTACTAGAATAGATTCCTGTGGAACGCCTGCCGCTACGTTTCAGTAGGTACTTGGTTCCTTCGTCGCTGTCGTAGTTAAGCTTTATGTTCTTGAAGTAGCTATAGAAAGTATCCTAAGAATATTGCTGGGCACGTTCGTTTTAATGAGAGAACTCATGATGCAGCATGCAGGAGTTGGCAAGGCAGATTACAATGTACATGTTCATCCTATTGCAAAAAGATGCCACAATTTATTATTCACCCCTATTTTCGTTGTCGTTTACGACTCTAAAAACAAAACGACACGACTGTTTGGTATTGGTGACTAAAAATAAAAGACTTTATTTATCGCGGCGACGATCGACAAATGGCGTCTGAAATGTCAAAAAATGTGGATTGAATTTTTCGACGACGATCGTCGGTATTGCGTAAAGCGTTTTGTGACGACGTTTGTCGTGGAAATGATACATTTCTGTCGTCGACTACTTTGCGGACCACTGGGTGATAATGTGTACCTACTTAATTTTTAATTAACTAAAAGACAATTATAGTTATTTTGCAGAATGGAGATAACAAATAAAAGACAATTTTTACATTTAGTGAACGAAATGCAGAAAAATATTGCTTTGGCAAAATCATTAACGAAGGCCTAGCAAAAGTAAAGTTAATCTGTAATGGGAGGACATAACCAGCTTATCTCTGAATTGTCTTGGACCACCTTCGACTTCGATAGTCTAAAACACATTTTAAATCTGAAAATAATTATTGTTATTAAAACAGTTTGCAATTAAAATTATTTCTACCACTCACTTAACGTCGGGCAAATCCAATGTCTTGGATTTGGTTAGAATTTCCTTCCTTCCTTTTTTCTGGGTTTCTTCAACATCTCAAAATTCCTTTCCTTTCCTTTCCTTTCCTTTCCTCTCGGTAATCCCTTTTAATGGATTTTCATTTCCAATAAGTATATCTCGAATCAAATAAATAAAATATTTCATGAAATACATCTTGGTCATAGCTATCCTATGTATCAGCTTTGAATTATGAGGCAAAGCCTGAGGCCGCTCATTTGGTCCATAATTTTGAACTCAAATTCGAACAAAGCTCACGGATAAGGATAGTGTATTCCTTACCTAAGACGAAGACGGAGGACGTACATTAATCGAATTCCATTCGGCCCGTTTCTCATGATTTGCATAATCCTCGCGTTCTGTTGTTATCATAATTCAACTCAGTTAATATTTAGATTAATTCCCAAGGAATAACACAATTATGTCATAAATAAGTCGGGCCGCTGCCGCCTGTGTTGGAAATACGTCGAAATACGGTCCCTATCCCCATCCCCATTCACATTTATTAAAAACAAAAAAATCACAAATTCATGCCGCTTATCTTGTGCAATTTATTACGCCGGCTCTTTTACGGATGGGGTTGGGCTAAGTAATGTGAACTCATTTAAGCGTATAAAAGTTTAATTACCACCATCAACGGCCAAATGAAGGGTTTTGTGTTTTTCATTGTACCCATAGACGTCGACGTAGTCGTTGGTTCTTTCGTCATCATCATTTTGAGAATGATAAAAGCTAGATAAACACAAATAGAATGTCTTATCCCGGACAGTGTTCCTTATACCGGTGCCGTTTAGGTAGGTTGTTCAGAGATGAAATATTTTTTAGAGCGTTATTCAAAAGTGTAAGCACTTTAACAATAAACTCACTGAAGCTTGTTTTATTATCCTGCTTGCAATTCAAGTGCAATTCATTAAACTATACCAAGCGAAGTTCATTGCTGTATATAGAGCATCATTATAACAGATGATAATTGTTAGTGAGTGTTCTCTCACTAAAGCACTTTCTCTTGTTTCAGGCAGCAGAAATGACAAACTTCCTACATAGATGGAAACAACTGTGGCGTTGCTTCGACATAATTGAATTACAGGACCGAAGGAATCTCCAATAATGCTCTGGCGCCTAACTTGCCAAGTCAAAGGGCTGAGTAAGTTCAATGATTCTACCTATATAGAATTTCTCTAAATGAGTCGTGAAACTCCACTAGATGGGAGACCCTCTAAACTGCGCCAATTATAGAGGCTGTACTGTGTGAACGTTTGAAACCATTCGTCAACGAGCTGATTGGTCCATAGCAGGGTAATTTTAAGCCCGGTAAGTCCACAACCACAACCGACCAAATATTCACACTATGGCAGATCCTGGAGAAAACCAAAGAAATGCAAATATACTCACCGTCTATTTATAGATTTTAGGGCAGCACCTACAGAGACGACCTATACAAATCCATGCCTATAGTTTTTGCATCACCGCCAAACTTGTCAGATTTAGCAGAATGACGATGCATACGTCCCTGGTGTGTTTAGTGGTGAATGAGGGTAAAAGAAAATACATACTGTCAACAAAAAGGGACACACAACATCGACGAATTGGATAGTACCTCACAGCTACAACTTTGAGGTAGTTAGGACCACGAAAAGGATCATGTAAGATTTCCCTACTAGTTGAACCATTTTGAGCTCTTTATAAGGCGTAAGAGGCTTCTGTTGTCTGCGTTTGTCAGGTCGCCCAAGTCGTTGTAATGGAAGGCTCCCAAGTGAAGCTTCCTTCTACGGGAGAGAGCTGGGCAGGAACAAAGAAGGTGAGGGATAGTTTCCTCCTCTTCCTCATCCATACAGCTACTGCAAAAGTCGTTTGCGAAAAGGCCTAGCCTTGCGGCATGCTTTCCTATCAGGCAGTGTCCAGTAATGACACCTATTGTAGTGCAGATATGCAACCTATTGAGAGAGATCAATTTCTTAATCCAACTTAGGCCAAATTTGTTTTATCGCTAGACAAGTGGTGCCACATGTCCACCTAAGATTTGTACTCTCGATAGCATTCAGCTTCAATTTTTGGTTGTAAAGCTACGATTACACGGCCATTTTTTTGAGTCATTTAAATGGCGCTGTGACGCCAGGAAAAAATGTCGCATTAGAGCAACATTTAAGCTACGATTCTTCATTGAAAAAATGGCGATCACACGAAATGACTATCATCGTCATTTGTGTCCCAAAATCAAATGACAGACACTGCGAGTCATTTAGAATTTTCTGTTGGGATGCCATTGTGCTAGGCGTCATTGAAGAGCGACCACACGGCCATTTTTTTGCGCCATTTAAATGGCACTTAATTCATGTCATTTGGTGCGCCATTTTCCTAGTCATTTAAATGACGCTGCTAAAAATTGCGATCACACAGAGCGACATTTGAATGAATGCTTTGTGATGGGATTTTTACGTCAGAGCGCCATTTAAATGACTCGAAAAAATGGCCATGTTGTAGTGTCCAACGTCATACAACAACAATGACATCCATCAAGAGCACACGAGATCAAGGTATATAGAATACATGGTATGATATTGCGCATGTTGTTATCCTATCTCCCTCTCGCATAATACGTCACTGGGTGACAATTCTTCTGACATTTTAATAGTGCCTTGTTCGTTCATTTTGCGCGCGGAATTAAATTTTACCACTAATAAAATAAATATGGTACAATGTGCAATTTTCGGTTGCAAAAGCAATAATAATAAAAAGCTCAAGATAAATCAAAGTGAAAATTGTGAGAAGATAAAATTCTTTAAATTTCCGAAAGACAAAACAATCGAAAAAATATGGATAAATAAGTGTGGTCGCAAAGACAAGATAAATGCGAAATATGCTGTGGTGTGTTCAAAGCATTTTTCTCCCGAGAGTTATTATCGTAACCTCCAGCACGAGCTCCTAAATTATTCCCCTAAAAGTAGCAAAAAGCTTAAAAAAGACGCTATACCAACAGAAAACCTCCCATTTCCAGAAATACAGTCCAAAGGGCGGGAAGAAAGACAAAAGAAGCGGGAATCAAAAAAAGTTTTACGTGAATTATTGTAAGTTATTGAAATTCATATAAAGCAATAAATAAAATGCTTTCTTCTGTAGGGAAAATAATATAATTTCCGACGAAATTGTTCCTGATAGCCCCAAGAGTCCTGAACCGTGTATTGTCCCAACACCACTGACAATTGATAAATCAACAAATACAGAAGATGATTATGAAGGGTAATGTTTACTCCGTTGATCTTTTCAATTTCGTATAATTATACCTAAAATATATTTAGACTTCTGAAGACACAAGCAGACCTGGAAGAGTTACTCTTAGAACACAAGAGTCTTCTAGCCGAAAATTGCATTTTAAAAACAGAAAATGATGCCTTAAACAAAATCTTTACACCAGGACAAAGGAAACTTTTGCAAAAAGCTAAGCGTGTTAAGTGGCAAATAGACGATGTGTCGCAAGCAATTGCCATATATGCAAGTGGTCCAAAAGCGTACAGGCTTCTTCTTAAAAAAAAATATCCACTTCCTGCCGTGTCAACTTTAAGAGCATGGGCAGCAAAAATCGATATAAGCCCAGGCATCTTGAGAGTTGTTTTCAATTTGATGAAAAACGCTGACTTGACTCCATATCAAAAAGTTTGTGTCTTGATGGCCGACGAAATGAAAATTCAGAGATCATATGAGTATGACCAAAAAACCGACACTTTGTTGGCCCCAACAAATTATGTACAGGTTATAATGGCAAGAGGTCTATTCGAGAATTGGAAACAACCACTATTTTATAATTATGACTACAATCTTACAACGATAATTTTTACAAAATTAATTCAAAAGCTGCATGCAATCGGATATGATGTTGTGGCTATTGTGTCCGATTTGGGTGGTAGTAACAGGTCACTCTGGAAAACTATGGAAATAACTGAAGACAACCCGTTTTTCAAGAATCCTTCTGATCCCACCAAAAATATTTATGTATTCAGTGATACTCCACATCTTATAAAACTTCTAAGGAATCATTTTTTAGACTTTGGGGTCCTAATGGAAGGTAAACTTTTAACTAAAGAACCGCTTGAGGAACTGCTGGCACTTCAATCGAATGTTGACCTTAAAATTGCTAGTCGGTTAACTCCTACGCATCTTTCAGTACAACGTGGTAAAAGGCAGAAAGTAAAATATGCTACGCAGCTGTTTTCACACACAAACCATTGTGCTCTCGAAAGAATCGGAACATGTGGGAAGGCAAAATCAAAATATTGGCCCGAGTTATCGATTTTGTTGAAAGTGGTAAGTTTTGTAAATCATATCACGGCTTTGATCTGAAAACTTAAACTATTTCCTTTTTTGTACAGGTAAACGACTGGTTCGATTTGTTCAATGTTAGAGTTCCAAGAATCGACTTTCGGGAACGAATGGCGGCATACGGATTGGAGCTGGAAAGACATAACATTATCCTTTCAAAAATGGAAGATACTATAAGAAAGATACGCATAGGAAAACATAAGTGTCTTCTTCCATTTCAGAAAGGAATATTGAGCAACATTAGTGCCATAAAAACTATGTTTGACGATTTGAAGCTGCGGTATAACATCACATATTTGTTGACTTATCGGCTAAACCAGGACCCCTTGGAAATGTTTTTTGGTGTAATGCGAGCTAAAGGAGGTCTTTACGATCATCCAACAGCCTTACAATTTAAATACCGGCTAAGAAGTTATCTGTTGGGTCGGAATGAGTGTATAATATCCCAATCTGCAAACATCGAGGCAGATAGTTGCGAAGAGAAAAAAATGGATTTGGATAAGTCCATAATAACCGATGCTCTTGGTGGAGATGATGAAGAAGAAGAGGAAATATGCGAAGTACATGAAGAATACTCAGAAGAACTTCTTACTGGCACTTTACTCTCGGGATTCGCTGATGAGCCCAACACACATTTTCAAGATCCAACCGAAGATATGAGCGACCTTGAATACGACGCGCTGGAACACGTAGCTGGTTACATTATATATCGTTTGAAATCTAAAATCCCGGATATGTTGCAAAATTATTCAGAAAGCCAACCAGCAAACTCTTTTACTTGGACCGATCAGCTGTCTGAAGGAGGACTTCAGAAACCGAATGACAGTTTTCTTCAAAGGCTGAAATACCTAGAAGACGTATTCAATGAAATAAATGGCACAACACTTAAAACTGGTCAACAGTTTATTCAACAGTTAATGACTGCGTCGAAAAATAGTACTTTAGAGCACGATGTAAAAAAATTGTTCTTTCGTTGCAAGATGTTTTTTAAAATCAAAATACTCAATTCACAATTACATTTAAATGTTAATTCAAAAAAAAGAAAACTTAATAAAACAATTAATTGAAAACTATCCAGTAGATATTTGTTTAATTACAGAAATCAATAGCAACACTTCTTGTTATTTTCTTATAGCAATCCAGTATCAAGGTCATTAACACTACTGAAGACATCATGGAACCAAAATGCCAATTTGTCGGATATTTGGATGGGACACGACTTAGTTTCTCTTAGCTTCAAAGTTGCATGAACTTCTTGTTACCACCACCAGCCTTTCAGATGATATCCTTTTAGATTAATCTGCAAATGAAAGCACTATGTAACACAAACAAAAACAGGTTCTAAGGAAATTGTACTTGTGTCTTCTTTGGTGAATCCAATCAAAGCTTCTATCCCATGCAAACCGAAGGAATATATTCTAGTTCCACTAGGTACTTACACTAAAATTGTTCTCTGAAATAAAAAGCAATGTTTTATCAATCGTACACGTAGAAGTAAGTACTTTTAAAATGATTTACCGATTCTAGACTCCTTTTCTCTAGCTGTTCTCACTTTCTGACGTGGAGTTTAAAAAATAAAATTATCTACACCACATCAATAATACAAAATATAATTTCGTTGAATGTTTGTTTATCCGGGCAACTAAGAAATTTAAGAAATTTCACTCGTATGAGTAGCGCAAGTGCAATATTATAAATATTTTCCTTTTAATTTGATCCACTCACAAGTGACAGCTGATTCTGTTGTCATTGAGTGACGTACATGCGCAGAACGAAACAAAAATTCAACGCGGAATATCATACCATGTATTCTATATACCTTGACACGAGATAACGCTAGCTAAGCTGACCATCATCAACTATGCGGTCAGTCGATACCTAACCGCCGCGCCATACGCATTATTAATATTAAGTACCCCGTTTGAATTATATATACTATTGAAGTCTTTTGTAATAAATACTAATTATATACCGACATAACACATGTAATCGTAGCTTAAGTAGCGATTGGTATCCCTAGGGTGCCTTTATCTGGCAGAATGGGTTGAGTTGTTCCTATTCTATCGAGTTCATCGGCCCTACACTTCCCTGGAATATCCCTATGCCCCGGCAACCAAATTAGGTGAATGTTGAACTGGTCGGTCATCTCCGTAAGAGACGATCGGCAGTCGAGGGCTACAAGACAAGTTATAGAGATCGAATCTAAGGATTTGATGGCTGCTTGGCTGTCCGAAAATATGCAGATATTCTTGACGGATATGACGTTTTTCCGCTTGGAATACGCTACAGTAATTTGGTAGACGGAAGGAGAGCTTAAGATTAAGACTTTCGGAGAAAACCCCCGTTACCAACTCCTTTGGTTTTGGACCCGTCAGTGTAGAAGTGAACTGATTCATCTTCCGGGAAAGTATCCTCATCCCAGGTTGCTCTGGAGGGGATAGTGACGAGAAAGTTCTTGTCAACATTTAGAGATGGGGTGGTGTAGTCAGTGTTTCCGATTGAGATTTCGAATTTCTTCAGAATAGAGGCGTGACCAAAGACTTTCCTTGACCACTGTGAGATTGAGATAGCTTTAAGGCGAATGGCTGCAGTTGCTGCCATTTGCTTGCCAAATATATCAAGGGGTAATAGATGAAACAATATGTCTAGTGCCGCACATGCAAGCTATGCGCTGGACCTTGCCTAGATGGTCGCGGTTTATGGCCTCCTCCAAGGATGTCCACCAGACAATTATCCCATAGGTGAGTATCGGTCTTATAACTGAGATATAGAGCCAGTGGGTTTTTCGAGGTTGTAGACCCCATTTATTCCCAATAGCTTCTTTGCAAGAGAAGAGTGCTACTGTAGCCTTCTTGACTCTTTCTTGGATGTTGGGTTTCCAACTAAGCTTCCTATCCAGGATAAGCCCCAAATATTTAGCTTTGTCAGAGAAAGTTAGGTTAATAGGTACCATTGAGTGAGGGAGGGTCGACTGTCGAAATTTTATACTTCCTGGTGAATAGCACCAGATCAGTTTTGTGTGGGTTCACCCCTAAACCACAACGACTCGCCCAACTGGCTAGCTTATTATTTAGAGCATTTTGTAGGAGTTCTTTTAGAGTATTTAAGTGTTTTCCTGAAACGGCTATAGCAACGTCATCTGCGTAAGCGATCGCCGTGCATTCCTCACCTTCCACGATTATCAGTACATAGTTCATTAACAAGCAAATTCCAAAGAAGGGGGGATAGAACACCACCTTGTGGAGTGCCTCTACTAACAGGTCTTCTTGCGGACACCACACCCAGCTTTGAGTCGATAATCCGACCATTGAGCAGTAGATTAATCAGTTTGCCAAGACATTCAGAAATGAAAGCGCATCATCTGCAATCGCTGATGTATTGACGTTGTTAAAGGAAACATTCTATGTCAAGGAAGGCAACCATCATATACTCCTTATGGAACAGGGAGTATTCGATATTACGTACTAAAGTGTGTAATGCCGTCTCCACTTGCGTAAGTGGATGTCAATCAGCCGTTCTAGTGTTTTTAAAAGGAATGATGATAGACTAATAGGTCTGAAATTTTTAGGATTTGTGTAGGAGCATTTGCCTGCTTCGGGTATGAAGACAACTTTAACTTCTCTCCATATCTTTGGGCTATAAACAAGATCGAAACAACTTTTGAAGATTGTCTGAAGCATCGGCAAGATTATGTCCGATGATTTCTCCAATTCGGCAGGTATTATGCCGTCAGGTCCCGCAAAAGCAGGGACGTTAACAAAGGCGGCTGAAGATCTTCTTGGTCATTTCGATAGCAACATATTTTGAGTGATTTTCGGCTCCGTTTGCGTTGACGGGCTTTGGAGGATTAGATTTAACAACAAACTCTATACGAACTGTACAGCGACATTGACTTGGTCCGAAAAGTAGGTATCACTTGACTAAGATGGCTGGGACATGTAGAGCGAATCGACACAAACGCCTTCGGCCCTCAACCAACTTGGAGTGCGCAACTGGAAGCGGAAGCCAAAGATCGGGTTAACTGGATAGGCGTGTTTGTTAAGGCTCAGTCAGAGGTCCACCCCGGACTGCAGAGAGAGTCCTGAAACTAAAGGGCGCCCCCTTGGTTACATGCATATTCTTTAGGCACATATAAATAACCTATTCCTTATAAAAAGCTGATCACTATAGTTAATTTGCGAACTCTACCTGGTTTATATGTGTATTGTCTTGTCAGTTCGTGTTCTTGCCATTCAATTTTGCATTTGTCAACCCACACAACAGTTGCAATTTGTGGATGTAATGATTGTGGGGGTGGGTATCAAAAACTTAAACAAACCAAATTAGTGTGAAAATGAAAATGTCTGTTTCCAATATCTGACACTATGTCAAACAATATTTAATCGTACCTTCCTGGAGGGAAAATATAGGTATACCTACCTACGATATTGTTAACAAAGTCTGCATTTATGTCTATGTATAAATATCATTTCTGCAGCTATGACACACTCCACATCCGCACCAGGATATTTCATCTCTAAGGTATAATGTCAACTCACGTGTATCTCGAAAATATGAAATTCAATTCACATCCCAATCAATCTCATTCCGTATTCTGTCTGCAATTAGTAAAATAACCACAGGGCCAACGAAAAAATAAAAAAATAAAAACAAAAAACTTATTTTTAATGAACAATGAAATAGACTCTCGAAAATCTCTTACCTAGGACCACGTCATCCTCGTCTGCCAATTTTCTTATCAACCCCCTCCCCTCCATTCACCAACTCTATTCGCAATGGTTAACAATGTGTATGTAAAACATGTTTGTGTTATCCTTGTGTTTTGTAGCAAACATTTACATAAGTAAATAAATTGAAATTTGTTTTGTAAATTTTCCATTTGGGACATGATAGCTATTTGGTTGTTCCCCTTCGCAACGAGGCTGGTGTGGCGTGTGGGTGGAAGGGCGAAGGCGAAATTAAACAAACCGACGACCGTTGAATTTGTAGAATTACTAAATATTCTGTGTCTGTATCATTGATGGCGAGAGTGGGCACGGGCAGAAACGAAGGTCCTTCGTCGCATAAATTAACAAACATTTTTGATAAATATGCAAACATTCAAGGATTTTCGCTGAACGTACTCAGAGTGAATTTTAATTTTTATTGAACATCGTCACTGTCTCGTGTTGGTAGGTCTAGGTATATGTACTGTCGTCATTCCACTCACTATTATTCTGGCTTAGGGGAATTGTCTTCATTTGCAAGAGCCATCCCGTACCGTTCTATATACAGATGTGAATAGAAACGAAACACTCGAGATGAAACAACGCAACAACAATAATAATACCTATCTAAGCTACCTGCCTATTTAGTTTAATGGTTACAATTTAAGTTAATTACACTAACTCTACGTGTTTTTGTTGTTCTCGTTAGAAGGGACAATCAATGGAATTAGGACTTGGTACCTACTGACTGCAGGGTGTGGGATGTGGTGTGAACTCCACCTTTAGCCTCGCACACTTGTACCAGGTACAGTACAAGTTTCTAATTAGAATCGTCTTTTATGCATTTCTCTCAATTAAGCGAATAATTACGATTAAACTTTCCCCTGAGGTTGACTTTGTTTTTCGCTTAGTTAAGGGTTGATACTTGTTTGCAAAGTTCTAAAGTTAAAAAGATAACTCAGTTTTTAAATTTATATAGTAACGTCTTTGGGTATCGATTTGGACTTTTTGGGTTTTCTCTAGGATCTGTCGTGGTGTGATTATTTGGTCGGGTGTGGACTTACCGGGGCTAACATACATATAGGGGCTAACAATCTGATCTTGTATGTGCGATGTTAAGGCCTGACACTGATGTAGGCGCATAGTTTAAAAGGTCTCCTTTCCGGACAAACTTTTCTGAGGTTCCATCATGTATTCTTTCTTATCCGACTAAATCTTGGGGATGAATTGGCGTATGCACTCTACCAAGTCGTCGCACGCTGCCTTAAATTAAATAATTCGCCTGGCAGGCCGTTTAGTCCAGCAGCCTTGTTCGACTTAAGTTTGGTTATTATCCCCACTTCATTTTGGTCGGGTGGAAGGAAATTTTGGTTCTAGATTGAATGGATTGATGTGCCTGACAGAAGAATTTGGGTCGTCTTCGCCGTTTAGTACAAAATAGGCAGGCACACGTTAAACCCTTCCTCTTAGCAGAAATATACATAACCTTACTATTGATGCCATCGACGATTTTATAGCAACAAAAATAACTACTATCATAAACAGCAATTCCTTATCGTACATTTATGTAAGCTTTCATTACATCAAAGGATCTTCAAACGTTTCCAGAATACACCCGATTGTAGTAGGTACAGCTACCGCTATATACAAATCATAAATATATCAGAGAACATTTATTTCCCCACCAAAAAAAGAAAATAATCCAAGAAAATAAAAGAAAAACAAAAATGGGAATAACAAGTCAGTCAGTCGGTCCATTAAACGAAGTCGTTCATTTTCAAGCAAATAAGCAGAAAACACGCTGCCAAAAATTACTCTTGTAATCCAAGACATAGGAAAGGCAAAAGCAAAAGCATCAGTTGCGAAGACTGAGGAGAACACAATGTCTATCTTTTCGTGTCATCAAAAAATAGTTGGTTGCCGGCCAAATGGAGGCTTGATTCCCAACCTCTATTTGTGTAGAAATGTGCTCATTATTCTACAATTCCAAAAGTTATTGTGAATAGAGATTGGAGTGCTTTAAGAAGTCGTCCTGTCTCTCTGAGGCTAGTCCTAGTGCGGATGATGCCACCGCCAGCCTGCGGTCATACGAACTTATTAAAACTACGGATAAGAATATTGTCTGTTGCCAAAAATGTAGTTAAACTGAATTGGAATGGGTTATGGGCTTGCAAAATTGGGGTTATATCTCTTCATTATATTTCTAGATGGAGTTCGTTATTTATTTTCATTTCCTTTTGAATTTCCATTACTATGTTGGGGAGATGAATTTTATGACAAGAAGTTAAGTCACATTTCGAACTTGGAAACTACTAGCCGGCGGAGTGCAGGCTTTTTACAATATTGGAAATGAGACTATGCAAATGTTTTTATTTTTTGTTTAATAACACACTCTGATTTTAGTATGCTATTATTTAATTTTTTTTTTGCGAAATATTGATTGTTGTAATTAGTTAGGTAATTATTTAAAATTTAAATCTTGTTTCAGTATTTTGTACGTCAAAAACGTCAAAGCAGCGTATATATTTCAACATATTAATATTCAAATATTCTCTACAATACATGCCTTTTTATTTAGGTAGGTACTTAATTAATAAAATACAATTTAAACAAATATTCAGTACAGTTCGGTTTTATTTTAGAGAAATACCTTTCGGTGCCATTTCCATATCGTCCTTTCCATGGTTTCGATATGACCTCTTTAAGACGGTTTGAAATAGAATCATAGAGTTTTTTGGAATAATTAAGAGAAATTTAGGCCCAGACATCACGAATAGCTTCGATTAAAATGCCCTTGTCTTCGAATTGTCTGCCGCCTTCATACATTTTACGAGATACCATGCCTAAATATTTTCGATTATGTTTAAGTCCGGTGAATAGGGCGGCCATGGTAAACGTTTCACGTCTTCTGATTGAATGGAACTTCTAACAACCCTGGAAGTGTGGATAGGGGCATTGTCTTGTTGGAATATCCAAGGCAGGAGTCCGAAAATGTTTTTCACTTTTGTAAAGTTTTTGTTCCAGCAAACATTTGTAATTGTTTCCGTTCTTTGTTGTGGACAAAAACTCCAACTCGATTGTGCCATAGTAGGTAATAGCTCTCCACACCATTACACCTGAATTACGGCTGTGATGTCTTGCCAAAATAAGCTCCTCCTTTCTTAGATCATGGAAATAAAAGTTGTGACCATAAGGGCCGTGTTTCCATTCATTGTTCCAAGCGACATGTTCTCTTGCAAAATTCATTCGATGCTCCTTGTGTATTTGCCTTAAAACAGGTTTCTTTTTAAGTTTTCTCTCTATATAGTACCACTTTTTTATTATCCTTCGGACCGTTTCTATGCTGGCTGATACTCCACCGTTGGCCCTTATTTTAGTCGCTGGTAGAGTAAAATTTGAGGCAAGCCGTAGAATTAATCGCTCTTCTCGCAACGTTGTTGCTTTTGCTTCTGCCGAGCGTCCTTTTTGATTTTTCCCATAGTGTTGTGGATCAGCAAGATAACTGTTTACAACAGTCTTACTTCTATTTAGCCTTCTTGCAATTTCTCGGCCTGAGAGTCCTAACTCCTTGAAAGCATATATTTTTCCTCTTTCTATCGCTGTCAAAGTCTTTCCGGAACCCATTTTTTTAACAAAAAAAAAAAACAGCTTTTTCAACGATTTTTTAAATATTCTTAACAAAACTTTGAAAAAAAACACTGATGTGCACTCCCGCAACGAAATATTCGCAATGGCCTCATCCTATAGTGGTGCATCTTTTTATACGCTTTTCAGATAGTTCATTGATTGATCTTGAGAAATTCCAGCCGTATTTTTTTATTTACCCTCTAATTTTATGACTTAGGTACCTACTGTTGGAAAAAAATGTACCTATCTTTTCAGAGGTAGTAAAAGTTTCTTCTGAATACAAAACTTCCAACAGGTATACCGTATACAGAGTGAAAATCGATTGCAAAATGTATGGCCTCATCTTAGTGATCGCCAGTGTACTTTGTCTTACCCTCATTGACCGTCAAACCCATCTTCGCCGCCTCCGTCTCAATACTCACGAACGCGCCAGTGACATTACGCTGCGTTTTGCCGATTATATGGACGGACTTTTGAAAGACAGTGTCTCTGGTGTTAGCGTTTGAATTTTGCTCTATTCTCTCAAGAACGATGTTGAAGAAGTGACATGCCAGCGCATCGCCTTGTCTAAATCCTTTTCGACATCGAAGGTCTCGATGAGTTCTTTACCGACCTTGATGGACATTGATGGAGCAGCGTGCATTCTCCATTGTCATCCTGCACAAACGGACGAGTTTGGCAGGGATGCCAAAACTAGACATTTCTCAGTATAGCTCGTTTCTATAAATGCTGTTATAGGCGTCCTTAAAATCGATCAAAAATGGTGGATGGTGGTGGACTTCCTGGGTTTTTTTTCCAAGATTAGCCGCAATGTGAATATTAAGTCAATGGTAGACTTTCCTGGCCTGAAGCCACGCTGATAGGTATCAATTAGATTGTTGACGAAAGGGTTCAGGCGTTCACACAACACGGCAGATAAGATCTTGTATAGGCGATGTTAAGAAGACTACTATCTCTGTAGTTCAGAGGGTCTCCTTTCTTGAGGATCGGGCAAACAATGCTAAGGTTCCATTGATCGGGCATACTTTCCTCCGACCATATTTTACAGAAGAGTTGGTGCATGCTCCTAACCAAGTCATCGCCTGCCGCTTTGAATAGCCTGGCGGTTAGGCCGTCTGCTCCAGGGACTTTGTTGGACTTAAGCTTAGATATGTGTATCCTCACTTCTTCCAGGTCGGGTGGATGGAAATGTTGATCTTCATCGTCCAGGTTGAGTGGTTTATTTTGCCTGACAGCGAGATTTATTTCGTCATCGCCGTTAAACAGTCTACAGAAGTAGTTATTCCATATCCTCAGCATCGACTGCGATTCTACTACGATGTTCCCTTGTTCATCCTTGCAGGCTTTGGTTTGTGCTCTGTAGCCTTGGCAGGTTCCTTTTACCTTTTGGTAAAACTTCCGAACCTCATTCTGCTGTAACATCTATCTATTTCCTCGATCGCACGCTTCTCGTGCCCTTTTTTTTCTCCTGAGAAGCCGGTTTTTTTCTCTTCTGTTATGCGCGTAGTGCTCACGAGCAGCTCTGATCCTTCTTTGCAGCACCGCTTTGTATGCCTCTTGTTTCGCTGCATGTGCTTGCCGGCACTCGTCGTCGTCGTCAAACTATTGATTTCGTTGTGATGGTCGTGTGAAACCAAGCACATCAGAGGCGGCGGCTCTGATGGCTTTTTGGCAATTTTGCCACTGGTCTTCAATGCTTGATGCTGGCTGCATAGTACCTCTTGTGAGATTGAGAGAGACTCGATCGGAGAAGTATCTGGTTCTGGTGATCTCTTGCGATTTTAGCCGTCCGACGTCAAACTTCCTCACAGTATTTACTTGTCTTGGCGGTGTTCGGGATATCCGAAGGCGTACCTTGGCTACGAGAAGGTAGTAGTCCGATCAATGTTGGCCCCTCAGAACGTTCGGACATCCATAATAATACTGGAGGAGTTCCTTTGCATCGATGTGGTCAATCTGGTTAACGGTTGATTGATCAGGAGATCTCCAAGTGCCTTTGTGAATATCGAGATGCAGAATCCAAGTACTTCATATGACACCATTTCGCCCCGCCGGACAGTGGGGCAAAATGGCGAAAAGTTGGTATTAAATCAACCAACAGGGCTAGGAACTTGAAATTTCTCAAAAATCCTACTGATACCAATGTTAATACATAGTCAAAGTTTCTAATGGCCACGCCCATTTCTAAGGTTACCACCCATACAAAATTTATTAGTTTTCAAAATTTCTCGAAAACGGTTCGAACGATTTAAATAAAACTTTACGTGTATTATATCCTTAGTGATTGTATTACAATTGCATTTACAAAATATTAAAAAAAAAATACATATTGGGTTACTATTTTTGAATTTTTTTTTTCATTATTGTTTTTTTATTATTATCTATCATTAATATTTTTCTTTTATTTCATTTTATTATTCATTATTATAATTATTATTACATATTATTATTCGGCCTAAGAAGTGCCAATAATACAATAATTTTGACCAAAAATGGCAAATTTTTAGAAAGTGACGTCACCAACAAAAATGTTCACTACACACAGGGGAGCAAATTGTAGCAAGAAAACTTTACATATTCTGAAAGTAGACAAAACACTTAACAAAATGACGTATAAAACTTATTGGCGTTTCACGGCTAACACAACTAAACGCTTAAGGGCTTCCGAGAAATACAAAAACAAATTTTGTTGTCCTTTTTTTTCATATTCAACTACGAATTAAAATTACAAGAATTTTATTTTTACCAAAAAGAAAACGTACAAAGACGCACCTGAACTTACTAATTCCATTGCAATTTAATATATTTTGTTACGCGCAATAAATAATAAACTGTACACAATTTACTTAACCAACTCGAAATGGTAAAGAGGGGTGCACTCGACGCAAAACGTGACCTACTCTTTATTTATGACGATCTGCAGAAGATCACGTGATGCAAATAAACTTTCTAACTCTTATTTCTAATTCTCTATCTTACTTCGAAGAGAAATAGAACGGTTATTTAAGACAAAGTTCAACTTCATAATTTGATTAAATGCCAGCTTTCTTGCGTTCTGCCCCATTGTGCGCCGGGAGCCGCGAAGTCGCTCAGCCTAAATTCGTTATCGGAGGTGGTGTCGTGTAGGCTGTACCTTCCGGCAATACTATCAAAAATGTCCTCTCTTCCTATATTTGCATTCGAATCACCTAGGACAATTTTAATGTCATATATAGTTATGGCACTGCTCGTATATCCTGTCTAAGAGCTCATTGTTTTTGGAACACAATGGCACGCGCATAACCGCACGATTGACATTGTGTGATCAGCTGTCAATTGGGGTTGTCACGATCATGAATGAAATTTACATGACGATCTAATGAGTAAAATGTTTTGACGTCAGTACTCAGTATCTCAAAATTGACACGATTATTGACATGTGTGATATATAGTAGCTTAACAATTTCTTAGTTTCAAATGCACGCACTCCGGTAAACAGCAATGTGCTAAATTTTTTTTCCTATTTTATATTCGCTGCGTTCCATTCTTCAAACATAGTTTTAGATAATAATAGGGTTTAACTATAAAATTACTAGATAGGTACTATAGGTATATACTTCATCCCGTTATGATTTTATTGAAATATTAAAATGTAGGCTAACTTCAGTAGGTAATCACGAATCTGTCACACTTGCCCTTCCATTCCTGCTCAACAACGTTTCGCATGCGAGTTTAAAAGGTACAAACCATGACCCTAGTGCATGATCCAAACAAAAATTTGCAACCGTATTTAGTCACCTATTTCAAAAAGTCACTCATCCGTTGAACTGCACATCAGTGAATCCATACAACAATGCACTGGCAGACCAATTAATCGAATCGCTATACATTTTCACCGATGCGATATACAGTGAAACTTGCTTCATTCAACCGGATGCGGGTAATTTAATCAGTTCCATCAAATGCGCTCAGTTAGCTCTGCAGCTTTATTGTTTAAACAATTCGGTTTCCTTTTGATTTTGAATAATTATTCATATGGATTTCGATCTACCATAATTTTGCTTAAATTAATGTATTTCCCAATTATGGTCAGGAATTTCACACTCATGAATCGTCCTTGCTATATTTGCATAATGGTGTCGGGCATAGCTTCACCGCACCGTCAAATCGGTATACTCTTGTTGTATCTACAAAATGATACGAGTACCTACCACATGAGCTTGTACGGGAAATATAAATAAATAATTTGGTTATCCTGTGAACGGTTATTATGCAAATCATTCATTAAATGAGGACAATGGTTAATTGTCGATAATCAAATAATTTAAAACGTCTGCTCGAGACAATTGTACACAGCGAATTTATTTGTGCCTAGTAATGATGTCAAAAATGTATTGACAGGAACAATAAAGGAGCCGACCACTTCCTATGGGACACGATTCTGTTTTTGAGTGAACAACATATGCGACACTGCCATTGTGCCATGTTATGAGTATGAGCAACTTAATAGGAGGGCGAATTGACGGCTGGACGCATAAAATATTAATTGAAAACGAATTATTTGACGACACTCTTGTACTGGCCTGTGAATTGTGTTTTAGTGCGGATAATCCTTTGAGGATTACATTTAATTTTATTCGACATTTAATTAAATTTTGTTTTTATTTTTATTTCTTCTTTCATTGCATCGGTGGTGGTGTGTTGATATGCATATGGGAAATGATTTCAGGGTTTTTTTTTTTTTATTTTTAACTCAGTAATCCTAGTTAATGGGTTTGAAGATTGAGGATTAAATTTGTTTAATGTAGAGGGAAGTTTTAAAGCGAGCCGATACTTTTTCTAGAGGTGTGTAGTTAAACATATCTAAAGTCTCGTTGAAAAACCTGCATTAGACGACCTCAAATGAAGAGATTGGTCCTTTGATGCTACCTTTGTCCAGAAATGAAAATTTGTTTCAAAATACAGGGTTTTTCAACAGGGACGCTACAAAAGTAGAGCGACAGGGACAGCAAACGACGCCGAATTTCTTGCCGCTCTTTTAACATTTCTCTTCAGTAAGGTTTGCCATTTCATGATGGAAAGATATACGAGCCAACAACGAGTCGAAATTATTAAAATTTACTACCGAAATTCGGAGTCAGTGGCCTCAACGTAAAGAGCTCTACGTCCAATTTATGGTCGTCATAATCGTCCTAGCAGATCAACAATTGAGCGTCTAGTGGAAACATTTTAATCCACAGGCACAGTACAAAATGTTCCCGTGCCAGTGAGATAAAGAAGTGCCCGTAGTGTCGAGAATATTGCTGCCGCTGAGGCTTCAGTTGAAAAAAGCCCAAATGTGTCTCTAACACGTCGTTCTGAAGCGTTGGGCATCTCTGTGACGTCGTTGTGGCGAATTTTGCGAAAAGATCTTGGCCTACATCCTTACAAGATTAAATTGACGCAAGAACTGAAGCCGCTTGACAACCAGAAGCGTCGTATGTTCGTGAATTGGGCTGAGCAACAACTTGAAAATGATTCGGATTTTAATCGAAAAATCATCTTCAGCGATGAGGCTCATTGCTGGCTGAATGGCTTTGTCAATAAACAAAATATGCGGTATTTGTCAGGCAGCAATCCGCACGTACTCCATGAGTCATCATTGCATCCCGAAAAAATTACGGTTTGGTGTGGTTTATGGGCCGGCGGCGGCGTCATTGGGCCGTACTTCTTTCGTGATGATCAAGACCGGCACGTTACTGTGAATGGGATAACCGAATATTTTTGGCCCCAATTGGATGATATGGACTTGGAGGACATATGGTTCCAACAGGACGGCGCCACAAGCCACACAGCGAATGTCACAATCAATTTATTGGAAACCACGTTTGGAGAACGCGTTATCTCACGAAATGGTCCAGTCGCTTGACCGCCTCGGTCGTGCGATTTGACGCCGTTAGACTATTTCCTGTGGGGCTACGTCAAGTCTATGAAAACAAGCCAGCGACGATTGATGAACTTCGTACGAATATCGAACGTGAAATTGCAGCAGCATCGGCCGATTTATGCTTGAAAACCGTCGAAAATTGGGTTCAGCTTCTGGACTTCTGCAAGCGTGCCCGTGGTGGCCATGCAAAAGAAATCGAGTTCCATACATAATGGCATCGAACGTACTTTCACAAGAATAAAGAATTTCATTGATATCCAAAGCCGTTTTTGTTTTATTTAAAAAAACTTTTGTAGCGCTCTTATTGAAAAACCCGTTAGATATCTGGTTTCTAGCTCTTACAGTTTGGGCTGGACATTGATCGCCAATCAGTCGGGACAAACTGTTTTATGGGTGGGTACATTTGGAGACCCCCCCCTGCAATCCCCCTGCATAGCGTCGCAGGGCGTTATGACATGTACCCTTTTGTTTTACTTCATTACTACCTAAATTTACTTAAAAATAATTCCAAAACAAAAATACAAACAAAAACTGTAGGTATTTGATTTAAAACTAATATTGTAGGTGCGAACTTTTCCATACCGAACAGCACTCATGATTCTTCATACAAAATTAAGGATACAGTAGACGTTCGATATAGTAGTGAACTAATAAAAATAAGGCCTGTTCACTATAATGAAATTGTTTACTATTTCGAGCGGGAGTTTTTAAATGTTTACCAAAGCTTAATCTCTATCTCTATGTATATAAAACAAAGTGGAAAAAACTGTTTCCCTCTGTCGCCCGTAATTTTTAACCGATTTTGTTGTTGATTTTTTTGTAAATGTCGGTAATTACGTTGATTGGATGATAGGCTAAGCAAATTCAAAATGGGACAAAGGGGCGTGGCACCGCCCATACAACAAAAACATTAAAAATATTATATCTCTAAAACCACAGAATCGATTGAGCTCAAACTTACAGATAATCTTAGGTATTGGTAGTGAAGTGTTCCTGTGAAGAAAGGTCAAAATCGGACAAAGGGGCGTGGCACATCCCATACAAAAAAACATTCAAAATCTTATATTTTTTCGAAAACCACAAGCGATTGAGATCAAACTTACAGATAATCTTAGGTATTGGTAGTGAAGTGTTCCTGTGAAGAAAGGTCAAAATCGGACAAAGGGGCTAATAAAAAAATTCGTTCAAAATCATATATTTCGAAAACCACCGAATCGATTGAGATCAAAAGGCCTGGCGAAGCTGGCGGGGGTTCAGCTAGTTTGATATAAATATGATTTTTTTTCAAAAATGAATGAATGAATGATTTTTCTTGTAAGCGTTTCATAACTAAAATATCAGAAAGACACACAAATGAACGGTAAATTGTTCTGAAAAATAGTTGACATGCAGGCGCATTGCAAAACTGGAACATTTTTCGTTGAATTTTGCGAAAAAAAGTCAGAGTTTCATTTCATTTCATTTCATTTTATTAGATAGAAAAAGCCTTGAGATAAAATCTCATTTATGGCTTTAATAATATATATTTACAATTAAGAGATATAAAGAAAAAATCGAAATCTTGAGAAACATAATTAAGAAAATTATATACACTATTATATAATTATAAGAAAATAAATATAAATTATAAAAAAAAAGTGAAGTGAATTAATGAATAAATAAAGAGTGAAAAAGCAAGGTTATGTCTGGGTTCTGGAGATGATCTGTAATCGAGCGGATAAAAATATTTAAATTGTTTATAGATTTAAATCTAGCAGGTAAACTGTTCCAGATTCTGGCACCTATCACGAAGAAAGATCTGCGAGTCTGCAATGTTGAGCTTCTTGGAATATTGATGTTGATTGTACGCGTCGAAGTTGAAAATTCAAGTTTATCGCATAAATATGCGGGCGTTTGAAAATGTATCAATTTAAACAAGAATTTACAAATTTCAATAACAAAATGAGACATCAATGGTACACCGAAAATGCAATTGGTCAAATGCGATACATGGTCAAACCTTCTTAATGAATATACTAAACGAACACAGGAGTTAAAAGCAACATTTAACTTTTGTTTGCTTATTGAGTCCATCCCACAATATATAGGAGACCCATATGTTATAATAGGAGCCAATAAAGTTTTAACCAGCATTAATCTGGTTGCCTGCGGAATAAAGAACGAAAACCTCCACAATCGTTTTAGTCCTCCATAGATGCTACTTATTACTTTTTTAGCATGATCGTTCCAGGAAAGAGTTTTGTTGAAAATGAAGCCGTTCACTATAACGAGATTTCCATAGTTCACTATTTAGAGCAGTCTGTGTAAAATCTTGATGGTTCACTATATTGAATAGTTCACTATATCGAGCATTTACTGTATAACGTAATATAACACATACTAGAACGTACATAATTAAGCAATATGTGCAGTGCATATATGTAATTTTACAGCTCAGGTGACTGTGACATCCCCCTATTTGTGGGTTGTTGTTGGATCTCCAGGTATACCGACCGACATGTCGTATACTACAAAGAGGGAAATTTCCATTTATAGAATTAAAATTTCAAATTTTCCAAAGAGATGGTGAAAAGTGTTTTTCGAAAAACGTCAAAGACACAAAAACTCAGTTTGCAAGCGAGAACGAGAGAAAAGTAACTCAACTAATTTGCATAGTAATTAAAGGAGAGCGATGTCGGGGGTAAGGTTGCATGGGAATCCAAAAATTAAGCTATACAAATTCCAAAAATCGTCCTAGAGTCATGCATATTAAATAGTTTACTCCTGCAAAGAAAAGGGTTGACATGACATGGTTTTTTGGATTTTCTTTGTTCTTCGGTCTGCGGAATATTTTCCCTTAAAACTCATGCAAATGCACAAACACACATAGAAACACCAAGGACCTATCTGACAACTCAATCATTAATACAGCCGATGTCATGTACCTATGTTAAACTATTGCTCAGAAATGCTCTAGAAGATTAGGAAATCAAATTAATTAACATATGATTTCGATTGATCGGGGTGGTGACTCCTTCTTGCAGGCATTCTATTTCACCCTCTGCACACATTTATCATCATATGGGACAGCAACGATAAAGCGAATTAATTCCTAAGGATATTGCCACCAAGTGCTTTAATCTTATAAGTAACAATCAATACACTCTAGGCGGCAGTGTAATTCCATCAACTTTGCTATTATCTTCCTCATTAAATATGAATGGGATAAATCTCATGGGGTGTGACACCTTTCGTGGGATAGAGAGAACCATTTATTTACCTCATTAATTGATTTTGATCTTCATCTCATGTGTTGCTGGTCTTTAACTTAAACTGGACTTGAACTTTGTTGATTTAGTATAGTCATATAAGTGCAGTCAATTTACGGATTAAATTTGGGAAAGATGTAGAGGTTCCTTAAGTGGATTCAGGTGTTTTGTTACAACCAGAAATGGGGGAATCTACATGAACTCTAACTACACGTAGGGAAGTATTAATACTGAGATTTGTTTTATGAATTTGTCTTGTCGATGTAAGTTGCCTATCCGTACCATTAATGATAGTGGACAGTACTAAATCCTTCAATGCCATTGCGACTTTTTTGATAAAAAGAAAACGGTAAAGCTTGAGCTTTCAAAGTTTGTCATTACCCAAGCGAATGCTGAAATTTTTTATATGCAGCTCTTCGGGATGCAACATTCGGCGAGCCTTGTATCCAGCATTGCTCCCTCTCTCCCTTGAATTGAAATTGATTTGTTAGGAAAGACTGCCAAAGAACTTACCGACGATATCTTAAAGCAACTAAATGAAGATAGTCTTGACATTAACCTTTGTCGGATCATGGATTTGATAATGCTGCGACTATGGCGGGTATTTGTGGAGTTTTATTGATACCAATCTGAGTAAAAGTATGTGACTTTGCATTATTGTGTTATCTTTCATTCTGGTGCGATTTTTTGGAAGAAGTTAATGCAGCATAGAAATACTTGCAAGAATCCGGGATCACTCTGGAAAAAAATTTAATAAAACTTAAGGCACTCGCGAGTTTTCTTCATGAACATCGTAATGAAACCGTGAAAAAGGCCGTAATATACGCAAGAGAACAATGTATGAACTGAGCTAGAAATTTCAATTAAAAGGCGGGGAACAACAAAAAAGAAGAAAATTGTGCCTGGTGAAGAAGGTCAAAATGCTGGAAGAGGAAACACGAATTACCATGTTATAATGCGTCAGCATAAATTTTATACTAAACTTATTCATCGGTCTAAAGCCATGGAAGACACTTCGTCAGCTTTCTCAGCTCTTCAACCGAAAATATTGATGTATAACAAAAGAAGAACTACGTGCTTTTATTCCAATGATTAACTCGATATTTTCAGAACTAACAGGCAACGGCCGGCCGGCGTCACAATGGAAGCTGCAAAAATAAATTTAAAGCTTGCTTTACCGTGGGCGCAGTAGCGCAGTGGTTAGTGTGCTGGACTACTGTGCGAGGGATCCCAGGTTCGATCCCCGGAAAAACACAAATTACATCTTAAATCTTTTTTCCACTGCGCCACCTCTCGCGAACGTCTGACAAACATCCGAAAGTATGACTGTCCTGAAAAAGCTTCTCAATTCAGCCGTTCGGACTCGGCATAAAATTGTAGGTCCCTTCCATTCGTTCCAAAAATAGAAACTCATACAAAACGAATGGTTGCGAGAAGCTAGGCCTTGGATGTCATTCGCCTGTTGCGCCACCTATTTATTTTTTTTAAGCAGGCTTTAAAACTAACCGATTAGACTAAATTTTTCAGAAATCAGGAAGGTGTTCCTGTCAAGTTTAGTCAAAATTGGAAAACATAGGCATGGCTCCTCCATAACAAAAAAAAAATAGTACATATTGCAAACGCTTAGAAATCATCAATTTATCCTCAAGGAATATTAAACGTAGAAAGGGTTTCCACTGCACTGACGACTACGATATACATCGTATTGCCTGTCTACGCACCACGGGTGCGATGCGTACCTGCCCTACTACAGCATTAGAAGCTATTATAGGGCTTTCACCCTTGCATATATTTATTAGGAAAGTGGAAGTTAGATGTGCTATTAAGCTACATATAGAATACAAGTTTAAACCAGCTGACCATGTGGGACACCTGGGAATACTTAACTCAATCCCAAACATGGACATGTTCTGCCCCATCCCCGACATTATGGTTAGGGAATATAGTTTTGGGAAATTATTTGAGGTAGAAATACTGGACCGCAACGAAATAGGCCAATGGTGTTCCGACACTGGACCCTAAAAGTTTGGTCTGGTACACTGACGGATCGAAAATGGAATCTGGAGTTAGTGCTGGGGCCTTTGGACACAATACCAAGCGGCCTTACAAGCTCTATCGTCCAACACGATGGACTCAAAAACAGCAAAGTGCTGCTACGATGCCTTGCAAGTTCTAGCCAAACACAGGTTGGGTACCTGGCCATCAAGGTATTGCAGGCAACGAAACGGCGGACCAACTACAGCTAGGGCCGGATCTAAATCCGCGTTCTGTGGACCAGAACCTTATTAAAGCAGTTTAATTAACAATTGGGAACATCAACTTCGTCTAGGAAATCCACTAGAAAAATCTCCCGGGCTTAAGACAATCCAAAAGTTTAATTAAACCTTACTCCTACAAGGAAATCCTCAATCTAAATAAGGAAAGTATCAGAAGGCTGGTGGGCTTTCTCACAGGCCATTGTGGCTTGAGAAATCGCCTCAATAAAATGAATTTGTGCCCGGAGACAGAATGCAGGTTCTGTCTTGAGGATGAAGAATCCTCCGAACACATTCTCAGTGATTGCCCGGCCTTTCATTGGTTGAGAAAACGTGTCTTCAACAGGGAGAAACTTTTACCAGCAGAGCCCAGAAACTCCGCTACTAAGGATATAGTGGCATTCACTAGGGAGGTCACACGTCACACCTTATCCCTTCCGATACAATAAATCTTTTTAGGTCGCAGTGTCAGCCAAATGGGCAGGGAAATTAAAAAAAAACGATCGATTCGTTAAAGCAGTAAAAAAATTATTCTTCATAACACTATAAGGATAACTTATTAGATTATGAACGGAACCCTGTAAATAAAATGAATAAGGATGTAAAGAGAAAATTATATTAAACCTATATACCTACTAATTTAATTCGCAGGCACATTCGAAATGCAAGACGATTTTTCATTTACAAGTGGAAGAAAAAGGAGAGCTTACGTGCCGACTATAGTATATACCTGTACTGTACATAAACCTAATGTATGTATGTATTAGGAAAACAGAAATTGTTCGTGCGTGTAGTAGGTATAATGTGATATATATATGCCCCATCAGCTTATCTTCAGAGGATAGAAGGATGATTTATTGGTGTTACATAAACCTTTAACTAGTCGGCTGCCGGCCGGCCGGCGGCAGGGGCGGAGCTTTCGTCGGGACATTTTTATTGGTAAGATTAAAATTATACATCTATTATTGCATTAGAGAAACCCAAAAGCCGTTCACGTACTGACTGGTACTCTCCTCTTACAGGATGCTGCCCAATAGGAATACAAATACAATATACACGTGGAGCGGATCGACATACTGCACAAGGAATAAAAGTCTAAAGGAGCTATTGAAACTAAAAAAGATACAACAATTTTTTTCGTACCAGCCTTAATAAAAAAAATTCTGACCAATTTTGATAAAAAGCACTTTACTTTCGCTGTTTTTATACGAATTTCCGCTTAAAAATTACTTTTTTTTTAATATGTTTTTGCAAAAAAATAATTTTAATGACATGAACTGAGAAAGTAACAAATAAGGCGGTTTACTTCCATTTGGTCTTACAGATGATTGACCATCTAAAAAATAAAAGTGTTGTTGACTTTAAAAAAAAAGCTGGACTTTAAAAATTGGAAATAGAAAAGCCAAATTTAAGAACCTATTTCTTAAAAATTAGTTCATAGAAATGCTCCAAACTTTATAGAAACCAGTAAGACAATTATCTTCGACTATGCCGAAGCTCAAATACCCGGTACAATATTATTGTAAAAATAAAAAAATATTTTAGTATTTAGCTCATTTTTTGTCAAAAAATTTTAAATATTATTAAAACAATATGCAGCTATTTAAATTTAATTTTTAACATCAAAAAGCTATATAAATCCGATATTTTTGCATGGGAGGTAGTAGTAGTTTTCATCCGATCTTGCTCATCTTCGAACTTAGCCTCAGTTTGGTGGATAAAAGCTTAAGTACCAAATTTTAAGTCGATAGCTCTTAAATTACGGCCGTAATAGTGCGGACGGACAGACAGACGGACATCGCTAGATCGACTAAGAAAGTGATGCTGATCAATAATATATATAGTTTGTCATACCTACAACGCCCCCTTATGTGCGTTACAAATGGAATGTCAAAGTTAATATACCCTCGCCACAGTGTGGTACCGGGTATAAAAATAGAGTCATTTAGATTTAACTATAAGAAACCAAGCACGAGGGATGGAAGGAGCAATTTTAAGTTTTCTTGTAGGATTGGTCAGGTCAGGCTGCGTCAATCTTAGGACAGCTTGGTCATTCTGTTATTAAGGATTAAACTTGGTGTCGAAGCTAAGTTGTCAGTCTTTAATTCGGTGTTTGTCCCAACTCTTATTTGTGACCATGATGGAGCTCTGCGGTAACGACCAAAAGAATATAATCGCAGATACCAGCAGCCGAAATGAGATTCCTCCGTTGTAATGCTGGTGTGACCCGTAAAGATCGTAAAAAAGACGAGAATACATGAGGAACTCAATGTCGAGCAGCTCCTGCTCCGGAGCGGTCGACGCTTCGGTAGTTCGGTCATGTTAAACGCATGTTCCCAACTATAGAATCCCAATATAAGTGGCATGGAATCTGTCCGTCCAGGCAGGCGTCCTCTAGAGGTTAGGTAGACCCAGATAGGCACAAAGATGGTTAGATCAAGTCCATAATTTCTCCTCTACCCGTATGGGGATTAAAAAAAATAAATAAATAGGTGGCGCAACAGGTGGGTGACACCCAAGGCCTAGCTTCTCGCAACCATTCGTTTTGTGTGAGTTTCTATTTTTGTGACGAATGGAAGGGACCTACAATTTTATGCCGAGTCCGAACGGCTTAAGTGAGAAGCTTTTTCATGACAGTCATACTCTCGGATGTTTGTCAGACGTTCACGAGAGGTGGCGCAGTAGGAAAAACTTTTTAAGATGTAATTTGTGTTTTTCCGGGGATTGAACCTGGGATCCCTCGCACAGTAGTCCAGCACACTAACCACTGCGCTACTGCGCCCACGTATGGGGATTGCCTTTGATAATTTAGAGTCTCTGGTGGAGACTAGAGTTTCGAGAGCTATGGAGGGTCCACTTAAGCAACCTAAACGCTCAAACCATTTAATGTGTTGTGTATAAGTGGGTCATTAAAATTGAATGAATGAGAAATCAAGCACAGCTTTCAACTTTATAAGTTTTTTGCCGCCTTTGCACCACTAACTGTGGGCCGGCGTGTAAACGGCGTTAAATATATTTCACCGTGGGTTTTGGACTTTCATTACATAGGTATTTAGACAAACGTGTTCAAGCCCTTGGGTGGACATTTAGACGGATAGATAAGTAATTTGTTCTTCATTCCTGCAACATCCTAGACTTAATTTTACCACTCAATTGATGGGATTTTTAGCCGTTTGTGCTGAAGCTGCGATAAAGGTAAATGTGAACGAACCTGAATTCATAGACGTCTCCAGGACACCTGTTCAAAGCACTCTGCATGTTAGTGGAGTCCCATTGAAAAAGGTGGATAAGTTTAAGTATCTCGTGGTCTTATTCACTAGTGATGGTAGGAGCAATGCTGAATTTTTTTGTATAGGACAGGGCTCCTCGATTTTGAGATATGTATCTACATAACTATGGGTTATTCTTTCACCTGGAAGCTGGAGGACTGAACTTGATATCAGTAAATTTTACTTATTTAACTACATTCAGTTCGAGTGGTGCTCTTATCACTTTCATGCATTAATCGCTTTAATTTACTCCAATCGATTTCAAAGAAAAATACTGAAAAAACGAGAAGAGTATCTTTCACAATACAAGGATAAATTGAATCTCACAAAGCATTGCATTTGAATTTCCATAATGAGTCAACACAAATGCCAAATGCCACCTAAAGCATACACATAAACACCTGTTCGTCGCCTGTCTAACTGACATCAGCACATTATCCGCTAAATAGGCTGTGAAATCTAATTTTACCAATTCAATTGTATGTACACTGTACAGCAGCGAAATGCCAATGGAATTAGGTTTTAATCATCCGAGCCAATTGTTTAGCATTTAAGCACTCGTGGGTATGTCTCGCTGCCAAATTGACTGATGAGGATACTAAGCAAAAAGTGTTTCCTTTCGGTATGTATTGCATACCGAATACGTGTAGGTATAGGCAGAGGCACTAGTGTTCAAGCATTTGACAAGGACTACCAATTGGCAAGGATAATTCAATTTCGATTGTATATGAAATTGAAATCGCATTACGCTTCAGTTGCAATGGGAATATCTATACCTACATATAAAATCAATAAGTCCCTTTGAGGTTATACACATGCTCATCGTAAAGGATCCTGAAAGCAAAGTGCACTCAATTCGATCTCTAAAATACATCAATTATTCTATCACAGGTGTTTTTTCGAGTAAAGAATATCTGAGAACTGTATACACATTTACAACACACATGGGTGCATCATTTGCAATGCACCTTGCAGACGAGTTGGGCTCGGTAAAACGTATCTACTTATTGAATATGGACGAGATTTAACAAAAAAAAAAAAACAGGTCAACAAGAACTTGTGAAGTTTTTAATCCAATTGAGACATATCTACATCATCTGTACAGTCTATAGGTAGTTAAAATCAACAGAAATTGCATCAAAGGCAAATTGGAAATCGACCAAGAGGATGAAAAACTTGACTATACTACCTCACCTACATCAGCTATACCTATATGTAGCGGAACAGACTCATCCATCTGGAAAAGGCATTTCAAGCATAAATAGGAATAGGTATGTGAAATTGTAAATACCAACGAAGAGTGAGAGCTTATAGATAAGCAGTAACTCTGCAATCCAGGAAGATGAGTGCCAAGTGGTTCTTCTCAACCGGGAACTTTGGTCTCTTATCTTACGTAGGAAAACCTAAAACCTACAGGTTTCCTGTGTTGAATAAGTAGCTATGCTCTGCGGAAATGATGCGATGACGTACCTACGCAAATTATTTGGGGCAATATTAATTTTTGTTGTTTAAAAAAAAAAAAACTGGATTATTCACATCCGGGTGAAAAAATTGTTGGGGGCTGATGGTGTCTCGGAAGTGGATGACTATCCTATACCAAATGAAATAAGAACAACAAGCTTTGAATCTACACGTGGAATGTCAAGTCGGCCACGTGCAGCATTTCAAGAAATGAGATGGTCTATGCTCTAGGGAAAACACAAGACGAATGGCAAATTGTAACGTCTATTACGGCGCACAGTGAGTGACGTCAATAGCACTGATTGATGGCCGTTTTTTTTTTTTTTTTTTTTTTAATTTGTCACTTAGGACTTCTTAGTTTAAAGTTTTTGAAACTCAGTTATAAAGAAAAACGGAAACTCTTGACCCCGGCGTATTGGTGGTGGTCCAAGTGTGTTAAGCTCCACTGAAAATCGATCTCAGTATACTCTCCTTGAGGATCAAAATTTTGCCAGCGCCGTTGCCATGTGTGGGCGGCGAATATTATTTTGTTTTTATTCAAACCATATACCTAAGGGTCCGCCATCTAAAGTTTTTTTTCAACTAGTGCTTATTTCGCGAATGGTAACACTTAGCTCATGTCTGATTTGACAGTTAATTAGTTTTATCCTTCCGCTCAACGAATATGGTTGTGTATACGCTTGAACAACGCTGGGAAATATTGCGACCTTACTTTGAAAATCATGGTAATGTTGTAGAATGTGTGCGAAAATTGCGTACGGATTTTGGAAGAAGAGATGTTCGCTATCTTGTGAAAAAAGTGAAAGAAACTGGCATCCTCATCGATAAACCAAAGCGTGAAAAGCCAAAAGTGCGTAGTGCGTTGAAGATGAGGATATTGGCAACATTTGGTTTCAACAGGACGGCGCTACGTGCCACACAGCCGAAGCTACACTCGATGTTTTGCTCCTGTTTTTGAAGATCGCATTATCAGCCGCAGAGCTGATGTCGTTTGGCCACCGCGGAGCTGCGATTTGACACCGTTGGACTATTATTTGTGGGGTGCCGTAAAAGATAAGTGTTACGCCGACATGCCAGAGACAATTGACGCTTTAAAGGACAATATTCGTGAAGCAATTGGTGAAATACAGCTGCACACGATCGATAATGTGCTTAAAAATTGGACCGATCGTGTAGACTACTGCATGGCCAGCCGAGGCAGCCATTTGAATGAAATTATTTTCCATTATTAACCGGAATGATTATACTTTCAAATAAAAAAAGAAATTTGAGAAAATATTCAGTAGTTTTTTTTTATAGCATTTTAAAAAAAAAAAGTTATTTGGCGGACATATACATATACCTAATGTGACTATTAAACAGTCGCCTGATTTTTCATTCGGCTGGCGTGGCGATAGACAATAGGGCCCTAAATATTGCAATCCTCTTAGTGCCTTTTTGATTGGAAAAATTTGAATGATTTTTAAAAGCTTAAATAATAGTACAAATAAAATATTCCTCTCGGATTTAAGTGAATTTAACCCAAAAATTAGTCCAAAGTCCATAGGTAATAATCAGTTGTTAAACCTGAATATAAGCTCAGTTTTTTAACCTTCTTTGCGTTTAATCCAATTAAATTTAAATTTTTACTTTAAAATGTATGTACCTACTTTAACTCGGGTTAAAACTCAATTTCATAACTTGCCTTATTTTGTTTATGTCACACATTTCTTCGCTCGCAGGATGTAGAATATAAGTAAATGTGAAATAAAATAGGTATTAAAAATAGCAAGAAGCTAAAAAAACATTAAAATTATTGAAATTAGTCAAATTGTTTATATCTTCGTCGTCAGAAAATATTAATTTATTGAAAAGCTAATAGAACTGCAGATATAGAATCAACGTCGTCCTCGTCTTTTTGAATTCATTAACTTTTAATTAATTTGATTAAATTGTTATTACATTCATATTTATGTAGGGGAAGTATGGGCAAAACCGCATATTTACAATTATTAAAAACCTTTTTTTAACGAAAATAAAATCTTTATTCTGGAAGCCTCATATTTCATTTAGATATTTTGAGAATTATTACGAATAAAATATATAAGTTAAAAAATGTTTAATCATTTTTAAAACAAATAAATATTGCCCTATTGAATATAAGGGGAAATCGTTTCTTCCTTAGAAATGCAATTCAATTGCAGAAGTCGCAAACATACGTAACGTCTTCATCGTAGTGTTGCGCGATAATCCAAAACTGCATCGATACATCGATATTTTATTATCAAGATGAAAATATCGATGCAAAAAAAAATCGACCCAAAAAAATCGATAGTATCGATAATATAGGTTTATATGCTAACTTAAAATTTTCCTGAGTTTTCTATTCATTTTTATTAAAAAAAATATTTTTATTGTTTAGAATACTCAATCAATTTCTATTTTACAAAGGAAATAATTCAAGACAATAATTTAACTTTTTTTGATTGAAAAAAAAAAATTACAAGAATACCCAGGAGAAAAAAAAACCAATTGTCAATAAGTGACATACCGACAATTCAAATTTTCGCGTTAAGGTAAATTTGAATCCAGATAATTCAAGTCGACTTACGATGACTAGATTCTTGAATGAGGCCAAAGTCTATATTTCAAGATGGGAAATTTGCTAAGCGACTGTCAAAAATTGGCAAGAAATATATTTACAAAAACAGAAAACGATTTGAGTTAAATTTGTTAGGACGTACTGAATCTGACATACCTTCTTCATAACGTCTGCCCACATAACTAGCTCTTCCAATTGCAAGTAGGTGTGGTATTGCATTGAAAGACGGACTCGCAAATACTTTCTTTCTTTCCTTCCCATCGTGGTAAGTAAGTCTTACCTGATGGTGTATTTTAAATTCCAAATATTTGGCTCGATGACAGCCTAAATATAGCGTTTTTTAAGTCATTTGACAACAAGTTGTGTAAAGGGGGGTGGGGAGGGGGAGTGGACAAAAAACATTAAAATGATTTCGCATCTCACTCTGAATGCATCCATTGTAAAGAAAGCGATCGAAATGCGATTGACGGCTGTCTAATGGATCCAGTCCGTTCAGGGATGTTTTGAGTAAAAAAAACCCTAAACAAACGGCTTTGCCTCTCTATAAAAGGGCTCGTTCTGAAATTTTTTTGGCAGTCGATTGTGAGATGTGAAGCTGATCACATCTATTTGGTGCGCTTTTTCGTTTGTTTTTTGACACATACTTTGGCGCAATTTTTTGACGCGCAGTATGGTGGATTTTTTGGCGCGTTTTTTCGCGAATTTTTTCTGCATTTTTGGCGGGATTTTTTGGCGCATATTTTGTTATTTTTTCATCGCGTATTTTGGCGCGATTTGATGGGCGTTTTTGGCGCATTTTTTGCATAGTTTTGGCACCTATTTTGAGATGGATTTTGGCGCGTTTTTTTCGCGAAATTTTTTATCACATTTTGGCGGGATATTATGTCACTTTTTTGGCGCATATTTTATTATTTTTTTCACCGCGATTTTTGGCGGGATTTGTCAGGCGTTTGTGGCGCATATTTTTGGCGCGCATTTTGGAGGGTTTTTGACGCAGATTTTGGGGCATTTTTTCGTGAAATTTTTCTACATTTTTGGCGGGATTTTTTTTTAATTTTTTTTTTGGCGCATATTTTGTTATTTTTTCATCTCGCTTTTTTGGCGCGTATTTTGTAATTTTTTTATCGCGATTTTTCACGCGTATTTAGGCGGTAATTGTTGGGCGTTTTTGGCGAAATTTTTCCACAGTTTTCATCGCGATTTTTGATGGGTATTTGGCGGGATTTTTTGCGCGTTTTTGCACAGTTTTTTTCGCTAAATTTTTGTGGGATTTTTTTTTGTTGGTTTTGGCACATATTTTGTTTTTCATCACGATTTTTCGCGAGTATTTTGGCCGTATTTGTTGTGCATTTTTGGTGCATTTTTTGCACAGTTTTTGGCACGTATTTGGAGGTGTATTATGGTGCGTTTTTTCGCATCCACCTTTTTGCCTGGATTTTTCGTTTTGAAATGACAGAAAATAAACAAGTTGACGTCAATCTACCAGTACCTCCAAGGAAATTATAAAAAGTAGTATAATAAAATAAGCGATGGGCCCACCAAGGTGTAAGTTGAAATAAAGGCACTGTGCTTCCTCGGTAGTTTTGAAGAAGCGCATGCTATGGAGCCCAATTTTGGGCTACTGTATCGAGCATTTTATGCTTCATCTTGCTTCAGTATTGACATTCAATTTGGCGATACTAAAAACAGCCCCAAACGTAAGTCACTCTCATTCACTACGAAATTCTGACTTGCTAAAAACTATTAGAAAGTAATCTATGTAGAAAGTGGAACACGCACAGATTTTGCCTAGTTACTATGCATAGTATGTAAAGAAATAGCTTATTTGAAATACTATATTATAAAAATATTATGTACCTACATTAAGCCGATAAGAATAAGAAAATGTTTTAAGGTTCTTGAATCGTAACGAGGCGTGTTGGTATAACTGAGACAGTGGTCTTTGAGTGCAAAAAAATCGGTATAAAAACATCGATAATATCGAAAATAAATTATCGAGTGAAATAATCGATATTTTTTTACGACAATATCGATGAATCGAGTGATTCGCTATATATCGCGCATCACTACTTCATCGACTCCTGTACAAGCTTCAGGAGCCCACCCTGGACACTCGGTACACTTAAACCTGTCGGCTGGTTGGGTTCGATTTTGAAAAAAAGTTTTTGGGTGAGAATGTTGCAATCTTCATCAGCAATATCCTCGCGTCCCCGCTTTCGGCAATATTTATGTTGATACGCCGCCGATTAGTTCTTTTGCCGAGGTTATGATCTGAATGATGGGGATCATAACCCTCCCACTTTACAGCTAACTGGTCCGGGGTTGACCGATTCGATCTCAAGATATATCCTCAAGAATTTTTTTTTTATTTTTAGTAAATATTAAGGATTACGGTTTAAAAAGTTGGCGACATTAAAAAAAAAATTCGGATTAGAAGTTCCTTTGATTTATACGGAGCACAAGCACAATACTTTGCTACACTATTTTTGTCGAACCGATTGCAGCGCAATTTTAGAACCGATTTTTTTTAAAAGGCGAACCAAATGAAATGCGATTTTCCGGAGATACTTTCCCGTAAACAATTAAAATTAACAAAACACGCAATTGTTGTTGATTTACCATAATATGTATGATATAAGTCTACACAATAGAATAAAAGAAATATCTACGAACAATAGAATGTATTCAAAGAAAGTGTTGCATATTAATAGGCTAATTTTGAAAAATTTTTTTTGAAGGAAAAGGGCATATTATGCCGCGTCGTATGACTTTATTTTCTTAATTCAATTACTATATTTCATTTATACAAGGTAGCGCAAAAGTTGTCGTCCGACTTTCTTTAGCTGTAGGTATCTAATTTTTTTTTTTATGAATGAAAACCTTTGGTTCTGCTTTTGGATTATGTTTATTTGGGTATTGTCTTAAATTTTGTTCCATTAAGTTGAGAAAATGATATCAGCCTAGTGGCCGCCAGATGACCATTCGGGCCCGATTTGTGGCATTTTTCGCAACTCTTGCCAAAACTTCCGGTGAAAGACCTTCGAACTCTTGACGGATAAGTATTCTCTTTGAGAGCGTGACTTCAAAATTACCCACAAAAAGAAGTCTTAAATCATACGATCTTGCCGGCTAGTGCAAATCGCCAAAACGAGAGATTAGGCGACCTGGAAATGCCTCAGAATTTCGGTTGTGGTGTGGATTGTGCCCTAACAGCTGATGCACTTTGTGAAGAAACATCTTACAGCCTTTCACCAAAATTCTCCGTAAAGGCTGGCGATTGATGCCCAATTACGTGCCACTGTCGGTCGTCTGGGTCGATACTCCGCGTTCGACATCTGCGACATCTTCAACCATAGCTGCGATATTCTCAGCGGCTGCTCTGGGGTAGGCTAGACCTGGCAGCATTATGTTATCCCATGCGCTCATAGTTTTAGTCTAGTTGGTGTCAGATGATCTGAAAATCTGCGCCGAAATCACGCTTCCGAAAAAAAAATTGAAAGTCATGTCTTGTTGGCGTATATTTTGTATCTATTTACTTAAGGTACAAATCTCAAAGTAGACTAGATGTGAACGAATTAAAAAAAAAAAAAAACAAATAGTTGGCGCAACAGGCGTGTGTGAATCCGTAGGCCTAGCTTGAATGAATGGGACCTACAATTGTATGCCGAGTCGGAGTCCGAACGGCTGAATTGAGAGCTTTTTCATGACAGTTATACTCTTCTCTTTTGTGGAAGAAACCTTAAGATGTAATTTGAGTTTTTTCGGGGATCTAACCTGGGATCCCTCGCACAGTAGTCCAGCACTTTAACCACTGAGCCACTGCGCCCAACGAATTTGTTGCAAATTGATTGCCTATTTGTAGATACATTATGTTCAATACTCGCATGGCAACAGCTAGTAATTAATAAATCTCTTTTCTCAACAATCAAATACCATTATACATACTGCGTACAGTCATCCGTATAAAAAAGAGAGTTCCTTTACGTTCCACTCATATAGGTATATATAATAGTATCTCTTACTCAGTATCTGTTACTTTGTTAATTAAAACCCTGCAAAGCAGAAAGGACCACAAGTGGAATTCGGAATAAAGAAACAAACAAATTAAATTAATTATAACCTACAACAAGCAAAAAAATAAAGTAAAAATAAAACGATAAACAAAAAAAGCAAAGGATAAGTAAATTTCAATTTTCTCAACAAAAACACAGACAGACAGAGGGAAAAATAATATGAAAAAAATACACATAGAAAATAGTTAAAACGACATAAATTCTAATTTCATTACAGTCACGTCCTTGTCACACTGTCATGTCATTGTTGCTCTGGTATCATCTCCATCCCCTTGACACCATCACAGCATGTAATATGTACTACAACTTTTTTTCCATTTATGTCCTTTTTTTATTTTCTTCCGGATCTTTACGAATGATGGCAGATTTTATATATGTATTTTTTTGTTTCCTATATAATTACAGGATGTCAGAATGAAATTACCCGCCTATCTAATATTATAAAACAAATATGTATAGATATCCTACTCGAAACATCAGGATAATAGATAATTCCCCCTGCTGCTATACATATATAGACCTATGCGACACTAACAAAAAACAAAACTACAGGGAGCACGCAAAGAGGAAGAAGAAAAAAAAAATAATTAAATTGTTTAGCTTGTGTAATAGCCGCAAACACAATTATATTGTGTAAGCATATTCATTTTGCACAATATCCCTTTTGTTTCGGACCCGACATCGAGAAACAAAAATTTTGTGTTTTGGCATTGAAGGAAGGATTCCCCCTCCTATTCGTCTATTTGGGAATCGGGATGATTGGGAGGGGGTAAATATTATCATCTCGAGGGAGATATAAAGTATGAAACTTTAACGCGATACAATGAATCAAACAGGACGAACGAGCAAAAACAATCAACACACAGTGCAGCTAAAACAAAAGCAAAGGCTGCGGAGGGTATTCTATGTATAGCAGTGCGCAGAGCGAAAAACCAAAAGAAAAGAAGGATAAACTATAAATTTAGTGTTCGCAATGAAATATTATGTAGGTGTGGCTGGATGATGTCCAGCGAGAGTTATGTGTGTGCACAAGCTTGTGTTTGCAGTAAATACCCATATAGAGAGCTACAAGCAGAGTCACTGCAGAACGGGGCAAAAAGTTAACAATCTGACTTTTTTATTTACTAAAAGGACAATAAATCATGGCTATGAGTCCACTTAAATGTCCCTGTAGGGAATATGCTGGGGATGTGTGTGATGCCTTGCTTCTGCTATTTGATGGATTAGAAATTAGTCTGATGTTTCGAGCAGAGGTGAATAAAATTGGCAGAATGAGGTTAAGGGTTCCGCATCATTTTATGTTGATTGAACCCTATTTCAGGGGAATAATTATTTGAGTCCAATATATCGATGCGGGGCAATTGTTGTGAGGGTGTAATTGGTTTGGTATGTACACCACTCTGCAGTCTGCATCCGTCATAGGCTTTGATCTTTACAATGAAGGCTCGGTATGTTTATGCTTTTACTCGTTGACATGATATAAAACTTTCTACCCATATTTGACAGTCCTTGTCGAGTTAAAAGCCAAGCTAAACGATATGTATAGTCAATATGACTGTTGCCCGTATGCCTGCGAGGATATAGGACAGTGGTGTACCTATGCACCCTCACTCTGAGTTAAAATATCATCGTAAACCAAATATTTGGCGTCTAAAAGAACAGGGAATTTCTGAAACTTTTTTAACGAATGCGACGTAGTTCCTACGTACCTTCCAACAACAATTGCAAAATTTTCTCGTCCTTAACATGGTTATTACCCACAGTCATGGATGAAATTCCGCGTTTCGCGACACTGTATCTGCAACTATTTTCAAGGTGTCTTATATCGGTGGTAAATCGGCCCATAAAATCTAAATAATGAAGTTGCCTTGTCTATTTATCTGTAAGAGGACATTGGAAAAAAAATTGGGGATTGCGACCTTCAATGATGTATTGGCTATACATATACAAGGCCGTAGCTAGGGGGGGGGTCACAGGGGTTTTTATCTTAAGAAAACATTTTTCGAATTTCTCCATGTAGAAAGCACTACCGGAAAATACTTAGCTAAATCTGTATTACAAAATTTGGAAATAAATTGCAACAACTTAATTGGACAAGGGTACGATGGTGCTTCCGCTATGAGGGGTAGTTTTAAAGGTGTCCAAGCAGTTGTACGGGAATTTTACACAGAAGCATTGCACGTCCATTGCAGAGCACATTCATTAAACCTTGTCAAATTCAGCCTATACGTAATATGATTGGCATTGTAAAATCGGTTGGAAATTTTTTTAAACTATCCGCAAAACGAACACACTTGTTGCAGGAAAACATTAAAAAAAATTATCCGGAAACTAAATGGAAGAATTTAACGGCTATGTGTGAAACTCGATGGGTTGAAAATCATGACGGCTTATTAAGGTTCAAAGAAATTTTTAAAGGCATAGTGGATACCTTGGATGTGTTGAATATTGATAAGGACTCTGAGACCTCATCTAAAGCTTCCTGTTTTTTAAAATCAGTTTTGGCCAGTGATTTTTAGATAAGCTTGTGCTAAATATTTGTTTTCGTACACACTACCATTGTGTAAAATTTTACAATCCGCTTCGTGTGACCTAGTGTCAGCTCTGGACCACGTAAAGCTTGTTTTAAATACGTTTCAAAAAATTCGAGAAGATGTTAGTTCAGAATTTAAAGATATTTTTGAGACTGCACAAGGCCTTTTAAATATTGTGGATGAAACTGAAACCTTGAAAATTTCACGAACACTATCGAAGCAGAAGCAACGCGTCTGATCCTGAAAACTTTTATAGGATAGTTATTATATTATGATTTCCCTTTTGGACGACTTCATAACTCAGCTCCAAACGCGGTTCGAGGACCATAAGAGCATTCTATCATCGTTATATATTTTGATCCCGTCAATACTTGGAAAAAGCGAAACAAAATTTAACGAAGAAAATTTTAAATTTTATATAGAAGATTTTTGGATTGGGATAGCTTGAAGGCTGAGTTTCTACTGTGGAAGACAAAATGTCATGAACAACCCGAGGCACTGCGTTCACAGAACTTTTTTAAACTATTCCTACTTTTGTTATAATTACCTACTAGTTAATAAAAAAAAATTAAATTTGAAATTTAAGATTATTTTATTTTCCTCAATTGCTTCCAACCTTTAAAATAAAAAGTTTTTTTTTAAAGATCATAACTAGACCTTATCCATCGAATCGTGAATACCCCTAATATATCTATTTTGAAGTAAAAAGTGCACGTTGATCACAAGCTTTTCGACAGATGGTGCTTAATATTCAAATCGTCACAATCACAGCTTTTGTCTTAAAGTGTGGTAAATATACGTCTATTGAGAAATGGAGCCTGTACCTTAGCGGCTATAATTTGAACCCTTCTAGACATACCTTCAAATTTGACAGATCAGCGAAAAAAATTTACGGAAAAGAAGCTAAGCGACATTAAATAATTAAATAATGTGAAAAATAAATACACTAGTCGCCTTGTATTAAGGGAGATTAGTAGGTATTACTACTAAGTAGCGGCACTCTAACTCCAACTGTCGCCTAACTTTTTATTTAATTATAGACGCTTTTTTACCATCCTACAACTAGTACCTACTAGCTTTAGTGTAGACCTGACCCAAATTTTCGCCAAACAGACCACAGTTTTGGGAATCCTAATGTAACAAAATTAAAAAAAAAAACTGACAGCAAAAAAAAAACTAAATTCAAAATAAAAATTCGTAATAAAATTTAAAATGTTCCCAATAGCTCAAAGTCAAATTGACGGATGACAAATTATTTAGTGCGTACTAAGAGATAAAATTTGCTTTTCGTGGTAATACCATCAGGTGACAACGCAAAGTGGGCTTTATGTTGACTATAATTAACAAAATATTAAAGTATTTTAGACCGACAAGCCGTTTACATTAATTAAAATTGTTTTTCATTTATAAAATAAATAAATTACCAAAAATACACGTACCGCTTACCAATGACAGATTCCTGAATGTCTGATAGGGTTATTTTCGTCGCCACCAGATGTCGCAGGCCAACTTGTGCATTTGTCAATTCGGCTTAGAAATCAGATAATAAATGATGGGATCGAACAAAAGCGTCAGACTTTCCATACACCACACCCGAGTCTATTGGTAGTACAAAAGACCGGCATTAGTCTTAGTTCTTAAAAATATTAACCCCTTTTTCAAAAAAAAAATTGCTTCATGGTTCGGTTCTCGGCAGCCTAATTTAGCCCATTATCCAACATTCGATTGCAAAGCTCTTTGTACCTAACCTCTTGTTTTTTGGTAATGCAGTCAGCATTGTATTTGAATAGAGTCTTAAACTGTTGATGGTAATATATATATCTCAGGTTTAGATTCAATGTATAGAGATAACCGTTCTCCATAAATGTTTCTAATGTTAATATAGTTGAGATCCAGTAGTTTAAAAAAATACGTGTTAGAAAGTAGCGCTAAAATGTTTCTGCCTCTTCTAAACAAGACAACCTATGCAGTATAAGTCTCGATTGATCTGCCTGCTGCGTGGTAAAGTTTCCATTTAATTTTCAGTGATATATTTTTTCTCGGAAAAAAAAATTGTTTCCAATTTCAATTAACATTGATTGAAGATTTTCTGCTGCTTATGTACAGGGTCCGCCATCTAACGTTTTTTTTTTTTCATATAGTGCTTATTTCGCGAATGGTAACACTTAGCTCATGTCTGATTTCACAGTTAATTAGTTTTATCCGCTGAACGAATATGGTTCTGTATACGCTTGAACAACGCTGGAAAAAAATTGCGACATTACTTTGAAAATCAATAATGTTGCAGAATGTGTGCGAAAATTGCGTACGGATTTTGGAAGAAGAGAAGCACCGTCAGCTCCGCATGTTCGTTATCTTGTGAAAAAAGTGAAAGAAACTGGCATCCTCATCGATAAACCAAAGCGTGAAAAGCCAAAAACAGCCGATATACCCAAAACGAGTCAATGTTTGGTGCGGATTTTGGTCCAGAGGCATAATTGGGCCATTTATCTTCGAAAATGAGCAAGGAGTGGCCGTTACAGTCAATGGCGATCGTTATCGGGCCATGTTGAACGAATTTTTGTTCACAAAAATTGAAGAGGAGGATATTGGCAACATTTGGTTTCAACAGGACGGCGCTACGTGCCACACAGCCGAAGCTACACTCGATGTTTTGCGCCCTGTTTTTGAAGATCGCATTATCAGCCGCAGAGCTGATGTCGTTTGGCCACCGCGGAGCTGCGATTTGACACCGTTGGACTATTATTTGTGGGGTGCCGTAAAAGATAAGTGTTACGCCGACATGTCAGAGACAATTGACGCTTTAAAGGACAATATTCGTGAAGCAATTGGTGAAATACAGCTGCACACAATCGATAATGTGCTTAAAAATTGGAAAGATCGTGTAGGCTACTGCATGGCCAGCCGAGGCAGCCATTTGAATGAAATTATTTTCCATTATTAACCGGAAGGATTGTACTTTCAAATAAAAAAAGAAATTTGAGAAAATATTCAGCAGTTTTTTTTATAGCATTTTACTTTGCAAAGGACATTATTACTACTCCCCCAGGTACTTGAAGACTAAAGCCACAATCACATTCAGGAAAATATTAAAAAAGTTAGAAAAGTGGAAAAAAATAAAAAAACACACGCATATGTATGCGACAGAGTTTTCCCTAAAAGCTCTTTCTTGATACTTGGAAGATGTCAAGGAATATGGCAGGCTTCCTTTTTTCTGTACATAAGTTTCAAATAATTTTGTTGAAAGTACGTGAAAATTTGTTTTCTAAAATGCTTTCCAATCCCAACTCTAAAACTGTAAGTTATTGTAATATCGTAAACATGAAAAATAAAAATAAAAAAAATTCAATTTACAAAGAATGGCAGAAAACATTTTAAAAATGTCTGAAATAGTTGATGTCATTGATAGTGCGACTAAAATTCAGCGCAGATGGCTACGTCCTAATTGGACTGGCATTGCACGACCGAACGATAAATTTTGGGTCGGTCGCATGGCTTGTTGGTAGCGCTACCAAAATGCGTGTCCTATTACCGGTCGCTTTAAGGCAACTCTTTCCAACGCTACACCTGTTCTTAAAATCGGTTTTTATAACATTATCCGTACGTTTGTTTCATAAAATAGGATTAAAAAAAAAGAATTTCTTAAATTTTCTTCTTATTCCATTCATTTTATCAACGACGGCGCGGCAAAAATCAAACTTGTTTGATTTGAAGCGACCAAGCTACTTTTAATAGCGTTGGTATGAAAAGCTTTTGTGATGTAGCTTGAGCGATCTCGAAACAAACATGTGCGACCGTGCTAACCACATCGCGCAAACGCGTTTGTGTTTCAATGAGGATACACACCGTTGCTCGATGGCTGCCAATTAGGACGTAGGGGATGGTGGGCTCATCCATTAAATCAGAACCGAAAAGGTCAAGGAGACTTCGATAACTTGGTCCAAGAGATTAGGCAGTATGATGCAGACAAGTTCTTCGCATATACAAGAATGGAAATACCGCGGTTCGATTATGTGCTAAGTTTGGTGAAACCTTATTTAACTAAGCATAGCAATCGAGAAGGCTTACCAGAAGCATTACGACTTTTGGTAACTTTGAGGTAATATTGATTGTCAGTATCTACTAAAAGACCGATTCTTTCCAAAGTGTTGGTCAAAAAGCGTTTCCAATTTTTTATTTTTTTTTTTTTAGTATGGAAGGTGCCACGCCCCTTTGCCCAATTTTTGCCCAATCTTCACAAAAACATTGCTGGCAAAATATCTTAGATGGTCTAAAAATTTGAGGTCAATCGGTTTAGTGGTTCTCGAGGTAAAAGATTTTAAATGTTTTTTTTGTATGAAAACTGGGGCGTATACGTACTATTTTTGTACATGAAAAAATTAATTTATGTTATGGTAACTAAAATGGTAGATGGGCGGATTCAGGCGGTTAGCTCGTTATAAAATCCAGCTGCTTCAGTGGGTGGGGTGGTTCTTTGCTTGAAACACACATTTTTTATTTATTTGTTTGTATTATATAGAATAGATATGTATTTCATATATCTTGCGAATCGCGAACGCCTCGGCTTCAAGAGTATTTCGCCAACACACTGGGAATCAGATCCACGACAATTGGGTTACATCTGGATGCCACCAGGTATAATGACATCGTCAAAGGTCCAGAGCTACTTTGATAAGATCCCTCAGGAGAAAGTTCCTAAACTCAGTGCAAACAGTAATATGTAAGAACCTTGAATCTTTACGTCTGTGTAATTATTCAATTAGCTTATTTCCGGGTTTAGTTTGTCCATTTGCATTGGCGCTATTCTACGATACCCGGAGGCCCAGAGCTTTGCTTCAATGAGGGCCGAAGCCTGTGCTTATGTCTCTATTACATATACATACATACATTATAGACGCTTTTTTACAATCCTACAACTAGTACCGACTTTAGTGTAGACCTGACTCAAATTTTTGTCAAACAGGCTCACAAATTCACAGTTTGAGGGATTCTATTTCAACAAATTAACTATCATAAACTGACAAATAGCGAAATGACACCGAATTGAAATTAATCTGGGTGATCACAGAATCCGTCGTATTCGGAATTTTGCTACGAACCCCGAAAGAACTATCACAGAATCCGTCGTAGTGGAAATGTTTGCTACGAATTTAATTCTTAGCCCCGAAAGAACTATCACAGAATCCGTTGTAGTGGAAATTTTTGCTAAGAATTAAATTCGTAGCTAAGAATTAAATTCGTAGCAAACATTTCCACTACGACGGATTCTGTGATAGTTCTTTCGGGGTTCGTAGCAAAAATGTTCACTACGACACGACGGATTCTGTGATCACCCAGAATATGGGTATTCATGCAACACCTTAAACTCGTTGTAAACGTATGTCGTTTTCGGTTGGTCGTCCAGAACCGTCCGGAAGAACTCCCCGCGATTCTGAATTCAAATCCAGAAGCAAGTGTATCTTCTTTTCATGAGAAGAACTGTCAGTTGAGTTCCAATCGAACGCTTTCAGAAGCCAAACCGGTTAAGCAATCGTACTCAAAACCAAAAGTCACTGTCACAAATGACAGCTTGACCCACGCGCTTGAGTCTCCCGCTTTTTCTTATTCATTCGCGCTTTTCAACTCGAACTACCATACCAAGACGACTTCATTTTCTATGAATTAAATATACATACTTTAGTTTTTCTTATTCGTTAAATCCATATCCATACTACTTATAAAATGCAATGTCCGTCTGTTCGTTTCTCCATAACTCGAAAACCATTCGTCCGATTTTCATGATTTTTTTTGTGAATTATAGATTTGTGGCCAACTTAGTCCGTGGTGAGAATTGCTCAGGAGTAAAGGGTTCGCGGGGAGTAAGGGGGGGTCTCAAGAACCGTTAGTCATATCAACGTGAAAGTTTGTATGTTGATAGATAAGTTAAAATTAGTACATGCCTTATTCATCGTTTTTTCAAAATTCGTCCTATAAGGGTTGAAAAACTTTTCAAACTAACTTTTCTATTTCAACCTTACTACCTTAACTTGCCATTATATTTATGAATCTATGTATGGCAATTCTAGATATGCTTTTAATTGTTAGGCAATACTTTACCGAGTATTTTGAGCTAACATTCATCTTTCTGGTCCATGCAGAGGGTGATGTACAACCAATTAAAAATAGATCTTAATTGGCCAAGTGAGAAAAAATTGCTTCATCGATTGCAGTTTAGCTTAGGGGTTGTTTTGTATTTCGTTTCAAAAATAGAATATTATTACTCGCACGACGGGCATTCAGAATGCACATTGTAACTACATTCTCATAATGGGGGAGTTGATTTTGATGTTGGGAATGGATGGATATGCATAAAACAAACTACATGTATACATATATGTACGCCTACGTAGTACATATGTATATAAGAAGTTTGTGATGCCTAAGTAGATATATAAACACAATCGTAGATACATACGTATATTTGAAATCTGCAGCTATGGAAAGTGTTACGATATGATCGCGTAGTATAAATAATTAGATCATACCTGTGACGAGTTTTTATTTATGTGAAATCTTATGTCCATTTACTAAGGACTTTCGGATCAGTACAGGTTACGTAAGGACTAAATTGACGACGGGGGAGGGGTAAAGGGGGTGGTAGGAACTAATTCTGTAACTATTTGGTTGATTTAAAAAAAATCTTTAAACATTGCACTGGCTACATCCTCGAATCAGTATAGGTTAGTTAGGGTGCTGATGGGGGAAGGGGAAACGTGGGTATAGGGGGCTATCTTCGGAACTACTCGGCCATTGCCGGAATTGATCTCCGACAGCCACGTTTTTCACATAAACAGCTATATATTGCATGTTCGCGTGTGAGCTGTAGGTGTAATTTGTTTATGGCTACTTGTGCCAATTAAATACATAACATGTGTAGGTATAGTTTATGAAAAGGCATAGCGATAAAATATTTTGTAAGCTTAAAAAAGAAAAATATAAAAAAAACTTGCAGAACTCAAATAAATTTTAATTTAATGTAAAAGAAAGAACCTACTATCCTTCAAAGACAATTATTGAAAACAGCTGCATTCATATTCGGATTGGGGCAAAATTCTGGAAGAGTCAAAACTCTTCTTACAAAATTCTGCTCTCAAAATATTACTTTCAAAATTCTGCTGATTTCGGAGTTGCTTATATTTTACGTCGCGAACGAATTTGAAAGCAGAATTTCGACCCGCTCCCTTGCTATTCACTTACTTTTGACACTCACTGTATATTGCTCTATACATGTTTTAAGTGTAATATTTAGGTTACGCTGTAATGAATGGTTTGCGTCTTCATTAGAATACCGACCTTTCTTTGTCCCATTATATTTATTTTTCCCATACTTTAGTTAAATGGTAGTGGCATTGCAGAGTTTCTCTGCAGAATCTAAATTATGCTAGGGTGAATTAAATGCGCTTCAATGTGTTTCATCTTTCCCTATGGAATTATTTTTCAATTAACTTTTTGGCTCAGGAAAATAAAATCCTATAAAGGGAGATCTTTATACGGTGGTAACCGGTTCATTGCACTAAACTTATTTGTTTATAGTACTTTTGGGTGTACAACAGTACATAGAACTTTATTTTATGATGAACAAGCAAACGATGCTTCCACGAATGGTTTTTACGATCGCGCATTTTTTTTTTCTTTTTGTTGCTCCATAGGGGTTTATACGAGAAGTTGATTTCTTTACTAGCGTCAAATGCAATTTTTCTTTTATGGCTCTTTAGTTTTATGATATTAACACATTTTTTTTAGTACAATGTATAATTTGTAAATGTGTAAATTATGGCAAATACATATGTGAACAGGGTAGTCCAACTTCGATATATGTAGCAGGATGCTTACCACTTGAAGAATAGTGGCCATAATGTAATGGTTTGAGTATTTGCTTGTGACCCGAGTGAAGTATAGGTTCGATCACCATTGGGGAACAGTATTACACGCCATGGGAAATAACAAAAAATTTGTGAGTGTCGGGTTTGAAGATTATATGATGTTTTTAATTCTAAATTGGCGTAAGTATCCCGTGGTTGACATGAAAAGTCAGTCCATATGTGTCTACATACTAAACCTCACCCCGGTGCACTGGATGCTTTTCTGGGCTTTATGGGAAATTTAAACAAACTTCAGACCGAGAGTAACCATTGACGTACTCGTGGATCTGGGGTTATTATATAAAATTCTTTGAGGTATAAATATAAAGAAGCTGCTATTACTGTGCAAATCTGTTAGTACCTAACTGAGCTTCAACTAATAGGTTTGTGAGTTACGGTCCACCGCAATACAGACGTTTGCCACTTGTCACTAGATTTTAGCTTTCAGCTGGTGTTAGCAGAATTGACCTTTAAGTGTCTTCAACAGAAATTCACTCCTACTATACACAACAAAACACGGAAACCATTGGCCTACGTATGTCTATCAATCGGAATTGTTATTCAATAGACCACAATTTACTTTGCTCAGTTGTAATGTCTACAGCAGCCATAGGTGGTTTCCTATGTTGCCTCTTCAAAACCGGAAAATTCTGATTCCCCACCCCTGTGACCCTCATATAGTAGCTTGAGCTTGGCAACCCACTCCGTGATGCATCAGCATCGGTCCATCTGCCAAACACCGAAACGTACTCAAGCCTACTTCAAGAAGCATATTGCATATAGCATGATGTGGTTGTGGTATCTCACAGAACGATAAGGGGATATTACCCTGTTTACCATACCTAGACCATGCGACAAGTGACAGGTCAAGTATTCATTTCGGGGAATTGTCAAGAATTTTCTGACGAAATTTGTATGTACCAGACATACTGCCGATCTTTTTATGAGACGGACAAAAATAGAAAATTACAATTTTGTCAGTACGCTATTGACAATTATTTTAACAGGCGATTGAGTTTCGTTCAAGTATTGATAGCGAAGTGACAAGTACGATTTAAAATTAAAGTGAATAACGAAAAAGTGGAATCATGGAGTTGTTATGATCCAAATCAAGAATCATTAGGAAAATTATTTATCTGATATAGGTCAAGCTGGGGAAGAGTATCAACGACTTCATAGTCTAACTTACTTAACGTTAAATGGGAGAAGTCTAGAATCATCACAATCAAACGACCAAATTAAGTTTGGCAAGAAGAATAACGTGTTGATGATCTTCTAAATTAAAAGAAAATAAATACGTGGCGCAACAGGCGGAAATACACCAAAGGCCTAGCTTCTCGCAACCATTCGTTTTGTGTGTGTTTCTATTTTTGGAACGAATGGAAGGGACCTTGAGAAGCTTTTTCATGACAGTCATACTCTCGAATGCTTGTCAGATGTTCGCAAGAGGTAGGCGCAGTAGCGCAGTGTTTAGTGTGCTGGACTACTGAGCGAGGGATCCCAGTTTCGATCCCCGGAAAAACACAAATTATATCTTAAAGTTTTTTCTACTGCGCCACCTCTCAGGGTATGACATTTTATATTGCCTTTCGTAGCAATGTAGTTCACAATATCGTGATAAAAATATATACATGCTTCAAAATGGGGTGGCACTATTTTAAGAGTACAGTCCGTACTAGGAAAACTGTCCAATCGCTGATGAATATTTACAGCCACCTCACTAGTAAGTGGATTGTCAATCGGTGTTGAGGCAGTACTACATGTGGCCACTACATTATCGGAGACTCCGTTGAGTACGAAGATCTCTTTTCGCACCTGTGAAGTTGGAGCTGTAAGATCCGATCCATGTTCGAGAACCCTTCAATCAGTTTGTTACAGCTGCTAACATCAAAGTTGAATACTTCCTGCAATTCTGAAAATAACATCAACATGCTTTTGAAGGCTTTTTGTAGCTTAATAATTTTCCAGTGATAAAGTAGCGGAATATATTTTGATAAAAAAATTGGTGAACATCTACAGCACCCACAAAAAAGAAATCACTGTTCTGATGTTAGCATCTTAGGATCCAATTAGTGATGCGCTATATATATCGAATCACTCGATTCATCGATATTGTCGTAAAAAAATATCGATTATTTTTATCCCGATTTTTTTGCACTCAAAGACCACTGTCTCAGTTATACCAACACGCCTCGTTACGATTCAAGAACCTTAAAACATTTTCTTATTCTTATCGGCTTAATGTAGGTACATAATATTTTTATAATATAGTATTTCAAATAAGCTATTTCTTTACATACTATGCATAGTAACTAGGCAAAATCTGTGCGTGTTCCACTTTCTACATAGATTACTTTCTAATAGTTTTTAGCAAGTCAGAATTTCGTAGTGAATGAGAGTGACTTACGTTTGGGGCTGTTTTTAGTATCGCCAAATTGAATGTCAATACTGAAGCAAGATGAAGCATAAAATGCTCGATACAGTAGCCCAAAATTGGGCTCCATAGCATGCGCTTCTTCAAAACTACCGAGGACGCACAGTGCCTTTATTTCAACTTACATTTCACTAAAGCCTATCAGCACAAAGTTAGGTTAGGTTAGGTTGTGAGGAGAACGATCACAAGGCACCTTGGTGGGCCCATCGCTTCTTTTATTATACCACTTTTGATAATTTCCTTGGAGGTACTGGTAGATTGACGTCAACTTGTTTATTTTCCGTCATTTCAAAACGAAAAATCCAGGCAAAAAGGTGGATGCGAAAAAACCTCAAAATACGTGCCAAAAACTGTGCAAAAAATGCACCAAAAATGCACAACAAATACGTCCAAAATACGCGTGAAAAATCGTGATGAAAAAATAATAAAAGAGACGGCAAAAAAGCGAGATAAAAAAATAACAAAATACGCGCCAAAACACAATGAAAATTTTCGCGAAAAAACACGCCAAAAAATGTGGAAAAATTTCGACAAAAACGCCCAACAATTACCGCCTAAATACGCGTGAAAAATCGCGATGAAAAAATAACAAAATACGCGCCAAAAAAGCGAGATGAAAAAATAACAAAATATGCGCAAAAAAAAAAATTAAAAAAAAAAATCCCGCCAAAAATGTAGAAAAATTTCGCGCAAAAATGCCCCAAAAATCCGCGTCAAAAACCCTCCAAAATGCGCGCCAAAATAGAGCCAAAAATATGCGCCACAAACGCCTGACAAATCCCGCCAAAAATCGCGGTGGAAAAAATAATAAAATATGCGCCAAAAAAGTGACATAAAATCCATCTCAAAATAGGTGTCAAAACTATTCAAAAAAATGCGCCAAAAACGACCGACAAATCTCGGCAAAATACGCGCCAAAAATAGCGGAGAAAAAATAACAAAATATGCGCCAAAAATCGCGCTGAAAAAATAACAAAATATGCGTCAAAAAATCCCGCCAAAAATGTGAAAACATTTCGCAAAAAACGCGCCAAAATACATCTCCAAAGTACGGTCCAAAACTATGCAAAAAAATGCGCCAAAAACGCCCGACAAATCTCGGCAAAATACGCGCCAAAAATCGCGGAGAAAAAATAACAAAATATGCGCCAAAAATGGCGCTTAAAAAATAACAAAATATGCGTCAAAAAATCCCGCCAAAAATACGCGCCAAAACTATGAAAAAAATTCGCCAAAAACGCCCATCAAATCGCGCCAAAAAATCCACCATACTGCGCGTCAAAAAATTGCGCCAAAGTATGTGTCAAAAAACGAACGAAAAAGCGCACCAAATAGATGTGATCAGCTTCACATCTCACAATCGACTGCCAACAAAATTTTTTTTTTTTTACATTAATTTTTTTTTATTGAACTTTTATATATACAATTTGACTTAAGGCTAGTTTACAAGTGCTGATGAATAATTAATATTTTGTGTGTTGGCTCAACAACAGGGGCCCAACGGTTTACAATGATTTTTTTTTTTAAATAATTAGATTTACATAAATAAATTGTAATTGTTTTCTCAGATTCATACTCGTAGTATGTATCGTTGTCAGGGTTGACCTCAGGGTGTTCAAATCCGGGTGTCGATACTGCCAACAAAATTTCAGAACAAGCCCTTTTATAGGCAAAGCCGTTTGTTTAGGGTTTTTTTTTACTCAAAACATCCCTGAACGGACTGGATCCATTAGACAGCCGTCAATCGCATTTCGATCGCTTTCTTTGCAATGGATGCATTCAGAGTGAGATGCGAAATCATTTTAATGTTTTTTGTCCCCCAATTTTTCAAACAAATTGGTCTTTGTATTTAAATGACAATTATGCCACCTTTCAATATTTTATGAAATGAAAATTTGTCAGGACAAGTTTGTAGAATTGTCAGCTGTAAATGTTTATGACACAGGTGACTTGCCTAAATCCTTTTTTTACGAATGGGTTTAGCGGGTACGTCAAAACTAGAAATGGCTTTGTTTTTATCTAATACAGATGCTATTATAGACGGATTTGAAATCGATAAAAAGATGGTGAGTATACATTTTTTACTATTTGAGTTCTTTCCAGTATCCACGATACTACTTATAAAATGCAACGTCCGTATGTTAGTTTCTTCATAACTCGAGAACCATTCGTCCGACTTGCATGATTTTTTTTTCTGATTTATAGATGTGTGGCCACCTTGGTCCGTAGGGTGGGTGAGAATTGCTCAGGAGTAAAGGGGTCGCGGGGAATAAGAGGGGTCTCACGAACCGTTAGCCGTATGAACTTACAATTTTGTATGTTGATAGATGAGTCAAAATTGTTACATGATGCCTTATTCATCGTTTTTCAAAATTCGTCCTATTAAGGTTGCAAAAATTTTCAAACAAACTTTTCTATTTCGACCTTACTACGCTTAACTTGCCATTATACTCATAAATCTATGTATGTCAATTCAAGATATGCTTTTAATTGTTAGGCAATATTTTACCGAGTATTTTGAGCTAATATTCGTCTTTCCGGTCCATCCAGAGGGTGAGATATAATAAATTTAAATTAGATCTAATTTTGCCAAGTGCGAAAAAAATTGCTTTATCGATTGCAGTTGTGCTTAGGGGTAGTTTTATATTTCATAATTTTAAATGCTCATGAAACGCGTAGTTGAATTTGATGAAGGGAACGGATAATGCATAAAACAAACTACGTAACTATAAGGAGTTTGTGATGCGTAAGTATCTACATTATAATATTTAAAATCTGCAGCTATGGAAAGTGTAACGATATGATCGCGTAGTATAAATAATCAAATCGTATCTGTTTTTCGAGTTTTAATTCATTCATTGATGTATGACTTTGAAATTTAGCATACGGTCATAGTGTATGGATTGAGTGCTGATGTTGAGTTTATTTATAACCCTAAGTTCTCTTCTCGCTTACATATTCGTTTGATGAAGATCTGGCTCTGACACTTCTTCGGCTTGCCACTCTGGACCCCTTAAGTGTTCTATTAGACTTTCCGGAGCCAGACTTCATCTGCTGCAACCAAATATCCTTTGTATCCAAATGTAGTAGATAATTGCATCGTCCCTTTTTGGTCTACTTCTAGTGAGAATCTGACTCGCCCAGTCCGTCTTTTCTGCTGCTAAGCTAATTCATGGTCTTTCATCCAGTATTGAATACTTGTGCGGTATGACTTGGTTGAGCCTTCTTTGGGCATCTTCTGCGTATCTTGTGTGATCACTATGCTGGGATGTCATTTCCGTAGCCTTCCATGAAAATAGTTTAGTTGCTCTCCATTCATAGGATTCCATTAAGGAAATATCCCATTAATCTGGTTCTAGAATTGGGACCTGAGCGATGATAGTTTTCTTCGTTCGTGTTCCCCTATGGGATAATAAATTAACTTTCTGTCTCTGTGTCATAATACACGAGAGATATTGTGGCATGTCAAAAGTGTTTTCCATGGCGTTCCGCAAATCCCTCCAACTAGCTCCGTTCAAAGTGATATGCTTGCGTCTAAAGTTGCTGGCAATTTTTATTCGATAGCGGAAACTATTGTTGAAGCAACAATTTCGATGCATTTGATGGCGATTATCATCACTGCCGCCAAACCTGACTATAGCTCTCCAAATCACTAACAATCAACTGAAAGGAAATCAATGTCAAATTTGGATTTCCATGGAGCTTGCACAAATCAGCAGAACATACAAATCAACGTAAATCCTGGAAAGAACTTCCGATAACATTACATAAACATTATTCACTCCTGCCATTACAAATGCTAAAGGTATCAGCATTGAACTGGTACACAGGGCGCGCCCTAACCCTGAAATCTTCCGAATATTATTCAAATCATTGAAATCAAATATCCAACTCTCAAAGCTTCACTCCGTCTCTCTTTCTGTCTGTCTCTCCCTATTCAGCATCCGACAATACCTGCGCTGCATGCGCCAGCAGGACCAATTTACTCCGAAAATTGAGAGCAAGCTTTCGTTTTACTTTCATACAATGGAGAATCTCCACAATTGTGTCATGTCAATGTAAAAGAGTATCCCAAAATTTAAATCCTAGATATCATCCCTATACCAAAAAATGAAATGGAGAGGAAAAGAAGAACAACAAAAAATAACTCTGCTCGTTGGGTCGCTGGAACTTTGGAACAAAACAATTTTTCCTCCCATGCTCTAGTGTACAACAACATGACCAGGACATGCAGCAGCGCGACAAAATTGAGGACTCTGAGATGATACTTACGTTCCATGGTACTTCAGTCAAACTGGAATGTTCAATCAGACTAGCTGGGCGCAAAGGATTTCGTTGTTGTCTATCCCGTGTCGTGTGTAATTGATTGTGGGTGGGATAATTCGGGTGTCATAATAAATTGGTTTACCCTCAAAATAGCGTTTGCCCAAACAAGGACAATGGATTAAGTTAAAATTTATTAAGAGCTGTTTATTACCGCGATAAATGTGACACACTTTGCGTCCGCGTGTTCTGGGTGTTACGCCAAAACAATAAATCGTACATCTCTTGAAAGGACCATTGTAATCCTTGTTAATACTTTTCTAATTCTTGTTATTGCTGAGCGAAAACATGTGAGAATCTTAATTTGAGTGTACAAGTTAATAAAGCCTATAAGAAAAGACCACAATCCGTCTTAATAGTTTCGTAATTGACCTCCACATAAAAGAGTAGGTATTACCTAAACGCAACCCACATTTCTGGGGGGGTATTATTTCCCTTGGGAATAAATTCGCCCATAAGTCGGTGACCTCGTCTCTTGCCGGAATATAATAATAAGCACCACACGTGTAAATAATACAGCCGGAAGGATTTTAATGAAAACATAATAGACTCAGAGTCGTATATCCTTTTCAATTAAATCCTCAAGCATTTTCCTTTATCGGTTAATGTAATTTTCGCTTTTTAAATTGCAACAAAAAAAAATGCCTTAGTCCGCCGCAGGATTACGACATAAAATTCTTAGCTCTTAGGTCGGTGTGCAAATTTGAAGGACTGTTTATAAAAGCCCAATTAATTTGTAAACGTGTGCGGTGTTACTTTTCGGGCGCGACATTGTCGGCGCGGGTGGCCAACCGTAAGTGAATTGGGGGAATGAATAAATAAATAAATTAATAAATGTTTTGTGACTACGTTTAATGTGCGCTGCAATTAAAGTTTAATAACTTTCTTAATTTTTACTTTTTTTTTGGAAATAAAGTTTCACAATGGATTACTGGATGGTTATGCCGATGATAACCTTGCTGCTGTTAGCGCTGCTCATGGGTAAGATATCTGGCAGGCAAAAATTATTTTTAATTGCTTAACTTTTAAACTTGGCGAAATACCGAAATAAAATTATTGCGTCTTCTTTGTGGTGGTGAGGGGGAAGGGTTCAAGGCTTAGCTGAAGGGTTTAAGATTTCTTTGTGAAATATATATTAACATGTCATTTATTTATGTATAGCATTCAAAGGCAACTTGACGTTTGAACTTTGTTTTGATTTTGTGTGGGAATTTGAACTGTTCAAGGTTGAAAACCACATTTGATATGACAATATTTTGCGCTGCCTTGGGTATTTTACGAACAAGGCGTATACCAGGTAGATAATATAGGCTTTTGGTCTATTTCCTCAGGAAATGGGAATATTTAGCATCCCCATTTGAAAGCTTTGGTTTTTCTTATAAATCAAGATGAGTCTATTTACAAATTGACCTTTTCTTAAATGAAGTAGGTATGGATGGCTCGAGGGTTTGTCTTGACCTTTTAACAGAATGGGTGGAACAATTAATAAGGGGGAGTCGGAGGGGACGGAGATGCTTGGGCACAGTGGTTATATTATAATTAATTCAGGGTTACATTTTACGACTTTTGCGAAGTGAATCAAGGTTATACACGAAACATTTCTATGGTGTTCAATGACTCCGCTATTCTATTCTTCTATAGTAGGTGCAGAATTGTTTTAAGTGCATGCCTAAACCAGATATGAGCGTTGTACTCATGCCATACTTATACTCATACTTGGGTCTTAAACACTAAAAAGGCCTTCTTGTATAGGTTTTAGCTCAATAAAGTATTTCTTGCAAAACGCTGGTATCATTATATGGAAAAATTTGTAAGTGCTGTCATAAGGATAAGAAGTTACTGGCTGAAATCAGTTATGAAAATCAGTAGTCGGAGACAAAAAAACTGCCTACAACACACCATCAGTATATTTTTTTTACTGAATGCCAGACTGCACCAGCGGATTCGTGAACGTTAAGATCTTTAAGTGCTGTTGCAACTGTTAAAGTACGAAAGTGTACAGGTGCATAGACCTAGTGAAATCTGGCTATGAATATTAAATAGTACTGACAGCAGAAAGGTAATTTTAAACGAGTATTGGAACTGTCGACGTAGCTTAGTGTCTTAATTTTTATACCCTCCACAGGAAGGTATATTCACTTTGTCATTACGTTTGTAACGCCAAGAAGGATTCACCGGAGACCCTATAAAGTATATATATATTCTGAATCAGGATCACATTCTGAATCGATTTAGCCATGTCCGTCTGTCTGTCTGTCTGTCCGTCTGTCTGTCTGTTGAAAACACGATAGCGTCCAAACGAATCGACTTCGGCGAATGAAATTTTGTGAGAGGACTTCTTTTAACAGTTGTCAGGTTGGTATTGAAAAGTGTCTATGTCGGTAAAGTAGTTCTGGTACCTCCCATACAAAACCACTATTAGACCCACGTCTCTCTCTGTCTGTTGAAATCACGATAGCGTCCAAACGAATCGACTTAGGTGAATGGAATTTTGTGAGAGGACTTGTTTTTAGCGTTACCAAGTTGGTATTAAAAATTGTCTATGTCGGTCAAGTAGTTCGGGTACCTTCCATACAAAACCAATATTAGACACATGCGTGTACCTATACAGTACATACAGTGGAGGGTATCAAAGCATCGGCCAGGCCGATGATAACACTTTTACTTGTTTTACATATAGATATGACCAACATTTGCTACTGTTCTTGACGAAATTTTTGGTCGTGCAATAACTTTGCATATGAGGTAGATAGTTGAAGTTATGACTGAACTTTTGCTCCTTTTTCCGGGTTTCTCCGGTTGAGTTTGCTTCCAGTCTGATATGAAGTATCTTTGCAGCTCGAGTCGCACCAAGCATTCTTCTGGTGCTTCTTAAAAACGCTGTAAGGCCGCACCAAGCTGAGTTATGCTACTCATCTTACTAAATATCACGACATACATTGGTTCTGTTGTTTTTCCGACTAAAATTGCGAAGCTTATCCAATTTGTTGATATCGCCCGCAACGAAAATTTCGTTATGAGGATAATGGGACACAATTCTTAACTTGCGCAAAAAGAAAAATATTTACATAGTTTTAGGCGGTTACAATGTCCCGGTAGTAGAATTGCTCGTCTCTGTATGTTGTCAACGTCAAGTATCTGATGTGTAATTGCTTTGGGTTCGAGCTCTGTATCTCTAAACAATATTTAAGCCCATACTTGCTCACATTGCATAAGCTACTTTGCCTTATAAGCCCGTAGAAACAGCAAGTGAGAGTAATTAATCTTCGCTTGATCTCAGGGCTATCATTGCTGATGGAAATTCACTGCCGAGCCTTAGTTAGACACGACTCTTACTGCCTCAAAACTATGTATATGTAATTAGTGTTGATAATTGTTCATAGCTCTTGTTTTGCTTTTATTCAGCACTAGGCTTACTAGGCTTACCTTATTTGTCGCTTCTCTCTAAAAAGGGTTATGTACTAGTTCTCTTTGTGACACTCAGACCACAATACATATGTATGTATGTACATACTTATGGTCGTATGTGTACGATATGTGGCACTCTCGGTTGACATCAGAGCTACATACGTATGCGGCTTTTTCCATGCCGTGTACCACGGCCTTAAGACCTTTTCTGACCAAAAGGTTCGGTGTCGTAATTACCTACCTCCATGGCTGCAGTGTTACTTCTCCAATGTCACCCAGCATAAACGAACGACTTTGGCAGAGATGCCGAAAATAGACATGGCTCTGTACACCTTGTCTCTGTCTGTATAGGTAGTACCTAGACCTAAAATTGATAAATTGGTGGTGAAAGTCGATTTTGAATTCATATGTCTTTTTTTCAAAGATCTGCGGTGTAGCGGCAATATTTAGTCGATCGATGGTTCAATTTTCCGGTCTAAAACCGCACCGTTTAGTTATTAGGGTAGGTTACTGATACTCATGATCGCCTTTTGGTGTTCACACATTAGGTACATTGGTACATAGATATACACAAGTGGGGGGACAAGGAAAATGTCTGCCTCTGTATTTGGCGTCTTTGCAGGTAGTTCAAAATAAACAGCGAGATAGTCGTTCTACGAAAGGTACAGTTACGAAGCGCAGATATCGGATAGCCAATAAAACAGTTCATCGCTCTATGGGGGATGAAAGAAAAATGAGGAAATGGACGGTCTTGGACAAAAACGCTGTAAAAAGGGAAGAAACATATACAGTAAAACCTGTCAAGTTGGCCACCCTTGTAAGTTGGCCACCTGCCGAAGTTGGCCAGTTTATAGTAGCACCAAAAAAATTGCATACAAATATTCCACCAAATACCTCCGTATGTTGGCCACCTGTCTATCTTGGAACTTGGCCACACATTTATATATTTCAGTTTAACTTTCGTACCAAATAACCTGCAAAAGTTGGCCTGGCGTTCGCACTTTTTCGTGTGGATGTTTAAAAATGCACAGAACAATATGTACAGACAATGGCCACGTTCAATGTGCTTCGACACCTAAATATTCAGGCGACAGTTTATCATAAAACTTAGGCAGAAAATCTTGCCTAACACACGAAACTTGCCTAGATTTGAAGGCAAATCAACCAATCAGAAGCTGTTGACTAGGTAGGCAAAAGCGTATTGAACGCGGCCATTGCCAGAGGTAAAATAACGAAATGTTCGTTCGTGTTAGATCTTCTTGGGATAGTTTGACTGATTTTTTATAGTTTGCGAATAACTTCTGTGTTCCTCTGCCTTTCGTGTAAAATCAGAAAAAAAACTAAATTTTTAATAATTAATATTTTTCGTATTGGTTTAAAAAAAAAACTGTTTCTATTGTGGATTTTTGTTTGTTTTTAATAAAATAGGTAATTATATGGATAAAAAGCGCCGTTTTTTGGAATAGATATACTAAAAAAAATAGGTACCTACCCTTATAAGTTGGCCACCTCTCTAAGTTGGCCAAAAATGTCTGCACCACAGGTGGCCAACTTACGCAGGTTTCACTGTACCAAACAAACTCAAGTAATTTACATCCTGTAGAAGGACAGATTCATGAAATCAATAAAATATGTGTGTACAAGCAATTGACTGTCAGTATTCAATTGTTCAAACAAATCGCTTATAAGAGCTTAATGATGAATGAGTGGTATAGTTGAGAATAGCTAATTTCAACCAAAGTGTTTGTTAACCAAAAAAGTCGTTGTTCTATCAAATAAACCCTCAATGACCACCTCGGTGAAATTGCCTTATAGAAATTGGTCATCCTTCCTAATGCGAGAAACCAGAAACGTTCTTATTCATCGCTTTCTCCCATTCAAACCGTCCAATAATCCTTCAAACAAGTGATAAAAAAGATTGTAAAAAAATCGTGTACCTTATGGAAAAAACTACAAAGCAAGGATCGCAAAAGTTTTAACACCACAAGAGAAGCGTAAACACATTGCTTACCATCGTTCAATCCACGAATAAAGTTAGGGAATCTGTTAGGGTTTCTTGTTACATTCCACTCTGTGTCATGTAGTTTATCCACAGTTAGAGCTTACAAAACTACAGAAAAAAAAATCCACTGATTGACCACGCAAGCAACAGCCAACCCTTAAATTTGCATAGTCTCGTCTGATATGGGATGTGGGCATTGACGCGGTGTCAAGAAATTGAAGCAAACTTTTCTTGTCGAAAACAAAATTACTTTAAGTAGGGTTATCGGGGCTTTGCGATCTGTTGGTGCCTGCCAACCCTATACCTTTGCGTATAGCATTCAATGACCTCTATCGAATGGTTATTAGTTTATTCTATGGTTTTAGTCAGTCACAAAAGAAATGGTAACGGATGTAATAGGTTTATTCCACCACTGGCCAACAATTCCCGACAATCTTTTTTGTTTTCTCTATAAGATTTCTTTTTTTACTCAACTTATCGTGATCCTTTATCATTTAGGACTTTTATGAGGTCGGCACCTAAATTATTGGATTAAACAGGTCGCTCTACACAACGCAGTATATTTTTGTAAAATATTTTTTATTTTTTATTTACCTACTTGGGAAGTTTTGTAGCTTAAATGCAGAGGTCGCACTGACTTTGGAATATGGTGTCCAGTTTCTAAATTGAGACTTTTTGAGTCAAAGTTCAATCTGTACAGGCTTTTGTTCACAACGGTCAGTGGCAAATTTTACACATAATGTGCATAGGAATTGTAGCCTGTCAGATGTTTTAAAGAGGTCCCACAATTGGAAAAACCCAACGGTGAAATTATAATCACTGCGCCAACAGACCAAGGATGGATGCCAAATAAGAACATCGCGAAGTATACCTCTGAATAGATTCGCCTCAAGGATCGATTGATACTTTTTTTTAATACTTCTTTCGGGAAAGGCAAACCTATAACGCTTCATCGGCGCCCCGAGATGCTCGCAGATGTGTGTTTGTTCTGCACTTAAATTGCTGCAAATTGTAGTCTTCTGGAAATATATCTACAGGAAGCGCGTTTCAAAGTTTGCTTGTCCTGTAAAAGAAGGAGTTTTCGAAAATTGATGTCCTCGCGGTTGTCAAGTGTACTGTATGGTCATGAGCTTTAGCTGATTGTCTTGTGGGTTTCATGCATTTCGAGGGATAATGTCTTTGAGTTCCTCAGAACATCTACCATGGCAGTACCTATAGAACAAGCAAAGGTTAGCGACTTGTCTTCTGTGCACCAACGGTTGCAGATTCGAAGTGAGTGCAGAGTCTCCAATAAGTTTAAGTGCTCGTTTCTGTATGCTGTCAAGTAAGTGAAGTGAATGTTTGGGGCCGAGCTCAATATATGGGAACAATATTCCAGGCCTGGTCTAACCTGTGCTTTGTAGATAAGGAGAAGTTCCTTGGGGCTAAAGTACCCCTTTGCTCTAAATAGGTAGCTCAACTTAGCGGACGCCGATCTTGCGATATAGGATATGTGATCCTGCCATGTGATTTCTGAATTGACTGTGACTCCTAGAAGGTGCATTGAGTCCTTGGGATGGATTGGATGGTCATCCATTTGGATCTGAGGGACTGTTGATCCATTTTTGCTGGAAAATATTGTGAGCTGTGTCTTGTCTGCATTAAATACAACCAAGTTGTCTTTTCCCCACTTCAACATTTTGTCCAGATCATCATTTAGAGAACTAATTTGTTCACATCTCTGACTGTGTGATGTAGCCGCATTCACAGGTGAGATGGAGGATATAAGAGTACTGTCATCAGCAAAGCTGTAAAAATTATTGTTTGTCGATCCAACCAAATCTTTGATGTGGAGAAGAAATAGAGTTGGAGAAAGAATAGATCCTTGATTCACTCCTGCATTTATAGCAAACGAATTAGATTTAGATGATACACCATCTACAACAACTTAGATCGACCTGCCCAGAAGAAAATTTGCATCCATCCGCAGAGTTGTTGTGGTAATCCATATGACGCTAACTTGCCTAATAGAGCTCGGTCAAATGCCTTTAATATGTCCAAGGCTACGGCTCTGGATTCGCCATGTTGTTCAATCGCTTGCGTCCATAAGTCCGTTACGTAGCTTAACAGGTCTACAGTGGAACGACGGCTCCGAAATCCGTATTGCCTGTCGCTTATTAATCGATGGCCTTTTAGATATTTGATTGTATCGACATTTATTGCCTTTTCCATTACTTTTGAGAGCATTTGGACGATAGTTTTGTGGCAGACATTTCCTCCCTTTCTTTGGAATAGGTTGATTGCGAGCAGTTTTCCAGCAAGAAGGAAACGTCTTCTGGGAGTACGACATGCTAAACAGCTTGCACAGTACAGATGCAAGTTCTGGTGCACAGCTCTTGAGTACAATAGCCGGGATTCCGTCGGGTCCCGTTGCCTTATTGCAATCTAGTTCTTTAAGAATGCGTTAAATCATTCGAGGCCAAAATTTCACTTCGGACATCGATTCTCGGGATATTTGGAGGCTCTAGTTGTGCAGAATCTAGTGGAATTCTCTGAAAACATGCTAGCGAAAAGGTCTGCCTTTTCTTTAGGAGTTGTTGCTAGCGTGCCGTCTTCTTTTAAAAGTTATTAGGTTATTACTGATTGCCTTAGCTATGGACCAGAATGCGGATAAATCGGATAAATGAGGAAATAATTTAGATGGTTCGTTATCCTTTGGCGAGCGGTACAGACAGCAAAAGAATTTGGTACAACTTTGTAGGGCGACCTTTAGCCATATTAAGTCGAGATCTGCAGGTTCCATCTCTTCTTTTCTTTCACACGCCAGATCTGTTCGGGCAAACAGACACAGTCCCCCCTTATATCGGAAACGAGGAAGTAATTCGTATCCTGGACAGCGAAGATATGTGTAGTAAGTGTTTAAGTTTATTTGAGTCTCGGTTAAAACTAGGACGTCTGGCTTTTTTTCTTGCAGATGCTGGTGCACGGAGCTGACGTTGACATTTTTTGAATCCTAGACCTCGAATGTTGCAGAAATCTGTTGCTAGCTTTCTTCTGTTAGTGTCCGTGTTTTGTCTCTTTTGTCTTTGTGTTCGTTGTTGTCTGTCGACTTGCAAGTCCTGTTGGTATGAATATGTGCATGTTGAACCCCTAAAATAGTTCCCCCCCCCGGAGATCCGACTACAGTTTCGGGAATTATTTATCTCAGGCTATGGGCCAATTGCGGGTTGAAAGACAGGAAACAAGGAACAATGTGGGTATCAAAAGTCTAGTCAAACAGCGATCCATAAGAAAACGTCTCTGTGCACTTTGTGTTGTTTACGAGTCTCTTTTGTGTGCAGCAACTCTCTAAGGGCATACTTACTATCTCGTCAAAAGCAATACCTACATAAGAAAACTACAGCCTTTAGAGATGTACCTCTAAAAGCCAGATACCTCAGTTAAACATTTTCAGCGACGGTTCTTGCCCGCATCTACGAAAAAAAGACGAGAATTTTTCAATTACACTATATTTTTTGTACGAAATTTCGCCTGTCTGTATATGCATGTATATAAAATGAAAAATGTTACATAACTACATCCATCTAGAATACCGGATGAATGTCAACTAATTTCATCCTGTCTGGTTCTTCTAATGCAATTTACTCCTTTGCAAATGGTTGTTTTCTCCTTTTCATTTCTGTCATTCGTATAGCTATACGAGTGGTAGATGTTGGGAAATAGTTTCACAAATTCACTTTGAGACCAAAAAGCGTTAACAGCTGCAGTGTAGTTGTAATTTGATTACTTTTCGCCCGATAGAATACGAAATACCTACAAAACCAATGGTTTGGGACTGGCTTTAAAATTGCATTTAAATCATTTCTGATCTAAGCTCGTAAAAGTGCAGCAATGAAACGACAAAGCGGCTAATTGATTTGATGCAGGCAACAAGACAAAAAAAAAACTAGAAAGTTAAAAAACGGCAGAGTAAATTGTTTTATATAGTAAAAAGCGGAGGCAGTTAGCATAGGAGTTCAACAGTCAAAAAATCGTAATCATTAGGACTGCCTATTCCGCTATACCTGTAACGTGTGCTCGATTCGACTCACCAACTCAATTCAAGTTTAAGCTTAATTTATTATCGACTTTAGTTTTTGCTGTAAAAGTTAAAAATTGCTGAAATAAAATAATTGAATTGTGCAAACAAAATATAATTTTAACAGGAAGGTATTAATTAAATTTGAAACACAAGCCATGCCCCAAAAAATGTGCAAAGGCATTTAGGTGACTAGGTATCGCTATTTATTTATTCGTCTTACTGCATTACCGGCATGCGTGAAACTATTAAAAATTAAAGTAACGTCAATAGAGATGTGAAAGATCAAAAATAGATTGTTGAAAAATTCAATTGCAATGCAATTTAAATGTACATTTGTACTATACCAATGCTAGGGAGTTAGAATCGAATGAACAAACATACACTCCCGCTCAACTGAATAGGTTCAACAAATAATGTTGATAAATTAAAATAAGGATTTGGCGATTTTTATAAAATTAATTTTCTTATATAGAATAATCAATTATTAATGAAACACGAAAGTTTGCGGTGTCTAACACACATATTGTAAGGTCGGGAGGATTTGACAGGCAGGAGCAATTGACATCAGCACTTTTCTGAAAAACTAAAACTCTGGCAGCACTTTAAATGATGAGAAAACGAGGTTACATAGTAACGATTGGTTTGAGTGATAAATAAACAATCTTTGTGGTCTAGGAGATAAGCGAAGTAGGCGCCTTTTTAATTTTTGTGCCCATTTCATCTAACTTTTATGGTAAGCATTTCATTCGTTTTAAAATCATTAATAAACAATAGTTTATCCTGAACACCATTACAAAAGTTTTTTTTTATATTAGTCCCAAAAGTAATCAAAAAGGAGGATTTGACATTTTGGCTAAAGGAGGAATTGACAAAGTGTCAAATCCTCCTTCATGAGTCAAAATAAAAATTGTGTGGTAAAACAACTTCTTACGTAGCTACTCTTTTTTAGAATGTAAAAGTTCCAAATATTTACAAGAAAAAAATCCCCACCGCAACATCGATGAAACGAGTGTTGGAGAATGCCATTAAAGACATTCAAATCAAAACAGAGTCGATAAGTAGGGGGTAAGTACCTGCCCTATTCAAAGAATACATCTTGACCGCCGTACTCTCCATAAGTCCACCATGTTTTTAACAAAATCCTTTTTTCCCGGCTTTGGAAGGAAGACCACCTTTGCCTCCTTGGCGCCCAGGGCTGATTTGACTTATAGTTTCCTGGAAAATATACTTCCATCAGGACCTCGTTTGCTTGATCAAGAGTTTCCACTGTCTCCCCCGCTCTATTACGAATGAGTCCGATCTTGGGAACGGGGTCTCTGGAAACAATCTTTTGTAGTCCTCTGACTTCAGATGTCGATACTCGAGCAAAAGTCCCTTCGTGATTCCCTTTTACGTCGTCGTAGAGTAACATTCAGCTCTGTTGGTAAATTTATTTTGTTACATATTTTAATTCAACGTCCTTAAACTTACATAAAAGTAGACTGAACTAATAAACAAAGATTAATATGCGTTAAAAATAAAAAAAATATTATTTATTGATCAAAAAAGCAATATATAAGTTGTTTTATTATTTTAAAAATGTTGTAAAATAATCATGTGTCAAATCCTCCTCCCTCTGTCAAAACCTCCTTAGGTAGATGGCAAATCCTCCTTCATGGTAGGAGAAATTGATACTTTGTAAAGTTTTGGGAAAAACCTTACAACTCTGTTAAAAATATTTATATCGATTAATCATTAATGCTTTTATATTGCTAAAATGATGTTGTAACTTATGTAAATTTTAAAAATTTGAAATCGTATTTGGATCTTAAGATATTTCCAAATGTTCGTTAACGTGTCAAAACCTCCCGACCTTACCCTTAATATTTTTATGATTATTGTTTCAAAAACATATCCAAAAATATTGAAAATAAATGGTCATTATTTTGGCTCAGCTGAATAGGTTCAAAAATTGAAAATTAAAAAAAAAAATTATAATAAGTATTGTTTTGACCTGGAACCTCTTTTGATTCCAGCGTTGATTTCTTATATAATGCTCCTTACCTCTGGTGGGGGGTAGTAAATGAAAAGATTGACTTCTGAACGTAAAGTGATTTATTTCTGTATGCTTATGGCTATTTATACTCTAATTCAGCATTAAATTCTATGGGAATAATTTTGTAATGTGATCGAGCACCTGTACAATGTGCAGTGCATGGGTTTTGATGAGATTGGGAATGGGATACCTGAGAATGCTGATAATAAGTTGTTCATGGTGATATATTATGGGAATCTGAAATCTTGTTAGGTATAGGGTGGTCGATGTTGGGTTGGGAGTAGGGTGATCATGAAAATAATAACAATAATAATAATTTTAATGAATTCTAAACAAGTATTAATTCACAGCTTTGGTTATTTTGAACATTTAGCTACATATTTAAGTATAATTTATTTAGTATGTAGTACTACCTCCTTTGTTCAATATAACTTAATAGATACGATTTGGAAAATACTTATAATATTGTATGTATGTATGTAATGTATGTAATAGAGACATTAGCACAGGCTTCGGCCCTCATTGAAGCTAAGCTCTGGGCCTCCGGATATCGTAGAATAGCGCCAATACAAATGGACAAACTAAACCCGTAAATAAGCTGATTGAATAATTACAGAGACGTAAATATTCAAGGTTCTTACATAATTACCGTTTGAACTGAGTTTAGGAACTTTCTCCTGAGGGATCTTATCAAAGTAGCGCTGGACCTTTGACGATGTCATTATACCTGGTGGCACCCAGGTGTAGCCCAATTGTCGTGGATCAGATTCCCAGTGTGTTGGCGAAATACTATTGAAGCCGAGGCGTTCGCGAAGCGATGTGACCTGTTTCTGGTAAATGGCATGCGCTTCGCGCGGGCACTTGCATGATTGACACGTTTTTTCATACATGCATCCTTTTGTACCAGTGGAGCCCTGGTCCGAAACTGGTACGAAACCGGTACAAATCTGAGACACTAAACTGCGGTACGATATTATCTGGTACAAAACTGGTATGTGACTATACCTATTCTATTTGGTTTAGTTTCCGTTCACTATACGATTGAATCACTATACGCACTATACCCACGCACTTTCGTGTTTAGTCAACATAATGGGTCTTAAGCTACGAGTAGGAGTACACGACATGCCAAACACGACATACGCATGCCAGTCTGACGTCAATTCGACTTCTGAATATGTCATAAAAGGGTGCATGTCGTGTACTCGGCATATTGTTGACGCTGATATTGTGTTGGCATGCCTCTGTCACCCATATGTCCGCCTCAGAATGGCATGTAAATTTCGGAGAATAAAAAATTGAAGATTTCTTGGACGTTGTTTAACCCATTGACATAGCCATTCTTTCGGAATTTGTTACTTTATGGCTTGATACAAAGAAGACGAATCATATTTTTAGATATATACTATATTTATTTCGAAATGTGACCAGAAAGACCTAAAATATTAAAAATTTGAGTGATTTTTTTCGCTTGGAAAAATTAAGATTTAGGACTTTCTGGTCATATTTTTTAGTACATTAAAAATAATCATTCGTCGAATCGACGAAGTAATATTGGACTCCAATTTGTACGAAAAGTGTGCACAAAATGCTTGTTAATTTTTATATTAAAAAATGTGTTTTTTTAAATCAGTTAAATTTTTTTTTTAGAAAATAGAAAAATAAAAAAATACAACATAAAGTTATGAGAACTTAAAAATTAACTGATCTAAGAACAAAAATAAAACATATCGCAAAAAAAAATAATTTATTTTGAGCATTTGTTACAAAGGTCAACTTTATGCTCCTAGCATATGCATTTATACCTTGTACCTATCGTATGATTACTTCGTCAAGCGTCATTTCTTTTAAGGACAATATGTAAAAATGTTCCCTTTTCTTTACATTTATTGCACCTACGTTGTCCTCTCTTATTTGTTCGTTAATTTTGGTGCAATTTTATTTAAATATTAGGCCGAATCGAACACTAAAAGTTACGTAGAAGGCAATCTTCGTCGTTTCGACAAACATTGGCGGCATTTTTCGATAAAAACAAATCTTACCCAAACAGTTTTTTCGACGAAATTCCACAAACTAGAAGACCTTATAAATGGCTGGTGTGACACGGAGAGACGATGCGATCGGAATAAAGATCGAAGGAAAAATCGAAAAAATTAAATTGATGTTCGTCGAATCGACGAAGACCACACTTCTAGGGTTAAATAAAATGTGAGCCGGCACAAAAGGTATGATCCGAAACTAAACTTCAGCTTTTTATTTTACAAAATGGTACGAAATGTAGGAAACACTTTCGAATCAGACCGGTACGAAACTTTTATTGCACAAATGAGCTTAATTTCGTACCGCTCAGACACTAAAGAATTTATTTATTGCCGGATTACATCTCTTATGTGTATGAGTATAGTGATTCAATAATATAGTTAACCGAAACTAAACCCCACAGAATAGGTACAGTACCATACCAGTTTCGTGCCAGATAATATTGTACCCCAGTTTGATGTACCCTAGTTTTGTACCAGTTTCGTACCTCTTTTGGACCAAGGTTTCGTGAACCGAAACTACTTCAATCATACCAAATAGTACAATTTCGTAACGGATCACATCCCTGCTTCAAACTCGTCCATGGCTTTCTTCAGATTTAATCCATTATTTGACCGATAACGTTCCAATTGTGCCATTACACCGGCACTTATTGCTATCCTCAATCAAATGCATTTTTCGCTTTAAATTATTTTTTCGAAATTTATTTATTTATTTATTGACGTATACAATTTGCAAGGGCTACCCAAAATCCGATTTGGAAAATACTTATAATATTTTCCAATAATTCCAAGTGAAATTGTTGACCCGGCTTTTTTAATGGCGCCAATTAATTTTGCAGGATCATTAAATTGTCTCCTGTCCTCATATACTTTTTTGGACAATAGCCCCAAACTTTTTCAATAATATTTATGGAAATCACTTGAGCAATTTAAACAGTGGTCCTTTATCCACTGTTAAACAACACTGGCAGTAGGTATGAATGGGGCCGTGGGCCTGTGGTCCATGGAATCCGTTCAAAAATATTCGGCAAAATTTGGAAAATCATTGTAGTACAGTTTTGTATACATTCGCGTTCATTTTCGATGTAACGAACTGCAGCTCACAAGTTCCATAATATGATATGTGCGAAACACCGCAGGGGGCATCCCTGCACAGGTATGGTGGCTATTGGCTACTGTAGTATCGGCACTGTGCGATGCCAACACTTTACTATATAAAATGTAAAACAATGAAAATAAAGTCGCACTTATAAAATAAAAATACGGAAAATATAAGTCAATTGATAGTAAAATATAGAGCAATCGACTATGGAATATTGGGTCTCTACAATTGGCGACGAGGAAAAACTTATATAAAAAATAGAAGACGAATAAATAAAGAACGGAAAACTCAGGCGACAAGGTAAGAAAGAAGATAACACCCAAAAATTAGTAATTCAAAAGTGAAATAGCGAAGTGGATAATAAAAAAAAATCTAAATTGAATGTCTTAAATGATGTGCATAAAAAAGAAGAAAAATAACTTGAAATAAATGTTTTGCTTAAATGCAGTAAAAGGAAAAATCGAAGTAAATGTTTTACAAATTTCGGGTGGAAATGGAACTTAAAGTATAACCGTTTTGCTTTAATGCAGTAGAAAGAAACAAAAGAAACGAAGAAGAAGAAATAGATTAAATTCGAGATAACTTGAAGTGAATGTTCCGTTTTGCTTAAATGCAGTAGAAAGAAAAAAAAAGAAAATAAGAGGAAGAAATAGATTAAATTCGATTCGTTTTGCTTAAATGCATTAGAAAGAAAAAAAGAAAAGAAGAGGAAGAAATAGATTTTGCTTAAATGCTGTAGAGGAAAATCATAGATTAAATTCGAATGATTTAATGTTTTGCTTAAATGCTGTATAAGAAATTCATAGACTAAATTAAAGGATTTCGAATGATTTCGAATTTAATGTTCTGCTTAAATGCTGTATAAGAAATTCATAGATTAAATTCGAATGATCTCGAATTTAATGTTTTGCTTAAATGCTGTATAAGAAATTCAGGATCGAAATAATATGGAATTGTTAAAACTGTTTTACAGTTAAAAAAAAAATTAAGAAAGTAAATGTAGTATCGGCACTGTGCGATGCCAACACTTTACTATATAAAATGTAAAACAATGAAAATAAAGTCGCACTTATAAAATAAAAATACGGAAAATATAAGTCAATTGATAGATGAATATAAAGCAATCGACTATGGAATATTGGGTCTCTACAGCTACCTAAAATATATTCATCCTTTCGCAGGTTGTGAATGTAATAGTTGTAGCCATCCGGTCTATCCAGGTTGAACTTCTTTTCATCGGAAAATACGACAGTCTGCCACTCCTTGTTGCACGTCTTTATGCTCTCGAGCAATTTACATACTACATACTACCCGTGCCGATATAGTCGCCTGGTTGGTGGCCCAGTTTAAAGAATATCATAGCTGAGCCGTAAACGGAGTATCGGAATACCTACTCCAGCTCCTCTGTTAAAATTATTTTTTGGATTTTTTATAATTCACTGATGTTATTTTTATGCTTGAGCTTGGCCTTTCACTCAAAAGGTAGTTTACATTGCTAAGAAGGTTTAAGCCGCTTTATAACCCTGTAATCAAATTACTGTGCTGCTACATACAATCCTGTTGATTTGACGAAGTTTATTATGTTGTCTATTGATGAGCTGGAAAGCTGGTCTAGGTCGTTAAAGAAGTGACTCCCTAGGAATTTATATTTGATGTGTTGGAGACCTGGGCAGTGACATAGGAAGTGGGTTGTATCCTTAAGAGCTTCTTTATCAACGCGGCTTCTACACAGTTCTTCTTCCGTTAAGCCCATATTGCCCCTACGAGAGTGGACAGAGATTTCCTATCCTTCCGTATTATGTTCTCGGTTTTGGTTTCCTTGAAGGGCGGCAATAGCATTCTTGACCCATCTAGCATTCGTTGAGTGTGCAAGGCGGGATGTTCACAGAGGGATCAGCTTGTTCTGAAACAGCTGTCCTTGTCTTACTAATTCGACTGCTTTCTCATTACCTGGAATGCCTTTATGTCCCGGAACCCAGGAAGAGCGATACGAAAAGCCTTAAGTTCTTCGCGACAGCTTCGATTGTATTTCTGGTGCAGTTATGGCTTTTATTGCTGTCTGGCTGTCGATAAAGAAGGTAATACCTCCAGGTGGTATTGCCCTTACCACAGACTCCCGGGCTGCTGTTGTCACTGCCATGACTTGTTCTTGGAAGCCGCTACTACTGTCGAGGAGGCGTATCGATTTTGATATACCCAGCGGTTCTGAGAAGACACCTGACTCTACCCCAGTGTCCATTTTAGATAAGTCTGTAGATACGGCTATGGTATGTATGCTAGGAAGAGTCCGTCTCTCTATTCTTTCCTGCTGGAGTAGGCGCTTGAGAAGGGTCTTGTAAACTCTAGGTAAGGCGTAATGTAGTCCGTGACAGGTATATGGCCGAAATATTTCTGTATAGGATCGTAGAATGACCCGTTTCGTTCAAATTCCATTTTACCGATTGGTTGATTCTCATTGCACTAATTGCGGCCGATAGTATGTATATGAATGTCTTGCGGAAGTAAATTGAGAATAGTCCCAGGGATAGCCTTAAGTCCTGCGATTGGAGTTGTTCTCATCGCACTAGTGATGTCGATGCACTCTAGTCTTTCAACCTTAAGGAAACGACTATAGCTTCAGATTTATTCATATTTACCTTTGTCCCAGCTTTAACAGAGACGGTTATACACTACACACCTTTCGAGTGGGCGCTAAAATTCATTTATTTTGCCATAGCTCTGCAAACTGCAAGGTCCCTTCCAATCCAATAGAGTTGTTTGTTGGCAGAAAGTTTTTCTTTTCTGAGCTACCCAAACACCTCCTCTTTCCAAACTCCAATCCTTAAAGCTGTTAAGTTTTTATACGTTTGTCGTCTTATTTATTTTGATTTCGTCCCCCAAGCTTGTTAATGCTGTTTGTTGTTTTTAATTTAATTTAATTTAAACATACACATGCGGATGTTTGTCATGTTATTCTTTTCGATGGCTTTTTCCCATTCTCCAGGATGTTGAGTGGTTATAAAACCGTTACACATACATAAAAATTTAAGAAAAAAAAAAACGCTCATAAAAACTTCATTCAAACTGTGGCAAGGACACGTGGTGTTAAAAAATAAATTCTCAAGAAAGCAAGCACAAGGACCAAATAATACAATACCGAATTTGAAACTGTCCCCCCCTCTTTCAGCAGGAACCGAGGGGCAAGGAGCAGCAATTTAAATAAATGGAAACAGTGGGTGGTTAGCATTACTATCATGTGCAATAAACTTGTTATTTCGCTTCGAGATTTGTTGTGTGTTCCTGGGCTTTTTTGCATGCCGAAATGAAGAGGTCCTTCTTGTTTGAAGTTGGTTTCTTCGTTGCCGCTCTTTATCTCGCTCTCTCCAACATCCTTTCGGCAATAAAAATGTGCTCCTAAACGGTCCTTTTGTGATTTTCTCGTACTCGTATCTCGTACATATGCCCTTGTCAGTTTTATTCATTCGCATTTGTTATCCTTTCGCCTTTGCTTCTCTCAGATTCGTTGTGCTGAGTTGAGAGATGGTGTGAAATTTGGGACGAGTTCCTTTTATGTCTTCCTTGGCATCAAAGTGTCATTTATATAAGTGTTGTGTGTTTGATGTATATGGAGATGTGGGCTTCGGTTCGGGATTCTCAAGTCTTTTTGCAGTATGGGTCGAGGGGTAAGTGATGCTTTTACAACTATTTTCATATATTTTATTTCGGGTCATATAATTCATAGGCGTATTTTTGGATGACGTACTTTTGCAAAATGTTTTATTGGCGTTGGGGTATTTTCATTTTTATGCTCGAAAGGCAATTTGAATGAAAGGATTGTTGTCTTGCTGAAAGGACTATAAGCAAATTGAGCAAGAACCTCTTTGTCATTGGTTATGTTATAGTTTATTTTGTAGTGATTTGCTTGATTTGTGGGATTTCGCTCAAATGCTATTGATAAACCAATGACTAGGTCTCATTTTTGTTTTGACTTTGAAAAGGATTTTCCGGGTCCCATGGACTATTTTTATGCGTTTCCATACCTATTTTATTTTATTTTATTTTATTTTACAAGGATTTGTGATATGCAACTTCATGTGGCAAAAGAGGAGGGAAGAACTTCAGCTTCTCCGGAGAAAAAGAAAGAGCATGAGAAGGAAATAATAGGGAGGTGCCCTTCGAGCAAAAATATTCGGAAGTTTTACCCGAACAGAGATCTGTAGAGACGAACAAGGAAACCCTGTATAGTATAGTCACAGTTGGTGCTGAGGACATGGAAATAATATTTCCACTGTCAGGCCGAATGAACCATTTAGCCTGAACGACGAAAGCCAAGCCTGGTAGTCGGCTTGACCAAATAAAGTATCAGGATAGCAATATCCTAACTAAAGTCCAACAAAAATAGCGAGATTTCTAAGGGAGCTAAAAAGGACGTGATGGAGAGCATACACAAACTCGTCTGTAAGATTTGGTCAGAGGAAAGTATGCCTGATGAATGGAACCTCATCATAGTTTGCCCGATTCACAAAAAAGGAGACCCTCTGCGCCAACTAAAGAGGCACTAGTCTCCTTAGCATCGCTTTCAAGATCATGTCTGTCTTACTGTGTGAACGCATAAAACCATTCGTCAACGAACTGATTGTGATTTTAGGCCCATGTAAGTCCTAGACCTATACCTGGCTAGGACATGTATAGCGAATATAGACAACAACGCTCCTGTCCGAAGAGTCTTCGATTCAAACCCGAACGGACAACGCGAGAAAGGCATCTCCTCAGGTGGCGCGCACAAGTGAAAGGGGACATCGACCAACTTGAAGTGCGCTACTGGAGACGGTTAGCCAAAGATCAGGCTAACTAGAGAGACGTGTTGGTTGAGGCCCAGATCCCCTGGACTTGTGTTGTGACCGTAAAAATATGCCCTTCCACCCTATGAGCCAGGAACCCACAGATGTAGTTGGTGGAAGAGTGTCCATTCGACTTCTGCGAGGTTGACATGCTACCTTCGCGCGTGGTTAGCTCGTCGTTGTGTGGGTTCTTTTCCCTATCCTAGCGGACTACCGTACGTTATACATGCCGATCTATTCATTATTATAACAGAACAAAAACTACAGGAAGGGAATAAGGAAAGGGAAGGGGAAAAAGGATGGGGAAAGAAAAAGGGAAAAATCACACTATTAAGGGGGTTGTAGCTATATACATATCCCTAAATCTCTTCTCTTAAGAGTCCACCAAGTAGTATTCACCCGAACTGAGCAGCATTTGATTGTTTAAGGTTTCGTCCTGCAACAGGATGGCACTCAGAGTTGTTTCTCGTCTCAGATCCGGATACTTATCGATTTCTGCTACGCATTTCAACTGTAAACTTCGGCCTGGATTGAAGAATCTCGGTCCATTTAGATAAAAGTGCACCTGTAGTATTTGACGACGCAAATTATAATCATGGGCAGGTATTGTGTTCTCCATTCTCGGCTGGAGCTCACCCGGAAAGGCCTATATCAAAGAACAAGAGAACAAGGGAAGTTAAATTCACTAGAAAAATATATATACATACAACAAAAAACTACACTCACCCTCTCTCCATTGATGTACCACGTCAGCGTGGACGGTGGAATAATCCGATGAGCAATTTGCCGTGACGAATTCTTCCTGTTGATACATTGAGTGAAAGCTGCTTATAAGTGGATTGTTTTGCGGTAAAGCTGGAAGAACAAATGAACGACGACCACAATAATTATCAGTTATGCAGAGTTGCCAATGTCGCAATTTTACTAAATAAAATAATATTTATCTATTTAAAGGATCCTTGAAAATGAAACAACTTTGTCCAGCAGACATAAAAAAATCTTAGTTCAAATGGACAGGCACCTTTAGGGCCCTGTCCCTATCCATGAAATACTAATTAGACTCTATATTATAAGACCCTTATCATCCCAGTCCTGCTCTATCGCGCAGAAGCATGGACGTTAGCAAAATCGGATGAAGATCATCTTGGCCGTTTCGAAAGCAAAATTCTTCGAATGATTTTCGGTTCCGTTTGCGTTGATCGGGCAAATATCGGGCTAACTGGAGAGGCGTGTTGGTTGCTGGGGGTAACAAATTTTGAGATCGCAGTTAAACTGCGACAAGTCCTCGCAAAGACTTAACAAGTTTTCTGAAATCAAAAATTATATCGCCAAATTAGTGGATAACCTGAAGAACCCGAGAGTCAGGGTTAATTTGCAATACTCCGTTCAGTCAGTCGTTCGTGCGTTTGACATAACTTCTACCAATCTTTGGTAAATTTTGTACTAAGACTTTCTCCCGAACAATTAAGTAGATCCCGACTAACCTACAACTACAAGACCTAAGTGGTCCCAGTCCTGTTCTATGCAACTCTTTCGAAAGCTGATAAAGATTTACTTGATCGTTTCGAGACAACAAATTGTTGTAAGATGGATCGGTACCGTTTGTCTTCGCGGGCTTGAAGATGACTACGACATGGTCATCAACTCTTCGGCCCGCGGGTCAATGTGTTAAAGGTGCAATAAAACCTTTGGACGTTGTTGCACATCGAATACTATACGACTTGGTTACCATTTTGGGTCCTCCCAGAGACCCAGACTGACTTTTAGCGCGCACTCGAAAGGTTCGTAGCCGCTTAGTTAAAGCTTAACTATAAACAAATCTGAAGTGATGGCACTTTGAATGTTAAGTAGATGGAGAAGTTTAAATATATCAGGGCTTGCTTAAGTACAAAAAAAAATCTTCACCTTACCCCCCTCTGGATCTAAAACTACCTGAGACCGCTATTAGGTACCCAATCATAAATACCTAACCAGAAAGTAAAATAAGGATCACTCTGACAAATTCAATCAAATTCCAAAAATCCCTACTTCACAATTGTATTAGAGCTATGTCAAGGTGAAACTTGCCAGAAAAGTAAACACCTTCCTTCAGTGCTAGCACGAGTATCTTTAAGGGCAAGTACCTATATCTTCCCATTATACAATGACGACGACTAGTATAATACTACACCCGCAATTATGTGCTGTGTTTATCCATTCTTTATCCACTCAATGTCAAAAGAACGCGTTGTGCTCTTAAAGCCTCTTTAAGCCCCCGCAGGTCTGCTGGCTGAAACAAATGAAGTGACGGTATATTTGTGTATGTTCTTGTGCATACACGTACGAGTATACTCCCTTTCCCAATGTGACAAAACGCTGTCATTGTAACATGTCAGTTAGATTTATGCAAATAATGTAACCGAATCCCTATAGGTGCTTCATATTCATGATATGCGGAACATTCACGTCAAGCTTGTTTTTTTTTATATGTATCTCTTATCTCCTTACAGATTGCCAACGTGGCGGCAGCAGTGGTGTGTACGGCCTCTTTGTGACTGACATCAATGTACCAGAAATTGTTGACTTTCGGGATAATGTAACGTTGTCGTGCAGCTACGATATGAGTGGCCACATATTAAACTCCGTGAAATGGTACAAAGATCAAATGGAATTTTTCAGGTGAGTGAATGGTATGAAATCGTTTTGACAAATTACGACGACAAGATGTGTACGTATATCCTTCCTGGCTCGGATTTCAGTTGTGGTCGTTTGGTCTCTTTTTACCTAGGTTCTTGTAGCCCTTTTTCTGTTGTTCTTTTGTTTGTATACCTTTAATGTGGCCTTAATGTAATAATACTCTTTTTCGTGGATGGAGGAGTGTAATTTTTGTATTGTCCTCGGATACACCATACACCAACACCACGACCACATCATCATTCGCATTGCGATACAGTAGTCGCTCATTTGGGAAACTTGCTTGTCGGTAATACAACACAGCACGACACGCCATTTATTTACCCGTTCGTTTATGAGGGCAGCGAGTGAAAAGGATGCCTAAGAGGGATACACCTACGCAATGGCATATAGTATCCCTGTGTGTACTGTACACATTACATTAATGCCTGAACATGAGAAACACATTAGAATTATTTATTTTTTCTCATTTTCTTATCATAATACATGGTTTGAGAAACCCGAGGACAAAAATATGAGCTGTGGATGGGACTACATGCGGATCTTTTGGATACAGATACACAGTGTGTTTTTGTTCGTATTTTTTTGGAAGCTTTTTGCGTGTCCTCGGAGACAGATAAATAATTTTGGCAACATCTATATATCCGAGTTTAACATTTACATTTACAATATGCTTTATGTTGACAAATGGTGGCAAGGCGCTGGGGGATCCTAAGCCTGGTTAGTTACTTTGGGAGAAGAGTTTACATAATACTAAATTGTCATCACTGCTATAGAAGTTTTGTGAGCATAATGTGTTTCGCAATTTTTTATAAGTTATATAATCATATTGATTGGTTGAGATTTTTTTGGCGGATACCAAACCGGAGGATTTTTGTTTTGTTGAAGTCGTCAAACATCTACCAAAACAATCCGAATTATGAGGCAGTTACTACAAAAAGCATTCTTTTTACATCAAACCACTTGACTATGTAGAGATGGGTCTATAAATCGTATCTTAAAATCGATCAACAGGTGGCTATCGATCTGGATCTGTCTTACTTCCACCCATCCAGATAGGTCCCTAGCTAGCTTCCAGTTACGCAATCCAAGTTGGTTGAGGTCGCTCTACAAATTGGTGCACTCTTCGTTCCAATAGGTGGACTTAAAGACTCGTGTCGGGCTGGTGGGTTGTTGTCCATACGCTCCATGACCAAGCTACCTAAAGCGCTGTATTCTTAGCTTTTTGACCAAGCCAACGTCGCTATAGATAGCCTAGCCCGTAAGGTTCGTTTTTGAATCTCCTCCACCACATTTCGTTGATACAAACTGGACCGAAAATCACTCAAAGAATCTCAAAGCTTAACCAAGAGGTTTTCATTAACTTTCGATAAGGTCCATGCTTCTCCACAGCAGGACCGAGATGATTAAGGTCTTGTTTAAAATTACCTTGGTTCAGTGAGAGAGGGCTTTACTTCTTAGATGCCTTCTTAGCCCAAAGAAACAGCATTTGGCATAAGAATGATTATTTGCTTAATTTCCGAGCCGATGTCATTTAGCGAGGTAATTGTAGAGTCTAATAGGTAGACCAAGTCTTTAATTATTTCGAAGTTATATCTATCCATTGTGACCTTTTGCCCGAATCGCCGATGTTTAGAGCCCTTTCATGATGACAGCATCATTTTGTCCTCATTAAGAGCCAGATCTATCGTCGCCACTGACAGCTCGCTGAGTTCTCCCGATTATGTAATATTATCTAATTTACTATCCAAGTTGTTGAACGGGCTTTTGGAAAATTGTGCCTCTGATGTTGACTTGTGAGTTCCGTACAATAGCTTCAAGAATGATGCCTTAAACCTTTATTGACATCAAAGCGGGTTCCGTTGTCTGTTTTTTCGACGTTAACGGAGCAGCGAGATTTCTCCTTCGTCATTCGGCACAGACAGATGAGTTTGGAAGGGATTTAACATGGCTTTGTAAAATGCGTCGCTACATAGGCTATCATAAGCGACCTTAAAGCCGATAAGGAGGTGGTGTGTATCGATTTGGAATTTCTGCGGTTTTTTTTTTTTTCTTGTAAGATCTGCCGCAGTGTGAAGATTTGGTCGGTGGTTGATTTTCCTGGCCAAAAAACGCACTGATATGAGCCGATCAGGTTATGTGGACTTACCGGACCAAATACCGCACTGATATGAGCCGATCAGTTTGTTGACAAATGGTTTCAGGCGTTCACACAGTACAGCAGACAGGATCTTGTATGGGATGTCTATCGTTGGAACAATTTTGAAGGTCTTCTTTCTCTTGGACTGGGCTATCGATGCAGAGCTTCCATTTTTTTGATGAGTTAATGTATGCTCCACAAAGTCGTCTTCCGCCCGTTCGACTAGCAGCAGCAGGCCATCTGGTCCAGGAGTCTTGTTAGGCTTACGTTTAGATAATGCTATTGGTTGCGTCTTGTCTTGGCATTTTAGTCGTTAGTTCGTTTTGCTTTGCCCGACTGCGGAATTTCAATCGTCAACATCAGAAGTGCTCTCAACAGCGAATGCGATTCTATACCAGCATTCATTCCTGTCTCATCTCTATGGGTTTCTCTTTGAGTCTTGTTACCGTGGCACCTTGTTTTTCCTTTTGGTAAGACTTTCGAATATTGTTTCTATAGTATAACAACCCTCAACGTCCACACTTCTAAAATACTGGAAGAGTATCTGATCGGACATTCCGGGCAACTGCAAGGCAAATAAACTAGACAGACAAGGCAGCGGCCTCCACATAACTGACATTGACATCAGCGAAGGCCCGCACGCTATATATTGCAACAGGGGCGTAGCAAGGGTTCGACTTTCATTAAAAAAATGCCGACTTATTTGAGGAATCATTAATATAGAAATCATTAAGATCGGTCCAGCGGTTATCTAGTTATAACGTCATCGGATTTCACCCCATAGAAGATGTTTTTTGTATGGGAGGTGCCACGCCTCTTTGTCCAATATTAAATTAAAAGCTGAATTAAGTTCAGATTGATTACAATTTTTTCATAATGCATTTTCAAATGTGACCGGGTTTGAAATAAAAATTTACTAGTGTATCTTAAGGACTATATTATTCACATGAGAGCGACCAACTATTTACGAACGAACGAATATTCCCGAGTTTTGACAGTTCGCGAAAATCAGCCAACAATTTTTATCAGAAAATTCTAATTTGCGATTAGGTTCGAATGGTTTATTCGCTAGTTTGTGAAACGCGATTTGATCATGTGAATTGCAATAAACTTTAACAATCCGCGCCAAGAGTGTTAAAGTTTGGAATTCGAAATTTCGTTAGCTACTTAAACTGTTTATAAACTTGTTTTCTTAATGCATTTTGATAAGATAATTAATTATCCTACTCATGGAATATCTAATAAAATGTGCAATCCTTACATATAATAAAACTGTAGGCATTTTCTTTGTCAGCTAAAAACTCGAAAACTACTGGACAGATTTCGATGAAACTTTTTTTAAATGTTCCTTAAGACTGTGAGACTGCTATAGGCTATGTCGTTTATAGCCACGTCCTTAGGAACAGTTTTTAGCCAAAATGTATTTTTTGAAGTGAAAATGTATACATACATATATACCTTGCTACGAATGGATGTTTATACTTTTGCGATCGTCAAACAAACACATTCCATAAGGGTTGATTTGTTTTCGCAGTGAGTGCTATGGTCAGTTGTATATTATGTAGGTATGTATATTATGATTGTATGTCCGATGAAGGATGGGGATGGGGTGAGTCGTGCGTGCTGCAGAATGGCATGGGGTATATTAATAATCTTCATAAGAGAAGAGACGTATAATACAAAACAGGTTTCATTTCAGAATTTCATTCGATATGTGGTATGGTAACTGTGTTGGGTTGGGGTAGGTAGTTGTTTGGATTCTATAGGAAGAGGGAAGCAAAGGAAAGGAAAGGAAATGCAGTATATTAAACAAGTAGCAAGATCAATGAGAGGGAGGGCGATGCAGAGGGTGCACATTATATATCCAATGCATTACATCCATTATCGCATATCGCCACGCAACGCAGTAGGAATTTTATTCTGATATGACGTAACAGGGTAGGGTTGGGGTAGTTGTTTGGATTCCATAGTTCTACTTTGGGGTTGTTGTCGCACATCGAAAGCAATTTTTCTTGAACAGATAGGTACTGTGTATGAGTGACTTACTTCTGTCCAGCCAGTTTGTGAAATATACATATATTATCATAGTAAAGACGAAAGCCGATTGTTAGATACATAATTGAATTGTTATTGATATTGAGAAGTGAAATTGAATACATAGATACCTATTGATTTCTGAATTTAAACTTCATCAGCAAGGTAAGTCCGAAAAAATTAAGCTCTGATTTAAAAAAAAAAAAATAGTTCAGACTATTCCTTCGCGAGATAAAAAACCGATTTTGCTGAAATTTTGTTGTGTTTGAGTGGGTCCCTCGATGGTTTAGATTCACAATTGGACCCGATAGGTGGCGCTGCAATTGGGTTCCAGGAAGTTTACTAAAACGTTTGGACTGATTTTGATTATATTGTTTGTGTGTGAACAAAACAAAACAAGTGAGACACATAAATGTACTATTCAAATATGGTAGTTGTTTGAATTCCATAGGAAAGAAAATGCAGTATTACAAACAAGTAGCAAGAGTACAGCGAGGGAGGGCGATGCAGAGGGTGCATATATCCAATACATTACATCCATTATCGATATCGCCACACAACGCAGTAGGAATTTCTGATATGACGTATGCATTTTTTGAAGTGGAAATATATACATACACATATACCTTGCTACGAATGGATGTTTGTACTTTTGCGATCGTCAAACAAAAACAAAACAAGACTAGCATACGTATACTACACATTCGATAAGGGTTGATTTGTTTTCGCAGTGAGTGCTATGGTCAGTTGTATATTATGTAGGTATGTATATTATGATTGTATGTCCGATGAAGGATGGGGATGGGGTGAGTCGTGCGTGCTGCAGAATGGCATGGGGTATATTAATAATCTTCATAAGAGAAGAGACGTATAATACAAAACAGGTTTCATTTCAGAATTTCATTCGATATGTGGTATGGTTACTGTGTTGGGTTGGGGTAGGTAGTTGTTTGGATTCTGTAGGAAGAGGGAAGCAAAGGAAAGGAAAGGAAATGCAGTATATTAAACAAGTAGCAAGATCAATGAGAGGGAGGAATTTTCTTTTTCTCCTAAAAGCGCGAAAACTACTGGACAGATTTCAATGAAACACTCAAAAGTGTAATTTTAAATGAACCAAATATAATTTTGTGCGAGCGGGCAAGGCGAGCACGGGTCCAGCTAGTGTGCAATAAATGCTTAATAAGTGTTTTTTTCGCATTTCATCAATTCGTTCGTTCGCTCTCGTTTCAATGGTCCTTTGTCCTTTTAATTAATTATCCTATCAAAATTAAAAATGTATTAAGAAAACAGTTTCAATAACGAAATTTCGTATTCCAAACTTTTTTCCGCAAACGAAACGAAAGTTTATCCCCAATCCACATCACTAAGCCGCGTTCCACAAACTAGCGAATAAAAATATTCCTTAAAATTTAACCTCAAGTTAGAAATGCCGACGATCATTTTTAAAATCGAATCAAAACTTGGTAAATTTTAGGGAGTTCAGTCGGCAAATGCCGATTGTCCTTTTTAAAATCGAAACTCGGAGAAGGTACATAAAAGACACAAATATAAATTGGCATTTCCGAAAGGTGGAAAGCTTTAAAAATGCCGACTTGTATACATTTACAAGTTTGAAAATTTATACTTATATAAAAATTTAAACTCACTTCTTAAATTTTAACAAACGGTCACTCTTTTCGGTGTCACAATTTATCTCCTCGCGTACAAGCTATCAAAGTCAGGGGAAGACGGTTTCGGTTACCCTCCGAAGACAAAATGTCATCCTTTCAACGTCAAAAAAGTAGAGCAGATAAGTAGGTATAGGTACTCTTCTTTGATCTAAACCATAACCACTCTCCATTCAAGCAAACTGTCAGAGGCTACCAGCGGGGTGCTAGACTGCTTCAGTCAGCCTTTCGCCTTTCTCGAAGACTTACCGCCACCTACACTTCATCAGTTAACTTCATCTTATAGAGGCAATATGCCGGGAACAGACTATTATGGTTAATAGTTCAAGATTTGTTTGCCTTAGTCCAGGGGTAATGCATTCATAAAAAGCTGTTGGTGCGGATTTTAGACCGGCGGCGTCATTGCTCCGTACTTTTTCCTAAAAATTACTTTGGTAAGGCCATTACCATCAACGGCGAGCGCTACAGAATGATGCTAACCGATAAATGGCATGTGGTTCCAGCAAGACGGTTACGTGTCACTCAGCAGATGCTGCGATGGTCATTCTGGTCATTCTGAATGAACGATTTAAGGGTATGGTTATCTCCAGAGCAGAGGTGACGTGCGAATTGGTCACCAAGATCATATGCGATTTAACCTCGCTAGATTTTTCTTTTGGGGTTGCCTGAAGTCGCAGCTTAATGCGAATAAGCCGCAATCGAACGATGTCCTTAAACCCCACATAACCAATGCCAACGCTCAAATTCAGCCGGATCTATGCGGCAGACTGGACCACTCGGATCCGTGACAACGTGAGAAGCTGCGGCGGACATTTGGACATGCAGTTTTTTTACTAGTTCGATGTTGCTCATATAGTTCGTCGTTAAATCTCCTTCTATAAAGCCCGTTAACGCGAACGAAGGATCTTCTTCTCAAAGCGACCGAGGATATCTTCATCCGCTTCAGATAGAGTCCAAGCTTCAGCGCCATAAAGCAGGACTGGAATGATCAAGGTCTTATACAGAATCTCCTTATTGTTCGGGATAGGGCTCTACTATTCAATTGCCTTCTTAGCCCAAAGAAACAGCGGTTGGCAAGAGTTATTCTTTGTTGAATTTCTACTGAGATGTTGTTGTCAGAATTTATAGCAGAGCCGAGGTAGACAAAGTCCCTCACTACCTCAAAATTATAGCTGTCGATAATGACGTTTTGTCCGATTCTACGATGTTGGGTGTCCCTTCTTGTTGACAGCATATACTTGGTTTTGCCCTCGTTGACCGCTATACCCAATTTAACCGTTTCTATACTAGCAAACGCACCAGTGACAGCTCGCTGCGTTCTACCAATAATGTCAATATTATCTGCGTATGCAAGTAATTGGGCGGACTTTTGAAAGATCGTGCCTTGTGTGTTGGCCTGTGAGTTAAGGACAATTTTTTCAAGTATGATGTTGAAAAAGTCGCACGACAGCGCGTCACCTTGTCTAAATCCTCTTTTGACATCAAAGGCTTCGGTGAGGTCGTTACCGACCTTGATGTAGCAGCGAGCTTTCTCCATCGTCATCCTACACAATCGAACGAGTTTTCCAGGGATACCAAGGCTAGACATGGCTCTGTATAGCTTGTCTCTATAGATGCTGTCGTACGCGTACCATCGATGAAAAGATGGTGGGTATCGATTTGAACTTCTTGGGTTTTTTCCAGGATTTGCCTAAGTGTGAACATTTGATCGACGGTGGAATTTTTTGGCCAAAAACCGCTCTGATAAGGGCCAATCAGGTTATTTATAAAGGGTTCGCACAATATAGCAGACATGATCTTGTATGCGATGTTAAGGAGACTGATACCTCTATAGTTGGCGCAGTTGAAGGGGTCTCCTTTATTGAGGACCGGGCAAACGATGCTGAGATTCCATTCATCAGGCATGCATTCATCTGACTAAATTTTAGAGATGAGTTGGTGCATGCTCTCTACCAGGTCATCTCCAGCTGCTCTAAAAAGTTCGGCAGGTAGACCATCAGGCCCTGGCAGCTTTGCTGTTCTTTAGCTTGGATATTGCTACCCGTACTTCACTTTGGTCAGGTGGACAGAAGTTTTGTCTATCATCGTTTATATTGAATGGTACGTTCTGCCTAACAGCGGGATTCTGGTCTTCGTAGCCATTATAGAGTCTGCAGAAGTAATTTTTCAACATTCTCGGCGAACCTTACACCTAAAAAAAAATTCTCATCCATCCTTTGAAAGTTTCTCTTCGGGAATTTTTTGTTTTGCTCCGTAGCTTCATAAAAAAAAATTAAGCACAATATGTAGATTAATTCGGTCTATTTCCATGTCAAAGACAAAGGCTTTCATTCTCTTTCGTCGTTTTTCCAAGGAAGTTTAGTCCAATTAAGTTTTCAATTAGCCACGCCACGCTTAAAATTTACAATCTTCACAAATGTCCCAATGCCATGACGTGTAAGTGGCTCATCCACTGAAGATTCAAGTCAAGAGTTTGCTATTTTCTGCGCCTCATATTCTATGCATGCATCAAGTGCCTTTGACGACGACAAGCCCCACATAAACACAACCCTCCACTTGTAAAATAAATATCTATCCGTTGACACACCTTTTATAGATGAGGTCATAAGGTACACAAGAAATGTCATAATTGCAAAAAAGGATGCAGACCTATTTCAAAAATGGCGCGGCAAGGATAAACATTAAACAAGATAACAAGGCTCCAGATGCATACAGCGGCGGCGGGCGGGTATCCATCACAATGAATACTCCGCACAAGCATGTTCGTGGTTCAACACAGCACGCAGGGGTAGAACATTTTGCAATTAACATTCAAGGACTGCAAGGTCCTCCCAAAATGTTTTCTCTAATTTTGACATTGGTACACACAGTACACACAACCAAACATCTTCTTTAAGAATTTTCTTAATCCAATTGCCGACTTGTCGAGGGCGTAGGTATACATGTGCCTCCTCATTTCCATAGAAATACTTAAAAAAAATTTTAATTAAGACGATAGTCCTTCAACTAAACGAAACGAGGGGTGAAGTATTCTAGCATAAGGAATGGGTAATTCAAATTATCATCCTTCTATCATAGCTGACGGCTGGTATAGGGTGGAAGCAAACACTCGCATCATGTTTCTTCCCGACGGCCGAAATATGTTTTCTTTTTGCCGTGCGCGTTTGTAACCCACTAAGGACGTAGCGCGCGGTGAGATGATGCAGAGCGATTGCTGCTGTTAGCACGGTTAGCTATATAGCATAGTAGATAATATCCATTTGCCGGGATCTCTTGTGGGAACAAGGATGCGTAATTAAAATGATGTGAGGAGTTGTTCTTATGCTTGTTATTAACGTGGTAATTATGGCTGAGATACATGCTGCGATACACAGCATATGCGATGGGATTGCAATGTGTAGAAATGTGCGCTTGTGTGTGGGGCCTTAACAAGCTTATGCGCTTGTTAATGTCGCCGCAATGTGGGTAGATTGCTGGGGGCCAACACGGCTATGTACTCAGAAGATTTTACGAACTAATTGTACGTTCTCAACTCGTTCAATGTCAGCTTTTGACTTATTATAAGCATAACCCCAGGGTTGTCATTTGGAAATCCGCATGTTCTGGATGAAAGGGTGTATCTGGAATGAGCTGTTTATTTAAGCGAATACTATATTGACGATGGAAGGTGGTACACCAGTTTGTTTATTCAGATGAAAACTGGAAGGTGGGGAATTTTTATTTATTTGTCATATCTGTGCCATGGCGGAGGGGTGTTTTATTGTATACATCCTTTAATTAGAAAAATTGTCATTTCATTTATATTAATAGATTGTTTGTATATTTCAGATACTCACCTATGATGCATCCGGTATATTTGAAATTTCCAGTCGATGGTGTTCAGGTCAGCGACGATAAAAATCTCTGCAACGACTTCACATGTCGAATCGAATTAAGTCTTCAGGGTAAAAAGTCATCTGGCGTATACCGATGTGAAGTGTCGGGTGATGCTCCGCTTTTTAAATTAACAGCCAAAGATGCCAACATGACTGTCGCTGGTAAGTGTATAATAACCCTTATTCCTGTTGGTGTTTGTCGTACCTACACGATTCATGTGTCGTGTCGTTGTAAAAACGATGTTCTTTTTTCGAACTTTTGTTAACGATCTTGACCACGTGGTGGTGTGGTGATGAAGTCTCTCTCAAAGAGAAAAATTTACGAAAACGTTAGGGAACGCTTTGTAGTATAACTATGAAAAATGGCAGATGCATTTTGTTTTTCCATAAAATGCATGTGAGTATGAATCCAGGCAGTAGGTATATCTCGTCAATTCCCAAGCGAAGGTTAATTGAAAAAATACATTTTTTTTAGAAATTTTTTATATATAAGCATCATTTTGATGTTTTCAGAAGAAAAAAATATTTTACGCCCCTTAGTTTTTCTGAAAATGGGCGGTCACCTACAGGTGACACTGGGCGTTATTTGTAAAATTTAACATGTCTGAAAAATAAAGTGAAAACGACTAGAAAACACGAAGTTATGGTAATAAATTCAGTCAATTAAGTTTATTTATATTAAAAAATAAACTTTATAAGTTTGGACAACAAAAAAACAACAATTTCCGTTTTACAAGTTATAATGTTAATTTACTTGTTGTGAAATTTGTACCATCATTTGATGTGCTGCGAGCCTATATTGCATTTGGCAGAACTTTTTTTGGTCTGATCTGATATTACACTGGACAATCAACCTGTATTTTTGTGTGTTTCTTATTGACCACTACAATTCGACCCACTTTCGTAACTGGTGTCAGTCCATGGTAGTTGGAAGCAACAGTTACTACACTCACTATTATCGTGCCACTTAGCAGCCATGATTTCTGTTGAAGCCATGAAATCCATAGTACCCCTCAGTTTATTTTTTATTAGTTTGGGGTTCAAAGTTTGCATTTCTCAAGGCGGTTTTCTCGTATAGTGCCTGTGACCCCTATATTTTTATCTCGCAAGTATTTTAGTAATTGGATTACCAGTGAAAAAGTTGTCAAAATAAATGTTGAATGGACCAAGCACTAGAGGTAGCCTTGAGTGAAGCTCCAGTATAACAGCATATACTGTTATAATTTTGTCTGGAGTTTTAGAACTGATAGAGTTCGCAGTTTACAAGGTAGCTATAGCGAGTAGCTGCTGACCAAAGCTTATAACCAAATGGGTTGTGTGTTATTATGAGTTAGCATTTCAAAGTATCTGCGAACATTACCAAATTTCGTTAGAATCACCTTTCTCACCAAAAGAAAATGGAGAACTGTTGTGATACCACTTGGTTATTGTGAATTATTTTCTCTTTCTTTTCTTTCGAGCAGGTTCAGTGAATTCAGGTGTCTTTTCCTCGTGATCCTCCTCATGATTTTAATTAGGTTTGTTGGTCGCCCTGACATGAATTTCGATTTCCGAATGTAACATACGGCTGGGAAGGTGTATGAGGCTAGCTTCTTTATCATTCTCACTTTCTTCTTCAGTTACCTCACCATCCTCAGGACAAAACAAGGAAACAGAATAACGTGACCTGGGTTCTCTCCTGTTTCTAATTATTGCGCTATTTCGTCCACAGTCAATATAAAACACAATAAAAAAAGCTGTCATGCAAAAGCAGCAACTAAAAATACTTAATTTTCTCGATATCAATATGTCTACTTCGAACGAATAAGGTCCAGTGTCACCTGGGGGTGACACTACATGTCTGCAATGCAATTTCAGGCACGTAACTACATGATTTCTTTATAAAAAACATTGATAATATAAGTGTGACATTCGAACAATTATTTCCAATAATAAAAAGTACATTACTTACGACTTCGACAATTTAATCACGAAAAAGTCACAGCAAAACACACCCACGCAGAAAAATAAAAAAACCGCTCAAAACAATCGAATTAATTTGACAGATGATTTGACGTCATTGCTGTCAAAAACAGAAATACAGATACTTTTATGTTTAGAGATAACATTACTATTGTTATTACTTCAGTAATATGTCTTTTTATAAATAAATTAAAATCCTGAACTTTTGTCACCTATAGGTGACACCGGGAATTGACGAGATATGGAAGACTTTTTACTTTGAACTACATGCATTCGAGAAGAGAAAAAAAAGCCATACCATTTTCATACCAATTGTTTCTCATATCGCAGGAAATCAAAAGACAAATGCAAATAGTCATTAGACGCATTTCAAATCAAATTTCAATTTATCTGTCAATTTTCAGGCGAGTGGCAGTTGTTTCAATACTTATTTAAATACTTCTCCCGGGAAAGACGAACCTATAGCTTCATCAGCGCCCCGAGATGCTTGCAGATTGTAGACTTCTGGAAATATATCCCCAGAAAGCGAGTTCCAAAGTTGGCTTATCCTGTAACAGAAGGAGTTTTGGAAAATTGATGTCTTCGCGGTTGTCAGGTGTACTGAATGGTCATGAGCATTAGCTGCCTGTCTTGTGGGACGTCCAAAAATTGCATTTCGAGGGATAATGTCTTTGAGTTCCTCGGAACATCTACCATGGAAGTACCTATATAGAGCAAGCAATGGTTATACCTACCCTATTCACACCAAGACGAAAACTGGGTTTTCGTGAAAACAGTCGAAAACTTCATCGAAAACAGACGTTTTCCCATACATATTGCAGTTTTCAAAACGAGTTGTTTGAGGTCGTTTTCCATGAAAACGCCACGAAAACGAGTACAATCGTTGGGTTGTTGAAGCAGACACACCTTTTGCAGCATTCAGCGAGCTGAGCAAAACTGCCGACAGTATGTGAGAGACAATGAGTGAGAGCCTCAGTGCTGTCGTTTCTTCTAGTTTTTTTGTTTACAAATGTGGAATCTCTTGTTATCTTTGCACCATAAAGAGCAAATTATTCAGTTTTTCTATAATTTTAAAACGGCAGCACTACCTGCCACAGCGAAATGGTATTTTCAGATGTTTTGATTTTGATTGTTGCTTATGTTAATTATTTTATGCATTTAACCATAAGTTAACGATTATCAAGTAGCTTAAATTAAAATAAAAGTCTAGTCGCCACAAACATTTCATAGATAGTTTCACAGCTAATTGAAACGTCAAACGAAAACGAGTTGGTGTTCGGTGTGAAGGCATCCACGAGTTTTCTAAACTTTTTTGACGGAAACTCGGTTTTCGGCTTGGTGTGAATAGGGTATTAGCGACTTATCTTCTGTGCACCAACGGTTCTAGATTCGATGTGAGTGTAGTGTCTCCAATAAGTCGAACTTTTCGTTGGCTGATAGAAAAAGGACGCATTCAGATCCCAATTAATTGTGAAGTAGTTTCGTAAAGTATTTATTATGTCACATTTCGTATTTCATACAAAAAGGTGTTTTTTTTTGTCTTTTTCCCAGTTCAACAGTTTGTCCAGATCATCATTTAGAGAACTAATTTGTTCACATCTCTGACTGTGAGATGTAGCCGCATTCACAGGCCCACTGTTCGAGATAGAGGATATAAGAGTGCTGTCATCAGCAAAGCTGTATATTATTATTTGTCAATCCAAGCAAATCGTTGATTTGGAGAAGAAATAGAGTTGGAGAAAGAATAGATCCTTGAGGCACTCCTGCATTTATTGCAAACGAATTAGATTTAGATGATACACCATCTACAACAACTTGGATCGATCTTTCCAGAAGAAAATTTTGCACCCATCCGGAGGTTTGTTGTGGTAATCCATAAGACGCTAACTTGCCAATAGGGCTCCATGCCACACTCGGTCAAATGCCTTTGATATGTCCAAGGCTACGGCTCTGGATTCGCCGTGTTATTCAATTGCTTGCGTCCATAAGTGCGTTACGTTGTTTAACAGGTCTCCAGCGGAACGACGGCTCCAAGGAATTTGTTGAGCAAAAACTAGTAAGATTCTTGCTCTCTCGAAGCCTCTAATTTTTACAAATTTTTCAGGTTAAGGAACAAGGTTTAAAAGTAACGGAACAGACTGTCATTTCAAATCGTTTGTGTAAAAAAAAAGTTACAAACACCGACCCAAAAACGTTTACAACCAACCCCAACGGGAATAGGGGTGCATATCTGTGAAATTAAATGAATGGAACCTGTTTTAAAGTTATTTTCTGTATAAGGAGACAACCATTACAATTCTAGTTGCATTATGGACAAATTGAACATTTTGTAACCGGTAAACAATTTTTCTTAGGGATTTCTTGTATAGAGTTCGTCGCCTTACAATCCAGATTTCTATAAATATGTTAAGCCTTAAGTTAGGTTAAATTCGACGTCATTCCTGTAGACCGAATGAGATCCATTGCATAACCCTATATGGGCCTATGACCGGCTGTTTTCGCAGCAATTTTGAGATTTGGTGAAATTCTCGAATTCTACTTCGTGTCTGGCGATATATGCAACACCGCTAATTAAACAAAAAATCATATTTCGAAAGCTTACTCTTGTTTCGATGATAGGTTAGTTGAGGTTAGTGAGCAGTACTCCAGGCCTTACTTACTTTACTTTACTTTTAAGAGCGCTTACAGTATGGGGTGGACCACGGTCTCAACCAACAAGTCCCTTCAGCCAGCTCGGTCCCTACCTAGTTGCCTCCAGTTACGCACACCAAGTTGGTTGAGGTCGCGCTCCAATTGTGCGTGCCACCTAAGGTTGGCCTGTCGGCACTATTCGTCGAGCCAGGGGTTTCATTGTGGTCTTCCAGCGATACCCAGTACATCGGTGGTGGTCCTCTGCACTTGATTCAAATGTGGCCATAGTTTCCAAGGCATGCACTGAAGTGGTGAGCCAGTGACATGGCAGTGGCGTGGTGACCTAGTGGCAGGTGGCATACAAGACATAGGAGCGGTGAACATTATGGTGTGGATGTGGCGATGGAATGGCGGTGAAGTGGTATGAATGTGATCATTAGCAAAGCCTATGATTTTTGCTTCATTTTGGACTTTGAGTCTTATATCCTTATCATATGTACTTACATAATGTTCCCTATGATAGGGACTAATACACATCCTTGTGGAACTCCGCGAGTTATGTGGTATTGCTTTACTCCTGTCGGTGTAGAAGGAGTAAAGGAAATCTGACATGATTTGGCGAGCATAATGCTCTGAGCATTGTACGGTAACTCCTTCAGATTTGGTGACGAAAGAGTGCGCCTTTAAGGCAACCTGGCTATCGATGTAGTCCAGTTTAGTACAGCTTCCTTTGTTGACCATGAGAGATCCCAGGTCGAAAATGTTAACTCGGAAATTAATGCTCTAGCCATCAAAATGATCTCCAAATCCCAGCTTCCAAGTTTGAGAAAGCAATGAACACCGAACCAATCCATTGGGGATCGTGGATGCTTGATTTGCAGTACTGGAAGGAACGTTTCCGAGATCGCAGGGTATGGAAGGCTGCTGGGTTTCAGGTATTATATACTCTTACTGTGAAGCAACTGTAAGTAGGGGTATCGTTGATTTTGTTGCTGATTCAGAAACACATTTAACACATTCGCTAATAGTCGAATGCCCATTTAAGGTGCGTCCCCTAATAATATCACTTAATCACTATGATCTGTAACTAAACTGACAACAAATAAGCAAATCAAAGCTACAGAACATCGCGACCATAATGAAGACTTCACCTATATCCCTACCTTTATATCATCATTTATACTCGTTATGGCAACGAAAGTATAATCTATGAGAAATACTAACGAGGTCGCATAAATCAAGGATTTTCATGCTTTACGACCTCTTCGTGTCTGTAGCAGCTCAACTGTGAGTTGTAACTATAGCGATGCGACGACATCGACGACGCCACGACGTGCATTTCGCAGAGTGAATCCACTCAATCTTCTACCCATTTGCTCATCCGGTTCGTTGAAATGTCCGTGGAAAATGTCTTCGCCCTTGGGGCTTTTGATATATTACTTTGAATGCGCTCTTGTATCCTTCTTATTGCCACTTGCATTTTATATCTGACAACGAAGAGCCCGCTGCTGCTATCATTTAAAGTGCAAAATCGTTTTAAGTAGATACTATCATATGTCAAATACATTTATCCATATGCGTTGTTCCGTTTGCACTTTTCCATGTCCTTTCATCTTTGTGTAATGTTAAATGTGAAAATATTTCACTGACAAGCTGACAGATTTACAAAGTCTCTCTCATTGAGGAACAATGAATGTGACAGCGTCATCGTGACATAAATGAAAGAATTTTTCTTTTTCATGTCAGCCGGAAACTTTTCACACTTGTGTAAGATTTGATTTGAACTATAGGTTTTTTCTTCATGTCTGCTGGACCAAGTTGTTTCATACCACCTGGTGTTGGATTTCCAGTCGTTTGTAGGATCCTTTAAATAGATAAATATTTTTATTTAGTAAAATTGCGACATTGGCAACTCTGCATAACTGATAATTATTGTGGTCGTCGTTCATTTATTCTTACAGCTTTGCCGCAAAACAATCCACTTATAAGCAGCTTTCACTCAATGTATCAACTGGAAGAATTCGTCACGGCAAACTGCTCATCGGATTATTCAAGTCCACCGGCCACGCTGACGTGGTACATCAATGGAGAGAGGGTGAGTGTAGTTTTTTGTTGTATATATATTTTTCTAGTGAATTTAACTTCTCTTGTTCTCTTGTTCTTTGATATAGGCCTTTCCGGGTGAGCTCCAGCCGAGAATGGAGAACACAATACCTGCCCATGATTATAATTTGCGCCGTCAAATACTACAGGTGCACTTTTATCTAAATGGACCGAGATTCTTCAATCCAGGCCGAAGTTTACAGTTGAAATGCGTAGCAGAAATCGACAAGTATCCGGATCTGAGACGAGAAACAACTCTGAGTGCCATCCTGATGCAGGACGAAACCTTAAACAATCAAATGCTGCTCAGTTCAGGTGGGTACCTTAAAATATTTACACATTTTTGTGAAAATTCTTACATACAGCAAAATAAATGACATGTCTAATAGATCAGGATCAGGGTCGTACTGTACTAGATTCTAAGCATATAAGGTCAAAACGGGCACTACAGTCTGGAATGGACCTTTCCCTCAACAAACACTCTAGCCCGATCTTTGGCTAACCGCCTCCAGTTGCGCTGTCCAAGTTGGTTGGGGTCCCCTTTCACTTGTGCACACCACCTAAGGCGAGGTCTTTCTCTACTGCGTTGTCCTTACGGGTTGGAATCGAAGACTCCTTATTAGTTTTTCTTGACAAGGCCTTACTAGTCACAGTCAGTTGCCTTCTTGGCCAGAGAAACAGCGGTTGGCAAGTGTAGCTCTTCGTTTGATTTCTTCTGTGATGTCATTATCAGAGCTTAGATCGGAGCCGAGGTAGACAAAGTCCCTAATAACCTCAAAGTTGTAGCTGTGACGTGACGTTCTGTCCGACTCGTCGATGTTGTGTGTCCCTTCTTGTTGACCATGTCTTTGTTTTGCCCATTTTTGCCTCTTCTAATACCTGGAAACGCACCAATGACAGCTCGCTGCGTTCTGCCAATTATGTCAATATCGTCAGCGTATACAAGTAGTTGCAGACTTTTGGAAAATTCTGCCCCTGGTGTTGGCTTGCGACTTTCGCAAAATTTGCTCAAGTATGATCATGATGTGGAAAAAGCGCATCACCTTGTCTTGACATCAGAGGTCTCAGTAAGATTGTTTCCCACCTTTATGAAGCAGCGGGCGTTCTCCATCGTCATTCTACACAATCTGACAAGTTTGGCAGAGATGCCAAAACCAGGCATGGCTCTGTATAGATCATCTCTATAAATGTTGTCATATGTGTCCTTAAAATCAAAAAATATGTGTTGAATATCTTTATTGTTGTTCAACATCATAACTTTAACTCTTTCGGCAAAAGTTTGTGCTGCTTCACTTTTTGCAAATCTACTTCGTTTTTTCGGGCAATTTCCTTTCTTTCTGGGTTCATCATTTCATTCATCACCCTAGGCCTAGCTTTTTGGTTTATTTGAGTTTTACCTACATATTTTTTTGGGACTAATTGAAGGGACCTACAATTTTATACCGAGTCCGATCGGCTGAATTTAAGAAGCTTTTCTGGGACAGTTATACTCTCGGATGTTTTTCAGACGTTTGCAATTAGGTTAGGTGGCAGTGAGTGGGAAATGTTTTTCAGGGAATTGAACCCGAAACCATTGATAGCCTATTCGCAATCGTTAATTCTTACAAGCTCGCCTTAATAGGTTCACGATGATACCCGAGACACCTCACTCAGTAGCCCATCACCCTAACCATTGAGCGCTACTTAATAGGTTCACTTCACGGTGCTCTTAGTTTAGGATGGGTTGGTGAAAAGTGAACCGCCTTATGGTCTCGACTAATTAGGTTATTGGTACCTAACCTATACCTAAGTCCAAAGAACTATTGTTCGAATTGATAAAATTAAATAATTTATGACAGCAGACTCCTATATAGCTTTTTTGTCATTTTGTCGAACTTAACATTTCTCCAACTGGACAATATTAATTAACTTCATTATTTTGAAGAGTTTTTAATTCATTAAACTTTACTTAATTTTTATTCACAGGTGCAGCCACTACAGTGCCAGGCATTCAAACAGCATTCTATCTCCTATTAGCAACCCTGACGAGTATCAATTTACATCGACAAGTCGTGCTAACGACCATCACGCAAAGCTAGTTAGGTAAATTATTTTAAGTATTCAAATTAAATGTAAGATACCTACAAAAAATTCCATTATCTCTATGATTAAAATGTTTGACCATTTTCAATTTAAAAGCACAAAAGGAATTAATTTAAAATATAAATCAATTTACGGTGTAACTTTTTTTTTTTTTTTTTTTCACTTTAAATCAAAAAGTTAAATATATTCGTCATCCATAAAATATTTGCTTGCATTCGCATTGTATATACATATTGTAAATTTTTAAAATGAAAATCACTTAAAATGTAAATTTAAATTACTTTTGCGTAAGGGTATTTTATGACAGACTAAAGCGGGCTTACATTCGGTTAGCTTTGTGAATAAAAAAAATATAGAATGTGACAAATTGAAATATGGAATGCAGAATTTGTAGATAGGAAATATAGGTTTGTGTTTTTTGTTTTTATTTTTATTCTTTTTTTGAGGTGTAAAAATTGCATAGGTATAGGGTGTTGCGAAAATGTGTGTGAAAGATTGTCCAACTGCAACAGACTTTTTGTTTCTTTAGGATATTTTTCACCAGGCGTTTATTTAAGCCAACTGCGACCCCGTTTTGAAGGTCTGCTTGTAAGCTTGTTTCCACCCAAAAGCTTACGACTTAGACTTAATGAGGCTCAGTCGGAAAAATTAATTGCTGTCAATTGGTCAAATTGTTCCATAACCTCAAATCTAGAACCGAAGAAACGTTTTGAGGTTTTGGAACAAGGTGTAAAAAATAGCAAACACCTTATGACAGCCAGAGTTACGGCAGCTTGGGGAATTTGCATTAAGTTTTTTTTACGCAAAAATTACAAGTTGCGCGAATTCATTTGATTTTTATGGTTTTTGAATTTGGAGTGAAAAATTTTGAAATTTGGCGATTTTTTGGCGACAAATAATTCCTTGTCTCTCTTGTCCTCGTATGCATCAGTTCAGTCCAATTTCGAAATTCGATGCTGCCAAGTCTATTTAATTTAATTCACTGCGTTGCTATGCAGTGGATTTAGAAATAGGGACATGTTGCAGTGCTGCGTTGGGTGCAGAACTTACATCTGTATTACCACACAGTGAATTCTGCACGTGTGTTTTGGGCATTATAGTGCGTTTTGATCTCCTTTTTATAACGAATATTAATACAGGGAATTTTTCCCTGCAACAAAAAAGTTTGCAGTTTAGAAACTCAGTCCGTATTTGTCTCGATAAAACGAATTTGTTCAAATAATTTTCTATTGCGCAAAATAAACGGAAAAAAAATATTCCCATCGTAACAATTTTAACAGCAGTAGCATATTTTCAATGAACAAATTGGAAATATCGCACGAAGTCTCTTAATTAATAGATTTGAAGAAGGAGTAGGTAAAAACAATGTACTCCTAATAAAGTAAGAGCTAGCAACGTTTTTTCTCAAGTCATTTTAGCAAGGCTGTAACTTTGTGAGCTTAGTTCGTGGTGACTACTGAACATTGAACACGAAAATACATTTCTGGCAGCGTTGCGTTGGTTTATATTGGAATGCCACAACCTCAAAAGTGAAAGAAACTTACCTCATTTTAGCAAACTTAAGATTTTGGTATATATTACTAGCTCTTAGTCTATAATCAGTTTGGAATTCGGCTCAGCAGCTTATCAACAAGCTTAAAAAACAAGGCAATGATTTAAAAAAATGTAGGAGACTAGGAATGCAAACGACTTTCAATTGAACCTGTATTTTTAAGGGTTTTGATGAAATGGATTAAAATTACTGATTAGTTTAAATAAAAGGTGCAAAAAATATTCTAAAGGGTGTTCTTTTTAGATGTATAGAACTTTCAAATGGAATAAAGCAAATATGCTTTTTTTAACTTGACATAAAATTTACTTTATTCAAAAGATAATCTTCTGGCATTATAATTTAAATATGATTTCTGGCATATGACCGCCACGGCTGGTTCGAACGTAGTCTAATCAGGAGGTCCACTTTTCGAAAAAAAAAAAGCGGCATTAAATCAAACGATCTTGGAGGACAATTCATGGGTCCGCAACGTGAAACTATGCGGTTACCAAACGTTTCCTTCAAATAAATCAATTGTGGCACGAGCTGTGTGACATGTTGCGGCGTCTTGTTGAAACCACAGCTCCTGCACATCATGGTTGCTGAATTGATGAACGAAAAAGTCAGTAATCATGGCTCTATAGCGGTCACCATTGACTGCAACGTTCTGACCAGCATTGTTTTTAAAGAAGTACGCACCAATTATTCCACCAACCTATAAAGCACACCAAACAGTCAGTTTTGTGGATGTAATGGTGTCTCAAACTACTCTTAAGGATTATCATCACTCTATTAATGACAGCTTTGTTTATTGACGTATCCATTCAACCAAAAGTGAGCTTCATCGCTAAACACAATTCGCTTATCAACGGCATCTTGTTTTGGGCCCATTCACCGAATGGGTGCTAGGTGATCCTGTAGCTTCAATTCTTGCATGAGTTGCATTTTGTAAGCACGCAAACCAAGATCTTTCCGCAAAATCTTCCATAAAGTGGATGGAAACATATCCAATTCCTGTGCACGATGGCGGATAAACTGATTCGGGTCTTCCTCTACGATACGTTCTAAAGCAGCAATGACTTCTTCTGTACGCACTGTACCTGTACGCGACGTCTCTGGTGGATGCGTACTATCATTTAGAGTAAACGTGATGCGAAAACGTTCCATAGTTAATCGAATTCATTGCTCTGATGGACGATTAGGTTGACCGTAAAATGGACGTAGTGCGAGATACATATTTCGAATAGAACCATGATTTTCAAAATAAATTTTGCACAATTTGGAAGCGTTGTTCAGGTGTCTATTCATATTGAATGCCAAACCAAACTAAATTACTTGACAGCTGACAAAATGGCCGCCAGTTAAAATAGTGTTGCCAACTTAAATTTCTATACCTCTAAAAAATATGAACGTAGTGCGCGATACGTATTTCGAACAGAACCATGATTCTCAAAATAAATTTGCGCAATTTGGAAGCATTGTTCAGGTGTCAGTCTATTCATATTGAAATGCCAAACCAAACTAAATCACTTGACAGCTGACAAAATGGACGCCAGTTAAAATATTGTTGCCAACTTAAAGTTCTATACCTCTAAAAAAAATGGACGTAGTGCGCGATACGTATTTCGAAAAGCACCATTATTTTCAAAATAAATTTTGCACAATTTGGAAGCATTGTTCAGGTGTCAGTCTATTCATATTGAAATGCCAAACCAAACTAAATCACTTGACAGCTGACAAAATGGACGCCAGTTAAAATATTGTTGCCAACTTAAAGTTCTATACCTCTAAAAAAAAAACACCCTTTAGTTTCTGTATAACGAAGTGATTTTCTATAGTCCCGTGCGGATTCGGATTCATTATAGCTCTTTTGGTTCCCGTTGACAAAAATTTGCAAAAAAAAAAGTGTCATCTGCCTGAGTATGAAGAACATATCAAATGAGAAGTTATGATTGCATATATGTTTTTCATTCAATTAGCAATTTTATATTTTAAGCTTTCTCGTAGATAGTGAGTGAATATAGAAATGTTGTATTCATTTTTGTATGGAGTTTGAAAATATACTATAAAGTAGTATTTTATGCTGTCGATGTAAAATACCTACGCTTTGTTATTGTTATTTCGATTTTAAATTTATTCCACATTGTGAGTTTCTTAGACCTGTGTCAAGACCCTAAAGACAACTTGAAAGTGAATTAGTATTCACTTACTTTTGTCGCTTTTGATTTCGCTTTGGTTTGATTGAAAATGGCTGCCAGCTAGGAAACACAAACACACTTAAACCAGAATATGTCGATTGTGATACCACCAAGACCGGATCAAGTGAGATCTCCATACTATGTTCAACCATTTTGATATCTATAGAGCGTAATAGACTTGTCAGATCACCTAATGGATGGCTCCCAAGTGAAGCTTCCTTCTACGGGAGAGATCTGGGCAGGAACAAAAAAGGTGAGGCATAGTTTCCTCCTCTTATTCATTCATAGAACTTCTGCAAAAGTCGCTTCCAAAAAAACCCTAGGCTTACGGCGTGCTTTTCTATCAGGCAGTGCCCAATAATGACCACATCTATTGAGAGAAATCAAATTTTTAGAGCGTTTCAAATCCAGTTTAGGCCAAATTTGTTTTGTCGCTTGATATGTGTATTGCCACTTACTCACCTAAAATTTGCACTCTCGATAGCATCCAGCCAGCTTTAAGTTTTGGTTGAAAGTAGAGATTGGTATGCCCCAGGGTACCTTTATCCGGCAATTGTATAATTGTTCTTATTCTGGCGTTTTTACCTGCCTTACAATACGCTGGGCCTGGGACGTCTCTATGCCCCGGCACCGAAAGAAGGTTAATGTTAAAGCGCCTGGAACACACTACATTGGTAGAAGTAGAGCTTAAAATTAAGACTTTCGGAGAAAATCCTCGCAACAATTCCGACTTTAGTTTTCAAGCCGTCAGAAGTAAATTAATTCATCTTCTGAAAATCTATCTTCATTCCAGATTGTTCTGAATTGGATGGAGACGAGAAGTTATTGTCAAAATTTAAGGATGGCGCTTTAGTCAGTGTTTTCGGTTGAGATTTTTAAGTTCTTCAGAATGGAAGCGGGGCCAAAGTATTTTTTTCACCACTTTGGTGAGGTAGCTTTAAGGCGAATGCCTGTACTCTCTGCCATATTTGCTTGCTAACGGTAACTATATCAAAGGGTAATAGACGAAACATTATGTGTCCAGTGCCGCAGAGGAAGTTGTGCGTACAGTGCACCGCTTAAGCACATACAATGCTGCGGTGCGCTGAACATTGCTTAGATTTTCGCAATTTATGGTCTTCTCCAGGCTGTCCACCAGACAATTACACCATAAATACCTAAGTATCGGTATTATAACCGAGATATAGAGCCAGTGAGTTATTCAAGGTTGTAGACCCCATTTATTACAAATAGATTGAGATGTGAAGTTTCTTAGATGTGAAGTTTCCAATTAAGTTCCCTATACCAGGATAAGACGCAAATATTTTGGTTCATCTGAGAAAGTTAGACTGATGCCATAGAGAGCGGGAGGGTCGACTATCGGAATTTTATATTTCATGGTGAAGAGCACCAGATCAGTTTTGTGGGGGTTCACACCGACTCGTCCAGCTATATTGTTAGCTTGTTAAAAGCATTTTGTAGGAACTCTTTTAGAGTACCTACATATTTCAATGCTTTCCTGAGATACAGACAGATATAATAGCAACATCATCTATGCATAAGCGATCGACGACCTTCCAGCTTACAGGAATACCGCCTAAACAATAGTAGCAATGAAATTACAGATGACACTGTAGGTAAACATTTTTTTATTTTGATCAAAGTTACCAGAAAACGAGAAAAAATGGCTTCAAAAGAAGGTCTAGGTAGTTTGTGAACACCCTGTAGATATATCTGTGCTTTTAATTCAATGAATTGCCTTAACTTACATAAGTACTCGTATATATATTATTTTAGTTGCCTTTTAGTCAATATATTTTGGCTTTTTATTTTTTTATTTCTGTAGATATTCTATACATTTTATATATGTACTACTCATATATTCTGTGCATCGTTAATCAATAGCCATGTTCATAGACACCGAATTTAGTGCTAACTGAAACCCATTAAAGCACTCGCTTTACAACGTTACAGATACACTACATCAATATGCTTGAATATGTGTTCATGTCCAGAGAGGACAATAAGATTGATGAATGTGTGGAATTTTAGGGAAATGTTTTTTTTTTATGTTGAAACACAAAATAGAGAAATGGTATATATTTTCCAAAAATATATTACACCCCTCTGGCTTTTAGTTTGCCCAGCGTAAAAAGTCCATAAACATGGTGATGGATTATTCCTTTTTTTTATACGTATATAGCTATCCACAATATGGATTGGCCAGGCCAACGGAAATAGGTAGAAAACTTATGTTGTGGACATTTACAATCCACTTGTTTTGTAATGATGATGACACTCTGAAGTTTTTTGTTCACCTTAGTAAATGCGTCGCGGTTTTAACAGTTCGGTATATGCTGTCATGTCGGTGACTAAACAGATTAATATTTTTGATGGAACTTTTGAGCAAGACATTGAACACCGTAATGGGTTTACATAAAAAATCCCTATGAAAAATGGTCCTACGGAAAATCCTGGAAAAACCAAAGAAGTTTAAATTGATATCTACTTACTCACCATCTAAATTCATTCATTCATTTTCAATGGTCCGCTTGTCCTTTAAGTGGGTCGCGGGTGTATGTTACTCAAGTAGACCCTCCACAGCTCTCGATTCAACGCTATCGACTCTAGATCATCAAGGGCAATCCCCATACGGGTATAGGAGAGATTATGGATTTGATCTAATCATCTCATCCTCGGTCTACTTAGAGGACGCCTGCCTCCTGCCTGATGGTACGGATTCCATAGCGCGTCGTGGAATCCTGGTCGGCGACATGCGTTTAACATGACCAAACCACCAAAGCATGGATCGCTCCGTCCGGAGAAGTAGCTGCTCGACATTGAGTTCCTCACGTATTCTGGTATTTCTGATGCGATCTCTACGGGTCACACCAGCAATACTACGGAGAAATCTCATTTCGGCAGGTTGTATCCGCAATCTTATTCTTTCGGTCATTACCCAAACCTCCACCGAATTAAAGACTGACAACTTAGCTTAAGTTCAGTCCTTCTACTAACAGAATGACCAAGCTGTCTCAAAATTGACCAAATTGCTTCCAAATCTTACGAAACAAAAAACTATGTATATTTCTATTTATTGATTCCTGTTAGTTTTTAAATCGTATGTACTTAAACGGGCATACTTAAATAATTTTTTTACACACATTTTTTCAAAGCAGTAGACGTCTTGATTTTTATACCCTTTACCACACTGTGGTGAGGGTATATTCACTTTGACAGTCCATTTGTAACGCACATAAGGAGGCGTTTTAGGTATGACTAACTATATATATTATTGATCAGCATCACTTTCTTAGTCGATCTAGCGATGTCCATCTGTCTGTCAGCACGATTACGGGCGTAATTTAAGAGCTATCGACTTGAAATTTGATACGTACGCTTTTATCCACCAAACGAGGCTAAGTCCGAAGATGAACAAGATCAGATGAAAACTACTACTACATCCCATAAAAAAAATATCGGATTTATAAAGCTTTTTGATGTTAAAATGATGTTTTTGACAAAAAATGAGCTTGGTGGAATAAAAACTACCCACACTTCCCATACAAATATATAATTTTTTGATACTAAAATATTTTGAACAATAATAATAGTACCGGGTATTTGAGCTTAGGCATAGTTGAAGATAATTGTCTTACGGTTTTTTTTTTTTTGACATGAGATCAATCACCTTATCTGGATCCACAATAATATCCGAATGAACAGATATCATAGCAAGCTTAGCCTTGCATTCTCCATAACGCTTCGCGGGACATTGTTTTAATCCTTTTCATAGCTGAAAGGGTTCTTTCAACTCTAGCTGTGGTCACTGGAAGCGTTGCTAAAACCGTAAGCACAAAATTTGTACTTCTAAAGTAAGTCTTGTCACATATATCAAGCAATTTCAAAACTTCGGTAGAAGGATCACTCGACGATTTTTTTTCGCACCAAAGAATTAACTGACACACAGCTGACAACGAAATTGCTTTATCAAAGTAACGCGTTAGATTTTCCATTTCGTTCATTCGCTGAACTGCAGCAAAACCTGGGAGAAGAGCTTGAAACGATGCGATGGTAGAACGTAACGAATTTATGCAAGGAATCAGTATCGACATCGACAGTCTAAAATAGGCTTCAGTCGGAGAGGTTTCTGGATTCGAACGCGTTGTTTGTTTCAATGAAGTTCTCAAACAAGTCCTGGGCAAGTTAGAATTCGGATTGAAAAGGCTCTCCAGAAAAATCTTCGACATTTTCTCGAATGTTCTTAAGAGAATTCAGAACTTCTTTTGTGCGGTCGATTGCAGAAACGAGATCTAAGGATTTGTTCTGTAGGAAAACTGATAAGGGTAGCGTTAAATTGAATAGTGTTTCACACACAATGAGGCCTACCTACTAGGAAATCACTTTTTTGGACCGCTGCCAAAAGTGTTGATACTTTCAAAGAAATCGCCCACGTTCTGCTCGTTATTTCTTCAAGACTTATTGAGATGCACATGCATTTGAAGAGTTCTACCAAGGAAATAATACTGTCATGCCTTTCAATGAATCTTTTTTCACAAAGGCGTAGAAGTCGAGTTTTTCGGCTCGTGTTTTTAATGACATTTTTGAAAGTTACATATGCATTTGAATGGTTGCGCAAAAAATTACCTTTTTTACTAACTACACCAAGGCAATTGCGAATTGCAGGAGTTGACATGCCAGATCCAGGTTAAAGCTATGTACAGCACAGTGTACATACCTAGCGTTTAGATAATGTATACCTACTGAATCTTAATTTGTAAGCCCCATTTCAATTTACTCGTGATTAGCCGAAGGCATACTCAGCCCCAAACATCAGTTTCAGTTTCAGTTAAACGCTTCAATTTTTGCATTTCGACATCAGTTTAACTCAAAGCTTAACTGATAGCTCAACTGAAACTGAAATGACCGTCTAAATAGGGCTTTAGAAAGTTTTAGTTTTTTTTTTGTTTAGCCCCTCAAGCCCCCCCTGGCTACGTGCCTGTGTGACATTGTCCAGAAAGACGATGGAGAACGTTCGCTGCTTCAAAAAGGTTGGAAAAAATTTCGCTAAGACTAAGATGACTTGAGAAAATTGTGCAAAAATCGCAAGCCAACACCATGGGCACAATTTTCCAAAAGTTTGTGCAACTATGTACTTGCATACGCGGACGACATTGACATTATTAGCGGAACGCAGTGAGCTGTCACTGGTGCGTTTGCAAGTTTGTCCATTCGCACAGAAGCGTCAAAAAAGGGATTAAGTAGTGAATGAGATCAAAACTGCATTTTCTGTCAACAAGAAGGGAACACACTACATCGACAAATCGGACAGGGACAGAACGTCACGATAGACAGATACAACTTTGAGGTAGTTAGAGACTTTGTCTAACTCGGCTATCTACACTATAAACTCTGATAATGAGACGGCTGAAATCAAACGAAGAGTTCCACTTGCCAACCGCTGTTTATTTGGCCTAAGAAGGCAACTGACTAGTAAGGCCTTGTTAGTTAGTTAGTGTTTCTTCTAAGGAGACTCTATATATAAGACCCTCATCATCCCAGCTCTGCTCTATATCGCAGAAGCATGGACATAAGCAAAGGCGGATGAAGGTCTTCTTGGTCGTTTCGAACCGAAAATTTTTCTGTTGATTTTCGGTAACGTTTGCATTGAATGGCTTTGGGGTGAGGAGACTTAACAGCGAACTTTACGAGCTGTACAGCAACATCGACATCGATCGAAAAATACGTATATCAGTCCACTAAGTTTACTATTTCATATAGAGCGAATAGACACCAACGCTCCGGCCCGAAGAGTTTTCGATTCCAACCCGGAGGCAGGGCTGACTTTATGCGACTAAAGTTGCATTTTGCCCCTTTTTTTCTTTCTATCCCCAATGAGACGACTTTTCCAAAATTGTCCATATTTGCCCCTTTTCTGTATTTCGTTGATAGTTCTTCCCATTTTAGAAAAAAAAACACCCTTTTGTATGAAAATGAAATACGAAATGTGACATAATAAATGCTTCACGAAACTACTACAGTTAATGGGATCTGAATGCGTCCTTTTTCTATCAGCCAGAGGTATCAGCTATTAGCTATTTACGTCCTATTGTCATAAGTTTAGGCATTAACAATTTAGCTATAACCATGTTCAATGCAACAATAAGATAGAACGAGATGAAAATAATGCGTAAGCCACTTAACTTTAGTGAACTCCCTCGTTTTTATTCTGACATTTGTGGGCAAATTAGTATTGCCCCTTTTTCTACGCAAATCCCCTTTTTTTTGCGACTTTTTCAAAATCTTTGAAGTCAGCACTGCCCGGAGGGACAACGCCAGTAGAGGAAGACCTCGCCTTAGGTGGCACGCACAAGTGGAGGACCTCAACCAACTTGGAGTGCGCAACTAAATGCGGTAAGCCAAAGATTGGGCTAATTGGAGAGGCGTTTTGGTTGAGGCCCAGCTGCACCCCAGACTGTAGCTTTACCTGAGTAAGTATAATCTCCACATACGGGTACAGGAAAGATGTCGGACACTTGATGCCATGGATTCCATCAGAGTTAGGGAAATGCGTTTGCCGTGGGAAAGCCACTGAAGTAAGGTCATGGACCGCTGCGTTGGAGAAGCAGCTCCTTGATATTTAATACCTCACGTATTTCAATAGGTACAACGAAAAAAATGTATTTCCGCCGTTTGTATCCTCGATTTAATTTTTACTGTCATTACCCAAATGACAAAATCGTCAGTTAAATGTGTCGACACCGATTTAAAGTTTGAAACTTGAGAGCAATAAGTAGTACCTATACCTAGTAAACGGACGAACAAATTTTGGCAAAATGAACATTTATTAAGTCAAAGGGAATTATTTATAGTAATCAGGGTTTTCTTCTTTACCTACTTCTGACATCTAGTACTTTATCGACAACTTTTAGAAAGATATACTTCAATAATTACTAAAAAAAATCGTGCCAAATGATTGAAACATGATTCAATCGCATAGTACCTATTCAATTTGTATCCTTGGGGGAATATTGACGATATTGGCTTCAATCAAACATCGTTTGTCGTATTGCGAGTCCGCATTAAAAACAAAAAGAGAGAGAAAAAAAAAATAACTACAAACAATCCAAATCAAATCACAACAAATAATGTTAAAAATACAAAATGAAAGAACATCAACAAATCGTACACCCAGATAGAAAATAACCATACAAACGCGATCAAATGCCGCGCACAAAGGACGAGAACGAAATAATCATCATCATCATTGTCGTCAACGATGAGGACGAACGAATCTCGCTCGTGAATTGCCATGTTCGTTTGTTTACTTCAAATCAATTTCATCGTTTCGATTATTAATGACAATATTATTCAAATTTTGAATTGGATTTCATATTCGAAGATTCCTCCCCTTGGTGTTCCCTGCAGAGGCGACGCCGACGCGAGTGTATATACATGATGCCACAAATGATATCCTTTGAGGAAAACAGTCATTCGACAAAATTGGTTATTATTACTATTGAGAGCTAATATTGATGTTTGGCGGATGGGTGACGATGGAGTGAATTTGCGTCTGCCTAGCGTGGAACTTTTAGGTTTATATGCTATTCGACTTTTATCTCCTGTAAATCTACATATATCTACCTACGTTATACATACTATGTTGAGATTTATTGTGTGCTCGAATAATGGCTGGGAAATTGACGAAATATGCTAATGCGATATATTCGGCGGAATAATTTCGATTGATTGATATTGTATAGTCGTGGTGCTGATGCTAGCACGCGCGTGTACTCAGCAGGGATGATTTGCGAATGTTACACACTTGAATGGGCATAAAATTACGCTAAACTCATTTTGTACATATGGTTTTGAAGTATTTAAACTAAAATCTGTTAGTCAGTTACGAAACGGAATTGAAATAATAATGAAAGGACGATTTCAAATGACGACAAATTCGTTCTAGCTGATTTAAGCTGTGCCAATACGCTAATTTTTGCAATTGTAGAAAGATGAAATATCAAATCAGTTGATCCTGCATGATATCTACTTTGATTCGAATGGAATTTAGAACCAACGAACCAGGTGATTCGCATTTCATTCACTTTTTGAGGACGTTCACTCTGAAAAAAGCTTCGTTCGCGCGCCGGCGAGTTCATTTGGGAATCCAACGTGATATTATGTTTCGCTTGAAATCATTGACAGCACGGCGCGCGCGGCGGAAGTCGATGGTAGAATAGCGGGCGCTTTTTTTTCAGATCCGCTTGGAGGTGAGTAGTCTCTAAAAGATGCCAATGGTCTGTACCCAGGGCTGACTTTATGCGACTAAAGTTGCATTTTGCCCCTTTTTTCTTTCTATCCCCAATGAGACGACTTTTCCAAAATTGTCCATATTTGCCCCTTTTCTGTATTTCGTTGATAGTTCTTCCCATTTTGGAAAAAAAAACACCCTTTTGTATGAAATACGAAATGTGACATAATAAATGCTTCACGAAACTACTTCACAATTAATTGGGATCTGAATGCGTCCTTTTTCTATCAGCCAGAGGTATCAGCTATTAGCTATTTATGTCCTATTGTCATAAGTTTAGGCATTAACAATTTAGCTATAACCATATTCAATGCAACAATAAGATAGAACGAGATGAAAATATGCGTAAGCCACTTAACTTTAGTGAACTCCCTCGTTTTTTTTCTGACATTTGTGGGCAAATTAGTATTGCCCCTTTTTCTACGCAAATCCCCTTTTTTTGCGACTTTTTCAATATCTTTGAAGTCAGCACTGACTGTACCATTGGTTATGTATTATCTGACCTGGTAATGCCCTTAGTGTTAGCTAATATGTGCCTAAGAGTTTTTTTTATTGAGGGAGATTGCTACTATCCGATGGAGCACTCAGACACATCTACTGGTCCATTGTACTTCCAAACAGACACCTTACTTGGCTGTACTTAGTTTTCCCGTCTTTCAAAGAAAGATTAGAAGGAGCTTCAGTGAAGCTTAGATGTTCGGCACTCACCACGTCAGCCCCAAAAATCCGCCACCTGATGCGAGCAAAGGCAGGGCAACTACAGAGAAAGTGGTCCGCTGTATCGACGTCCTCTTCACAAGCAGGACAGATGGTGGTGTCGCTCAAGCCCATCAAGTGTTTGGCAAAAGCTTGGTGGCCCGAAAGGACGCCCACAAGCAGTCTGCAGTCGATTCTCCTGAGAGATATGTTTTGTCGCGTAAATAGTGGCCAGAAGCCAGCGCTTCAACAACAAGTTTTGATCATATTATTTTTGAACTGTTTTTCTCATAGGGCGTTGAACATATTTTTCAGAGATTGCTCCCTAGGTACTTTCTTAGGTTGATTTCCTGCGCGAAATTTTTATATAAATATAAAAGAGGAAACTAACTGACTGTAAAGGAATCTCTGTGTACCAAATCCTGAGGCTTTGCGGTACGTCGAGGAAAGCGCTAGAGCAAATCTGTTTCCCTTCCAGAGCTTTTTCAATTTCATTAGTTATTCGATACACCTGATCGATTGTGCAATATTTGACCGGAAGCCCAGTTGATGATCCGAGATAAAGCGTTTTTTTTTTCGATTATATGGTTATGTTGGTTTTAGCAGAAGTTTTTCGAAGACCTTAGATATTATCGGCAGAATTCAAATAGATCTATATGATTTTTTATCGAAATCATAACGAACCATAACAACTTCAGTAACTTTCCATTGTCTTGGAATATATAAAAATCTCAATGAGCCATTTACAATGTAAAACAAGTCCTTCCAAATTTCGGCAGTGATTAGATCATATCCTGCTGCCTTGTTATTTTGAAACCACGGTTACGGCTTTTACTTTATAGTTGTCAGGTGCCATATTAGCATTAGGTTCTTCGAGCAATGGTTGTCAATCGAACGGCTTGAACGTTTCTTCTAAATTCTCGGCAAATAAATCCGCTTTTTCTTTGTCTTCTTTTGGCCATTCGAATTTAGTTTTTCTTATTGGTGGCATGGAGAGTGTAATACAGGTTTCCTTATGGACTTCAAGGCTTTCAATAGTGAGTAGTTTGAACTCTTATCAGCAGTCAAACCTGCGAGGCAAGTAGAATTCTTGCGGGCGCGCGATTCGACAAAAACACATCTAGAGGAAGTTTATACATTTATTGGAAAACGAATTGTAAATTTACGCGGACTAGCTACTCTGGAAAAAAAATTTAAATATACGTTACAGCTTTCTATTTACCTGCAGAATTTTTGATATTTTAATTCTTACGTCATATTTCTTCAAAAGACGTATAATTGCATTCAATTGTCATTGATGGTTTTCAGCAAAATAACCACAAGGTACGCCAACGCGAAATGTTGGAATCAGAAAAAAAAATCAGAGAAATCATTGACATTAATAAATCTATGCTAAATGTTGACTAGTCTATAGTCGGCTGATTTCTTCGAACTTAAGCCCTCTGTCAAAATAATGTCAAAATTCCAATATTCTAATATTTCCCCGCCCCATCAAGCACAGTCCAAATTATTGGCAAATAATGCACAGGTACCTAGTGCCCCTAGTGCGTTTCAAATCACTGAAGTTTTACGTGATTGTTGCTCATAGTGCCATATATCTAACTAGTTTTAACGTTTTAAGGTTTTAAACATTTTGCAAGAAACAGCATTCAAAACCGTTCAGTAGGCTTGAATGAAGTAAGGTACCTATTTCTGTCAGATACAGACATATTTAGAAATCAGAACCGAACTAATAAGGAGCCATCTTGGCGTAAAAAATGAGGAAATTCAAAAATAAACAAGGAGATGGATATAAAGCCCAAAAATAATTTGCTGCCCACCTATAACCCCTCTGCTTATGATTACTGTCAGATTTGGAGTATGTGCGAAATTGGATGTATTGAAGGTTTTTTTTGGAGTACAAACCCCCACTTACTCAAAAGTCAAAAAAAAAAACCCAAGCAGGAGGGTTGCAGGGGGCAGCATGCCCCCATACTTATTCCACTGTTTATGCATTTCCACTCACTAATTTGGGATTTACTGCATGTCAAAAAAACGAACCCAGAAAAGGAAATAACACCCAAAATGACGAACAATTTTGCAACAACAATTTGTTCGAGTTTTTTAGGGCGTTATTTCCAAATTGATTTGGGCGTTATTTATGTCCTAACGACCAGTGGTTAGTGTTTTAGACTAATGAACAATGTATCTCAGGTTCGAACCCCGGAAAAACGCAAATCACATCTTAAGGTTTTTTGAAGTTGAACTTCTTTAGTGAGGTGTGAGCGCGAAAAAACTAAACGTAAATCAACGTGAAAATTTGTTACTTATGAACATTTTTGTGAGTGTTTATGAGAGGTTCCCTAGGTGGTTTAGATACACAATTGGGCCCGGTAGATGGCGCTGTGATTGGGTTCCAGAAATTGTAGGGCTGAACCGATTTTGATGACATTTCTTCGGTGTGTTTGAGTAGGTCACTGGATATTTTAAGTTCACAATTAGACTTAGTAGGTTTCGCTTCGATTTTTGTTCGAGGAATTACAAAGCAATGCCTTTCGCACTTGGAATAATATTGTATATCTGCTCCATTCGATCCAAAACAGATAATAAAAACTTACACCCACGAATGGTTGTGGTGAGTACTTTAGCTAGACCGAGGGGGCGAGAGTGCACTGCACCTGATGATGTTATATTATGTTCTGTTAAAGAGCGATTTCAGAAGTGAGAGGATTTTTCGAAATTACAAATAATAACTAATACTAGTTGACGAATCATCAAAATTAAAAACAATGAGGCTCAAAAACGTACCTACAATCAACACATTATTCGTTTGGGGGTAAAATAAAGAAAGTTGTCGATATACTTTTAACAATGATTTCACCATGATGTATCTACAACATATAATATGAGTAAAATTCTATAGCATTTAAAACCACCCATCTATACCTAAACCAACATGCATTTGTCCATGCCCATACTCTGATTATATAAACTTACATGTCGGAATTATTATTTTGCATATTTTTCTTATTATTTTCGTAGAAACATATCAGCGTTGAAAAATTAAATTATTTATAATTCATTTCTTTTGAATGATTATTTTAAACTTCCTAGTTAAGGAATAAAATATATACCAAAGAATTCTAAAAATAAATTTTAAATTAGGTACTAAACTAAAAATTGTTATATATAAAAAAAAAAAAAACAATGTAACGTCTACAGCTATAATAAAATTTGTAAATAATCTTTCCATTAGACTTAAAATCATAAATGTAAATGTTTAATACACTCGTATATGTATAAATAATTCATTTGCTTTTTAAGCAAAATATTATTAAGTGTAAATGTATTTTTATATTATCTTTATTTTATCCAAAACGTTGAACGAAAACCCTTAAAAAAGTGTATTTAAGAAATTCTAAGCAAAAAAAAAAAATAAGCAAAGCCTAAATAAAAAATTGATTGCACCCTTTACTAATATTAAAACAAAATTATTAACAAAATCAAAAAAAATCGTCTTGTACCTTTACATTCATTCAAATTGCACATAACATTAATGTACATATTATATCTACGATAAAAATAAATAAATATTTTTTAATAAATTTTAATGATTAAAATGTATTAGATTTTATTTTATTTAACAGATTTCTAAATGGCTTTGTTCTTTTTTTGTCTTTTTTAATTTTTTTAATTACATATAATCCCAAGGCGGACATATTACGAGGTTACTGTTACCTTTTTTGTTATTATTATATTTAAATAAACTGTATTATGATTCTTATATAAAAATTTGTCTTTTAATTGTTGAATATTTTTTGGACTCCATTTAAAAAGTAGGACCAACTTTTAGGTGTCCTATACAATAATATCGCAATAACTGAAAGAAAGGTAAAAAAAAATCAAAAACAGGACAGTATGATATGCATATGACATTTGAATGTAATAAATCGTTTTCAATAAGGCATAGGTACTCACAATCTAGCTGCCATCAAGGCTTTGATTCATATGACAATCAAGTGCTACAATGCCCTGCAGACTAGGAATCGAATCTTCGCATCCGCGAACGCACTATACCTACGTCCACAGTAGTATTCTAACTCTACACAAAATAAACAAAATAAATTCGGTTACGTAATACTCGATAACGGATGAGACGATTTGGCTTCAGGTGGCTTACATTTCATTCAATCAGAGTTCCTCTGAAATTCATCTGTGTATCCCCAGGCGATGACTATTTCGAGTGAAATCTCTGACATTGCGCCTTATGCCGGTGGAGGAATCTGCTGCCATTCTCCGAAACACACGCAGAAGAGCAAAATGCGAATATTAGAGAAAGCTTGTGAATGTATACAGGAAGATTATACAAACTCTTTAGGAAGCAATGAAAAATTGCAAGCAAAGGATGGGCAGCTCCTTGAGAATTAAGCTTGTGCAGTGGCGTAACTATAGGGTGGCAGGGTAGAGGGCCCCGGTCCAAGAGGCCCCGAGCTCACAAATAATCTAGCATTTTTGACAAAATTTTGTAGGTACCTAAGTAGGTACTTAAAAATTATAAACTACTTAGGTACCTACTTACATAACAATTGTACAGTCATTTGTCATTTGTACCTTTGATTTTTCGTAGTTTTTGTTTTATTTAACCTTTAAATGAAGGCAAAATAAAGTTGATTGTAAAAGTTAGATATTAACATTTCTAGTTCTAGAAAACATCTACATAAATGGAAGCAAAAACGAAAGAGAAGAGGGACACTGAAGAAAAAATAAAAAAGTTTCCTAGAATTAGTCAGTACTTTAAGAATGATGACTTTATTGATGAAAACGCGAGTGAACAGTGTTCCGAAACTGAAGAATTGGACCTAAATAAAAGTAACAATATAGCAGATGCAGCACCCGACACCAGTGTTACCAATTCCGGTGGTTTGCAAGCTTCCACTTTGCAAGTTTTAAATGACACTGATCTATTAAAAAAACTCTAGAATAAAAAAGACATTATCTGAATGCCTTGTTAGGGAAATTTTCGGTCCACCTTCAGAGACGATATATAAAAGTCCTCGTGTATTAGAACTTGCTGATTTATTAATAATAAAGCATTTGAAGCATGTACTGCATGAATGTTATTATGTAACAATTCCTATGAATACAGCTAGTGCTAAACGATCATTTTCGCAACTAAAATTAATAAAAACCTATTTAAGAAACTCTATGGAACAAGACTGGCTACGTAGCTTGACTAATCTGTCTATTGAAAACCTATGGCCCTATTTTTAAACTTTGATGGTGATACAGATACTTTTGCGGAATAGAAAGCTATGAGAAAAGAATTTTAATAATAAATATCGTATTAAATTACAATTACGTTTACAACATTACGATTCCTATTGGGAGGGTCCCCTCCGAAGAATTTGCCACGGGCCTTAAATGGTATAGTTACGCCACTGAGCTTGGGCCATTAAGAAAAGTCAAAAAAGAACACCAAATGGAACTAAATGGAAACTTGTGCCACTTTGAAATTTATACAAAAACATAGAAGATCCCTTTAAATCATCGGATGGTTTATTAAAGGGCACAATATACTCTGCGATAGTTAGCGATACCATATGAGAAATATAGCAAAAAAAAATCCTAGCAACCATTAGTTCGTGTACCAGTGATGAGACTTCTACCACTTAAGTGGTATTTCTACCGCTTTTTGCTCAACCCAAAATTCTACCACCCTCAAATTCAAATCTACCACTTTTTCAGATGGGAAAAAATGGAACAATAACGCATAAAATAACTAATACACACGAAGTATAAGGCCTACTGTCCAAGCGGATCATTAAAAATGAATGAATATTTTCAAGGCATTGAGAACCGTCAAAATGTGTTCAAAAATATTTAATAAATCTTAAAAAGATGGCCTTATGGCCTTGTCCGCCGATACCTATCCTTATTGCGGCGGTTTGCATGCGGCCACGTAGGTCTTTCCAAAATTCACAATGTATGCTTCTGATAATAATCATTTGGAGCTCCGATTTAATGGCCTCTTCCAAATATGTATCGCACTTTCTGGTGACCTAATTTGTATACTTAACTTCCATTGCGGGTAGGTTTATCATAATTTTGAACTCATCATTATATAGCGCTTGAGTTGATCCGTTGTATTAACTTACTTATTTTATGTATTTGGAAAATAGATAGACTTTTTGGGTCCTTTTAACCTTTTTGCATATTCTTACAGATCAAAGCGAAGAGCTACGGGTTCTTGGCGCTACAGTAATGTTTCCCCCTGTAATCTCAGACAGACGATTGTGAACAAAATACTAATGGAAACAAATGAAAGATGGAACAAGCTCTTCTCCTGTGGCATAACTAGGAAAATGTGGCCATTCTACAACAAACAGAAAACTGAAAAAATCCATCCGCTTGTTAGCATCAACATCAACTGACGGCGATTTCAGCCAGCGCACCCTTAGCACCACAGAAGCTGTAACCAAAACGAAAACGAGAAAGTTAAAAACACAAAACTGTACAAATGACTCTAGATAAGAACACAATTCGCATGCTCACGGAAATGGATTCTAATGGATTCTAGAAACCAACGATCTATGACTATGATGAAGAAGCAGCGAAAATAAGGCAAAAGAAACAGAGACAATTCAACATCTTGTCAGTATTTCGCTCTTCAGGAATGACAACTTCGACCAGATTCTTCAAAAATCTGTCGGAGAACTAGCTAAAACAAAAATATTGGAATCGGATCCGGTTAAGTTTGCACCAACAGTTTTAAATAACCAGAATGATTATGCAAGTCCACTCGATTGTTCTTGGGTTTGGTTTGTTTAAGAACTTGAAGGGACCAACAACGGTCATTACAACCACCGAGTATACAACTGTAAACTGCAAGCACCCTTCTCTAAAATTAACTACCCTAACTTAGCCGATGCCTTTCGGTAGACAAAAAAGCTGAAGTAATGGTGGGGGTTTTACGAGATCGCTTGTATCTGCCTGGAAGTATTGAACTGCTCATTCTATTTCCGAATCAATTTAGATATGGAACTAGAAAATTTGTGCTCATAGCTTAGCCTCTAGAGGAAGATTTACATAATCTTGATGATGGATCTTCGTTGTTTCTTTCCCCCAGACTGAAGTTTAAAAACAAAAATCCAAAGACGTACCTTACTTTCATTGACAGTTATAGTTCGGTGTAAACCGTGAACCTGGGCGTCAACCAAGATGACCCTCTAGTCAGTTCAGCCCCTATCTTGCTGCCTCCAGATATGCAACCCAATGGCGTGTGCCACCTATGGTTGCGTTTTCCTCTGATGTGTTGTTGTCCTGTCATATCACTCGTTAAAATATATTTGGAATCCAAACAGCTGTTATTCACCACACCTATCAAAATTACAAACTACAATACAATATCTTAAGCTTAAGAACTTAAAATTTACAAAGTTTTTGCCCGTTAACCTCGGGATTACTTTTCATTTTTGCATACCTATACCAACAAGTATATAAACCTACCATAATTTTCCACACGTAGGTACTCTCAAAAGTCCCAAATTACAATGTGCTCTTAGCTCGTTCTCAAGGATGTAAATGTACATATAAGCATATGTATACAGCATGCGAAACAAACTATTTTATGTCAAACTCATTGACCTGAAGATACTAAAAGTTAACGCCACCAGTGCGACACTATACAACACTATACCAAAAGGCACTCGGGTTCACGATAAAGTTCAAAAGAAAACCTCTAAAATTGATCCCAAACAACTCCGGACCGAAAATAATTGCTAAGATGGCTGCGCTTCCATTTACACCTACACGCTACACCCAACACCAGCTCACCTAGTGAAGCTTTAAATTTTGCATGCCGTTATGCATGCATTGCATATATGGGAAACAATGTGCACTTGGGTATAGCGAAGTGCAGCATTAGTGGATGAAACTTATTCTCGTGAGTTTTCCTACATATAGATACTTAGATAAAAGCATCCAAGGATATTTGCTTGCAAAGAAACTCACCAAGGCGTATATAGGTATACTGTATACACTGAATGCCACAGCTTGGCTGTTGGCTCCCGATACAAACACTTTTGTTAATGGTGTCTTATCTCAAAGGATAACATGACAGTACCCGGGGTGACTTTTTCTTCAAAAAATAAAAAATAATAAAAAAAACCTTTGATTTTGGTTACGGTCATAATATCTCTGAGATCTGGTGCTGCAGAAAAAGGGAGCATCATATTTCCTACAGTACACATGTACACATACTGTACACGTAATTAAGGAATTAAATTCCTTACACCCAAATGGAGTTGGTTATATGTGTTGGTTAGGTGCTATGTCATAAAATCTAGATCAGATTACGAAAGTTATCATTCATATATATGTATATCTCCCTGCCATCAGATCTGGCTCACATTATGGAGCAAAAGTCCGTTTCACTCAACTCGAATGGATGCATCTCATCAGCCTCATGTCGGTTGGTATTTTTGAAACTATTTTCGAAACTTTTCTTTTTGGGTTGAAATTATTAAGGAAAAGTTGGCAAAACCACGTGTTGAGTGCAATTGGCAAAAAGTTTCTGATAACCACAACATGCCTGGTTCGAGTAGAAGGTCCGAAGTGGGCTACATGTGCAATGAATATATCACGGAGACGAAGTTCGCTTTCAAGGCAAGCAAGCAATTGAAATAAAACCCGAACAGGATATTGAAACAGAAGTAGGTATATGCGAGTACATATAGAAAGGAAAGTTTCTTTCGAATAATTGAAATGAAATTGGTATGCATGTGGTTTTCCTAAAACGAGTGTATTTCGGAGCAATAATTGGAATATAGGATAGGCCCGAAACATTATTTGTTAAGAGTTTTAAATTCGACCAGGACGAAACAATTGATTGTTGGGTAGGTACATTTCGTAAGTGGTGAGTAAGTATTTTATTTATTCAGTAAATTAATTGTGGTGGTTGGGTGTGTATGAATCGGGCAGGCGCTGATCGGCATCAACCTGGCGGTGCCCAGCTGTTGTTACTTTTCGTACACATCAATTGTGCTTATTTTACCTCCCAGTGGCAACCACCGGGTACTGGTCTGCCCATCCAGGTTGGGGGTTGTATGCCGGGGTAACTGCCCGACTGCGGAAAACAAACCCAGTTCCGAAACGACAACAAGCCTCGGATGCGACGACGACACCAAAGAGAGGTTCTACGAGCTCTTGGACAAGACATACGAGCAGTGCCCTAACTATGACATTAAAATTGTCCTAGGTGATCTTAATGCAAAGATAGGAAGAGAGGGCATCTTTGGTAGTACTGTCGGGAGGTACACCCTACACGACATCACCTCCGATAGCGGATTCAGGCTGACCGACTTCGCGGCGGGGCGAAATGTTGTCATAGCAAGTACGCGGTTCCAGCATCTCGATATTCATAAAGGCTCTTGGAGATCTCCCGATCAATCAACCGTCAACCAGATTGATCACATTGAGATCGGCGCAAGGCACTCCTCCAGTATTATGGATGTCCGAACGTTCCGAGGGGCCAACATTGACTCGGACCACTACCGACGTAGCCAAGATACTTACGCTTTCGGATATCCCGAACACCGCCAAGACAAGTAAATACTGTAAGGAAGTTTGACGTCGGACGGCTAAAATCGCAAGAGATCACCAGATCCTTCTCCGATCGAGTCTCTCTCAATCTCCCAAGAGGTTCTATGCAGCCAGCATCAAGCACTACCGACGATATCGACATAATCGGGAGAACGGTCATATAGAGCGAATGGGCGTAATGTCACTGGCGCGTTCGTGAGCATTGAGACGGAGGCGGCAAAGATGGGTTTGGCGGTCAATGAGGGCAAGACAAAGTATATGATGTCATCAAGAAAGGACACCCAACACCGACGTCTTGGACAGAATGTCACTATAGACAGATATAACTTTGATAAAGGACTTTGTCTACGTAGGCTCCGCTATGAACTCAGCCAATGACACCAGCGCTGAGATTAAGCGGAGAATAGCTCTTGCCAATCGCTGTTTCTTTGGGCTAAGAAAGCAATTGAGTAGCAAAGCCGACTCTCGAACAACTAAAGTGACCTTAATCATCCCAGTCCTACTTTATGGTGCAGAGGCATGGACTCTATCAAAAGCGGATGAGCTTACTCTTGGTTGCTTCGAGAGGATTATACTTGTGACCTTTATGCAGCGGAGACCTTTTTCTCAGCTTAGGCCAAATTTGTTTTGTCGCTAGTCAAGTAGTGTCATACTTGTCCAAAGTTAGGTTAGGTTAGGTTGAAAAGGCTGCCGACAAAAGGCCAATACATACACTTAGGTCTCGTCTTGTGATACCACATGAATCTAGAAGAAGTTTCGTCCTACTCGTTGAACCAGTTTGAGCTTCTAATGAAGCAATGGAAATTACGAATGTCTAGGTGTGTTAGATCGTTTAGAAAGCTCCCAAATGCAGTTTTCATTTTCGCGAGAGAGCCGGACAAGTTCAGAGAAAGCGATGAACGGTCTCCTTCTCCTCCTCTTCGTCCAAACAATTTCGTTTGAGAATATACGCCATGCCTTGTTGCATGCTTGCCCATAAGGCAGTGTCCCGTAATGACACGTATTATGGCGCTGATATGCCTTCTGTCAAGAGAAATCAATATTTCATACATACCTACTTTTAGCAGACGTATACCTTGTTAGGAAATCTATTGTAGGATTTCATACATACTACTTACTTGTCAAGTCATTAATGTCTTAAAAAACGTTTTAGAAAATTGTGAAATATTTTTTATTAAACAAAATAAAGAAATGGATTACTAATTTGAAATTGGAGTACCTAGATAATGGAAAATTAGAAATAAGTAAGGTTAGGGAGTAGATTTCTGAAATTTGTGAAAAACTGAAGTAGATCTACTCCAATTGGAGTAAAGTGACACCGATGGGAGGGCAAATAGACTGACTGCAGAGACACGCGATTGTTTATTGGGTTTCTTCGACGCAAACTGTTTAGAAACCAATGTCTCTATACTTGTAATGTAATAATTTGTAATCATTGTTTGAACACATCCACTAGCCTTTCAACGGAATGTACGCAATCTAGAGGTACACGAGTGACAGCGGAAACGAGCTGAGAAAAAAGGAGGAGACGTCCATGTTGGAATTTTGAGATGATTAAGAGAAGCGACCATCTTTAATAATTTATAACGTGTGTGAAAAAATAAAAGTAATCTAAAGAAAAACGTTAAATCTTACTTGTTTTATACTTAAGTCTTTTTATTACATTCAAATCGGGTCGGCCATTTTAAAATTAAAATTAAAAGCGCGTGTATAAATTAAAAGAATAAATTTGAGTTCTAAAACATATTTTTGGTGCAATAAACAGATGGTTGTGAGAATCTTGGCATAGGACCTGTTGCCTCAACTATTATTCTTCGAAATACTTTTCTTTTAACGAAATAATTTTTTGACAGATTAATTATTTATACACACTCGTAAGACCCTGAGTGTTTTTATCAAACAAGTCCTAAGAAAACTTCACATCGACAACATACAACACAACAACTCATATCTGGGCTTTCAAATTGTACCCTTTTTTTGCAAATTTTTCCAATTACTGTCCTGGGAAATTAACTGCGAAAGGATAAACGAGAAATTAATTATCTTCTCTCAGCTCATCATTTCTATGGAAACCGCTGGCATAAAGTAAAAAGTAAAACTTGTATCAACTCCCTTTGCGTTGTAAAACTTTTACATCCTTTGGCCACTTTTTTGTTTTGTTAAACTTTAGAACATTCCTCACCCTATTAAATCAACGGGATGAGAAGAGAGTTCCAGTTGTCTCCAACTGGAATAAATGCCGAAAAGCGACATTGGCAAGTTGCTTGGCCCGAGTGTCAATTTACACATTCCACCAGGATCAAAGAAGGACAAAGTTTGTAAGCCAGCACTGGCGTTGTCGTATGATCTCGGCCATGAGATATTGGCCAACGCGTCGCTCGCCAGAGTGTTCCCTTGTTGTTCAAAAGGAAGTTTGTTAATTTTTTTTTTGCTTTTATTCCGCTTTGCCTTCATGGGTAGGTATTAGTGGGTCAGAGACCGACACCCAGGGACTCGAAGAAGCGGAACTCGGAGGTTAGCAACTTTTAAATTATACCCAACGGTCATCTTATAAACGCATATTAAGAGACACACAAGGTGGCGAACAACACACACATACAAACTCTGGCAAATAAATTGGTAGCTGTGCTGGTGCATTGCGACTTATCCCCGAAATTATGACGGTGGAAAGAGTCACGCGAGGTGTTGCTTGAGGGTGGCAAGTGGCTTCTGAGTCCTGGCACTGTTGTGCCATTGCCATTGGCAGTGAATGGCTTCGCAAGTTTTTATCATCGGCAAGATGCTCATAAAGCACGTTGCGCGCGTCTTTGTTATTCGAAGCACACAATCAGAATATGGGTAAGTTGGAGTAGTCTTTGCCGCATATTGCCAATGTCACTCCCCCTCAATGGTTTTAGAAGCGTGTTTTGGCTTCTGGTTGGAAAGTTTGGGCAACGACAAGACCGACAAATAACCGGGCGAAAACGACAGCTAGTAGGTAGGTATAGCTAATTTATTATTTATTATGGTAAATATAAATAAATGGGCAATTTGGTTTCATTAGAAAGTCAACGCAGTGCTATACCCATTGGATCGACATATACCCATGAGATATTAAATTTTTTTTTATATTAACAGTACAGTGGAGCATGCGTGAGTCAGCAGGCGCGTTCAGTTTCAGTGTCTGGGGACAAGCGGTAACCAATATTTTAGTAAATATTTGTGCGACACTGCGGGGGGTGGTCTTGGTATATCTTAACCATGTATGAAATATTGGTTTTAGTTATAGGATATAATAGTTTGGTGACTTAGTCCCGAGCCTTTCCCCAACATCATATTCGCAGAATGCAAACATTTCGGCGTTCTACCTTAAAAAAAGGTATGTGCATACAATGTACATTGATGCTTTTTTGGAAATCTACTCCCGTTTTTTCCCATCTACTACACTTTTTTAGGCAATATAGTAGTATCGCTGCCCGACCTTTTGAAGGGCACACATTTTTAAAAGCACGATGCCTAGAGCGATCGTAGATAGCTGTTCAGTAAAAAAAAACTGTCTAAGAAGGGACAATCAGCATTGACGAATTGCACAAAACAATTGACAGCTCTAACTTTTATGTAGTATAATGGAACCTCGACTCTGCTGTAAATATAGGTATTCTCGTTTGCTCCGAGAAAAATTTTCTTCGCAGAATGTTCGATCCCTTTTGCATTCACGGGCTATGGAGGAGAAGAAGCATTAAGTGTCACCCACAAGTAAAGCGGTTTTTTAGAGGTGAGGTTCTTAAACTGGCAACACTGTTTCTACAGATTGTTGATTTGTGGTTACGTTTGCAATTTTGCCATTCTACGATAGATAGAACCATTAAGGAGAGCAAAACCACGTGTTTTAAACGACTTTGTCATGAAGCCGACATTAACCCATGGGGATCGGCATACAAAATGGTAATGACCAAATTGAGGGGCTGCAGAACCCCTCCAATAACGTCTCCAACAATACTGAAATCCATAGTAGAGCATCTTTTCCCCCAAGTTCCAACTACTATGTGCAATATCGTGAGAGAAGTCAGTGCAGATGATATTCCACTAATTATCCAGGAGGAGCTGCTCCAGGCATGCAGCAAGATAGGCGACAACAAGGCCCCCGGACCCGACGGCATCCCAAACAAGGCAGTAAAAGCGGCTATAACAAAGATATCAGACGTTTTTATGATGATGATGCAGAAGTGCCTCGAAGAAGGAACGTTTCCCGAAAAGTGGAAAAATTCAACATTTGGTCCTGCTACCAAAAGGAAAGAAGTCTCCAGGAGAACCATCGTCCTATCGCCCAATATTCCTATTGGACACCATGGGCAAGATCCTCGAGAAGATAATCTACAATATATTACTCGCAGTGGCAGACGAAAAATGTGCCCTTTCAGACTACCAATTTGGTTTTCGGAAAATGAGATCCACTGTTGATGCCATAAGAGCAGTAGTTAATATTGCAAAAGGCGTCTATGGGACAGAGGAGTACTGTGCTTTGGACGTTAAAAATGCTTTTAACTCGGCGAACTGGTCTTTCATTAGAAGATCCCTCGCTACAACAGATTAAGATATAATACAGATGAAGGTGAAAAATACTACAACGTCACTGCCGGAGTTCCACAGGGATCGGTCTTAGGGCCGTTATTGTGGAACATCATGTATTTATTTATTTATTTGTTGTCACCAAAGAACAAAATCTTTCATAGATATAAGGTCATAACATTACAAAATTTTAAATAGGACAAATAGGAAATTACAATTTGGACACGCGACAGCTCACCTCATCTTGCCCAGAATGCGTAAATGAAGATGAAGACACGGAGCACGCAGTAGTTTATTGCCCACGCTTCATGGCATGGAGAAATACTTTGCCCAGCCCGTCACTTATCATCGACCACATGTTGCAGTCTGAAGAAAATTGGGCGGAATTATGCAATTTTATAACCATCCTACAAAATGAGCTACGGAGAATAGAAAGGCTAAGAAAGGCCACAGCAGAAGCCTCAGAGGCCGCAGAAACACCAGAAGCGGGTGACACAACACGATTAGCTTGAATGTTAACCAACCCCGCAAAGTAATACCTAACGGCAGTCCCACGCGGAGAGTGGTTGAAGTGTGTTAGGTGTAGATTAGTACGTTTATGCGCACTCCCGGCACCGATTATTCGGGTTTGCGAATCGTGCATGTTGGTAGCACGGGCTACCGCATCTTTAGAAGATTACCACATCCATTGGCGCATCAAAAAAAAAATAATAAATAGATTAACTACAAAACAACGTGTGCAAATTGTGCAAACTTATTTTAAAAACCATGGCTCGGTTTGCCAAACTTATCGTGCACTACGTCCATTTTACGGTCGACACAATCGTCTATTTGAGCAAGTTATTTGGAAAACGATGAATCGTTTTCGCATCACGTACTGTACCTACACTATCAGCTAGGTTCCAGAAAACGAGTGAAATCGAAATTGCAAATCGAGTACATTCGTTTTCAGCGTTCTGCATTTCGAGCGATTCGGAAACTCCGAAATTTTTTCAAAACCACAATTTCACTTTGTCTCAATTCCGAAAATTTTAAAATCGAAATCAAATTCAGTGAAATGTAGAACACAAAAATTAATTTCCGATTTCATTTCGAGTGAAAGTGAAATGTGGAACCTAGCAGTATAAGTGGATAATTATGCACGCGTTCCCAAAGCCGACAAACTGTGCGAACAGAAGGAGTTATGTTGAGAAGTATCCGAATGCGTCGATTCGCCATCGTGTGTGCACAGATTTGGAGCTTTGTCCATCCATGATTTTTGACTTCTTCTTCTTCGTTCCTCAGTTGAATGACATATTGACGTGACAGAGCTTTGGTTTCAATGCAAACATGCCACGCGGCGCGCGACACCATCAATTTATTGCGGGTATAACATTTGCTGAGCACATAATTGCTCGATAAAGTTGTCGAAATTGGACTTCACGATTGCGCTTTATTCGAACTAGCCATGGGGCGCATATGCCCGAAATCGTTTTTAAACAATATAACGGTATAAAATCATCTATTAAATAAAGCTAATATCATAGACTTAGACATTAACACTAGCCTCAAGTGTTTTATTTCATAAAACTTGTACAATTTGTAAACTTATGCAAAATTTACCTCAACCGACTTAGCGCAACTGGAGGTAGTTAGCTAAGGACGGGGCTAATTTTAGATCACCGAAAGTTGAGGCCTCTGTTCACCATTCACTATAGAACCGCCTGTCTAAGTAAGTAGTACTAACTTTAGGGTCCCCTTTCGGCAACCAATGATAAAGCTGCATTCATAGGCATACTTGCCTCCGACAACATTATACAGCAAAGTGTAGCCTTAAGTAGCTCAGCAGATAATGATGTCCGTTCCAGCCTTGTTCTTGCATTTAGACTTAGACATTATGCTATACCTTACCTACTCACTTAGTTTTAGTCGGGTTGACCGAAATATTGGCTCTCATCGTCCAGGTTGGTCATTCATCTACCTAAGAGGAGACCTAGGGTCGTCATTGCCACTCAACAGTCTGCAGAAGTGTTTTTTTCCATTTCCTCAACACCTAAAATAAAATTTATTTGTTCATCTTAAAGATCTTCGCTCGGGTTTTGTTGCCTCGTCTTAATGCTGCCCAGGGTTCCCAGGTTTAAAGAAAAGAAATCCCCTTTGTTTTAACACCAACATGATATTTTTTTTTCCTTTAGACAACAAAAAAAAACGCTTTTTTTCCCCGAAGAAAACATCTTAGCATACTTAACCATGTTTTGAACTCGGGCAATGCTTCCAATTGCTTGAGATATTTGTATTTTTTTGTTGGTTCCTCCTTTATTCAAAATCCAAAATAAAATGAGAATTTATTACACATTAAGTTGTGCCGCCTGCGCCGTTGTCTAGAAATTCGCGTATAATATTTTGAATTAAGACATAGTGCAAGGACACACTATCAGGGTTGCCAGAATTTTGTTTGCTTTAACCGCCCAAAACTTAAAGAAATGTAGTCCAATATCGTTGCCCAGAAAGAAGCCCAAAAATCGTTGAAAATAATTCGGTTCTTGTATTTTATTATACTTGTTGCTCCGCTCTAAAAATGCAAGTGCTCCGCGGAAAGATGAGCGAAAAGTATGAAAATTCCATCAGACTAGCTAATTTTGTGCTTCTGTATGTTTGTCATTTTGTTCGCAAGAATTTAATTTGTGTATTGATTACACAGTACTAAAATGGGTAAAAATAAATCGTGTACCCCAGAACTTCCTAACTATCAAAATGGAAACGAACCAATGCCGTTGATAGCGAAAAGATTTGTTTTTCTACGATGCTTGTTTCGAGAAAATACAAGTTTCTAAGAAGACCGGAAGTTTTAAGAACCGCAAAAGAAATGAGAGTGGACGCAAAACTACTCCAAAGAAAGATTTGCCGGACAAGTAGAGCCAATCCATTTTAATGTCTGAAAATTAAGGAGATTGTTGCACCTAAACTCCATCAAGAACTCAGGGCGCTGTGTCGTAGAACAAAATCTTCGTGGGTGCATATTCCACAAAAAACACATTATGGTCAACAAAAACCTAAGCAAGAGCCGAAATTTCAAAAGACTCCACTTAAAAAAAACATTTGCAATTTTGGAAAAAAGTACTTTGGAGTACCAAATCCAAGTTTAGTTTATTTGGATCCGACTACTTTGCGAGAGGTCACAGGTTAAATCCCCGGAAAACACAAATTACGTCTTAAGGTTTTTTTCCACTGCGGCACCTTTCGCGACTCTATGTCCTGAAACTGTCCTGAAAAGCTTTTTAAATCAGCCATTCTGACTCGGCCTAAAAATTTAAAGTTTCTTGTATTGGTCCCTAAAAACAAAAATTAAAAAAAACAAATGGTTGTGAGAAGCTTGGCCTAGGGTGCCTATATGGCCTGTTGCGCCAAATATGTCGGATTTTAGTGGAACATCTTCAGAAAAGATTGACTGCCCTTTTAAAAAAAAATAAAGACTATTCCAGTAAATATTGGTAATTTTTATTATTTTTTTTTTTTTTGAAACTGGAATTTTCAAGTCTTTGTTTTTCTGTATGGCCAACTCGAAAATATGTTAAAAATGTTTCTGAATTCTTTTTTTTTTTTTTTGTTTTTAAATATCTACTAGCTTTAATATTTTATAAAATGCTAAAAGTCACAACACGTTACTTATTTCTTCAATTTAATAAAATTAATAAGAAAACAACTAAAAATAGTTATGGTGTTTTCTATAACTACGAAAATTGGGATACTGACAGTGAAGTGCTCTGCGACCAAGAAAGATTGGGAACCGCTGTTCTACAGCATTGCTCACTGGAAGTGTTAGCAATTGGGTTGCGTTCAAATAAACTTAACTCACTCAAAATTGATTCATTCGATCCATTTCTTACGTTAGATAACACGTAAGCCCAAAAATGTTCGGGATTTTGGCTCGTGTCAAATAAGAAGGCCTGCAAAATAAATTAGAGTGCGTGCAAGTTGAACGACTGTTCGATGTTACTTGACTGCAAGAGTGCTGCCATGTTTTAAAAGTGAGGGTTTGTCCAAAATATTTATTTTTTTAGTTTTATGAAAGAGTAAAACAAACAAAATTAAAACAAAATTTGTAAAACGATATATAGCCCAAAATTGTGTTGGGCGCTCATGGAAGATATTTCTATCGTTTTTTAAGAAAAAAGATAGCCCAAAATACGACAAAGCGCCCAATCTGGCAACCGTGCACACTATGTGCTGAGCCACACATGCCTTCCCATGAAAGTCGTGTCGGGCGAGACGGGTAGATTTTTAGGTTATCTAATTGAGAAAAGAGGCGTATACTACACTGAAAATCGACCTGTCTCGTCCGAAACGACTTTCATGGGAAGGGATGTGTGGCATAACTTTCATTCACATGAACGACTTGGATACACACAAATACAAACCATCATTGCAATAAAATAAAATTTGGCAGGTACAGGAGTAATGAAATCGAAAATACAAAAATTTTATGGTAAATTCGAAGCGGACGCCCGCTTTTACGTCCTCACTAGGCTTGCCACCCGTCCTCCTTTGAGGAGGACAGTCCTCCTTTATAAGGTGATGTCCTCCGTCCTCCACAAAAAGACAAATGTCCTCCACTCACAATAATTACAACAAAAAATATCAAATTCCCTCACTTCTTAAAAAGTACGATTTTATTTACAAATGTGACAGCAAATACATTAGAGTCAAGTTTTAATATAAACGGCAGCGCCTGCAAAAGAGAGAGTTTCATGTTTCTCATCTCTTCAGATTCTATTGACCTCTGCAGTCCGCATCCGCATTGACCATTAAAGCCTAGTACGCTGCTGCTGCGAAATGATGTCGAAAAGAGGTAATGGATTCATGGGAATGAATTTTAAATTTTAAGCTGCTCTCCAATTTTTCTCTCCAAACATTAGCTAAAATCGTAGCTAAATTTTGACGTATGTAGAGTACGTTGTGGATATAACTGTCACAGAGGACAGAGAACAGTTTTTCGTTGAAAATAACTTCTTTCAAAAATTTATCGACGCGAAAAAGTGTTATATTTTAAAAGGATTCCTCATCGAGGTATTTATTGAAAAATCTCATTCTTATTTATTTTTCAGCAACACAAAAACACAAGAGAAAAAAAACTAACATGATCTGTCCAAATTTAGCTTGAGAAAATGTGCCGAACCATTAATGGCCACCGCGCTAAGCAAATAGATTTGCTTAAATTTTGAAGAGAATTTAGTATGGGAGCTAAAATTTAGCTCAAGCAGCGTACTAAGCTTAAATTATTATTTTATTAATATTTATTGTATAATAATTGGGCAATATGTATACGCATTTTAGGTTTAAAAAAAAGAAGATTTTTTTTAAAGTCCTTCACGAGATTTTCTAAAATGTGGCAAGCCTAGTCCTCACTCTACCAACGCAAATACCAATTGAAGATTTTTATCGACAGCGCTATGGTTTCGGAAAATAACCTTCGTAATCATGCGCCGTGCCCATGCGAAAATTATTTCTAAAACTGGATTTTTGGTCCATTTTTTGTACTATTTTTCCTTTCTACTCACTCAAAATCTAGCTGTCTCTCTGTACACGACGTTCATGGTAAGGAGTGTATGGCCATGGTAATAGTTTAATTAAATGTCAAAAGAATGAATGCATTCAGAAACCAAACAAAAAATTAAGTGTGTGTTGCATGATGGGCAAATTTCTTGAACATGGTTATTTTTTGTAGATGGCCACCGCGATAAATTTTGACAGATATATGAAGCACAGTCTGAAATGAAAATTTAATTTTTTAGCTGAAGCAGGGTACCGCTCGGCTAAATAGATTTGCTTAAATTTTGAAGAGAATTTAGTATGGGAGCTAAAATTTAGCTCGAGCAGCGTACTAAGCTTAAATTATTATTTTATTAATATTTATTGTATAATAATTCGGCAATATGTATACGCATTTTAGGTTTAAAAAAAAAAAAAGATTTTTTTTTAAAGTCCTTCACGAGATTTTCTAAAATGTGGCAAGCCTAGTCCTCACTCTACCAACGCAAATACCAATTGAAGATTTTTATCGACAGCGCTATGGTTTCGGAAAATAACCTTCGTAATCATGCGCCGTGCCCATGCGAAAATTATTTCTGAAACTGGATTTTTGGTCCATTTTTTGTACTATTTTTCCTTTCTACTCACTCAAAATCTAGCTGTCTCTCTGTACACGACGTTCATGGTAAGGAGTGTATATGGCTATGGTAATAGTTTAATTAAATGTCAAAAGAATGAATGCATTCAGAAACCAAACAGAATATTAAGTGGGTGTTGCATGGGCACATTTCTTGAGCATGGTTATTTTTTGTAGATTGTTTTGTAGGTATTCATTCTAGAAGATTTTCTTACGAACTGTTTTTGATATGATTTTAAGATTTTCCCCTTTTTGAATTTTTCCCCGTTTTTATCCCTTTCCCCTTTTTTCTCGATTTCGTCTTAAAAAATCGGCAAAAATTGTGATTTTTCCATCAACCTGGGAACACTGATGCTGCCTGTTTTTTAACAGCTAATGGCCTTCACTAACTATTCAGGGTCCGAATATTCCACTTGCGGATCCGAAGGTAACTTTCCTTTTTGCATGGTCATCAGCAGTTATTCGTTCCTTGCTTCGCCGATGCTTTTGGTTGCTTCGTAAGCGTAACGTAGCTCAACACGGATACAACAATTATTTTGGAAAACTGATGCTTAGGAATTCAAACTTCCGTCTGGTCTAAGAGGATCATGATTCATGATTGGTTTATACGGTTTATACCTTCAATTGAGGATAACTTCCTCACGTACGATTCGTCCTCAAAAATCCGCTGTAAAGCATTATCCAATAGATTTTTTTTTAATTCACTTTATGGCATCTGTGGTTGAAATCCAAAACATCGTTACATAAGTACGTGTCGTGTATACGTTTCTTGCGGGCACATCTAGCATCTGGTCTGTAGTGGGAACGTGGAACAGAATTACACCTGTTTATAGAAACCATTCAAGTAAATAAAATAACACACCTATACATACTTTAGAATCTAAAAAAAAAGTAAACAAATTTCGTCTGCAAGTCTGATATTATAATTTTAGTTCAAAAATCATGATATTCAGCACACATCCGTGAATGGTCATGTTTTCGACGAAAATCTTTTTCGAAAACTCTTCAAACAACAAAAAATTTAAACTTTCTGAATGCTAAATGAACAGCTCCTATTCGAATAAACCCCAACAAAAAAAAAACCATTTGTACGAGTATCCTAAACAAAGGAAAACATTTTTTTTTTTGCGAATGCCACTGGTGGCACTAGCATATACACTCCAGTGCCAACCCTAAAATTCCAAGCACCATCAGTGCGGTTAGAAAAAAAGGATACAAGAGCGCATCAAATTTATAAACAAAGTCCTGGGAAGGAAAAAAAAACCTAATTTTTTAGGAATCCGACTGAATAACAAAAACTTAAGAGTTGTGAATGCATGATGCTCGACTAACTTACCACCTCGAGAATACACGAGTATACACAATCTCGAACTCCATCTCCATTCGTTATCCTTTTCCATCAAATTTTTTTTTTTTTGTTGTTCGGCTTTTGTCTGACTCTTGCTTGCCTTCCTAATTAAGAGCATCAGATTCAGAAAGGCAAATAAAAACGGATAACAAGCAAAAAGCAAATAAGTATACAATATACATATGCGAATTGAAAGGATAATGGAAAAAAAATACGAAGGAGCCACCTCACGACCGACGATGTACCGCACGTTTTGAATAGGTTCTCCAGAGCTGTCGTTCTCCGGTATTTGTTCCGTTGGCTGTACTATACCATAAGTTCGCATTGTGACAGCTTTTATGTGGAGCACGTGTAGAGAAGAAGAAGAAAAATGCACGGTACATAAGTGTACCTTCGAATCTGAAATAACCTTAGTGAAACGCACCTTCAAAACTCAAATGGGGACAGGGGAGATACGTACATAGTAAGCTTACTTTGCACTCGTTTAACTCTGAATAGAATTAGGCTTTCGAGGGAATACCCAACCCATTACCCACCTGCGAAACGGTTTGCTCTGAATTTCTCAGCCCGATTGTCATACGGCGTTTTAACACAGAAAAATGAAAATCGTTCATCCATATTCCCTAATGTGTTTTGCCGCTGTTCCACTTTTCCACAAGGAGCAATGCAAAATCAAATTTAACGGATTGCCGGGTAATGTCCTCACAATAGTTTTGCTACAGGAATTTCACCGACTGAACAGCTATGGCGCTCATATCTAGTACATACATTTATACCCATACGTATGATTGTGGATAAAGCTCCTCGTACTTTCTTCAAACCAAGCATGAAATTATAAAACATTGCTTGCATTGTTTAGTGGACGGGTGTGGCGTGTGGGGCTGGGGACGCGTTTTCGTTAGGATGTTTGTGATATTCTCATTCCACCTCAAAGTACAGACTATGCGATTAGGCATTAAATACAATCGCTCATATAATGTGTGGATGTCTTCGCTAAATTGAAGTTAAGAAAGAAGTCCCTAGTTCGAAAAAAAATTAATTGGACGTATGTCCTTGCGCTACCAAATTCCGACGCATTACAACCTGCACATTATTTTTGGAAAAATTTGTCGCGTGACAAGAATCTGTCGTATGGTCGATTTGATTTGATATACGGTGATTCGGGATGTTGATACTTCAGGGAAGCGCCAGCGTCGTGGTTCCGAACTCACACATCATAAGATTGTCGCGGTTTTTAAGTTTGAAGTTAAGTTTTTATTTTGAATAGCAAAATTAAAAACAAAAAATTAAATTCAGTTTTCCAAAGGTAGATATGTATACTTACTTACTTAAGGTGGCGCTACAGTCCGGGGTGGACCTGGGCCTCAACCAACAACCGTCTCCAGCCAGCACGATCTTTGGCCAGCTGCCTCCAGTTTCGCACGCTAAGTTGGTTAAGGTCCCCTTCCACTTGCGTGCGTGTCTATAGTGACATTCTGTCCAAGACGTCGGTGTTGGGTGTCCTTTCTTGATGACAGCATATACTTTGTCTTGCCCTCATTAACCGCCAAACCCATCTTTGCCGCCTGAGTTCTTTACCGACCTTGATGGAGCAGCGTGCATTCTCCATTATCATCCTGCATAAACGGACGAGTTTGGCAGGGATGCCAAAACTAGACATTGCTCTGTATAGCTCGTCTCTATAAATGCTGTCGTAGGCGGCCTTAAAATCGATGAAAAGGTGGTGGGTATCGATTTGAACTTCCTGGGTTTTCTCCAAGATCTGCCGCAGTGTGAATATTTGGTCGATGGTAGACTTTCCTGGCCTGAAGCCACACTGATAGGGACCAATCAGGTTATTCACGAAAGGCTTCAGGCGTTCACACAGCACAGCAGATAAGATCTTGTAGGCGATGTTAAGAAGACTAATACCTCTGTAGTTGGCGCAGTTCAGAGGGTCTCCTTTCTTGAGGATCGGGCAAACAATGCTAAGGTTCCATTCATCGGGCATACTTTCCTCCGACCATATTTTACAGATGAGTTGGTGCATGCTCCTAACCAAGTCATCGCCTGCCGCTTTGAATAGCTCGGCGGTTAGGCCATCTGCTCCAGCGGCTTTGTTGGACTTAAGCTTAGATATGGCTATCTTCACTTCGTCCAGGTCGGGTGGACGGAATTGTTGGTCTTCATCGTCCAGGTTGAATGGTTCATTCTGCCTGACAGCGGGATTTAGTTCGTCATCGCCGTTAAACAGTCTGCAGAAGTAGTTCTTCCATATCCTCAGCATCGACTGCGATTCTACTATGATATTCCCTTGTTCGTCCTTGCAGGCTTCGGTTCGGGCTCTGTAGCCTTTGCAGGTTCTTTTTACCCTTTGGTAAAACTTCCGAACCTCATTCCTGCTGTAGCATCTCTCTATTTCCTCGATCGGGCGCTTCTCGTGCTCTTTCTTTTTTCTCCTGAGAAGCCGGTGTTCGTCTCTTCTTTTCTGCGCGTAGAGCTCACGAGCAGCTCTAGTCCTTCTTTGCAGCGCCGCTTTGTATGCCTCTTGTTTCGCTGCATGTGTTTGCCGGCACTCGTCGTCGAACCAGGGGTTTCGTTGTGGTGGTCGAGTAAAACCAAGCACATCAGAGGCTCTGATGGCTTTTTGGCAATGTTGCCACTGGTCTTCAATAACTGATGCCATTATGACGACCGTAATAATAAAACCTCTCACAAAATTTCAATTGCCTGAGTCGATTCGTTTGGACGCTATAGTGATTTCAAGAGACAGACTGACAGCTAGGCAGGCAGACGGACTTGGCTAAATCGATTCAGAATGTGATCCTGATTCAGAATGTACGGAGTCTTCGGTGAATCCTTCTTGACGTTACAAATGTAATGACAAAGTGAATATACCTTGCCGTGGAGGGTTTACAAATAATAAGCCCAAACCATCCACTAATATCAGCATTTGGTCAAATAGTGCTCTTCGCATAATCAGCCAAATAAGTCAATAGCGAATTTTCCTGTCAATCTCCCCCAAACAGCAGCTAAAAGAAACCCCTGAGATTCATTCAAAGCATGCAAAGTTTCTGCTAGGTTCCACATTTCAATTTCACTCGAAATGAAATCGGAAATGAATTTTTGTATTCCACATTTCACTGTATTCGATTTCGATTTGAACATTTTCGGAATTGAGACAAAGTGAAATTGTGATTTCTAAAAAATTTCGGAGTTTCCGAATCGCTCGAAATGCAGAACACTGAAAACGAATTCACTCGATTTGCAATTTCGATTTCACTCGATTTCTGGAATCTAGCTGTTTGCATGCAGAATCCTCGCCGTTAAACCATTACCATGACCATCCCATTGATATACCTAGCAGCAGAAGTACCCCCAAGGTGCCGGAGTCTGACTCAACCCCAAGAAAGTTTAGTTTTGTGTTTTATGTGTGTCAAATTAATTTGTCCCAAAATAATCTTCATCTTGGATGAATTATATCTAATAGATTGAAAGAAACAAAACGAAGCAAATAATTTATAGAAAAGAAAGGATCGCTAAAACAAAAGTCCCAACAATTAAAAGTTAAAATAATAATACATGTAGGTACCTATAATTAATAGCTTAATAGTCAAAGTACCTACATCGTTTTGGTAAAAATAGAAAAACTAACTAACTAAACTTTTTTTTTTTGATAAATTTGTATAATTGATGTTATGGGCTTGTGGTGTTCATACTACAATAAATGGAGTAGATAGGTAGGTAATGTTTGTCTAAAATGTAAATTAGTGTTTAATTTTGAGGGAAATGCTTTGTGGTCCAAAAAGGCACAGAGGGTGTTCTTTAGAGAGGGTCAGTATAAATTCCAGCTGTATCTGCCTCAAGGTAGAGCGGGTATAATTATAGACCAACAGATCCTCACATGGTTATGTTAGACCCACGTAGAACATATCTAACGCATGAATTAGTTCTGTGTAGTGGTGATTTAATTTGATTTTCTGGTAAATGAATCCACACTTCGACAAGCTAACGATGAGACCAGGGGTGGAATCGGCTAAGGTGATTTGTGATAAGATAAGTGATAGTCACAATCAACAAAATTGGTCTGTGTATAAGGTGATTGTCGGTGGTTGGGTGTGTATGAATTGGGTAGGCGCTGATCGGCATCAACCTGGCGGTGCCCAGCTGTTGTAACTTTTCGTACACATCAATTGTGCTTATTTTACCTCCTAGTGGTAACCACCGGGTACTGGTCTGCTCATCCGGGTGTGACTTGCTGAACTTATAAGCGCGAGTGTTGAACACGAAGAAAATAGCAACACTATAATGCTCTGTCGGAAAGACTGACTGATCGAGCCTCAGAAGTCTTACATGAGCCCCTCAGAAAGAGGACGTACGGCGGATGAATTCATTAGCCTGAATCAACGGTGTCGTCAACAGTCAAGATGACAGTTACCTTACTTGAGCTACTTCGACATATTTCGAGCTGAGGTCAGTGAGGATTTTTCAGGACTAGTCAGGGTGCTGAAACAGAGATGGTGGCGGATGAACCCTTTATGGGCCAATGGCAGCTCTCACATCCCCGAAGTGGGTTACTGACACCGGAGGAATCCGGCCCCTTTCGTCCAAGGGGCCCAACAAAGGGCCTGGCCCTCCAGGTTGGGGGTTGTACGCCGGGGTAACTGACCGACTGCGGAAAACAACAATAGTTCCGAAACTACAACAAGCCTCGGATACGGATGATTTTACTGTTGACGAACCTGGCAAACGAATTAAGGACAACGAATTTCGGATCTGCACGTGGAATGTTAGGTCCCTTAACAGACCGCGTGCAGCCGAACAGCTAGCGAAGGCCCTGGACTGCTATAAAGCAGACCTAACCGCCATCCAAGAAGTGCGATGGGATGGACCCGGCAAAAAGGGGATGAAGAACTGCGACATATACTATGGCGACTGCTATCGGCAACAAAAATAGCGCTTATTTGGATGTGGATTCGTCGTTGGAGGCAGACTTAGGCAAGAAGTCTTAAGTTTCCACTGCGTGAACGAGCGCCTCACGACAATTCGCATCAAGGCTAAATTCGCCAACATTAGCCTAATATGTGCCCATGCCCCCACGGAGGAGAAAGACGACGACACCAAAGAGAGGTTCTACGAGCTCTTGGACAAGACATACGAGCAGTGCCCTAACTATGACATTAAAATTGTCCTAGGTGATTTTAATGCAAAGATAGGAAGAGAGGGCATTTTTGGTAGTACTGTCGGGAGGTACAGCCTACACGACACCACCTCCAATAACGGATCGACTTCGCGGCGGGGCGAAATGTTGTCATATCAAGTACACGGTTCCCGCATCTCGATATTCATAAAGGCGCTTGGAGATCTCCCGATCAATCAACCGTCAACCAGATTGATCACATTGCGATCGACGCAAGGCACTCCTCCAGTATTATGGATGTCCGAACGTTCCGAGGGGCAAACATTGACTCGGACCACTACCTTGTTGAAGCCAAGGTACGCCTTCGGATATCCCGAACACCGCCAAGACAAGTAAATACTGTAAGGAAGTTTGACGTCGGACGGCTAAAATCGCAAGAGATCACCAGATCCTTCTCCGATCGAGTCTCTCTCAATCTCTCAAGAGGTTCTATGCAGCCAGCATCAAGCATTAAAGTTGCAACATTGCCAAAAAGCCATCAGAGACGCCGCCTCTGATGTGCTTGGTTTCACTCGACCACCACAACGAAACCCCTGGTTCGACGACGAGTGCCGGCAAGCACATGCAGCGAAACAAGAGGCATACAAATCGGCGCTGCAAAGAAGGACTAGAACTGCTCGAGAGCTCTACGCGCAGAAAAGAAGAGACGAACACCGGCTTCTCAGGAGAAAAAAGAAAGAGCACGAGAAGCGCGCGATCGAGGAAATAGAGAGATGCTACAGCAGGAATGCCAAGGCTACAGAGCCCGAACCGAAGCCTGCAAGGACGAACAAGGGAACATCATAGTAGAATCGCAGTCGATGCTGAGGATATGGAAGAACTACTTCTGCAGACTGTTTAACGGCGATGACGAACTAAATCCCGCTGTCAGGCAGAATGAACCATTCAACCTGGACGATGAAGACCAACAATTCCGTCCACCCGACCTGGACGAAGTGAAGATAGCGATATCTAAGCTTAAGTCCAACAAAGCCGCTGGGGAAGATGGCCTAACCGCCGAGCTATTCAAAGCAGCAGGCGATGACTTGGTTAGGAGCATGCACCAACTCATCTGTAAAATATGGTCGGAGGAAAGTATGCCCGATGAATGGAACCTTAGCATTGTTTGCCCGATCCTCAAGAAAGGAGATCCTCTGAACTGCGCCAACTACAGAGGTATTAGTCTTCTTAACATCGCCTACAAGATCTTATCTGCCGTGTTGTGTGAACGCCTGAAGCCTTTCGTCAACAACCTGATTGGTCCCTATCAGTGTGGCTTCAGGCCAGGAAAGTCTACCATCGACCAAATATTCTCTGCGGCAGATCTTGGAGAAAACCCAGGAAGTTCAAATCGATACCCACCACCTTTTCATCGATTTTAAGGCCGCCTATGACAGCATTTATAGAGACGAGCTATACAGAGCAATGTCTAGTTTTGGCATCCCTGCCAAACTCGTCCGTTTGTGTAGGATGACAATGGAGAACGCACGCTGCTCCATCAAGGTCGGTAAAGAACTCACCGAGACCTTCGATGTCAAAAAAGGATTTAGACAAGGCAATGCGCTGTCATGTGACTTCCTCAACATCGTTCTTGAAAAATAGTGCAAAACTCAAACGCTAACACCAGAGGCACTATCTTTCAAAAGTCCGTCCATCTACTCGCCTACGCCGACGACATCGACATAATCGGGAGAACGCAGCGTGATGTCACTGGCGCTTTTGTGGGCATTGAGACGGAGGCGGCGAAGATGGGTTTGGCGGTCAATGAGGGCAAGACAAAGTATATGCTGTCATCAAGAAAAGACACCCAACACCGACGTCTTAGACAGAATGTCACTATAGACAGATATAACTTTGAGGTGGTAAAGGACTTTGTCTACCTAGGCTCCGCTATGAACTCAGACAATGACACCAGCGCTGAGATTAAACGAAGAATAACTCTTGCCAATCGCTGTTTCTTTGGGCTAAGAAAGCAATTGAGTAGCAAAGCCCTCTCTCGAACACCTAAAGTGACCCTTTATAAGACCTTAATCATCCCAGTCCTACTTTATGGTGCAGTGTGCAGAGGCATGGACTCTATCAAAAGCGGATGAGCTTACTCTTGGTTACTTCGAGAGGAAAATTCTTCGAGTAATTTTCGGTCCCGTCTGCATAGACGGTGAATGGAGGAGGAGATACAACGACGAACTGTACGGGCTGTACAGCGACATTGACTTAGCCAGAAGAGTGAAGGTCCAACGACTGCGGTGGCTGGGTCATGTAGAGCGAATGGACGTGAATGCTCCGGCCCGGAAGATCTTCGAATCCACACCGAAGGGACGGCGCAGTAGAGGAAGACCGCGACTCAGGTGGCGCACGCAAGTGGAAAGGGACCTTAACCAACTTAGCGTGCGAAACTGGAGACAGCTGGCCAAAGATCGTGCTGGCTGGAGACGCTTGTTGGTTGAGGCCCAGGTCCACCCCGGACTGTAGCGCCACTTTAAGTAAGTAAGGTGATTGTCACCAGTGACAATCACATTTTTGTGATCATTTCTTGTGACAGATCAAAATGTTTTTTTAATTTTTGATGTGTTAAGAGAAAATGGATGTGTTTGTACCTCTGCAATTATTTTTAGGGTCTGAAAAGGAATAGGAACTATAGATAAAAATAACGACAGGGTGTTTTTTGTTCGACTAAAAAACGACAAATTTTTGTAGTAGGTATATCCTACCCCTTCTGCAATTGCATTTGCCAACTGGAGTTCCGTCAACTCAAATTCCATCTAGTTACAACATAAAACTTTCTTGCAAGTGGCGGGAACTAATGGGAAGTTTCTAATGACTGGTCAGCATCAATAGTGCAGAATACTCCGTGTGAGGCGACCTCAAGAACACTTAAACTCTGTCCCATGGTGGCTTATTCATATTAAGGGATACTTTCCCCCAAAAAGCCCTATCGGCATCACGGCAGATAGCGCCTTTGTCAGAAAAAGATTTGGCCAAATCCGGGTGATTTACCACGTACTACAACTCGATATGCGCCTTATTGGCTGCGGTCCTTGATAATACATGTCTACAGTATTCACCCTTATTCTCGTTGGCGTTTGTCGTATACGACTCATGTGTCGTGTCGTTTTAAACATGATATTCCGATTTTTTTTCCGAACTATTGTTAAAGATTTTGCTTCTTTTTCAAGTGTTCACTGCCTGAAAACCGAAATGAAATATTAGGCGTTTACGACAAACGCCAACGGGAATAGGGCTGATTATCTGTAGGTAGGTAGCAGTGGCGGTTTACCTTGAAAACCAATTAGCACTGCGTTGTGCCGTTTTGTTACCACGACTCGTGTGACCTATTTTCTGGTGATTGTTTTGGATGTGGTCCGGTCGGTGCCTATAGCCAACCTGTGAAATTAAGAAAACGGATAAGATCCTGTATCCCTTTGCCCGAGATGTCGCTAAGGTCGTCAAAGAATGGTTGGTTCAGTGAGCACAGTCTGGCTCTCGCTATAGAGCTGTACATTTGCAGAAGAAGTGAGAGAGAGTTACTTTTTCATTTGTATTACCGCAACTGCGGCAATACGGATACCTAGCTTGGCCGCATGGTATCCAATTGGCCAATGCCCCGTGATTATTGCCGTGATTCTGGCGATATCTGGGCGGGTTCTGTTTGGTAGGTTATTTGTTCTGTTTTGGTTGTAGGTAGGCCATATATTCTTTGATATGACGCAGTTTTTCAACCCCGACCATCGGAAATTGGCTTTCTGCAAAAAATGCGAATGTAATTGTCCCTTTACCGCTTCTAGCGGAATGTGGACCCTCGTTGAGGGCGAGGCGTGGAGTGCTGAGCCATTCCTGGCCAGCTCATCCGCGCGCTCATTGCCTGTTATGTCACTATGCCCTGGAACCCAGAGAAGCCCTGTGACCCTGAAGCGCTCGCTCAGGCAGGCAAGCTCGTTCCGGCACTCCTGCACCAGTTTGGAGGATATGGTAGCCGAGTCGATGGCTTTGATGGCGGCTTGGCTATCTATAAGGATAGCAATGCTTTGTTTAAGTGTTGTGTTGTGATGGCCAGTAATTGCGCCTGGAAGACGCTGGCAAAATCCGGTAAGCGTACTGAAATTGATATTTGGGGTGATTCCGAGTAGACCCACACCACAGCTCATCTTAGATCCGTCGGTGTATATTACTATATTATTATCTGTAGGATATTCTTAAAATTGTTATTTTTATATTACTTTGCATTTTAAAGTCCTTTTCCCATATTTGGTCATATCATAGCATCCTAAACACCATCTCTGCTACTATGGGAGAAACCACTTATTTACACAGTAAAGCCAAATTGGCCTTATGACGCTTTATCAAAGTTTAATAATACCAAATGGCCAATTTCGAGATTTGGCCTTATAACGCTTGGCTTTATGTCACGGCACCTTCCAAACCGATGAATTTAGAAGCATTCAAAGAACAATTTCTCGGATTACAAATAATTGGGGGGTTGAACCTGGAAACCATCACGGTCAGTAATCCAATGCACTAACCATCCATCGAATGCGCTGTGCATTATTATATCTAAAAAGCAAAGGGGTTCTGGAACTGTGGACCTTGCGGATGGGTGGAAACTCTTCATGTCGGGAGTAGCACCTTCAATGTCTGCTCAGGCGGGAGTGGGGATACTCACAAGTCCCAGGCTGGCAGGCAGAGTATTGGAGTGGATACCATTAGGAGGGAGAGTTGCGATCTTAAAGCTTAAGCTTGAAAGATCAACTCTGGCTCTAGTGCAGGTGTATGCACCGAATCTGGAGTCAGGGTACGCAGCTTTCTTAGATGAAGTTGATGCAGCCCTTGAAAAGGTTGCAGATATGGATTCTTATATCCTGATGGGTGATTTCAATGCTCACGTGGGTGCGGATTTCTCGACATGGGGCAGCGCGATTGGGAAACACGGTGACCCCGATCAGAACGCGAACGGAGAGAAGTTGTTGGACTTTTGTTGTTCAAATGGAATGTCCATTATAAACACTTTCTTTCCACACAAAGATATCCATAAATACACATGGTACCGTCGAAGTCTTCAGCAGAAATCACTGATAGATTTCTTTGTGGTACCATCGTGTATTAAAAGGATGGTTTGTGATGTTCGTGTGTTGAGAGGGGCTGAACTGTCAACTGATCACCACCTGGTGCTGTGCAAATTGTACCTCAATGATCAAATACCTATCCTGCCAAAGCGTAAACCAAGGATGGTTACGCGCATACGGTGGGAGGGGCTGCAGAACGATGAGATACGGGAGGAATTTGCACGGCAGGTATCTAAAAGGTTTGAACAAATTCCAAATGTTCCATTGAATGTAGAGGAAGAATGGCAGTTGTTTTCAACAGCAGTTATTGCCTCTGCAGGATATGTTTGCGGAGTGAAGCGGCTCGGTGTGGCGGCTGGTGGTGAGAAAAGAACTGCATGGTTTAAAACCCCCGGAGTTCAAGAAGCTATCAGAGAGAAGAAGAAGGCTTTCAAGGTGTGGATTCACTTGGGGGACTCTCCTTCTCGAAACCGGTACATTGAGGCGCGAAGAACTTGCAAATTGGCTGTTAAAGCAGCCAAAGAACAGTCTTGGAAGGAGTTCGGCGAAAAATTGGACCGTGATCACAGATCTGCAAGCAAGGTGTTCTGGCAGACCATCCGCCGTCTTAGAGGAAGGAAGTGGAACATTATCGAAGGAGTCAAATCCAAAGATGGTACACTTCTTTCTAATGAGGAGGACATCTTGCGCAGATGGAGCGAGCACTTTTCCGAATTGCTCAATCCAATCCAGGGCATTGAGGATGACACATCCATCGCCTTAAGCAGGGCGGAAAATAGTCCCACGGTAGAGGAAGTCACTTTTGCGATCAAATCGCTAAAAGCTGGCAAATCTGCCGGAATGGATGAAATCCGGCCAGAAATGCTAAAGGCCTTAGCTGAAGAGGGAGTCAAATGGCTCTCTCGTGTCATTAAAGTGGCCTGGAAATGCGGCGAAACACCCAGCGATTGGCAGATTGGGGTGATTGTGCCCCTTTTCAAGAAAGGGGATAAAAGGGATTGCTCCAATTACAGGGGTATATCACTTTTAAGTCTCCCCGGAAAAGTCTTTGCCAAGGTGCTGGAAACGCGTTGCAGAGCTGTGGTCGAGGCACGATTAGGAGATGAGCAGTGCGGCTTTCGTCCCGGCAGAAGCACAACCGACCAGTTATTCACTCTCAGAATGGTACTTGAGAAGGCTTGGGAGTATGCTACACCTGTTTACGCTTGCTTCGTAGATTTTGAGAAAGCATATGACCGAGTCCCTCGAGGGAATCTCTGGAGTGTATTACAGGAGTATGGAATTGATGGTTCTCTCTTGAGAGCCATTCAATCTCTTTACCCAAACTGTAAAAGCTGTGTTCGGGTAAACGGCGTTAAATCAATACCTTTCACCGTGGGCGTTGGACTTCGTCAGGGCTGCGTCTTGTCTCCTCTCCTTTTCATTACTTATATGGACTGGATGTTACAGCACAGTCTTGGCGAGGAACGTTTCGAATTGGGAGATCTGAGGATAAGTCATTTGCTCTTCGCTGATGACTTGGTCATCCTTGGGTCCTCTCAGACTGAACTTCAGCGCGCACTCGATCGGTTTGTAGCCGTTTGTGTTGAAGCTGAGATGAAAGTAAATGTGAACAAATCTGAAGTGATGGTCGTCTCTAGAACGCCTGTTCAATGCACTCTGCATGTTAGTGGAGTCCCATTGAAACAGGTGGAGAAGTTTAAGTATCTCGGGGTCTTATTCACGAGTGATGGAAGGAGCAATGCCGAGTTTTCCTGTAGGATTGGTCAGGCTGGATCGATTTTGAGACAGCTTGGTCATTCTGTTATCAGGAGGACTGAACTTGGTGTCAAAGCTAAGTTGTCAGTCTTTAATTCGGTGTTTGTTCCAACTCTTACCTATGGTCATGAGGTTTGGGTAATGACCGAAATAATAAGATCGCGAATACAAGCTGCCGAAATGAGATTTCTCCGTAGTATTGCTGGTGTGACCCGTAGAGATCGCATCAGAAATACCAGAATACGTGAGGAACTCAATGTCGAGCAGCTACTTCTCCGGACGGAGCGATCCATGCTTCGGTGGTTTGGTCATGTTAAACGCATGTCCCCGACCAGGATTCCACGACGTGCTATGGAATCCGTACCATCGGGTAGGCGTCCTCTAGGTAGACCAAGGATGAGATGGTTAGATCAAGTCCATAATCTCTCCTATACCCGTATGGGGATTGCCCTTGATGATTTAGAGTCGATGGCGGAGGATCGAGAGCTATGGAGGGTCCACTTGAGCAACCTGCACCCGCGACCCACTTAATGGACAAGCGGACCATTGAAAATGAATGAATGAATGAATGAATGAAAAGTATGGACTCAAGTCAAATACACGCAATGTCGTAAATCTTTAAATAAGATCTCGATGCACGTTAACGTTGTGCTGGATCTTTGGTCAATTGAAACGGCAAGATACAAAATCTCCTCATTAGCGCTGCAACAGACTAGTAAAATATGGCACGCCTTGACAACAATACAACAGGAACAGACCACTGTGTACTAGGAAGATAATCTGCAAGGCTTGGAGTAATGATTTTTGTCGCAGTTGAAGATGGATGAGGAGGAGGAAACACCTTTCCACCTACTATGTAATTGCCCGGCGCTTTCCCCGATTAGAAAGCAAACTCTAGAAGAGTACTTTTTCGTGAAACTTGGGGATATTGCTGAAATGGAAAGCAGCAAAATACGGAAATTCCTCCAGAAATCCAAATGGTTCCAGGACTAGCGAAAATAACCAACTCTACTAGTGGTATCGCAAATGATCCTAACATGGTCTAAGTGAATTGATCCGTATGTAACGCCTAACGGATAATTGCCATCTAACCTAACCTAACCTAACCTATCTATATATGTAAAAATAAGTTGTATTGTGTTTGTCGCCAATGTTCTCTGTAAAGCGCGAACCGATTTTGATTCTCGAAATTTCCCATGGAAGGTGACGTTAATATCATGGTTTATGACATAAGTGTATACGGTCTTTGTAGGTGTAATGGTTCATGAGTTATAGGGGCGTGGCACCTCCCATACAAAAAATGCGTTCAAAATCTTATATCTCGAAAACCACCGCACAGTGGGTACCTCCATAGGCCAAAATTAAAAAAAATGGATGTCATTAATCAAGAATTCAAAGTGGCAATACGGTTCTTCAAACTCCCGCTAAACCAAAACCAACAAAAATATTGACGCATTATTTTTTTTCCATTCCTTTATAGCCATTCAAAGTTAATGTATAATAAAACATAGAGCTCGCTTATCGGTGCATTTTTTTTACTACAGATCTTGTGATAGTGATAACTTGTGTTAAGAAAGTGTGAGCAATATTTAATTGTTATGGATATTAAACAAGAAGGTGATTACTTTATAAAAACATACATTTTATTGTTTAATAACTTAAAGCGTAAATGTAATAGGACCCCTGCGCGAAGCACTTTTTGTAACTTTTTTTTATAGCTTAGTTTACAGTAAATTAAAGATTTTGTTGGTTTGCCTTCGAGTGCCCGCTACAAATGAGGTACTAAAATGAAGAATATTGTTCTACCTTTTTAAATAATAAAGTTTTTTTCCCGTTTTTTCCCATTTTCGAGTTATGAACCATATTTCGTTAATTTTCGGTTTTGAAATATAAACAAAAAAAAACTGTTTTGGCTGATCGTTTTATCTTTGGTAGGTGCTGGTTATCAATGCGTAGTTCAACGCAATTTTTTATTTGATAAATGGCTTGAAAGTCGAGGAAATAATGCAACATGGTCAACGCAAGCCAACCAAATCCTGGAAAACATCAAATGCAGTTGGCCTTATCAAGGAGTTGAGAATGTTGAATTTGATCCCCTCTATGACCGAATTTATTTCGTATGCAAGAAGTTAACCGAATTTTGGAAGAAAAATAAAGCCAGAAAAAATGCAATTATGACAAATCATTCCTCTTGGCTTGACAAATCTGAGACTGTCTTTTTAAGTTACCCTGACGAAAATTATGCAAGTACATCACAACAACGAGGTCGTCCTAGAAAAAGTTTTCAAGAATGTTCTGCGCGGACTAAACGAAGACGTGTGGCTGAAATCTCGAAATCCGACGAATCAATTGCCACAGCTTTGCGTGAAACGTCATGTAATTCGGATTTGGGAGAAGAAAATACCATGAGTGTAACGCCTTGTGAAGTACTGTCGCTTTTTGTTGAAGCAAAGCTTACAAAAAATCAGTACTTACTTATTCAGAGTTTTGTCAACACCAAGATTAAAAAAAATGCATTGCCTAGCTACAAAATTATAAAGACGGAAAAAGAAAACTGTTATCCAGAAGCTGACAAAATTAGTGTCACCGAGACAGGTGCCGAAGTAGACTTACAGGCTTTACTTAACCATACGGCAACAAGAATTCTTACTTACTTACTTACTTCTTCGCAGAAAGACGTTCTTGACACTCTCAATAAAGACTCATGCAAAAACCTACAATTAGAAGGAAAATGGGGATTTGATGGAAGTACCGGCCAAAGCGAGTACAAACAAAGCTTTCATGATCCTAATGCTAAAGACAGCGATTTATTTGTTACATCTTATGTGCCATTGCAGCTTAAATTCAAAAATGACAGTAATGAAGATGTTGTTGTTTGGAAAAATCCTCGACCTGCCTCAACACGATACTGTCGCCCAATTAGATTTCAATTTAAAAAAGAAACTACTGAAGTATCGGTTTTTGAAGAACAATATTATACTGAAAAAATAAATGCCTTGCAGCCTTTAACTATAACAATCAATGATAAAGAATGGACAGTCACTAACAACTTACGTTTAACTATGGTTGATGGAAAAGTGTGCAACGCACTTAACGAAACAACATCTTTAAAATGTTACATTTGCGGAGCGACACCAAAGGAAATGAACAACATTGAATTATGCCTTCAAAAAGAGGTCAATGAGAATAGTTTATGTTTTGGTTTGTCCCCGCTTCATGCTTGGATTAGATTTTTCGAGTTTTTCGTTCATATTTCCTACAGACTCAATATTAAAAAATGGCAGATTAGAGGTGATGACAAAATAGAATTCGAAAGAAAAAAGAAAATCGTCCAAGCTGAGTTCAGAGCAAAACTGGGATTGATTGTGGATAGACCGAAACCGGGAGGAAGTGGTTCCTCAAATGATGGCAATACAGCCAGGAAATTTTTTTACAATTCCGAAATTTCAGCTCAAATAACTGGAATCGACAAAACATTGATTGACAGATGCGCAACTATTTTACAGGCTTTAAATTCAGGTTATAACATCGATGCAGATAAGTTCAAAGTTTTCGCCTTAGATACAGCTGAACAAATAATTGGAACATATCCATGGTACTATTTACCTGCTTCAGTTCATAAAGTGTTGTTGCATGGTGCATCGGTGATCGAGCATCATGGACTTATTTCTATAGGCGAGTTAAGTGAGGAAGCGGCAGAGTCTAGAAATAAGGACATTAAAACTTACCGAATGAATCATACAAGAAAAATGTCTCGGATCCTCACTAATAAGGACCTTTTGAATAGACTTATTTTAACTTCTGATCCGCTTATTTCAAATTTGAGAAAATTGCCTACCAAAAAAAAATCCTTTTTATCAAAAAATGCATTAGAATTGTTAAAAATCTAATTTTCCAAATATTTTTCTTTTTTTGTATGAATTTGTTTACATTTTCTTTCTCATTTTGTAAGTTTAAACAAATAAAAATAATAATAACAGTGTTTAATGTAAAAAAAAGTATGTAGTCTATTTTTGACCGCGATTTGTATGGGCGGGTACCCACTGTGCACCGAATCGATTGAGTTCAAATTTACAAAAAACCAAAAATGTTGTGTAGCGCATAGAGCATTACAATAAAAACTGTTTATCACTGATTTAAATGAATTTGAAATCGATTCGCTACGCTAGTGTACATATTATGAAAACGACTACGGCGATAGTTCCCCCCGGTCAGCCTTTTATAATTCTCTCTTTGAAACAAAATAAATCTAAAAACAAATCAACCACTGCCATTCAGTTTTTGGGTAAAACAACGCCCTTCAAAAACTGTGAACTACCATCCGCTGAATGGACCATACCAATAAACTACATACATTGCAAATGTAACTATATCTAAGGGCAAGCAACGAAAAAAAAAACCTTAATATGACAATCTGACTGAAGCACGCACACAATCCATGTGAGCACTTCAAGTATAATCTCATCAAAATATCCTATAACCTAGCAATCGAACTGTATCCTTTTACCGGTATCTTGGCATTGGTTGGCATTTCAATCGTTTCGCCTTCTACTATTTTATTTTTCCGCTCAATGTGAGCCTTCTTTGTGCTGGGCGGAGGCGGGCGGACATTGCTGTCTGATGGCTTTTTGTGACTCTGATAGAGCACGTACGGTTATTTCCAAGCGTCAACTTTAAAAACCAGGATATTTGCATAAATTGTAAATTGTTCCTGAAAAAGTGCGGCTTTCGTTTAGAGATGGCTAAAAGGGTGGTGTTATTATCATGACGGAACAAAATCAATTACGATAAAGAATAATGAAAGCGTTTCCTTCCCTCGGGTGCTGCCATATTGTATATATATATCAGTACGGAGCAAATTGAAAAGTGAAAGCATTCTACCCGAAAATGTTAGAAACGTGGAATTTCTCATCGAATTCGGGAATTGTTTAGAAAGCCTGAGCATGTGCTTTAATGGAATTAGATGGATGTATGAAGGTTGCGACTTGTTTAGTGGATCGTTGGAAATGGAAACTCATTTCAGTTCAGTTGGATGTTATACCCATGATGTGGGAATATGGGTTGCATAAGAAGGAGCATACCTAAGCATCTTGAACAACATACGAGCTCCTCCAAGTGCTTCTAAATAACAGGTCTATGAAAATATGTTGGTAATCTTAATGAGAATGTTCTTTTGATGTAAAGTGTAGGTAGGTACGCGCGGGCACTCGTTCTATTGATTTTACTCATTGTATTTGTAGGCCTCCAAATATGAGAGCGCGAAAAATGCAGCTCGTATGACATTGGCCTTAGACAGTTGATTTGATAGTTAATCTGATAGCTGACTCGTTTATTTATTTAGTAGATAATGGTTGGCGAATCAGCAAACCCAGCAGACGATTATCGTTTTCGTCGTAAAGCATTGAATGGGCCATTGAAGAGTTGGAAATCCGTCCACTTTTTTACCGTCAAATGTTGTTCATTACGTGTTTGGCAAAAGCTTAGTGGCCTGAAAGGACGCCCACAAGCAGTCTGCTTCGATTCTCCTGAAAGGCAGAAGGAAGGACGCGGACCTTTTGCAGATGTCCGGACGTTTGGTCAGTTTACACCCAGCACAGTCACGCCACCGACACTCGTGTTCACGACAAGACCCAACGCAGGTTCAGGTCCTGAGAGAGCTTCTTCTGAACCCAGCCTGGCGAGCTCATCAGCGATCTCATTTCCCTGGATACCAGTGTGACCTGGGACCCAAACAAGTTAGTTTGAAAGTGTCTAGCCTACCGAACAAGTTCAAAGCAAGGTTGAGTTCGAGCACTAACTTGGACGAGGTGAGAGTGTTGAGCAGCGCTTTTAGTGTAGCTTGGCTGTCAATGCAAACGCATATGCTTCTAGCACTCCGCCTGGTTGTCACAAGGATAGCGAAAATCTCCGCTTGGCAGACAGACAGACGCATTAAACTCTCTTTCCATGAAGACTCCAGAACAAAACCAGACCCCTGTCCGGTTCTAGAGCCATCCGTGAATACACGATGGCTTTCTTTCCCTGGCTCAGAGTCCGGCCGAAGCCATTCCTTTGCCTGAGGAAAGTTGACGGGGTAGTTTTATCGCAGTAAGATTTCTGGTGGTCATTGCGTCAGACGGCATATCCATTAGACAGGGGTCAAAGGATAATTCTCGCGCAAGTTCGTCCAAATTCCAATGCGCTTGGTAGCAAAAACCACCTCTCTTTAACCGAGAGATGATTTTCAGCGTACATCCCATGATAAAAATATCAAGGGGGGAGGTTCATTATAGCATCTAGAGCTAAAGCAGAGCCCGGAGTGCTGGGGAAGGCCCCGGTGCAGCCAAGATAAACCGTTCTTTGAAGTTTGGCAAAAGAGGCAGAAACACGTTTCCGCAAAAGCCTGTTCCACCATACAACCGACGCATATGGGAGAAGTGGTCTTACCATTGCCGTATAGATCCAAAGGACCCTTTTGGGAGATAAGCCCCGGTCTTGCCAAAAGCGCCTTTGCACTGCCCGAAAGTTGACAGCGCTTTTTCGGTTTTCGATTCAACATGCTTGGACCAAAGAAGTTTTCTATCGAGGATTACTCCCAGATATTTGACTTTATCGGGATGGTGACACCTTTTAGCACAAGTTGAGTCAGACTAGTTAACTTCCTGCTTCTCATGAAAAGACCAACCGCAGTTTTAAGAGGATTCACTGAAAGCCCATTTCTTGTGCACCAATCACCCATCAAGCCCAAGGATCTCTGCGCCAGAGAGCAGACAGTCCTTAGGTCTAAACCGACAGACAGAACGGCGACATCGTCCGGTAGGCTTGTGTGTAGGTTCCATGAAGATTGAGAGACGTCAGCAGAGAGTCTACTACCATGCGCCATAAAAGGGGAGACAGAACATCACCTTAAGGGCAGCCTCTGTTTGCCCCTGTCATGACGCATTTGCTACAGTCCGCTTCAGCAATCAACGTCCTGTGCATTAACATTGCTTTAATCCACAACACCAATGTTTCATCTGCTTTAATCCACAACACCAACGTTTCATCTATACCATGATGTCTGGCTGCGTTGCACATGCTATGAAAGGTCGCATTGTCAAAAGCACCCTCAATATCGACTGAAATGTTGTTGCAAATATAAATTATGAAGCAAATCGAACTGAAGAAACCCGGAAAAAGTACTGAAAAATTCCGAAACGACTGTAGGTAACTCCCAGATACGACGCACGTGCAAAGTTTTCTCATGTCCAAAAATTGCGACAAAAAATAGATATCTAATCCATTGTCCCAGTCATTCATGGTGTTCAGGAAAAATGTTAGGAGCTCCCCTATGTGTTCAATCTCAACAGTCATTTTCAGTATTCCAGTTGGCTTGGCAGCTCTTCAGAAGACGCTAGGCTGTTGCGCAGTTCGCTGTTATCTCAATTGACACTTTCATAGATTGCACCGCATGTCTCACCCTATGCCCAAAATGCAAATTGGCATCCGTAGATATACCCGCATAGTTTCAAGATCTTAACAATTACAAAATTACAAGTCCTGTGGTCCAGATAATATCTCCCCAATAACTCTAAAGATGTGTTTGTCTATGCTGCCAAGTCCATTCTCCATCAGTCTAATTTTTCGGAACTCTTTCCGAGTAAGTGGAAAGGACCGCCTTCGCACCCAAAAAAAATGTATTCTTATGTAAAATGGTTTCCTAAACACAAAAATTAAAGTAATTTTGTAACGAAACTATTATTAACAAAGTTATAAACAACTAAAGTTCCCGAAGGACGTTTAAGCGGAAGGCATTTTGGAGGCTGCTTCTGATGCCCACGCAACAGCGAACGAGTGAAATTAACTGATTTTACACATCAATCACACTTTTCGTAAATGTCTGAAGAACCCTTCTCTAAGATGCAACATTTTGACATAATCCTCTCTAGAGTATTTCATACAATTTCAGAGCGAAAGAACACGCCAGTTTAGTACAAATTATACGCATAAGTAACAAAGCCAGTGCAATATCAAGTACATAATAACTAATTAAAAACCCAAAAACTTTCATTCAAACAAATACGACGGAGTCAGCCAAAGTTTCATACTACTCGACTCGTAACTATGTAAGTTTGAAATTTTGGAGAATTTTCAAGCGTTCGCTTTCCTTGGACGAAGTTTGTGAATGATTTTAGTGCAACTGCATTCCTGGGGTATTGAGGAATACTTCAAAAGTGATGATTTGTCGAATTGTTGGTTTAATGCAGTCTAATTCAATCAATGTGCTTCATTATGATATGGTATGGACGTTCAATTCGATTTTGATGTGGTACCTAGAGCCATTAAGTACTCGAACCTCAGTAGAAGTTGAGATATAGCAATTTGTTCCCAATTCTTCGAATTCACTTTATAAAATATTAGATATTGCGATTTTAATGCAAATGCCGCAAGATATTGTTACAGCTGGCTCCACATGACTGTAGAAGAGTTCGACGCGTAAGGAAAAAGGAAATATTCGTAGACAACCAAATTTACCTCAACTACAGGATGAACTCTTTAGATAAATTGTTGCAGAAACTGTAGAAGAAAAAGTATGTGATGTCCAAAACCGAAAGGCGCAAAGATTGCCGTCCACTGCTCGTGAAGTAAAATTACTGACTTTATTCTACTTCACAGTCCCTACCCGTCAATAGTCTTAGCAAGAGGAGGTTCGGTCAGGTTTTTCCGGTATTATGGCATACGCCGCCATCAGTTTTGTATGGCACCCAACTAGCCCTGAAAAATCCTTATTGACCCCAACACCAAATATGTCCGAGTAGTAAGATATCTGTCATTCTAACTGCTGACCAAACCGCTTATTCCATTAGTTAATTCATCCGCCGTACGTTCTACTGCCTCAGACTCAGATACTCAAACGCATTCAGTCAATATTTTTCGACAGACAAGACAATTATAGTGTTGCTATTTTCTACACGCTCTAAGAAGTACCAATTTTTGCACATGTACAGTACATCATTTTGAATTTAACAATTAAAAATGTTTTCTACGAAAATATATAGATACAAACCTGAAACCATCCGGCTACAGGTCCAGAACAGCTTAGAGCAGAAACTACAACTCAATTTCCAATTCCACCTTCTTTATCTGTCCTCTGTACTCCACTTGTATAACATTAAAACCGTGCGATAGGGGAAAACTTAATTCAACAGCAAAGAAGACAAAAGCAACTGCTGCTACACACACCCTTTTTGGTTTTGTAAAGCGCACTAAGTTGTCCAGGGCGCCCCAAGGGATGATGAGAATAAGAAAACAAAATGTATATATTCCATAGTCCGGCTGATATTACAACGTGATTCACAAGTTCCCTACCGGCGATGAATACACTTCTCTTCGTCATTGTGCCCATCATCATTAAAATGTGCATAGTACCTACAAATCTGGGAAATTCCCTCTCTACTGCTACAACAGAATACAGATGTGATTGCAGTTAAAGCGAAATATCCTCGACAAAAGGTAGAAATAAATTAAAAGCTCACAAAAAAAAAAGAAACAAGAAAAATATAAATGAAGAAAATTCTCTGAAAGAAATTGATTTATGTCGTTTTCCATTGGGACCATCAGATTTTTATTTCAGATCTCAGATTTTTCGTGGCGAATGGAACACGATAGGCAGATTGATCTGCTTTTGTGAATGTATTAGTGCATTATTAGACAGTACATCAGCTGTGCACATATTTTTTTTTTGTCGATGAAAACATACGAATTTAATGTGAGTAATCATATCGACGAAGAATCGAAATCCACAGACCAGCGATGACGAGGAAGAAGACGAAGATGATAGTAATTGCTCCAAAATTAAGTCCATGTCCATTATTTACGTTTTTGTTCTGAATAATTGCTTTTACGAGGCTTTTCGTAATTTTGTTTTGAACACAAATTCCGAGTGACGTAAAACAGCTGTGCAAGGTATATTGGTATTAGTGAGAGTGTGTGCAAATCTCGAAAATTATTCAGATCTGCAAAAAGTGATCCGAATCAAAAAAAAGATTGATTTTATGTCCCAATGGAACACGAAAAGTGATCCGGATCAAAAAAAAGATTGATCTTATGTCCCAATGGAAAACCACATTAATTTCGCAGACTTTACAATGACGAACGAAGTTAATGAATTATTAATCACGACAGATGCGCTTCGATGGTGGCTCGGATTCGGTTGGAGCAATGGACTGCAGCATCGGGCAGCTAGTGTGATTTCCGAATAGAGAGAGCAGTAAAGCTACACCATAGCCAGTTGCACGTTCTCCCTGTTGAGGCGAAAAGAAAATATATAATATTATTGATTTTGGTCGATTGCAGGTTGATTAAGTAGTAATGGATTGACGAATGGATATACTCACGCAATGAACTGGGGTGGCCATATCTACATGCATCCAAATGCCGGGAAAGTCAAATCCAATATGAGCGGCAACGAAAAGACCAGCACACGAAGATTGTGCATTACTGCGATCCTGGAATAAATAAAATTCAATTGATAACTGGTTAAATGAATAGGCTAGATGTGAAGCACTGAATTCAGAGTTCAGAGTTCTAAAGACCGACCATCACCTCAGCTTTCTGAAATCCGGTATTGGCCACTTTTAAACGAATGACAAAAATACCTGAAAATGATTGGTGTAAAAAATCGCCGCGATTTTTAATCACTTTCAGGTATTTTCGAGATTTTTTCTTTCGGTACTTTCAAGAAGTTTGCGCATTGACAAAAATATTCGAAAAAAAAAGAAATATTTCTTTCATACAATAAGGTTCGCGAATTCATGAGAATCACGGAGAAGGAATATTGTCTTGATTCTAACACAAGTAACTAACTCTGGGTGCGCCTTTTTTTGCAAAATCTCGAAAATTTTCGACATTTTTCCGGATTTTTTTTTTCGAGATTTGGGTTTTCGACATTTTTTTGCTTTCGAGATTTTTTTTGGTGATCTTCCAAAAGTCTCGCTATTTTTTGTTTAACATTTTGTCGATTTGAGATTTTTTTTGTCGGTGAAAAATTTCCTTCCCGTAAATCCCTTCTTCCAGACGGAGTTCAGTTCAGTCTAATCGATCGAAGCATGATCAAGTCATTTGCGAAGAGCAAATGACGAAACCTTAGGCCTCTCAATTCGAAAAGTTTTTGCCAAGGCTGCGCTTTAGCATCTAGTCTTAATAATGAAAAGAAAGACGAGGCGAAATGCATTCCGGACGTAGTCCAACGTAACGGTACTGAAAGGTATTGATTTATAAGTTGCTTACCCGAATTGTTTTTGTAAAGATCAAATGGCCTATCAGAAGAGAATCGTCACTATTATTGCATTACACCCCAGAGTTTACCTCGAGGGACTCGTTGTAGACAGGTGAAGAATACTACCAAGACTTCTTTATCACCATTCTGAAAGTGAATATAACTGGTCAATAAACTGAGTGCCGTATTCATCTCCCAGCCTTGAATCGACGACATCTCTGCATCGCGTTCCCTAAACCTTGGCAAAGACTTTCCAGGCAGACTTAAAAGTGATATACCCCCATTAATTGGGGCGATCCCTTTTGACACATTTCTTTAATGACACGAAACACAAGCGAGCGATTGACCTCCCCCTTCATGTAGAGCCTTGAGAATTTCTGGCAAAGTTTCATCAACTCCGGCAGTTTTGCGAACTTTGAGTGTTTCGATAGAAAAACTCAACATTGCACTTCTCCAAAACCTACAGTGACCACAAGCAGGGGGTTACATGGGGTCAGCATGGCCCCCATACGTATCTCACTCTGTCGCGCGACAGAATTAACACCAAATCTAAAAATGGGAGATTTTGTGCCGTGGGGATTTTCTCTCAGGGTCTTTTGGAGTAAGGGATTTCAGCACAGGGGATTATGGAACAGGGGGTTTTGGAAAGGGGATTTTGGAAAAGGAGATTTCATCACCAACCCATGTCCTTTCTCATAGGAAAAAACTTAGCCTACCATCTTTAGATTTAACTCATTTAATGACACTCCACTTCCTCTAAGACGGCGGATAGTCCGCCGAAACACCTGTGATCACGTCTGACAAGCATGCGGAAGTTGAATTGTCTTGAGAAAAGTTCAATTCAGACGTTTGAATTCAGCATAAAATTGTAGGACCCTTCCAGTCGTCCCAAAATTTTATAGTCATGGAAATTAATGTTTAGAGAAGCTAGAGCTGGACCTATTGCGACAACTATTTATTAAGTTATCTCGTAAAGCCCTGACAATGCGGGTGTTCGGTTCGTATATTAAAATTAATATTTTGACAAAAAGTCTTTCTGACATGTTAATAACTATAAATCCTTCACTGTTTTCCAAAACAGCCTATTGGCTCAAATCTGATGATTGCTAAGCCTTCCCATTTAGAGAACGGAATTATCGTGCCCCAAATATTGTTAATATTGAAAGAGAAATGATATGACTCATCACAGTCTTATTCATGACTTCTATACATTTGCAACAACTCAACGAACAACTCGTTAATAGACCCAATAACGACAATAAATTCACCCGCTTCAGCACAATGGCGATGACGTATCAATTTCATTTAAGTCGCAATGAATTGAAAATCAAATAGAACTTAAAATCGAAAGAAAGAGTACGTACGTCGGTTGGTCGGGAAGTAGACAGACCTTTATATCCAGATTGAATTATGAATCATATTCTGTCCCGTTCTACATAGTTGTTTACACCATGTTATGAGGCATTAATTGAGATTAGAGCAATCAATTTCTTATTTTGGGTTTTTTTTCTCAGTCGAAAAACATAACATAAAGAAGTTTATTGGCAATTTCTCCAGCCCAAAGGATTGTGGACCCAAAAGCACCAAGCACACCCAGCTCCAAATCAAAGATCAAATGAACCCAATTTTTACAATCCTACATAGTACCATTGGGCGAGTGGGGGGATAGAGGGGGAGAGAATGGCGTATGTGCGCTTTGTTAGCGTTTGTGTGCTGGAATGTGTGGTAATAATATTTCTGAAACCGAACGATATGATTCGCATAGCGTTTTATTTGATGCAATAAAAATACAAGTATTGCCCATAAATCGCATCCACATTTGAGTTGGTTTTTTATGGCTTCTTTTTGGTTCCGAAAAATAAGAAGAACAAGACGAATGCGCTATAGGGGAGAAGGACAACGAGCTCCGAACACATGCATGTGGGTCAATTTCAATAAAATATTTATTTTTCCAATCCGATTTGATGTGATTTAGGAAATCGGAAAAAAATATATAGTTCGATTTCGATAGTCTGTTGAGAACTAGGACAGTGGTGGCAATTTTAACAGCTGCTTTAGAGTTTTACTTCTGGTATTGATTTCAGCTTTATAATTATTTCTTGACGATCTTAAATATTCGAGCTAAGTATATATATAACTTTAACGATTTGTCAAGGAGTCATGCAATGTCTTGTGATGAAAATAATGCTGAATCGTTTTGCTTCAAGAAACTTTAAAAACGAAATGAATTTTCTTTCGTTAAAGCTGAGATGAAAATAAACAAATCTGCCTGTTCAATGCACTCTGCATGTTAGTGGAGTCATATTGAAACAGGTGGAGAGGTTTAAGTATCTTGGAGTCTTATTCACGACTGATGGAAGGAGCAGTGCTGAGTTTAGTTAGGATCAATTTTGAGACAGATTAGTTACTCTGTTATTAGGAGGACTGCATTTGGTGTCAAAGCTAAGATATCAGTCTTTAATTCGGCGTTTGTTACAACTCTTAGTTTTGGTCATGAGATTTGGGTAATGACCAAAAGAATGAGATCGCGGTTACAAGATGCGGAAATGATATTCTTCCGTTGTATTGCTGCTGTAACCCGTAGAGATCGTATTAGAAACACCAGGGGGCTTATTCCCAAATGCGCGGCGGATCGCTTTTCATGGCGGATTGATATTTTTGTATCTCCAAAAGCTGTCAAAAGCGATAGCTATTTATGTGACGGATTGCTGGCGGATTTATTACCAGCAATCCTCACAATAGCTATCCCTTTTGAATGGATCGAATCGCTTTTCGAAATATAAAAATACCAATCCGCCATGAAAAGCGATCCGCCGCGCATTTGGGAATAAGCCCCCAGAATACGTGAGAAACGCAATGTCGAGCAGCTACTTCGTTACAGTCACCGGTCGGCGTAATGTGATAGCAGCTTTATACCCTATTCACACCAAGCCGAAAACCGAGTTTTCGTCAAAAAAGTTTAGAAAACTCGTAGATGCATTCACACCGAACACCAACTCGTTTTCGTTTGACGTTTCAATTAGCTGTGAAACTAGCTATGAAATGTTTGTGGCGACTAGACTTTTATTTTAGTTACTAAACTTGGCACGTATTGACATAATATACAAACAAAATTATTTAAGCTACTTGATAATCGTTAACTTATGGTTAAATAATTAACATAACCGACATTCAAAATCAAAACATCTGAAAATACCATTTATTTGTGGCAGGCTGGCAGGTAGTTTGCTCTTTATGGTGCAAGCAAAGATAACAAAAAAACTCTCACTCTCACTCAGTCTCTCACATCCTGTCAGCAGTTTTGCTGAGCTCGCTGAATGTTGCAAAAAGTGTGTCTGCTTCAACAACCTAACGATCGTACTCGTTTTCGTGGCGTTTTCATGGAAAACGACCTCAAACAACTCGTTTTGAAAACTGCAATATGTATGGGAAAACTTCTGTTTTCGATGAAGTTTTCGATGAAGTTCTCGACTGTTTTCGCGAAAACCCAGTTTTCGGCTTGGTGTGAATAGGGTATATGGGAAAACTTCTGTTTTCGATGAAGTTTTCGACAGTTTTCGCGAAAACCCAGTTTTCGGCTTGGTGTGAATATGGTATTAACGTTATTCAAAATTTATAAAAATAATCAGAAATTAATTCAAATAAAGCATTCGGAATAGCTGTGGTTCATGTTTAGATTATGCTCTGTTGGCGGACAGAGAAACACAACCCGGAACAGTGACCCCTGACGACGGTGAAGGTTTTCAATGAGGTGCACTGTGCACTTTTATATGAAGACCAAATGTGTACCTATGTCCATTGTGCTGCAACTGATGGGAAGGATTAAGCTATGTTCAGCCGATTGCTAGATCTGTCGGTGAAAAAAATTGTCCCAAATATCTTTCAAACGTGTGAACTTAAAATTTTGTCTACTAATATTTGGAGAAAAGTCATTGTCAGACCGCCATCTTACAATGAAATTGTAAGGTATCTGCGAATCGTCTGAACACACAATTTGATCAATGTCAGGCCATGGGCAGTCGTTTAGTACATTTGCAGACTCATTTGCTATTGTCAGATATGGTGTGCTTATGACATATTACAATTTGTTCAATGTCAAATAGTTTTTCTTCATATTTGAATGAACAAAATAAAGTTTCTGTGCTATTTGTATTTGATTTGAATTTTAGTCTATACATATTGTTGTAGCAATGTGTGTCTAGAATCATACATATTATAGCCAAGAAAAAAAACAACATACAGTGGCCGGCATAAGTATTTTGACAAAACTAAAGTTAATTCTGCTCATAATTTGAACTTACTTCATGTAAATTTTGGCATCAATGAAAAGGTCGTTTAAATTCCGTTTGAATGATACAAAACTTTCCTTAACCGATTAAGTACCCATTGAAAATTTGGTACTTTTGTAAAAGTCTACTTTTTTCCTCGGTGCAAAAAATTTGATGCAAAAAGTTTCTATAAGGGTTTTTCAGGTTTTCAGACAGAAAATGGTTTAATAGTTAAAAATGCTCTAACTGAAAATTATGAAAGTCTACCTTATTTTGCAATGTTAAATGATATGAACTTTAACATACAAAAAATCGTTTCAAGTAAATTTCTTACATACAAGGGAACTCAGTATAAAATAAAAATTCAAAACTATAATCAATGTTATTAAAACTTTTTAAAATATTAAATATTATTATTGATGAGACTCAAGAAGTATTTTTTGTATGCCGTGAATATAAAATTTTGTATTTTAATTTTCATTATAGTTGCTATGTGGTTGATTTAACAAAAATAATTCATGATTATATTATTTGAAATATTAATAATTTTACAAGTCCACCTATTCACTTAAATAAATTAATTGGTGGGTCCAACGTTTTCAGTGTATTTAAATTTTTTGTTTTTTTTTTTTTTTTTTTTTTTTTGTATAACCAAACATAATGTAATTATGCCAATTATGGATTCATTAATATTATTACTTCAATAAAATAAATTTTAAATTATTCGGTGTCGTATGTTTTTTATTTTAGTGCATAGATTTTACCAAAAAAAAATTGTGTATATGAGACCAAAGAGCTGTAAAAATGAAAGCAAAGGGTATTCTTTTCTAGAAATCGAGTTGTAGATTTTACGACAGAAATTGCATTTTGACCGCAAGGTGTTGTGAATAATACAACCAAAATCCGTAGATTATAGACATAAGTATTGTGTATTTTACAAAGTTTGCTGTACATTCGGCTCCATGAAATTAGGCCCCAATGAAAAAAGGCCCCAAAAATAAATGAAAAAACGCCCCAATAATTGGGGCAATATTTCATTATGAAAAATAGCCCCATTCCATTTATGCAAAATTGCCCCAAATAAATGAAAAATTGCCCCAAAATAATGCTTGGCAAACAACAACAAATATTATTATGAAATTTGAACGTATTTTCATTGTTTTGGGGCCTTTTTTCATTTTTTTGGGGCCTTTTTGCATTTTATTGGGGTGATTTTTCATTTAATGGAAATTGTTTGAAAACCACTTGAGGCATTTTTCCTTTTCTTATTTTGGTACCTATCAAAACAAAACTCTACAAGATGAAACGCAAATTATACCGTTGTTACAAGGGCGTAACAATTAACCTGTTTCTGTTTTTCCGTCCGTCCGTTTTGTTTCTTACAAATATTCCTAAATCACTTTGTAAATAATACCGCAGCAAGATTTATTCTAACTAGAAGAAAATGTTCCTGAAGGACAGCGCCGTATTTTAATGGATGCAACTTTCAAGATTTTTCCGAAGGGATGTTTTAAACAACTTCTCGTTATATATGTCGAGTATTTGGAAAAGGTACCTACTTACGTCTTTAAGCTTTAACAAATTTGAGAACATTTTTGAAATAACTTTTAATTTTAGCCTTAAAAAATTAGAGAAAATAAAAGTTAAAAATTCGCGCGAATTTCATGGAGCCGTACATTCAACAACGAATGCTGTTTTATTTGCATTTTTCCTAGTTGTAAAATCTACAACAAATGCTCTCATTTTCATATTTTGGTTTTGGAAAGTACAACTATGTCTCTGTTAAATTGAAAGCATTGGAATTGGATGTCGGGTCGATTATGACAATGAATGCAGTCGATTTAACAGCGGTTTTCAACATTTCTACGACAAATTTTTTTGGGTGAATTAACTTTAGTTTTGTCAAAATACTTATGCCAGCCACTGTAATCAGCATCGTAAAAGGATTGCTGACGGACAATCTGATGCCTGTTGTAAATTACATGCGCAAACCCCAATCTTCACCATGTTGAGCAATATGATAATGATGGACGAGATCGTTGACACAGGAATCCGAAACGGATATTGCATAGACCGAAATTGTTCGCCGGTAATTAGGTATCGTAGACTCAACACAAGCCGCTTATCCGCTGAAATCCTCGAGCGCATATTCGTTTCTTGCTTTTGTATATGTGGATTCACCGAAGCTAGATCATCGAATTGCTTGGAATACTTCTCATGTCTCAATTCGAAGAGTAGTTTTGCGTAAAGTGCCCTCTGCTCACAGCGATCCACTCAATCCGAGGTTTGTGTGGCAATTGATCGTCTTCGCTACTTTTGAATCTTTTTGCTCCATTTTAATTTAATTTGTCTATTATTTCGCTCCTCTCAACAAAAACTTCAATTAACCGAATGAAAAAACAATTTTTTATGTGTGACAATTCCGTTAAGGGATCTGCCATTTTTTTGTAAACAAACATCTGGCAACATCTGTGTGAACTGGCAATTTTTAACCTGACAATATTTTAAAACGATTTGAGGGGACCAGCGCCGCAGCGACGAGATGTGTGTGAGTTGGGAGTATCAGATACGAAGTTGACGGCAATCCGAATTTGTCGTATTAATAGTGTAGTGACCCATGCTTAGAACATGATCGTAATTGACTTACGTGTTGTCGCTCTATAAAAGAGCTTGATCCGCATTTCTGGAGGATCACCGGTCATTACAAATAGAATACCGAACCACCTGATTTGAATATTCTACCACAAAATGTGGAACGGATTGTTGCGGACATTTTTTTCTTGTAAAGAATTTGTGTTGTCCTATACCTACACTGACGAGGTGCAATCCTCATAATACCAAATGACGAACTTGAAGAAGGACGCTGGCCTTTCCCTTAAAAGCAACTATGACGAGAAATTTCTTTAACGGACTACCCACAAATAACTGTAAATTTTGTATAAATTGTACATTTTAAAACCACTAAAGAGGTTCCAATCTGAAGGTTTTATGTATATTAATAAATTGAATTGAATTGCATTGACTTCAAGGAAAGTTTTTCAGTGGAGCAAGTTGCAAAGTCTGATATACCCAGTTCGCTAAGGACCCACGCAGGGTTAAGTGCGTTCACATTACTCGCAGTCTTAAAAGTCGCAATTACCAGCGCAAAAGAAAGTCATTATGCAATCTTGTGAGGACATTTTCGCGACGAAATTCTTTTTCTGGTTTTAGTTTTATAGTTGATACTGATATACTTAATGCGATTGAAACTCCTTGCCGCTGGACGTCTATTCATATTCCGACGTCAATGACTACGGAAACAAAGTTATATACACTCCGTGTCACTTGATTACGAACAGACAGCTTTTTGTTTTAATTTCACGATATTTTTCAAATCCTTCGCTAATCTGGAAAAAAAACAAATGCACAAGGAATGAAGGATATATTGTGTTTATATAGCAGGATAAAATGGAATTAAGTTAATAAATGCAACTGCCATGACACATTTCCCAAAAGGTTACAAAATTAACCTGTTATTTTTGTCCCAGTTGATTACGAACAGTAGTAAAATCTACCTGTTACCATGCTTTAAATCAAATAAAAGGATACTTCGAGTATTAGGGAGCTTAGTTCAAGAAGTAACTTCATACAATCCACAACTATAGGTAAAGGAAAGGCATTAACCAAGGAGGAAATAGGCAAAATTAGGCGCCACTGTTGTACACAGCTTTATTAAAGACCTGTAGAAGTATGGTAAAAACCGCAAAGGAAGAGTCAACAAAGCAACAACAAGTTTTCAGTAAGGCGGACGATACTGAAAACTGTTTAAGGCTCTCCGTAAGTAAAATTAAAGCAGAAACTGGAGTTACAACTAGCAGATCGACTGTTCATCGCGTGATACAGAAGGCCAGCCATATTGGCCATGAAAAAATTAAGAGGAAACTGCCATTGAATGTGGCACGTAAAATCCAGCGTCTTGATTTTGCAATAGGTCACATCAGGTATAATCGAGAGTGGCATACCGTCGTCTTTTCTGATGAAACAACATTTTGACATACCTGATGGATACAAATGCTATTTCCATGATTTGAGAAAAGAAGACATACATCTTCAAAGGGGGCACAGCAAAGGAATTGGTGTAATGATAGGGGAAGCAATAAGCTATTACGGAACTGTGGAGCTGGTTTTCTAAAGCTCCAAAATGACGGAAATCACTTAAAAATCGCTACTGGAAAGAGCTTTTCCGCAACTTTCGGAGATATTTGGTGATCAGAGACGGACTTTCCAACAAGGCAATGTACCGATACATACCGCACGGATAACAAAAGCATGGATTCAGTAAACCTACTTACATGGCCCCCATATTCACCCGACCTGAGCATCATGGAAAACGTGTGGGGTTGGCTTTCAAGAAAAGTCCACGACGGATGAAAGCAAGAAATTATTGAAGCCATAAAACGAGCCTGGTCCGAAGTTTCGCCAGTTATTTGACAGCACTCTATGAATCTCGACACAGCAGGCTATTTGAAGTTATTTAGCGATCAGAAGTCAACCCAACTCCAGTGGTGGTGTGAGCGTTTATGCAAACCGTGCCGAGGGATGAAAGACTGCGGGTTTTTAGTCAGTCTCTAACGAGCTCCTTCAGGTGCCTTGGCAGGGCCTGTCGTATTTAGTGCCTTACCCCAGCAGAACCGGCTATGTTGGGGCGGACCTTTCTTCACCGGCTTACTCGTGGGAATTACATGGATCTTCATAACAAATCAAACAAAAACAAACAACAACTTCAAAAATCAGGACACATAGACGACGAAAAGGACAACGCACCGACTAACACAACGAACTACAGGACAACAAACATCGACGATAACGAATCCCTTCTCCCATCGGATTCGGATTCCAAATCCATCGCGTCTGTTTCGGACGCGGAATTTGGAACTAAAGCCAAATCGGCTAGACGGGGAAAAAAGTACACCCCCAGCGCAAAAAAGTGTAAACAGCAACGCGCAGCTAGGCACAAACTGGCGGAAGTCCTGGCGAAGCCGGACAGTTCTTGGGATGAGAAGGATAGGGAGACCATCCGATGGGCGGGTGCGATACTAAACGAGGAGGAAAGTCAACCTGTTGCGGGAGGACTTCCTTCCTCTACCAGTGGCCGCAACCAACCGTCGGACAACAAACAAGGACAACGGCCCCCCTCAACAGAACTGACCCGACAAACAAACCGACGACGAGTGCACCTGCTACAGGAGCACAGAACGTTCGTAGCAAACAGAGAAGTCCTACTGGTACGGGAGGACCCTCTGTGACAGCTGCCAAGAAGGACTTCACGTCCAAAAGACCAAGGCCAACTTCTTTGGAAGAAACTCCGATGACCTCAAAGAAAGCGAAGAATGCTGATGCGGCGCTCAGACCCTTCAATGAGGTCGTCAAGGACCATATGCTCTACGGCATCTGCGACAACAGTCACGACGAGGGCAAGATGAGTGGGGAGAACTGGTTGTTGCTCAAAGCGACCCTAGCCGGAGAGGTCCTCAAATTCTTGGACTCACACCCTTCGGCAGAGCCACCGTCCTTCATGGATGGTGGTTACTACTCAAACGGGGTAAAACTAATAAAATGCAAAAAAAGCAGTGCGATCGACTTTCTGAAAGTAACGATCCCAAAGATTAGTCCCCTGTGGAAAAATGCTAAATTGCAGCTTCTGCACTGGAGCGACATTCCAGTTCGTCCTAAAGGACGCGTGTGGCTACCCCCGGGTCCCACCAAGGAAGCAGACATCCTAAGACTAATTCGTCTGCAAAACCCTGATCTCCCAGTGAGCAACTGGAAGATTATTAAAGCCGGTGAACCGGAAGAGAAAGGAAGGCTGGTCTCCTTTCTCATGAACAAAGAATCACTCGACCTGCTTAGTAGGAGGGGTTATCGCTTCTCCTACGGCATAGACGAGCTAGTCCTCCGAGTTCAGGAGAAGGACGAGAGACTTATGTCGGGCGTTGTATCCTCGCTAGGGGAACTTGGCCTGGACGCCGGGCCCGATGGTCCCTCGACCTCCTCCCAGGGAAAGGAAACCAGCCAGACGGAAGTCAGGCAGACAGCTGTTACGGATGGCGCCACGACTAACGAGGAACCTTTGACGATAAACGTCAATAGCGAGCCATCATCTGATTCGGAGGATGGCAATAAAACAGTGATAGAGGCGTCTGTACCGGTCAGCAATGTTGCTACGACTAGTACAGATTAACCTCCATCACTCCAAAATAGCTTCGGTTAATTTACTGCTCCGCCTGCTAACGGGTGGAGAAGACATCGTCCTTATCCAGGAACCGTGGGTTAACGAAAAAGACCACATACTTGGACTGAGGACAAAAAACTATGATATACTATTTACAAAAAACCAAGGTAAACCCAGATCCTGCATCTTGGCAAAGAAAAGTTTAAAAGCTCGTCTTATACCCAATTTCAGCGATCCAGATTTTGTCTGTGTTGAACTAGACAGAGGCAGCAACGAGAAGCTGTGGATAGCATCGGCATACATGCCCTATGACGACACAGGGCCCATCCCCGCAAACAACGTGCGAAACACGATAACAACGGCCGACAAGGGCTCTTTTCCCCTGGTGGTGGGCGCAGATGCCAACGCTCACCATACCCTCTGGGGCAGCAGTGACATAAATAGCAGAGGTGAGTGTCTTTTTGATTTTCTCATGACTACTAATCTCATATTGTGCAATAAAGGCTCAGAGCCTACTTTCATCAATAGTATTAGACAGGAGGTTTTAGACATTACCCTAGCTACTAACTCTCCCAAACTAAGAATTAGCAATTGGATGGTATCGAGAGATGTTTCTTTCTCGGACCACCGATATATTCAATTCAGCATTGACTACCGTATGCCTCCAATCGTACCCTTTAGGAATCCTAGAAAAGTCAACTGGCAGGCATATAACTCACTTCTTACGCAGAAGCTTAACGAAGTGCCCAATCAACCGAGCTCACCATCAGACTTAGACTGCATGGTGGACAAAGTTACAAAATATATGAATGAAGCCTTCAGGAAAGCTTGCCCAGTCAGCAGGCACAAAACTGGGAATAAACCACCCTGGTGGAGCAACCACTTAGCAAATCTGCGAAAAGATAGTAGGAAATGTTTTAACTCGGCAAAGTCCTCTAGACTTCAAGAGGACTGGGTCAAATACAAGAACAGTCTCAAGATCTACAAAGCTGAGATCATAAAAGCCCAACGAGACTCATGGAGATCTTTCTGTGGTAACATAGAGACCAATAGTGACTCCAGTAGGCTAAGAAAAATTATCTCCAAATCACCAGACGTGCCCAGCTTTATTCAAAGATCGAACGGAGAATGGACCACATCTACTGAAGAGACCTTAGATCTCCTCATGAATACCCACTTTCCAGGTAATACCATAGACGTCAACCGGTCTACAGTAACCTATCACCCAGTCCAAGAAATACCGAAGGAGATAGTGAACACCCGTAATATAAACTGGGCCGTTCACAGTTTCCTTCCGTATAAGTCCCCTGGACCTGATAATATAACACCAGTGGAGATTCAAAAGGCCCTTGAAATATTGAACCCTTGGCTGGAAGTGATTTTCCGCTCATGCCTGACTTTCGGCTACACTCCAGTCGCATGGAAAAGGGTCAAGGTGGTTTTCATACCAAAGAGCGGCAAGGCGTCCCATGTCTCTCCAAAGGATTTTAGGCCGATCAGTCTCTCTTCGTTTCTGTTAAAAACCCTTGAAAGACTCATCGACAACTTTATTCGAAAGAAACTAAAGGCAAACTCACTATCCAATTCCCAACACGCATATCGTAAGGGTTTCTCGGTAGAGACAGCTTTACACTCGCTAATAGTCAATATTGAAAAATCGCTCGCTAATAAGCAATTCTCGATGGTATCCTTTCTAGATATCGAAGGTGCCTTCAACAATGTCAAAACAGAGGCTATCTCTAATGCACTCCGCAGACTGGAAGTTGATAACTGCCTACGCTTTTGGATAGAAAACATGCTAAACAGCAGACTGATTCTGTCCGAGCTGGGGGGCTATCAAACGAAGAGGTCAGTGTGCAGGGGCACACCCCAGGGAGGCGTACTTTCCCCACTACTTTGGATCTTAGTAGTGGACGAAGTATTAACAACTCTGGTAAATGTGGGATGCACTGTTATAGCCTATGCGGACGACATCGCCATTGCTATTTCTGGCAAATTTCCTAATACCATAAGAGATCTCATGGAATCAGCTCTTAAAAAATTAGTAAAATGGACGGATAAGGTTGGACTCGATGTCAACCCCTCCAAGACAGAACTAATACTCTTCACAAAGAAATACAAAATTCCTAATATAGCTCCACCTAAACTTAGAGATCAAGAGCTAAAATTCACACAACACGCCAAATACCTAGGGATAATTCTAGACAGTAAACTTAGCTGGAAACTTAATATCCAAGAACGTGCAAAAAAGGCCACAATAGCCATGTATGCTTGCAAAAAAGCCCTAGGCCCTAGATGGGGTCTACAACCTAAAGTAACAAACTGGCTCTATACAGCGGTAGTCAGACCAATTCTACTTTACGGTATCATGGTCTGGTGGCCAGCGCTAGAGAAAAAAATGCAACATTAAATATATAGAACGCATACAAAGATCTGCAAGCATATGCATTACAGGGGCCCTTAGGTCCACCCCCACGGCCGCTTTAGACACAATATTGCATCTTCTTCCCGTCGACATCTACGGGAAATTAGTTGCGTCTACAGCGGCTCTAAGACTCAGAGAGTCTCAAAAATGGACTAACTCTCCGGTTGGTCATATGGGCATCCTACCCAATACAATTCCGAGCAAAACTGACTATATAATTCCTTTTGAAGATTTTAATATAAAGTACAGCACAAAAATCCCAAATCGATCCGAATGGGAGAACGGCAATATAAGCAGCAACTCCGCAATCGAAATCTATACAGACGGATCCAAAATGACGGAAGGCACGGGTGTGGGAGTCTTCTCCCGATCACCTGCTCTCAACCTCGCCTTACGCCTCCCCGACCACTGTAGCGTCTTTCAAGCGGAAATTATGGCCATTCGCGAAGCAGCACGCCGACTTGCCTTATATGAGATAGACGGGAAAGCTATCACTTTTTATATAGACAGTCAGGCAGCCATAAAAGCCTTGAATACACCAACAACCAGATCAAAGTTGGTAAAACAATGCCGGGAATCTCTTAACGAGATTGCGGATAGATGTTCAGTCACCCTGTGCTGGGTTCCAGGTCACAGTGACATTCCTGGCAACTGCAAGGCGGATGAATTAGCCAGACAAGGCAGCGGCCTCCATATAACTGATAACAGCGAAGAACCGCACGCTCCACTGCAATCAGTAAAAACCCTGCTCCTCGAGGAAGCATTAAAAATCACCAACAATAGATGGAACAGTATTAACACCTGTATAACATCCAGACAAATCTGGCCAAAATTAGATGTCAGAAGAACTAAACAACTCCTCTGTATCAATAGAAGCAAAATTAGCTCCGTCGTAGGAATAATAACAGGACACTGTCTGATAGGTAGACACGCTCGTAGAATGGGAGCACCCTACAACGATTTCTGCAGAAGCTGCATGGACGAGGAGGAAGAGGAGACCACCATTCACCTCCTCTGCTCCTGCCCAGCTCTAGCCACCTTACGCATGGCTACCTTAGGGGCTTACTTCTTTGAGGACCTGAGCGATTTGTCCCGTACCGATATTTGCGGCATCAGCAAGTTTGTTACAAAGTCGAATTGGCTTCATTGATTAGCAACACACATCTCACCCATTTTCGTGTGTTTCTGAAAACTAGACCGCCAATGGGAAGTGCTGACCATGTCAGTAAATTTCCACCTTCACACGTCGAATCTTCAGACTCCGTCAGAGGAGACAGGCGGGGGGTTAGACTGTTTTCGGTCACCCTTCGTCGCTCTCCCCTACCGCAGTCTCTCTTATCTGATTTGTATCAGCCACCCTCCTTATTAACGGACTGTCAGAGGCTACTAGCGGGGGGTTAGACTGTTTCGGTCACCCTCTGTCTGTTTCTGAAGACTAACCGCCAAAGGGAAGAGCTGACCACGCCAGTCAAAATTTTACCTTCACACATAGAACTTTCAGACTCCGGCATAGGGGATAGGCAGAGGGTTAGACTGTTTCGGTCACCTTTTGTCGATTCCTCTTGCCGCAGTCTTTCTTATCTTATCTGCACCAGTCACCCTCCTTAGTAACGAACTGTCAGAGGATACTAGCAGGGGGTTAGACTGTTTCGGTCACCCTCTGTCTGTTTCTGAAGACCAACCGCCAAATGGAGGAGCTGATCACACCAACCAACCAGGTAGGAAACCCAAATTCGCAAGTAGCAAAAGAATTCCCAGGGTAACGCCCGTTCTGGCCGCCTCCCCCCCCCCCCCCCCCCCTTCTGTGGTATCACAATGGACCTAAACTATGGTCTAAGTGTGTCCCCTTTGGGACAGCCACCTTACCTAACCTAACCTAACCTAGCGATCAGAAGGTACTACCCATTACTAAAAACTATTGATGCTCTTTGAATAAAACAAACATTTATTTATACAAACAAATTTTGTATTGTTTTTTTTTACCTTTTAAGCTTCTAACGGGTAGATTAAGCCACGGTTCGTGAGCAAGTGAGACAAAAATAGCAGGTCAATTTTATGACCTTTTTGGGAAAAGCCTTATAAAAGTTGCTTTTATTAACTTTTCCTACAATATAGACATATGTACAATCCACAACTACATTATCTCTTAATTTTCGAGCGAAAATGTTTTTAACGCACTCGCACACCAAATTCCCAAATCGTGTTATCAGCCGGCGATGTCAATTGGCCGCCTCGAAGCTGCGATTTGACCCCTTTGGACTTTTGTTTTTGTAGGGAACCGTGAAGGACCGATGTTATGCCAACAATCCGGAAACAATTCAAACACTTAAGGCCAATTTCATCCAAGCAATCCGTGAGCTAGAGGAAACCATCAACAAGTTCTTAGAAAATTGGAGTGACAGAATGCGCTAATGCGAAGCCAGCCGAGACAGCCACTTGAACGACGCTGTGTTCCATAATTATTGGGAATGTTTGCTCTTACTAATAGAGCCATAAAACATGGAAAAAATTAAATTTTGTTAATTTTATTGCATTTTTAAAAAGAAACTTATATTTGGCCCACTGTTTATACACGGCATGTAGCGCCGTTGTGACCATATTATGCTGAAGTAAACATGACGTACTATGTGACAGACCTTAAGCATCTAAAGCACAATAACCCGGAATTACTAATATTAAAACATAAAAGACGTGCCAAAATCCATACATCACCTTTGCAAAAGGGAGTATAGGAAAAATCACAGTAACCCTCTTTATAATAAACTACCACCCCACATGCAATACAAAACTGTAATGATGACCGACAAATTTTTGCATCGCTAGATACCCGTCGTCTTCCTTCACATATCATAAAAACAACCCCCTTTTCCTTTCATGAAGCACTTTAAATTAATAGCACCGGATTATTGGGCAACTTCCTGCTCCCAAAAATACCACCCAAGGATTGACTCCAGCTACAACACTGTTTCTCGACGGAAGGATATTAGCTACAGTATATTACACAAAATATTCATCTCATTACTTTTCACATCCGACACACCACCGCCACCCCCCTTTGATAAACGGTTATTCTAAATAATAACATTTGCTCTCTTTCCATCCATTACATGGAAAAGGAGCTAGATTCCGCCATACAGATTGGGATGCAGCAGCACCGACAAGGCCAACACAACAGCAACGAGCCCACATTTCAGATTCAAGGATTCCGCATATAATCCAAATGCTTGCTGGTGTGCTGCAGCAGCACCAGACATCTTCGTTATTATTGCGAATGGTGTCTGGCTGTTTGCTTGAATGGGGATAACTGATATTAGAGAGCGCTGCTCTATACAGCATATATAGAGGAGAAGGACATAGGAGGTACATATACGTATATCGTACCGTATCACTGGCGAAGCGAGGAATTTTTCACATTACGTATATTGGTGTACACCCGCGTGCTATTACTTCGCTCCCGCGCTCATCCCATAAATAATGTAAAGTAATATTGTGTGTTTTATTCATCCAGAGTAGAGAACAACGCGCTGGAAACGATAGAGAATCGATTTAACACCATAAAATATATGGCGAATCTACTGCGGCTGCTGGCTGGCGTTGTAACGCTCAGACGTGCAAGAATTGTTGAAGATGCTGTGCACAGCACGATTCCTGAGCACAAATTCGAGAAGACATAGAGCTCGATTTCATCTTGGCATGGCCGCCGCATTACGCCTTTATATAGAGATGTATTCCAATTTTATGATGGGTGTTTAAGGGAAGCAATTTCCGTAAACTGAATGTTAACTCATCGTTGTCGGTCGTCTCTCTGATGTTCGCTGAGCTATGGTGCGATTATTCGTTCATCCAGCAGCGAGAGAGCAACGAGTGTTAGAAATGATAAGCCACCAGCAAACGCTAACACTCGGCATGAGATCAACAGAATACAAATGAAGCAGTTACGCGTCAGAGTGTGGAAAGAATAAGACGGTATAATGTCGGTTTAAATAATTTAATGAAATGAGTTAATAAACAGATTAGAAAGGATCCGAGTGGCCATTTGTAAAGGATAAACCATCCGGATGTGGACATGTATAGATATGCTTGTATGTTTGCATATTACATTTGAGTTAAGTTATGAATTTAATATTTTATTGGTGCGTTGAGACTGCAGTGTGCGCAGATTTAAGGTAGTCCTGGTAGTAAACTCTTAAATGAGGATTTAAATAGGATCAGTGCGATCAGATGCGACTGCATAGATACTACAAGAATGTCCACTACAACGGATTCTGTGATAGTTCTTTCGGGGTTCGTAGCAAAATTCCGAATACGACGGATTCTGTGATCACCCAGAATATGTATATGCAATGCATGCAATCAGGCGAAGGTTACAAAGAGGATCGATTGGGCGATTGTTGTCATGTATGCTCATAAAATAACGAGGCACAGATGGAATAATGCCCGCCACCTGAAAGAGCCCATGGGCGAAGTACATGTAGGCTTAAGGTCAACCTCCGCAAAACACAAATTACACATTTTCTACTGACCTCCACTCTTGCGAACATCTGCCAAACTTCCAAAAGTATAATTGTCCTAAGAAAGCTTCTCAATTCAGCCGTTCAAATATAAAAAATTAGACAAGGGCTCTAATATAAACCTATTGCGCCAACTATTTACTTTTTCCTTTCCTGCAAAAATTGCAAGGACTGTTGACAGTATAGGTCGTATACCGTATACGTATACCCCAACCTTTGACGACAGCGTTTCCCCCCACATCTCAAGAAGTGGCTGTGTTGCAGAAGTGTCAAGAAAAGGTTCGATGGCTGACGGACCACTTCGGCGACTGTCGATGACGATCAAGATCGGACTACCTGTCAGTATGATCCATTCAACGACGATGATAGACAAGAATCTCGTCAACCTGATAAATATGAACTTAAATATTCTGCAAGTGTTACGTATTTTTCTAGATTGTAGATTGTAGGGAGGTGGAATACCAGATCACAGCGGCCACAAGAGGGCCTATTGTGATAACCTGCCGCAGTTTGTCATAAAAGCGGCTAGCTATTTGGGTGAGCTGGCAGCTTTGTCCGCTGCTTCGAGGTAGAATTTACCTAGACAATATTGGCGTGTTTTGTTTAAACAGTTGCAGTCACATAATATGTGTTCTGCTGTTTCTACGTGCTCGTTGCATGTATGTATTGTGGTGGCAGTGTCCTGTTAGGAACCTGACTTTCTTCTACCTAATTGTAATAGATGTTTCGTTTTTTATGGAAACTGATTGGCATAAAGTTTTTAATTTGCCTGTTTCCTTTATACACTACTTTTTATAGTATTTATTGGTAGCTCCCAGAATTTTGTTGGCATCATGAAATTCAGATGCGCATCCTTCTCTGTCTAATATTCGTCTGCTTTACCTGGCACCCACATCAGGTGGACTTTGTGGTGGCCAGTAGTTGTAGGATTTGAAGGCAATCCCAGACCATTTCGATGTTATTTCAAAGGCGTTAATTTCAAGTATAGGGTTGCCCTGCTATTGTAGAGAATATAAATGCTTTTGTTTGTTATAGACTTGTTCAGATTCTCCCCAATGCAAAGCTCTATTGCATGGTGTTCACCCTAAAATACGGAACTGCTTGCATCCATACTAGCGTATAGGGACGTTCTAGTGCGAGGACCGTATACTTCGGCTCAAACTCGTTTATTTGTGTTGGATCTGTCTGTATACATTTATTTCTAAGCCACAGGTACAAATGTTTGCGAAAATCACTTGTTAAAGACCGCAAAACAACACGTTTTAGGGCGGGAAAGTCTGTCATCGACCACCTACTCACACTGACCCAGATCTTGGAAAGATTCCAGACAGACTTTTTTCCAAATTGCATAATCAATGCCAGTACACGGAATATAAAAAATGCTGTGGAATCAATACAGTATCCAAACCGCGACCGCCTTTTTCAATCTCAGCGCCAATCTCTGTCTCTTGGACATATTGTCTAAGGAATTAAAGGGTGGGCAGATTGCTACAGTTACTGCCTGTCTTTCTTGCAGAGGACAATCCGCACTTTTGACTTTTGGTGAAGCAGTAAAGCGAACTGATTCAACCATCTATTTCTCTCATGCACCAGTCTCCGTCCTTAGTGATGGACTGTCAGAAAAAGACAGGAGGCAGACTGCTACGGTCACCCATCCCTACTTACCCGAAGAATAACCAACCCACCATCGGGAGCTGCTAACTTAAAAAATGTTTAACCCATTAAGCTGACTACTTCATGACAAGGGCGGCTGAGCGATAACTTCTACGTGTGATTTTCAGTCCAGCTTATATAGTAGGAGTTTGGAGGGAAGGTACAATAAAGAACGTTACCGGCTGTACAGCGATATAAAGTTTGAAAGATTCGAATTATTCGGCTAAGATGGCTGGGACGACATTATGTCGTTATTTGCTCTGCATCTTCACTCGTAGTACGTAATTAGAAATGTATTTTTCAATCAAGTGATTGAGGTTTCTTTGGGTGTTTTTGCGAGCCACGAAAATACACTACCAATCTAAGGGCTGACCACCTGATTCTTTATAACAATTGCAACGCCCATCATGTTAGAGAACAGCACTTTCCCTTCACATGCTCAATAGAGTTCCCACCACCACTAAATCATCCAACCTAATCGATCAAAAAATCCCATCGGGTTAAATGACTGCCGCCTGTACCACGGCCAGCTTGTGTGCTCTCCATCATCTCTAGTATACCATGTCGCCATCAAATAGCCTCAAGTTATCATCTCTGACATTGTCATGCATCACTATAAAGTTGAAAAAAAAAAAAACACGATCCTCCTGTCCTTGCGGCGGACGCTAAAGCTAGTGAGCAAAAAAAGAAAACACTACAAAATAAATCACAGACCGTAACCAGACTACAGGCAAAGCCACTTGATAACCCCCACCATGCTTTTTCAAGAGTGGTTCGTACTCGGATTCAAATTCGCTAGATCTCGTGTTCGGCAAAGCTTAAAATCTAATCTCATACAACCCTCCAACGCCCAAAACGCGTTCACAAAAAGTCCGGAATGCAAAACGTATTGCCTCCAAAAGAAAAAAAACGAACAATTGAACACCAGAAAAAAAGCCGTTTTAACACTGGCTCTATAGGTACTTACAGCGACGGAATTTTTCATGTCAGCTATCGCCGATGCAAATTCAGCAAACTGCAATTCAGGACAATAAATTATTGGCGCCAATAAATCTCCAGATCTGCGTCCAGCTTCAAGTGATTTCACCTCCCAATCCTCAGAGTTTGTCAAAATGGCACCATGATACTTGCCTGTTGCTATTCCCTGAACATGCAAAGAAAAAAAAAAAGAAAAGAAGAAAAGAGTTAGTCAAGTGCTGTGTGTGTGTTGTACCAGAAGACAAAGCAAACCAAGCAAGGGTATTGTAAAGTTGCTATAAATTATTGTTAATTTATTGAACCATTACAGAGCACACCTAAAGGCACAATCCACCCACGAAAACGAAACGCAGTGTGAAACCTTACTACCCTACATTTGTTCGTCGCCTGTATCCTTTGTTGTTTTTTTAGAAAAGGGGATATTGGAAACGAAAAATAAGGTAAGGGGAGCAGCTCATTCGTGTGTGTTATTGTTGTTTCCCACACCCCCAGAACAAGTTTCAAAACGTTGTGTCGTCGTCGTCAGGATGGCTGTACTGCTTTACACACCTTGCACGGGAATCTCGATGAACAGATGGTAATTTGTTGCAGGGAAGGAGAATGCATTTAACAACAACGAGTCAGCGCTGGAGCAAATGTAAAAAAAATGAGATTGCTGCAATAGAGAACAAGAAAAAGAAGGGCACGGCAACAGCACACACATACGAGACGACGAGCACCTTCTACACAGGAAGAAGACAATCGAATTAGAGGAAGGAAACAAATTTGTGAAACAGGGAATTTCCGTTGAATATTTTTTCACGTTTCATTGTTTCTCCTGTGGGGTGGTGCTAGTGGCAGCAGTGATGAGGGACAGAAGAAGGGCGGAGCAGATCACTTAAATCATTTTTAAATCATCTCGCAGGATAAATGGTTAAATGGCTGGAAGGTATATTTCACTTATCTCTAACGGTGCGGCAGCGGCAGCGGTAGCGGTTCGTCAGAAGACTCCAACGATTTATGAGCTGCGGGGGTGGCTTGGTAGGAGGATAATGGTAATTTTAAGCTTCAAGGAGCAATATAATTTATTTGGTTACAACGGTGGTGGATACTCTTAGTCGATTGCGATCGTAATTTAGGAAATTGCAATTGCGGGGTAAATTAAATGCAGCTGAAATGTTTGCTTTGGAGGAAATGACTTCAAATGTACGCGTGGGATAAGCTAACTTAGACGTGATTGATTGAATTACAACAGTAAATCATGGCCCATATAAATCAGATAGGAAAATCTTGCATAATATGTTAATAAATAAGATGATTTCTTGACTTTGACAAATAAATTTTAAAATTTAGATGTAGGTAGGTACGAGGAGCATTGGTGATTTAGATGACAAGATGCAACGTGTTACAGTCTTTGATAAAACAGAGCAGTACAACGAGTATTAGTGTAAAAACGGTGCACAACAGGAATATGCATTTCCAATCATGACACTTGTGTGTCAGCAATGGCAAGGATTTATGTAAAATATTTGGATCTCCAACAATCTAAACGACGATACACTTCCAACTTCAAACACTTTGCTTAAAATATGCCCTTCGAAAGGATACGGTGAAAAAAAAAACTCAATAGCAATTAAAAGCCACGTTAAGCTGCTCCATCCCAATCTATTTCAATGTACACACACATTCATCATGGCATGCATTTTGTAATCTAATTCTCAGAGGAAAACTTGCAAATTGCAATAGCGGTGAAAACACAAAACCCACTAATGAACTTTGCATACACAATAGAAGCAACCATGGATAGAACGCGACTATATAAGGTCGGAGATGGAGAACGGAAAGAACAAAAGGCGCGAAAACCTCTGCAATATATATTTTATAATTACCTAGCGCTGCAGTAGCATTTACCTGAGCTCCCGTGAGTGTTGCCATATCCAATATGATGTTTGCCTTTAGATCCTTTTGTGCATAGGTTACACCGTCAGCCAGTACCAGACGTCCCTCGGCATCCGTATTGTTAATTTCCACTGTGCGACCAGAATACAGGGTATGAACATCATCCGGCCTTTGTCAATGGATCGCACGAAATAATAACATCGAAACAGCGCGTATAACGCCAGAATAGCAACAGCAGCAGCAACCATCAGGAGCAACAGCAGCAAATACCATGTGAATAGAGAGCGAGAGATAAAACGCAAGGATAGTAATAATTAAAAGTTATTATTCATTGCCGTCACAGGGACGGTTATCATTGTTGTTGTTTCAATTAGCTCACTCACCGTGTGGCATTCGGTCCGACAGAGTTCTCAGCCAAACAAAAGACTGCATGTAGATTCTCTTTGAATCCGCACTTGACAGCCGCATAAAATGCGCCAAGTATAGCTGCAGCACCACCGCAATCCCTTTTCATACCGGGCATTGCAGTCTTGCCTTTGATGCTCAGGCCACCGGTATCGTAGACAATGCCCTTTCCCACCAACGCAATTGTTTCGTTCGCTCCCTTGGGCTCATGTGAAAGCACAACGAGAGCTGGTGGAACAGCTGCTGCCTTCCCAACGCCATAGATCCCGCCAAAGCCCAGCTCCTGTAACTTTTCGCCACGAATAATTGTCGGAGTGAGCGACAGTTCATCAGCAATGATTTGCACTTCATCTATAAAATGGCTAACGTTCATTTCATTGCAAGGCATGTCAACGATTTTTGCCGCCAATCGGATACCACGTGCGGCTTCTTCCATGCAGGCGATATCATCCCCAGATATGGCCGATGTACTGAGTTGCCCGTCTTTTTCAATGACGACAAACTCTATGCTAACCGTATTGTTTGAGGTTGCGCTATGTCCATTGTTTGTACCAGTCTTTCGCGAGTACAATGGGAATGCCCTAACGACAGCACAAGCACTGGCAAAAACATCAGCACGTTCGCAAACAATTACAACGAAATCATTAACAGTCATCGTTTTGTTCTTCACTAAGCGAGTGATGGCATGAGCACGAGAGCTGGTATTGTGACGTGAGCTCTTGAGCGGAAGTGCGGCAATTGTTGCCAAATCCAAATACAGTGAACATGTGTCCGTAGGTGATGGGTGAAGACACGAGACGGCATGTTTGAATGTCTCCTCGGTGACACGCGGTGCTAGCTTACATTGGATGACGGGGAACTTGAGTAGGTTAAGATGACGCAGTTGTCCGATGATCAGAACTGGACTAATATGCGGATCGGTGACCGTGAGGCATGAATTGAATTTGATATCCGTGCTCATCTGAAAATAATAATTTATTTAAAAAAAAACGTTTGCCAAATTATTTAAACAAGAAAATATTTAAGTAAATATTTATAGATTACTTTTACACAAAAATTCGAGTGACCAGAAAATGAAAAACATATTAACGCATAAAATAGAGGAACTCTGGTTCAATGGCGTTATACCGTTGGGCAACTGAGCGGGCGGTACCAAGTTTGTTGAAAGAATTTTTTCCACTCTCCTTTTCTTTCGTGGACGTCTGACAAACATCCGAGAGTACCTATCACTGTCACGAAAAAACGTCTTACTTCAGTCCGAGATGCGCTTAGCATGTGACTTCCTTATTCTCGTTCTGGAGAGCAGACAGTGTGGAGACCAGATGTATTCAGGCCGTCCAAAGCGGGCGAGGCTTACATGGAAACATTTGGATAATTGGTAAAATTGGTCGGTCTGAGTAGTAAACGAGGGCAAGGCTTAGTATACGCTATTAACAAGCGAATATCTGAACACCTTGTAGGACAGCAGCAACTGTCCTGTTTATCTCATGTTAAACATCAACTACACAAATGGCACTGTAATTGAGATCTGGCAAAGAACACCCCAAGACCCCTTTTACTTTGATCTTTCATTGTTTCAAAACTCCTGACCCGAAGACACTACAGAACTACAGAACTATTATTCTGCCAGTTCTACTTTCAGAACAGAAAGAGTGATCTATCTAATAGTGGGTTATTTTGAAAGCAAAATTCTTCGACGGCGAAGATACAAACGCGAATTCTATGAGCTTTACAAAGATATATGGAAGTAGTCTAAAAAGCTAAAACACGTTGACTACTTTGGCTCGATCACATCGACCATATGCACAGTTATGGTTCTAGCCAGATTCTAGACGACAATAAAGACTGAATCTCCGTTTCACAGACCAAGCCATCGCCGACGCCAGTGCGCTTGATCAGAACAACTGAAAGCTAATGAAAGCAAATGTACTGTACAGGGCCGCAAAGGATTAAAGGCTGGAGACACTCTTCACAAGTCGGGAGTCGGTCGCTTTGAATGCAAAGTAGCTTGAAGCGCATTGGCTAAGAAAGTAAGTAAAGAATTGTCATTAGGCGTTCGCTCATATGTCTAAAAGGTCAAGACTTGTTCCAAATTGTGACTTGTGACAAATCGCCGATTAAATATACCTACACTACTTCTGTTTGCCGTAGCAGTTGTCATAGTCGTTAGCTGGGTGTTTCATTCTCCCCTTGTCGACCGGACATTTCTTGGACATCGCACTTCTTGGTATGGAAATGATATATGCTTGTAGACCTCCAATCTCTTCGTTTGGTTTTGAGTCCACGGGGCTTATGGAGGGTCCTCAAGTTAGATGTCCTTATGCCTCTCGCATGACTCTACACTATGAATGGAAACATAGATTTGTGAAGTCTAATACAACGCAAATTGATGTTCTTGCTGTCACTCTTTTTTTTTGTAACTCAAAAGCTCATAACCTCAATGGTAAGTTTGTACCAACCACCGGTTCTGCCCAAATGTCATCCATTGCTCGCTGCCGATATCTTAAGTGACTTCTTGAAGGTCCATTTTTGGATGTAATCTTCCCATTATCGCAGCTATATTCCTAGGTGCATCATGCCAATCGGTTTAACTCGTTTCACTTACTCTGCAAGACTTTAATACTCTGACTACACTTGGTCCTGCGTGTAATCAATCATTCCAGTTGTGTAATTTTTCGATTGATTCACCATTATGTTTTTTTTTGTACTTATACTTGAACAATAAATCTGTCCGACAAAATTTAAAAAATCATTTCGCATTGTAAAGATGAACAATGATAAGATATTCTCAAGCCGGCTTTATCTTATGGGGTCTACACCCTACTATCTTATCGTTATACTCAAACAAATCTAACATGATCTCATCTAAAAAGTATAAATCAAAATAAAATGAAATTGATTTCACAAAGTTGATTATTCTGTAATTTACTACATAATGTCTTTAAATAAAATTTGCCAAAAATGTATTAGATAACCTTATGGTCAATGGCTACAATTAAATAAATTACATCCACTTAAAGCGACCCAATTTGTCGTTAAACATTTAATAGGCACTCTAGTTGTTGATAATTATAATTAACTACTAAACTTATTTTCGTTCTCATTTTTACGATATGGTATACATAATTTTTTTTTATTAGATGCTGGACAAAAAGTCAGATAAGACAAAGGAGTCAACAAACTTGTGTGTTATTTCTTAAATCAATCGTCATGCTGAGATAAGGACTAATACGTGGTGAAGTATTATTTATTGATGGAGCAATGTTTTTCGGTTTTGTTTTTATTTGATTTGAGGACATACTTAATACAAATACTCAAACCTCTGAGAACAAATCGAAGTAAGAAAATTGATTGAAAACAGATGCGTGTCGGACTAGCTTCCCTCAACTCAACTATTCCATTTTTTTTTTTGGGAAGAAAGGATGAAAAGAAAAATGTTTGACCAAGCAAAAAATATGTTGTATTATGATTGTATTTTTTTTTCCTATAGAGAGGGCGAAGAATGCATCATGCGCCGTCAAGAAGTATCAATTTTTCTTGGTGTGTCAGACTCTTACTGACTAAACTCCCCCTCTCCCTTTGGCTTTCTTCAACAGCCCCCTGGAACGACTATTCGTATTACTTATGATTGTATGGGCTCCATGAAATTAGGCGCCAATGAAAAAACGCCCCAAAGCGTTTTAAAAAGGCCCCAAAAAATTATATAGTAAGCAACAACAACGTTTTGTAGCAGAATTGGGGTGATTTTTTATTTTTTTGGGGCCTTCTTTCATTAAAAATTTGGTGCAAAATTTAATTTTTTATTTTTTTTTGTGTAATTAAACTATTCCCCATTTTAAAATCAATTTTAAGGCCTTTGTATGAAATATTACCCCAAAAGAATAATAAATCACCTCAAACATAATGAAAACCACGAATTACAACAAATATGTATTCAAGAAAAAGTAAAAAACTGTTTGTAAATGTGTGTAAAGCTTAAATTTTAGCTTTAGAAAATTTGAGAAAACAAAAGCTGAAAAGAGCACAACTGGAGTCGGTTAGCCAAAGATCGAGTTAACTGGAGAGGCGTGTTGGTTGAGGCTTGAGGCCCAGGTCCACCCCGGACTGTAGCCGCCATTTAAGTAAGTAAGGAAAAGCTGACTAAAGCTAAAATTAAAAGTTCTAAAACTGAGCTGGCTTTTCAGCTTACATTAAAAGCTATGTATTTCAAAATTTGAAAAGGTTTTAAGCTTTAACAAATCTAAGAAAATTCAAGTTAAGAATTCGCGTGCACTTTCGTTAATAAACAGATCGATGTTACTCACAAATACAATTGTCAGTAAGTTATTTCCTCTTTGAAACCTGTAACGTCCTGCCCTTGTAACAACGGTATAATTCGCGTTTCTTCTGGTAGATTTTTGTTTTGATACCAAAATAATAAAATAAACCAGTAAGACAATTATCTTCGACTATGCTGAAGCTCAAATACCCGGTACTCTATTATTGTAAAAAATATATTAGTATTAAAAATTATATATTTGTATAGAAGGTATGGGTAGTTTTTATTCGACCAAGCTCATTTTTTGTCAAGAAATTTTAAATATTATTAAAACAATATGTGCAAAGTTTAAGCTTGCTATCTTTACTGTAGCTATTCAAATTCGAACGACGGCGAAGATACAAACGCGAATTCTATGAGCTTTGCAAAGATATATGGAAGTAGGCTCGACCACATCGACCATATGCACAGTTATGCCCAAGCCAGGTTCTAGCCAGGGGGCCAACTATGTAATTCGATTCTAAAATCAAAATGTTCGAATTCGGAAGATTCGTACTCTGTAACTCTATAGCCAGAGCTCATATTCGAAAATCGAACGGACTTCGAATTGTCTATTTTTTTTTGTACTACCTAATCCTAAAGTAAATGCCAAAATCATTCGAATTCGCAAATAATCATTCTAATGCAAATGTGTTTCCGAACAGGCTGTGTAGATTGCAGAAATATCAAAAAATGTGTGTAAGAAATTTGTTCATAACTTATTAAATACTAGCAATGCCCGCGGCTCCGCCCGCCGGTTTCATCTCTTTTAAATAAAACTAAATTTATATGACTTATCATTGTACGTGTGTTTATATATTGTCCACTTATTTAGTTTACAAAATATTTTAACGCAATGTTTTCGTGTAAACTATACAGTTTATTTTTTTTAGTGGGAGCAAGTATGAACAAATTACCACTGCAGCTCACACGCGACCATGCAACATATAGCTGTCCATGTGAAAAACGTGGCTGTCGGAGGTAAACTCCAGCAATAGCCGAGTAGCTCCAAAAATAACCCCTATACCTCCATTTCCCCTTCCACCATCTTCTCCCTAAGTAATAATATATTGGATCCGAAAAATTTAGCCAGTACAATGTTGTAAGAAGTCTTAGTTTAGAATCGGCCAAATAGTTCCAGAGTTAGTCCCTACCACCGCTTTACCTATCCCTCCCCCGTCCCAACTTATTCCATACGTAACTTGGAATGATCCGAACGGTGTTACCATGACAACGGTAAATGAACTTTTAAAACCGGCCTAGTAGTTCGAGAGATACCCTTTTCCACCCCCTTTATTTTCACTCCTATACCACTACACTAAAACCTAAACGGGCGTCAAATCTATAAATGAAAGAAATGAAAGACATCGTACCAATAGTTTAAAAAACTAATAAAATATGGCTTACATTATACTAACACCCTCACAAGATAAACATTGAAAACAGGTTAATTGTATTTTTTGCATTGTGCTATTATTTTATTGTACCTATGTATTGTGATTAGAAATTAACCCCCATGCAAAAAGTCAACGGACATAACATTTCACATAAATGAAAACTCGTCACAGGTATGATTTGATTAATAACGCGATCATATCGTTATACTTTCCATAGCTGCAGATCTCATATTATGTAGATATGTACAATTGTGCATAGCTATACATACTTACGCATCACAAACTCCTTATAGCTACGTAGTTTGTTTTATGCATATCCATTCCCTACATCAAATTCCACTACGCATTTCATGAGCATTTACAATTATGCATTCTGAATGCCCGTCGTGCGAGTAATCATTCTATTTTTAGAACGCAAATCAAAACTACCCTTCCTAAGCACAACTGCGATCGATAAAGCGATTTTTTCGCACTTGGCCAAATAAGATCTAATTTCAATTTATTATAAAATACTCAGTAAAATATTGCCTAACAATTAAAAGCATATCCTGAATTGACATAAATCCGTTTATCAGTATAATGGCAAGTTAAGCGTAGTAAGGTCGAAATAGAAAAGTTTGTTTGAAAAGTTTTTCAACCCTTATAGGACGAATTTTGAAAAACGATGAATGAGGCATGTAATAATTTTGACTTATCTATCAACATACAAACTTTTAAGTTTATACGGCTAACGGTTCGTGAGACCCCTCTTATTCCCCGCGACCCCTTTACTCCTGCGCAATTCTCACCCACCCTACGGACTAAGTTGGCCACACATCTATAAATCAGAAAAAGAATCATGAAAATCGGACGAATGGTTTTCGAGTTATGAAGAAACGAACAGACGGACGTTGCATTTTATAAGTAGTATGGATTATTAAGAGTATTAAAATATACTTTATGCATGGGGAATCATCTAGATGTGCAAACACAAAGACATCTCAATTTGAGATTCTTGTTCAATACATGACAATGCATCTCGACTTATCTAAAGGATTTATCCCAAATTCGCCTTGGCTCAATTTGATCGTTGCAATACTCATTTTCTTCGGTAAAAAATCAAATTGCGACACTGTCCATGTTGATTAAGCACCTATTCACAAATCACAACAAATGATTATTTCGTAGCTATTCAAATTCAATGTTTAACATCAAAAAGCTATATAAATCCGATATTTTTGTATGGGAGGTAGTAGTAGTTTTCATCCGATCTTGCTCATCTTCGAACTTAGCCTGTTTGGTGGATAACAGCTTACGTACCAAATTTCAAGTCGATAGCTCTTAAATTACGGCCGTAATCGTGCGGACGGACAGACAGACGGAAGTGATGCTGATCAAGAGTCGCAAGAGTACTTCATGATCTCAACATAAATAAATCCGCTGGTCGAGACTGTATCACCCCCATATCGTTCTGAAGAGGTGTTCTTCCACGCTGGCAAAATCACTGCGTAAGCTTTTTCATTTGTCCTTTTCTTCTGGATTCTTTCCGAGTAGGCGGAAAACAGCATTTGTCAGCCCGTCCCTAAAAAAGGCGAATCTTCTTCTCCCACCAATTACCGACCCATAGCACTTACGTCCAATCTTTCTAAGGTCATGATATACTGTCAGCTTGTGAAATATATTGAATCACGGAAACTCCTCAATGACCGGCAGTACGGTTTTCGTGGCAACAGGTCCATTGGTGATTTGATGACTTATCTCACCGAGAAGTGGAACCAATTTCTCCATCACTTCGGTGAATCGAAGATTGTTGCGCTTAATATATCAAAGGCATTTGACAGCGTTTGGCACCAAGCTCTTTTGTCGAAAATGCCTGCTTATGGCACCGATGCGTCTCTTATTCAATGGATTAGAAACTACCTTTCTGGCCGTTCAATTAAGTTGTTTTGGATGGTTTCAAGTCTGAAACTCACCATATAAATGCTGGTGTTCCCCAAGGCTCCGTTCTGTCTCCGACTCTCTTTCTCATTTTTATAAATGATCTCTTGTCTGCAACTTCTAATCCAATTCATCATCGCTGATGACAGCACTTCTAGCTTCTCATATTCTGTTCAGGACTAACGTCCCTGCTCTTCGGCCGTAGAACTGGACATACGGCAACGTATGTTAAGCTCATTAAATTATGACCATGACAGCATTTTAAAATGGGGTTCAGCCAATAGAGTGGAATTTAATGCTTTAAAAACACAATGCTGTCTGCTGTCTCTAAAGCGAAACCCGAACCTACAGCCATTATCCATGAATGGCACTTGCATCACAGAAACCGGTGATATATGGTCACTTGGAATGACCATATACACGAAGTCGCCAAGAATGCTGCGAAATGTCTAGATTTTCTCAAATGGTACAAAAAATACTTTACCCCTTCTAATCTGGCTACAATATATAAGGCGAATGAACGCCCCAAACTTGAGTACAATTCCCATATCTGGTCTGGTGCACCGAAAACCATATTGGACCTACTATCCCAATTTCCTTAATGCCCGCGCTGTGTAAATCACATTGCACTATAAGAATAGTCATAACCTCTTTAGCGCGTGCTAATTATAACAAAAAAAAATAATATAATAGTTTGTCATACCGACAACGCCTCCTTATATGCGTTACAAATGGAATGTCAAAGGGAATACACCCTACCCTCACCACAGTATGGTACCGGTATAAAAATGTCTCAAATGATCTTCAAACAATTCCCATTAAATGAAAAATCACCCTAATAAAATCCAAAAAGGCCCCAAAACAATTTTTCATTATGAAATATTGCCGCAATTGTTGGGGCCTTTTTTCATTGGGGCCTAATTCCATGGAGCCGATTGTATGACTGATAAATGGAATATCAGCATCTTCCACAAGAAAGAAGACCCCCAACTACAGAGCCATCACTTCTCAGAAACAAAATTCACGTTAAATACGGCCTCTAAAGAGATACTGTACACCGGATACATTTTTAGAGTGGAACGCGGATAAAGTCCGGATAGAAAAAGGATAGATATTTCCAAAGATTGCCTTATTACGCTTTTGCAAAATGACATAAGGCCATACGTTCAAATATGGTCATAAAACCATATTTTTTGCGACATAGGGCCATATTTTGCTCAGTTTCTTCGATAGCCATATTTTTGAGACAAATAAAAACGTTCTTGTTTTGGGAAACTATAAAAACGTACATATTTTTTATTTTGTACTTCAATTGGATGTGAAATTCGAAAATAGTAAACTTATATTATTTTGTGTATAAAAATAAGAAATGTAACAGTCATCAATCAACAATAATAATAATAATAATATAATACACACATCAGTTATTCTTAATTGTTACAATCTTTGTAAATGTTATATTTATTTCTGTGGCGGTTTTTAGTAGGTCGGCGAATGTGGAGTTTACAAGGTTCTTTGCTGTATCGTTGATCTTCCGGCATTCCAATAGGTGTCTTATTATTAAAGGGCTGTTTTCGTCGCAAATATGGCAAATTGAAAGGTTCGTTCTTGGCTAATATATGGCTGTGTGTTAAATTTGTATGGCCCTTGCGGAGACGAAGGAAGCATCGGATCATACTTTTACGACAGTTTGCAGGGTATTTTGTCACTTCAATTTCTGTGTTGATTGCTGAGTGATGGACATATTGTTTCCATGTCTCCAGTTTCTTTTGGTAAGTTAATGTCCTTATTCGTTTTTGCATGTCGTTGTTGTTGTGTGTATAGAAACTGATGAGTGGCTTGTTTGATGCTGCTGTCTTAGCAGCTTGATCTGCTTCTTCATTGCCCTTAATGCCCACGTGTGCAGGAACCCACATAAGTTTAATGTTGTTTTCGTTTTTCATAAGGTTATCCCTAAAAACTTCGACTATTGGAGTTTTGTTGTTAATATTTTGTATAGGGGATATTACAGCCACCTGTAACGAAATTTGCTATTTCTCCTTCCACTTCTCTCGCTACCGTTATGACCCCATGTTTACAGGTACATGGAGTCATAACGGTAGCGAGAGAAGTGGAAGGAGAAATAGCAAATTTCGTTACAAACTGTCGGTACAAATTATAGTTTTTTGGTTTTTATTTAATGTGAAGGCCTTGAGAATTGCAAGAGCTTCTGCAGAAAATACTGAACAGATGTCCAGAGTTGTACCTTTCGCTAGCACCTTGACATTTTCTTCAACTACTGCAAAAGTTGTACAATTTTTCGTTTTAGAACCATCGGTGAAAATCAGTTTCCAATTTGTTGCTACTTATTTATGTCCTTAAAATTGGCTTTGTATATTTCGGCGCTTGTGGATGTCTTGGGCAAGTGATTAAGGTCGGTTATGAAAGACTTATCTGATAGAATTTCTTTTATTTTTTTCAGGATCTGCCTAAGTTTACAAATTTGATAGACGGTGGATTTTTCTGGCCTAATACAGCACTCATATGGGCGAATGAATGACCAGAAATTGGTTAATCTAATGGCCAACTTCACATAATACCGGAATTCATTGAATTTAGTCGAACAAATGCCAGCTGAGCAACAGCTGGTGTTCAATTTTATGCAAATGTCTCATCAACCGGCAGTGTTTTGTTTACTTACTGATTAGAAAATATGTTTTATCAACAAAAGTTCACGTGATGGTCGTTCGCTTCCCTATTTGGAAAACACAATTATTATGAAGAAGCGAATGCCATAATTTCTGTTTATAAAGTGAACGTTCAACTCGCTAAAGCCAGTTAGTCAAGACTAAAAACTTGACTCAATCGATTTCCATAACCTTATAATGTATTTGTGATACGTGAAACCTAGCCCTTATAATTTGCGTTATATTATTTTTATATATTTTCCTGTAAAATGTGCAAAAGTACCCAATAGATTGCATTGACGCAATCCGTGCTCGCATGATCTTTGGAATGGGGTCTGAAATCAATTTCCAATCATGGAATATGTGCCTACAAAGGGGTGTCCGTGTCATATCGCTAATTGACGTCACGAAAGTAAAGATTCATATCAGTATGAGCAAATAAATTAAATTTTGAATGTAAAAACAAGAAACAAGCTTGTTCAACTGATTGAACTATTGTTTAATTGGAATTAGGCTGAATTGGAATTGCAAAACAATTCGGCAAGGAAACCGGTTCCATTGGCTTGGCATTCAAAATTCCTAAATAGAAACCGGCTTTTTAACAAATAACAGTAACCAAAAATGAATCAGATGCGAATTTAAAACGCAAACAATATGGACAGTACACAAAAATTCTCTTCTTTCTTTCGTTCTGTTGAAAAAGATCGGTTAATTCGAACGAATATTTGTTGTGCGATAAATTTACTCAAAATCATTTAGTAAATGAACTATGCACTGTGGTCAACAGCCTTATGATTTATAAGAGAAACATAAAAAATTGTATTGCATACCATGCAAAAGCCTGATAGGTGAGTAATCAAATCATGCACTGAATTCATGTTCCACGAATGTATTTGCATTCGAAAAACTAAATTTAGGCAATACAGATAGCAAAGTCCAATAAAATGGAATAAATTCAACTGTGAGACAAAGCCTTATCTCGTCCATGGCTCAGAGCACGATCGGGACCCCCTGGGCAAGCCGAAAGATAAGCGAAGAACCAGACTCTATACCTGCGTAAAGCAAATACGATACGTTCCACTGTCTCTCTTTTGCATTATCATTGCCATGTCAAATCAGTGAAGGATCGCATCAAAAACATCCAAAAATGAATGCGTAAATGCAAAAGTCTAAAAATAAATCAAATGTTTAATTCAAATTTTACCCCCTCGCACCATTGTTTTCATATGGTTTTCCGAGCAAACGTCGCTGATTTTTTGTTCAGCGGTGGATTGAATACACCTCCCACTGGTTGATTGCAAAGCAAAAACAAATTGCTATTTAAAAATAGACCAAATGAATATTTTGCAAGCTTTTGCATGGAGTCAACATAAAGACACAAGTGCAAAAGTAGGTTCATCGTACTTCTTTTTGACTCGGCATTTTGATTTTGGTTGCCGATGTGACCTTGTAATCGGCAAAATTTTGAAGGTTATAAGACCCAAGAACGTAAACATCGGTTTTGTCAGACATAGGACCCCTAAACTGGAATTTAGAAAAAAAAAACATGTCTAGCCATGTATGTGGTTGAATACAGGAATTCACTTACCTTGGAAAGCCTTGGTAGGCTGAAATTACTTGTAGATGGCTTTAACTTGGTTCCTTTATTAAATAGAAGTACCTTGGGAAATCGCATGAAACACACTACAATTGAACAACTAAAAATGTAAAAACACTTTCTGGAAGAGCACACAACTAACGGTGGCTCTAAAATAACGCGTTCTAGATTATTTGTTAGCGAGTAGCACAAGCGGATCCAAGAAAAATTGCAAGTAATTATGGAAAAAAGTCGGCAAATTTGAAAGTTGTTGGTGTTGCTTTTTCCGGTTTTCTTTTGCGCAATTTTCGTAAGAGCTTTTAAAAATAAAAAAATTTACTAGATTTTGTTCTACTACACGTTTAAAGCTTTTCTTATTGTCATCCTGCACAGGGTGCCTTTCGTACGGTATTATTCTAAAATGAGAAGTCATACAAATGGTATAATGTTTTAAGGGCCACTTGAACCAAGTTCATTTGACAGCAGTTTTATTATTTTATTCACTGCTTTCTGCTGATTAGGTGAAAATTGTGTTGCAGGTCTACACTTATATTTATCTATCCATGGATAAATTCATAATAAATAAATTCATATAGTGGTGCCCAAACGTCAAATAGCAAAACAAGTGTCAAGGACCGACTTGTAAGTGTCAAAAAAAAATAAAAATAAAAATAAAGAATGGATATTAAGGGTATTCACTTAAACGCGTAAAAGGCTCATAAACCGCGTAAACTGCAGAAATGTACCACCTTGTAAATGAAGTGTCAGATTTTGTATGGAGAATAGTTTACACAGACCTCATAATTTTCCGCGACGATTTAGGCTCGAAAATCAACTGCGGAAAGTTACGCAAATCACAGATGTCAAACTTTGACAGACAGTCGTATGAATTGTTTGTGTGATTTCAGATTTACGCAATGACTTTTCCGAGGGGTGTTCACATAAAGCACCGCAGAAATTTATACATTTACGAGCTGCATAAATGTATCAGATTAAGTGAATACCCTAATTTATTAATTTAATTTCCGACTACGATGAAGAAATTGTGGATTTTGTAAATGGATTATTTTATAACCGAGGAATATTCAATAGAAAAAACTATTTCGATACTCTGGAAGATGTTTGTGATTATTGTGTGCTCTACGATCCTGTGCAACTGGTAGTCACCGAATAGCAAGCGGCAATATGATAGGAGTGCATGAATTGAATCCACAGCATGTCGTGTAATGCGAGTTACGCGCATGCGATAGCTCAACTCAGAAAAAAGTACATTAAAATTTCAGAAAATAGGACACTGCATGAGCACTTTTGTGGTGAAATGTGAAGAAATAAAAAAAATATCCATTCCCTTCATAGTTAAACGGAAGTTCAAACAACAGTTGTGTTTTCCTTGGAGGGTGCAATCATTGAATTGCATTCACAGATCCTCTTCTTCTTCTTTTTCTTCTTTTCCATACCTTATCAATATAATTTCTTGGGCACCAGTGCTTATTTTCAAACGTATCCATACATTTCCACATAAAAAGGAACAAAACAAACAAAATTATATACCCATTTTATTAGTTTTCAGTTGTCACAGTTTGTTTACAGTCCTGCTCAAACCGTTTAAAATGAAAACGATGAACGATTCGATTGAACGACGAGACTGTGATGTTATATGAACCAAACTAAAAACGAGGTCGTTTTATTCAATCGTCTCAACGACGGTAGTCTGATAAATTACGCGATTAGAGCCCAGGTGTAATGTGGGAAAGAGTTGCCTTAAAAAAATAGGGTAGTCGCGGGATGGTGTTTACAAAGCGCTTATGAGCGACCGGTAATATGACACGCATTTTGGTAGCGCTACCAACAAGCGATGCGACCGACCAAAGTTCATCGTTCGGTCGTGCGATGGCAGTCCAATTAGGACGTAGCCATAGTGGCAAAAATTTTCTGTAGCTTAGAACGATTACCTAGATTCTTAAATTTGGAGCACTAGAGAGCTTATTGGAATATCTGGCATTGATTTCATGGTTTCATCTACTGCATGGGTTTATTTACCTGTAGCTTTTATTTGCCATTTATTCGACAGTTCAATGTGTTTTTTGAGTTTATAGTATTGGTAGTATTGCCAAACTTAAAATAATCGAAGGTTACAACATTTACTGAATTCGGACTAACAATAGCAATTTAGTAAACTTTTTCTGCAATTTGATAAAGAATATGATACGTTTCAGTTTGGAACTAAAACATAGTGCTGTGGACAAATGTCAAGCACTACTACATGAACATCGACAAGAAAAGCTGTGACAAACAATAGATTACTATAATTGCTACAACTTGGGATACAAATTGATGGCATAATTGATTTCTATATAGACAAACATATCGTCAATGGAGAAATCAACAAAATGGATACGCTCATATGGATCTTTAGGCTGCAGTTATAGCTATGTTTCACTTTTTTGGAGCACTTAAACTTAATCGTTGAACTCAATCTTGGTAAGACCAAGTTGCTTTTGAATTATAAAACTAATTCGTCAAAAAAAATTAAGCAATTGATCTTTAAATTTTCTAAAAACTGAATTTCTTTATTTTTCCGTACGAAAAACTTTTTCTGTTCAACTTCTCAACCAGTTTCACAAAGTATTCCACTGAACTCCTATGAAATGCTATGGTTAAATGTTTCAGTTTTGTTCTGTTGCGTGTTTTTACGGATGGACTTTTCTGATAGCTATAACTGCAGCCTTAGCTGAAAAATTTAGAAATTCGACAACATCCTCGCAAAATTATATAATCTCGACCGGAAAAAATATGGACCGGGATGCATAAAAATCTGCAAAAAAAAACATAGATGTGGATGTAAATGGTAACCGGACTAAGGACTAATCATTGAAAGTTCCAGCCCCAAAAAAGACGCGAATAAATTCAATGAACAAAGCTGCGGTAATAACCTTTTAGATTCATGTGAACAATTTGTAAAGCATCTGAAACAGTGCAACAATAAAAGTACTCCAAACCCGGCACCAAGCTAAATTGAATGGGTGACGATTGCCAAAAGCAAACATGCCGCAGATGCTAAAAAATCTCGACGTCCATAATGCGATGGCTTAAGAAAGCACTAGGAGAAAACGTTAACGTTTGTTCTCTTCACAAGAGATCTTGCTTGAATGCAAGCGAAGTGGCGTCGAAGGAAGAGATTATGCCACGTTAGCAGTTCAAATGAGTTTCGAATTCAAAATCGCGATCATAAAGAATGTTAGAAAAGCATATGGTAGAACCCAAGCAACCACTGTAAACTGTCGAAATATACCGATTGACAATACTGTTCGCATATCTTTTGATATGTTTTGAGCATTTGAGTGGCAACCATCTTCATTCCTTCGACTTTTATGATGTCATCTCAACGCATATCCATTTATATAATTATGTATATTGTTCATCATAACTTTACTTTTATAATTTGGTATCGAGAGAATACATAATCACAGCGGATATGGCGAAAAGATTGCTAAAAACAGGAAAAGTGCAGATCTTTTGGGCTTACTACTGCCGTATACGAAAAAATACTATGTACTTTTTTAGGCGTTGCTTTAAATGTCTCAAATTTGGACACTTCCCGAATCCGGAGAGCATGCAATAGCCCTAACGACCGAACGGATTTGTTTATGTGGTGGTGCGGAAAAAATTATCACAAACTGAAGGATTACGAAGGTAGACCAAAATTCTGACTCAGTTCTTAACGGGTCATGACTGTTACACTCGCTGCTACAGAGATTATCTCTTTCAATGCGGACATGAAACCATCCCAAACTTTCCACACTGCGAAAGCGTTTCGAAAAACACGGAACAAATATTCTCCCAACTTTATACCTATCTCCACGAAGTAATGTCCTATGGCGGTTCCACGGTGGAAGTACCAGTACCAATGGACATTGAACCATTGATCCCTCATACAACTTATCTTAGGCTGAAAACACACCGGATAAAGCAAAACGTGTTTTTTTGTTTCGTGAAACAAGACAACATGGTTTCTTATGAGACGAAACACACCAAATCAAACGAAACAAAACACACGTTTTTGTTTTGAAGCGTTTCGGTTGTGGTTGTCGAAAATACATGCCATTGCATACGAGCAACACACACCGAATACAACAAAACTGTTTCGAATCAGCGTCGTTGTTGATAATTGCATACTTTCTTATGGCGCAACACACACCAAATGAAACGAAACATAAAAACCCAAGCAAATCAGAAAAACATGTTTTATTCAACTTTATTTATTATAATTTTATTTTGTTTTTTAGTACAATAAAAATGTCTTTTCTTTATTAATTTTATTCTTATTTTCTTCAACGCACGTCCGAACCGATTTCGCTCTATTCATACTTTGACATGTTACTTCTGCGTTTTTCCAGTCATCTGCGCAAACCCAATAGATCGAGTCATTTCATTGGCCGAATAGAACGAGCCCCCTCATTGGTTGCTTCAGCTGTCAGAATTCGAAGACTCGTTCCAATCTTTCAATGGAATGCCTAACCGAGAGGTTACATTAATCAATGAACAACTGAGAGGTTGGATGAGCCGATTGTATAGTCCTACTACATAACATATTCTATTACAGCTCGGGCAATCTGACAATATTGATTGACCTCGATCATTAACATAAATAGGTAAATAGAGATAATACATTAAATAAATGAAATAAGATAGAAGTATACGCTCCTCTAATATTTACTCTACATCGGTTTCGAGTGACTCACTGTATTCAGTGGCCTCAGCAGACGACATTCCCCTTGGTGTTAACCACTTACGAATTTTGATGGCTTCAACAACGCCATTATATGGCAATTGAGTTAATTGACAATTTTCTACGTCACGCACTACGTAACGATCATTAGGTAATACTTTATGAATAACATACGGTCCGCGGTATTTCTGTACAAATTTTTTGTTTGTCCCAACCGCAGTGTCTATATGCCTAATAACGACAAATTCTCCCACAGAATACGTTCTTGCCGGCCGACTATGCTTTAAGAAATACTGCTGACTGTATTCTTGTGATTTCTCAATGGAACTCAGCGCTTTTGATCTGATATTACCTAGAGTGCGGTTTGCACCACTGTCAAATTTTTCTTCCAGATATTCCGTCAGTTCATCTACCACACTACCACGTTGATCTATTCCGAACAACAGCTGACTAGGTGTCTGTTTTGTCGTACTATGGACAGTATTGTTTATGGCATATTCCACTTGAGATAGTTTTAATGACCAATCAGCATGTTGTATGGGCTCAGTTAATTTGCTCAGGATTGCCTTTAGTACCCGGTTGACACGTTCGACCTGACCATTTGCTTGTGGCGATGCAACTGCAACCTTTACATGATCAATATTGTGTTTCAACAAGAAACTACTGAATTCAAGTGACGTAAAACATGTACCTCTATCAGAGATAATGCGCCTAGGACGACTATAATAGCTAAAATATTTATCTAGGGCACAACAAACTTCTTTGGTGCTTGTTGAATTCACTGGGTACAGTCGAACGTATTTTGTAAATGCATCGATGACAACCAGTATATGTTTACGTTTCGAAGTAATTGAGGGCAAGGGACCGAAATGATCAATGTGAATTGTGTCAAAAGGGATTGGCTTTTTCGGTATACTATACAAATTGTGTTCATTTGAACGAGCTGGTGCTGAATAAATTATACACTTAATGCAATTCTGTATAAAATTGCCGATCTTTTTCTTCATGTTTGCAAACCAATAGTTTTTACGGATTTTGTCGTAACATTTGTCAATACCTAAATGCCCTATCTTTTCGTGGACCATGCGGATTACATTTTCCTCCATTTCAGACGGTATTAAAAGCAAATAATTCAAATCAATTCTACGAAAAACCAGACCATCGTACAGTTCGAAACCATCAACAACACCAGCTTGTAATTTATCTCTTATTTCAGCAATCTTTTCGTCACGACTCTGTGCCGCTTGGATTTGAAAATCCAATTGGTCATAATCAATGGCAGCAACAATTTGAGCAGCGCACTCATCTGGATGGCATCTACTTAATGCGTCAGAGTGACCCATAGACACACCACTGCGGTGTTGAATTGAATAGTTATAATTTTCTAATTCCAACGCCCACCGCGCGATTCTTGGATTTACTTGCTTTTTGTTCAGTGTCATAGTGAGAGAGTTACAATCCGTAACAATCTTAAATGGAATTCCATCCAAATAAACACGAAATCGACGGAGGGAATAAATTATAGAAAGAGTCTCCAGCTCAAAGCTGTGATATCTTGACTCAGCGGCAGATGTTGTCTTCGAAAAGTAGGCAACTGGATGGAATCTACTGTCGTCTTGGCGTTGCATTAGTACGGAACCAAAACCATGACTACTAGCGTCGCAGTGTAACTCAGTTTCACGATTCGGGCAATAAATTGCTAATACCGGCGCTTCCATCAGTCGACCTCGCAACTCATAGAATGCGTTTACACAATCGTCAGAAAAATTAAATGGATTCTCTTTATGTAGCAAATTCAACAGTGGCCTAGCGATTTTTGAAAACGATGGCACAAATCTACGGAAATATGAAAACAGACCTATGCATGACTGCAATTCCTTTTGGTTCCTTGGAATAGGGTAGCATTTAATGGCACGAATATGTCCATCACTAGGCCGAATGCCCGATGAATTAACTAAATAGCCCAAATATTCAATCTCGTTGTAACCAAATTTACATTTTTTTAACTTTAATTCCAGACCCCTCATAGCGATCCTTCGTAAGACTTCTTCCATTACTTTCACATGTGACTCAAAATCAACGGAGGCGATCAAAATATCATCGATATAAATGATAATCTTATTAGTATCAATCAAATCTCGAAAAATATTATAAACAAATCTCTGAAAATTCGCAGGCGCATTTTTCAACCCGAATGGCATCCTCAAGTACTCAAATTGTCCATGAGGGGTGACAAATGAAGTTAAGCTAATTGAGTCATCATGCATTAGACACTGGTTGAACCCATCTTTCAAATCAAGTAATGAAAACCATCGTTTACCCGCCATATACTCAACGCAATCCTCAATTAATGGCAATGGGAAATTGTCGCGAATCGTCTTTCTGTTCAATGCACGGTAATCGACACACATACGTGTTTCACCACTTTTCTTCTTGACTAAAACAATAGCCGAAGCGTAAGGCGATTGACTTGGGCGAATAATGTGCCTAGCCATCAAATCATTGGTGATTCTTCGAACTTCGTTTCGATCGTGAAAAGACAAAGGCCGCGGTGAACAATGAAATGGGGTATCATCAGTTAAACGTATTTTCATTTTATAATCGTATTGTTCTCGTTTGACAACTTTCGGTTTCAGATAAGAGTCGTTGATGATTGCTCTCAGTGCATCATATTGGTTTTTTGTCAATTGATTACATAAATCAATTTCTTGATGTGGTGTGTCCACATTAATAGCGCACAATTCTGCAATAAATTCGTCAGCACAACCGGCCGGCAACACACTCTTAGGCGTAGGCACAGGGACAGCAATTTTACTAGTCGGTGAATGAGGGATACATCTGCTAAGGTCACTAACTACTTTACATACTTTTCTACTACTAGTCGAACTAGATGCACGGAAACAAGGATTTAATGTTATAGGTTTATTGAATTCAAATTGTTGTGGTATAACATCTTTAATTTTTGTTTGAATTAAACGAATATTAAATTTTTTCATAAAGTCACGTCCCAGAATTAATGGCGTCGTCATGGTTCCATCAGGCGTAACTATAAAGGAAACAGTTTTGATTTCATTGCGGAATTTTAATAAACACAATATAGTACCGTAAGAATATATATTTTGCTTGCCAAGCCCAAGGAATCTAGTTGGCTTTAAGACTTCTGATACTTTAATGGACGCTGGGACGTTTGAGTATTGAATAATACTAATCGGACTGCCAGAATCAATGAGAGATAAGAAATTTATAAATTCAGTGCATCTCTTTCGACAAACATTTAAAAAAGTCACTCTTACCATTTGTAAAACATGAATAGCTTCACTGTCGCTATCAATGACATCAGGATTGGATTCAGCATCCGATGGACCCGTAGATATAGCAGCAACTGTCTGCATTCTGTTGTGTTTGAGTTTTGGGCACTCCCTGTGCTGGTGTCCCATTTGGTGGCACGTAAAGCATGAACCCATTGGCCGAATGGGTTTAGGACAGGCACTTTTATAATGCCCGAATTGCGAGCAGTTATAGCAGCGTATTTCTTCCTTGCTGCTAGCGGCGGTTACAACGGTCGTCCTGGTTTTGTTTACACTTGCGTTTGCTTTGACTGCGGCTGTTGTCTTTGGGCGACGCTGCTCATACCGATCCATTCGGTGTACAAGCTCATCCATGCTGGTGGCACCATACAAAAAGGCAATTCTGTTACTGCTGTCCGGTATACCATCGATGATTATGTCGACCAGCTCCTGTTCATCGATATCAGCTTGTGATGCGATAGATTGCATCGACACGACATAACTTAAACACGTTTCGTTTGGTTTCAAGTAACGGGCCCGCAGTTGTCGATAAATTTCTTGCCGAGTTACTGTACGCTTGAACATCTTAATCAAGCCAGTTTTCATAGTGTCGTATTCGATGTGTCCTAAGTTAAGCACATATTTCTTTGCCGTTCCTTCCAATCGCCGACGAATACCAAGGCACTTCTCCTTTTCGTCATACTCACATGTATTTGAATATTCTTCGAACTGCTCCAACCACTTGTCAACATCATAATAATCATCTCCGCTGAACATCGGCACTGCAGCGTCCAGTTCTTCAAAATTAATGCGTCGGATGTTAGGTACCTGGCGATCGACCCTCGTCATAACACCAATTTGTTGCTGTAACTCGAGCATTTCACAGCGCATACGTAGGATTTTGAGTTGTTCCTCCAATAGATGAACGTCAGCACTCGCACCCATTTTTACACACACATCAGTACCGGCGGGCGCAGTATTTACATCAGCACGTTGCACATTTACGTCAGCGGCGACAGCGGTTATTGCAGTTGGGATGGACACAGCGGCGGCGGGTACTATATTTGCAACAGCGGTGGCATTTACGACATCTACAGCGGGTGTTACATCTAAACTTGGAACAGCGGGTTGTACGTCTTTAATAGGAACTGCAGGTGTTACACTTGGGACGGCGGTTTTGGGCGCTTCATTTCCATCAGCGGCAGCGGGAACTCCTATAACTTCAGCGATGGCATTAATACAGGGCTCGAACTCCTCATCGTTATCCTCCGACTCGTCAATGCAATCATAAGTCGCTTGGTTTGCAATTAGCTCGTCATAGAGTGGCCGTAATTGCATCAGCGTGGCATTTATAGGAAAATAGATTCCTGCTGCGGTGAGAGCGTCTGCGATTTCTTTGCGAGTTGATCGTCGCTCCATATTTAAAACTTGTATTTTTTCTTTTGTATACGAATTTCGGTTATTGGAAAAGAAACACGTTTGGAAACACGATGAATTAATAAGTTTTATTTATTTTGAGTGGAATTTACCCCACATCTGAGATTTTATTCAACTTTATTTATTATAATTTTATTTTGTTTTTTAGTACAATAAAAATGTCTTTTCTTTATTAATTTTATTCTTATTTTCTTCAACGCACGTCCGAACCGATTTCGCTCTATTCATACTTTGACATGTTACTTCTGCGTTTTTCCAGTCATCTGCGCAAACCCAATAGATCGAGTCATTTCATTGGCCGAATAGAACGAGCCCCCTCATTGGTTGCTTCAGCTGTCAGAATTCGAAGACTCGTTCCAATCTTTCAATGGAATGCCTAACCGAGAGGTTACATTAATCAATGAACAACTGAGAGGTTGGATGAGCCGATTGTATAGTCCTACTACATAACATATTCTATTACACATGTTTCGTTGCCGATAGCTGACCTGTTGTTTTTGCGAAACAAAATTTAAAATCCGTTGTTTTTATTTTCTTCTTTCGTTGCACTTTTCACCTTTATTTGCTTCTATGTTTACTCCGTGCGCAAATTTTAACAAATATGGACGTAGATGGAGAAAAATTGATTTTTTTAATTGAGGCAAGAAGCCCTATCTATAATTATAAGGATAAGGAACATGCCAATAAACTTACTATTGATAATCTGTGGAAAGAAATAGCAACTGAAAAAGCACTAAAAGCATCGGAAATTCCGTTTTGTTTTATTTCAACGCACACCAAACGAAACAAGAAAACAAAACGTTTTGTTTTGTTACATTCTGTTTCGCTCGGTGTGTGTTCAAATAAAAAACGTTTTCTTGATTTAAGAATCAAAAACGTTTTGCTTTATCCGGTGTGTTTTCAGCCTAACACGAGCAACAAAAAACATTATCTGCACAGTAGCGACGCAAGTCTACACGGTAAAACAAATTTTGTAATGAAGAACAATGCTTTCCTGCATTCTATCGTTTGTCCCAAAAATAGCAACCCTGATAAATAATTGTACTAGAATAAACATTTTCTGACATTTCTTTTCATCTATCCTTTATACGACTGACATATCTTACGTTCGTGTGTGAGTAATGTTGACTGGTATGTCTGACTGTAGTAAGAGCGTCGAAATCGAAAATATTTATTTGTTTATAATTTTATCTCAATAAAATTCATATAAATTGTAAGTTCTAATTGTAAGTTGTGTTGTAAAAACATTTAAAATCAGTGAATTCATTAGTTCAACAATCTAAAAACTTGCAATGTGCATCTATTGCATATCTACAAAGTGCTATGAAAAGTCAATAGAAAAAAATCGAGACCCACCCAACATTTCCCAGACGCAATCATTTGATTAGTTAATTGGGGTTTTTCCTCTTTTCATTTTACTCAATTTTATTTAAAATTCTGCTCTAATTTGTCGCGTATTTGTGTTCCAGCAACGCCATGACGGAAAAGATCACCCTGGCGGATGCTCTATCCAACGTGGAAGTTCTGGATGAACTATCACTGCCAGATGAGCAGCCATGCATTGAAGCTCAACCATGTTCGATTATTTACAAAGCGAATTTCGATACCAACTTTGAAGATCGTAATGGATTTGTCACAGGAATTGCTAAATACATCGAAGAAGCCACAACTCATGCTAATTTGGTTAGTTATTGATGATAATCTTAAGAAAACTGTACTTTAATTGATTGTGATAATTTTTTTCAGAATCTGTTATTGGATGAAGGACAAAAACATGCGGTAATGCTGTACACTTGGAGGTGTTGCTCTCGTGCAATACCGCAGCCAAAATCAAATGAACAACCAAATCGTGTCGAGATCTATGAGAAAACCGTTGAAGTTCTTGCTCCGGAAGTTAACAAACTGTTGAATTTCATGTACTTTCAGGTGGGTTGAGTGTTGAATTTTACTTAAACTAGAACCCGTGCGTGTAAATAATCTTCAAGTGAATGTCAGTGATAAGGGGGGGCTCATTATAGGGGTGCCGCGTAAAACTTTCAATTTATTTACTAAATGACTGTGCTACATCCGGTACTATGATCAACAAGTTTTACTAAACAATGCAAACATGACCGCATATATTTACGTAATCACGTTTGTATACGCTTTTCATATCTCCAATCAGAGCGTGCTTGTACGAATATTTCTGTGGAATGAACATAGGTGCCCATATTTTTAGAGATGCATTCATATAGGAGCTTGTGTTTATTTGGCTATCGCATGATGATTACCTACGATGGGAATTTCATAAAACATTCATCTCCTCTGGCCTTCAAAATACTTATACTTATACTATAAAAGGTTGGCCAAAATACCACGTCATTTCGGTGACTGCATTTGTAACCAACGGCATTTTTAAGCAAAGCAGCTGTCCTTACTCTGCACAAAAATATCCAAAGCCTTTATATCCAATAAGCGGAAAGGAATTGTTAATAATTATCATTGTGCGAGGACCTCTTAAAATAGCATCGCTAGGTACCCGCTCTCCAGAAGCACTAACACTGTGTTAACTTTTGTAGCTTAGCTGGTTTTGCCTCATCCAAAATAACCCATTTCGCACGATACACTTTAACGAACCGCCACCTACAACTTTTGGCACGACGAACGTAACCCAATTAAAAATGTTTTCAATTTCATTCTAGCGCAAAGCAATCGAAGCCTTTTCGGGTGAAGTGAAACGTCTATGCCATGCAGAAAAGCGAAAAGATTTCGTCTCCGAAGCATACCTTCTAACACTGGGAAAGTTCATCAACATGTTTGCTGTCCTGGATGAGTTGAAAAACATGAAATCCAGTGTTAAAAATGACTACAGTACATATCGTCGTGCAGCGCAATTTCTGAAAGTTATGTCAGACTCCCATACACTGCAGGAGTCGCAGAATCTTTCCATGTTCCTGGCGACACAGAATAAAATTCGTGACACTGTCAAGGACACACTTGAGAAAATTCCAGGCTATGAAGATCTACTCTCAGATGTTGTCAACATATGTGTGCATATGTTTGAGACAAAAATGTATCTGACACCCGAAGAGAAGCACATGCTGGTGAAAGTAATGGGATTCGGGCTCTTCCTCATGGATTCCGATGGCTGCAACATCAACAAGTTGGATCAAAAGAAAAAGATTCGTTTGGATCGCATTGATCGTATTTTCAAGAACCTTGAAGTTGTTCCACTGTTTGGCGATATGCAAATAGCACCATTCAACTACATCAAACGCAGTAAGCACTTTGATTCAAGCAAATGGCCACTATCCAGTTCCACGGCCATTAGTCCTCAAGCCGATTTGATGGTTCACTTGCCACAGATTCGAGAGGATCACGTCAAGTATATTTCCGAATTGGCTCGATACACTAATGAGGTAACTACAACTGTAAAGGAGAATCCTTCCGATGCGGAGAATCGCTGCACATCGGACTTGGCTTTGCGCGGACTACAGCTGCTTTCGGAGTGGACCAGTGTCGTAACCGAGTTATACTCGTGGAAGTTGCTTCATCCCACAGATCATCATCAAAACAAGGAGTGTCCCGTAGAAGCAGAGGAGTACGAGCGTGCTACCCGCTACAATTACACGTCTGAGGAGAAATTCGCTTTAATCGAAGTGATTGCCATGATCAAGGGCCTGCAAGTGCTTATGGCACGCATTGAGACCGTGCTCTGCGAGGCGATACGTAGAAATATTTACTCGGAGCTTCAGGACTTTGTGCAATTGACACTGCGAGAGCCGCTTCGCAAAGCGGTTAAAAACAAAAAGGATCTCATTCGGAGTATCATCATGTCAGTGCGGGAGACCTCCGCCGATTGGCAGAAAGGCTACGAGCCTTCCGATGATCCAGCCTCCAAAGGCAAGAAAGACCCCGACGGTGGTTTTCGCATTCAGGTGCCACGTTTGAATGTCGGACCATCGTCCACTCAGTTGTACATGGTGCGCACCATGCTGGAGTCACTGATTGCAGACAAAAGCGGTGGCAAGCGTACCCTTCGCAAGGACATCGATGGAAATTGCTTAATGCAAATCGATTCGTTCCACAAGACCTCATTCTATTGGAGCTATTTGTTGAATTTCAGTGACACGCTGCAGAAGTGCTGCGATCTGTCACAGTTGTGGTATCGGGAGTTCTATTTGGAAATGACCATGGGAAGAAAGGTGAACAAATGCTTGGTTCGTCATCAGCACAACGAGGAATGTAAAGACTTGATTACAATGGAGAAACGCATTCAGTTTCCCATCGAGATGTCAATGCCGTGGATTTTAACCGATCACATTTTGCAGACTAAGGAGCCATCTATGATGGAGTGAGTAGCGGGTTTGTGATTTAAACGCGACTGCTTTGCTAATATTGTTGGCTTTTTTGTTTGCAGATTTGTTCTGTATCCCCTGGACTTGTACAACGATTCGGCACATTATGCGCTGACTGTCTTCCGTAAGCAATTTTTATACGACGAAGTCGAAGCTGAAGTTAATCTGTGCTTCGATCAGTTTGTGTATAAACTGAGTGAGCAGATCTTTGCACATTACAAACAGTTGGCCGGAAGGTTAGTCCTTAGTTTTTCGGTTGATTGGGTCTGATAATCAATTTCTCCATTTAGCATGTTTTTGGACAAGCGATTCCGCTTGGAGTGCGAAGTGCTTGGATTCAATTTTCAATCGTATCCGAGGAATAATCGATATGAGACATTGTTGAAGCAGAGACATGTGCAACTGCTGGGTAAGTCGAGCACAATGAAACTTAAATGGTCTTGATTTTTTATTTCTGTTTTTTTTTTTAAGGACGCTCAATTGATTTGAACAAGCTCATCACACAACGTATAAATGCAAACATGCACAAGAGTATTGAATTGGCTATTTGTCGATTCGAAGCCAATGATATCACGGGAATTGTGGTAAGTAAATACATAGTTATTGCTTAATACACATTTTTCAATATTTAACTATTTCTATTGCACGTAATCTTCTACCAGGAATTGGACGGTCTTCTTGAAGCCAATCGCATTTGTCATAAACTCCTCAGCAAGTGGCTAGCAATGGATAACTTTGACGGAATGGTGAAGGAGGCAAACCACAATGTTCTTGCACCCTATGGGCGAATTACATTACACGTTTTCGTAGAGCTCAATTATGACTTTTTATCGAATTACTGCTACAACGCAGCAACCAACAGGTAAACAAAACATCCCGACAGCCTGTTCTCAACTAATTTAATTTCTCTCTTTCCAGATTTGTTCGCAGCAAAGTCAATTTATCTTCCACTCAAGCTATACAACGCGAGAAACCGCCGCAAATGTCCCACTATTACTTGTGGGGATCCAAACAGCTAAATGCTGCCTACTCAACGCAATATGGCCAATACTCGGGTTTTGTAGGCGCCCCACACTTCCACGGTATGTGTCGACTGCTTGGTTACCAGGGTATTGCCGTCGTCATGGATATCATACTCAAAGACATAGTAAAACCTCTTATCCAAGGAAGCTTGTTGCAATTCACCAAAACTCTGATGAGTGCAATGCCGAAGTCGTGCAAATTGCCACGATGCGAATATGGATCACCGGGTGTGCTAAGCTATTATCAAGCCCACTTGACAGACATTGTGCAATACCCTGACACAAAAACTGAACTGTTTCAATCATTCCGAGAGTTTGGTAACTGCGTGATATTTTGTTTGCTCATTGAACAAGCTCTGTCGCAGGAGGAAGTTTGTGATTTGCTGCATGCTGCCCTGTTTCAAAACATCTTCCCAAGGCCATTTTGCAAAGGTAAAACGAAGAAGAAACTATAAAATACCCATTGGCAAATTGGAAATAACTTTTTTTTGATCTTTTACAGAAAATGAGAAACCAGAAGCCAAGCAAAAGCGGTTGGAGGCACAGTTTGCCAATTTGCAAATCGTTTCCAATGTCGAGAAGCTTGGATCAGCTAAGGTGAGTCCAAGGAATTGGTGATTTGAGACATAGATTTACGAACTACAGCAATTTTCATAATTTAAGCTAACTATTAGAAAGCTTACAACAGATATAACAATACGGTCTCAGGGTCACTACCTAGAAGACTAAGCTTGTATTGTTCTCAAACAAAAGAAATACAAGGGAGAAAGGTCGAACGTTTTTGAAATGGATAGTACATGGACGACAGCTGTACGGCAGGCTCCGTTAGGTTTGCGAGGTCTTAACATATTTTTATCTGTTAAAGCCATGGAGCGGTGAAAAGTAGAGCACCGCGTTTTTTCGTACGACAGTTTTGTCCGAAATAATGAGTTGGGCACGCCAGTGCAGTGTAAATTTCGTCGCCTCTTAACATCCACAGAAATCAACTCGGAGTGCTATATCGAGATGAACAATAACTTCTTTTTGCCTGAATTAAAACGCATAATTTTCAGGTTTGGCCTCCTCGGTCCGCTGATTTATACATGTGCGATTGTTTTTTGTGAGATCACCTCAAGAGACGTGATTACGAGCAGTATGAAGAGTGGAAGAGCATTCAAAGAATGTTTTCAGAAGTGCATCTCTGATTGTGGCCACCACAGATGTGATTTTCCACACTTGATTTTTCCAAATGCCATGAAAAGACAAACCAGAATCTGGCAATGCATTTTTTTTTGTGGCAAAATTAACGATTTTATGAGTTTTTTTTATCACAATTTGAGGATGAATGTCTATGAAAGAGTAAACATATCGGCGAAAGCAATACATACACGCATACGACCGAATCTCCGCTAAAAAATTGAGATTAACCCCGAAATAGTTATATGCATGTATACGGCCATCATGCGGCAGCATAGTCTGGTGGCAAGCCACAGAGAAGTTTACCAATAGCAAGTCAATGACAAAAATATAAAGCATAGGGACTTGTGCAATTAAAGCGACACTAACCTGGCTCTATATATGCAGGAAAGTCATATTCAAATTGTGATGCTTACTATTGTGTGATGTTTGTTTCTATACACACAAATCCATAAAAAAAAACATTTCATCACTTTATTCTTGAAAGCTATATTTTCTTTTAATTTTTCCAGCAAGCTATGATTGCCCGAGAAGGTGACCTCCTGACCAGAGAACGCCTCTGCTGTGGTCTGAGCATTTTCGAAGTAATCCTAAATCGTATCAAAAGTTATTTAGACGACCCCGTCTGGGTGGGACCACCGCCGGCCAACGGCATCATACACGTTGACGAATGCTCCGAGTTCCATAGACTATGGTCAGCGTTGCAATTTGTTTATTGCATTCCTGTACGAGGAACTGAGTACACCATCGAAGAGCTCTTCGGAGAAGGTCTCAATTGGGCCGGTTGTGCCATGATAGTTCTCCTAGGACAGCAAAGACGTTTCGAGGCTTTAGACTTTTGCTATCATATTTTAAGAATACAACGTGTCGATGGCAAAGACCAAGATGTCAATGGAATTGTAAGTTCTCCTTCCACACTCCTTGCAGTTAGATAACTTTTGACATTTTTTGCAGAAATTAAAGCGAATGGTTGATCGTATACGTCGCTTCCAAGTTCTAAACTCCCAAATATTTGCTGTTCTAAATAAATATCTTAAAAGTGGCGATGGTGAGGGTTCGAATGTGGAACATGTTCGCTGTTTTCCACCACCACAACATCCATCGATGGTATCATCGCATTACCAAGATCCAAATAAACTTCGACAGAGTCTAAATAATTAAAACAAACCTTCTCTATAACCACCTCTACAGTCCCTTCTTCTTATCAACACTATCGATATTATTATATCTATGCCAATTTTAGAATTATAGTGTAGTTGTGCATTTTTTTTATGAAACCTCCGTTTGTTTACTCCTATTTCTCCACACGCTTATTACAGAAATAATGTACGGATTTAATTTTAAGATCAGACCTTTGACTTATTATATATTCGAGAAAACAGTTTGTAAAATGTATTTTTGATTCGAATTTTTTTTTTACTATATTATTATGATTTGCTTAATTGAATTAAGGATGACGTGTAGGTATTAAGTGCAAATGTCTTTTTTTTTCGTTTTGTCTTTATTTTTTTATTTCAGTATTTCCTATTTACTATTTTTTATGCCTTTCTTATTCTACATCTATCGAAAAAAGGAATTATATTAATAAAGAGTAATAGAAAGAGTTATTTATACACCAAACAAGTATATATCGATTCAATTAGTATTTTATAGGATATGGTGGTTTCTTGTTTGTAACTGACTCCACTCGGTAAGACATGATGAACATTTTGTTTGTTTTTTTAACGAATGGGCACATGCAAGATACAATAATTATTAATAAAGTATTTATTACGATTTAGAAAAGAAAACAATTCAATTTGTTTTGCATTTTAAATTAGAGAAAGACAACATGACAAATTGTGTGGTCGTTGCTCACTGCGATCTCAAGTTAAGGATAACACAACAATGGTGTTTGTGTGTTATATGAATAGGGTAGGTAAACTTAACCTGGCATCAAACAGGCGATGCACAGTATCGCAGCTGCCACATGTACATCGATAAATGGTGCTTATTATTTGACCTGCATGTGGTAGACAGTGTATAGTGGTCAAGATTTTGTATGTTTGGGAACTTTTGCTAAATCTTATAATCGCGACTGTTGAATACGAAGAAAATACTGACACTATAATGCTTTGTTGGAATGAGTCTCACAAGGTCACAAGTCTAGCATAAGTGCCTCAGATGGAGGACGTCTGTCTGATGGATTCGCTAGTTCGAATCAACAGGCCGTCAATAACAACAAAGTATCGTGCACCGGGCGCCAGTTATCCTCGCTATGGTACTGCTTCATTGCAATATATCGTCTACTTCTTCTTCTCATATAAATGGATTTTACGACTATCATCAACGCCCAGCCCAAATCCTTAGCTATATGTAGAAAGCAGAAATTTTGAGGTTCCCTTTATGATGTACATCTACAGAGGCTAAATACTTCACCCGGGAAAGGCAAACCTATAGCGCTTCATCAGCGCCCCGAGATGCTCGCAGATGTATGTTTGTTCTCCAAATAAATAAAATCTATTTCTCCGATTTTGGAAATGCAACCCTAAAAGGGGGGTCAAAGTTTGTGTACTCTATTATAAGAAATAAAGATAATTAATTTTTCCGATTTTGAAAATTTCGCCTGGGGCCCGAGTTATTGGCGATTGCCCCTTTTAAGGGGGCCCTTTTCTTAACTCACGAACCGTTCGTCGTATCAATTTGAAACTTTGTAATGCGTCCCAACCTCTGTCCCCGTTGAATATTCTTATCGCATCATCTAACTCCAGGGTACGTACTCCAAAGATATTCGAGCGGCATACGCATACTGCTAGAAACTGGTACACATCCTCACGATCTTTCCGGTTGCATATGTTGCACAGGATTTGCTAACTAAGAAATATGTAGTGTTCCGTAGATAGTGGCTCAGTCCGCTATTGTATGATCTCTATTGGGATCATGTAAGCGCCGTACTTAGAAATTTATCTTTGAACTGTTTTCTCTCTTAGGTTGTAAAACATATTTTTCAGAGATAATTATAAATATATAAGAGGAAACTAAAGAAATCTCTGTGCACCAAATCCCGACGGTTACGCGAACTAAGGCGCGGGCAAAAGCTAGTGTATGTAGGTATCTATATAGTAATAAAAATAAGAAGGTTTAACAGCGATTCTTCTAATGAGAACGAATACCAGACTGACATGACTACATTATAATTTAAATAGAGAAGGTGCCCCAATAGTCATCAATCATCATCATCACCCTATCGGAAGATGCTATAATTTTTGGAAATGTGAATGAAAACTGACATTTATGTGCTAGAGTTCTAGCGCAAATGATGAAATGTCAGTTTTTTTATATGGAGTTTGGCATGCGCGCTAGTCATCTAGCGGTGAATGGAACGCGGCAATTCTACTTCGACATTTCTGAAGTAAATAAAATATACGTCAGCATAAGGAGAATCGTTGTATACTCCTAAAGAACGCGGAATAATTGTTTCTTTTTTTTGCGAAATAATTTGTCGGTGGTGTTGGTGCAGCGTGAGTTTCAGCGCATATTTCCCGGTCTTCCGACACCAACTGGGCAATCCCCCGCGCCGCTCGCCAAAAGAATATGGGACAACACGAGATGCTGCCAGGTCTGGCCGGAATATTGCAACAGTGACTGAAGATGCCGCAGAGGACTCCGAAGTATCGACCAGACGCCGTGCCACGACATTGGGCATCAATCGGCAGTCTTTACAGAGAATCTTAACGAAAGAATGTAAGAATGGGACTGGAGAACATGTGGTTCCAACAGGATGGAACAACGGCGCATACTGCACGAGCCATTTTCGGTCGCCTATCTATCTATCGTTTTTGGCTAGTTGCACTGACACACTGATTTAACCGTTTCAAACTTCTTTTTGTGAGGTTTTTTGAAGTCATGAGTCTATTATTGTGATTATCGATCAGCGATCGTCACGATAATTGTCGATTGCGTCGATTAGCTAGCTGTTCGTACGCACGTACGTCAAATCGAGAAATATTAATCGCAATCGACAATCACAGTTGTCGCTCAACGATTAACTATCGACACTCATATTAGGGGATTCAGACTCTTAGGTCCCTCAAAGGGAATATCCGTTAAGAATGCGATGACATAGGCCGTGTTCCTTTGACCGCTAGTCATCTAGCACATAATATCCCTGATGGAGGAACGCAAAGTGGCATTAAAACCAATTTGAATTCGTATTATTTCATCTTCATGAGAGTCAAAAATGTATTTTGTGCCATCATGTCGTATATTTATTAATACACTATAATTTAAATAAACAAATACATTGTATATTAATTACATAGAAGCTTGAATTCCCATTTTACACCAAATTGGAAATATTTGACTTCTGCACTTACACTTTTGTTTTGACAGTTCGTTATTTTTTTTCAATCTAGCAGTTCATTTTGTGCTAGATTGAAAAATTTACCAGAAAAGGATATTTCACAAAATGTGCTAGAGCACTAGCGCAAATGCTGAAATGTCAGTTTTTTTTATATGGAGTTTGGCATGCCGCTAGCCATCTAGCGGTCAATGGAACGCGGCCATTTTTTCACTTCCAAGGCAAAGCAACGAACAGATATTTGTAATCGACTGTCAAATCGACAAATGTCAATCGCAGTTGTCGCTCAACGATCAATTATCGACACTCACAATAGGGGCCTATGTCAACAAGCCTTAGGCCCTTATTGTGATTGTCGATCAGCGATCGTCACGATCTTCTCTTGGAAGTGAAAAAATTGTGTGCGTACGAATAGCTAGAATCAATCGACGTAATCGACAACTGTCATGAAGACAATCATAATAAGGGTCTCAGACTCTTAAATCCCTCAAAGAGAATATCCGTTAAGAATGCGATGACATATTGCCGGAAGTTCTAGCAAGAGTGATGAAAAACGCCATAAATCCAGGGGTGGGATTCTCTAAAATACGAAACGAAAAACGCTTTCGTTTTCACTAAACCTGCCTCTATCATATCTGTGGCAATAGACAAAGACAGCTATTGTCGAAACGATATCGTTCGATCGTTTTCATTGTACATAATCTGGCCCTAGAACGGTCATCATCGTTTCTCGATTTTATAGAAAAAAATGTAAAGCGTCAAATAAGCATAATCCAAAAGTTGAACCGTCATTCATAAAAATAATTGCAGCCAAAGAACATCTAGTGACAACTTTTGCTATCTTATATGTATTCGTTTTATAATTATACCTACTTATACCAAACTTTTAAGAACAATAATAAAATCCAGAAATGTTTTTGTTGTTTTTCAAAGTTCATTATATTTTATGAGAAATGGATTTTCTATCTGCGAATGGTCATATGTCGTGTCTCGTGTCATTGTAAAAACGATATTCAGATTTTTTCGAACTATTGTCAACGATCTTTCTTCTTTCGTGTTTAGCTGTAATTTCAAATCGTTTGTCCCAAAAAAGTTACAAACACAGACTTAAAACCGAAATTAATTGCTTGGTTCCACATTTCACTTTCACTCGAAATGAAATCGGAAATGAATTTTTGTGTTCTACATTTCACTATATTCGATTTCGATTTGAAAATTTTCGGAATTGAGACAAACTGCTAGGTTCCACATTTCACTTTCACTCGAAATGAAATCGGAAATGAATTTTTGTGTTCTAAATTTCGCTTTATTCGATTTCTATTTTAAAATTTTCTGAATTGAGACAAAGTGAAATTGTGGTTTCAAAAAAATTTCGGAGTTTCCGAATCGCTCGAAATGCAGAACACTGAAAACGAATTCACTCGATTTGCAATTTCGATTTCACTCGATTTCTGGAACCTAGCTGAAAGTGAAATTGTGATTTCGAAAAATTTCGGAGTTTCCGAATCGCTCGAAATGCAGAACACTGAAAACGAATTCACTCGATTTGCAATTCCGATTTCACTCGATTTCTGGAACACAGCTGTAAATATTAGGCGTTTGCGAAAAACGCCAATGGGAATAGGAGTGATTATTTGGTTATGTAGGCGCAGTAGCGCAGTGGTTAGTGTGCTGGACTACTGTGCGAGGGATCCCAGGTTCGATCCCCGGAAAAACCAAAATTACATCTTAAACATCCGAGAGTATGCCTGTCATGAAAAAGCTTCTCAATTGAGCCGTTCGGACTCGGCATAAAATTGTAGGTCCCTTCCATTCGTCCCAAAAATAGAAACTCACACAAAACGAATGGTTGCGAGAAGCTAGGCCTTGGGTGTCAGCCGCCTGTTGCGCCACCTATTTATTTTTTTTTTTTTTTATTTGGTTATGTCAAATATTACACAAATAAATATTTTGAAACAGTGATGAAATAATAATATTACATCAAATGTCTCAAATCTCTCAACAAGTAAAGATTTTAGTAGATATACATTACGATTTGTTTTAATTCAGATTTATCGTATTTTATATGGATCTATTCGACTGGTGATATCGTATTGGCATTCGCTTTTGCTATTCAAAGTAGGGGTTCTTTCTAACGTTTTGAAAATATTGCCTTCAATAGGCCTGTTTTATTTCCAATCTATGTCTCAGTGAAGTAAAGTAAAGTTAATATTGACACCATTACAGCAGCGCTCTGCACTTACCTTCGTTAATTTGTAATCCATTAAAACATAAAAAAAATGTAACACACTATGGGAATATCATCTTTATTTAACTTAACTTGGCTTACAAACATCTATGCCTGTAATAGGATTCTTATCAAAATGTTTTGGCAACAATAATAAAATGTATTCTATTGGACAAATTCAATTTGAACTGGAAAAAAAAAATAATTGAACAACAATCTAAAATATAAATGGAATCATAGTCAATCACAAATTAGGTTTATATGTCATTTTTTGCCTTACAAAACTTATATTTAAGGTGTTGGCAAATATATATCTTTTTAATAGGAATTACCGTTAACATTGCCATTCTTTATTGACTTATTAGGATAATGGAACATAACCGTAAAGTTGTCTGAATAATTGCGTGGCAGATCGAAATTGATGCCATCAGCTCCGATATACACAGCACCATAGGCCATCGTTTTGGTAATGGTAATCAGCTTTAAGCCGAACTCCAGTGGATATTGACTGATTTCCTTCATAAATCCCTCGCGTAGCAACTCCCAACTAATCCATACCGAACCAACGCAAACAATATTCAAATCGCCACTCTCGACCAGCTGTTCATGAACTTTTGGAAACAGAGACATAGCACTGCGTGCCATATGATGCCCAGCTTCTTCGAATAGAGAAAGGCACAGCTCATCACCCTCATCGGCTGCTGTGGCTAATTTTTGGCATAGGCTTGCAAAGAACGGTTTATCGAATTTCGCATAGCAATGATCCAAAAGATCCAAGCGATTGTTGATATTGAAGTGCTGCTTTATCATTTCCCATGTTCGTGCGATGGGATACTTTGACTTTCGAAAATTGTCCATATCGTCGAAGACAATCTTCATGGCTCTGTGTGAGATGTACCAGGCTGAAAGGAGTAGAGAAATTAATTAGTTCCATTAGGATTTAGAGAACATAGCAAGAACTTGATGGCATATTATAAATTATTGTATAACTAGTAAATCTCATTTCTACTTCTACCATATACGGAAGAATCACATTCGCATACGAGAAGTTTTTGGCCAGAATTCCCAAAGAAATATCAGATAAACTGGGGAATGTGTGACGCTAGGAGCTTTTTGCAGAGCTAAACCATCAAACTTAACCAGGCAAGCTGTATGCATACACCAGTAGTAAAAGTAGAAAGCACAGTTTCATCAAAAACAGAAGTTTTCCCCCAATTTTTCAGTTTTCGAAAACTCCTGTTTATAGTAGATTTCGATGAAACCTCCTCGAAGCAAACCTAATACCCTATTTGAATCGAAAACTGGGTTTTCGCGAAAACACTTGAAAACTCAATTAAAAACAAAAGTTATCCCATGCAGTTTTCTAAACGAGTTGTATTAAGTGGATCTCGGATGTAGGTTGCTCAAGTTGGTCCTCCATAGCTCCCGATTTTCCTTCATCGACTCTAGAGTCGATGTTTGTTTTCAACCGCTCCAAAGTTTAAGGATTGGCCGCATAATGACGGCTGCAAATCGTGTAATCTCGGCGGCCAAATGACATATCCTGTACCTATCCTTATTTCCAAAAGCTCGTTGGATCGAAAAGCGATTGTCTCCATGCAAATGCGATAGTTGTTTAGGTGACGGATTGCTAACGGATAAAAAATAAAGTGGAATCTTCTGACGGGAAAAGGGTGTAGAATTTTTGGAAAAACATACTTAAGTGGACACATAAGTTCGCTTTTGAAGAATAAGCAAAAGCGTAGAGGATCCGTCACGCTTTTGGGAATAGTCTCCCAAGAGTCGCCCATCAGTAAAATCAAAATTGATCGTATTGCCGCGCACTGTTAAAACAAATTTCAATGAGCATACAAGCCAGAGTCTAAAAACGCGTGTAATCGATAAATGTTGGTCTTTAGCAACACTTGCATTGACAGCAGCTATATTTTCCATTAAGCCAGCACCTCCTTATTCTGATACAATATGCTGAATACATAACTCTTCAAGCAGATATTTTTAAAAATCAAAAACATCCACAATTTCAAGCTTCCAAATCACCAATAAAATTAAACCATTTTGCCAATTAACACGAAATTGTATGACTGTTTGCATGCAACTCACAATGGTTATCAGAGTTCATCACCCGCCTATACCAGCATCGAATGTAATCAATGACCTACTTCCATATGCCACCTCGTATATATTGTTTTTCGTCAATGAATTTACTCGTATCGTATTCTACTCACCACTGCCCTCATCGCCGAGGAAATTTCCCCATCCACCGCAAGAGAACGATGTGCCATCGGGATTGCGCAGCATGGCATTTGATCCGGTGCCAGAGATTAGAACAAGACCGCCAATCGGAGATGCTGTAAACACACTACCAATAGTGTCACTGCATACGACATAGCTATCGGCGAGATCAGGAAAAGATGTCCTCAATTCTTGTTCCAGTTTTCGGTTGGTGGCTTCCTAAAAACAGTTGACATTAACGTCATTTTAACCTTGAAGATCATGAATATTGATAAATGCATCCGTATCTTGAATGGACGCTGTTGGTATAGCTACCTGTTCGCATCCACTCAAACTCAGTCCCAAACTGGCCAAACGTGTATTGTGTGGTATTTGAGCGTCTGACTTTGCCCGCTGAACCATGTCTGCTATCCGTCGGGCGCATTCCGGAATTCCAACCATCCAGTGATTTGTGCCCAGACCAGTTGTCTGTGATATGCAGTCACCTTCAGCATTGCAAATCACCAAACGGGAGTGGGTTGCGCCACTGAAAGTAAAAGTGAATGTAAACTTTGTTATGAAATATAGTTTTTTTTTTTTGCAGGAATTCATACATACAATGGCTTAGATTTAAATGATATGTAGTGAAACAATGGGTCATTGACTTAATGCCAAAATGCGCTCACGGACATTCGTGAGAGAGCTGTTATCGAAATTGTATTCATCAAGTGCGAAAGAAAGCAAAACTCAATTTTTTGGGAACATGTTTATCTGGTTTTTGAATAGTCAAATTGGTCAAATTTATGTTGATGTCACTATGGATTTGGACTTGATTAAAGGTAAGCGAGTTACGTCGAAAGTATTTAGTGTTGGACAAACAAATGTACGAAATAACCTAATGTTTCATTATTTTCGCCAATCATTCCAAACTTCCAAACAAAGTGGCATTTCTTAGAAGTTATACAACCAACTTGGTAGTCGGTTATCCTAGTTTGAAGATAAAGTGGCAGTGGGCTCTGATAACAGTTGGAAACGATCAACAAGTTGGCCTATAGATGCTGGTCACAAGAAATATCAATTCCACTTTCGAACATAGTTCAATAAGAAAATCGGTTACTATAGAGGTAATGCCCAGGGAGGGGTTATCTTTCGCCTCCTCTGAGTTCTTGTCTTAGACGATATACTTAAAGAACTCAGCAACGCAGGATTTAGCGTATAATTACGGGGATGATGTGATTCTAATTCAGGGTAAATTCTTGAACACAGAGTGAAATGATGGAATCGGCCCTTAATAAATTTAGAAAATGGACTGAAAGGTTTTGACTTCGTGTCAAACTGGAAAAGTGGTACGCTTTAGTACGAAATACAAGATACCACCCTTTAAACTACTCAAAATTGGTGGAGTTGAGCTTTTCCTCTCGGAAAGCCCAAGTTATCTTGGCACGGTCGTAGGTAGATAAAAAAAATAATTGGAAACTTAATGTTCAGGAAAGAGTCCGTAAGGCTCATTTGCAAGAGGACGCGGGAAAAGAGTGGGGATTGCGACCATCGGAAATGTGTACTTGCTTCAACCCGCCGTACAAACACTATACCCAGATAGGGAGGAGTGGCAAAAGAATAGATTAAATATGGATGGTTCCAAAACTAAGTAGAGTACAGGGTCAGGTATATTATTTGGCGGTGCTCAAAACTGCGGATCTACTTGAAAAGTAACGCTCAACCATGTCAGATCATATGTTCTGTTGGGTACCCGAACACTGTCATATAGGGTAACGAAAGGGCCGACGCCAACGCACGTTCTGGTTAAAAACGAAGCAGAGCGTTCACAAAATCAAACAATTGAGGACAGAAAACCACAAATATAAAAGGATTATTCTCGAAGGAAATAGAAATAGGGCAGACCAAAGGTATGGCCGCACATATACAAGGCCATAGGATTTTAAAGGCCTTGTGGCCTAAAATAAATCGAAACAAATCTGTAGAATTACTAAAACTCAGTACGAATGGCGATAGGGATACTTTTTGGGCACCTTCAAGAGAAGCAAGGTAGGAGATTAGGTCTAACAAATACGGGCAAGAGCAGGTATTATACGAAGACTTTACGCTACATGTCGCAGAAAATGTTATATGTACTCATATTCTTTGTAAATGACAAATTATCGATCGCAAAAGAGGAAAACACCTTGGAAGGTACTTCTTCGACAATTTAGAGGAGGTTGACCTTTCAAACAACCATTTTTACGATCTGTATAGGGTAATGTAGGCGCAGTAGCGCAGTAGTTACTGTGCGAGGGATCCCAGGTTCGATCCTCGGAAAACAAAAATTACATCTTAAGGTTTTTTCTACTGCGCCACCTCTCGCGATCGTCTGACAAACATCCGAGATTATAACTGTCTTGAAAAAGCTTCTCAATTAAGCCGTTCGGAATCGGCGTAAAGTTGTAGGTCCCTTCCATTCGTCTCAAAAATAAAAAAACTCACACAAACGAATGGTTGCGAGAAGCTAGGCCTTGGGTGTCTAAACGCCTGTTGCGCCAACTATTTATTTATAGGGTAATTACGTTTGGGAGAATTGGTTTAGGTAAAGGTTCCCCATGGATGGCGATGGGCCATGGTACCTATGGTGCCTAGGCTGCTGTGATGAACTCACACGTTATATACAACCTAACCTAACATAACCTAAAGTTGGTACGTAAACTATTTTTGAGTTGATTTTCCATGTTTGCGTGCCAAAAATTTGGCGTCACCAAAATCAAACTATTACATTTATTCGAACCAAGTTTGCTCGCACCATATGTTCGAGTATCTACGGCCCGCTTAATGTACTAACTAGAGAGGCCTATTGTTTGTGGCCCAGGTCCACCTAAGAACGACTCTGAAATTCTGAAAAAAGCAGTCGCAACTCGATTAATCGGATTTCTATTTAAATTCCAGTTCCGACTCCAAAATATTTCAATTATGCATATTCCGTCAAATAAGCTCTTATTGTTGCCGGCAATTAGGCAATAAAATTCTAATTTCACGCGCGCAATCAATTATAATGGGTCTTAGTTCTTTCCGTCGATCAGTACATATACTTATAAATTGTTTCAATTAATACAACCAGATTGATTTGATGTAGGCCAGTTTAATTTCACTTTGGAGCGGTTCTATTAATGTCGCACGCTAAACATTAATTAAGCTCTTTGAAATATATGAAACAGCTTGTAGACTTCTACTAATAATATGTGTATGTAATAAGTTTTGGCAGTCCTCTCACATAAACACTTTTCTTGGTCGCGGCAGTTCGCGAGTTGCAGCCATCAGTTTCTACCAGCAATTTCTAATTTGAGGTTATCTAAGCTTGAACGAATTTTTAATTGGCTAGTTTGTTCAATGCGTTTTAATGTTGTGGATTGTGAATAAACTTTGACAATTTTCGGCAAGGGTGTCGTCTTTAAGGTCTGCTGAAAGGCCTGCTCAAACCTACGCGAAAATGCGAAAGCGGGAGCAAATTTGAAATATCCCGGTGAAACGGTGGAATATAGGTCTGCTCAAAGCGAAACTCTAAAGCGGGAGCGGGACCGGAAAATAAATACATAGCGATGGCAAGGCGATACAATACAGCCCACGGTTTCCTGCGCGAAATTCGCTCCCGCTTTCGCATTTTCGCGTTGGTTTGTCACGCATTTAGGAACATAACCTTGAGATAAATTGATCTGTTTAAGAACAACCTTTTTACGAACATTTTATTTAAAATTAACGCTCTTTCGGGCTATACCACTAATTAATCATCTGATTAAAATCCTTTATAGTCGATTCAACTGTTGACTACATTATCCCTCGAAATGCAACTTTTGGGCGCCCCCCACAAGACAAGCAGCTTATGCTCATGACCATGACACTTGACAACCGCGACAACATCAAATTTCCAAAACTCCTTCTGTTACAGGACAAGCAAACTTTGGAACTCGCTTCTTGGGGATATATTTCCGGAAGACTACAATTTGCAGCAGTTTAAGTTCAGAACTATAACATACAACTGGAAGCATCTCAGGGCGCTGATGAAGCATTATAAGTTCGCCTTTCCCGGGAGAAGTATTTAAAAAAAATCGAATTTCAGTACATATTCCTCTTGGAAAGATAATGTTCCAAATTACGTCGCAGTCTTTGATTTCACATTTTCATACAATAATTTCCAGTTGCCGTTTGAACTCTGAACCACATATAGTTATAATAAATACACCAATGAGCTGAAAGTTTCAATTTAAATGTCGAATTAAAGAAAAAATTATAAACCTAGCATTAAGTGGAACCCATTTGAGAAAGTGGAACATTGAAAGAACCAATACACATTTACACAGCAGCTTCTCCATGCACTTTCAGAGACTGCGATGCGAATTAAATGGTAAAATTACTCAAAACTGTCCATTTTATCTTGTGACACATCTGCCACTTGACGTTGGCCAGCCCCTAAACCAGTTTAATCAAATACGAACCCCCATCAATTGTGCGCGTACCGAATTTAATTTAATTCTATTCTCAAAGATGCATATGACCTTTTGTCACTGAATTGCCTTCTACAGTAACACATGGAGGGAGTGGTCTGCGTTTCTTTTACCTCTAAATTGAATCATAGGAGCTCGATCTTAATTTAACGGTCTTTTTATGCAACCTTGATATGCCGATGTACAAATCAAATGAAAATAAGTATAGGCTTGATTGATGTCTTATTTATGGCAGTTTATTGACTTGTCCAGTTAAATGCGGGCCTCTTAGACTTACTTTCCTTTTTATACATTCACAATTAGATACAAACTGAAACTGTTCAAACACGTGTTTGTCATATCGATATTTACATGTCTATAACGTGTACTCTAGTTTAAACCAGCTATTCATTTTTAAATTGACCACGCCACTAGACGACTGCCAATTCTCTCAATTTATTTCATGTGTATAAACACTTTAGTAATTTAGGAAATTGAGTTTAGTCATTCAATGTTTTTTTGTTGTCAACGATTTGTAAATTCATCAGATCAGTGATGTGATGGCACGATGCATTGAATAATCTTGCCCCCGAAGTTAGAGAGTAGGACTAGTCGGCAGAGTGGAGCCAGTCGAAAGAGTATAGGGCCACTATTTCAACCTTCAACGTCATCTTCAGATCCTTCCACGTCTTTAGATAAGAACAACTTGCTCGTTCTATACAATCTGATGTAGCAAGAATTTATGATCGATATGGGCTCAGTACGATCGCTACAGCGCACTGACACAAGACTTGAAATCGACAAAGATAAAATACACCGAGCTTTGTCAAAATAGAGAAAGCGCCTAATAAGCCAATAATGATGTCATTCTTATTAAAGGTATTTACTTCGACGGACGGAAAGACAAAGCCCTTGTTTCATAAATAAAAGACGGTCGTCATTATCGCAAGGACGTTGCAGAACCAGAGTCAATCTACTTGAGTCATAATTACTCCAAAATGTGGTACAGGTAAGGAAATATGCAATTCAATGATAGATTTCTTTGTGTTGAATGTGACGGCACTGCTACTAACACTGGCTGAAAAGGAGGTGTAATTCGGTACAGTGGGCAATATGTCTACTGCACGCAAATGAATTGCCCCTAAGACACATTTTCACGACCTTGTTAGACGGATCAACTTCGGGCCCTCGTGAATATTTTGGTCCGATCGGTAGGGCTTTGATTGATTGTAAAAGCATGTAAAAGTACTAATGTTGCTCAGTTTTCCCCTGTGATTGGAAATGTAGCTAAAATTGAAGAAAGCATCGCAGATCTAATGAGTACAGAACAAAAAGATCTCCATGAAATGTGTCAAGCAATCAAATCAGGCTACTGTTCTTCAGAATTGGCCAAACGACAGCGTTTAAAAATGACACATTCAAGATGGGTAACAACTGCACACAGAATACTAAGACTTTATGTAGGTTCTAGTAATCCCTCTGAAAATCTTACAATTCTTGTGCATGTGCAGTACTTAATGAAAGTTTATGCACCTGTTTGGTTTTCCGTTAGAAACAAACCGTCTTAGATGTTTCGAGCGCAACATTTTTTCAAAATGATTTCTTTCTCAAGACGGTTGCAACAAAATTTGAAATTTATAGTCGATAATACAGTCATTTAAAGAAATGCTTTTTTCGCACATCCTGAAGACGTTTTAGTTGCAATGCTCTTCGGTAAAAGGTCTGAAGGTGCCTAGTATACGACATGTAGCAAGCCACATATACGTATGTAGCACTGACGTCATTTTTACCTCAGCGAATGGTCCCAGTGGGTACATTGACATGCCGTGTACAAGCTCTCTTTGTGCACTCTCTGTTGACGTCAGAGCTACATACGTATGTGACTTGCTTCATGCCGTGTCACCTTTCCGTTAGAGAGCTTGCTTTAAAATTAATCATTAAATCAAGAAAAAATTATGTTCCCAACCGAATATTCAAGCCACCAAAAATTAAATTCAATGCTTCTGACGAAGAATATGAAGAACATTCATTGCTTGTAAATGGAACAGAGCTCAGAATACCAGATTTCCCTTGTTCAAAGGTGGATAAAAACTGTGACTGAGGCTAGTTATTGCGTCATTGGAAATAACTCAAGAGATGGTATTCGAAACAAAATTGAATCAAAAAATCGTATGACATTATTTCTTTTAGTTACAAAAACCAATTTTCAGTGTAATTTTTTTTTTGCTTGTGTTAATGTTTACTATTTATATGAAATCCTTACATATAATAAAACTGTAGGCATTTTCTTTGTCAGCTAAAAACTCGAAAACTACTGCACAGATTTCGATGAAACTTTTTTTAAATGTTCCTTAAGACTGTGAGACTGCTATAGGCTATGTCGTTTATAGCCACGTCCTTAGGAACAGTTTTTAGCCAAAATGTATTTTTTGAAGTGAAAATATATACATACACATATACCTTGCTACGAATGGATGTTTGTACTTTTGCGATCGTCAAACAAAAACAAAACAAGACTAGCATACGTATACTACACATTCGATAAGGGTTGATTTGTTTTCGCAGTGAGTGCTATGGTCAGTTGTATATTATGTAGGTATGTATATTATGATTGTATGTCCGATGAAGGATGGGGATGGGGTGAGTCGTGCGTGCTGCAGAATGGCATGGGGTATATTAATAATCTTCATAAGAGAAGAGACGTATGATACAAAACAGGTTTCATTTCAGAATTTCATTCGATATGTGGTATGGTAATTGTGTTGGGTTGGGGTAGGTAGTTGTTTGGATTCTATAGGAAGAGGGAAGCAACGGAAAGGAAAGGAAATGCAGTATATTAAACAAGTAGCAAGATCAATGAGAGGGAGGGCGATGCAGAGGGTGCACATTATATATCCAATGCATTACATCCATTATCGTATATCGCCACGCAACGCAGTAGGAATTTTATTCTGATATGACGTAACAGGGTAGGGTTGGGGTAGTTGTTTGGATTCCATAGTTCTACTTTGGGGTTGTTGTCGCACATCGAAAGCAATTTTTCTTGAACAGATAGGTACTGTGTATGAGTGACTTACTTCTGTCCAGCCAGTTTGTGAAATCTATATCTATACATATAATAAAACTGTAGGAATTTTCTTTGGCCGTTAAAAACTCGAAAACTACTGGACAGATTTCGATGAAACTTTTTTTTTTAATGTTCCTTAGGACTGTGAGACTGCTATAGGGTATGTCGCTTATAGCCATGTCCTTAGGAAGAGTTTTTAGCCAAAATGTATTTTTTGAAGTGAAAATATATACATTCGAGGGTTGATTTGTTTTCGCAGTAAGTGCTATGATCAGTTGTATATGTAGGTACATATGTATATTATGGTCGTATGCCCGATGCCGGATGGGGATGGGGTGCGTGCTACAGTATGGCATGGGGTATATTAATAATCTTCATAAAGGTAAGATTAGACTGTATGCCAAGTGGTCATAAAATGCCAATTTCTGACAGTTTTCCTGTAAAAATATGGTCATACAATGTAATGGGCATATCTCATATGCTCTAATGACCTAAATGCCAAATATTACCAGGCTGATTTTGACAGATAAAAATGCCCAAATGGCATATAGTGTAATCGGACAATAAGCACGTATGCCAGCATAAAGCCCTATATGCCCATATGCACTTTATTGAAATTTCGTTATGGCATTGCTGGCATTTTTGATGGAACAAGAATTATTTTGATGTCATCGGTGTTTGAGTTGGGATTGTGATTTATTTTCATTTTCTTTCTCTTTTTTGTGGATTATTCAATCTATTATTTGTGTAAACTATTTATTTGATCTATTCTTTGAAATTTGTTTTTGTAGAAATTGTTTGCTATCTATTTGTTTTGTGCTAGTTATTTGTATTTTTGTTAATATTCGTTATGTGTTTTCATTTGTTCGATTGCTTATTTCACTTGATCTATATTTTGTTTGTTATTTTACCCTTTTTAGTTCTTTTGTGTGTTTGCTTTTTTTCTGTTTGTACTTTTCTGAACCATCTACATGTCTTTGGGGAGCTCAATCGAAGCGGGCAGCAAATTTTTGCTTTGTTTTTCTTTACATCATTACCCTACTTCAACATTTGGCAATAAATAACAAATGCCTTAAATGACCATCAAGGCAAATATGACCATATTAGTAATTTTGGTCATATAGTCTAATATACAGTTTTGATAGTCCGGACATTTTGGTCACTTGACAGCTAATCAGGTCATTTGCCTGTTGGCATACATATGCACAATTGGCATACAGTCTAATCTTAGCTTAAGAAGAGAGACGTATAATACAAAACAGGTTTTATTTCAGAATTTCATTCGATATGTGGTATGGTAACCGGGTAGGTTTGGGGTAGGTAGTTCCTTGGATTCCATATAGGAAGAGGGAAACAAACGAAAGGAAATTCAGTATTACAAATAAGTAGCAAGATCTAGGAGAGGGAGGAATTTTCTTTTTCTCCTAAAAGCGCGAAAACTACTGGACAGATTTCAATGAAACACTCAAAAGTGTAATTTTAAATGAACCAAATATAATTTTGTGCGAGCGGGCAAGGCGAGCACGGGTCCAGCTAGTACTTAATAATTTTTAGAATGTAATTAAAATAACACACACTTCGTAGTGCAAAATAATTAAATAGATAAACTGTTTTTATTGTAATGGTCTGTGGTACACAACATTTTTTGTTTTTTCAGAAATCATATTGCCTAGACCAGGAGTTCCCTAACTGTGCGTCGCAAGACGATACGCACAGTTCGCCTGCACACGACGTTCCATCAGCTTAAAGGCTCTGTCAAACAGAGCGCGTTTTAACGCCGCGTTTCACCGTCGCGTTCCACTGCTGCGTTGTAATATACTGCAATACACATCCCCTGTCACACAGAGCGCGTTGTCAACGCCGCGTTGAGGTCACCGCGGCGGTCAAAACGCTCTCTTGTGAAAAATCACAGATTATTTCTCTGACGCGGAGCGGTGAGAGTAATTTTTGTAGTATCAAATGGAAATATTAATAGAATCTGTAAGAAATTAGCCATGTTTTTTACGATATGGTTGATAAAATGTAAAAAAAAACATTGCTTTAAAAGGTGATATGAATGGAAGACAATGGAATTAAATGAGAACGGTATTCTCCGACTTTTTCTGACTTTTTATTTATGTCGTGTTCGCGCACCCACATTCTTTTTTCTTTTTTGGGAATTTCGTAGCACGGCAAATGAAATTAATAATTCGTTATCCGAGCTGTTTGATATTTTGGGAAAATTTGATAATAGCTATCTGTTTGACGTCGTCTAACGCGGCGTTGAGAACGTCGTGTCAAAATAATCTTACCGCCGCGTAAAATAATCTCACCGCGGCGTTAATAACGCCTTCTGTTTGACGAAACCTTAAGCTCGATTTGAAAAAAAATGTCGGGTCGAGTTCGATCGATGTTGGCCATTGTGTTTTGCCGTGCACAGGAAGTATAAGAAATTTTGGAGACTTCAACTTGGCGAATTTTGCATCGAGACTTGGGCCTATACCCGTTTAAGATCCAACTGAACCAGGACCCAAAGTTAATGATAATGTAATGACCATAGAAAAATCATCTTTAGCGACGGGCCGCATTTTTGGATGAATGGCCAAATTTCCATGACGCCAACCAGCACGAGGTGGCAATGCATCCATAAAAAGCTGTTTGGTGCGCATTTTAGACTGGCGGTGGCGTCATTGCTCTGTACTTTTTCATGACGTTAGTAAGGCCAATACGGCGAGTACTACAGAACGATGCTGCTAACATGTGGTTCCAGCAAGAGGTGGCTACGTGTCACTCAGCTGCAGGGTATTGCAGGGTATGATTATCTTATCTCTATCAGAGGTGGCGTGAATTGGCCACCAAGATCGTGCGATTTAAAAAAAAAATAAATAAATAGGTGGCGCAACAGGCGGGTGACACCCAAGGCCTAGCTTCTCGCAACCATTCGTTTTGTGTGAGTTTCTATTTTTGGGACGAATGGAAGGGACCTACAATTTTATGCCGAGTCCTAACGGCTCAATTGAGAAGCTTTTTCATGACAGGCATACTCTCGGATGTTTGTCAGACGTTCGCGAGAGGTGGCGCAGTAGAAAAAACTTTAAGATGTAATTTGGGTTTTTCCGGGGATCGAACCTGGGATCCTCGCACAGTAGTCCAACACACTAACCACTGCGCTACTGCGCCCACCGATCGTGCGATTTAACCTCGCTAAATTGTTCTTGTGGCGTTGCCTGAAGTCGCAGCTCAATGCGAATAAACCGCAATCGACCGATGTCCTTAAACCCAACATAACCAATGCCATCACTCAAATTAAGCCGGATTTATGCGGCAGATTGGACCACTCGGATCCGTGACAACGTGAGAAGCTGCGGCGGACATTTGGGCCTGGTGTTATATTCCTAATGGCATACCTACATGGGATTCGTTAATACTTTGCACACAGCCTGTTTTATTCTATTTCAATGTCGACCAATCCTCATTGAAAACGCCTTTAATGAATCTTCAGTAAACTTAGCTTATATTCATATATCTATGCTTTGTTCCGTTGTGTGCTTTTAGAATGGCGTCGCGAAATTATTATTACCTGTATAGGGAGTCGCAGTATGGAAAAGTTTGGGAACCCCTGGCCTAGACAATATTATTGACTTTCATTATTTATATCAATGTTACAAATTTTAAAAACTTTGGCTTCCAATTCCAAGACTGTCGAAGAAGCTGTACCCGCCCGGCTTTGTCCGTGCACAGGAATTGTAAGTATTGCTTAGGTAATAATGTTCTTTCGTAAAATGCGAGAAATGATAATAAATCGACTTGGTGGAATTTTCTTTCTGCCTAAACCTGAAATACAGCAATATGAACAAAACAAAAAAAGAAATGAAAATCGGCCCCGCGGTTATCGAGATATAACGTCATCGAGTTTCACCCCATAGAAGATGTTTTTTGTATACCTATAGGAGGTACTATAAGATTTTGAATATTTTTTTTTGTATGTGAAGTGCCGCTCCCCTTTGACCAAATTTGACCAATCATCACAGGTGCACTCCAGGGCCAATAACTAAGATTGTCTGTAAGTTCGAGCTCAATCGATTTGGAGGATTTCGAGATATGTATAAGATTTTGAATGTTTTTTTTTTGTATGGGAGGTGCCACGCCCTTTGTCCAGTTTTGACCGAACTTTACAGGACAATTCCAGGGCGAATAACTAAGATCATCTGTAAGTTTGATCTCAATCGATTTGGAGGATTTCGAGATATGTATAAGATTTTGAATGTTTTTTTTTTTGTATGGGAGGTGCCACACAATATGTCCAGTTTTGACCGAACTTTACAGGACAACTCCAGGGCGAATAACTAAGATCATCTGTAAGTTTGAGCTCAATCGATTTGGTGGTTTTCGAGACATACGATTTTGAATGTTTTTTGTTTGGGCAGTGCCACGCCCCTTTGTCCAATTTTGAGCAAACTTCACAGGACTACTTTTGACCAATATTCATAATAGCACTCCAGGGCCAATAACTAAGATCATCTGTAAGTTTGTGCTCAATCGATTTGGTGGTTTTCGAGATATAGGATTTTGAATGTTTTTTTTTTTTTTTTTTGGGCGGTGCCACGCCCCTTTGTCCAATTTTGACCAAACTTCACAGGCCCACTCCAGGGATAATAACTAAGACCTTCTGTACGTTTGAGCTGAATCGATTTGGTGGTTTTCAAGATATACGATTTTGAATGTTTTTTTTTGTGTGGGCGGGGCGGTGCCACACCCCTTTGTCCAATTTTGAACAAACTTCACAGAAACCGTATATGGACCAATACCAAAAATGTGTGAGAGTTTGGTTAAAATCGGTAAATGCGTTAAGGCGTGAATCGACGACAAACATTTTAGGGCTCAATTTTTATATATGTAAATAATATAGAATATAGATATAAATATAGATAAAAATAAAAATTTAGATAAATAGAAAAATTAGTAAATGTAATAACATTATACCGAACTTACTTTTCACTGTCTTTAGAGGCCCAAAAGTTATGCCTTAATCAAAAAGTAAGTACCCATTCGGTATCTTTTCATCAATACGCAACTTTTGATACCCCTTTCGACCCCTTTCACGGCCAGTGCAAATGACCAAAACGTAAACGAGAGATTAGGCCATATTCCTCGTTCTTAAGGAGTATAGCTGGGTAATGTCTTGTTGACTTGTATTTTTTATCTGTTTGATTCCCAAATGTCAAAGAATAATTGACATTTGCCACCATTTGGAAAAAATTATAGCATAATTCCGATAGGATATTGACCAAAGTGACTACTTTTGCACTACCTGTAGTGAATTTAATATGCGGTTGTCATATCGAGCTTCAACAGTTCTACTACCGGCGTCATAGGGCGGCTTTTGTGGAATACCAACACCTTCAGGTGCATATTTAAGCCCTCTTTACTGACTATTATAGCAGCGTAATCACAGTTAAATCTGCGCTGGTACCATGTACCAATCGTCAGCTTTGTCATAAATCACGTCGACCGACACGGCTACATCCATCCAAGCCAGCGAGAATATCATTAAACGAGAAGATCATTGACTACTTCCCCCACCCAGCACATCACGTTGCACTACCCACCGTCTGCCGAATAAACTTCATGGAGCAGAAACATCAAGGTCAAGAAATTATCATCATCTAAGAATTAAGATCCATCCAACCATCGATTCTTTATCTATCAGATTATTATTATTCTGATGTAGGTACAGGTCATTTCACGCAGTATTAAATGCCCTTTATAGTAAATAATTAGCAATAAAAAAATATGAAAAATCAAATAGTATCTATCGTAAAATGACTGGTAAAAGTTAAAAGTAGTTTTTCTTGAAAAGAAAACAACAACTTGGAAATTGCATAAACAAATGTCTTGAGTTTCGGGTGATTATCTGCATAAAGTGCCGTGGTTTTGACTCATTCTTACATCCTCCACACAATTGATTAATATCGTCATTAAATTAACCGTTTCCAGCCTATCACATCGCTTTACTCAAGATATTATGCCTTACAAATTGTGATAGTCGAATTGAAAATATGAGCCAATAAAAAATAGATAGCGCAAAGTAAACAAAAAAAAAACAGAGAAAGAAAAAAATCAATACCTTAGGTTAAGCCGTAGTCTAATTGAATACTTCCCTTACTATACCGAACCAGACATCTATCGCAGAACATGTACCTACCTACTTTCCTATTGCAAAAAGGGGTTGGTATTGATGACACCAATTGCGAAACCCCTTGCATATTTTTCTTATAGAACATCGCAAACTATCGAGGCTAAGTCTTTTGTTTACAAAATACTATTTGCGTACGTGAATATAAATCGTTTTTGTAATTAAATTCTTTGAAATATTCAGTAAGTTCATGGTTTTATCACGTAATTTGTACTGAACAGTGAACACATCAAGTGCCCACTTACGTTGACTCCCTGAATCGTTTTAATGTGACATTAATTGTCATTGGAAATGTAATATACTTCATGTATGAATGAGGGCTTAACGATGTTTATATTCAAACAAAGAGTTTGCAAATATTTTAAATATACCTACTCTTCGGAATTTTATCTAAAACTCAAGCTGGTGTATGTAATAAATCCTCAATGGAAAAGTTATGGGTACATATTTGCTAAGCGATTCTAATATATCTGATTTATTATGGTTTTGCAATCAAATTGTTTTAGTGCTTAACTGTTGCGATATGGAAAATATAATAGCTTATTATTTAAATTTTAGGGAGTTAATCAATAGCTCTTTTCAAGTGAACATGTCCTATTTTTGCCTGCAATTTTTTTCTCTAGTATGCATTTAAGTTGGATAAAAACCCGTTTGCGAATTTGTGATTTAAAGCGTTCCCGAACTTTTCTGCGTTGACTTCCATAAAAATGTGTAGGTAGAGGTACTTGAAATCACATGTGATAATTATTGTATTTATTGAGAAAAATTAACTTACTTGCAAGAGCAACACATTTGGTATGCGTGTAATGGATGTCAATTTGTTTGTTTGTAGAACACCTTTATGTTATTAGCTATTTGGCGATTACATGCGTGCCATCCTGCATGAACCAGATGTCGGCCAAATCCATGTCTTCAATTCCAGTAAAAAAAATAAGTCGGTTAACATGGCTCTGTAACGCCCACCGTTGACCGAAACGTTGTTCCCAACCCCATTTTCGAAGAAAAATGGTTCAATGATGCCACCACTTCACAAACTGTGCAGCAAGATTAGAATACACGTGTTCTTATGTTGTAATACAAGTGTAAATTCTGCACCCACCGCAGCACTGCAACATGTGTTTATTTCTAATGCACAAAACACACGTGCAGAATTCACTGTGCAGCAAGATTAGAATACACATGTTCTTATGTTGTGATACAAATGTAAATTCTGCACCCACCGCAGCACTGCAACATGTCTCTATTTCTAAATCCACTGCATGGCAACGCAATGAATTAAATTAAATAGACTTGGCAGCACCGAATTTTTAAATTCAGCTACTGATGCATACGAGGAAAAGCGAGACGGGAATTATTTGTCGTCTGCGTTGCACTCTCGTATTTTTCCCGCATTGACAGCAACCGATGCAAATTGAATTCTGCACATCTGTTTCATCTGCAGTACTGCTTGCAGTGAAGCGTTTAGAATTTCTGCACATGTATTTTGGGCATTACTCTCTGGCTTCTCAACCACCAACCAGTAAGAATAGACCGCCGACTTCCCGTACACCTACCCGATTCCCCCCGGAAAAAATTACCCTGTCTGTGAATACGTGTAAATGTCAAAATTAATGGCGGCAATGATTTTGCATGCTATACCATGGGCCTAGGATTTTTCAAGTATGCGTGCGTTAATGGCGCTCCTTTGATTTTGTACAGCACTTACTTACTTACTTAGATGGCGCTACAGTCCGGGGTGGACCTGGGCCTCAACCAACACGCCTCTCCAGTTAGCACGATCTTTGGCTAACTGCCTCCAGTTGCGCACTCCAAGTTGGTTGAGGTCCCCTTCCACTTGTGCGCGCCACCTAAGGCGAGGTCTTCCTCTACTGCGTTGTCCCTCCGGGTTGGAATTGAAGACTCTTCGGGCCGGAACGTTGGTGTCCATTCGCTCTACATGTCCTAGCCATCTTAGTCGACTGATACGTACTTTTCTGACCAAGTCGATGTCGCTGTACAGCTCGTAGAGTTCGCTGTTAAATCTCCTCCTCCAAAGCCCGTCAACGCAAACGGGACCGAAAATCACTCGAAGAATTTTGAGTTCGAAGCGCCCAAGGAGATCTTCATCCGCTTTTGACAACGTCCATGATTCTGCGCCATAAAGCAGGACTGGGATGATGAGGGTCTTATATAGAGTCTCCTTGGTGTTTCTCGACAAGGCCTTACTAATCAATTGCCTTCTTAGGCCAAAGTAACAGCGGTTGGCAAGTGTGATTCTTCGCTTGATTTCTGATGTGATGTCATTTTCAGAATTAATAGCGGAGCCGAGGTAGACAAAGTCCCGAACTACCTCAAAGTTATAGCTGTCTATCGTGACGTTCTGTCCGATTCGTCGATGTTGTGCGTCCCTTCTTGTTGACAGCATATATTTCGTTTTGCCCTCATTCACCACTAAACCCATTTTTGCCGCCTCTGTACTGATACTTGCAAACGCACCAGTGACAGCTCGCTGTGTTCTGCCAATGATGTCGATGTCGTCAGCGTATGCAAGTAGTTGCACAGACTTTTGGAAAATTGTGCCCCTGGTGTTGGCTTGCGAGTTTCGCACAATTTTCTCAAGAATGATGTTGAAAAAGTCACATGACAGCGCATCACCTTGTCTAAATCCTTTTTTGACATCAAAGGTCTCGGTGAGACTGTTTCCGACCTTTACGGAGCAGCGAGCGTTCTCCATCGTCATTCTGCACAATCTGACAAGTTTGGCAGGGATGCCAAAACTAGACATGGCTCTGTATAGCTCGTCTCTATAAATGCTGTCATATGCGGCTTTAAAATCGATAAATAGGTGATGAGTATCGATTTGGACTTCTTGGGTTTTCTCCAGGATCTGCCGTAGTGTGAATATTTGGTCGGTTGTGGACTTACCGGGCCTAAAACCGCACTGATAGGGTCCAATCAGTTCGTTGACAAATGGTTTCAGGCGTTCACACAGTACGGAAGACAGGATTTTGTAAGCGATGTTAAGGAGACTGATGCCTCTATAGTTGGCGCAGTTTAGAGGGTCTCCTTTCTTATGGATCGGGCAAACAATGCTGAGGCTCCATTCTTCAGGCATACTTTCCTCTGACCAAATTTTAGAAACGAGTTGGTGTATGCTCTCTACCAAGTCATCCCCCGCTGCCTTAAAAAGCTCGGCCGATAAACCGTCCGGTCCTGCAGCTTTGTTGGACTTCAGCTTGGATATTGCTATCCTTACCTCATTTTGGTCAGGTGGACGGAAGTCTTGGCTTTCATCGCCCAGGTTGAATGGTTCATTCTGCCTGACAGCGGAATTTGTGTCGTCTTCGCCGTTTAGCAGTCTGCAGAAATGGTTTTTCCATGTCCTCAGCACCGACTGTGACTCTACTACAAGGTTTCCTTGTTCGTCTCTACAGGTCTCTGTTCGGGCCTTGTTCCCGTGACACGTTCTTTTTACCTTTTGGTAAAACTTCCGAACATTGTTCCTGGAGTAACACCTCTCTATTTCCTCGATCGCGCGCTTCTCATGCTCTTTCTTTTTCCTCCGGAGAAGCCGGTGTTCTTCCCTCCGTTTTTGCTCGTAGAGCTCACGAGCTGCTCTCGTCCTTCTCTGCAGCGCAGCTTTGTAGGCCAGTTGCTTTGCTGCATGTGCTTGCCGGCACTCTTCGTCAAACCAGGGGTTTCGCGGTGGTGGTCGGGTGAAACCTAGCACATCAGTTGCGGCTTTTCTGATGGCTTCTTGGCATCGATGCCACTGGTCTTCAGCACTTGATGCTGGCTCCACAGGACTTCTCGAGAGGTTGAGGGAGACGCGATCGGCAAAAGTTCTGGCGGTTTGTTGCGTTTGTAGCCGTTCAACGTTGAATCTTCTCACAGTATTTCCTCGTTGTTTTGGTGTCTGGGATATCCGCATACGTACCTTGGCTACAACAAGGTAGTGATCCGAGTCTATGTTGGCCGCTCGGAAAGTTCGGACATCTAGAATACTGGAGGAGTGCCTTGCGTCGATCGCAACATGGTCAATTTGATTGACCGTTTGATGGTCTGGTGACCGCCATGTTCCTTTGTGAATGTTGAGGTGTGGAAACCGTGTGCTTGCTATAGTAGCATTACGTCCCGCAGCAAAGTCAATTAGCCTAAGTCCGTTTCCAGACGTGGTGTCGTGTAGGCTGTGCTTTCCGATTGTGCTACCAAAGAGGTCCTCCTTTCCTATTTTGGCGTTAAAATCACCTAAGACAATTTTAACGTCGTATTTAGGACATTGCTCATATGTTTTGTCGAGGAGCTCATAGAAACATTCTTTGGTAGCGTCGTCTTTATCTTCTGTGGGGGCGTGAGCGCATATCAGGCTGATGTTGGCGAATTTAGCCTTGATGCGGATAGTTGTAAGGCGCTCACTTACGTGTCGAAAGCTCAAGACTTCTTGCCTAAGTCTGCCGCTTACAACGAATCCGCATCCAAATAGACGCTGCTTCTGCTCTCTGTAGCAATCACCGTAGTAGATGTCACAGGTTTTCATCCTTCTTTTGCCTGGCCCATCCCACCGCACCTCCTGAATGGCGGTGATATCTGCCTTGTAGCAGTCTAGGGCCTCCGCTAATTGTTCGGCTGCACGCGGTCTGTTCAGGGTTCGAACATTCCACGTGCAGACCCGAACGTCATTGTCCTTTTTTCGTTTTGCAGGGTCGTCAACAGTGAATCCATCCGTATCCGAGGCTCTTGGTTGCTTCGTAACCATTAATTTTTCCGTGGTTGGGTAGTTAGCCCCACGCACAACCCCCAACCTGGAGGACCAGGCCCTAAGATAACCCTAGGACAGCGGGTCGGATACTCCGTTGTCAGTAACCCACTTCGGGGATATGAGTGCTGCCGTTGGCCCATAAAGGGTTCATCCGCCACCATCTCTATTTCAGCACCCTGACTAGTGCTGAAAATCCTTACAGACCTTTGCTCCAAATATGTCAGAGAAGCTCACGCAAGGTATCTGCCATCTCGACTGTCGACAACACCGTTGATTCAATATTGTGTATTCATCCGCTGTATGTCCTCTTTCTGAGGGGCTCATGTAAGACCTCTGAGACTCGTTCAGTCAGTCATTCCGACAGAGCATTATAGTGTTGCTATTTTCTTCGTGTTCAACACTCGCGCTTATAAGTTTAGCAAGCCAAGCCCGGTTGAGCGAGACCAGTACCCGGTGGTTACCACGCGGAGGTAAAATAAGCACAATTGATGTGTATGAAAAAGTTACAACAGCTGGGCACCGCCAAGTTGATGCCAATCAGCGCCTACCCGATTCATACACACCCAACCACACCAATACATGAAAAATCCTGGGCCCGCCGGCAGCTTGTAGGCAAAGTCCGTTATGTGGGAGGAGTCGACGGTCTATTCTCACTGGTTTGTGGAGCAAACTACCTGCCACAACCAAATGGTATTTTCAGATGTTTTGATTTAGAATTTTGTTTTTGTTAATTATTTTATGCATTTAACCATAAGTTAACGATTATCAAGTAGCTTAAATAATTTTGGTTGTATATTATGTCAATACGAGCGAAGTTTAGTAACTAAAATAAAAGTCTAGTCGCCACAAACATTATCATAGCTAGTTTCACAGCTAATTGAAACGTCAAACGAAAACGAGTTGGTGTTCGGTGTGAATGCATCCACGAGTTTTCTAAACTTTTTTGACGAAAACTCGGTTTTCGGCTTTGTGTGAATAGGGTATAACTTTCTGTCAAGATGATTTAAAAAGAAAAAGATGGCCTACCGCCTACCCTGAGGGCTTATTCCCAAATGCGCGGCGGATCGCTTTTCATGGCGGATTGGTATTTTTATATTTCCAAAAGCGGTTCGATCCATTCAAAAGCGATAGCTATTGTGAGGATTGCTGGCAATAAATCCGCCAGCAATCCGTCACCTCAATAGCTATCGCTTTTGACAGCTTTTGGAAATACAAAAATATCAATCCGCCATGAAAAGCGATCCGCCGCGCATTTGAGAATAAGCCCCCTGTATTTTAATGAGCCCCACTTGATTTTCTCGGTATGTGCGGGTGCGGGACGGTAAATAAACGACATACCGATCACAAACCAGTAAGAATAGACCGTCGACTCCTCCCACATAACGGACTTGCCTACAAGCTGCCGGCGGGCCCAGGATTTTTCATGTATTGGTGCTGTACAAAATCAAAGGAGCGCCATTAACGCACGCATACTTGAAAAATCCTAGGCCCATGGTATAGCATGGAAAATCATTGCCGCCATTAATTTTGACATTTACATGTATTCACAGACAGGGTAATTTTTTCCGGGGGGAATCGGTATCGGGTAGGTGTACGGGAAGTCGGCGGTCTATTCTTACTGGTTTGTGATACCGACACCGAGCCTCTGTACGAGCAACAACTCAACCATCAGTAGTGGATCGGTTTCGGTTTCTTCCGCGTGCACTACAAAATAACGTTTGGATCATACTTTTGGGTCGGTAACTTCAGTTCTGCTAGGTTCTACTTCGAAAATTTACCAACAAAAGAGAAGATGACAGCGGCGGCTCATTTAGGTATCATCTCTGTAAAACTGGTTTAACTATAGCCCATCTGATCATAGATTTTTTACTATGAGATGGGCTATAGTTACCCCCCTCCCCACCCTCCCTTAGGTTGGAGGGGCAATTTAAAAAAAAAAAAAAAAAAATTAGAAATAACAAAAACCAATAACTGCAAAAACTACTTTGAAAGCCAAAAATCTGTTTATAAACATAAAACCACATACAAATTGGCGAAAATCTATCAAATGATCTGACGTTTACATTCATAGGCCGTGCGCTAAACACTGATCGTGTAAAGTGAGTCTGAGTGAACACCAATGCGGTTTTCAATCGTCTTTGGAATTTTCAAACAATTTTTTTTAGATAATTTATTTTTTGCTGTCGACATGAAATATGCTTAATTATTGTTATATTCCGTCATCAACATTTTACAGATTGTTGTTTTTTTAGACCTGTTTCCAGACCCTAAAGAAATCTCTAAAAAACATCGGTGTTTACTCACTTTTGACGCTCACGTTCAAATCTTCGGATGATTTTTTGACATTTATGTGTGTGTTGGATATAAATTAAGTTTCGGTAAAATCTAGCTGTGTCGATTACGCTACATTTTTGACGTTGCTCATTAGAAGTTTGACGTTTGTCCAGCACAATGCGTATCTTCATCTCTATATATAAACATAAGTTGTATTGTGTTTGTACCTAATTGATGTTCTCTGGAAGGGTTGAACCGATTTCGATTCTGGAAATTTCCTATGAAAGGTGACGTCAATGGCCGCGTTCCATTGACCGCTAGATGACTAGCGGCATGCCAAACTCCATACAAAAAAAACTGACATTTCAGCATTTGCGCTAGAGCTCTAGCACATTTTGTGAAATATCCTTTTCTGGGAAATTTTTCACTCTAGCACAAAATAAACTGCTAGATTGAAAAAAATAACGAACTGTCAAAACAAAAGTGAAAGTGCAGAAGTCAAATATTGCCGCTAGATCTCTAGCGCCAGCGTTCCTCCATCAGGGATATTATGTGCTAGATGACTAGCGGTCAAAGGAACGCGGCCAATAACATGGTTTAAATAAGCACATATACATTATACTATCTTTGTATGTGTTTTGATTTATCATAAAAAATATTATCGAAGAGATTTTTGAAAAAAAAAAAAAAAAATTTGTTTGCAGTCAGCATTAGAATTGTTTGAAGAAACTTTTTACATCAAAACATTTTTGTTTTTTTGAGACCAAGGAAGAAAGTCAAAAAAAGTAGACTTTCACAAAAATTCTAAATTTTTCATGGGTAGGTACTTAATGGGTTAAGGAAAGTTTTGTATCAATCAAACGGAATTCTAATAACCTTTCCAATGATGCCAAAATTTACATGAAGTAAGTTCAAATTATGAGTAGAATTAATTTTAGTTTTGTCAAAATACTTATGCCGACCAGTGTAATTACAACAACTAGGTACACTCTGCTTGACACTTTCGAAATTCTATGTAGGTTTTGTAATTGCATACTTTCCTGAGATATGTAGGTAGGTAGGTACCTATATGTTTAATAAAAAACGTCTAGTGTCAAAAAACTAGCCGAAGATAATAATTATTTAGCGCAATTGACGCACGGTTCTTGTTTTAAAACCTGAAGTTATCGTAAATTGTTCGTAAAAATCAAGTTTAAATAATTTGATATATAATTAATATTTTAGTAATTTTAGTCGAACAATGCGGCAAAGACTTCTGATAACAGGTAACCAAAAATACAAGAATTCCATATAAAATTGAATTAAAGCATAGGGAAAGTAAGTGTACCCAGGTAGGTATAGGTTGTAGGTGGATAAGTGTTTCAAAGCCAAACTTAGTTATAACACCTACAGCTACATAGGTATTTGAAAAATATGCATTGAAAATGAAAGCGGGTACCTATAGATAGGTAGGTAGTTTGAATTAAGCGAAAGTTCATTCGACTTATCTGACGTATAACTTACATGTCTTTCGATAAATATTTAATAATAATCATATTTAATAATTAATCACTAAATTAAATATATCTAGTGAGAAACGCTTATGTAATGCCCAATTTTATTTTTCCGCATTTTCTCGCAATTTTATCACATTACATATTATTAATCAAATCTCACCCTATCCGCAGTAAAATAAAAACACTGCTAAATCAAATAATTTCATCAGCACATTTTCCTATCGAAATACATAATAACACAAATTAACGATAACACTAGAGTTTACTGCTTACCCTTCAATTCCACCAAAAAGTTGCATTTCTTTGTTTATATAAATTACAGGCCGGTGCAATAATTGAATCACTGCATACAATCACCACACTAGGTAGGTACTATCTACGTGTAGTGTGTACGAATATTGTAACGAAGAATAAGAGAAAGGAATTCCACACAGAAATTGTTTAGTCTTTCTATCCGTATCGCGATTGCGTATCTTTATTCTTTCTCCGAAATAACAAACCGTATCTAGCGGTCAAATTTGAACAGCAATTGCTAACACCAATATAAACCGCAACTAAACGAATAATAAAAAAATAATAAATTTTAATCTAGAATCTTAAACAGCGCGCATTCCGAGAAGAAATTCTATCAAAATATTGCTTCTTTTAGCTAATATATCGCGTCACAGTCACAGTGGCAACACGTAGAGAGAAATTCCACAAATCGAGTGCATCCACGTGCGATACAATATCGTAAACAAAAGAAAATCAACGTCAGTTGATTTGAAATTCCGGCTAAATACTTGTTTGGTGAAGGTGGTAAATAAAAACGCCAATAACTTCGCGAAATCTACGACAAGAAGGTAGCACAGCCCCAGCTGATCACATTGATGGACACGACACGAATGAACAAATGGAAAGTGGCTTGCGCGAACTGAAGCTACTCCGCTCCGACTGCTTTCCGATGAACACTCATAGCCTATGTACCAGTTCTACAGCAATCCCACTCCGGCCCCTTACAGAGATAAAAAAAAACAAGTTGAACTGCGCCATCCTATTACACTCACTATAGCAGCAAATAAATTATTGATTCACTTAAATGATTCTGTTAAGTTGGTTCTTGACTTGCTCAATGAAAGAGTGTACTTACTCAAGTACTAGGAATATTCATGGTCAATTCTATTACATCGGGGGGCTTGCGAAAATGCTACCAAGAGGAAGTGCGTACCTGCTGTATGGGCGTATCATTATATCACATCAGAGAAACGAAAACAAAACAATTTTCGTACTTATTCAATGTTTTTCAGATTAGAAAACTTGTTAAAGCTTTTTGTAAAGCTTTTGTTAAAATCCAAAAACAGGAAGTCAGAAATCCGCCATTTTGTTAAGATTGTTTGAAAAATTCGTTATTTCTTATCGATACCTATCTACACATTGTGAATCCGATTGTAAAACATGCTTCTTATATATGTTACGATCTCTTTGCCTAAACGTAACAAGAGATATAGTCGAAATTAAAAACATGTACCACCTGGGGCCTATACCACGAAACAACAAGTATTGTGGAATGGGAGCATTTTAACATATTGCTCCGATAAATTGCTACTGTTTAACAATACTTGTTGTTTTGTGGTATAGGCCCCTGGTGTTGTAAAGTGTTAATGATTCCGCCACAAGTACCTTGCATTTACTCCTACTTTGTGCAATTACATCACAATATAAAAAATAACTACGTCACTATACAAGTTCTCATACATTTAAGTGTCGCTAAGTTCTTTTGGTTCACCGATAAGTATTAACAAAAAATTAGTAACCAAAAACCGGCAAAATGTGGGTTACTTAAGTAAATTTAAGATCATTGCAGTATTTTAGATTTAAAAAAAAAATGTTGAAGTGTTTTGAGTCACCTTTCTGCTCCAAAACTAGAGATGTAACGGATAGGTAGTAATTTAGACGGATACGGAATCTTCGGACATCCCGTTAACTGGATTTGTGGTAGATGAATGAACTGCAGTGTACAGTGACCAAATTAAGGACCATTCACATGGGTGCGAACGAACGAATTGATGAAATGCAAATAAACCACTTTTTATGCATTTATAAACAGAAAATTCCACATTTTATTATTCCAAGTTATCCTCCTCTTGAAATAAGGTTAAGTTCGAACGAATTTTTTATTCGCTACTTTGTGGAACGCGATTTAAATGATGTGGATTGTGAATAGACTGACAATTCGCGCCAGGGTGTTTTCGTTCGCGGCAAAAATTTTGGATTTCGAAATTTCGTTATTTAAACTGTTAATAAACTTGTTTTCTTAATAAATTTTGATGGAATAATTAATTATCCTAATCTTGGAGTAGTAAAATGTGCAATTTTCTGTTTATAAATGCATAAAAAGTGGCTTGTTTGCTCCCATGTGAATGGTCCTTTAACGAGGAGGCGGCAGGCAATAGTCAGAATGAAGTTTCAACGAAAATTGGTACTACCTTGACTACTATTTTAAAACAGTTCGGCTTGATCGGAATAGAGATCCTTGGTTAATATCCAACTATTCCCAATTTTGTCTAGATTTGGCAACATTTTTCTTTCACCTCCGGAAAGTAACGTACACAGCGAGAGACTTTTTGGACATTACGAAAAGAAACGTAATGGTTTATGACCTTTCAATGCTGAAAAACTTGTTTTTATTTACCATAATTTGCCCTTAGTAAACTTTCAGTACTAAATGTTAGCCGACACATAACGCTATCCACAAGATAAAAGTAGCTGCAATTTTTTTCTGTTTCATATTAGGTTCGTTCGGGTACTTTTTTGCAAACGTAAATTTCTTAAAAATTTGCTAAGAAACTGTGCGAAAGCGACCACGTACTGAGTAAAATGGAAAAAATAAGAGAATTTTCTACTCGCCAAATTTCGACTTACTGAAGTGAAATATGAAATATATATGAAACTGACAACTGACAGCTCAAAAGTTTGACAAATATACTCTATTTTATTTTCGTCTTCAACGATGTCGGAAGAAGAAGTTGTAATTTAATTTTCTCCTAGAACATATCAAAGCATTCAAAGTAAAAAGTTTAATAGTTATTTACCTTAAAAAATTTTCAATTCCAACTTATTTTGTAGATGATGCTGTTAACGTTTATTTTACGATAATGTCAAAATGGTATTTGTTAAGCTTTTTGTAAGAAAACCGAGCAGGTACTTCTCGAAATTGAGAGATTTCTCTCTTCTTTTTAGATTTGACATTTTTCATTTTTCTATGTTGAAAGTATACGAACCATGTACTTAATCAATACTGATTAAAATCTTTCTTTAAAGCCACTTTTATTATTTCACAGATCTAAATAAAATGGAAACGAACTAGCAACTAGTTATCAAAATTGTAGCTTTACAATCATCCTTATTGCTGATCGATTTTGAATCTTAGATTATATATCATGTACCAATCCCAATCATCTATGTGGCATAGCGATTAGTAGTGAGTAGCAATATTTAAACACAAACTTTAACAAATGAATTTTGATACTGAACATTTCTGCAGGTCTTTTATAATTAACAAGTTATTTCATTGGCTATTCGCTTGTAAAATAAACTTCTGTACTTATTTTTTTGTAAATTTTTTATTATGATTATAGGTAAGTACCTAGTTTAGTTATCTCTTTTGTTTTTTTGTAGCGAATAACGATATTGAACAGTAGCAGTTGAACCCACCTTTCTTTTTAGATTGTTTTTCAAAATTCCAATTCTTCGCTGTGAAATGATTTGCTGAAGTTCTTCCATGGTCTCCAAAGCGGATAATTTATCCATTTCCCTCAACTGACTAGCCATGTATTTAGCAAAAATATCAAACTCATCTGTCTTCTTTTCAGAAACACTACTGCCTCGTTCATTGTGTTCTTCGCCGTCGTCTGACTTTTCATCAATTTTAAGTTCTACATTTTCCATGATTTCTAATGTGCCGTCTGTGTTGCAGGCTGGTTCACCAAAGCCTGCATCTTCTATACTGAACAGTTCCTCATACGTTTCAGTAGTAAGCCTTTAAAAATTAAACTACATAATAATATGCACTGATAAATGTAAATTTGATAACGTACCCCTCTATTTCATCTAGGTCTTCTGTTGTCGAACCACAAGACAGCCTGCGATTTTTAAAGCGTTGCTCCATCTGTTCATTGAGAAACCCCATTTCATCAAAGTAGAATAGACCAGATCGGTCTTTTTGTCCGTCGAATAAGAGTTTTAATTCTTGCCTATAGCAATTTCGAAAACGTCGAAATTTCATCCTTACATCTTGAGCGGTGAGTTTAAAATACTTTCCAATCTTTTCGTAGATATGATCACATAATGTGCGATTTCGATAGTCTTTATCAGTGGGGTCCCAAAGGCTTTTATACTTCTTTATTAGACGAATTAGTATAATTGTTTGCTCGGAAGTTAATTTATTTTGAATTTTATTATTATTTGGAAACAATTTTGTTGACATTTTTCTGTGGTGAACTCAATGAAGGGAGAACTAAATACACATTTAGATGGGTCAATGTTGTTAATTCTTTATAAGTGCGCTAGATCGGCCAGCAGCAAAGTTAGTGGCAAATGAAATGTTTACACCCCGACTCCACTAGAGATCTGTATCGCAACGGCAAGAGAGGTTGTAATTGTAAGTGAATCTCAAGATTTATCATACAAAAATTAATGTCATAAAAATGAGATTAAAAATGAATCTCCTAAACTGACCAGTTTGATGTAGACTTCGGTGTCTGAACACACTCTGCACAGGTCGAGATGCCCAAAATTAAAAACAAACAGAGCTGCATTTGACATTTATGTCATTGGTAAGCAAAAGAAAAAAATCGTTTTTTTTTTTCGGTAACCTAACCTAAAAGCGACTTCTTGCCAATGCAACCGGTAAAACGTTCATACATATTAATTTTGAGGACAAAATGATATGCGGTAAAATATTTTTAGATTACTGCCACTCATTTTTTGTTTTTACTTTTAATTTCGAAAGTAGAAAATTTTTATCATTTGCCACACTTTTCGATTGGACAGCTGATGACAACATCTGGTGAAATGTCAAATTAATCTCTTTTTTTTTTTGTGGAAACACTTCAGGATTAATTTTAAATCTCTTGCACTTAATCTCGGGGTTAGTGCTCGGTGGAAACATAGCATAAAATTGTGAATTTTGCTGCAGTTTGAAATAATTTTGTTTTGTTCTAATTATTAAGCTGGAAATGGCTCGAAGTAGCTCGAACCTCGAAGTGTATGCACGTACTTTTAGGTACATTTTCCGCTCTCTGAGAGAATTGCGCTCAAATTTTCAAAATTGACAGATTTCTACTGCCTTGCTCGGAAAAGTACGCGAATAGACCTAACATTTCGAAAGTAGAAATTGTTTAATTTTTCATCATTTGTCACACTCCGATTTGACAGCTAATGACAACATCTGGTGAAACGTCAAATTAATCTCTTTTTTGTTGGTGGAAACACTTCATGATTAATTTTAAACCTCTTGCACTTAATCTCGGGGTTAGCGTTCGGTGGAAACATAGCATAAGCACAATATTAAATAATGCGCACAGTGGAAACCTCAGTCAAAAATGTATTTATAATATTATTTTTAATAAAATTAATAACCAATCGAAAATGCAAAAAATTCTCCTGCCCCAAATGAAACCTCCATGCCACCTCTGTAATCACTATCAAATTCTGTCAAGAAATTTCTCTTCAGTGTCAAATTATTTGTGAAATATGGCGTCAAAACAAATTTTCTGTCCGTGATGAGTTGTACTTTGGTGTAGTTTTTTCAATATCAAAATAATTACCTTAACTATAATGGACATTCAAAAACATACTTTACCCGAAATCCGTCAGGATTTGATTGATAACAACTTGCAAGCAAAAGCCATTATACAAGTAAGTAAAGTGAAAATTTGCCAATACTTTTCCCATTTATGACGATGCGATGACGTTTATTATTGTTGGCTGATTCTGAAAAACTTCTATTCCAATTCGCTCATTATTGCCAGATATACCTAATTTTATTTTCCATTCTTACAGGATATCCTGTCGTATCGTGGCTCCATTAGCGATTTAGAAACGCTAAATGAAGTGGGACGTTCAAAGTTAGCTGCTCTACGCAAATGCATTGAGAAACTTGATGACTGGGCTCGAGATGTTGGCGATCCCGAACTATCAAAAGAGGTTGACACCCACAGGGATCAGTTCTCCAAGACATTGCAGGCATTCCGAAAAGCCAACGTAGCCACTATGTTAGAAATCGAAAAGGCGAATAGGGAAGAGTTGATGGCCATTACCGGTGAAACTGATTTGCGCAAACGTCCCACTAGTAGTCGACACAATCGTACTAGCTTGATGTCACAGGAGAACAATGTCACCGAAAAGATGCTGTCTATATCCAGACATTTGTCGGAGACCACTCAGAAGAGTGCAACCACATTAGACACGTTGGTTATGTCATCACAAAATGTAAACGCGACTCGAGATGAACTACAGAATACCCATGGAACCATCCACCAGTCGGGAAAGTTACTGAAGAAGTACGGCCGCCGCGAATGCACCGATAAAATTCTGCTGTTCTTCGCATTTGTCTTTTTTCTCGCTTGTGTCTTCTATATCGTCCAGAAGAGGCTTTTCTAGTGAAATTAAGTACATACTTGGGCACCAGCGACTAGCGCGCACTTGCTCCAAACTATTCCTATTTAATTGAATTTATCTATCAAACCTTAACTAAAGCGTAGTACATAATATATGATATGATAATGTTTGCACGAAGTTTGTGTTTAGACAGTAAGTCGCCATTAGATAATGTTTGATGGAAATTCCTGTTAAAATTTAGATAAAATATTTTATTTGTTAGAAAAATACATAATTTTCTTTATTTTTCTTTCAGACAGTGTAAATGTATATAGTACGTATCCGCTCTATCTAAGTAAAACTTTTATTGAGATATTTGTCCTAAGTTATTTTTCTAATGTTTGGGAAAGTAGGTTGTCCCGTTTTTATTGCTTTGAAGTAGATAATAATCTATCCTTACATATAATAAAACTGTAGGCATTTTCTTTGTCAGCTAAAAACTCGAAAACTACTGGACAGATTTCGTTGAAACTTTTTTTAAATGTTCCTTAAGACTGTGAGACTGCTATAGGCTATGTCGTTTATAGCCACGTCCTTAGGAACAGTTTTTAGCCAAAATGTATTTTTTGAAGTGAAAATATATACATACACATATACCTTGCTACGAATGGATGTTTATACTTTTGCGATCGTCAAACAAACAAATTCGATAAGGGTTGATTTGTTTTCGCAGTGAGTGCTATGGTCAGTTGTATATTATGTAGGTATGTATATTATGATTGTATGTCCGATTAAGGATGGGGATGGGGTGAGTCGTGCGTGCTGCAGAATGGCATGGGGTATATTAATAATCTTCATAAGAGAAGAGAGAGAGACGTATAATACAAAACAGGTTTCATTTCAGAATTTCATTCGATATGTGGTATGGTAACTGTGTTGGGTTGGGGTAGGTAGTTGTTTGGATTCTATAGGAAGAGGGAAGCAAAGGAAAGGAAAGGAAATGGAGTATATTCAACAAGTAGCAAGATCAATGAGAGGGAGGGCGATGCAGAGGGTGCACATTATATATCCAATGCATTACATCCATTATCGCATATCGCCACGCAACGCAGTAGGAATTTTATTCTGATATGACGTAACAGGGTAGGGTTGGGGTAGTTGTTTGGATTCCATAATTCTACTTTGGGGTTGTTGTCGCACATCGAAAGCAATTTTTCTTGAACGGATAGGTACTGTGTATGAGTGACTTTTCTGTCCAGCCAGTTTGTGAAATATACATATACGAGCGGGCAAGGCGAGCACGGGTCCAGCTAGTTATGAATATAATTATGTTGGCTAAAAAATACACATGTATTTTTGTTTTGCATTGCATTCTTCAATGTAGGAGCAGTGTTGGTATTCTTTGTTTGTCTCATATAGGCGACCGAATATTTATACAGATGTCTCGTGTGTTTGTTTGGGTCGAGCATCGGTCAATGTAAGCACGGTCCTGGGGCATCGAAGAATTGGATCATTGGATATGAAGGTCACTCTAGGCCCTTGCATCTCAATTTATGTTAAAGTTTGGGCTGAAACAAGACCTCAAGAAGAAAGCCTCAAGCATGTTCCAATGCTAGGTTTCTCTTAATTGTATATGCTGATTTGTTCAATGTGATCGTCATACACATCAAGATGTTTTTCTAGTCAAGGTGCTTCTTCGCGAAAATTCATTCATAATTAGTTGACTCAATAACTAAAGGCACAAAATAAATTATGTTAGTTGAACTAGGCCCGTGATCGTCCACCCCAATTTAGGTAAACAAATCATCCCCAGCCACGGAGTTTTCCCGGAAATGTCTACGTATATATTACTCCCACCTCAAGCAACGCACGGCTGATCTGTAAGTGTGGATCCTTGAACGGCACTAAGCTGAAGACCATTTTCAAACGGGCGCCCACGTAAAGGACTAAAGAATGAGAATCAGTCCAGCAAATTGATTACTTTTGGGTCGAGGCAATTCCAAAGCTTTTCTTGCTTCGCTCTTTATGGATAGCTTTATTAGTATTGCGATACTGAATAAAAAAAAAACATCTGAAGCTGTGCAGCCTTTTCTGTACCCATCGTTCAAACTATTTCGTCCACTCTGGCTACCATGTTCAGCTAAATATTGTTCATTCTTTCTGCCATTTGTCCAATTCGCAATTCTTTGCATTTAGCTGCAAAGCATATTTAACCCATTTTGCTGTTGCTGCAGCTTTCAAATACCTATTCCTCTGGCAAAGTTCAGATTCTCCTCAATCAACTCCACCCCAAAAAAGATTCCGTTAGATATACTCTTGGACGTGTAAGTGCGTGATGTTATTAGGGTTGTTTTATTGAACACTTAACTCAGCAATGTTAGGCAAAGCAGAGTAAAGTAGACAAATGAAACAATTCAGGACCGTACTCTCTATCAACGTTCGCTTAGTACCAATTCTATATAAGGTGTCAACATGAGCTGTACATTTCTACTAGCGCTAAGTATTTAGCTGCTGTTTATCTAGAATCCCGTTCCCGGGTCTACGGTGAATCCTTCTTGCCGTTACAAACGTAATGACAAAGTGAATATATGTACCTTCCTGTGGAGGGTATAAAAATGAAACGCAATTTCATTAATTTTTGTTAATTAACTAAACAGAACTATATTATCAAATACCGAGAAACAAAATTTTTACAGAGAAATCATAAATGAATATCGCTTGTGCTAGTTGCTGTGCCGAATTTTCTAAATCTGTCGTTTCACATCGATTGGAAAGACAGACTATAACCAGCGAAATGCTTGAAACAGAATAAAAAAAATAGCGGTATCGTCTGTACAAATGCAAATAAAAATTTAAATGTTTACAATTGCTTTTGAGCTTCGCTAATGCGAACCAAAAGCACTAGAACATCATCAGTATCAGTAAGATCTTAAATTTGAAAGTTTTTTTTTTTCTAAAAATAAAATAATTTAAGGAGATGGCATCTGCTTCAATCGTTCAAATGCGGCTTTCTCTAAGGCTTGGCGATGATCAGGATGAGCGATGTTAATCAGTGCGTGTGCCCGTTGACGCATAGTTTTGCCGAACAAAGACGCAATGCCGAATTCAGTTACAACATAGTGTACATGAGCTCGGGAGGTGACCACACCAGCCCCTGAAAGAAATACAAAATCAAAGCACTGCACACAATAGTTATTAATTTTTTGTGCATACCTGGTTTAAGAACTGGTGAAATTTTACTCTCTCCCTTGTTGGTAGTCGATGGCATTGCAATTATGGGTTTACCTCGTCCATCGGTACCTTCAGCAGCACCACGAATAAAGTCCACCTGTCCACCGAATCCTGAATAGAAACGTGTTCCAATTGAATCGGATGAAACTTGACCAGTAATATCGACTTCAATGCACGAGTTAATAGCAGTCATCTTTGGAAGGTGGCGAATAATGTGGGTAGCATTGACATAGTCAATGGCCAACATTTCTACAAAGTAAACAACAACGCAGTTAAAGATTTCTTAGAGATTATTGGCGATTGCGAATACTTACCAATAAATGGATTGTTATCGACAAAATCGTAAAGTTTTTGATTACCAATCAAGAACGAGCCGACAATTCGGCCCTTATGTGTTGGCTTTTGAGAATTGGTAACACAACCTTTGTTCACCAAGTCCACAACACCGTTGGCAAACATTTCCGAGTGAATGCCCAGATCTTTGTGGTTGTGCAACGCATTAAGCACGGCATCTGGAATGCTGCCGATACCCATTTGCAAAGTGGCACCATCTTCGACCAAATTTTCAGCGATTATCTGGCCAATTTTAGTTTCTACGGGAGTTGGATCATTTCCACCATGTGATGGTAGAGGTTCGTCAATTTCTACCGCGAAATCGAAATGAGACGAATGGACAATAGCATCGCCGAAAGTTCGGGGCATCTTTTTGTTCATTTGAGCTGTAAAAGATTAAAAGCCTTTTTCTTTATTCAGTCATAGAAATGGAGCACACCCACTCGCGTACCTACGATTATCTTAGAGTTCATTAGTCCAGCACGAACGCAATCCACACTGGTACCGAGCGAGCAGTAGCCATGGCTGTCTGGCGGTGAAACATGAACAAAGGCCACATCAGGCTGATAGATTTTCTTGTAAAACAACTGAGGAATATCTTGTAAAAAGATTGACATATTGTCACCACGTCCTTCGGCAACAGCTTTGCGCACATTGCCGCCCATGAAAAACGACGCTGATCGGAATATGTCTGCGCGCTCCGGCTGAGTATAGGCTGCGGGTCCTTCCGTATGCATGTGACATACTGTAATATCTTTAAGTTTGTTTGCATCGGCGTTATCTACCAAAGCCGAGATAAGAGTATTTGGTGTAGCAGCAGCACCACTGCAGAAGATGAGGTTACCTTATAAGACAAAAACAACAAATAAAAAATTAAGCCAAGGTCAATTGAAAATAAATATGAAATAAAAAAAAGTTAAACATATTCCTGGGCGGGGTACTTTCTATAAAAGTTTACAACAGATGTTCTAAATTGGCAGACTTTCCTTTTTCTTGGCAGACAATTCAATTTATTTTACCATCAGAGAAATAGGGCATTCTTTTGCGGTATGTAGTCAGAAATGCTTATAATGTTATTGACCCAAAGGCCTTGAAAAGAGTTTTTATCACGGCTGTGGTGATACAATTCTCGGAGTCGTTTGCATTGAAATACTTCGAATGATACGCATTCTTAGCGGATATTCTTTTTTTATCTACTGCCCTCTTGGGTGACTTATGTTTTGTAGCGATTTAAGATAAAAATAAATTCAATTGAGGTAGTCAAGAACAGCCATTGGCATTATGTTCATGATATCGGAGCATTAGTACCACTTGAATGAGCCCTAGTATCTTCGTCGCAGCTGATGAACAAGAAAAAAAGATAAAATACTCTCCGGGTATTTAGACTGGCAAAATAATATGCGAAATCTTTTCGTATAACTAATAAGTTGATTAGGGAAATGTCATAAGCAGTTCTCAAGTATTATTATTATTATTATTATTATATATTTATTAACAAAGTAATAAATTACAGTGTAATAAAATAACTTTAACGAGCTACTAGCTGCAAAGGCCTACCGCTCTATGATACTTATTTTATTCTTAATATTATCTTAATTATAAATTATTTATACATGTATGCCTGTTTTAGTTAGAAATTCATAGATTCTTTCGATGTTGTTTTTGTTTGGATTTTTTAAAATTTCGATTACGTCTTCTCCTCCCAGTATACTGTGGATGAATGGTCTTGTTCGGTAACAGTGTTGAAGTAGGTGCTGTAGGTTTAAGGCGGTGTGACAGTTATCGCAGGTTGGTGGGGGCTCCTTATTTAGTAGGTAGAGGTGGGTGGCTGAAGTGTGTCCTAGTCGAAGTCGAACGAATTTTAAGATCTTGGCTTTTGGAATATTTGTGGGATATAGTGGGAGTGATTTTGTGGGATTGGTATTAGCGTAGAAGTGTCTGTATAAACTCCAATCATCTATCCGGGTTTTTTTATGTGTTTGATAAGATCAGTCTTAGTGTAAGCATTGAATAGGTACACTGGAGCTTTGTTTGCGAAGTTAGCAGCTTTGTCTGCCAACTCGTTGCCACTAATCCCAACATGTCAGGGAGTCCACATCAGTTTTGTGGATGTTGAGGATTTAATTAATAAACTTCGAATGTTAGTTATCAGACCTGTGTTGTTGTTTGCGTTTGCGATAGCTTTTATGGCGGAGAGGCTATCAGTGCTATCATATGTTTTCTGCGTGTTTTAATGGAGGCCTGGATGGCTGTTAGGATAGCAAAGGTTTCAGCAGTAAATATGGATGCGAATTGTGGGAGAATCCTAAGCTTTAACATAGTGCCGTCGTCAGATGTTACTGCAAAAGATGTGTTGTCCGGGGTTTTGGATCCATCCGTGAAAATAAACTCCCAGCCTTTGGCTTTTAGTTCTTCAGAGATACACAAGAATAGCTTGGTGTAAACTACGTTATTTGTGTCCGCTTTCTCGTATGGTGACAAATCCATTATAAAGGAGTCAGGATCAATAAGCCATGGGGGTTGTGAGGCTGTAGAGTTAATAAGGTCTCGTCTTGGGGGTATCAGGTCTGGATTAAAGTTTAATATATTTGAAATGGCGGAAGGGACTCTATTTACCCTTTTGCGTACCAGCGTAAGGTTAATTTCTTGATCGAGTATGGAGTTGTTTGTAAAGGTGAGTTTTGCGTAAAGCTTGGCAATTACTGCATCCTTTCTCTCTTCAATAGTAGGAAGACCGGCTTCAGCCAATATATTTCTTATGGGTGTGGTGCGAAACGCCCCTATGCTGCATCTGGCTGCCTGATGGTAAATTTGCTTTATGATTTGAAGATTTAATTTAGAGGTGTTTCCATAAATGTAGATTCCGTAATCAATTTTACTTAAAATTAGCAGTCTAGTTATATTACAAAGGGTGTTAATGTGTACACTACTTTTCTTACAAGATAAATACTTAACGATATTAGACCTTGCAGCAAGAGATTTCTTAAGTTCTAAACAATGGGTACTCCAATTGTATTTTTGATTAAATAATAGTCCTAAGATTCTTAAATTTTTAACATTTTCTATTTCTACGTTATTTATTTTAATATCTAGAGGTGTACAGGATAGTTTGCGACAAACATGTAGGACTTTGCATTTTGGCAACGAGAGTTTTGCCCCAGAAGTGTTTGTCCATTCGAGGATGTCTTCAAGCGCGTTAGTTAGGTGTATTTTTGTTTCGTTTAAATTTTGGCGTTTGCTTAGTATGTAAATATCATCAGCGTAAAGACAGTGACTTAGGTACTTGTGCTTTGATAGTATATCAGCTATATCTTCAAATGCAACAGCAAAAAGGACAACGGATAGGGGTGATCCTTGGGGGATTTCATTATGTAGAGGCAGGGTGACAGAGTAGGAATTGTTTGCTTTAACACAGAACTTTCTATTGCTAAGAAATGCTTTTACATAATTAAATATTTTAGGACCAACGCCCCATTTTTTAAGTTTAATTAAAACGACATGTGTTCCTATTCTGTCGAACGCTTTTTCAAAGTCAAGGGTAAGTATTGACGCATGGTTTCTGGAGCTCAGTGCTTTTGAGACATAGTTGTCTATGTATAAGAGGGCGTCGGTGCAGCCTCGATTTGCCTTGAATGCGACTTGGTAAAAATGTGGAACGCTTCACGATTTTGCGTGTCATCCTTGCGCAGGGCCATGCTAATCTTCTCTGTATCGTTCCAATTTTAGTATATGTTCTGCCGAAGCAAGAACAGGTTCTCAAGTATAAAATGAATGATTCTATAGATGAAGTTTTATGTAAGCAGACATTTTTAGTTAACGAGTAACTATTAAATTATATTAAATCAGTATAGGTCAGGTAAATTATTTTGTTAAAAATGATCTGCTGAGTCCATAAATTCCACAACAGACATTTCATGGAAATTTCCATTGCATACTCTTGGAAGTGGCATCAAACTGGGTGATTTTACTGTCCTACTATGGATAGACATGCTGAAATCACTTGGGGAAGATTACAGGATATCGCAGTACCGTCTTCGTATAATCCAAGATTACCTCAGCGAACGAAAACTAGTTTACGCAACCAAAGAAGGACCACGTGTTAGACAAATCACAGCAGGAACAGTAAAGGGCTCAATCCTTGGACCCGAGCTGTGGAGCATCTTTTATGATGGGATAATCCACATCGAAATGCCTTACGACAAGTACTTGGTAGGGTACGAAGACGACATTGGCGCAGTGTTAACTCACTTCATGGAAACATATTAATATTGCCTCCGAGCAAGCGGCTGGAGTGAAAACATCACTTTAGCAGACGCATGGCAAACGTTAGAGGACCAAGAGAAAGCAAACGAAGTATGGATGCGAAACAAAAGTACAAAAAGATAGCCCTTGCATCGCAAGTTCTTACCGCACTGTATCATCCGCACAACAAAAAGTTCTTGTCACACCCATTTTCCTCTTAGCCGCAGAGTGAAAGCTCTTGTATGCAAAGAGGGCGGAAGTAGAGTTGAAGCGGCAACCACTAAAGCAAAACAGTTCCCTAAAATATGTATGGCAACTAAGGTGGAACTCTAAAACAACAGGTGGATAGGCCGCCAGGTTGATCAAAGACATTGCGACGACGCCGACGTCCCAGTATGGCGACTCACTGCTTATCACATCAAAACAAATAAGACTTGTAAAATATCAAAATATGGAGCAGATGCTTGATTACGTCGAAATTAATTTCGACAGCCGGATTATAAATATGGAAGCTGTAAAATGAAATCCAAGGTTCGCTTATCATTTCAATGTAATCTAAAAAAATAAATCTGATAATAGTCTAAACAAACATTATAATCGCAATCCGTGAACTCACACCCACTTCACGAGATAGTTACATTATGATGTCTTCATTTCATTCAATAAAATCGGATGTAGGTACTGCAACACAATTATTATACAGACAGTAATTACAGTATAATGGGAGAGAAAAAACGTAACTAAGCGCTAAAAGGGTAGAGGCATGACATTCTGAGCTAGTTCATTAACATGTGATAACACAATACACTACTAACCGCTAAACAATCCAATTCACATCTAATTTATAGTCGAGGCTAAGCAAAAATGTTATACATACAAATAATAATTATGTAGAATATTAACGACGACATTCATTTTAAAAAACAAGACAAAACAAAACAACTATTTTTAAGATTAATTGCGTGGCTAATCTTATTGGACAGAGTTCATTGAGTTCTATCTACCGATTAGCATCCCCAACTGTATTCAAAGTCCATGTACTATGACCATCGGCAATTGTGATCGAATTGCAACTGATTAGAGATTTTTGTATGGACATGGTGCAGAGAAATAAATTGCGCCATCAATTGTAGGAGTTTCAAAATGAGTACATACTTTTAAAGAATAATGACGGTGACGGAATGTACAGGTACAAGTATAACAACTTAAAACAAATATTGATATATCTTACAGTACATGCAGTAAGATTTACTTAAATGCTAACAGAGTATGCGTATAATATTGTTTCGAACGTCTGAGATCTAGCGACTGATTATAAGTTGCTCATGAATAGTACACGGCATTAGGCATCAAAATAAAACAACTCTTTGTTGCTTACATTAGAGACTTTTAACAAAATTGTTACAGGAAAATATGGTTTTATCAATAAAGTTTTGTAAAAACAAATCGAAGGGGTTTTGTTTTTAAACACACAATGACTGCAAACAGAAAATAATCAGAAAAACGCTTTTGAACAACAGTTGTCGCTGTCCGTATCATCGGCAACAAAAAGCCACCTTCCTACCTCTAGACTAGATAGGTCGGGAGAGCCTTCACCGGCCCTGGCACTGCGGCCTCTCTAAAGGAGCCTATTGTGCCTTCCCTGGTGAGATCATAGAGCCATCTTATGATTATGACAGTCAGGAAGATAAGAATCTTCTCTTCTCTTCGTCAATGACTTTCTTTCAGAGACGGAAAAGAGCCGGACATTCCATCAGAATATGAAGAGAGGATTCAAGATTCATGGCCAGCAATAATACCTGTCAGGATTCTTAAGTTGTTTTTGTCCAGATTAGTAAGAAAATATGATTTTCTGGGGGAGAATTTTGGGAAGAACTGTTTGGTGAAGTTCTGCCCAGCTGTTTTAAGCCAGAGTTCATTAGATATGATTTGAGCTAAGCTCCTAATGTATTCTCTGAAGCATCCCTTACTGACACGGCAGAAGGGTTCAAGTCCGACGAGTGGCATTGTCGCGCCGACTTTGGCCAGTGAGTCTGCCGTTTCGTTTCCAGTAAAGCCCCTGTGGGCTGGAATCCAGTGTAGGATGACTAGGTTTTTCTTTGCTAGTTCGTAGATGGCCATGTAAGTTTCTAGGACCAGCTTCGATTTTATAACAGATGAGTGCAGAGCTTTAAGAGCAGCTTGACTGTCTGAGAAGATAAATATGGTTTTACCACTTGTATTGTAACTTAAATTTATTCTAGCGCAGTGGTTGATGGCAAGGACTTCAGCCTGGAATGTGGACGAGTACTTGCCTAGATTGACTGAAAAGTTCGCTTGAGGCGATTCTCCAAAAATACCAGATCCAGTCCCTGAACCCATCTTGGAACCATCTGTGTACCAGACTGGGTCAAGTCGTGATGGATTGGGTTTGTATTTTTCCCATTCTTCCCTTGGCGGGATGATGATGATAGAGAAGTTTTTATGAAAGCCATATTCCGGTATCATGTCGTCTAGAAACATGCTGAATGCTCTTTCAGGCTCCATAGTGTCAATCAAAGACAGGTGACCTCCATGATAGGAATAGGGGTCGATATTATTCGAATGGAACAGACGTTGAATATGAGTAGATGTTTATTGTATAAATGGGCTGAATTTGTCTCATACGCGTCCACCTTAAATGAGCTAATTTGAAATATGTACATATTTGGAGGTGATGTCTGCGCGAACATTTTTGCGAGAACCACAAGAATAGAGATTCTTAAAACTGCGACAACTATTGAGGCTCGTATCAGTTTGATTTTAGGCGCTGTTAGTCTACAACCGATTAAATGGCAGATCATGGGATAAAAAGGAATAAATCCAGATCGACTCTCACCACTTTTTAACCACGAAGGCATTTATGAGGCGAACTATAAAGAGCCATTTCTAGGTAATGCAGAATGACGACAATAGACACTCCATTGAGTTCGGAAACAATCTCACTAGGACGTTTAATCACCCCTATCGTGGAATCCGCCGGGGGGAAATATTCACGGAAAAGAATATTTTGGTATCGCCGAATCCACAAAGTGAACAGTTCCCCGTTTGTTGTTGGCTTAATCCACGCTCAACCTTTTTAAGTAACCCTACACTACAACCCTACAAGAAGTAAAAAAAACCTTTCAACCATTGCAGCGCAGCACTGAACAATATCTTGATAGGCTTTGGTTTAAAATCTCACTGCGGCTACAAAAACTCTTTACTAAACTTTCGTTCTTACATCGATCAATAATTGACAAAGATTTTAACTCTGCGCTAATTTATTACCTGCCAATAAAGCTGTATCTAAACCACATTAGAATTATAGTACATATGTACTACGTCAAATTTGAAAATTGGAACATGGCTGAACTCAACACTGCGAAGTGGGATTAAAGTTAGTGGCCGCCAAGCTCCTGCCTTTCACACAAAAGTATTTATTATGATTATGACGTTGTAAGCGGATCGCAATACGAGGTAGTATGTACTCTGAATATAAACTTAGCAATTATGCAGTGAATCTAAATTATAGTATACACAAAAGTCGAATTATCGACAAAGAGCTTTATTCTCATTGTCAATATAATGTGTATTCAATTGTGTACGAATGTAACACGAATAAAATTTGCAGTGTTCTGTTAAATTTGTTTAACATCAAGTTTAGTGTAATACGACAGTGTATGCATGACCAAAGAAACTTTTTACCTTTCACGTGAAATGTATAGAATCTATGCCCACTGGCCACTACCATCAACAAAGCTCTTCTAGACTATTAAAGCTTGGGGCAAAGATAGAACGTGCAAATAGCTCCGTCTTTCGACTTCATCCTGACATTACCCATCAAACTGGGGAACGTTTCGAAAAGAACGCCATACATACTTAATTTATTTTCAACTACATATCATTATCGCATATTTTATAACATTTCGAAATGAAGAACCAAAGTACTAAAACTTGACATTTTTTGAAAAATTCTTCTAGTATGAAATGCGAATATATTTCGCGCCAACAGCTTCTCTCTATTTGCAACTACATAATGTATCTGAGAGTTGTGAACCCGAGCTCAAAGTATGGTATCAATATATACAATCCGAGGTGTAATCTTGTAGACTGTCGGGGATGAGTTAGTTAATTTTGAAGTGCATCATGGTGTTTCTCAGACTGTAGCACCAACCAAAGGTAAGATTACACGTTGGAAAACAAGGCGGAAACCATATTCAACATATTATCCATCAATGCACTGTCCAAAATCACATCGAATGGTTTTATGACACTACTCGATACCGGATCGTTTCCCTACAAATACCTGCCCTCCCAGGTGTTGATGGGTTGATGTGCCTACCCCTTATCGCTCTAAATACGTGTCGTAATAAACAAAATATTTATGTATATACTTGAATATTTCAAGTAATCCAGAGCATCGCTAATTAGTTGATTTAGACTATAAATTGATAAATTGGAAGATCTTTCCTCATGATTGATAAAAAGCTTGCACATTCCCCCATTTCCAATATGTAGAAATTTTGATTATAGAAAAAATATATAAATACATACATTACGTACGTTTTTTATCGCACACACGTACGTACTAGGTATATTGACGTCATAATTTATCCAAAATATCTCGACATAGTGCCAAAAAATGTTTTTTGCTTGCAATTTTCGCCGCTCTACGTAGCAAAATAGGGGAAATATGTGTGAGCACGTGTGTGCGATAAAAAACACTACACACGATACAGTTTTAGACTACCTAGGTAGTATCCCTTCGCTCAATTGTAAATATTGCTTACAACAATACGAGCCCCTTTTACCAATGTTTACCAATTTATTCACACCCATCCCTTTGTTAACCAATCAGAATTACATAAGAACTTCCATAAATGCTAATTAGGTCCAGCGAAAGTTGTGTTATATAAAAACGTATGAAAAAAACCGCATACGCTTATCAGTCACATTTAATTAAATTATCAGGCTGTTCCTCTTTAACTTAGAATGCGACTATAAATGTGCTAAAAATAGTCCACTGCCAACAACTTGTTTCCGATGATAATGATTACAATGTAAATTCAGAGACATCGCATCCAAACAGATGCTAAATTCGATTTGAGCGAAACTAATTTTGTGCTCTTGATAAATTGTAATACATTTAAATTAAAATATGTACATTAATAGGTTAGGTACTTTGTTCATCAAACGAGACAGACCTCGAGAAATCGAATAAATAAGAAAATAATATAAAAAACAATTACATAACTACAAAATTTTTCTTTGGAATTATTCTCCATTATGGGGCCTCGGCCTGACGGAGCCAATTAACGGCAAATAAATTGGAATATTATACATTTATTGATAAACCTAGTCATTTGTTTTCTAGAAGAATATGAAAATTACATGTAGTATTATTTGTTTAAGAAATTTACCAGGTTTTACACAGGCCACTGCTTCCTTGGGCGACACAATACTAGGCTTCCTATCGATTGGATGAGCCAACTCAGTAGTATAGGTAAAGTAGTTGTTACATTTTTGTATAGCCGTAAAGCCGGAACGATTGATGCGAACGATATTATTTGATAGCATTGTCGCCATATTGATAACCTTTAATTAAGATATATTTACTGAAATTGCAAAAACAAAACAGACGGTGATTCGACTTAAATTGGAGGTTAAAATGAAATTGATTACCAATTAGATAGAAACTGACACAAGTAAAGAAAATATACAACCTCACCACCGAACCCACAAACCAGAGAGAATAGACCACCAGCTTCGGCCAAAAATGAGAGTTTCATAGAGCCAGTTTCAAAAAGTTACTGCGTGGTTAAGTATGCGTGCAATGTAAAAGTAAACGGAGGGTGAATTTGGTCACGCATACACTGGCACATAGTAACATTTACAGTTATTCTGTGGTAACTTTGAAAAAATTCAAATAATTCAAATATATTTGCCGTTATCGGGACGTGTTAAGCAAATTGTGTGTTCGGTGTGGGGAAATTATTAACAACTTATATTTCATTAAAAAGCATACAAATAAAAATGGGTAGTTACTGTAATAATTGCATTCCTTTGACATTATTACGCAAAAAAAAATATTAGTTTAAGCTGCAAAGCTAAAATGGATGATAAAAAAATCATCAAACATGATTTTTTAGTTTTGCAGATATAAATTTAGACCTTTTTCTATATTTTCTATATTCTAATGAGTTTTGGAACAAATAATTAAAAAAAAGGAGAGAGGACATTTGTTTTATCAGGCTTGTTTGATTTACATCTACAAGAAAAATGTGATGAATTTATTTTAACCAACAAATAAATTGGTCATCGGAATTTAAGAAAAAATACGTTTTGCGAATTCCAGGAAATATTTTTTAATGCAATTAAATTTTTTAAAACTGCCTGTATGTTTTCGTATTAGTTAATTCGCTAATTTTCCACTATATTTGAATGTCAAAACTACATAAGGCGTATTTTTTTGAGAACCTATAGCGAGCTCACTTTTATTTTTACATGCAAAACTTTTATACTCACTTTTGGTTTTGTTATACTTACTTTTGGTTTTACATGCAAAATTGTTATACTCACTTTTGGTGAGTATATACGCCAATAGAATCAAAATAGTAAAAAACGCGAATTTTATTAAAAATTTATGAATTATTAAATTATGTTATAATTTCATTGTGAAAAACAAAAGAATACCTACTCAAAAAGCAAAACTATGATAACATAACAAAACAAATAAGATAATTACGTGTTTTAAATTAAAATATTACGTACCTACACTTTTTAGTACAGTTCACTTTTCGCTTTAGTTTACGCATTACTATGGAAACGAACTTTTTTTAAATCAAAAATGCCACTTTTTAATTTAAATTTGACGTGTATACGCTACGCTGTGCATTCCGTAGCGCCTATGCAGTTTTAAAACACGTTTTCTAGCAGGTTTTGTATAAAAATGACAAGCAGTCCATGTTTTAAGTGACAAATTATGTTGATATTAATTTTTTGAACAGCCAATTCTTTATAATACCTAATTTAAAATACATTCATCATATTCTCCTCATAGAAAAATAAAACAATAAACATACCTATCTATTATAGATGAACAAAATAGTTTTCGTTTAACTTTTATAATTATTTATTCCAAAATAACAGACACACTCATCGAAAATAAATTAAATTTCTTTAAAATATAAGAAGAAAGAGCTCAAAATTTATGTCAACAAAATTGCAAAGAATCGCGTTTAGCTGATTACATCGTGCTTGCAATTTAGTTCTGCAGCTGTCATAGGAATCATATTATTAGATTTTTAATCACCCAAATAGTATATTACATTAGGTATTATGTTTTTTAATGAAATATGAGTTGGTAATTAATTCACCACACCATACACACCATTTGCTTAACACGTCCCAATAGTGGTCAATTATTTAAATTATTTGAATTATTTCAAAGCCATCTCGGATTCAATTGTCTTATTTCATATTTTTTTGCTTATTCACACGTATTCGCAGATAGAAAAAGAGGCGGAGCTACTTATTTCAAAACTGGCTCTATGAAACTCTCATTTTTGGCCGAAGCTGGTGGTCTATTCTCTCTGGTTTGTGTTCTTGTGTATCTGAGAGGTTTCTCCACAAACCAGAGAGAATAGACCACCAGCTTCGGCCAAAAATGAGAGTTTCATAGAGCCAGTTTCAAAAAGTTACTGCGTGGTTAAGTATGCGTGCAATGTTAAAGTAAACGGAGGGTGAATTTGGTCACGCATACACTGGCACATAGTAACATTTACAGTTATTCTGTGGTAACTTTGAAAAAATTCAAATAATTCAAATAAATTGGCTGTTATCGGGACGTGTTAAGCAAATTGTGTGTTCGGTGTGGGGAAATTATTACCAACTTATATTTCATTAAAAAGCATGTAAATATAAATGGGTAGTTACTGCAATAATGTGAATTCCTTTGACATTATTACGAAAAAATATTAGTTTAAGCTGCAAAACTAAAATGCATGACACACATCAGGAAAAAATCATCAAACACGATTCGTTTAGTTTTGCTGATATGAATTTAGGCCTTTGTCTATATATTTTAACGAAAATTTATTTATTTTCTTTAATTGTTTATTTTATTTAAGTGTACCTACTGAGTTTTGGAATAAATAATTAAAAAAAAGGATAGGTAGAAAAAATTTGTTTTGTCAGGACTCTGGCCTAATTATGTTTATTGTTTTATTTCATCTACTAAAGAAAATGTGACGAATTGATTTTAAACAAATAAATTAGTTGGTCATCGGAATTTGAGCAAATTTTACGTTCTAAAAAAGAAATACGTTTTGGACACACAGAACTACAGAAGACTAAATCGTATCATATCGGCTTTTATCACGAGCAATCTGTATCAGGTGTAAATACGAATTTATTAACTTATACATAAATATGAGAATTTCAGGAAATATTTATTAATACAATTCAAATTTTTAAAACTTGCTGTACCTATATATTTTTGTATTAGCTAATTCGTTAATTTTCCACTACTTTCCAATATTTGTACAAAATATGACTCAAAATTCGTTAATGAAATATAACAGAATAATGGATAGGTACTAACAGAATGTCAAAACTAGAATCAAAATAGTAAAAACACACAAATGTTATTTAAAGTTTGTTGATTAATAATTATATTATAATTTCATTGTGAAAAATAAAGGAATACCTACATAAAAAGCAAAACCATGGAGCATTTAAAGAACAGAAAGTGGACAGCAAAATTAAGATAAGTACGTATTTTAAATTAAAATATTAAGTACAATGTACATACATAATGTACTTTGAAAGCTCACTTTTCGCTTTAGTTTATGCGTTACTATGGAAACGACATTTTTTTATGGAAACAATCAAAAATGACAGTTTTTTATTTAAATTTGAGGGTGGCGTGTATACGCTACGTTACGCATTCCGTAGCGCCTATTCTGTTTTGAAACACGTTTTCTATCAGGTTTTGTATAAAAATGACAAGCATTCAATGTTTAAAGTGACAAATGTATCTACCTATTTAATTTTTGAACAACCAATTCTTTATAATACCTACCTAATTCAAAATCCATTCATCATTATTCTATATATTCGAAAATAAATTAATTTTCTTTAAAATATAAGAAGAAAGAGCTCAAAATGTATGTCAACAAAATTGCAAAGAATCGCGTTTAGCTAATTACATCGTGCTTGCAATTTAGTTCTGCAGCTTAAAATGATATTTTTTTGTATAATAATGTCATAGGAATCATATTATTAGATTTTTAATCACCCAAATAGTATATTACATATTATGCTTTTTAATGAAATTAATATAAGTTGGTAATTAATTCACCACAGCATACACACCATTTGCTGAACACGTCCCAATAGAGGTCAATTATTCAAATTATTTGAATTATTTCAAAGCCATCTGGGATTCAATTGTCTTATTTCATATTTTTTTGCTTATTCACACGTATTCACAGATAGAAAAAGAGGCGGAGCTACTTATTTCAAAACTGGCTCTATGAAACTCTCATTTTTGGCCGAAGCTGGTGGTCTATTCTCTCTGGTTTGTGACCGAACCGAGTTTGAAACACTGAAAAAGCTTTTTAATGTGCTTTTGCTCTTTATCATCAAATTCAAATGGGCAAAATGCGAAGCGAAAAGCAAAACAACTGCGCTGTCAAAGTGCCACCATGGCTAAATGGCCAATAATTCAACATAGTACGGGAAGCGTTGCCGCATACAATTTTTTTCCGTTCCACCACCCACCACACCACTGACACAAAAAGGTGTCATTTTGAGTAATTCGTGCCACACCACAGCACAAAACAAAACTTTAAAAATTGTAACACCAAATATCAAGAGCAAACCCTACCCAATTATAAATTAAGCCGAACTGCCCCCAAAAAATAATTCGCAAACAAAAATAATTTAATTTGGACAAAATATTGGCGTATTTTTTTGGGAAGTGAGTAGGTATAACAAAACTAAAAGTGAGTACCTATACAAGTTTTGCATGTAAAAGTAAAAGTGAGCTAGCTATAGATTCTCAAAAAAATACGCCTTATATTATATACAATAATTTCATACTGAGCTTTTGAATGTAAATTCCGTAAGTAAATGCAAATGTTGCATGGTGAACTTATAAGAACTATTTTTTTTTTATTTTGAATATTTAATTTTACTATACCAAAATCAAAGTGTCATTATGAAATGTTTTCGTTAATAAAAATGTGCAATAAAGGCACGATCGTGCCACAACGGCAACGCATATGAACTATTATAAAATACGAACTTGTTGTACTAGGTACTTGCAGGAGAATTGAATTTTCTTATCAGCTTTCTTAAAAAGTGTAAATAATGTAATTGTTTGTATGATTTTACTTTACTATAAAGTGTTGATTGAATAATCTTTGGAAAATGATATTCAATACCTAAACTCTTGATCATTCTTGAAATAACAACGTAGATATCAAGAACAAACTGAAAATGTCTACAGAAGTATTTGTTGCAACTGGTAGGTACTGGATTTCCAAAGTATGCACAAAAATTATACTTTAATTTTTGCAGAGCATCAGCACAGGCGATATAATCCACTGACTGGCCTATGGGTTTTGGTATGTCCACATCGTATGAAAAGGCCGTGGTCTGGCCAGCAGGAACCACCTCAGAAAAATGAGCTTCCTGAATTTGATCCGACTAATCCCCTTTGTCCAGGAGTAACTCGACCGAATGGGGCGGTATGTATTTATTTTTTCATTTATTTTTATCATATTAACATATAATCCATCATTGGCTAGAAAAACCCAATATATGAGTCGACGTTTGTTTTTACAAACGATTTCCCTGCACTACTTGAAGACATTCCAGAACCACCAAAGAGCGATGATCCCCTTTTTCAAGTGGCATCAGCACGAGGAACATGCCGGGTAATGTGTTTCCATCCGAAATCTAATACCACTTTGCCGTTGATGAGTGACAAGGAAATTTCTGCAGTTATCAATGAGTATAACGGTTTACTCCATAGCAACATATTCTCATTATCACTTTCGTAGGTGGATAAAACAATTCAATGAGCTACACAAAAAGTATACATGGGTGCAAATTTTCGAGAACAAGGGCTCTGCAATGGGATGCTCAAATCCACATCCCCACTGTCAGATTTGGGCTTGCTCCTTCTTTCCATCTGAACCCTTGATCAAAGACAAACACTTAAAAAGCTACTACGAGCAACACAAACGTGCATTGCTAGATGATTATGTTGAAAGGGAATTAGACAAAAAAGAAAGAATTGTTGTGAACAATCCAGATTGGCTGGTAGTTGTTCCTTACTGGGCAGCATGGCCTTTTGAAACTATGCTGATTTCGCGCAAAAAAAACAAACGTATTAACGATTTGACTGCAAGCCAAATCGACAATTTGGCTTTAACTATAAAGGAGCTAACTACTAAGTATGACAACTTGTTTGGGTGTTCATTTCCATACTCAATGGGCTGGCATGGAGCACCTACGGGCAATGAGATGACAGATACGACACATTGGACATTGCATGCGATCTATTACCCTCCATTACTTCGCTCTGCAACTATTCGAAAATTTATGGTTGGCTTCGAGTTATTATGCCAGGCACAACGTGATCTAACGCCTGAACAAGCTGCACAGAGATTACGTGACATCGATGGGAAGAAACACTACTCTGATTAGTTAAGGACTACTGTCAATGAATTGTTATAAATACTTTAAAAATAAAATAACTATGAATTATTAGCAGAACGTAATATAATTATTTATGTTGCTTATTTTGATATGTAATATATTTACCATTTTACGCAATTGGTAAGCATAGTGCCGGGCTGGGCTACACATACCTTCCCATGAAAGTCGTGTCGAGCGAGATATGTCAATAGTAGAAAAGAAAAGAGATTTCCGGTGTAAAGTTTCCTTCTTTTCTCAACTAACCTAAAAATCTATCTGTTTCGTCTTTCGACTTTCATGGGAAGGCGTGTATGGCTATACTCTTACAATGTTGCAAGGATTTCTTGCATTTATAAAGTCAGATCAAAGTTTTAAGAAAATACATTCATCTGCCAACAGTGAAACCCCTAGTTATGGAGTGATGGACTGGCAACGAGACGCCAAAATCTCTGTTGATTATTTGGAGCAGAGTTGGCAGTAGAACTGAGGGTACCTGGACAAAATCGAACTGAAGAGGCAAGTGTACACAGAAAACGAAAATCTTGTGATGTGAACGAGAATACATCAATTTTAATAAAAGCGCCGTAAAAATGAAAAATGAAATAATTTGAATGAAAGCGGTAAAAAAAGTTGGTCTGCAAGCAGGTAATGATCCTGCCTCATTTGGAGGCTCAATGCAATTCGTTCAAAATAGCGGAAGGCGGAAGGTTTTAATGTTAAATAAAAGAAACGATGTGCAACTAAAAATAATATGCTACAGTAAGAAATCCCGTGTAGTCATATATAAAGACCTTTAAGACTAGCTTCCCAGTTCCCACAATCATTTTTTTCTTATGGCGAATGTAGGGTTCCTTGTATACTTAGTCGGAATGTGTGATAGTTTGTCGAACGTTCGAGAGAGGTGCAGCTGAAACTTAAAATCCTCGCTAACCTTACTACTCCGTACTTAAGTTAATGACTGAACATTGCTGAAAATTTCATTCAATATTTTGTGGAGGAAGTGGTTATTGTGGTATAATTCTGACCGCGCGCCGAAAAAAATACAAATCACATGTTTAAATTTTTGCAGTGGCAAAAATATCCAAGAGTAACGCTATCCTGACCGCGCGCCGAAAAAAAATACAAATCTTCAAATTTTTACAGTGGCAAATATCCAAGAGTAAAGCTGTCCTGACTCTCTCTTATTCAGCCGTTCGGACTTGACGTAAAATTGTAGGCCCCCCTTCACACAATTGAGAATCTGGGCCTTGAGTGCCTATACGGACCTGGTGCTTCAAAACGTTGTTTGTTTTTGCATCAAATGACGACAATTTGTTATGGACCATTCTATTTTAAATGAGGAGGTACATGATCAGTTTCAGTTACATAACTAGGCCCGTAGGATACACAAACAAGTCGTAACTAAACTTAAAGCTTACCTGGTTTTACGCATTCGACAGCCTCATCTTCGCATACAATCGGGGGTTCCCTATCAAGTGGATGGCTTAGTTCGTTGGTATAAGTGAAGAAATGCTTGCGTTTTTGGAAAATAATAGATATAGGTCGTTTGTTTCGGGTTAGATTGTTTAAAAGCATATTTCTATGGTGTGCTGCAAGTTAAAAAGTATCGTGTATTGTTTTATATTCGGTATGTTGCAAAATCAATAAGCCACTGCTTACCAAAATATAAATAACACTGCAATAAAATGGGGCACTACACAAATAATAACCAAATTTTTGACCAAAGCTGGGCCGAGCCGAACTGAATTTTCGGAATTTTTGAAAAAAAAAAATATTTTTTTTATGTCAAATTAGATTACTCTACTGTGAATCAGGCTTACTAGTCGCTTTTTTTGTTTGATGTCGGTACGGTAGTGTTCGGTTAATAAGTATAGGTACCTTCTTACCGTTACCTGACCATGTACCATACCATATTTCAGCAAAGTGGATTCATTAATGTTCAATAAAACAGTTCACAGTGACATTTGTGATAAAGTGGAATTTGTTGTTGCTTGTCTCGACTTTTGGTTCGAACGGTCTCGTTATACCTACCCGCTCCGAAACTACTGCAAAATATTGCTCACTTAACTATTCGCATTTCAATTCCTTCTTTTTGCTGTAAATTTGCAATCTCCAGCCGTCAATTATAGAGACAAATAAAGGCCAACTCCTCAAAAATTTGTTTCAATATACTAAAAACCAGAAAACTTGATTAGAAGTCTCACCACCACGGCCGTTGTGCTAAACAATTATCTTCTGCTAATAAATAGTAAGGAATTGTCTTTTTGACGTTTTCTTCTGCTTAAGCATTTGCTAAAACACTGGATTTTACTTGTTTAAAAGCATAACTATAAGCTCAATACTCGCACTTATCGGTCGATGGCGCTTGTCTGTTTCTAATTGCCACTTTGATAAATCTCCATTAAAAATAAAAATTACACCTTAAGGTTTTCCCCACAAATCTTACTGGTTTGTGGTTTTCCCACTATGCCACCTACGATTACGATAATTATCTTAGAAATGTTCTCAATGCAGTCGTTCTAATATGGCAACGGCATACATTTTTTAGATCCTTTGTTTTCACCCGAACGATTGGTTCTGTAGATATTTTATCAGTCGAAATTTCGAAAAGTCGTACCTACCTACAGTATAAAAAAATAAAACATTTAAGACAGTTGTTGGACAGTGAAACTACCTTTCCCAAAAAATATGACGATAAGGAGACGTTTTTGGCGGATTCCATGATATCAGTAAATAGTGAAAGGAAATCGAATAGGTGAAGTGAAACTCAATTCCGACGGATTCCACGATAGGAGTGCATTAAAGAAAAATATCGCCCTTTACTTAAAATTTCTCTATAATACACAATTTTATTAGCAAATTACTAGCTATTATTATAATTACAAAAATCATCATTTATGACTAGGGGTTTATATGTAAATACAAAATATTTTATATGTTTAACCGTTCATATTTAAAATCTATTTTTATACATATTATGGCTATATGTAAAAAAAGCAACTATATATTAAAATTAACAAAAGATAAAAAATATGGTAAACTTTTACTTTTACATAATATTCTTATAGAATCAATGGTAAAACACTTTATAAATAAGTTCCCTTTTTGGTATTCAATAATGGTATTTGTTTAGACGATCACTAATGATCATCTCAATGATGCACTTAGCTGCAAGTTTACTTAAATCTAAGCCTAATTTACATAGTTTCTCACCTCAAGACATATTTTGTTTTCATATTATTTGCTTTTTTAATTCTTAAATGTGCGCATTCTGAAGAAAAGCTAATTATATTTGTTTTGCTTAAAATTATTTAGATAATAACATCGATTTTATATAGTCTCGATATAAATACTTTTATTTTACTACAACATGATTTGAGAGAGTTATGAAAAGAAAACATATAAATACTTTTTCTTATTTCTTAATTAAACAAAGTTTCGAGATTCTACATAAAATATTCATTTTATTGCATATAATAGGTCTGTTTTAATGAAGAATTTTTCTAAGTACTCCTAAAGCAATGTACAGTTGAATCTTTAAAATGCAATAACAATAATTGCAGTGAGAATACACTAGGTATTTATCCTAAATAGAAGTGACTTGGGAGTATAGTTCAAGTGCCACCTTTCTGGTAGGTTGTGTTCATGACACTGCTAGTGAACTGCTTTCAGCGAATTTTAAAATTCTCCTATTGTCGTATAATCAAAACAAAAGCCGAACATACAACAAATATACCAGTTTATACCACTATCTGCTGGGTTCCACATTTCACTTTCACTCGAAATGAAATCGGAAATGAATTTTCGTGTTCTACATTTCACTGTAATCGATTTCGATTTCAAAATTTTCGGAATTGAGACAAAGTGAAATTGTGAATGTGATTTCGAAAAAATTTCAGAGTTTCCGAATCGCTCGAAATGTAGAACACTGAAAGCGTTTAACAACGTCGAACCAAAGGAAATTATTGGCGCACTGGCGAGCCTTGGAATTGATAAGTCGATTGGCGAATTGGATGAATCACTTGCTCACCAACAGGTTCATCAATACAAAGCTGGGCTGGGCGAAGCATCGGTTGGGACTTCGGAAGGTCGTCAGTTCGCCACAAGACGGTGTGATCTCACATCTGCTTTGGAACCTATAGTGGTGAATGAACTACTTCTAATACTGGAAGGGGTAGAGTGCAAAGTAATTGTCTATCTCAACACGCTTAGGAATCTAATGCAGAAAGCCCTCTCTAGGCTCTCTAAATGGACCACAAAAAAAAACGGGCTTGGCATCAATCCCCAGAAAACTAAACTGGTTCTTTTTACAAGGAAGTACAAAATTCGCATCTTTGTTCCTCCAAAACTAAATAGCACTCTGCTGCAAATTACATAAGCTTTATGTATCCGTTATTAGACCTATACTCACGTATGTCGTCATTCGTCTGGTGGACCGAGCTTGAAAAGGCTACTCACTGGTCACTGCAAGCACCTTAGTCGTGTTCAAAGAACGGCATGAGTGTTCGCATCAGTGGAGCGCTTAAGAACACTCCAACAGCGGCTATGGACATATTGTTCCCCCTGATACCGTTAGACATTTATTGTAAACAAGTGACAGCAAACGCAGTCACCCGTATGAAAGCAATCCGTCTTTGGACCAGCCGACAAACTGGTCAATTGTCTATTTTAGATAATATAGAATGATTACACAGTCCCCCAGTTTCAATTCAACAAACATTTTGAAACCTGCATATCTTCAAGGATTGACTGGGAGAGTGATGTATAGTGTCTCACAGGGGATTCGTCATGAAATATATCTGGCCCATGCTGGATCTCAAGCGATCCAACAATCTTGTAAAGGTGCTAGTACACGATATGTAGCACGCCACATATATATGTGGCTCTGACGTCACCAGATAGTCTACACATATGGCACACATTTCGTTTTTCGTATGTAGCGCAGTGGCTACATAAAATTGTGCTAGTATACGGAATGTAGCACAGCGCTACTGCTATCCGCAGTTTTATTGCCCTGTGTGCAGTCCTGCACCAGAACTGTAGGTACTAATTGTTTTATTTGGTGTATTTAAGTTATCCCGTTGCGTTCGCTACTTTTATGACCACCAAAAAAAAAAAACCATTCTGCTCGTACAAAACAAACGGACACAAACTGAAATGCTGAAATTACATTCAAAAATGCATACGAACCTTGGAGGTAACCACTCGACATTACGTAGCGTATTGGCACAAATCCTATGTGCTAGGGTAGTACACAGAATGCCGAAAAGCCACACACACGAGTGCCTCATGAGTACCTAATGTGAGTGGCACAAAGAGGGCTAGTACATGGTATGTAGCCATTGGCTCCATGCGCTGACGTCAAAATTACGTCAGAGCCACATATATATGTGGCGTGCTACATATCGTGTAATAGCACCTTAACACTAAAAAGATCCAATATAAGCACATTAGTAGGTGTCATCACGGGACACTGTATTAGGGCCTCCGTTCCAACGATTTTTGCAGAAGCTGCATGGACGAGGAGGATGAAGCGACCACCCTTTACCTCATATGCACGAGCCCAGCCCTCTAAGCTCGTAGAAAACTATATCAAAAGATCATGGCACTTATTTGTATTTCCCAACAAGCCAACGGATAGTATGTAATAATTGCGATGGAAAAAATATTGGAGCACACATTTTAAATATGTAATTAAAAATTTCGCAAAATGTGTTTTTGATACAATACCAATTCCTTTTCCGAATTCACAACTTTAGTACGCATTACTAAAGGTCGAATGTATACTGTGGCGTATATAGATTTTTGAGATGGGGGAGATACGACATAGTACTAAAGCCCTAATTCATCGATGACTACCAATTCATAAGAATCTAGTTTTACAATTTACAGAATTTTCTTAAGTTTAAAAAAAGGAGATCCAATAAACCGAAAAAGGCCAGGTAATCAAGAATTTTACCATTTGTCTAATAATATTCGAAAGATGAAGACAATTCGATCTTTCTCCCACTTCTCCACAGTTTGTCGGTAACGTTGATATTGTTGAAAGATTTAAGCCTATCCTGACAATGCAGGACGGCTTTGTATTTCAAAAACTAAAAGAGGTTCTATGTTAACTTTTGCCGTGATATTTGTTGCCGTTCAGAACTTCGATATGACTTTACGATAAATTGTCAGAAAAGCCAAATCTTTCAAGCGATCCTACAATAAAAAAAAAAACAACCTGAATTTTTCCGAGTAGACTTGACACCGTCAATGTAGCAAATATTGGAAGCAACATATTGATATTCGGAAAACCCACTTCTGGGCGATCATCCAGACATTGATCCCATTAATTAAAAACCATTGGAAGAAATAACTTCCAAGACCGGTTAAATCCTCCAAAATTTGTGAGTTCTACGCTATAAGTACAACTACATATTGTAAAATTTGGAAGAGTGGTCGAAACTATTTTCATCGAGAGGCAAAGTTAATAAAACTACGTGAAGGCTTTGAATTCTGTTAATTTGAGAAATGTTCAGATTTGGATGGAGGAACATAAAAGTCAATATTGTCAATAATACAATTGCTTGATTTGATCGATTATAAAAACTTATTGCGTTTTGCATTCAAATCTTCGCCCTAGGTTTCTGCTCTCAACAGGTTTTAGAGCTCCTTTTGAAAAATCTTGTCACAAGAAAGTAAAAATATTTGGCTCAGCCATGTAGGAAGCTGGTGATCCTTTAAGCTTATTCTAAACACGAATGCTGCTACAATGAGATCGCGCTTTCTCCGTTCGTGTGTTATAACGATTAAATAGCTGTTGCGATTGGTTAAACTGTTATTTGAAGGAATGTTTGACCATTTTGGTTTTCCCATATTTCAAGAACAATCTTAAGGTTTACAATTTGAAACAGTGAACCCAACCATTAAGCTACCAGACACACTTTTGAACACTTGCAAATATTTAATAAATTTTGGACGGAAAAATATAATACAGTCGACGAATTGTTACAAATTAAAATGTAAAATAAAAAATGGGTTTGGTATTAGTTGTTAATATGTTTGTTCGTGTGAGCGAGATATTGTTATGTGGTCGATGTGTTACAGTTATGTACCTAATTGCTTTTGAATATTATCCAAATGAATTTGACTAGAGTGTACACTGAAGGTACGTCCTTTGAATAATTCATTTTGGATTTATAAAATACATTTCCGAACCTCAGATATAAGGAATCATACTTCCATTAATATAAATAAAATTTTAAAGGGCATTTTTAATGAATACTTTAAATTTTGACTGAAATTTATAGTTTAGGAACTAGTAATAATGGACACCGCACCCTTACAATATTTAAGCTTCTGAGCCTGACATGTGTAAAAAGTATTAACCGAATTTACGATTCATCAATTTCTGAGGTACAGATAATAATATTCACTATAAACAAATCTATTTGCATATTATAATGTATAAATATTAGACACTTTATAAAGTACACACATACACGCAATGCCTAGTATACCTAAATGTATTATTAGTACCAGAGGTTTTGCATATTATATGCACCGCTTAATTAATAATTGAATTATTATTATACTATTATTTTGTTTTAATAAACGTAAAATATTTCGAGTTCGTATAATTTATAGCTGATTCTGTTATTGGAGTTATGTTTTCATTGCGTTTGTTCATAATTATGCTAGATTCATCACACCTTAATAGTAAAACGAACGCGTTCACCTTGTTGGTAGTGTCATATTCAAACAGAGTTGAAAATCACGCTGGTCACCCCACCCACCATTGCCTTTGCGTAATTTTGTTTTTTTAATCAAACTGACCACTGTTAGGGTCAGTGATCGTGGGAACATTTGGCCAGCATTTCGGGCGATTCGAAGAACCTGCTGCACCTTTGAGATCACTTGATTCGATTCACAGTTTTTCTTCTTGTGATGAACGCCACTGAAAAGAAAATTTTAATTATATTAATTCAATGATTAGATGTTGTTGCAAAAATTAGGCACACAAGTCTCAACGTCCGTTACTTATTCTAGTACTGTTTTGAACACTTTACTGTAAAATAAAATGTTCAACAAATACACTCTATTTGACACTTGTAAGATTCACATTAGGTATTCATTTGAATTCCAAGTAGAAGTGACTTTTCAGTATTTATGTTGATAACTCTCTGATGATGTTTTCATGGGCGTAAGGCAATAACGCCCAAGGAAATAGCGCCCAAATCGATTTAAAAATAACGCCCAAAAATAAACAACAAGATGGAAATAAAGCCCAAGTATAATTTGCAGTTTAATACGTACGGTAGGGATACTGCTCCCCTGCAACCCCCTTGCTTGGGGTTACTATCAGATGTACGAAATTGGATAAATTGAAGGTTTTTTCTTTGTAGTACAAACTCCCACCTACTCCAAAATCCAACAAATCCCATACTTATTCCACTGTTTATGCATTTAAACTTAGATACTATTTTGGGCTTTACTGCTTGTCAAAAAAACAAACCCTGGAAAGGAATTTGGAAACACTTAAAATTACGAAAAAATTTATGCAACAACAAATTGTACTAGTTTTTTTTGGGCGTTATTTCCAAATCGATTTGGGCAACAAGACAAGACAAACAACAAGACGTAAACAATTTAAATTGCTTACTGATGAGCATTCGTCCATACTTTGCCTTGCTTTGCTTACTTAACTGAGATAGGTGTTTAATAAAACAAAAATACTTAACAATTTTTAACCTTAAGTTTAATCATCTAAGTTTATTGTAGGTCACAATAGATAATTCTATATTGAAAAATGTGCCACTGTGGATCACTTCGAACTTCGTGATTATTCTGACTCTTTGAAATGCATAGGTATATGCAAAAGTGGTCTCTCTACAGTTCTCTGGCTAGTTTCGAGTTTATTTCGGTTTCGTAGACTCAAGTTCGGTTTTTAAGAGGCATATGTAACAAATTTATAAAGTACGTTTGTACAATGTCCAAGAAACGACTCGATGAGACCTTAATGAAGGAAGCGAACATTCTTTAAAACAAGGCACGGCTCTCTGTAACTCGTCCCTATAAATGCTGTTATATTTTTTATTTTCTGCAGGATCTGTCACAGTGGAAATATTTTGTCGATTGTGAATCTTGTGTCTTGTCTCCTTTCACGTGGATTGGGAAAACAATGCTGAGGTTCAATTAATCAGACATACGTTCATTGGCCCAAATCTTGAAAATCTCCAGTAATTGAATTCGAAGCTTTAATAACCGGAATGTTAAGATACTTAGCTGGGGATTTTCCGAGTTTTTTTTTGTTAAGGTTGTTAACTCGATAGGTATATAATGGATACACAAGTCGGCAAACATTCTCAGGCATTATATTCGACGTTATCTAAATTTTCTGACAGTATTTCCTTGTTTATGTGACGAATGAGATATCGCCCATCCGGCATTAGGCAGCTGGGAATGTTCGGACATCTGAAGAAGGGATTTAAGTTAATCGCAATATAATCAATTTGGTTAAAAGCTCAATTATCTGGTTTACGAATAATGCGGTGTGATGTGCCAGTTATAGTAACATTACGCCCCGCAGAGTCTATGCGCCTTATCAATAATCAATTTGAGGCTCTTATTGTCGATTCCGTCGATTTATTTTAGCTATTCGTACGCACAAAAATTGTTCACTTCCAAGAGAAAGCATCGATCAGACATTTGTAATCGACTACAAGCGACTGACAAATCGACAAATATCGATCGAATCACAGTTTTCGATCGATCGACAGTTGTCGATCAACGATTAACAATCGACACTCACAATAGGGGCCTTAAGTCTTCAACTTAAACATTTTGAGGGTCAAAATAGATAATTTTATATGGAAACTAGCAACGCCCGCGGCTCCGCCCGCTGGTTTATTTTCTATTAAATTAAATTCAAGCTGTTTAAGCTTACAAAATACTTGATCGCTATGCCTTTTCATAAATTATACCTACATGTTATTTATTTAATGGGCGCAAGTAGCTATAAACAAATTACGCCTACAGCTCACACGCGAAAATTCAATATATAGCTGTCCATGTGAAAGACGTGGCTGTCGGAGGTCAACTCTGGCAATGGCCGAGTAGTTCCGAAGATAGCCCCTATATCCCCGTTTCCCCTTTCCCCATACACACCCTAACTAACCTATACTGATCCGGAGGATGTAGCCGGTACAACCTTGAAAGAATTTTTAAAATCGGCCAAATAGTTCCAGAGTTAGTCCCTGCCACCAACTTAGTCCTTACGTAACTGATCCGAAAGTCCTTCCTAAGTCAGTGGACATAAGATTTCACATAAATAAAAGCTCGTCACAGGTATGATCTATTTATTTATACTGCGCGATCATATTGTTACACTTTCCATAGCTGCAGATCTCAAATACATATATGTAGATATGTATCTATAAAAATAATTACGCACCACAAACCTCTTATATGTATGTAGATGTACATATATACATATTTAGTTTGTTTTATGCATATCCATTGCCTACATCAAATTCAACTACGCAATACATGAGTATGTCGTACAATGTGCATTCTGAATGCCAGTCGTGGGAGTAATCATATTCTATTTTGGGAACGCAATATAAAACTACCCATAAGCTAAGCACAACTGCAATCGAGAAAACATTTTTTTCGCACTTGGCCAAATAAGATCTATATTCAATTTATTATATCTCACCCTCTGGATGGACCAGAGAGATGAATTTTAGCTCAAAATACTCGATGAAGTATTGGCTAACAAATAAAAGCATTTCTTGAAATGACATACGTAGATTTATGAGTATAATGGCAAGTTGAGCGTAGTAAGGTCGAAATAGAAAAGTAGGGTGCAAAAGTTTTTCAACCCTTATAGGACGAATTTTGAAAAACGATGAATGAGGCATGTAATTATTTTGATTTATCTATCAACACACAAACTTTTAAGTTCATACGGCTTACGGTTCGTGAGACCCCCCTTATTCCTCGCGACCCCTTTACTCCTGAGCAATTCTCACCCACCCTACGGACTAAGTTGGCCACCCATCTATAGATCAGAAAAAGAATCATGAAAATCGGACGAATGGTTCTCGAGTTATGGAGAAACGAACAGACGGACGTTGCATTTTACAAGTAGTATGGATATGGATGTTAGCCACTCTGACTTTGTAAAAAGTTAACACGGACACTAAAAATGATTATTAGTACCGCGCAATGTTTTTGTTTTTTTTTTCGATTATGATATCAAAAGTGTCCCCCGTGTCAAAAGTGTTTACCGTGTGTCGATAAAAGCATCAATTTTAATGTCACACTTAAGAGATTGCTCATATGCTCCGTGTACCTTATATTTTAAGAGAACATCTCGAAGATCGTTTTATCTTAATCCTAACAGATAAACAATTGTAATAATTTGTTCTCACCACTCTCCTATATGGAAGACTCGAGGTCCTTTTACTATCATCGCATGTAGTTTCTTCGCCAAGCATTGCTGCGAAACGTGCTGCAGCGACCAGTCCCAATTGTAATCGTCGTACGAGCAAAAGTGTTTTGCGCATCTACGTATACCATGCCAAGTGCTTCGGTTAAATGCAAATCCCATGTTGTGCTTGCTGCTGATCCATGGCATAACTTCCACCTGATAGTCATTTTAAAAACAGGTGTTATTCTTTTTTTTTGCCTTTCTACTATAATATAGATAATTAAAAAAATGTATATATTTAATTTAAATGACAAACAACTAATTACATTACGAAATAAATCAAACCAAATTATTCCGACAGTTCCATTACAAGTAATATAAAACTTATACTGGAAATGCCTTATGAATAATTTCAATTACCGTGAAAAAAAATATAATATGTAGATACCATCGCAATAAAATTAGTATAAGCATATTATAAATGAAAAATACAGGGTGGCCCAAAAATATAAAGTCGGCTTTAAAAATACATAACATTCGTGGAACGAAGCCAACTTTTTAACAAATGTTTGAAAAATGTTGTAGATGAAAGATCTCAGGAAGAATTGTCGAATCTTAGATTCAGTACATGTACAACTTTTGACTGAGAGAATTTTGCAGGAACAATGCGTGCTTATTTCGGGAAATGTTTCCTGACACAATTATCTACGCAGTTGTCTAATAGGCTTTAAAGAATATTTCACTGCCTTTTGCAGACTTTAAAATGAACATGAAGTCCCTTACCAGAAATTTTAAACCAAAAGTGATGAAAATGTTATTCAACAGACTCGAGTTTAGCGAAACGGCCGGTCTGTGGTCTGAAAGATATTCTTTTCTATTTTAAAACAATTTATTTAAGGTGGATGGGATTACGCTTCAATATTCTTTTAATTTTGATTGCAAATATTTTACTATTTTCGGGTCAACCTGTATTTGATACTTTGATGATTTGAACTAAACCCAATATCGAATTAGTAAAATAGTTTAAAACAATAACCAACACACCATGCACAATACAATAATGATAAAGAGTGATTACATAAAAAAAATAAGTGTATACAAATTTATGTCAACTATATGTTAGCAGAAGTGATGCAAAAGTCAAACCTGATGTACCAAACCTAAACTAGTTTCAGATTCAAAACGAGTATAGCCACACAATAATCAGTTAATTTTGAGTTCATAATGTACCTGCTTTCGATATAAAACATTTGTTTTCGGAAATCTATGCACCCGATAAACAACCTATGAACAGTAAAAATATTATAGGTACACATCGTTTACGGTTTAACTATGTACATACAAAATAGAAAGGCAAATTGGTAAAATGGATACTGTCTGGCTACTTGTTCGCCACCAAATCAAACATACCTTACTTTTTGAAGGGGTCATTTTAGTACAAATTAATTATTTTAATTTGGCAGGTGTTTTTGATTGGTGACGAAAGTTGTGCACCAACGTAGCCCATTCTAACTATTGTATGATTAAATAATTTGTGTGTTAAATGGTAAAAAATTTATGAACAAGCACGATATGGTAAATGTATGTATGTAGTACCCAAATATCAAAAATATTTCGAAACATGTTTAAAATGGTCCCGATCCAGACTGTCTTCTTTTTTTTATTTGTTGATGTGTTACGGATCAACAAAACTGGTTTAGATCTGCGTTTAGGTTACCATAGAGTTAGTTCAACCCATTACTATGTGAGGTTATAAAAAAAAGTGTTTGTTCACTTACTTACTAAACCATACAAATAATTTTCTGACACTAGAGGTAGAAAACAAATTTTCAGCTAAAAAAAGATTATCCTGCCCAGGAGCAAGATAATAAATAAAGCTAAATATTTTTCCAATTTTTCTCTCCAAACATTATCTATAAAACTCTTGGTTCGAAAAAGAGTGCCGACAGGCACATGCAGCAAAGAACGAGGCCTACCAGGCAATGCTGCAGACGAGGACCAGAGCGGCGGAGAGCTGCTCGTGACTCGTGAGCTCTACCGGCAAAGAAGATGGGAGGAACATCGACTTCCCAGAAGGAAAAATTATTTTTGCTATCGAAATTAAAAAATATGGGTTGTAATTGTTATTTCGCTATCAAACATTTGACAGACTGTTGGTTTTTAGACCTGTTTCCAGACTCTAAAGAAAACTCAAAAGATCATCAGCGTTCACTCACTTTTGACGCTCATTGTATATAGGGACGAGCTATGTCACGATTCGGCGTTCCTGCCAAACTCGTTCGTCTGTGCAGGATGACGGTGGAAAAATCTCGCTGCTCCGTCAAAATAAGCAAAAAACATCACCGAGCCCTGTCGAAAAAGGTTTGAGACAAGGTGTATCTTTTTTAACATCATCCTTGAAGCAATTGTACGAAATTCACAAGCCAACATCATAGGTATAATTTTTCAGAAGTCAGTTCAACTGCTTGCATTTTGCCTAGGTATGCTGACGATATTGACATTATTGGAAGATCGCAGCGAGCTGTCTTGGCGCATTTGCAAGTATTGAAACGTAGGCGGCGAAGATGGGTCTGGCGGTCCGGTAAATGAGGACAAAACGAAGTATGTATATGGTGTCAGCAAGAAAGGAGTCTCAGCATCGACGACTCGGACAAAACGTAACTCTTCCCAATCGATGTTTCTTTGGGCTAAGAAGGCATCTAAGAAGTAAACCCTCTCTCATAGAATCAAGGATATATAAGACCCTACGCCCTAATCATCCCGGTCCCGGTGTATAGTGCAGAAGCATGGACTTTTTCGAAATCGGATGGAAACCTTCTGGGATATTTTGAGAGAAAGATTCTTCGGACGATATTCGGTCCAGTTTGTATCGAAGGAGTGTGGAGGATAAGATTTAACGACGAGCTTTATGGGCTATACAGCGACATTGACCTATACATACAGCGAAGCTGAAGATACAATGGCTGAGATGGCTGGGGCACGTGGAGCGTATGGACAGCAACGCACCAGCCCGTCGAGTCTTTGAGTCCAACCCTAAGGGACAACGTAGCAGAGGAAGACCCAACCTTAGGTGGCGCGCACAATTATATGGTGACCTCAATCAACTTGGTGTGCGTAACTGGAGGCAGCCGTGCTCCCCAAATAAATGGATTCGCTTAAATTTAGCTCAGCTAAATTTTGGAGAGAGTTTTGTATGGTAGCTAAATTTTAGCTCGATAAGCGTAGTAATTTCGTTTTCAAGTGGCCTAAACGGATAATTATTTAACCCAATTGACACACGGCCTTAGTCGTAAAATTCTTGACTTGATTTGTCGGCTACCCTTCAACGTTAACTGAAAAAAAAACGTTTGTCAGACGTTCACGAGAGGTGGCGCAGTAGAAAAAAACTTTAAGATGTAATTTCTGTTTTTCCGTCCAGCACACTAACCACTGCGCTACTGCGCCCACGTGATTCATCTATACCATAATAAAATTGAGACATAGGTACGAAGGTTGAGTCTTGAGTGCACCTCAGCTCCCACTTCCATATACACAACCGACGGCGACGTATTGTATTTATTTGTCGGATGCAAATGCAACAGATTCTATTAGTTTAATCATTTACTACATTTTGCGATAGTCATATTCTTATTTATTGCATTTTGTATATTTTCCTTTTTCGTATAATACATATTTATAAATATACATAGTAGTCGTTTTGCAACCGTAGGAGTATCGGCATGAGAAATGTGGAAATGAGTATTATGTACAGTGTACTGTGTAACGCTATGTTTCGTGTGGGTGCTAGGTATACCTAAATCTTGTTTTTGATCTTTGTAGGTATATCAATTGCTAATTTGGAGGATTGCGCTCGGAAATTTCTTTAAACGTTGAATCTAACCAAAAGCCAAGTACTAGTACAAAAATATACCAGTTTATATCAATTTATAGCAAATGACAATCGGAACTGTTTTATTGAGCATTCGCCAAATTTACTTTGCTGAGGTAGGTAACATAGAAACAGAGTACTTCTAGATTTGCGCTTTTGAAAGATAGGTCAATTATGATTTTCTACAATCAAAAACGAAATAAGATCCGCATTCACAAGTCTCCGTATTAATAAACAAATTAGCACTGAGCTAGCAGACATCAAATAGCATACATAAATAACTGCTGTGTAACCAGTTGTGACTTCAAAGCTTAACATAAATGTCGGTAATGAAGTTAGTCTTGAATTTTAAAAACAAAAAATGATGGCGGTCACTGTGAGTTTCCAATTTGGGGACGAATAATAGGGACCCACCGCTTTATGCGGAAACCAAATGACTGTATAGAGAACCGTCCTCAGGACAGCTCCGCTCGCGGCTAAGTCTTTTAACTCCAGTATTTCAGTATATCATTTGCGTACATCATCATGTATTTTTAGGACCCAACTTATTTCGTTTCTAAATGAAAATGCTACGTAGATTAAAAAAAAAACATTTAAATTTTGAAAAACACTTTTTTTTGTATAATGTACCTACATAAAATATAGTCCATAGCAAAATCTACAGCTGATTTAAAAAAATCGTATAAAACTCGTTTATTCATTTGTCTGGGTCCATAAAGAGAGCGCAAAGTAGCACAATGTTAAGTGTTGTATAAAAAGTATGGTGATAAAGCAAACCGTGTATCGTGTTTAAAATTAACCACTGACCGACTAGTACATATAAGCAGCTGTTACATACTTAAACATCTATTTGTCTATTCCACAACTATACTTAGTTTCATGCAGGTGCTAAAAAATTGCGAGTTAACAATGTGCCTGTTGGTAAATATGAAACGAATATTTTCAAACAAAATACGAAACGCTGATTTTCAAACAAGACTCGTTTCACATTTACCATAAAAACACTCTGTATAGCTTAGAAGTTCGACTAGCAAAATTTAAAAAAAAAAATAATAATAATAAAATTAAATTAGTAATGCGCTTCCAATAGAGAAACCGCGGGGAGTTAACAGAGAGATAGAGATAGAAATAGTGAAAGATAGTGGAAAGTGTTCTACCTTCTGATAAACTGAATACAATGATGGTAGGACGTGATAGCTCCAAGTTTGTTGTGCTGTACTTTTTTCAGTCGTAAGTGCATTTAGGTCACCCTCGGCGGCAAAGTGACTTTTTAAGCCGTTCGACTTGATTTTGTGCTCAGTGTTACTATTAGTATTTTTCGCGTTATACTTTTGCTTAACATCGATATTTTTATTGTTATTCAAGTTATTGCCTTTGAAACTATATCCTAATAGACTGTTAGAACCGATTAGCGAAGAATACTGACCATTATAGGTTTTCTTATTAGTCTTTGCGATTTTTGTTTTTTTGTTAAATATCGAACAGTTAACACAACAACAATGAAAGAAACAATATCGTATTAGCGTAAATTAGAAAACATTTATATATTTTTTTATTATAATGTATGTCAATAAAAACAAATACACGAAAACATCGAAGCTTTTCATTATTATGTATATGTATGGATATATTTTTTTTTCTTTTGAAAATCATCGAAAGAATTTAAATGAAAAATGAAACAGAAAATAATGTTTAACGAATGGTCCTCTCCTCGAAGGAGATAAATGATGATACGTTATTTTGAAATAGTTATCAGTTATCACATTTGTATGGCTTCTAAGAGTCCAAGTGAACTTACCTTGCTGTTATACGTATAATAGTTGAAGGTTTTTAAGTACGTTCCCAATGACAGGATGTTGCATTGTGGACAAAGATCAGTTGCCCGTTTTTCCATCAATTCCAGCAGATAGAGAAAATCTTCAGCAACGTAGTGATCTTCTTCTAGGAACAAAACCAGACCTGCAACACACACAGATTATAAATATGAAAATGAAAGCGGGCATTTTGAGAAGCTGTTGCGACTTACCTGTGTGAAAGCGGGTCACTTCCAACTGATTGAATACCCTATTCGCTTTCCACCACCAGTGGTGTTTGGTTTGGGTAAATGGAGCCTCTCTATAGTGCCCATACAAATCTGGATGCAGTGCATTGTTGCATTTTCGAATAATTGCTCTGCAAGAAAGACAAAATTAAAAGTTTGTTAAAGTCGTCAAAGTGTGTACACTTAGGTTGCATTCTACGTCCCTGAAGTTACAGGAATTATTGTAGCAACACCAGGTAGAAACAGTCAGAATTATAGCTGTTTCTAACTACACTATATTTCATCTTCAGACAGGAATAATATTTGTTTCGAACCACCACACTATAATTCATTTTCATATTCTTGCTGTTTTGAATATCTTAATGATGACAGCTATTTCTCCGTAAATCAGAAAATGATAATAGTCAATTAGCAAGCGCCCTCCAAGATTTTTACCAATAGGATACAAATATTTAGCATGAATATGCTCACACAGATATGGCAGAGCTGTTAAATACAATGCTCTGCTGGGTACCTAGTCAAATGAACACTCTAAGAGTTGTGAGGCCAACGCGCTTATAGGCTGCACACAATCTGCTTAAAGCAAGCGGTAAATGGGGTTGCTTTACATGACCCAACTTGACCGATTTAATATTTTAGTTTCATTTACTTTTGTATTAATAAAAATGGAAAAGACTTTCAAAATGGCGATGGAGGGGATTCAACTTACGAAAAAGTTAGAGAACGCTTTTGTAGTAATCTACTTAATAATACAGATGCATTTTGTTTGTCTACAAATGCAGTATGTAAAAAATAAAAATATTTATGTGGGAATCAAATTCAGTGAAGAAGTAAACTTCTCAACATATAATCTCTAAAAAGCTCTTCTACAACTATCTAATTATCAAACGCTATACAGATTAGACCAGGCTATACGACTTGCTGGGCAATGACATTGAAAAGGGACAATCGATTACAAGTCGCAAAGCGGTCAAGCAGCATCAGTTATCTACCGATCAAATTGACCGTTGCTCATTTTAATTTGTTATATTAAAACTTAGCTTGAATTAAAAAAGGAAAACTTAATTTGAATGTAAAATAATAAAACTTAACTTAAATTTAAAATAATCTTATCTGAATTGTAAAATAAAATCTAACTCTATAATAAATTAGACAAACCACATTTAATTTATTTAAAATGTCTGATAAACGAGAACAATTTGCTAGACGAATCTCTTACGAATTGTTCGAGTTAAGGAACAATTTGAAGGAATTGAGTAAAAATTCGTAAAAATGCGCATCTTGGATATTTTCAAATGCTTTTGCACAAACTGTGGGCGCAGTGCTGGTGTGTGCTGGACTACTTTGCGAGGAATTCCAGGGTCGATCCCCGGAAAAACACAAATAACATCTTAAAGTTTTTTCTACTGCGCCACCTCTCGCGAACGTCTGAAAAACATCCGAGAGTATGACTGTCCTGAAAAAGCTTCTCAATTCAGCCGTTCGGACTCGGCATAAAATTGTAGGTCCCTTCCATTCGTCCCAAAAAATAAAAACACACACAAACGAATGGTTGCGAGAAGCTAGTCCTAGGGTGTCTACCGCCTGTTTATATTATTTTTTGTTTGGACAAACTATACCGCTATTTGTGGAATGAATAGACACTGCACCATAGGCCAACGAGCCAGATGATTAAACTTTCTCTCAAAAAGCATCTGTAGGAGTTGAAAGGATAAAGAAAATGAAACCATTTTACAACTCTGTATGACTTGTCTCAAAGAAAAAAGCTCCACGCCTGTTTGGAAGCGCTACCAATCATTTCTCCACCTACTGTTTGTCGATTTTAAGAAGGCTTTCGAGCTACTATGTTCTGTGTGACTTTAAAATCTAAGGGGCGATAAGGCAGAACTGTGCTGTGACGTTCTTTGGACTGTATTGCCAATGGGCAGGGCAGGTGTTAGATGGATCCTTACATATCAAAGTATCGCGCACTACGTCCATTTTACGGTCAACATAATCGTCTCACTATTGGTTGAATGGATACGTCAATAAACAGAACTGCCATATTTGGAGTGATGATAATCCTCAAGTGTTAGTTTGAGACACGGTTACATCCACAAAAACTGACTGTTTGGTGTGCTTTATGGGTTGGTGGAATAATTAGTCCGTACTTCTTTAAAAACGATGCTGGCCAGAACGTTACAGTCAATGGTGACCGCTATAGAGCCATGATTACTGACTTTTTTGTTCATCAATTGAACGGCGCAACATGTCACACAGCTAGTACCACAATTGATTTATTGAAGGAAACGTTTGGTAACCGCATAGTTTCATGTTGCGGACCCGTGAATTGGCCTCCAAGATCGTGCGATTTAACGCTGCTTGACTATATTCTGTGGGGATATGTGAAGTCGCTAGTCTACGCCGATAAGCCCGAAACGATTGACAACTTGGCGGACAACATTCGCCGCGTTATTGCCGATATACGGCCACAAATGTTGGACAAAGTCATCGAAAATTGGACCTCCAGATTAGACTACGTCCGAGCCAGCCGTGGCGGTCATATGCCAGAAATCATATTTAAATTATAATGCCAGAAGATTATCTTTCGAATAAAGTAAATTTCATGTCAATTTAAAAATATTATTTTTGTTTTATTCCATTTCAATGTTCTATACCTCTAAAGCAGACACCCTTAATGTATGTACATATGTACATTATTTCGAATAAAAAATACCGTAATTTTTATTTTGTCTATAAAAATGTGTACTTACTGATCTCTTTTAATGTCACGTGGACAATCACCAGGATCTACACCAGGAAACTCATTAGGATGTGTTTGTATTGAGAAGGGATAGAATATCTAAAATGAAAGTACATTCATGGTCACATACAACAAAACAAACACACAAAACAAACCTGCATAACTTTACAAAAGTCTATTGTTTGCACCAAATCATTAATATCTTCATCATAGTAGTCATGCGAAAATATTAAAAGAGTTTTTGAGATATCGCGGGCTTGGGCAAGGCTTACGATTAAATGGCGTAGGTATGTGATACGCGTGTGCACCTAAAATAAATTGTATAACAACCTCTGTTTTCTGTATACGAATGTCATGTGTCTTACCTGTATCACTATTATCACAGAGTCATTTTGAAGGGGACCAAATGTATCTTCATTTAAAACTATTTGCAATTCATTGTATTTGGCAATCATTCGTTTAATTTCAGTTATATTCGGCGGATGATAAACCTCAAGGTAGAGATTTTGACTTCCATTGTGATTTGCTGTAAGGTACATAACATAAAAAAAAAACCAAAATAATTTCCAATCGTTTTGAGTTAAAGTGTATTCTTCTTACCAACTGTTGATACGCTTTGATTTCTTGTCTTTGCCTTAAGAAATTTATGAAAGACCGAAGGAACCATTGAGAGTATGGCCGCTGTAGAATCATTTGTAGGATCGCCCACGATAGGGTCTCTTGCTTCAGCTAAGGAAATTGCTTTATGGTATAGATTTGGAAACAATTTAACCCATGAATACTTACAATAGTTGAATACGTGTATTTGCAGCAAAATGAAGAGAAGTAAAAATATTGTTATCGTTGCACGTATGCAATACGAATTCCTTCGTCTGTACATCGACCCGGTGTTGGGGAGAGGTAATGGAATTCGTCTTCCTATAATTATAATAAAACACAAACAAAATTATGTTTTGAAATAATTAAGTACATTTTTCATTTTTCTGTTTAATGGGGTAGTTCTAAAATCAACGAACAAGTTAAGAGATGCATTTAGTTCCTATCTATAAGGACTGCCTGAAATAAAAACAAGTAAAAGTGTTAACATCGGTCATGCAAAATGTTCGGAATGTGAGTTAATACGTACACAACACATGGGGGTAATATTAGTTGTGTTTTTATGAAATCTTTCCAGCCAGTGGTTGCCAGTAGTAGCCAGTAGTTGGCAGTTGAGGCACATTTCACATGCTAATTAAAACAACAACCTGCTGGCAACAACTCTTGATTTTCTCCCCAGCCGGAGAGCTGCTGGCTGGCAGCTGGCTTAGAATTTCATGCACACAACATTCCAGAGAAAAATGTCAGAATTTATCAAATATTTCTACCAAATTCATAATTTTATACTAAAACTCGGCTGGCTGGCTTCATCTTGCTGGCAATTGTCCAAATGAACGGATGGCTGGCGAGGTTTCAAAAAAACATGCCTATTAGTTTTGTATGGAAAGTACCTGAACTACTTGACCGACATAAACAGTGCTCAAACGAAATGCCCAGCTGCATTTCACGCTTTCAGCAATTCAACCGCAATACTCGCCACCCTAGAAATTCTCATCAGTTTACCATTCAGCCTATTTTCGCTCGTACTATATGAACTACACAGATTCATTCAAAAACCGCACAACACGAATGTGGAATGCTTTACCAAACTCAGTTTTTCCTCCTTGTTACAATTTACAGACATTTAAAACCAATGTGCATCGGTATCTCCTATCTTATCTTACCCCATTCCCTTCACGCCCGGCGCTGTGTAGTTCACCCTACATTAAAAGAGTATCTAGTCATATAATCTCTTAAGCGCGTGTTTATTATAGAAAAACACAATAGCCCGTTTACAATACCAACCCGAAGACGCGACGGTAAAAAGAAGTCCTCTCAAAAAATTTCATTCGCCTAGGACTAGGTCGATTCGTTTGGACGCTATAATGTTTTCAACAGACAGACGGACATGGCTAAATCGATTCACAGTTTGATCCTGATTTAGAATATTAATATACTTTATGGGGTCTCCTCCGGTGACTCCTTCTTGGCGTTACTGAATATAGTTACATTCTTGTGGAGGGTATACAAATCTATTAGTACATACTGTCAATTAATAGAAACCCTCTGTTTAAAGAATAACCTTTAACCCTTAGGGAATTCGGATCATGCTCTGATATCTGCTATCCTCTCTATACCGACACCAGGATCGCCATCGTTCGATTTGGAATTATAAAAAATTTAACTGGGATCAGCTGATATGTGCTTTAGAGATACCGATGTCAATATGTGCACAGAAGCCGTAACCGAAATGATTTTACTCGGTATATGGAACTTTATATTCCACATTGCATCAAAAAACTAGCTTTAAATAAACCCTGGTTTAGCAAAGAATGCAAGCGAGTTGCCGCAGCAAAAACCAGGCTTTCCGTGAATGGCGGTCAAACCCTTCAGAGCAAAAAAGATCTTAATTTAAATGCCCTATTATGTAAGACAACTACAACTACAGTTGAGTTGTCTCTTGGTTTTATGTCATTCAAAATTCGGTATTGTCCGTATTGTTATACACAACCTTGATAGAAAAGTTGAAAACACAAAAAGTATGGCGATGGTTGTCTATAAGTTGTTAGTTAGTTTGGGTTGTGTGAAAGTCGGGTTGAATTGAAGACAGTTCAACTCAACTAAGTTGAGTTGTTTTCCATAATAGGGGCAATAATTCTTCGAAATAGATGCAACCTAATTATTGAATCAGCAAAGACAACTTACAACAAAAGAGTCACTAACAAAGTAATTGGATGTCCTAACGGCTCACGCGCATTCTGGTCCATGGCAAAGGCAATCTGTAATAACTTTAGTTGCTCTTCCTCTCCACCTCTATAGTAAAAGAAGACGGCACGCTAGCAACAACACCTAAAGAAAAGGCAGATTTTTTCGCTAGCATGTTTTCAGAGAATTCCACCCTAGATTCTGCACAACAAATATCCCGAGGGTGCAAACATCGATGGCAGAGTAAAATTACTGCCTCGAATGACTCAGCGCATCCTTTAAGAACTAGATTGCAATAAGGCAACATGACCCGACGGAATCCTGGCTATAGTACTCAAGAGCTGCTCACCAGAACTTGCACCTGTACTATGTAAGCTGTTGAGCATGCCGTACTCCCAGAAGACGCTTCCTTCTTGCTGGAAGACCGCTAGCATTCAACCTATTCCAAAGAAAGGGAGGAAATGTCTGCCACAAAACTATCGTCCAATAGCGTTACTTTCAATGCTCTCAAAAGAAATGAAAAAGGCAATAAATGTCGAAATAATCAAATATCTAGAAGGCCACCGATTAATAAGCGACAGACAATACGGATTTCGGTGCCGCCGTTCCACTGGAGACCTGTTAAGCTACGTAACGCACTTCTGGACGCAAGCAATTGAACAACACGTCGAATCTAGAGCCGTAGCCTTGGACATATCAAAGGAATTTGACCGAGCTCTATTAGGCAAGTTAGCGTCTTATGGATTACCACAACAACTCTGCGGATGGATGCAAAATTTTCTTCTGGGAAGATCGATCCAAGTTGCTGTAGATGGTGTATCACCTAATTCGTTTGCTATAAATGCAGGAGTGCCCCAAAGATCTATTCTTTCGCCAACTCTATTTCTTCTCCACATCAACGATTTGCTTGGTTACATCACACAGTCAGAGATATGAAGAAATTAGTTCTCTAAATGATGATCTGGACAAAATCTTGAAGTGGGGAAAAGACAACTTGGTTGTATTTAATGCAAGCAAGACACAGCTCACAACTTTTTCTAGGAAAAATGCATAAACAGTTCCTCAGATCCAAATGGATGACCATCCAATCCATCCCAAGGACTCAATGCACCTCCTAGTAGTCATAGTCAATTCAGGAATCACATGGCAGGACCACATATCCCCATACTGCAAGATCGGCGTCCGCTAAGTTGAGCTACCTATTTACAGCAAAGAGGTACTTTAGTCCTAATCAACTTCACCTTCTCTACAAAGCACAGGTTAGACCTGGAATATTGCTCCCATATATCTCTACTTGTAAATACATATTTGTAGGTTGGTGAAATAGGCCACAGGACGCTTTATCAAATTTTCAGTTTTTCAATATTATATACATGAAAATACTGTTTAAAATTAAACTCACTCATTTTTTAAGATAGTGTTCAACGTTTACTGTCCGAGAAGAGATTTTTTTTAAAGTTGCACAGGCTTGTTGCCATTTAGAGAAGCACATCTGAAAGATAAAGAAGATTACAATAAGCTCACAAAAACATGTTTTAGTTTCTTTTTAATTAGAATGTATTTTATTTAAATAAAATTATTTGGTAAACGTTCAAAACACAAGTTTACGTGAAGGCTTACAAAGATTTGGACTATAAGGGGCAATTACAAAAGAGTGAATTACTAGTTGTCTAGGTTAGGTTAGATTAGTGGGTAGGCAGGACAGTAGAAACCTGTACGTGCCACACTTAGATCAATGTAGATCCGTTGTGATGCCCTAGGGGTTTATGACCCCCATACTCTGGAAACCTATGAAAAACCTACGGATTGGTAAACCAACCCGTTTTATTTACAAATTTAAGTAGGTCGTTAATCGACCTGTCTGAAAGTTCTTCTAAATCCTCGAAGAAGTAACTGCCAAGAACTTTTTTTCTTATGTGGCAGAGCGCAGGGCAGTGACAAAGGAAGTGTGGGGTATCCTCATGCACCTCCTCGTCGCCGCATCCTCTGCACAGGTCGTCTGTACTAATTCCCATTTTCTTGGGTGAACTAGTTGTCTAAAATGGCTTCTATAGTCAGCCGCGTTCCCATCGCAATCTTTACCTAGAAAAAATGGCCAACTTATGACCCTTTAATTAGCCCAATGTAATTTAATTTAAATTTGGCCGCGTTAAATTAACCGCTAGACGTCTAACACAATATAATATGAAGTTCGAAAATAAAATTTAAAAAGAAATTAATTAAAGGCATAAATTATATATTTTCATGATAAATAAATTTGTTTTTGGAATGTAAAAAATGTAAACAAACCCAAATGTAGGTAATAGATCTCTAGCGGTCATTTCTTCTTTGGGGATATTATGTGTTAGACGTCTTTTGGGCAATTGAAGGCGGCCTACAGTGTTTCGTTTAAGGTGTTTATTTGCCTCGGATACAATTAAAGATACACACTGTTATCGCTAATTTATTCTTATTCTAAACAAAATGAATGGAACTATGTATATCCGACTACAATTGTGGCAGCAAATTTTAACCCACAGTATTTAAAGATAAACGAGTTAAATAACACATGGCACTATACGGAGTAGAGTAGGTACACATTTGATTTCTCGATCACGATCAAATTGAAGGACGTTGCTACTGAAGAACAATACACACACATGGGAATTCAGCTTGTCGCAGCTTTCCTGCACCAATGGAAACAGAGTCTAATATATTCATATGTTTCATGTTTATTGTTGTTGACGCGACGACACAATTTATTTGTACAATTGTTGCCCCAAAAACCCATTATCGTCAAGAGAGTGCTAAATATTTAAGGCAATTCAAGTAGCACATCAGGTGTAAGCCAGATTGCTTTTAATTAAAGAGTGGAGGCTGCAGGGTTATAATTTCTTAATAACAAAATAAAAGATATATGTATATACTATACATACGTTAAGAAAATTTGATGCTGACGAACACATTACGCCTATTGTTCAATTTATCATGTGCAAGGATGACTTTAAATCAAAATGTCTGTCCATCACTTGTATTACATACCTATAGTTAATTTGCTTTGTTGAAATGATTAAACGATTGAATAAATGGTGATGATGTCGTGATTGAAATATCATAGCAGTCGTCGCTCACTGCACAGTGCACATCTGGGTGACGTGCCACAAGTACTAAATATTGACTGTCAGCAAGAAATTCATCAAAAATATAACAAGGAACTGAATAAGCAATAAGCTACTTACATATATTAAGGATACATTTAGTGTATGATAAATCCGGCTACAACAGCAAATTCAAACGCAACTCATGCAATAAAACCAATACGATAAGATTTTTTTCTTATCTCTTAAAAGATTACAATTGTAATCGCAGAATATCCAATGTTAGTGCCGGCTGCAAGATTAAAAGAGTGCAGTCATCTTAAACATCATTATGATTACGGGCTTAGCAAACGAAATAAAGACAACGAGCTTCTGGTGTAGTGTCCGCAACTTTCCCCGTCCAATCAGGAAGTGAGATGATATGGAAGAAAGTTGAAGAACTGTGTGATCTACCGCGGCGACTGATGAAAGGACTAAAGGACCATTCACATGGGAGCGAACGAACGAATTGATGAAATGCGAACAAACCATTTTTGATGCATTTATGAACAGAAAATTTCGCATTTTACTATTCCAAGAGGAGGATAATTAATTGTTCCATCAAAATATACTAAGAAAACAAGTTTAAAAATAATCTTAATAACGAAATTTCGAAATCCAAAATTTTTGCCGCGAACGAAAACACCATGGCGCGAATTGTCAGTCTATTCACAATCCACATCATTTAAATCGCGTTCCACAAAGTAGCGAATAAAAAATTCGTTCGAACTTAACCTTATTCCAAGAGGAGGATATCTTGGAATAATAAAATGTTGAATTTTCTGTTTATAAATGCATAAAAAGTGGTTTATTCGCATTTCATCAATTCGTTCGTTCGCTCCCATGTGAAGGGTCCTTAAGGTCTAAGGTTTCAGACCTTCTCGGGAAGACTACCGATAAGTATGGTCAAAGTACGACGTTAAGACTGTATTCTTGGTGATTTAATGCCCGAATCGAAAAAGAGGGCATCTTTGGCTTTTGGTTAATCGATTTTGCGGGAGGGCGAAACGGCATTATTAGTTGTGTTTTTATGAAACCTCGCCAGACAGTAGTTGCCAGTAGTTGGCAGTTGCGGCACATTTCACATGCTAATTAAAACAACAAGTCGGAGAGCTGCTGGCTGGCAGCTGGCTAAATTCAATTCACAAAAACAAACAGGTGGCGCTGAAAGCAACAAGTGGCTTAGAATTTCCGTACAATTTGCTTAAATCATAATGGCGTTCTTATCTCAAACACACAACATTCCAGAAAAAAATGTCAGAATTTATCCTGGCTGGTTTCATCTTTCTGGCAGTTGTCCAAATGAACGGCTGGCTGGCGAGGTTTCCAAAAAACATGCCTATTGGCAGGGGCCTAACTATGCACTTCGCCGCGAAGCGCTTTTTTTTATCGATTTCGCATTATGGCTGGTACTATTCAGTTTGCCGGCGAAAACTATCGCACTTCGCTCTATTACATTCGCGCAACTATGCAAATACGAACGCTATGTTAGACGTGAAATGGGATAGATGTTTCGATGGCGAATTAAGTTGTCAGCGGTGCATTTTCGTGGTGAAAAAAAATAAACGGCAGCGAAAAATAGTTTGATTTTGTTGGAAAGTCGACATTAAAAGCAATCGTTTTGCATAGTTGCCATGTTCGCCGCGAAGCGAACTGAATAAAGTGCATAGTTAGCCCCAAGTACATGGTTCCCATACCTCGACTCTCCACGTCATATAACCGGGAACCAAATCGGCCATGTTTCGATCGACGCGACGGTCGTGTCTTGGATGTCCGAAAACGTTCCGAGCGGATGCGGATATCCAGTACGCAGCAAGACACAACAGATGCTATAAAATGATTCCCCTTAACCTCAACAAATCGCCAGCATTAAATGCAGAGGATCAGTGCCAGAAACAACAGTCCTTCATAATCATTGATGTGCTGGGTGACCACAAGGAAATTATTCAAGACTGACCACTGGACTGAGAAAATTCGAGGGAAAAGTGAGCTGTTAATGCAAAACCGTTTTTGTTTCCCTATAGCGCTGGAGCTGTATAGCGGTCGTTCTTTCATCTGAGATATTATGTGCTAGACATCTAGCAGTCAATAGAACGCGGCTATGTTTAAAAAAGTAATAGAGTATGCTTGTTTCGTTAAGCTTGTTTTATTGAACATCTATCTTAGTAAAGTAAAGTAAAAACTTCAACACGCAATTACAAGAGCTACACTTTGGTTGACACTTTCCAGATAGTATGCAATTGTTGTATTGCATGCCGAAGATTCAAGTTTATCATTTACTTTGCTATACATATATGTTCATTAAAGCACGCATATTGTTGAATGTGCATAGATTCATAGTAGTCATCCCGGTCCTGCTATATAGTGCAGAAGCATGAACCTTTATCTAGTCGGATGAAGGCTCCCTTGCTGTATTCGAGAGAAAAGTCCTACGAACGATTTATGGTCCTGTGTGCGTCGACCAAGAAGGAGACACCAAGGAAGACCTCATCTTCGATGGGGTGACCAGGGGGTCGATTCTGGTTCTGCGAAAGAGTGAATCGAATAAATCGTTTTCACATTCGCTTTCACGCATTGCTTTCATTTTTATACCCTCCACAGGTAGGTATATTCACTTTGCCATTGCGTTTGTAACGCCAAGAAGGATTCACCGGAGACCCTATAAAGTATATATATTCTGAATCAGGATCACATTCTGAATTGATTTAGCCATGTCTGTCTGTCTGTCCGTCTGTCTGTCTGTCTGTTGAAAGCACGATAGCGTCCAAACGAATTGACCTGGGCGATTGAAATTTGGTGAGAGGACTTCTTTTTACCGTCGTCAGGTTGGTATTGAAAATGGGCTATGTCGGTCAAGTAGTTCTGGTACCTCCCATACAAAACCATTAGTAGACCCATGTGTCTCTCCGCCTGTTGAAATCACGATAGCGTCCAAACGAATCGACCTAGGCGACTGAAATTGAGTGACAGGTCTTATTTTTACGGTTGTCAGGTTCGTATTAAAAATGATCCATGTCGGTCAAGTAGTTCTGCTACCTCCCATACAAAGCCAATATTCGACTCATGTATCTCTCTGTCTGTTGAAAACACCTTAGCGTCCAAACGACTTAGGTAAATGAAATTTTATGAAAGGACTTTTTTTAACCGTCGTCAGGTTGGTATTGAAAATTGTCTATGTCGGTAAAGTAGTTCTTCTACCTCCCATACAAAACTAATGTTAGACACATACTAACTCGCGTGGCAAACATTTTGCAGGACTTTTATTCAGTGCAGGGTATCAAAGCATCGGCCAGGCCGATGATAACACTTTTACTTGTTTCGATTCACTTTGTACTAAAATGCGATTCTCGTTCAATAAGTGAAAAGGCTGAGGTGAATTCAATATCGGCCACAGTGGTGAATACATTTTTGAATAAAATGCCAGACTTTTTATCGAAATAAGGCGAAGAAATGTGCAGAGGTTTGAAATTTATTTGTTATTAATGTGCTGAATAATAGAACACATTTTAAAAATAGTTTTCTAGAAAAAAATTCTGATTATAAGGCCTCGTCTAAATAGAACAAAAATCCTTTTGAAGCGATAATGGAGAACACTTCATATAGAATTTTATCGCTTCCTAAACATCTAAAAAAAAACATAAAGCCTTAAAACATCATCAAAAATACTAGCTCTTCCATAGCGAAGTGCTATGACGCTATGAGCATGTTTTTTTTTACTGAGGGAAGTTTTCAACAAGCTATTGGTCAGGAGGACAACGTGGCTTTCTTACGGTTTGTACCAATATACAAAAACAATAAAAGCTCGGTGAAATAGGTTTTTAAATTTGAACATGTAATTTCCAAATTTATTTCTAAAAAATTCACTAAATACTCCTTTTGAATTGATGTGACGCTTTTTCCCTTGTTTTTTTTATTGGAATCTCCATTTTCACTCTTTCACTGATCTATTCACCTACAAATGAGCGCGTGAAAAGAAATTATTCATATAAAAATGTTTGACATTTGGTTTCACCTTTTCATAGAACGAGAATCGAATTTGCGGTCAAAGAGTGAAAATATTTTCATTTCACTTTTTCGCCGAACCAGAATCGACCCCCAGGTAGAAGGAGACCTCCGACTGTGCGAAATAGGAGACGGCAGGCTAGAGATCGAGTCGGCTGGAGGGGCATAATAAGTAAGTTAGTCCCAGGAGCACCACGTTTTGTAGCGCCATCAAAACTAAAGTAAGTAAAAGTTTTGAGTGTTTTTCAATACAAATTACATAATTATTTTTTTTAAATTGAAAATTGGCGGTTTATGTCGTTATCGTAGCTGCACGGCAAATTCATTTCGCGACGATGACAAAACGAGCGGTGTGCGGATGACCTTACTCACAAACCAGTAAGAATAGACCGTCGACTCCTCCCACATAACGGACTTTGCCTACAAGCTGCTGGCGAGACCAGGATTTTTCATGTATTGGTGCTGTACAAAATCAAAGGGGCGCCATTAACGCACGCATACTTGAAAAATCCTGGTCGCATGGTATTGCATAGAAAAACATTGCCGCCATTAATTTTGACATTTACACGTATTCACAGACAGGGAAATTCTTTCCGGGGGGAATCGGGTAGGTGTACGGGAAGTCGGCGGTCTATTCTTACTGGTTTGTGACCTTACTATTTTGGGAACTTCCTTTTTCAATTCGTGCATACAAATAACGATTATGTGTGTGTTTAAATTTGAAATCTTTATTCTACTCTAAATTTGTGTAAATTAGTTAAAATAAAATAAATAGGTGGCGCAACAGGCGGTAGACACCCTAGGCCTAGCTTCTCTCAACCATTCGTTTGTGTGAGTTTCTATTTTAGGGACGAATGGAAGCGACCTACAATTTTATGCCGAGTCCGAACGGCTGAATTGAGAAGCTTTTTCAGGACAGTATAATACTCTCGGATGTTTGTCAGACGTTCGCGAGAGGTGGCGCAGTAGAAAAAACCGATGTAATTTGTGTTTTTCCGGGAATCAAACGCGAACCTGGGACTGGGATCCCTCGCATAGTAGTCCAGCACACTAACCACTGTTATGTGCTACTGCGCACATTTAGCTAAACCAAACCCTATAAATTAGACTCTGGGCGTGGGTCTTACTTTTTAATTCATTTCATTCATTCATTTTCAATGGTCCGCTTGTCCATTAAGTGGGTCGCGGGTGTAGGTTGCTCGAGTGGACCCTCCATAGCTCTCGATCCTCCGCCATCGACTCCAAATCATCAGGGGCAATCCCCATGCGGGTAGAGGAGAGATTATGAATTTGATCTAACCATCTCATCCTTGGTCTACCTAGAGGACGCCTACCCGATGGTACGGATTCCATAGCACGTCGTGGAATCCTGGTCGGGGACATGCGTTTAACATGACCAAACCACCGAAGCATGGATCGCTCCGTCCGGAGAAGTAGCTGCTCGACATTAAGTTCCTCACGTATTCTGGTATTTCTAATGCGATCTCTACGGGTCACACCAGCAATACAACGGAGAAATCTCATTTCGGCAGCTTGTATTCGGGTCTTACTTTAATAATACTTTTTAGAAAAGATCATATCGTATTTTATTCCCTGTTACATATTAGTCTTATTACTGTAAAGGCAATTCATGAATAAACTACCTGTTGTCACTTTGGAAGGCCTTTTCGAAACAATTTTTATTATTATCCATACGAACCATACATTTTGTAACCCTAGCACTGAATAAAAAACTGTGACTAAAATAGATGCAAAATTAGTTCACATTTTGTTACTTTGCTATTTATAAACTATGTACCTACTAATTGCAGTGTATAATCGTAAGCGTGCTTACATGCGATTAACCTGAACTAAATAAAATATTTACCGGCAAAAATGTGTGCCAGCCAAGTAGACTTGCTAAATTAAGTAATTTAATTAGTTATCTAAACTTATTATAACTGATGGAAAGTAGGTACTACTAGCGTTACATGCAGGTAAGCAGTGCCTATACATGGGGCAATTTTACAAAGACAAAAGGTTCATATCGAACAAATTGAAGGAGAAATTATTATTCCATTATCATAATAAGTATCCCGTTGGGATACAAAGTTTATTTTATATCAGAAATATGTTATTATGTTACATTTACAGCTTAGAGGCGTTATTTGATCGATGGCGACACGCAAATACTTGTTAGAATTAATGGAAAACAACAAGAGTTGTAAACAATTAACAATCCATTTAGCATGCTTTTGTTATTTATATTACATATATGTATAAATTAAAATTCAAAGTTATAAAACAGATAGATATTGCCAACACTTTGCAATTATTATTGTATAAACTACTAAACGTGTACAACATATAAAAAATAATAATCCTATATTAAAAGAAAATAAAACAAGTAAAAGTGTTATCATCGGCCTGGCCGATGCTTTGATACCCTCCACTGCATAAAAGTCATGCAAAATGTTTGCCATGCGAGTTAGTATGTGTCTAATATTAGTTTTGTATGGTAGGTAGCAGAACTACTTTACTAACATTGACAATTTTCAATACCAATCTGACGACGGTTAAAAAAAGTCCTCTCACAAAATTTCATTCACCTAAGTCGATTCGTTTGGACGCTATCGTGCTTTCAACAGACAGACAGACAGACGGACAGACAGACGGACAGACAGACGGACAGACAGACGGACATGGCTAAATCGATTCAGAATGTGATCCTGATTCAGAATATATATACATACTTTATATGGTCTCCGGTGAATCCTTCTTGGCGTTACAAACGTAATGGCAAAGTGAATATACCTTCCTGTGGAGGGTATAAAAAAATAAATAGCTGGCGCAACCATTCGTTTTGTGTGAGTTTCTATTTTTGGGACGAATGGAAGGGACCTACAATTTTATGCCGAGTCATACTGTCCAATGTGTGTCAGACGTTCGCGAGAGGTGGCGCAGTAGAAAAAACCTGAAGATGTAATTTTGTGTTTTTCCGGGGATCAAACATGGGAGGGATACCTCGAACAGTAGTCCAGCACACTAATCAAAAACTTTTGATTTTTAAGCGGCCCATAGACACTACACTTTTGTCTGCACTGGTGTCGTATACGGAAATATGTGCTGTGTGTGGGCTGGTGCGCACACCGATTTTGGTGTCAGATATGGAGCGAGTAAAATCAAAAGTTTTTGATTTTTGGCGTCGGTGTCTCGATCGGTGTGATGTGTATGGCGGAATGCCATACCGGTGTCAGAACACCGGTGCAGACACAAGTGTAGTGTAGTGTAGTGTCTATGGGTCGCTTAAGTGAAATTATGAAAGTAGCTCTGGGCTCTGGCTTCCCTTAGCAAATAGGCAAATGAAAACTGATTTAACGTCACTTATATACTTACTTACTTAGACGGCGCTACAGTCCAGGTGGCCCTGGGCCTCGCACGCGCCACCTAATGTGAGGTCTTCCTCTACAGCGTTGTCCCTCCGGGTTGGAATCGAAGACTCTTCGGGCTGGAGCGTTGGTCCACATGTCCTAGCCATCTTAGTCGACTGATACGTACTTTTCTGACCAGGTCGATGTCGCTGTACAGCTCGTAGGTAGAGTTCGCTGTTAAATCTCCTCCTCCAAAGCCCGTCAACACAAACAGGACCGAAAATCACTCGAAGAATTTTGCGTTCGAAGCGACCAAGGAGATCTTCATCCGCTATTGACAACGTCCATGATTCTGCGCCATAAAGCAGGACTGGGATGATGAGGGTCTTATATAAAGTCCACTTGGTGTTTCTCGACAAGGCCTTACTAATCAATTGCCTTCTTAGGCCAAAGTAACAGCGGTTGGCAGGTGTAATTCTTCGCTTGCTTTCTGATGTGATGTTATTTTCAGAATTTATAGCGGAGCCGAGGTAGACAAAGTCCCGAACTACCTCAAAGTTATAGCTGTCTATCGTGACGCTCTGTCCGATTCGTCAATGTTGTGTGTCCCTTCTTGTTGACAACATATACTTTGCAAACTTGCAAACGCACCAGTGACAGCTCGCTGTGCTCTGCCAATGATGTCGATGTCGTCAGCGCATGCACAGACTTTTGGAAAATTGTGCCCCTGGTGTTGGTTTGTGAGTTTCTGCACGCAATCTAACAAGTTTGGCAGGGAAGCCAAAACTAGACATGGCTCTGTATAGCTCGTCTCTATAAATGTTGTCATCGATAAAGTTTGTGAGTTTCTATTTGGACTGGAGGTTTTCTCCAGGATCAGTCGTAGTGTTAATATTTGGTTGGTTTATGACTTTTCGGCCCTAAAACCACACTGCTAGGGACCAATCAGTTCGTTGACAAATAATGGTTTCAGGCGTTTACATAGTACGGCCGACAAGATCTTGTAAGCGATGTTAAGGAGACTGATGGCTCCATAGTTGGCGCAGTTTAGAGGGTCTCCTTTTTTATGGATCGGGCAAACAATGCTGAGGCTCCATTCATCAGGCATACTTTCCTCTGACCAAATTTAAGAAACGAGTTGGTGTATGCTCTCTACCAAGTCATCTCCCGCTGCCTTAAAAAGCTCGGCCGATAAATTGTTCGGTTCTGCAGCTTTGTTGGACTTCAGCTTGGATATTGCTATCCTTACATCGTTTTGGTCCTGGCTTTCATCGTCCAGGTTGAATGGTTCATTCTGCCTGACGGCGAAATTCTTGTCCTCTTCGCCGTTTAGCAGTCTGCAGAAATGGGTTTTCCATGTCCTCAGCACGGACTGTGACTCCACTACAAGGTTTCCTTGTTCGTCTCCACCCACTAAGGTGCCTAGTGTCTTGTGGTGGTTCTTCTCGCAACCCTGCGTCTAACCTAACCTAACTTACATCACGTACCTATTGGGAAACTATCTCCAGTTGCTAACTTCAGATTGTTTGAGATTCCCTTCCACTTGTGCACTTTAAAGGAGGTGTTCTGGAGATCCTATCTTTTGCTAAGTGAAAATGTACGTTTCTATTTGCCTACGTTTGTCACAAAGTACATAGACAACTTTAACAACGTACCCTTTTGTTAGGCATATGTTGTGAGCTTGATATCATTAATGGCCCTGATATGAAGGTTGATCATTCGCTCAAAAGTTATATTGAAAAAGGATAACAGACTGCTTGGTCTAAAGTTAAAATAACTTAACTGCTTGGAATCAATGCTAGACACCTCTGCAAATATGATAATGCCGTGAAATGGTTTAAGAAATATTTCAGCGAAATGAAAAGTAAAAATAATCAACCGATTGCACAGCAGTTACGTTAAATTATTGTATACTATCTGACGTTTACTAACTTGTGCAAACTTATTTATTATTGCTAGAGCATAAATGGGACCAATGATGTTTGTACAGCTTTTAGTTCAATTGTCTATTGTGTGTTTTGTCAAATTTAATTTCATTACAAAAATGTGTTCATTGGCGAATAAAACTTGAAAACACTATCAATTTTTTTTTTAAATAGGTAATGATATCAATGTCATATTCAGAATTACTGCTTACATTTTGGCTGTGCTTCCTGTTACACTATTATACACAATTACACAACAATGTCAATAAAAACCACAACAAAGCAGCAAACATGTGTTTGATCTAATACATAGCTAAAGATTTTTTTTTCAACGCACGTACAAACTAAATTGAGTAACAACAGCAATTCAGACGTCTGCCGAATATTCTCCAATTAAAATTGAATCAATTATATATCAAGTATTGTAAAAAATATAATTTATTTTAACTTCCATATAAGTGATATTAGGGTGAATGAGCTTGCCTAAATTGTTTTGAAAAATTGATAAAAGAAATTAAGAGTGTAGCCGTAACTGATACTGAATAGAAATGCTAGCGGTGTCGTTGAGGTTAAAATATATTCAAATTAAACTGTTTTAGATATGTACAGTGCATACTTATCGCTTTTTTAGCAAATAAAAATTAATTATGACAAAGTGAGAGGATAGCTGGCAATGATCTGGTCATAGATTTTGTACGACCGGAGGGTTTTCAGGTCGCCAAAGTTGGGATCTCTTTGAATCCTTGAGTTAAGGAAGAGGTGATCCTGGTTGTGTCCGTTAACCAAAGTATTCGGTTTGTATTTCACAATTTTTTGACCACAAGGGGATTTACCGACCCTTCAACTATACATTTACAACTTCAACTATACATTTGAAAACGCCAATCTTAGTTGACCGATGCAACAACGACGAGTGAAAAAGCGAAGATAAAATTAGTACTTTCTCATAAGGGTTTAAAATACAAAAACTTTTTGAACTTTATTCGCTGTGCGTATTTTTATACAAATTGCGTAAACGGTTTTTTACTATATTGAGAGAGATTATGTTATTTTTAAAATGTTATAGCGAACTCAAATTTACAAAATAATCGCCCCCTGTTCCCATTGGCGTTTGTCGTAAGCCCATAATATTTCATTTCGTTTTGAAGTCAGTAATTGTAACTCTTTTGAGACAAACGATTTGAAAATACAATAAACGCATAGAAAAAGAAGCAAACTTGTTTAAAAAATGTTAAATATCGTTTTTACAACGACACGACACATGAGTCGTATACGACAAACGCCAACGGGAATAAGGGTGAATATGGTGACTAGTATAAATTGACCGCCAGATTTAAATGTAATAAAGCAAACTGAATACTAAAATTATTACAATATTATTAATATAATTTAAATAAATATCAGCGACTATTAATATTATGGCGATGATGACGATGATGACAATAATGACGATGATGGCGATGATGCCGATAGTTTGTTTGGGGTGGGGCTTCACCTTCACTAGAAAATCTCCTTCTAATTTCATACAAACACCGATTGTTATTGTTGTTATTGTTTCGTCTGAGATATTATTATCAGTAATGTACTACCTCATAACTTTGACTGCCTGTTGCGATGTTTCAGTCCAATTCGTGGATATTTTGTCTGTGTGTCACTCCTTGTGTTGAGCACTTGGTTTAACCTCATTTATTATAGCTAGACTCATTTTGTCATCTTCCGTTCGAATACTAACGCACCACTGACAGGCCGCTGTTTTCTGCCAATAATGGCCGCTTTCCATTGACCGCTAGATGACTAGCGGCATACCAAACTCCATATAAAAAAAACTGACATTTCAGTATTTGCGTTAGGAAATTTTCCAATGTAGCCAATAATGAAAAATACGAATTTAAATTGCTTGTAATGTCACTTTGCCGCTGCCGCTAGAACTCTAGCTCCTCCATCAGGGATATAATGTGTTAAACGACTGGCGGTCAATGGAACGCGGCCAATGTCAATATCATCGGCATACGCTACTTTTGTTTTATTGACTTGTCAGTTTCACACAATCCGTTCAATAAAATGTTGAAAAAGTCACATGACCGTGCGTCATCTCAGTAAGGTACCTATAATGGAGCAGCGAGTGTTCTTAAACGTCAACCTGCACAGGGATATGATTTTGGCAGGTAGGTATGGCAAATTTCGATATGACTTGTCTATAAATGATATTATATGCGAGCTTAAAATCGATAAAAAAAAAATATGGTGGTTTGGGTATCAATTTAGGGAACTCATTTCTTATGGACCGGGCAGACACTTCCAGTTCTCAGGCATAAACTCGTCTGACCATATTTTGGAAATAAGTAGGTCTATGCCCTCTGCTATGTCATCTCCAACTGCTTAGCAGAACTGGGTCTGTAGGGTCTGCCTGCGGTCCGTCCGGCAGCCTTTTTGTATTTAAGCTGGGATATTACAACTTTCCTTTATTCATTTTAAACAGATAGACGGAAATGTTGGCAATCATAATTTATGTTTAAATGGTTTATTCTGTCTGACAGCGCGATATTGATCTTCTTCGCCGATTCGTCGCAATTTCTTATATTCTCAGCACCAACTCAAACTCTACAACGAAGTTGCCTTCTTCATCTTTACAGGTTGGCGGTGGTCACGTCACGGTGTATGGTTAGAGTCATTGCTTGTGACCAGAGCGGCGTTAGTTCGAGCACCAGCGGGGGACAGTAATACTCTGCCACCGACCGACCGAATAATATCAGAGTTTCTCCACCACTATATCAAAAAGAGTTTCTGCTTGGTAGTTCAATGGAGAGGGATTGGTCTAAGTGTTCCAGGATTCCCTTAAAAAAAATATTTACATGTTCGAAAAACTGTTTAATGTCGTAGTCAGTGTTTTGATTCTTAAGCTTGTTAGGGTTTCGGAACTAATATTTTATTTTTCTGGTCGGGAAGTTACCCCTATACACAAACCCCATCTTGCAGGACCAGTTCCCTTTTTTACCCTTAGGACAAATGGCTAGGCACCCAGCACCCACCATCGCAAAATGGGGACGTAGTGTAAAAGTTCATTCTGAGAGACTATCGCGAGAACACTAGTCCACCTTTTAGATTGCAGCACTACCCAAATCATCCATTATGCATAATAATCTAACGTCATAATATAATATCATCTTATATGTAATACCTGATTAGATCAAGTTATTGTTTTTCAGCTAATTATCATTAGTGATTTAGCCCAAAGACGCAGTAAGGCAATCGTATTCGTATACAGATTTAATCAATTTGATTTGTTTATGTTCAAATGTATGCAGCTTTAGGCCACTATAAATATGTGGTTTGACTTGTTAGGTATTATAGCTATTCGTCTATCATCAGTCGTGAACTTAATTAGTAAGCAAAATAAAAATGTACATAGGTACATATGTGATTTATTCTGAACTAAGCCAAAACCAAGGAGATAAATCGGGGTCCTTAGGTAACTGCTGCTTTTACATGCATTGGCTATTAACAGCTGAGTGTGCAACAAGCTCATTAGCGTTATGGCACTTATTGCTATTATATATATATCTATTATGTGCGACTAAAATAGAGTAAAATTAGCAGCTTTTCTTTTTCGATAAAAATCTGTTAATGTTAAAGGGCAGGTCCCATAACCAAAGCAAGCTGGACAAAATATCGCATTAGGTAGGTACTTTCGCTTCAGGAAGGCAATTAAATTTTAATGCAATAGATTAATCCTCAACAAGAAGTAAACAAACAAAAGTTACTTTTATTGATTAGAAATTGATATGTTGTATTTTTGTTACACCTACGACTACGATGTGTCAAAGCCAATCAAAATTAGTCATTAGCAAAGGCACAAAATTACCTAGTTCGACGCCCCTTTAATATGTTTCCAGCAATCGCATTAAATATGCAATAGCATCAAGTAGGTTAAATATTTTTCACTTCAAGTGTACTCTGCAACGAAAGGATGCAATGCAGTAAACGGCTTTCCGTGACTTTCGGGATTTTGTTTATCTACATCTACACCGACATACACTTGATTTTTTTTTTTTTTTTTTCCTTTTTCACAAATCCTTTAGACAGGAAGAACTCGTCAAGGATTATATTCTATACTAGAGCGCAATTGATTTTATCATTTTTCTTCACAAAACGTACATAATGTAGTTAGACAAGGAACCCTAATAGCAACTAATCCAATCCGCGCGTATTTATTTGTTTTTATTAAAATAGAAAAATCAATGGGTTATAAACGTTACCTTTCATAGAGATTTCCTTCCCGAGTACAGGACAAATTTTAGAGATTATATGACTGATTGGGCAACCAGAAAACATATCAAATTTAGCTCATCATTGTACACAGATGAAATATGAATTGATTACTCATAAATTTTATTTAGAGAGAAAAAGGTTAATGAAATAGAATATTCATTAAAACGCGAGGCACTCTTTTCCACTGTAGAAAATTTTATAGCACAAAATTGGTTCAGATAATTTTTCCAATAAGGAAGCAGACGAACATACAAAGATTGACATACTGATGGGTTATAAACACACGAAGTTACTAATAGTATATTTTTCTCGTTTCAAGTTACACAGACACACAAGACATCACATAATAATTTTGTTAGGGTTTCTAAAATGTACGCACAAAAAAAAATATTTTGCTCGCCCTTCTTGATCTTTTGACTTTCGATTTCATACTCTGAACTGAAAGTCCAACTGACGTTTCTTCTGATAGTTTGACATCTCTTTTGGATGAGCACGAGAGCGATTTGTTTGTTTTTTTTTTCTACTGGTTTCAAAATCTATTACAATTGTGACACTACTTTACCAATAAACGAAAAATGCTTTACGTAGGTAAGGTAATTTGTTCGAGTAGGTACGTTATTATTTAAAAATTACATAATTAAAATACATTTTGTTCTCATTAAAGCCTAGTATCCTGCTCGCGCTTAATTTTAGCGAGCGCTTTTCTCTCCACAGCACAGATAAATGCTCGCTAAATTCGTTGTACAGGATATAGGGTAAAGGCCCCTAATCTGAGCCCCCCACCAGTAATGAGCCCCCTGTCTGCATTTCGCTCCAAAGCTAAGCCCCTGTTATTAAAAATACATTTTTGTTTTAATCAAAGTCTTCCGTTACTTCTTTACTTGTATTCTGTTAATTGTTTTCCTATAAAATATCACTTCAATTGGTGAAAAAAATTCGGTAATTGCGGACATATCCTTCGTGTGTTGTGCGATTGTGTTTATAAACAGTTTTCTTAACAAACTCTTTACATAAAGCAAGTGATTAAGTATTTTCTTTATATTTTATATTAACTAATATATGTTTGTATTAACAATTAGACTCCATTGTACTTATTTTCATATTAAAAGTTAAAAAAAAATGCTTATTTATTAAAATATAGTGGGGGCTCACAATTGGGAATCTCAAACAAGCAAATCCAAAAATGAGCCCGGGGGGGCTCACTATTGGGCAAACACCAAAAACCCTTGTTCCATTTATGAACCAGGCCAATTTTTATATCAAATCAATTTCGCAGCAAACTTAGTTATCTCATATAACGTAGGTAAAAACAGTTTGTCCTGATGACTGAATGGCCATTAGTGATCAACGCCCAGGAATCTGATATTTTGAAACAAAAATATCTTTTTATGGTCAAGTTGAACATTTAGGACCGATTTAGAGAAAGTCTAACTTAAAATTTTGTTTTGGAAATTTTGCTTGGGTCCGAGTAATTAGCGGCGGGAAAAGGGGATTCAATATCTATGGGGAACATATTCTTTCATCTATCGAGCGCATATCAAAGCACACTAGGTAACTAGCTACTTCTCCAACGGAAGCGCAGCTCCGAGTAAATGCTAGTAAATAATAATATTATCCAGATATAGGTACCTATACCATACCTACAACACTATGTATTTTTATGCCTATTTTATGGGTGTATTATGTAACATGTAGGTATGTTCTATACTACATATCTTATTATTAATTGGGAAATACATTTTTATTTTATTTTTCACATCGCTATTTTTTTTTTTTTTGTTTTTTAACTTCTGACTTGCCGGAGCATTAGGATGCACGTCGACGGTCGACCTAAAAGATCTATTGTGCTTGACGTCAGATACATGTTTAGGTTAGTAGCGCTTCTACTTTCCTAATGTATCTGATCATACATTCAGCAGAGGAATTTCTTAGTTCTTCCGGTACTTATTACTTCCCTGAAAAATGATTTCCTTCTTATACCTTCTTATACATATTATGTGTTCGGCTGTTTCGTCTTCTTCTAGACATAGTCTGCACTCCGGTGAGTCGACTAAATGCATTTTATTTAGGTGATATCGCAGACCGTGGTGACCCGTTAGTAGGTATACTAGATTTTTAATATCATGCCTGCGAAGATTTAGTATCTTTCTGGCATCTGCTTTGAAGGGCTGAATAGCTCTTTTGGCCTGTCTTATAGGCCTGATGGGATGTTCTCCCAATACGAAGTACATTTGTTTTGCTCCCAGCTTTTTATAGCCAGATTTATAGCTGATTTGGGAATCGAACAGAATGGTTCAGGTCCAATGAAAGGGGTTTCCGAGCCATTTCTGGCTAGTTCATCGGCTTTTTCGTTTCCTTCAATTCCCTTATGTCCGGGGACTCACCATAGACTGGTTTTGTTCCTGTAACTAAGTGTTTGGAGGGAATCGAAGCAGTGTAGTACTGATTTGGAGTCAATAATGTGTGAGCTAAGTGCTTTTATAGCTGCTTGACTATCCGTGAATATATGGATGTTGGCGCCTTTAATGCACTGATCACAGGAGGATCAAACATCTGGGCAAGTACCAGATAACAGATAAGGATATACAAACCATGGACCCACTACTCACTCTCAGATTCATAAAAGAAACTGGACTGGATGAAGTGCTCTAAAGTTGATATTCTTGCCAAGTCTAGAGACAGAGCAAAAACCCTCAAACAGAGTTCCTAACGGAACTGTAATGCGATGGGGCTCTGGAAAAGGGCATGAACCTTTCCAAGGTATAAGCAGGGGGCACAATAGACCACAAGGTCGCAGTGCACTAAACCCTCTTCATTATTATTATTATTAATGCCTGAATTGTATATAAGGTTTGCGCATTCTTTAATGGCATGGAGCTCTGCTTGAAATACGCTGGTGCTTTTTCCCATAGGTATTGAGATGTTACATCGCTTATTTACACCAACTCGTAGATTTACCAACTTTCAAATCTTTAAAATGGATGTATAGAGAAAATAATCTAGATCTAGAAGATATTGAAAATGGTCTCTCAATACATGCTGCTTCAAGATGTTATAATATTCCAAGACCCACTCTTCAAAATCGGTTGCATAAACGTTCCTTTAAAAACCAAAAAGGACCGTTGACAATTCTTAAATTGTAAACTGGATTTTTGAAAAGAATGCAAGAGGCTTTCCAATACGTTGCATCTTTATCTGAGCATCCCCCTCCGCCTAAGAACCTAAAGAAAAGGAACGTAAACGAGACTATGAACCTGTTCCTGAAAAAGAAGAAAATATATGTAAAGAATACATTGAAACTGGGCTTTGTTTTAATTGCGGGGCATTATTTCAAAAGCTGAAAAGGGAACATCGTGTTTTATATGCTCAAAACAGTATCATGTTAAATGCGCTGAAAAGATATCGAACGATATTGTATTTTTTAGCTGCAAAAGGTGCAAAATAGTCTAGTTTATGTTTTTTTTTAATACTTTAATTTGTTTGTCTAATACTACATAATTTGTGTTTTATAACATTTACCTATGAAGTTCCTACTTACTTATTTATTTAGTTTATAAAATTAAATGTTCTTAAATAAAACTAGCAATAAATATTTGAACAATTTTAAAAGTAACGATAACTTTATAAAAAAAAGCAAAAAAAAAAAAAGGTTTTATATGGGGGCTCGTTATTGGAACGGTAAGAGCTCAAATTAGGAACAGGGGGGCTCATTACTGGACTACTTCGCTTTTTGTAATTATTTTCCTTTTATTTAAATCTTACCAAAACTAACAAAAAAGTAAATAGTTTTATCAAATTAGAATTAATCACATTATAATTTAATGAAATATTTGTTCCGATACATGCAAACAATTAATTTTGCAAAAGCAGCAAACTCAAAACTATCCTTAAGGGGGCTCAGTACTGGGGGTTTTACCCTAGATAGGACACACACCCATAGTTTATTGCCACATGTATTTTGATTTTTGTTATTTTTTCACTTTTTTCCTACTCACTTACATCGATTATCAAGTATTCCACGAAATATTCAATTAAAAAATTGTTTTGTTTCGAAAATGTCAAAATTTATCGCCGATTTAATGTACCAGGCAATTCTTTCGCGAGCTAAATCAGTGGAGACATTTTCTTGGCCGAGTATAACAAAATTGTACGTAGTACGTATAACACTCAATATTGTTATACCGGACTGACATTGAGTGTGTCCCATCTATATGAAAGTAAGAATTTAGCGTGCGGAACAGGATACTGCTTTGCTAAACTGCCTCGCTAAATTTTATCTCTGTAGACATTTTTGTATGGAAGATAAAATTTAGCGCGAGCAGGATACTGGGCTTTAGCATACAAATTATTTAATTTCCAATAGAGGCAGTTTTTCTAATCTGGTCTTGCAGGTATTTTTCATCGGCGAGAAATTCCATTGGACCAACCGGTTTCATAGTTGTTATGTTGAAATTGTAGACGCAAGGTATGCTATTGGGTATATTGATGGTGCTAATTTGTTCGTCAGAGATGCCTTTAAAGAAAACAGAAATATTTATTCGTTTGTTTTTACATTGATTTATGGTTTCTTTCTTTATAAAATAAACACAAAAGTATACGAGTAGAAGCATTGAGTTTATATTATAAACCTTCTTATGAAAGTACCTGAGAAGTAGATCTGTTATCTAAAAATAAGTAGCAAACATCCTAAAAATGGTTTGAAGTTTTTTTTTGTAGGTACTTCTTTATCAATGTAGGTAGTGTAGGTACCTACAAAATTTCAAATTAATACGACGACCGGTTCGTGAATCGTGACTCGTGCCTTCGTGAGTTATAAAAGGTACATAAATTTCAATGAGTAAACTCAAATTTTGAACATTTTGAAAAGTTATTCAAATACCCACCGCCTACTTTTTATTTAATATAGGAAAAGTAAGAGCGTTACGGATTCAGTAAGGGTAAATACCTAAAGGGTGTCCCATAATTAAAGCAAAATTTGAATTTGCGCCATTTAATAGTACAGTGATGCCAACGCCAAAAAAGATAACAATGTGACAGTCGACACTTCGAGGTTGGTAAAAATGCAGCGCTACGCGAAAAAAACAACGCATTTTCATAGTTAAGCAATACCTATGTTAAGAAATAATGAAGATTTGTGAGCTATATTCCGCAATATTCGAACAAAATCATCTTTAGTGATAAAGCTCATTTTCATTTTAATGGCTTCGTTAATCGTCAAAATTGTCGCATTTTGGGTTCAGAGAACCCACGATTAATTGTTGAGAAACAAATGCATCCACAACGCTTAAATGTTTGGTGCGGATTTTGGGCTGGGAGCATAATCCGGACCATTCCTCTTCGAAAATGCAGCTGGTCAGGCAGTAACAATTAATATGGTGTTCGTTATGGTGACATGATTACCAAGTTTTTAGCACCTGAATTACAAGATATGGATGTGACATGTGCCTGTGCCATACAGCCTGAGAAACAATTCAATAACTGCATGAGTCAATTATAATAATCGTGTAATCGGCCGTTTTTGTGATCAGAATTGGCCATCCAGATCTTGCGATTTAACACCTTATAATTTTCCGCGACGGTTTAGGCTCGGAAATCAACCGCGGAAAGTTACGCAAACAACAAATGTCAAATTTTGACAGACAGTCGTATGAATTGTTTGTTTGATTCCAGATTAACGCGATTTACGCAATGATATTTCCGAGGGGTGTTCACTTGCGACACCGCAGAAATGTATACATTTACGAGCTGCATAAATTTATCAGGTTAAGTGAAGTCGAATTCAAAGCCGTGTTACGGAATCCGTGCAATTACCCTCTATTTAGGGTTAGGATGTTTTGAAGTTTATTGCAATTACAGAAAAGAAAAATGTCTGTCTGTTGAACTGAATTGATTTAAATTTGTTCATACATTAATAAAAGAAGAGGAAGTCTAAAAACACAAGTTATTAATCATTATTATAAATAAATAAATAGGTGGCGCAACGGGTAGACACTCCAGGCGTAGCTTCTCGCAACCATTCGTTTGTGCGAGTAGCGAGTTTCTATTTTTGGGACGAATGGAAGGGACCTACAATTTTATGCCGAGTCCGAACGGCTGAATTGAGAAGCTTTTTCAGGACAGTAATACTCTCGAATGTTTGTCAGACGTTCGCGAGAGGTGGCGCAGTAGAAAAAACCTTAAGATGTAATTTGTGTTTTTCCGGGGATCGAACCTGCACACTAACCACTGCGCTACTGCGCCCGCATTTCAAAAAACAATGCGGAAAAATATTATTAAATTTCACTGCATTTTTATGTTTTTAAAAAGAATGCGCTTTCAAAATGTATAAATACATTCTTTACAATTAACAAAAAAAAAATGTCCTCATGTTCTCATTGCGTCTAATTACAGCAAAACTATTTTTACATTTTCTGCAACGTTTGAATATTTTTTAATTAAATCATAGAAAGCTCATGGAACTGAATGATTCGAACGAAGTCATAGGCGAGCGAAGTCAAGACAAGCTAACCGCGATAATTATGTCCACATGCAGATGCCGGCCGTAGATGTGTTTTGGAAAATCAATTTTTGAATCAGTGGCATTTTGCAGTTTTTGAGTTCTGTGAAAGAGCAGTATCATTCTCAACAGAAAACTGTAACTAGATTTATATCGCTTGAACCAGTCCGCTGCAAAGTCCCTATTATTTTTCTTCCGACTATGCCTAAAGTAACTTGTTTTTATTAGACTGAGAATAGCAACTTGTAAACTGTAACTTGAACTTCCGTCTGTTTTAAGGAATGAGATTCTTCGTGGTCAATTATCTCTAAAACTCTTTCAGCCGTATTAATAATAGCTGCGGAACTTCGTGTTATCCCTAACTAATGACTAACCCACTGGTTAAACCCAAATTCCTATTTATAAACATTTTTAGAAGATAACTAAGCTTTAGTAACTTTTGCATAACTAACTCACGGTGGTAGGTGTGTTAGCGATTTGTTAGCTTTGCAAAACATGTTTCCCGCGCAAAATGACAAATGGTGTTTCGCGTTTAATTTCGTTTGATTGATATGAATGTGGTAAAAGGGTAATAAGTAAATTGTGGAGCAAAATGGTTCACCCTTTTTGAATAATTTGAATATGCTAGACGAAAAAAAAAAAACGAAAAAATCCTATGAGAATATTTATATAAAACATTCAAAAATAAATTTTCAAAACGAAATATAAAAAAAATTAATTGCATTAGTAAGAGTAAGAAAATTCTAATTACATTAGAAGAAGAAGATGGCAGCAGAAAAGAAGGACGCATTCCTGTCAGTTTTCAATACAATTTGGAGAAGCGTTGCCATCACAAACCTACGATAATAGGAAACACGTCAATTAGTTAATGCATGGGTTATATTTCTTTATAAATAAGAAAATTTAGTCAGTGAGTTAAGTTTTTAACTACCAGTTACGTAACAAGTGAGTTAGAGAATGGTTTGAGATCTATTATTAATACGGCTGTTTGTTTTCTGCTATAAAAAGCCCGTATATCGCTTTTCATGACGAAATGGTATTTTTGTATTTCCAAAAGCGATTCGATCCATTCAAAAGCGATAGCTATTTAGGTGACGGATTGCTGGCGGTTCCATGGCGGATAAAAAATAAACGAAATTCTTGTGACGGGAAAAAGCTGTCAAACTTTTGGGAAAATAAATGGAAAATTGAGATGAATTGAATTCTAATTGGAAAAAATTGTCAAGCACAGTTCGCATTTGAAAATAAGCAAAAGCGAAGACAGTCGAAATCAAAGTATCGCTTTCAATACGATCCGCCGCACATTTGGATATAACCCCCCTATAAAGTTATAGCTCTAGTGCATTTAGATGTCAAAGCGAATGATAAGCCGCACATTTGGATATAACCCACCTATAAAGTTATAGCTCTAGTGCATTTAGATGTCAAAGCGAATGATAAGCGAACACCTTCGTGATTAGTAAACGCACACAAAATTAACCCACTTCCCAAAATGTGAACATTTTATTTTAATATACGCAATTGGCACACTAACAAGCCAACACATATGATAAATAATTTTTTATTGCGTCCAGCATACTGGGGGCTTATTCCCAAATGCGCAGCGGATCGCTTTTCATGGCGGATTGGTATTTTTATATTTCCAAAAGCGATTCGATCCATTCAAAAGCGATAGCTATTGTGAGGATTGCTGGGCAATAAATCCGCCAGCAATACGTCACCTGAATAGCTATCGCTTTTGACAGCTTTTGGAAATACAAAAATATCAATCCGCCATGAAAAGCGATCCGCCGCGCATTTAGGAATAAGCCCCCTGAACACAGACATTCTCTTGCACTAAGAGAAATATTACATTTAGCGAATTTTGACCTTAAAAGTACGGGAACAGACTAAATGAGATTTTCTTCTTACATAACAATATGCCGAAAGATGATGGAGTAGTAGGGACCTACAATTTCTATGCTCAACTAGCGAACCCCCTGCACACTTCGTAGTGCAAAATATGAAAATATAAAAATCAATTTCAAATTCATTTAAATCAATGGTAAACAGTTTCTATTGTAATGCCCTGCTGTATTCACAACAATTGCAGCCGTATTAATAATAGATCTCAAACCATTCTCTAACTCACTTGTTACGTAACTGGTAGTTAAAAATTTAACTCCCTGACTAAATTTTCTTATTTATAAAGAAATATAACCCATGCATTAACTAATTGACGTGTTTCCTATTATCGTAGGTTTGTGATGGCAACGCTTCTCCAAATTGTATTGAAAACTGACAGGAATGCGTCCTTCTTTTCTGCTGCCATCTTCTTCTTCTAATGAAATTAGAATTTTCTTACTCTTACTAATGCAATTAATTTTTTTATATTTCATTTTGAAAATCTATATTTATTTTTGAATGTTTTATATATAAATATTCTCATAGGTTTTTTTTCGTTTTTTTTCGTCTAGCATATTCAAATTATTCAAAAAGGGTGAACCATTTTGCTCCACAATTTTTGCAAATTTATCCAATTTTTTATTACCCTTTTACCACATTCATATCATTAAAACGAAATTAAACACGAAACACTATTTGTCATTTTGCGCGGGAAACATGTTTTGCAAAGCTAACAAATCGCTAACACACCTACCTACCACCCTGAGTTAGTTATGCAAAAGTTACGAAAGCTTAGTTATCTTCTAAAAATGTTTATAAATATTAATTTGGGTTTAACCATTGGGTTAGTCATTAGTTAGGGATAACACAAATTTCCGCAGCTATTATTAATACGGCTGTTGGTTTTTTAGGATTCGTATTGCCTACATAATATTCTTGTCTATCAGGATAATGCGCATCAATGTTAAAAATTTGCGAAACTGTAGCTCCCATGACTGTCGAAGAATAACGCCTCCTCACCCCTTTATCTATTTTTGACCAATCTTCACAGGAACACAATCCATTCGGTGGTTTTCGAAATATTACATTTTGCCACGCCCTAGGTCCAATTTTAACCAATCTTCACAGGAATAATCCTGGTCCAATATTTAAGATTTTACATAAATTTGAACTCACTCAATTTGGTGGTTTTCGAAATATAAGATTTTTAATTTTTTTTTGTATGGGCGGTGCCACTCCCCTAGGTCCAATTTTGACCAATCTTGTTCACAGGAATACTCCTGGGCTTATACCTAAGATTGTATGTAAATTTAAACTCAATCGATTCAGTGGTTTTCGAGGAATAAGATTTTGAATGCATTTTTTGTATGGGAGCTGCCACGCCCCTATAACTCATGAACCAATACACCTACAAAGACCGTATGAACTTATAAACCATGGTATCAACGTCACCTTTCATGGGAAATTTCCAGAATCAAAATCGGTTCACGCATTACAGAGAACATTATCGACAAACACAATTGACCATGATTTTTATATATATAGAAGATGGGAAAATTAGAAGCTTTATTAGGACAGTGTTGTATCCTACGATGTTTGTCAGACGTTCACGAGAGTTGAGAGGTGGCGCATTAGAAAAAAAAAAACTTACCATTTCCAAATCAGCGGTGGTTGAACCTTGGACCATTTTCACTAATCCATTCCATCTCTAATCTATGGGCCCTATTGTGAGTGTCGATAGTTGATCGACAACTGTGATTGTTATCGATGCTTTCTCTTGGAAGTAACAAAAAATTGTGCGTACGAATAGCTAAAATCAATCGACTCAATCGACAATTGTCGTGACGATCGCTGATCGACAATCACAGTAAAGGCCTATATCTCTAAAGAAAGATCGATTCTACTAAAATAGTCCTTTCTGATTTAAAACCTGATAAAATTCTGTTTTCGCAAGCAGATTTCGACGAACAACAAATTTAGTTTATATATCGTTTCCTAAGTTAAAGTTTATAAGCTTCGGAATCCATGATCTTTTGATAGTAATTATTATTTGCTGAAGTCATGAAACAAATCAGTTGGACATGGATTAAGCATGACAACGCATGTGCTCTAAGAATGCCGGGCACGAAATTTTCGGTTCTTTCTAAAATGTACAAATATTTTAACATTTTTCAAACCGGTTGTAAGCAAAATGTATTACATTTCTGCTTTCATATTCTTCAAACATATGGTAGGGAGCAAAATGTACAAATTAATTTCAATCGTACGGTTGTTCAAAATAGGGTAGGTATACTGAAAGGTGACAAACAAAAAAACAAAAAAGCATTTGAAAGCTTTAACAACAACATGAGGAAAACAATAAAAGCGATTCATTACCTTCAATGTGTTTGACTATTGCTCGGATAATTGTTCCATGTGCCACAACCAGCACCCTCTTCCCACTTTTAATTTGTTGAACAAGCTCGCTCTCCCAAAAAGGAACGACACGATGCATTACCGACTCCAGTGTCTCAGCATCGGGGAACTCATCACTTGGTATATCAGCAAAATTAGGATTGCTCCTTATAGGCACATAATATGGACTGGAAGCGTCCATCTTCGGAGGTGGCACATTAAAGCTTCTGCGCCAAATCTGAACCTGCGAAGTAAACACTTGCTATACAAATCTACCCGGCATGCACTTTGTCATCATGTTTTCAATAGAAACCTGCTCCTCCCCGTACTTCTCAGCCATTTGTCGCTTATTGAGTCCAGTCAAGTCGCCATAGTGTCTTTCATTTAATCGCCAATTGGTATGCACTGGGATTGAGGAGCACTCCAAAGCATTTAAGATTATCGCCAACGACTGTTGGGCCCGTTTTAAAGCAGACGTAAAGGCAACATCGAATTTTAAATTGTGCTTTAACAATGCTGCAGCCGAAATAGCACCTGCATCGGATTTACCTTCAACGAGACGACAGACAACCCGGTGACATTGAGAGCGACATAGCGGATAAGAGAACAAGGCATAAGAGCAATAATGGAACAAATTCTCAAGTAGCTCACTCACCTTTTTCACTCAAGTCGACGTCGTGCCAGCCACAAAATAGATTCAACTTGTTCCACTCACTTTCACCGTGCCGAAGGAAAACGACCTTAGTAACTTCCATTTCTCGAAGCCAAAGGCGAAGAAGACAACGACACCACCACTACTATCGCCGAAAATTTCTTCCGTCCGTTAAACAGCACAAATCACCGAAAGCAAATTAAAGCCCCACAGTTGAACGAAGCGTGTAGACAGAGAAGCACGAATCAAATATTTATTATTGCTGCGAACGACGATGGCAGACCAACAACTACAACAACGTAGAACGAATGAAGCACGAGAGACAGAACTAGAAAGGCAGCTATGCGGTTTTTATGACACCACCACAGACCACACCGACACCAGCCCCCTTGAGAGAGAAACGCAATAGAATTCTAATGGATTTTCTTGAGAATTTTCCTTGTGTGACTAAATTGTAGGCATCATGACTATGATTACGGTTAGTTCGATTAATTAAGTTACATCGCATGGGGGTGTTGTTGTATTTTGGCGCTGTGGCTGTGGTATTTGATTTCGAGAGCGACAGTGATTGGACGGAGTCAGGAATATTTATTTTTTCTCTTTGAGTGACTTTCGATATACTTTTGACTTTGAAAACTTAAATGTCATGGCGTATAAGAAATACATATGTTTAGAAGGCAAAGTCAATGTTTTCTTTTTCGGCCGTTTGGCTTGGGACCATCTCTTATAGGTAATGATAGGTACCATGTCCACACCAACTCAAAGTTATACTTTCTTATAACATGCATTTGCAATTCCTATTAAACTTTAAGGTGATGATAACGAGCTACTCGAAAGATAATGAACTGTTTTATTTGGATTGTGTATCAGGTGCCCAAAACCCGACAGCAAACAATCTCAAGATTTATGAGTATAGCTAAGTGTGTAGAAACGAGACTTGTGTTTATGTACTTTTGTTTGCTCGCGCGTTCCTACACACTAACACAGGTACTAAGGTGAATTGCAAATCAATTTAAAAAAAGTATAATTTTAAATTACTAGGATGTAAAAAACAACTATTTGTTTTGGCAAATTAATGTCGCTTTTTTAAGGATTCCAATAATCTTCACATTCCGTCGCACGCAAAAAATAGAACACATATCATTTATGCCCCTATTATAGAACACTTAACTTCAACCCAAACTAACTAACAACTTATAGACAACCACCGCCATATTTGTTGTGTTTTGACAGACAACTTTTCTTTCAAGGTTGTATATGACACAATACGGACAATACCGAATTTTGAATGACATAAAACCAAGAGACAACTCAACTGTAGTTGTAGTTGTCTTACATAATAGGGGCATTAATGTGAACGAGTTCACACGACACACTTCAACTCTTAAAGGGGTAAAAAGGGGGTCTTCATATACAAGTGTTGGTGCGTTTCTTTACGATCGTGTAACTCCTGAACGACTTAACCGATTTAGGTTATATTTACACATTATACTTGTTTTGTCAAGCCGATAATTCATAGCTATGTTAGGATCCGATAGGTGGCGCTGCAGTCAAGTTATTAAAATAAAAAATGTCCATACAAACTTTGACCCCTCTTTTTACCCATTTAAGAGTCGAATTTCCAAAATCGGAGAAATAGGTTTTTTTTATTTCTCATAGAGAGTACATAAACCGAATTTGAAGTCAATCGGATGAAAAATAAAAATGTTCCCATACAAACTTTGACCCCCCCTTTTTACCCCTTTAGGGCGGAATCTGAAGTGCCCCAATATCTTAAAATCATTTTCATATAATGTGTCCTCCATGCTTTCATCACAAAGTGCACAATTTTTTTTCTATGCCGCCTCACTACCAAGTCATCGATGCAGCTTGTAGCAACCCTATATCATGTAGCTATCAGAAGAGCTACTAGAACTTTTCGGACCACACCAATAATTATCATACTGACGGTAACTGGTCTACATAAACTTGGTGAAAGAACGGATTTTCTTACATCACTCATTGCACAAAAAATAAACTCTCCAGAAGCCACGCCAATTCATGACGACATAAAAAAGCTATTAAAACACAAAAAGAACAGAAAGTATCCGTCAACATTATCAAAGACATTATCACCATCCCCATCATTATAAACAAGAATAAAATCCTCTCTTATCCACCCTGTCAACTCCACATGCACTGAGCTTACAAAGCATCCTAAAACATCCACCAGTCACGAAGTTTTTAAAGCAGAATACTCTAAAATCGCAAACAATTACAACTGCCGGCTGGTAGTTTCTATTCACCGACGCGACGCCTCAAAAACGGATGACGGCGTATCTTATTGCGTTGTTAACGAATACGGCGCAGTTGTATCCAAAAGTCTCCTCTCCGAGTTCTTATCAATCTTTACAGCAGAGGCCTATGCCATACTATTGCAGCTAATGAGAAAATTTTTATTTTTACCGATAGTTTGTCTTTAATTACTGCAATCGATAACACAAACAACTGCTCCTATATAGTCACAAAAATATGGGAACAGTTACCTTCCAAAAAAGGAAAAACCATGCTCATCTGGATCCCCGGACTTATTGGCATAATAGGAAATGAATATGCAGACGCTGTCGCAAAGGCAGCAATTAGGGAACATCTGACAACATCTTATGTCTACAGCAAAAAAGATATCATAAAGTATAACTAATAGCTAGAAATGTAAAAGGAAAACCATCTGGGATTCATACGAACACTTTTATAAAAAATGTAATCCATGTGATGAGAAAGGAATATAAAATAAAAATAAATAAATAGGTGGCGCAACAGGCGGTAGACACCCTAGGCCTAGCTTCTCGCAACCATTCGTTTTGTGTGAGTTTCTATTTTTGGGACGAATGGAAGGGACCTACAATTTTATGCCGAGTCCGAACGGCTGAATTGAGAAGCTTTTTTCAGGACAGTCATACTCTCGGATGTTTGTCAGACGATCGCGAGAGGTGGCGCAGTAGAAAAAACCTTAAGATGTAATTTGTGTTTTTCCGGGGATCGAACCTGGGATCCCTCGCGCAGTAGTCCATCACACTAACCACTGCGCTACTGCGCTACTGAGAAAGGAATATACCCCAACAATATTCCGCATATAATGTTAAAAACTTACATACGACTAAGACAGGGACACACAAACTTTACGCACAACCATCTTTTCATCAGAAAACCTCCACCAATTTGCCACTTATGCAAAAGAAGACAACTTTTCACTATTAGCCAATTAACGAAAATAAAAAAATATCTAAGCAAATCTCTGAAAAATCTCTTCTCGAACTACTCAGTAATATCTCAGAAAATAACATTTATGACTCTACGCAAAATTATGTTAGCAATTAAAATAGATGATAAGATTTAATTTTACTTAAAGCCGAAGTCCCTGGTAGCTAGTGCTTATTTCCTCTTAATATTTATATGTAATTTATTTGCATATCAATAAACTTCTAATATTATTATAATAACATACTTTTACCATAGCTGGTTGTTTTGATCAGACAAAGTTCTAAGCGAAGTAGAAAGTAGAAAGAAACACACATACATATTTCGTGACTATTCTTAAATACAAACGATTTTCCCGAGAATTTTACCCTTGTCCTTTACAGATAAAGAAAACAGTTTTATTTTTTGTAGATTGTAGATCTAAGACTTAAGTGATAAGCGAAAAAAAAAACGTATCCTCACCAACAAATCAAGCTATCATAAAGATTGCACAATATTTGTAACAGACGTAGGGCTACTTTAGGCTGTTTTTGTTTTATATTTTATCAAAGACCCCTTACTAAACTGCGCAAGGGAGTACTGGAAACTACTAGATTGGTTAACATACTTCCATGTTCCGAATTTCGTCAAATTTAGCCGCCATATAGGTATGCATAGCGTTTTGTGATGTATAGCAGGTGATATAATGTACAAACTTTTAAAACCGCCAAAGTTTTCCAAAATAATTCGCACAGGTAATTATACACATCCATTTACAGAATTGCAAGGCCAAAGCTGTCATAATGCCATGTTTTGTCTTGAATGACACCACGCCGCGTTCTACAATTATGTACACAATTCCAATATGTATCTATTCACTAAATCTCAAAACTATAGCTGCCATAAATGTCAAGACTAAGGGTTTTTTAAATGCTTGATATGTATTATATTGGCTGCAAGAATTGTCTCTGAACACAAAAAAAACTAATTATAAATACAAAACACTACAATAAACTTGCCTTTTGAAGATGTTGGAAAATATCGACGAAACGTAAGAAAAATAATGGAAAAGTTCTTTTATTATTCACATTAAAAATAAAAACCAACAAATTCACAACAAACACGTAAAAAACTTTGTATATCTGTTTAAGCACTAAAAGCTGTACCGTGGCATTGTTCTTAATTTTTTAAGTCCTACAGTGATGAGCACCTAACCTAACATTGCTGTGCCGCTTTATTAAGGTTATAAAACATAGACTTCATTACTCTTTTAAATTCAAACTACTCGAAATTGAAAATATTTTGAAAATGAAAGTCAGCTTACCCTAATCGTTTATTGTGTTAATGCTTTCAAGTCGTCTTGCAGTAGCTGGTAGCGTGTATACATTGCCGTCTTGTTGCTGCTCTGCAAATACTTCAACCTCGTTTTCCGTGAAGTGCGTTGTAAGTTATAGTAACAATATTTACTTTTGTGTTAAAGAGAATCTTTAAACTAGAAACATTTAAAAAATGATAATCCAGGCATAATTATGTATAAGCCAAATTTGGCTAGATATTTATTTATTTAGAATAGAAATAGTGTTATAGTTTATTTGAATGTCTATAATGAGGTACGCGTGAGCGACATAAAACAAAATTAAATTAATTGATTCCAGAAACACATAGTAAAGTTAACGAAATAACTCATCAATTAACACTATCTTCAAATACAGTCAATTGTGAATAAAAACATTGATAAAGAACAAAAAAAAAAAAAAAAAAAAAACAAAAAAAAAACAAAAAAAAAACAAAATTAAGCTGAATCGGTGTCGAATACTTGTTATTTTCAAGTACCATAAATTCATAACTCAGTATCCATCGGGCGACTGTGGCGAATACGTGATATTTGCACTTGCATTTTTTTGTTGACTGATCGGTGAGGCGGCTCCATCTGCCAGTAGATCTCCAGCGATATCCGAGTAAGTCGGACTGTAGTTCGGGAGGCCGGGCGAGTACTGTGGACTATTTGGAGAATAATTTGGACTTTCTGGCGATTGATAGTTTGACGTAGAATGAATATATACTGGGCTTGATGGACTATCTATGCTGAAGATGCTTGGACTTGCAATAGAAGGACTTGATGGTGTATATGGCGATTTGGTTGGCGAATATCGCGTATAGCTGGGACTGCTCGGTGAGTACATCATCGGACTTGTTTGTGAGTAAGGTGGTTTCGATTGAGAATATGTTGTCGTTGCCCGAGTTGATGGTGAATAGATGGGACTTGATGGAGAATACGATGGGCTTGTTGGAGAATAGGTCGGACTTGATGGAGAATAGGTCGGACTTGATGGAGAATATGTGGGGCTTGTTGGAGAATATGCGGGGCTTGATGGAGAATATGTGGGGCTTGATGGAGAATATGTGGGGCTTGATGGAGAATACGTTGGACTAGTTGGCGTAAATGTTGGGCTTGTTGGTGAGTATTGATTCAATGAGGAGCTCTTCTTTTTCCCAGATGCCTTAGACGATGTAGTTGGATTATTGTTCGCCTCGATTGGCGAATCGGTAAGCGGTGAAGTTGGCGAATATGGCGATGAGTTTTTTGGTGAGATGGGAAGATATGATATGGATGATGGGGAATAGTACGGCGAACTCGGCGAGTAGCTGGGTGACATTTCATGCAGTGAATACTTCGGTGGTTTCATGTCATAGCACGGTGAGCTAGGAGAGTATCTCGGTGTAGATGGAAATGGAGACAAACTAGGGCTAGTTGGCGAATACGAATCACAACTGATAGAACTTTTTGGACTCTGTGCTAGGAATTGATAATTTGGCGAAAAGATTGGCGACTGCGGGGAATACGTTGGTGATTCGGTAGAGTACTTTCCATTGATGTTCTTGAAGCCAGGTGACCATGACCCGGCATTAAAGAAGGGACTGCACGGCGATCTGGGAGAAAAGAACGGAGATCCTGAGTGATCGTCCGCTCGAAAGCTAGGTGAAAACACTGATGTCGGTGAGAAACAACCTGATGATACACTAGCAGGCGAATCCAATAGTACAGATCTCCACGATAATAGCGGAGTAAACTGACTTTCACCTGGGCCGCAAGTATTACCTTTAATCAATGGTCCATCGACATACGAGTCCATTTTGCATTTTTCTAGTTCGAGGAGTAAATCGAATGCCCCAGTACCCAGTCGAGGCAGTTGGCCTAGTATAATATTTTCGGAGACTCCTCGAACGGGATCCACTTCGCCATGAGCTGCAGCATCCATCAGCACATCCACAGTTTCCTCGAATGAGCACCTCATCAAAGCACCGGTCTGCTGACGATTTATTCCATGCCTGGTGATGGCCATCATGTGACCTTTGGCAGTCATTACATCGCACAGCAACGCCAGGTGGCGAAAGTTCACATACAATCCGTAAAACTGCAACACAGTATTTATTTCCTTTTCGATGCATTTGCGAACAGCTTCAATCCCGAACACGGTGAAGATCTCGCAGATGTCATTGCTGCACGTTCTAATGGTGTCCACATGCGGCACGGATAACACTTTCATCAGCGCAGTTCCGTCGGTCTCCAGCAACCACTCAGCCACTGCTTTAAACTCTCCATCTTCCGTGATTATTATTCGCTTCTTGTTCGTGACCTGCGGCAGATGCATATAGACTTTGGATATATCCTGTATGCCTTGCAGCGTCATATCGGAGAGAATGGAGCCCTCAATGCATCGCAGGAACAGATCATCTTCCATGCGGCATTCGTCCGTTTCATCATTATACTTGGTCTCATCGGCCAAACTCTTTATGCGAATGCGCAGGATCAAACGATCTGCATTATCATCGTTGAAGATGCACTTTAGATCATCGCCAAAGGCAATACATATTCTCTCGGCAATTGTCTCCATTGTCAGTTTCTTTTCTGTCATGTATTTACGGTTGAGTTCGATACGCAAAAGCCATGGAGAGACATCATCTGGATCAAAGTCCGGCATCTCGTAGTAAACACTGACAAATTCCTGATCTTGTAGCACGACGGTATTTTGTGGATCTGGGTCGTAGTAAATGGCGGTACTTGTAGTTACCGTTCGTAGCGATGTATGTTCTAAGCGGCACAGTACATCCTTAGCCTTTTCTACATCCCGCGCGGCCGGACCGGACAGAAAAACAGTCAGTGATGGCGACTTTGGCTTTTTCGAAATATTTATGATCTCCTTCAAACGTGGCACTCCCAGCGTAACGTTCTTTGCCGACACTCCTGCAAAGTGGAACGTATTCAGTGTCATTTGAGTTGCCGGCTCTCCTAGTGATTGTGCTGCTAGTGCTCCTACCATCTCGCCTGGTTGGGCGTGTGATAACTGAAATCGACTGCTAATTTCCCCAATCAGCATTTGAAAAGCCTCCGACGAGAGGCGGTATTCATCGATCACCATCTTTGAGCAAAGATTGGCACGCGCAAGGCACTGAAATAGAAGAGTTGCGTTCTCGTTAGCCTGCCGAGAAATGTAATCGTCGCCGCGAACAATTGTGCAGGTCTGCAGCAAGTTCCGTACGCCATGAATAACCTCGGTTGGGGTTAAATTTGTCAGTGATCGCTGGTCGATGTGGAAGACTTTGCGAACGTTCCATATCATTCGCTGAATATTGCAGGGCAAGGCTACTTTAGATTCCCCGGTGGGAAATATTTGCCTCAATGCTAAACGATCGCGACAAAGTTGTTCCCACTCGGTTTCGAGATCAGCAATCAGAGTTCCGGACTGTTGCATCTTTGTCCGGGCATCGTTGAGGAATAACTTATCAATGTGGCGACGCTGACTATAGTCAGCTTTGAAGCGTTTTTCGAAAGCCTTGTTGGAGAGCTTAATCGTGGGTAAGTGCTGGAATTCTACAGACTCCCCGGCAAGGCCGTCTTCTCCATAACAGAATTGTATGATGTCATTGTCGGCACTGCGTACAGTCCCGTCATATTGGACCATAACGGACTCCATGGCTTTCATTAATCGACGCTGGATATAGCCTGTTTCAGCGGTCTTAACAGCGGTGTCTATAAGGCCCTCACGTCCACCCATTGCATGAAAGTAGAACTCCGAAGGTGTAAGTCCCGCTAGGTAGGAATTTGCAACAAACCCACGTGCCTCTGGGCCGTAGTCGTCCTTGATAAAGTGCGGCAGCGTGCGCTTTCGAAAACCATACGGAATACGTTTTCCCTCAACGTTTTGTTGGCCAACACAAGCTATGACCTGCGATATGTTGATATTTGAACCCTTAGACCCAGCCACAACCATTGACTTTAAATTGTTGTATTCGGTAAGGGACAATTTGGCTGACCCACCCGTCTTATCACGAGCGTCATTCAAAATTCGATTCACCTGATTCTCGAATGTCTGGCGCAGAGTATTGCCTGGAGATGCCTCCAGCTGCATGTTGTGAGCGTTACTTATGACACGAGCAACATTTTGTTTCGCGCTATAAATAACAGATTGAATTTCGTAATAGGTCTGTGGGTCGGCAATGGTGTCGGATATTCCAATAGTGTGACCCTCATAAAGCAGCCATGCGTTGACTACCTTCTGAATGTTTGCGAAAAAATGACCAGCACTTTCGTGACCCAATTCAACGAAGCAGATGTGCATCAGGGATCCAGCTGATGCGCCCAACGACTTTTTACAGAGCATTCCCATTATCAAGTTGCCATATTCGACGACAACTTTTGTATCACCCACAGAAATCCATTTGGATAATCCTTCATCCTCATCGTCGGGATGTGTGGAATGTGTTCGAATCATATTTAAATTGCCTGGAATAATCAAAGAGAACAACTGCTTACCTGTCCACAATGGTATGGGCTTGAGGATGCTAGGCATTGGCATTCTTCCGTTCCAGGTGGGCAGATACATCAGCAGGTTCATCATCTGGTCCCTACCGAGAAACACGTCTCGTTTGGTCATTTTGTTGGCTCCGAGCAATGAGTCCTGAACGATGCCCATCACTGGCTTGTTGGATTGCGGTGTGAGAATCTGTCTGCTTGTGATGTGAATGTTATCCACCTCAGCACGCGTTTCCATGCTCTGCGGCACATGTAAATTCATCTCGTCACCATCAAAATCGGCGTTGTACGGCGTTGTGCAAGATAAATTCAAACGAAAAGTGGACCATGGCAGCACCTTTACCCGGTGACCCATCATGCTCATCTTATGCAGAGTGGGCTGGCGATTAAATATAACCAGATCATCATCGCGTAGATGCCTTTCTACAATGTATCCGTAGTCCAGATGTAAATCACTCCTACTGGGATGGAAGCGTAGGTCGATGCGTTCACCATTTGTACGTATTATGAACTTGGCCCCTGGATACTGGTCACATCCTCGATCGACAAGCAGCTGCATTATGTGGATGTTAAAAGGAGTAACAATCTCGGGGTAGCTTAGATTTAAAGCTATAGACCTCGGTACACCAACTTGGCAGATTTCCAGATTCGGATCGGGAGTTATCACAGTTCGAGCCGAGAAGTCCACTCGTTTTCCCATCAAATTTCCTCGTATACGACCTTCTTTGCCTTTTAGCCTCGCCCTTATGCTTTTTAGGGGTTTCCCAGATTTCTGCAGCGACTGTGGTACACATGGCTGGTCGTTGTCGACAAAGGTTGCCATATGGAACTGCAACATTTCAATATTCTGATCAATAATCCGCGGTGCTACACCGCTGTCAATATTTGCCTTCAGCAAATTGTTAGACTTCACAATTTCTGCTAACTTGTGTGTGAGGTCATCCTGATTACGGGCAGAGCCATGCATGACGACTGCTGGTCGAACTGATAAAGGTGGAACAGCAACCACAGATACAATCATCCAGTCGGGTCGAGATTGTTTGGGGTTCATGCCCATAACGAAACAATCCTCATCCGAGATTCGTTGGAATATCTCATGAACCATTTCAGCCGATATTGTAATATCTTTCTCTTGCTCTGGCTCGTTGATATGTTTCCAATGTGCTTTGAGCTGCAAGCATTCACGTTTGATTTTTGGCTGATAATGGCCACAACCGCCGTGCACAGATTGGGGATCCTTAATCTTTTTTTGATAATCCATCTCTTCGCCACCCTCGCAAATTGTTTTTTGTTTGCAAACATCGTAAATCATCGTTAGCCGAGTCTTTGGCTTGCCTCGAGTTCGAAGTACAATTTTCTTAATAGTTGGATTTGTTGGTGAAACTAGTAGTCGGGAACAGTAAAAGCATACGCATCGTAGTATTTTGATAGTTTTTGTAAGAAATCCAATGTGGAAAACTGGTTTTGCTAACTCTATATGGCCGAAATGGCCAGGGCATTCAGCCATGTCGCCCGCGCAAGTCATACATCTTGAATTCCGATCTATAACCCCTTGGCGTGGATCCATGAGGCCCCCCATTACAGGCTTTCCAGCATCCATGGTAATAGGATAATTAATTCCGCCTTCAGTTACAGACATACGCCGGATTTCATCAGGCGACATTATCCCAAATTGAACTGCACGGATAGGCTTACAAGGCCGACCATATTGTTGAATATAGTTCATTGTGAGGTCTTGCAATGTAGTCCTTTATTTAAATCTTCTTTAACTGAAAAATTTGACGGTAATAAAAGGAGATTGTATTTTTTAAGAACAAACTGAATGGAAATCATCCGAAAATCAGCAGAAAGTAGCTTTCAATCTCTTATTTGAATTTTTTTGTGCTATGGGGGTGGGTGCGTTTGCTGCTATAGTACATTTACGCCACTGCCGGCAAGGTAGTTCTTAACGGCACCGCCAGTGGTTTTAGTATTAGATAATTTGTCATTAGGGCTGCCAATGCTTTAGAATTTTGTAAAATTATATCAAAATAGACTGCTCGTTTTATTCTTGTAACTGGGCTGTAAGAACGCTGTTTATATACCTATATAATTTCAGCAGGACCTTTAGTACATACAATACTAAACAACATATCGTAGAGGCGTTATGCAAGACAATCCAATGAACTCGGCTGGTAGGCATATATCCCAAGAAGTCATACTTGATGGTATATTTCATGTTTACAAATTTTTAGTACCGACCTGAGATGGTTCATGACACTGCTGGTAAATTGCTTTCAGAGCCATCCTTTTCAGCGAACAGGTATTAGGAGAATATTAGGTCTATTCGCGTACTTTTCCGAGCAAGGCAGTAGAAATCTGTCAATTTCGAAAATTTGAGCGCAATTCTCTCAGAGAGCCGAAAATGACCCAAAAGTACGTGTATATACTTCGAGCTACTTCGAGCCATTTCCAGCTTAATAATAATTTGAATAAAACAAAATTATTTCAAAAATATAAATATATATAAAACAAAATTATTTTTACTTTTGACAATTTTATCAGTACATGCCGGTAGAAATTCCCTGAGCTGTTTCGAGCCATCAGGAGTGGAAACTGGAAATGTTCGTTACTCATTATTTTGCTGATTTTCTCTCTTCCTCTCATTTTTGATGAGAACGTGTATAGATTTCGTGCGGTTACGATCGATTGCGTTCGGTTTAAACCGCGTACGCGAATGAACCTATTAAATCAAACCAAAAGCATGTATGCATGCAACAAAAATATATCAGTTTACCTTAACAACTTTACTTTGCTTTGCTTTACTTTGTTGTTTGCTTTACTATTACCCGATTTCACACTCCGAGCTTAAGTGTCGATCCAAGGATAAACTCAGGATTAACACAAATTTTGTTTCCACAGTGCAGGTTTAACGATAGACTTCACTTAAATAGTGCCGTAAGTTAAGCCACCGACTTCCGTGGCTTAAGTATCAATCCAGAGAATACATAATTGCCAAGCGCAATAATATAATATTTATCCCAAAATACTCTGAGAAAACCTAAATAAGCAACAATATAATAATTGTGTTTGGCAATGCTGTTCAAGAGAAATGTCAAATTATCTATTTGTTATTGGCGGAAATACTCTCTAGCATTTAACATACAACAACATCGACAATCGACTGCTTCGCTTCCACGCACACTCGTAGTTTTCGATGGCACACACATTCGCATACAGTCACCAGGTTTGTATATTCATGATAAATGGTTCACAATGACACTCATTTGACGGTTTTACTAAACCAAGCTTAAATATGGACTGTGAAAACGAAAAATACTTAAGCGAAGTTTATGTTCAATCCTACACTTAGCTTAACCCAGGATTAAGCTGCCACTGTGAAATTGGCTATAAGTGTTCAATAAAACTTAGCTAGTATAGTTATAGATACCTATTATGCGCCTCTGTTCAACACGTTTCATAGAAAACTGCTAGTAACTGCTTCTGGAGGCACGTTGAATTAAACCAAAAGCCAACAACAAAATAATACCAGAAACGTTATATATAAACAATTTTAAAATTGCAACGTAGTTTTAAGGCCGCGTAACTTAAATAAAAAATTTGCGTTTAGAGAGGCTGCGTAGAACTTGTGTACATTTTTTTCTTTCCAAAAATATACGCATAATGTTAATTTTATTTGCTGGTGATGTATTCTCTTTGTTTCAATACGTATCCCTAAGAATTATTGGTGTTCCTTGCTTCAATGCTTGATTGAAATAATCTAGTTTTGTGCGTGTGCCATGGAAAAATCGTTTACCAAATATCGAATAAATAGTCGCATCCGGTATAAATAAACCTGTTTGTTTAGTTTCTGTTTTTTTTTATCTCCATAATGCCAGAATCAGCAACATAGCGCTCAGTTACTTTCAGGCATGGATTCGATAATCGAAGTTTGCATCACGTACCTACATATTTAATTTCTTCATTTTAAATATTTTTATTCACACTAATAATCTGTCAAAATAGCTGATGTCGGTTTCAATAGAAGAAATAGTACTAGTAAATACTCACCACTTACGTTTCCATTTCCATCATTTTACCCAGTGATTATTTTGCATACCTACTGCCTTACTGGACAAAAATATTTCAAGAATATTCAATATATATTTCTTGAATAAAACAAAATGGCTGACCAAACAAATATTTAGGCCTATTCGACAAAATCTTTTATTCTGTTCATCATCATCATCATCATTTTGAATGGTCCGCTTGTCCATTAAGTGGGTCGCGGGTGTAGGTTGCTCAAGTGGACCCTCCATAGCTCTCGATCCTCCGCCATCATCAAGCGCAATCCCCATACGGATATAGGAGAGATTATGGACTTGATCTAACTATCTCATCATTGGTCTACCTAGAGGACGCCTACCCGCCTAAAGGCTGTCAATTTAGCTTTGACACCAAGTTCAGTCCTCCTGATAACAGAATGACCAAGCTATCTCAAAATTGATCCAGCTTGACCAATATTACAGGAAAACTCTGGATCGCTCCTTCCATCACTCGTGAATAAGACCCCGAGATACTTAAACTTCTCCACCTGTTTCAATGGGACTCCACTAACATGCAGAGTGCATTGAACAGGCGTTCTGGAGACGACCATCACTTCAGATTTGTTCACGTTTACCTTCATCTCAGCTTCAACACAAACGGCTACAAACCGATCAAGTGCGCGCTGAAGTTCAGTCTGAAAGGATCCAAGGATGATCCTTTCGGTTTATTCTGTTATGAATCATAACAGATCTCGACCATAAAAGACCTTTCATAAATCGTATTTAGGGTTTTTGAACTTTTATGAAACTCTGTTATTGAACTTCGAAAATTGCAAATCAGTTACCTACGAAGCTGTCATATTTTTTTTTATAAATAGTCGCCTATATTTTCGCTGAATATGCCCTATTTGATATATCAAAAGGAATTCAGGAACATAGCCAGGTATTCTGTTTCATGCTTACAAAATTTCTAAAATACTTAAGGCTTGGCATCACTGGGGTGAAAAAATTTTAATTTCTTCAAACGTCAAAATCTTCTAAATCACATTCGTGAATTTCTAGATTCGACTTCAGCTCTTCGTCGTGTGAACTTTCCGAATTCTGCCACAAATATGTTGAAGGATAACGCATCACGCCTTTTGGTACCTATTGTCCGCAGCGCTATCCAAACGCGTTCGCAATCCGTCATTTCTGGCCCACCAACAAAGCATGTTTCAAAGGGGGTAAGTTGTAACTAAAGAAAAATATGTGTTACGTAAATCATTTTGGTACTGTGTGAAAATTTGCTTTTTTCAAATCAATGCTGCTTAATAATGATAAAATATTTGCTTAAATATTACAGGAACTGTACGCTCTGGGCTCCACAATTGTAGTGTCAGTAATCACCATTCCAGCCTGGGTCCTGTACCACATTCGTGAATACCGTGGAAAGTAAACTGGTGAATTACAAAATTGCGCTATATGTTACAATAAACTCTAATAAAGAAATGTAAAATTGTAATTGGTGAATTGTATATATTTCTTCTAACCCTACAACATTTAAATGGACATAAATATTTCACTTAAAGCGAGCGTTGTGCATAAGGCAACCATCAACCAGGTTTCATCAAACAGCTTATTCCTTAATCAAAGCGCATAGAGCTCTCTTGTAATCTCCAGAAGTTTCGTTCTGAAAAAGAAGAGATGAAAATAAAATCAGGTTAGAATCTGCCCTTAAGCATCTTGGGAGTGGAGCACCTACCTCCTGTAATAAATTGCGGATCAAAAACCGATATCACATGTTAAGGAAGAGGAATTTGCTTAATTTACATCAACAACTACCAACTATGTATTGAACTTACCGCAATCGCACTAAGCAAAGTCCTATCGTAGATCCTCTCAAACTCATCTTTGATGGTGGCCAAATCAATCTCGGAACGGCTGACGATGATCCGGATTAGCCGGTCATCATCGGTGCCCATACCGTTCATCGACTTGTGCAGCTGCTTAGCGAAGAATGCTGCTGGGGACTGCACACACTCGACTATAAGAATAAGAATAATTAGTTCAGTAAAATTTGTCCATATTGTTCACCCACCTATAGCAATCATTGCATCATGTAGTGAACCATCCATTTCATGTTTAATTGCCTGTTCAATAGTCATGCCTGATAATTCCTTGTACTCTTCAAAGACTAGGCGCAACTGAGCGAAACTTGAATGTGCCATTATAGAGTTGAAAACCTCTTCGTCCGTTCCCAAAGTTGCTTCACCAGCTGCATAGAGAGCTGCGGCGTCTTCTTTTGCTTTTGCTGGGTCAGTGGATCCAATAGGATCACGTGTACCTGTGACAATCAATGTCAGCAAACGGCGAAAGTGTCCAGAAGTTTCACTACACATGTGTTCAGCCAGTGGGCGGCCAAACAATTTTTCGTATGCGAGAACCATTTCACGAACCTCTTCATTCGATTTGCTGCACAATATTTCAACCAACGTCTCCTCGTCGGTTCCCATACCGTCCATTGCTTTGTTCAGCTCAGAACACATATACTCTTCAGTTGGCGTCATCAATGCAATTATCACGTTCTCGAAGTTACCGCCCAACTCCCCTTTAAGGTCATCAATAATGTCGCGCTCGTATTCTTTATTGAAAACATCCTTGATTAGCTGACGTTGCTTATTCGTTCTGGAAGTGAGAATATTTATAATCGTCTCCTCATCGGTGCCAAAGCCCTTCATTGCCGAACGTAGTGCAGCTGCATCTTCGGATGCGTGAAAATTCGATGCAGCAACTACACAGGGTTGTGGCTGTAAAATAAAATGAGAAAGTTGGCTTACATTTTGACGATTGTAGATTAGATTAGATATGCAGAGATGTTTTAAACCTTGTAATCCATTTTTGTATGATTTTTGTTTTGCCTTTTCAAGTTTGGAGATTCTTTAAACAATGAGATTATAATGCTCCCAAACAAATCGATCCAAATGCCAAGCTTGTGTGTGATATCAAGACGTAGTTATTTTGCCAATTATACTTTCCAGTGGGTTAATGAGTAATCGGGCTCGCATTCTTTCTCAAACTATGCTGAAGAAAGCTCCACAACGTCATGAGCTTTTTCCAGTGGAAACGTGACGGTTGAATTAAAGATGCAATAAACGAATTTATGGAAAACGGTTCGGGATTAATTAATTATTTGATTTGATAACCTCTAAAATGTCATCATACGCTGAACCTCCTTCTATGGAATTTAAAATGGTTTGTCTGGAGTTTAGTTTGACGCTTTGACTTGACGTAATAATTATGTAGCAAACAGCAGCAACGGCATCGAAAATTGTTTGTTTTTGTATTTTCACACTTATTCACAGATAGAAAAACGGAGATGATTTTTATTTTTGATGATTTGCGGTCTAAGTTTTTGAACAGGGTTCTGGTCAAGTGTAATTTATTTTGCGAGGAAATTACAGTGGTGACTCGATAAAGTTTAGTACCTAGGTACATAGTTTGTTTTTTTCAAGATACAGCTACAGGACGTAATGCTGCGATAGCTGCAAACTGCTATTCAGCTTGGCATTCAGATACCTAACGAATTTTCTTTTTTAGAATGTAAAACTAAATTGTAAAGTGAAGTAAACAAATTCAAAACTGGAACGAACCAGCCGCATTTGTGTTTATGAATTATAAAATTATGCTGCATTTGGATTGCTACCTATTTATTATGATTTGCCAAGTTAATAACGGTTAAAATTCAAACTGTTATGTGTCATTCGGCCAACAACTACACATTGCTTGATACTTTCGAGACTCTATATCAATATGCTCAGGTCATTGACATAGTATACATGGACTGCTAGCAGCCAATTTTTCGTTGAAGCAAACATAAGCACTAGCTCTTTTGGTTCACGGCGGAGAGAAACGAAAACACTCAAATGTCATCGAGCAATTCGTGTGATTTTGTTTGAGTGTTGAGTGTGCCATCTGTTATAGAACATTTGAAATAATTTGAATAAGTCGTTATTTTTGCGCAGTTGCATTGTCTCTACAATGGATGGCACTGTGTTCTATGTAAAAAATAGCAATTTCGAGCAGAGGTTCAAACCTCTTTTCTACTTTCGCCGCACTGAACCAAAAGGGCTAGTGGTTATGTTTGCTTCATTTTTCCTCGCAGGTTTGTATGAAACTGACATTTCACTAGCAGTCCATGTATAGTACGTCAATGGCTCAGGTACATAAATATTTAAGTGACAGTTTATCATAGAATATTAGGCAGAAAATCTTGCCTAACACACGAAACTTGCCTAGATTTGCAGTCAAATCGATCAATCAGACGCTGTTGGACTAGGTAGAAAAAGGGTATTGAACACGGCCCTTAGACCTGTTTTATTGGCAGTCTATCTCAGTGAAGTAAAGTAAAATTGGTATGAATTAAAGGAACACTGATAGGTAACCATTAAAAAGGCCCATTGTTCAGTGTTTGTTCTTACCTATGGTCATAAACGCGTCATGAATGAGGTTTGAGTAATGACCGATAGAATAAGATCCCGGATAAGCTGCCGGATTGAGACTTCTCCTCTGTATTGCTGGTTTGACCCGTAGAGATCGCATTAGAAACACCAGAATACGCGAGGAACTCAATGTCGAGCAGCTGCTTCACCAGGTGGAGCGATCCGTGCTTCGGTGCTTTGGTCATGTTAAACGCATATCCTCAACCAGGAACCCACGACGTGGGATTACTCTTTATGATTTAGAGTCTGGAGGGCCCACTTAAGCAACCTATACCTGCTACCTCTTTAATGGATAAGCGGTCCATCGAAAATGAATTAATGTATGAATGAAATAGGTAGGCAGTTTGAAGAATAAAACGATGAGCTAATAATAGGTCTGTTCCTTTACTTTTAAATCTTACGAGTTTTTACTAATTCTTACGAATTTTTACGAATTTTTACTCAATGTCGTTCCCTCAATGTCGTTCCCTACTTGAGAAATTCGTAAAAGAGAGCGGCATCGAGAGAGCAAGATATTACCCCTCCATTGCGAATCTTATGTTAATTTCGATTCGCCAGAAAAAAGCACTTATTCTTTCCCGAGATCACTTTTTTCGTTCGTTTGGTACAAAAAAAGCAATCTTTTTCAGAGTCGAGAGCATTTTTGCGAATCTAGATTTTTTCTCAGAGTCGCTCGAGATTTACCAATACACTTACATTATGATGAAAAAAAAATCTTCACAACAAAAAAGGTAAACAACTTTTGGCAGGCACACCACCAACACCAACAAAGAACAGCGCAGTATACTTCTTTTTGTTCGATTGGCCAGACGAAATCTAGAGAAATCTTAAAAAATCTCAGATTGCCAATCGAATTCAACATTACTAGTTTTTACTCAACAAATTTCTTTGCGTAAGAATTGAAACAACTGTCAGTCGCCTGAAAATTGACAGAAGATTTGAAATTTGATTTGAAATGCCTGTAACGGCTATTTGCTTTTGGCTCTGATTTCCTGCGATATGAGAAACAAATTGGTATGAAAATGGTATCAGAAGGCGGGAAAATAATGTAGCTTTTTTTTCTTCTCGAATGCATGTAGTTCAGTCAGTAAAAACTCTTCCATATACTTGGATTCATACTCACATGCAAATTATGGAAAACCAACATGCATCTGTCATTTTTCCTAGTTACTACAAAAGCGTTCCCTAACGTTTTCATAAGTTTTTCTCTTTGAGAGAGAATTCATCCCCACTATTGTCATTTTGACAGTCTTTTCCATTTTTACTACAAAAGTAAAGGAACAGACCTAATATTTTCAATTTTATTACAAACGACAGCACTGTTCCGTCATATGTTAACCAGTGCTTCCCAAAATAAATCGTACGTTATGTCAAAAATGACAATTCGCTTAAAAGCTTTTATTATCATGGCTTAAATTAAATTAAATTAATATTTTATAAAAAACACAACAATGAGCCTCGAATATGTTCTTGATCGTGTAATTCAGTATTTGCTCGTTGAAGTTCTGGAGGCTTTTATTACAAACACCAGCAACTATTTAACAAAACTTGTTAGTTTCTTTCGAAAAAAGAAATCAGAAACAAATAAACCATTTCTTTCCCACATAGATATTCTCTATCAAAGTGAACATTTTCTCGTCTTAAATAAACCCCCAGACCTTCTGATCAACAGCAATGATAGCTCCAAGGTTTGTATTTAATTTAATCAATCACAATAATTAATAATCTTGCTTTAGACCACAGTACAAACTATTTTAGGAAAACAGTTGCCGGCGCTAAGAAACCCCAATTTAAAACACGAATTCTACTTTGCTCATCGCTTAGACTTCTCTACCAGTGGAATTCTATGCATTCCCCTCCATAGGCAGGCGTGTGCTACACTTAGTAAATCATTCGAACAACAAAAGTGCGAAAAGTTTTACATTGCTGTTGTGAACGGGCATGTGGATCATGGAGTTCTTGATATACATCTGGGAATAGGTGAGTTATCCTCACCTTATTATGTACAGCCCTCAACTTACTTTTGTTTAATCATTCACTTTAGGTGAAGATGTACGATATGAGAGTACAAGCAAAAGAATGTGTACAGTGCGGCAGGGCGAGTTCTGTAAGAATCTTCGAAAATCGCACACTCGTCTTGTTCTACTGGCCCATGGCACATACAAAAAACGGTCGATTTCAAAAGTACTTCTTCAACCAATCACTGGGCGACGACATCAGTTGAGACTTCATTGCTGGGCAAAAGGTCATCCGATACTTGGCGACTATACCTATGGCTTGGAAGAGGACAAACAAATGCCTAGAATGTATTTGCATGCCATGAGGTAACCATAAAGTCCTGACGTGAACTTGATTAAACAATATTTTCTTCTAGTATAAGTGCTCCGAACGAAACTGAAGATCTTCACATTGAAACTGATGACCCGTTTGCACACGATTCATTTAATTTTACTAATGGATTGACCCCACTCGATGGTGTCAGCTTGTTAAGCCATAAATAGTGATAAAGCATTGCGATCCCATTGATTAGTATAAAATCTTAATTTATTTTCTTAGAATAAATAAACAAACAATATTATAATAACATCAAGTGAACAAAGGAAAGTGTGTATAGTATTATTTTAAAGATGGCCTGTGAATGTAAAAAAAGATATTCATAAGAAAACATTTTAAATTCGTTGAGAGTTTTTCCTGTTAGTTGGAAGAACTCAAGGGTAGAAATCATTGAAGGGGTGAAGCGAACACCTGGTTCAAATTTTTAATGTATGCAGGCAACAGAACAAACTTACCTCTTCTGGAAACCAAACATACTCAGACGAGTCTGATTAACTGGCAGTTTGTTAGCACTTTTTGATTTCATCGGTTTGGATAACCCTATAGTTCGCGATTTCTATAAGACAAACAACGATTACATTCTAAAAAATGAAAGCTGTTCCATATCGTAATACCTTAACAGGTGTCTTCTTTGGCAACGTTTTGATGTTAAATTTCTCCTCGCTGTCGGACAACTCTATCACATCATTTATGAGCGGTTCGTCTTTCACATTTGCATCGAGGCTCAACTGTGTCGACGATTCTGAAGCTGTAGGTTGAAGTGAACTGATTCCACTGTCTATACTCGGTGGTATAATCAAAGGCGACTCTGATTTTGTGTCATGTGATATTCGCTCATCAGCTTTAATTTTACTGCACTTTACCGGTGATGGTGAATTGTAGTCGTACAAAGCTGCTGCGCTTTCCTGATTCTTTTCAGAGAGTACTTGAATACGAGTTACTTCTTCTACAAGTTCATCGTCCGTCTTTGTTGACACTATTGCAGTTTTATGACTCGGCTCAGGTTCATCAGCGAGTGCGACATTAGAAGCGAAAAATCTGCTTCGAACTTCAGTCGTTGTTGAAAATATCGACCGTTTAAATGGATTCAGTGGTGGCACTTTTTTGGGAGAAGGCTTTAGTAATAAGTCTAAAATGGGTCGTTTTTCCCGCGGTGACACCATGGCAAACGGATTGTAGGGCTTCTTTGTTGGTGTAACTTCATGTTCGTTGACGTTTTCTGTGGCGCTGCAATGGCGTTTTCTGGGTGGCTCACGGTCACTGTAGAAGGACACAATGTCACCTTCTTCTGGTCTGAAAAGAAACAGATGCAAAATGTGTCCCCTTAGATAAAGCTGGAGGTTACCTTAGCTCCACGGTTTCTTCTTCCATGAAAGAGTAGGCTACCTTCTTAAACTGCAAAGCGCATCTTATGTCCTCACTAATTGGCTTAATAGCCTGATTGTGCGGCTGAAAATTTGACTGCCAAATGCTTTTGTGTTTCGCCCGTTTAACGTTGCTAAAAACTGGACTGTTGACGGAACGTTAATGTTGTATACATAAATTAAATACGTGCCAAAGCAAACCTCTTGTCTGGATTCCAGGTGTCCAAGACCTTTAACGAGAACGGATTTACATTTCCCAATGCCAGCTGAAATGCCACATGGTCGTCAAGAATTTCTCCGGCATTTGAACAATACCGCTCATCGGTGTTCCACGTCGATAGGCCATGCAATCGTTCCATTTGTCTCTTCAAGGGATTATACACGAACATATGTTTAAAGGTGGCATCTGCTTTTAGAAACCCTTCGATATACTCATCATCAACTTCAATATGACGCATGTTCAAGTACTGCGGAATCTTTCTAAGCGCCCGATTCATGTTATCCTCTTCAGTCTTAAGAATAAATTTACATGCCTTTGCCAGTCCGATGCCTGGGAGGGAGTCGAGGTAATCACAACCCGATAAAATGCACATCACTCGGAATTTATCGAACGTATACTTCTCCAAGCGGCATCCCATTGCTAGGTGGAGTTTGTCCGCATCCACCAATAGACCCGCACCGGTAAGGTCTAATTTAAAGACGATTTTCTTGCATCCAAAGAGCACAAGATCTGAATCCTCTGTGATTATATACTGTGCTATGCCTAGCTTGTTTAGGAATGCCATTTGAGCATCTGCTTCATAAGGAGCGACAATACAATCAACATTTCGTATACGGCATTCTTTGATGAGCCGCAAAGCCATTTCATGAGTAACATCTATGCAACGTCTCATGTGCGAGCGTGCCTCGTCAGTTCGTCCGAGACGAAGGAGCTCAGCAGCGCGCTTTCTTGATTGATCCCGTCCTTCGCGACGTCGTTTTTCGGTCTGTGCTTTTGCCGGCAGGTGACGACCATCGAAGACCAAAATTGGTTTGATATCATAGGACAGGAGCATATTAACGTACTTTAAGCAAAAGTGGACGTACCTTACCAATATATAATTTTTATTTCTATTTGACTTGAACATGCTTTGCAAGAATATACTTACATGTCAGTGTCCTCCCCACGGCAAAGCTTGTCAGCACAACTGAAGACTGCTTTGTGTAACCAACAGTAAGTGTCTACAGCAACAGTGAACCCTCGTAGATCCTGAAACAGAGTTCGATTTTATTTAGACAAAAGGATGTTTCCAATGCTCACTTTTAAATGGACTTTCGAGGAAGCCTTCTCGAGGAAGGGTATTAAGCCCGTAATACCCATTTAAAATTAACCTCTGAGTTTTTTAATTTATATTTATTTACAATTACAAATGAACAGAAATACATAATAAAAACAAAAATACAATTGGCGCGAAAGGTGAAAATATTCATATCGATTTCAAACGAGTCTCGATATAGGTACTATTCCATGAAAATAACGTTCGTTAAGTGGAAGCTATTCAAAACTAATTGTACCAGTGGATATAAAACTATTTTTTTTTAATCGTCTACACACAAAAACAAGGCGTCATGTCAGTGCAATAGATTTGAGCAGGTAGACTCACTCAAAATTTACCTGTCTCCCTGGACACGACGTTCATTAGGTCTGTTTTTTTCCTCACCCATCTCAGTGAAGTAAAGTAAAGTAAGAAAATGTGCAAAAAAACAGTCCCCAACCACTTTTCTGAACAGTCGGTCTTACCCCTGAAAAGTTAACAGCTGGCATTGCTGTCAAAATGGCCATCAATAAAAAATTCAATTTCAAAATCAAAATCCTTCTAGAAAAATGAATAATTAACCTTTTAGCGCAAAAAAAATAATGATTATCAATTTGTACAGAATATTTACTTTTTCTGTTTACTTTTTTTCTCTTCCTGGCGTCTTGTATGGTCAAAATAATATCACAAATTAATTGCCAAAGAAAAAAAACAAAAACATGCGTGGGTGTGTTTATTAGGTGAGCCCTAAAGTGAAGAACGTGCTAATTCTGAGATTCGATCGAATCGAGTATTCCTCGAATTTAAAACTTTCAATCGAATGAACTTCTCACAATCTAAGTTTTGAAGGAAAGAAGGTCATTATCAAATGATTTAATTGTATGAACTTTATTTTCGAAATCAGCTGTATAAATATTTCACTGTCGATTGCGTTCGTTTTGACTGTAATTTGAGAAAGGATGGGTTTATTTACACTTTCTTGGAGGAAGAAAAGATCAAATTGAACAGAAAAAATGCAATAAAAATTAAATAAATGAGCACTTCAAATCGTTTTGGTTTGTTCATTTTGATTGTGACATACGATTATTTACATTTGAAATTTTTTCCCTATAAGACGAACAAATGTTGCTTCCAATTTTGTATGTTTTATGTAAATTTCACTATAAACATTGTTTAAATAAAGACTTAGACCACATTTTCAGTCGAAAAAACTCATAACATTTAACTTAGGTAATGCAATCGAAAATGAGAATGTGCGAAGAAATGAACAAAAAAAATCCCCATCGAAATCAAAAGTTGGAATGTCAGTTGGCTGAAATCGAATGACTTTCACTTAAAAAAAAGAGTAGCTATGTAAATAATACTTAACCTTTATTACATACTTCAGTTAAAAAATCAACAGGGAATACAAAATGGGAGGATTTCCTATTTATTATCTACAAAAAATGTATCCCATAACATATCAAAGATAGTTTTCAATTATTACAAGTCTATGTGTATATATAATTATATTTTATAAACAAAATGCAACTTAAATAAAAACGGAAAATATTTAGTATTTTATTACTTTCCGTAATATTCAGTTGTCATTTTTAAAGTTGTTTAAAATATGCAATTCCTTATATGTACATTTACACCCACCACAGCCGACAAAATAGTAGGTATCATAAAAGGAGACACTCTGTGAACTGATCCAAATTACACAAAAATGTGCTCCCCTGGTGTTCAGAATTGAAGAATGCTCCAAAGTTGGTCCTGCTGGAAATGAATAGCTTGTGTGAATCTCAGTGGTGTCAAATTGAGTGCAGTTGTTGTAATTGCGTGCTGAAAATCCTACTTTACTTTACTTCACTGAGAGCGATGAGGAAAAAAACAGACCTATTGGATGGCGTGTAGGTCTTTCCATGAAAGTTGCTACAAATGTGGGAATGTAGTCGAATGTTTTAGTCGGCATTATAGTATATTCATAAAACTTAATTTCATCCGCTCGCGATTGCGGGTACAGGCACAGGCTACAGATTATGAAATTCGCAATAAGTTAATTTGTTTATATATGTTACACTAGTCGTGTCGCGTTTCTTTTTTCGACTTTTTGACATTCTTATTGGAAATAAGATTTTTTCTATATATGCCACATGAACGCATTATCAGGCCTGTTTTATTTGCAATCAATTTCAGTGAAGTAAAGTAAAGTAGAATTTTTAGCACGCAATTACAACTATATAGAGTCTCGAAAGTGTCAAACAGTTTGTAGTTGTTGTAATTGCGTGTTAAATATTCTACTTTACTTTACTTCACTGAAATGGATTGCCAATAAAACAGACCTATCGTGTCGTAATTGGACAATTCCCGTATTCACCCGCAAATAAATGCGGTGCCTGCGGGCAACGCTCCGCCCACAAAATCGTGCCCGTGTCTACGCTGGACATGGCGTTAGGCTATGTGATGGGATGTTTTATTGAACATCATCTGCTGACGAAAGAAACGCAGCTATAATTCGATTATTTTTTTTTCACATTTCACCTTACCTGTACCTTTCTCTCAATGGTTGTCATTTTGTAGAAATTTTATGAAATAAAAATGAAAATATATAGAAAAAATACTGCAAATAAAAGATTCTAAAACTGGAAAATGACGTGAAGTATTATTTAGTGCGTTTTTTTTTGCTAGGCAAAGCCGCAAGATGGCAGCTCACCGAGTATAGGCCTGTTTTATTGCTAATCTATCTTAGTGAAGTAAACTAAAGTAGATTCTTTAACAAGCAATTTAACTACACACTGACACTTTCGAGACTCTATATAGTTGTTGTAATTGCGAGCTGAAAATTTTACTTTACTTTATTTCACTGAGATATATTTAGAATAAATCAGGCCTATTTAGGTGTTTTTTTTTTTGCTAAGCAAAGCCGCAAGATGGCAGATCACTGAGTATGTCGATGCCCAAATACGACCCGATTTTGTAACACACTCACAACAAACCAATTTGACAGCTTTCAGTTTTGAAAGCCTCTGTGCGGCATGCGTTTGAAAAAAAATACTTAAAAAAGAACACACTTTTGCTTGATTTTTGGGTATAATTGTCGCTGCCAGGATTGTTTAGATTTTGTAAATTCCTTTCAAAATATCGAAAAAAAGATTGCTTTGCACAATCATAATAAGTTACTTTATATACAAATAATACTTAATCTAAAATGAGTGAGGTATCAACAGCCGAACTAACAAAAAAAATTAAAGGTAAATACATCTAACATCATTATTGTCCAATTTTACTCCAGCGATGTACATAAATGTTGTACGTAAATTGGAAAAGAGTTTCTGCGAATTTTTCGCATAATTAAAAAATAGTATTGCAAATACAAGTTTACATAGAAATTCCACAAAATATAACTAGCCTTCGCCAGAGCAAACATAACCTCTAAGGGGACTCATTTTTCCCCCATTTGAGTGAAAGTGATTTATGGTGCACATTTCGCTTTCTGTATTCGTAGATATTTTAAAAACAGCCGATTTGACGGTGGTTACTTCAAAAATTGTTCGTGGACAGTTGGAAAGTGATCTAGGATGCTCTTTACTCAGCCGAAAAAAGGAAATTGACGCGATTGTCGTGCAGGCGATAAATGATGCCGAAGATAGCGAATCAGAGTCAGACAGCGACGAAAAAGGTAAAGAATCTGAGGAATCGGAGGAAGAAGAGGAGGAGAAACCAAAGATGAAGCGCGCAGCACCCGCCCGTAAAGCTCCCGCAAAGAAAAAACAGCGAAAATCCGCAAATGCAACTGACTCTAATTCAGATTCGGACGATGGCTCCGATGAGGATTATAAGCAAAAAAAGAAGCCTGCAGCTAAAAAGGTAATGAATTGCTTACATTTCTACTTAAATTTCACTTGATGTGAGTTTTCTGTTTTATTTTAGGGCAAGGCCGGCAGCGGACCCAAGAAGGGAACTGGTTTTACACGTCCATACACCCTATCGCCGGAGTTGTCAGCTCTGATGGGTGAAGATTCCTTACCCCGACACGCGGTGGTTAAGAAGATTTGGGCAATTATCAAGGAGCGAAACTTATACGATCCAGATAACAAGCAGTTTGCGATTTGTGACGAGGAGCTAATGTCAGTGATGAAGATTAAGCGGTTCCGAACCTTCGGCATGCTCAAATACTTGAAACCACATTTTATCAATTAGATATCAGCTATAATAGCTGTTGTTAAACACCTAAAAACTAGACTTAAGCTATTCTAACTTAGAGACCAGAGGGGAGAATAAAGTACACAGTCCTACTTTAGCCAATTTACACAATAGCATTGCATTCATCTACTTTGGGATTCCAATATGCTTCAAGATACTTCAAGATGACTGAACAAGTTTTGTAAATGCCAAGAGTCACGTGCAGGGGAGTAGGTGCTGAATTTGTGATTCTGTGTGACTCTGGCAAGGATCATAATTATAAATAAGTTTTATGTGAATTCGGGTGCGCCCATTGACAATGTAATTCTAGAATACATACACCTTAATTTCTTTTGTATTTTTTCGCGTAGGAATAACAGTCAATACTTTTTGTTTGTATGTATATCTACTACTTGCGCTCTGAATTGATAATTATAATATTGTAATGTGAGATTTAAATAAATTGATTTAATTTTTTTAGTGCCGTATATCCACTTGAGTCATAAATTACATTCCGTTCTTTGCCAACAACTAGACCTTCACTCCTAGATCTAGACCTCCACTGATAAACCTGTGCAGTTAGCCCAGTCTGTAGCTAACTGCCCAGTGTTGCGAACTTCAAGTGAATGGAGGACCTTTTCCACTGTTGCGCGCCGCTTAGGCGAGGTCTACATGAACTGTCCATCGGGATTAGATTCGAAGAATTTTTATTTGGGTCAATTCCGCTTCCAGTAATGAAGCTGTCATTATGGAACCTTAGCTAAATGTGACAAATTGTATGGAAAACATTTGAAAGTGGGCAAAGAAACACTGGACATGGTGTGACGTATGACTATGAGCATTATGAAATACATAAACTAAAAAATTCGAATAATAGATGATCGATATCCACGTGAACCTTGAGCCATATTTAATGAGATCTGCCGAAAAAAGAATTTCTGAGAGTTTCAGTTTAATAGTATTCATACAGGAGCATGGAATATAGAAAGAACAATTATGTCGTTTTCGTCTGGTCGTCCAGAACCGTCCGGAAGCAATCCGAACGCTCCTAAAACATGCAAGCGTTCGGCACTCAACTCACAATTCTTTTCCTGAAAAGAAGAGAAATTTGCTTCTGGATTTTAATTCGAATTGCGGATAGTTCTTCCGGACGGTTCTGGACGACCAACCGAAAGCGACATTAGTGTCCTGAAAAATCGCTTCCGCTGTCTTCTTGGTGCACCACAATCGCATTAACATGAAACGCATGGAACGAATATAACTCCCCCTTAGTCTACCTACTTGGCGTTTTTTGAAATCGGTTTATATGTGACATGTTTTAAGGCGTTTTATGTCGTTTTAGCTCCCAAAACGAGTCGTTAAACGCCAATTATTATAGTCGATTACAAATTTACAAACGACTCGACTCAAAAAACCCAACTATCGTTTGATTTAAACGCCACGTAGAATAAAGGTGAATATTGCAAATTTTGGTGGTTGTCGAGTTAAGTTAAAGTTAATCAAATTAAAAAAAAAAACCAACAATCCATTGAATTTCAAATAATTTACTACGCCATCTTCAAGCCATTTAAGAGAAATATTAACTTACACATTGTATTGCTGCTTTGTAAGAAACCCTTTTGCCATTTGCAATCTGTCATAAACAGCTGTGCACTAAATTCAAACTTTTCCTTTAACTGCGTTCTGCATCTGTCTTTTTACCTTTTTTATTCTCTCGTTGTTTTGCGCAGTAAAAGTAAATTGTATCTATAACAAATACTGGATTTAAAGTAAAACGAATCTTAATATTGAAAAGAAAACTCTTTTATTTTGAACCCACATATAAAATGCCACCAGCGACATCTACACGCGAGGGTTGGGACACTATAGACATTGTCAAGCATCCAGCGTCTTCCAAACTATGAATTGATTTGAGTGTTAGCTTATTATAGCAAAACGTACTAGATCGTATTGGAGCCGGAAACAGAACCTTTTCGAATATTATAAAAGTAACAGATTCTGTATAAAAGGAGTAGATACTGTAGTGTGCACTGAAAAGTACTACTTATTGATCACTGTGCTATCTGATGGCTTCGTCTAAACTCTAAACCAAAAATATAAATCTCTAAATTATTTTCAATTACACCCACTTGTTTATACACATTTATTACATTTGTCTTCTTTTGTAAACATTTCGTTGAAAAATTGTATAGATCCATTTCAATCCAAAACTTTCAAATTAATAAAAATCTTTTATGATAAAAGTCACAAAATTCAGTCTTTTATTCTGTTATGATTTATAAATTCATAAAAGATTTTTGCACGCAGAATACCAATTTGTGGACATCGTACACGATTTTTTGACAGTTCGAACTTTTGTATGGATATTTATAACAGAATAACAGGAAAAATTGATAAAAGATTTTGCCGAATATACCTGAATATCATCTGCATATATGCAAGTACTAGTACTATTGGATAGACTTTTGAAAAATTGTACCTCTGATGTTGGCTTGTGAGCTTCATACAATTGCTTCAAGAATGATGTTCAAGAATTTACATGATACCGCCTCAAGTTGTCTTAAACCTTTTTGACATCAAAGAATTTCGTGGTGTTCCGGAATTTATGCCGAAATTTATCATGACTTTGTATACATAATTCGTCTTTATATATACACGCTATCATGGGCGACCTTAAAGTCGATTAAGAGGTGGTGTGTGTGAAGATTTGGTCGATGGTTGACTTTCCGTGCCTAAAACCGCATTAATATGAGCCAATTAGGTTATTTGCGAAAGGTATTAGGCGTTCACATAGTATAGCCGACAGGATCTTATAATATGCGACATTCAGGAGACTTAGGGCCAGTTTCAAATGTTCCGGATAAAGTTTCGGATAGTTAGGCGACACACAACGCTATCCACCAAATAAAAGTTTCTGATTTTTTTTTTCACCGTCAAAGTCTCTGATAAACTATCCGATAGAAAAATTTATCAGGCACTAATTGTTTGACAGGAATGGAAATTATGTTTTTTATTATTTATCACATTTTTAAGTGAATTGTGTTGTTATATTTTTGGTAATTTAGCATGGACAAATTAATTCCTTCATTAATTTTCGATGGCCCGCTTATCCATTAAGTGGATCGTGTAGGTTGCTCAAGTCCAAGTGGACCTACCATAGTCTCGATTCTCCGCCATCGACTCTAAATCATAAAGGGCAATCCCCATACGGGTAGAGGTGATTTTATTGACTTGATCTAACGATCTCATCCTGCGTCTACCTAGAAGACGCCTGATGCCTGATGATACGGATTCCATAGCACGTCTTGGAACGTGCGTTTAACATGAACCACCGAAGCATGAATTGATCCGGACAGAGAAGTAGCTGCTCGACATTGAGTACCTCACGTATTCTGGTGTTTCCAATTCCAATACGATCTGTATGGGTCACACCAGCAATACAACGGAGGAATTTCATATGTAGCTTGCAGCTTTGTATCCGCGATCTTATTCTTTCGGTCATTAATGAAAACTATTCAAACAATCACTTGTTAAAGGAGTCTTATGATGAATTAGTGGTATAGTTCGAAATAGCTATCATTCCTACCAAAGTGACTGTGTCGACGAGTTGTTGTTAATGTAATTCTCTCAAACAATAATTCAGAGACTGAAATTCTACAAAATTTCCCAACAGAAATTGTCAGGGTCAATCCCAAACAAGCGAGAATCGTTGTTAGGTACTCCTCGCTTCCCCACTCAGCAAAAGGAGATTAGACAAAATGCACCCCTGGCAAATTCCAACGCACAGGGTGAAAGGTATTCAGTGAGCATGGATATAGTTAAACGAAATAGTGAAAATTCAGAAATCTTCATCGTCGAGGATTCCTCAAAATAATTTAAAATATGTACTCTGTTCATACGGGTCCGTGTAATTTGGTTGTAATATTCATTAAATTCGTTATCTAAAATTCCAAATAAATCCATGATAGGACACTTCTGACTCTGAGACTACTCTGAGCCACTTCAAATAAATATTTTGTTTATCTTCCGGATAGAGGCTTTAACAATCACTTCAACCGGCTGATAGACTCTCTGAGACTTTATATGTCAGATATCACTATCCGAAACCTTTGAAACCGAAAATTGACGATTATCTGAGACATAAATTCCGGATAGGCTATCCGAGACTTTATCAGCTAGTCTTCAAACTGGCCCTTACTCCTCTGTAGTTGGCGCAGTTCAGAGTGTCTGCCTTCTTATGGATGATAATCATGATGCAGAGGTTCTACTCATCGGGCACACTTTCTTCCGACCAAATTTTGCTGATAAGTTGGTACATGCTCTTTACCAAGTCATCTCACGCCGCTTTAAACAGCTCGGCCGGTGGGTGGGCCATCTGCTCCAGCAGGCTTGTTGGACGTTAGTTTGGATATCGCTATCCTTACCTTGTTTGGTCGGAATGCCTGACAGCGGAATCTCGGTCGCCTTCACCATTTAACTGTCTGCAGAATGTGAATCTACCACCCATGTTCATCTCTGCAGGCTTCTGTTCGGGCCTTGTATCCTCTGGTACAACATCCGAACATTGCTCCTGCAATAAATTAACTCAATAGACTCGACTTCTATGCTCCTCCCTTCTTTTTTGCCCATAGAGCACGCGGACAGCTCTCGAAGGTCTTGCTCCTCTGCACCTAATTTCGGAGGTGCGTTTGCCAAGAGGTTAAGAGAAACCCTGTTGGCAAAAGTTCTGGCGGTCGCTTGCCTTCGTAGTCTTGCTGTGTCAAATCTTTGAACAGCCTCCATTTGATGCTGTTGCGCAGTATATATCCGCATCCGTACTTTGGCTACTATTAGGTATTGGCCCGAGTCTTTGTTGGCCGCTCGGAATGTTCGGACATCCAAGCCACTGGAGCACAAACCACATAGAATAGACCGTACGTAACGGACTTTGCCTATACAAGCTGCCTGTTGGGCCCAGGATTTTTCATGGATTGGTGTTGTACAAAATCAAAGGAGCGCCATTAACGCACGCATACTTGAATAATCCTAGGCCCGCATGGTGGGATATTTATTTACATTGCCGCCATTGAATTTGTCATTTCACACGTATTCACAGACAGGGCAATTAATTCTGGGAGAATCGGGTAAGTGCACGAAAGTTGGCTGTCTAGTTCTCTGTGGTTTGTGCACTGGAGGCATGCCGGGCAGCATGATCTGAAGCTGGTGATGATAATGTTTCGTCCTGCAGCAAAGTCGATAAGCGATAAGCCTGACTCCGTTTCCCTTGTAGCTGTTTGTTATTGGCTTTGGTCTTCCTAAAACCTGGAACAACAACAGTCACTACAGTTCTTTGCCCCCTTCCGATTCTTTTGCGTCGGAAAGTTTTGTTTGAATCAATTTAATGGCGGGGAAGAAATTTTTAACATAAAACTTTTATGGATTTACAAATAATTTCTTGGCGTATGATCAAAAACTGTTTCACTTTTCCACGCCATGAATTTATTTATACAAAATCAACGAAACCAATATGGGGTAGATCAAAGGCCAATACATAGGCGATGCATCCTTGAATGAGTTTTTTTTATTTATATAAATATCTCGCCGAAACCACTGGACTTAAAATTCGTCCCTCGGATGTGAGGATGATGAACAAAAGTGAAATATTGTGAAAATCACGCTTTTAAGCAAATCACCTCTGATGATAAAATATGTACCTACATAGTCATATTGTACTTGTACAACACGACAAAAAAAAAAAAAAGGATTTTATTTATTTCTGGTTTCCAGTGGCAGAGGTGGATTTGTCGTTGTTGAGTATTTAGCATGATTAAAATGCTTTTTGCCCGATTGAAACACTTACGGGTGGAAATATTGATCAGCTTGATTCATTGTTATGTAGAATTAAAAATATAAATACCGCTAGCACAGCAATGGCTGAATAAATTCAATACACTTAGTGAACATTGGCGATGAGGAGTTGTGAGAACTTTGCGTTAAATGTAGAGCGTGTATTGTTATCGTATTGAAAATGTTTATTAATAGGTATTGAACTTTTATGTATCTTTTCGTTACGTTTAGATATTTTGGCCTGGATATCAATCAATCCAGCGGAACTAAAAAAAGGTCATATACAATCAGTGGTTTCAAATATTGTGGTATCTTATCATCATACAAAGTGGTAGACTACCTAACGAGTGGCGATGCATTGCGAGGTGAACCCAGGGCCTCAATACCAACACGCCTCTCCAGTTAGCCCGGTTAGCTAACCGCCTCCAGTGCGCACCACCTAAGGCGGCACTGTTAAATCTCCTCCTCCAAAGCCCGTCAACGCAAACGGGACCAAAAATCACTCGACGGGTTGACGTATTCGACGGAACGAACCGTCCCATAGAATCCGTCGCCGCAGTCCGCAATTGGAATCTTTAAAAAAATTTGCAATATATTAAGTTCGAAAATATTCACAAAATTAATTTGAATTAACTGTTATCTGCAGCATTTTGATAGTTTCTCTCATTATTTTAATATTTCTGCCAATGAAAGGGCTTTCTTCTCGGCTTATTTACACGCTGGCTGGCGCTGTGCCAACTGTCAACGGATGCGACAGATAGAAAAGTACATAGAAAGCTAACCTACTTTATTCGTCGCATCCGACACGTCCGTTGCTTATGGGTCACCTTCCATAAGCTTCTGTGTATTCTATCAACCTGTCGGTCGAATACGTTGCCGCAACTAGTCAGTTGTTTTCTTAGGCCAAAGAAACAGCGGTTGGCAAGTGTAACTCTTGGTATGATTTCTGTTGCGGTGGCATTATCAGAGTTTATAGCGGAGCTGAGAAAAGCAAAGTCCCTTACTACCCGCGGACATGTTTGCGGAGAGAAGCGGCTCCGTGTGGCGGCTGGTGGTGAGAAAAGAACCGCGTGGTTTAAAACGCCCGGACTTCCGGACGCCCGGAGAGAAGAAGAAGGCTTTCAAGAAGGGACTTGGGGGACTTACCTTCTCGAAACCGGTACATTGAGGCGCGAAGAACTTGCAAATTGGCTGTTAAAGCAAAGAACAATCTTGGGAGGAGTTCGGCGAGAAATTAGACCGTGATCACAGATCTGCAAGCAAGGTGTTCTGGCACACCATCCGCTGTCTTAGAAGAAGGAAGTTGAACATTATTGAAGGAGTCAAATCCAAAGATGGTGAACTTCTTTCTAATGAGGAGGACATCTTGCGCAGATGGAGCGAGCACTTTTCTGAATTGCTCAATCCAATCCAGGACATTGAGGATGACAGAACCAGTGTTACCGATGGGCAACTTTTCTACTGTCGGGACGCGTGGCGACCACAATTCGAAATAAGGGTTTTTTGGACATCTTTCACAAATACAGGCGACATTTGGACGCATTTTCAAAGCTTCAATTTCTTTCTCAATAACGCCCAAAAATTTTGAAAAAAGAAGCATACCTAGTACATAGATATTTGCGTGTGTTTTCTGCTTTAATATAATTCTTGTTGAATAGTTGTATAGTAAATAAATAAATAAATAGTTGGCGCAACAAGCATGAAGACGTTTGTGTGAGTTTTTCTCTTTGGGACGAATGGAAGGGACCTACAATACTATGCCGAGTCACAACGGCTGAATTGAGAAGATTTTTCAGGACAGCTAACTCTCGCATTATTGTCAGACGTTCGCGATGTTTGGTAGTTAAATGAAACTCGTTCATATAATTCCAATGAATTCAATGTTTTTTATTTACATATAAAAAAGTAGGTAAATTTGCCAAATTTCATAGCTATGGCTGTAGTGTTTTAAATTACTTGTATGGTTCGTGCCATTACCCGATTTCCAATCCCACCCAATTGCAATTTGTATGGACAAGGACAATGCACATCAATGTTAACAATCTTACAACTTTTGAAATGTATTTTTTTTGTATCGTAGTTGCCGCGCCCCTCTATCCAATTTTTACTAAATCCCACAGAAATGCTTTCGAGCCAATAACAAAGATTTTCTCAATATTTGAGCTCAATCTTTTCAGTGGTTTTTGAGATACACGACTTCGAAAGATTTTCTTTAAATTTGATATATTCTGTGGTTTTCGAGATATACCTAAAATTTTTAAGAATTTTTTGTATGGCAGGTGCCACGCCCCTTAGTCCAATTTTGACCAAACTTCACACAAACTCCTTTGGGCCAATAACAAAAATTCTCCCAAAATTTAAGTTTAATCGGTTTGGTGGTTTTGGAGCTTCAGTGATAGTGTACATATATTCCCACACAAAATGGAAATTTCGATTTTTCGGCTTTTCATTAGGAGTTTTCCGAATATTCTAGTCCACCCCTGATTCAAGACCAACGAAGCAAAAGAAGAATCATCTAAATTCTCTTTTGTGGAAATATGTAGAAATAATTTAAACCTGAAAGTTGTTTTTTTTTTCACTAAATTTGGTGGGACGCATTTTCTGGCTCGGGCGACCTTTTTTTTTAGACATTTTCAAATTGTCCATCGGTAACGCTGGACAGAACCATCGCCTTAAGCAGGGCGGAAAATAGTCCCATGGTAGAGGAAGTCACTTAAGCGATCAAATCGCTAAAAGCTGGCAAATCTGCCGGAGTGGATGAAATGCTAAAGGCCTAAGGTGAAGAGGGAATCAAATGGCTCTCTCGTGTGGCCTGGAAATGCGGTGAAACTCCCAGCGATTGGCAGATTGGGGTGATTGTGCCCCTTTTCAAGAAAGGGGATAAAACGGATTGCTCCAATTACAGGGGTATATCACTTTTAAGTCTCCCCGGAAAAGTCTTTGCCAAGGTGCTGGAAACGCGTTGCAGAGCTGTGGTCGAGGCACGATTAGGAAATGAGCAGTGCAGTTTTCGTCCTGGTGCGTCTTCTCTCCTCTCCTTTTCATTACTCATATGGACTGGATGTTATAGCGCAGTCATGGCGAAGAACGTTTCGAATTGGGAGGTCTAAGGATAAGTCATTTCCTCTTCGCTGATGACTTGGTCATCCTTGGATCCTCTCAGATTGAACTTCAGCATCGGTTTGTAGCCGTTTGTGTTGAAGCTGAGATGAAGGTTAACGTGAACAAATCTGTTCAATGTGCTCTGCATGTTAGTGGAGTCCCATTGGAACAGGTGGAGAAGTTTAAGTATCTCGGGGTCTTATTCACGAGTGATCGAAGGAGCAATGCCGATTTTTTCTGTAGAAATGGTCAGGCTGTGTCAATTTTGAGACATTTTGGTCATTCTTTTATTAGGAGGACTGGACTTGGTGTCAAAGCTAAGTTGTCAGACTTTAATTCGGTTTTTCCAACTCTTACCTATGGTCATGAGGTTTGGGTATAATGACCGAATGTTATTCTTTCGCGGATACAAGCTGCCGAAATGAGATTTGTCCGTACTATTGCTGGTGTGACCCGTAGAGATCGCATCAGAAATACCAGAATACGTGAGGAACTCAATGTCGAGCAGCTACTTCTCCGGACGGAGCGATCCATGCTTCTGTGGTTTGGTCATGTTAAACACATGTCCCCAACCAGGGGGGGGGACACGACGTGCTCCGTACCATCAGGCAGGCGTCCTCTATAGGTATACCTACGATGAGATGGTTAGATCAACTCCATAATCTCTCCTCTACCCGTATGGGGACTGCCCTTGATGATTTGGAGTCGATGGCGGAAGATCGAGAGCTATGGAGGGTCTATTTGAGCAACCTACACCCGGGTCCCACTTAATGGACAAAGAAATCTATCAGCGATTTCTGCTGAATACTTTTACGGTACCATATGTATTTATGGATATCTTTGTGTGGAAAGAAAGTGGTTATAATGGACATTTCATTTGAACAACAATAGTCCAACAACTTCTTTCCGTTCGCGTTCTGATCGGGTTCACCGTGTTTCCCAATCGCGCTGCCCCATTTCAAGAAATCCACACCCACATGAGCATTGAAATCACCCATCAGGATATAAGAATCCATGTGTATAATACGTAGCTGTATACTTATTCTCTTTTTCATATGATCTCAATGACATTTGATAACTTTAACTAGTCTTTAAGTTAGTCTTATAAGTTACGCGATGTAAAAAAAAACTCACATCTAGACGCATTCTTTTATTCTATACGTCGACTGAATAACACATAATGTACCTACAACAACACACAGTTAATTGTTTAAGTTTAGCTCTACATAGCCCGATAGATACCTTTCCTACATACTCACATAACTCACACACTCATACACAGTCTAAATTCGTTTTCATTTAAATTTTCTACTGCAGTTTTTATCCGTTTATCGACACAATAGCGACATAGCGTCCGTAATCTGCATAAAAGGATTAATAAATAAGTATGCTAAAGTGTTGTTCAGTTTTTTGTTTCCTGTTTTCAGGATCTGTGTTTTTTTTTTCGAGGTAAAAAATTGACATACCTATCTAGAGCTATGGGCAAATTGGTAACAACCGTAATCCTGTTGGTTGGACAAAGTCATGTTTGACATTATCCTCTCGTTAGTTCAATCAGTGAAAAGGGATTTGGCGTAAGGTATTTTTTGTTGTTTGCCTTTTTCAGGGGTATTTCATTTTTGTAATGCACTTTCGCTGGTTTAACGATTTTATGTTTGTTCTGCTACTTTTTGATGTAGGTAATAGGTATGCAGGGCCACACAAACAATAAGATGTCGAGGATACGCAAACAACTGCATGTGAACGGATTTGATTAATATTGTTATTGTTCACTACAGAGTAAATGAGTTACTACATTTGGCGTATTTTTTTGGGAAATGAGTATAACAAAACTCACTTTTGTGTTTTGCTATCAGGCAGGGTCCAGTATTGACACCTATTTCAGTGCACCCCTCAACGCGGCGTTGACAACTCGCTCTGTGTGACAGGGGATGTGTATTGCAGTATATTACAAAGCGGCGGTGAAACGCGACGTTAAAACGCGCTCTATTTGTCAGAGCCTTTAGGCCAAATTTGTTTTGTCACTATACAAGTGGTACCACTTGCCCACCTAAGATTTGCACTCTCGATAGCATCCAGCTTCAGTTTTTGTTTGCAAGTAGCGATTGGTATCCCTAGGGCAAGGTATATAGAAATACATGGTAGGTATGATATTGCGCATGTTTGTTTGCATCTCTCTCTTTCAAAGTAACGTCAGCAGAGTACAAAATATAGGTAACAGATAATAATTTATTTAATTTGTTTACTATTCTATAATATTACACTGAAAACAGCTATTGTTATTAAAAATAAAACTTGCGCACAGAAAACTAGACGTATTTCAATATATTTTCACAGCAACGTCAAAATCGTTGTCGTCAAGTGACGTACATGCGCAGAAGAAATGAAAAATTTATCGCGGAATATACCTTGTCCCTCTAGGGCATTGCCTCTAGGGTGCCTTTATCCGGCAGAATGGGTTGAGTTTTTCCTATTCTAGCGAGTTCATCGTCTTTACAATTCCCTGGGATGCCTCTTTGCCTCGGCTACCAAATTAGGTGAATGTATAGAACTGTTCGCCCACCTCCGTAAGAGACGATCTGCTGCGGAGGGCTACGGGATAGGTTATAGAGATCGAATTCAAGGATTTAATGCTGCTTGGCTGTCCGAAAATATGCAGATATTTTTAGCAGAACTCACGTTTTTCTTGAGCCGAGATAAGACTTCTTTTATAACCATTAATTTCGCCTGGAACACGTTATAATAATTTGGTAGACGAAAGCAGAGCTTAAGATTAAGACTTTCGGCAAAAACACACCCACCATAACTCTGTCTTTGGTTTTTGAGCCGTCAATGTAAAAGTGAATTGATTCATCTTCTGGAAAAGTGTCCTCATTCGAGATTGCTCTGTAGGGAATGGTGACGAGAAAGTTCGTGTCAACATTTTTAGAGATGGGGTGGATTTCGAAGTTCTTCAAAATAGAGGCGTGGCCGAAGTGTTTCCTTGATCACTGTGAGGTAACTTTAAGGCGAATGGCTGCACTCGCCGCCATTTGCTTGCTGAAAATATCAAGGGGTAATAGATGAAACAATATGTCCAGTGCCGCAGAGGGAGTTGTGCGTAGTGTACCGCTTATACACATGTAGGCTGTGCGCTGGACCTTAGATAGTCGCTATTTATTGCTTTCTCTAAGGCTGTCCAGCAGGCAATTATCCCATGGGTAAATCAGTCTTATGACTAAGATATAGAGCCATTTGAATTTTTAAGCTTAATTGAGCATTTTCATTGGTGATTAGAATTTATTTGACAATTTGCGTCTCAGTCAAAATTGAAATTAATTAAGACTCATCTAAGCTCAACAATGAGCCAAAATAGGTTGACTAATCTGGCAATACATAATTTCAATCAAAAAGGAGCTCATAAAAAATATAGATTTTAATGATTTAATCGAAACATTCAGTGCAATAAAAGCTCGAAATAGAATCTTTGTTCGTGTTTTTTCTTAAATTTTGTAGGGATTGTAAGATTGCTTTACCGTCCCGGGTGTTACTGCCTCTTAGTCCACCCCTGCACACATGTGAAACACCCCTAAAAGTAAAAAAAAACTCTAGATACCAGCTTGATTTTTGCGGATATCTACCCTTATTTAATCTTCTCTGTCTCCATAAATATTTCTATGAGGAGAAGACGACATAGACAATCGCTGACTCCCAAGATCACTTTGTAATCTTTAGCCCAAGCCCTCATAAAATTGGTAAAGTTTGATCATTTGACATTAAATTAAAAATTAACAAAACTCGAAAACGTTTAACTTTTCCAATAATCCGATGATGCTACTAAAGCAAGGTCTATCTTATAAGAATGCCTCGGGACCGCTTATACCGATATCCACCAGTAAGTTATAAAGCCTGGAGATATTATTACACTGGTATTTGGTATAATTTTTCATGACTATTATGTACTTGTGTCACTGACATTTTGACAAGAAATCACTTGTAAAACACCATATTTTGGCACATTTCAAATGTTTTCTTTTACGAGGCTACAAACATCTGTCCGCGCGCCGCTTTATTCCACAGTCTTTCGTTTGCATCCTATACTTAAAATGTTAAACAGAAGTTGTATAGAAACAAAAGCGAATAGAACAGGCGAAAAAAAGTATGTATAATCCTTGAAATCCCACGAATGTGCTACTTGCGCCTTTGGGTGTATGAGATAATGTATAAAGTGGATTCTCATGCAAAGTGACGCCGAGGAGTGATTTACAAGGGCATCAACTTGTCTACGGTAAACAGGATTACTCTGTCGCGATATGAACGTACGTATTACGATTACGAACAGGGTTTTCGCTCAGAGTGAAGACGGTAAACCAATTCAATTTCTTTCATCGCGCATTATGCAAAAGAGTTTCGCGATAAAAGGAACACCACGAACAGTACCTAAATGAAGCGGTATATTCACCAGGATGCGACCAAGAACCAAGTGTCTTTTGGTTTTGTATTGTACTTTCGTCCGTCAGTCAGAATTGTGTTATTTAAGTTTAATCTGAAAAGGCTTCCCAGGATAAACGGCGATTAGTATGTCTGTTACTGTTGCATTGTGATTGAATATTATGTGAGTCCCCATTCGCGCAAATGTGGGTGTGCATTTTTCGCATAAGAACGCGCTGCACCTCTTTTTTATGTAATAAGGTGTTGAGTCCATTGAAAAGGTTGTCGCAGATACTGCTACTGCAATCGATTGATTATGTCATCAGATGAATTTCTGGAATGATGTGAAGCATCTTTTAAGGCACACAGTGTCCCTTTGAGTATTTGTCGGTCGCCCCGAGTGTGTTTTCAGCACGATTCTAGCAAATAAGTAAAATTTGCATATAAATAGATGATTTCCTGGAACTCTCCGACAAGATTGGCAACTGCAGATGAAGTATTGGTCGGCACACTCGACACTCATTGTATTATAAAGGGTATTTTATAATTCACGCAAAATGTAATTTTGATAGAAAATACAGATTTTTAATTGAAAATGTTTAACTTTTTTTTATTGATTTATTGATTCATATCAATAGCTCATATTCCCCCAGTAAAAACTAGAGAAGGTAACTGGGTGAAAAGCAACCAAGAAAAGGCAAACACTTTTGCAGAGTATCTTGAAGACGTATTTAAACCTTATGAAGATAAAGGTTATCAAGGACTCGAAATAAGGTGCGAAGAAGATAGACCTATACGGTCGGTAACAGCTAAAGAACTTGCCAAAGAAATTAAAGAATGCATAAATACAAAAAAAGCCCCAGGGTATGATTTGATTACAGGAGAAATTTTGAAACAATTTCCACGAAAATGTCTGAAAAAACTAGTGATCAGTAACGAAATAGCAAAAATAAAGAAAAAAAGCCAAATTTCCAAAACGTTATAATTCTATATTTATTACTTATTAATTATGACCAAGACAAGAAGATGTTGCGCGGTTGGTGGTTACTAGCTAAGAGAGCAAGAAAAATCAATGCACCATCGCAAGAAGCACAATGTACTCATTATCATTTACTCAGGTACTCAAATGTCTTTCGAGTGAATTTGGTAATTAGCGGACTAATTGTTAGAAAATAAGAAACTGTATAGGCAATATTAAATAGGGTATTATAAACATGTTTGGTCAAACAAAAAAGAAAGTTTTTAACAATGAATTTAGGTTATCAGAAATAAACAATTAAACAATATATGATGCATTCTCGAACACGCCGGGCCCCCTGAAGGAATTTCAGGAACCAGGTAAAGTAGCCAGCTTGGTAACTGGGCGTTTAAAAATGCCATTTTTGGTACGTAGAGAAACCACTCGTACGAGACCATCCTTGCCGGGATGAAGTTCTTCAACACGTCCGAGTGCCCATTTGGATGGTGGTAAATTCGGCTCTTTAACAACAACTAAATCACCAATTCCAAAGTTCCTGGTCTCGTTTTTCCATTTTGGGCGCTGTTGTAGCGAGGTAATATAGTCCGAGTGCCATCGTCGCCAAAATCCTTGCAACATATTCTGTATAAGCTCCCATCGTCCAAGTCGATTAATTGGGACCTCCAGAGAGCTTGGCTCCGGTATCGCCGTGTATGGTCTGCCTATAAGAAAATGAGAAGGTGTGAGGGGGTTTAAATCTGAATCAGAAAGAGCACACAAAGGCCTAGAATTTAAAAGAGCTTCAATTTGGGAAAGCAAGGTGGACATCTCCTCAAAGCTTAATACATTATTCCCTACAACTCGGCGAAGGTGCTGTTTTACGCATTTCACCCCCGCTTCCCAAAGCCCACCAAAATGAGGGCTATGTGGTGGTATGAACTCCCACTTGATGCCTTCCGCCGCCAATGTCGTTGAAATTTGCTCATTGTGCTCCTGGGATCGAACCAATGTATACCACTCGGACAGAGTTCTCGCTGCTCCCTGGAAATTAGTGCCGTTGTCCGAGTAGATGGCATTGCATTTTCCCCTCCTAGCAATGAATCGCCGCAACGCCGCTAAGAACGCATCTGTGGACAGGTCACTGACGACTTCCAAGTGCAAAGCCTTTGTCACCATGCAAACAAATAATGCAAAGTACCCCTTTATCAGCTTCGGATTCCTTCCTTTGGCTAAACGAAGCATTATTGGACCAGCATAGTCGCAACCAGTGTGAGCGAAGGCGAACGATGGTGACAGTCGAGAAGAAGGCAAGTTACCCATGAGTTGTGATGATGTGGCTTTACGTTGGCGAAAACAATGCATGCAGTCGTGTACAATTTTGCGGATAAGATTTCGGCTTCCAAGAATCCAAAATTCCTGACGAACAAATGAGAAAAGTTCGGATACCCCCGCGTGAATAAATTTCAAATGAGCGTCCCGAAGAATCAGTTGAGTGACCGGGTGACACTTGGGGAGGATTATAGGATGCTTAACACTGTAAGGGACATTAACAGCATTGGAAAGTCTTCCCCCAACTCGAAGCAACCCAACATTATCCAGAAATGGTGATAACGACGAAAGTTTAGATTTGCTAGAAACACATTTGTCAGACTTTAGAGCATGTATTTCTTCGATAAACTCCTTTTGAGCCCACCGGAGACAAATTTCCTTAGCAGCAAACAATTCCGAAGATTGGAGAAAACCACCCAAACGATTCCTTGGAGACATTTTGCAATTCCTAACGAAGCGAAGAACGAAGGCTACAATCCGGATGATTCGGAACCACGAAGATACTCCCTTTACTAATTGATCTAGAACTCCTTCTTTCGCAGACACTACGTGGGCAACAACAGATTCTTTCCTCCTTTCAGGCACGTCCTCAAAATCCATATTTTCTGAAGCAGTCGGCCAAGAACATTTGTCCATCGAAAGCCAATAAGGTCCTCTCCACCAAATTCCTAAATGCAAAAGTTTGCTGGGCTCGACCCCTCTCGATGCACAGTCAGCTGGGTTTTCTTCAGAGCGAACATAGTTCCAAGCAGAACGGGGAAGAACATCTAAAATCTCTGAAGTACGATTCGCAATAAATGTGTTCCACCGACGAGGAGAGGGGGAGGAAAACCAGGCTAATACAATTTGCGAATCACAAAAAACAAAGGTTTCGTCAGGTTTTAGGTCCAAGGAGGTACGAATCATTTTAACCAGACGACTTAACAGAAGGGCCCCGCAAAGCTCAAGTCGGGGAATGGTTAGTTGTTTGACAGGAGCGACGCGAGTCTTGGCAGCAACCAGTTGAATCTCGACTTCTCCACTTTCAGACACACTACGCGCGTAGACAACCGCCGAATATGCCTTTTCGGATGCGTCGGAAAATCCAATTAAATCAAAACGCTTCGAATTCAAAGTACATCTCCTCAAAATTTCCACCTTTTCGAAGTAGATCAAATTCTTTCGGTAGGAAATCCATTTGTCAGCTACTTCAGTTGGCAGTGGATCATCCCATCCGATTTTCGTTTCATGCACCCATAGCTCCTGGAACAGCATTTTAAACAAAATGGTGGCAGGAGCCAGAAAACCCAAAGGATCAAAGATTTTGGAAATCTCTGACAACAACATTCGCTTCGTGGGTGACGACGACGATTTCTCCAAGGAAATTTTAAACGTGAAGATGTCACGGTGCGGATTCCAGATAAGTCCGAGAACCTTGGTCCAGTTGTTAACGCTATTGAAATCAAGAGAAAGATTTGACTCACAGTCCAACCCCTCCAAAACTGGCCAACAATTTGAACTCCATTTCCCCAACTGCAATCCTCCACAAGATAACAAGTCAACCAACTCCCTTTTTAACTCTAAAACCTCTGATACTGAATCCGACCCTGTCATAATATCATCCACATAGCAATCATTCAAAACGGAATGGGCAGCATTAGGAAACTGATCTATGAGGTCGAAGGCGAGTTGCTTGAGCACTCGCATTGCCAGGAAAGGCGCAGGCGAAGTACCGTATGTGACGGTGCGCAGCCGGTAGTGACCAATAGGTTCATCAGGACCTTCTCGCCAAACAATACGTTGGTAGTCCCGGTGTTTGGTATCGACCCAAATTTGTCGAAACATCTTAACGATGTCGGCACAAAAAACGTATTTATGGATCCGAAAACGCAAGCAAACATTAATTAAATTGCGCTGAAGTGCAGGCCCTATATGCAGCATTTCATTCAAGCTAGTGCCATTTCTATCCTTATGGGACCCATCAAAGACAACTCGTAATTTGTTTGTGACGACAGCATGATGCGGCAGATAAAATACCTTCCCAGAAGTGGGCTCAATCTCGTCCTCTGGAATGCGTTCCATATGCCCTAACTCCTGGTAAACCTTCATAAAACGACAATATTCCACACGAAGATTTTCACAGCGACTAAAACGACGCTCCATAGCCGACAACCGAGATAATGCTCCGGAGACGGTATTACCAAATAGTATATCCTTATGTCGAAACGGCAACTCTACCATATATTTGCCATCAGGCGCTCGAGAAAATGTATTGCGAAAGTGCGCATCTGCCAAGTCCTCAGAGTCTATTGCGAATGCGCTGTTAGGAAGCTCTTCAATTTCCCAAAATGATTTAAGGAGAACATCAACATCCTGTCCAACCTCTATGTGTAATGACATAATTTCCTTGTCTGGAATGTTCCCAGTTATCACCCAACCAAAAATGGTATTGTGGGCAATCAAATTACCATCTGGATCTTTACGACGACCATCCCTCAAGATACTCCACGCTTTGTCAGACCCCAGTAAAACATCAATGGGTCCTGGGGTACAAAAACCTGGATCAGCTAATTTCAAATCATCTAACAGCAAAGACTTATCAAATTCAAAAGGCAGGAGGGGGGTTTTTGAAGTGATTCTACTCAATACGAAGGCTTCAATTTCCATTTCGCTTGCATCGAAACGAGATTTTAATATAAGACTTACGGCACCTTGCGTAACACCAGCTTCTAGGGAGGAGATACCAGAAATAGGAAGACGAGCATGACGACGGCTTAGACCTAATCTTTTCACCAAACCTTCCGTTACAAAGGAAGCTTGTGACCCAGTATCGAGCAGCATGCGACATAGCTGAGGTTTACCAAAAACGTCTACAACTTTAACTACAACTGTAGGCAAAATACCTCTAGGGCGAATTTCACTTCTAGTGTGATTACTAGCAATCGATAACAAGGCAGCTTCAGATGTCGAAGGTTTCTCTTCACTCGGATTATGAACTTCACTAATCTGTGGATCCAAATGAACGAGGGCATGATGACGAATGCGGCAATGAGGACAACGACCTTTTGAACGACACCTCGACGACGAATGATTACCACCTAAACAATTGTAGCACAATCTCTGATCTCTAGCATAACTTCGGCGAGACGTAATGGGCAATGCGAGAAATCGAGGGCATTGCGGAAGAACATGATTCTCGTTACACATAGGACACAAAGGATTTACTGCGGCGAGGCTTTTGATATTGTTTGAAGCACTACCCGATCGAGTCACACGTTTATTACCGCGATTTTTCGGTTCATACGGTTTGCTCTCACATGCTTCTAAAGCATCACATCTTTCTTCAAAAAAGTCAATTAGTTCTTGAACTGTCGCTTTCTCCGAATTATTTATATGAAGAGACCAGGCCCTACGCGTTTCTAAATCTGTTTTATTTAACAGGAGATAAATCAGCCAAGGATCTCTAGTTTCGGATTCTAAGGCCTTCAAACCGCGGAGAACTTCATCAGACTTATCCGCTAGCTTACGTAAATGTCCACTATCCGCGACTGCCACCGTTGGCATTTTCAAAAAACTCTCGATATGCGCGTTAATAATGTATAATGGCTTGTTATAGCGACGCTCAAGCTTTTCCCAAGCAGGTTCATAGTTAGAATCAGCAATTTCGATACCGTTTAACAATTTCGCGGCATCATCGCGCAAAAATGATTTCAAATAACGCATTTTTTGGGCTCCAGGAAGCTTTTGCTTACAATCGATGCTCCCTAGGAACATGTCCCGAAATTCTGGCCATTCGCGATAATCGCCACCAAACGGAGATATTTTAAATTGCGGTAATTCGACTTCCGCGGGTACCGAAGGCACAGAACCGGTGGACGAATTTTTGAGAAGATTTTCCAACAAGCCCACTTGTTGCTTCAAGAGTTTATCGGAAGAATCGGAAGAAGAAGCTGGAACACCCGGTTGAGAAGGAAGCGCAGGTGTGTTTTTACGAATAGCTTTTATAAATGCACTTTTTGCCGCGATATATTTTAGTTCAGTAGATTCGAAGTCAGCTTCTGGATTACCGTATCCCTCTTCCTCAAAATAATTAAATAGTTCATTTTGATTTGCACAAAAGGCCTTCCACGTTTCTTCCAACCGTGCTAATCGCGTTTCTAAGCTACTTATATCATCGTCGTCTACCTCGGAAATATAGGCATGCGCACGAGTTATAGCACCCTTCAAATGTCCACGGGCTTGCTTTAATATATTCATGATTATGAATCAGAAACAATAGAGCCAACAAAAAAAACCAACCACGTGAGACCACTAATTTAATCAGCAAACAGACTATGCCGCTATATCAAAAATTAATTGAAAGGCGATCCTATCCAACAGCACTCAGCAGCCTAACAGCAGCAATATCCAACAGTCAGCAACCAGCAACAAAATGTATTCGATACAATTTTACCTTTGACCAAATTATATATTTGATTATAATCCAAAGTCTCCAAGTCAATAATCTAGTAACCACCGTATCGTTTCAAATGCGATAATTTAACAAAAATCAAATCCGGTTATAGAAGGACCAACTTTGATCAGTAACGAAATAGCAAAAATAAAGAAAAAAAGCCAAATTTCCAAAACGTTATAATTCTATATTTATTACTTATTAATTATGACCAAGACAAGAAGATGTTGCGCGGTTGGTGGTTACTAGCTAAGAGAGCAAGAAAAATCAATGCACCATCGCAAGAAGCACAATGTACTCATTATCATTTACTCAGGTACTCAAATGTCTTTCGAGTGAATTTGGTAATTAGCGGACTAATTGTTAGAAAATAAGAAACTGTATAGGCAATATTAAATAGGGTATTATAAACATGTTTGGTCAAACAAAAAAGAAAGTTTTTAACAATGAATTTAGGTTATCAGAAATAAACAATTAAACAATATATGATGCATTCTCGAACAACTAGCGAAGATTATAAATGCTGCATTTAAGTTGAGATATGTCCCAAGCATGTGGAAAGTCGCTGAGGTAATAATGATACCAAAACCAGGCAAGCCACCTAACGAGGTAACCTCATATCGCCCAATATCTATACTGCCAATGTTGTCAAAGCTAAATGTCAAAATGCTGTTTAAACGCCTGCAAAAAATAATTGACGAAAAATCTCTAGTCCCAAATCACCAATTTGGATTTAGAAATAAGCACTCTACAATGGATCAGGTGCATAGAATCACAGATAAAATCGAAAAAGCATTCGAAGAGAAAAAAGTGTGCTCTACAATATTTCTTGATATAACACAAGCTTTCGATAAAGTCTGGCACAAAGGTTTGATCCACAAACTACAAAGGCAACTGCCAAAACAATATTCGACAATTCTGGAGTCATATATATCAGATCGATTCTTCAGAATTAAACAAGAGACAGAGTACTCAACATTAAGAGAAATTAAAGCTGGTGTACCACAAGGCAGCGTGCTAGGTCCAGTTTTATACCTTCTATTCACTAGCGATTTGTGGGGAAAGTGGGGAAACCACTATAGCTACTTTTGCAGTTGACACAGCTGTCCTTGCTGTGGGAGAAACGGTCGAAGTAGCAGCAATAAAGCTTCAAAGGGCAAATAGACAATATCTCTGATTGGACAAAAAAATGGCAGATTAGATTAAATGACCTTAAGTCAGTCCATATTAATTTTACGTATCTAGGCATGACTCTAGATGCTAAACTGCGTTGGAAAGCGCATGTAAAGAAAAAAAGAGACATGCGATACAGCAAAATGTATTGGCTTATTAGGAGATATTCATCTCTGTCAAATTACAATAAGTTATTGCTATAGGAGCAAGTTCTAAAACCAGTACGGACCTACGGGATCCAGTTGTGAGCATGTATATGCCAAACAAATTTGCAAAAAATTCAGGTTTTCAAAAATAAAGTACTAAGGAACATAGTCAATGCACCTTGGTACATACGCAACGCTGATCTACATAGAGATCTTAACATTGAAATGGTTGAGGAAGAGGTTAAAAAAGTTGCCCGAAGGCATAAAAGTAGACTTCTTAACCATGTTAACATAGAAATAACAGAACTTTTAAATACTGACAATGAAATCAGGAGATTAAGGCGGGTAAAACCTCTTGATCTTATAGCTAAGACCAAGAAAGTAGGTAATACTTTCAACTAAAAAAGTATAGAAATTGGGCAAACGTCGGATTTATCCTCTAAATTTTTTAAAATGAATCAAAAATAAATTGCCGATTAGTCGAACGACTAGGTGCAATCAATTCGGGTTGACGAAAGTCAGTCCCCTTGGGCGTTTTTTTTTAGATCGGGTTAAAGTCCCTCACTATTGCAGAAGCATCCCTCGCGTAATAGCTATGCAATGTCTTTCGATGATTTTTCCTTTCAGAGAATTCCCATTACAAAAAAAAAAAAAAAAAAAAAAAATTGATTCATATCATACAGATTGGGGTTATGTATGGAATAGCACCTGACCAGCCGCATGTTCGAAAAAGAATGGTCCGATAATGCGTCCATCCCAAAATCCGCATCAAACAGTCACGCGTTGTAGATGCATTTGTTTTTCAACAATAACTCGTGGGTTTTCTTAACCCCAAATGCGACTATGTTGACGATTAACGAAGTCATCAAGATGAAAATCAGCTTCATCACTGAAAATAATTTTGTTCGAAAATTGCGGACTGTAGCTGTAGTGACAAACCTTCATTATTTTAAAAATATTGCTCAACAGTGAAAATGCGTTGTTCTTTCGTATATAGCGCTCAATTTTTTATAACTCTAAATCAGTGGTTCTTAACCGGTGGTCCGCGGACCCACTGGTGGTCCCTGAAAGCACCTGAAGTGGTCCGCGAAGTCATCCAAAAAATATTAAATAAACTAGTTGGAGCTGTCCGGCTTTGCGAAAAAAGCGAATAAGTCGATTTTCCGGAATTTTCTTTCTGCGCAAAAGAAAATTCTTAAAATACCACTTTCGAACGACACAATTAAGTCACGTTTTCAAAAAATGTCAAATGATATTAAAGAATAAGTTTTTGACAAGATGAAATATAGCTGGTCCTTATTTTGCGCTAAAATGTGATTAATCTACCGACGCGACGTTTCACAATGTTGTCAATTACTTGTCTTTATTCGAATTTTGAATGACAATAAAAAGCTTGAAGAAGAGTTAGAGGGAAAACCTTAAGGAGTTTTGTACGGACGGTGCTCCTGCAATGCTTGGTTCCGGCTCTGGTCTTGCAACAAAAAAATCTGCTTGATTAAAAGTAGTGTACTCTTTAAACAAAATGTGTAGAAAACATCAAAATCTGTTGTAGATGGTGTATCATCTAATTCGTTTGCTATAAATGCGGGAGTGCCACAAGATAGATCTTCTTCTCCAACTCTATTTCTTCTCCACATCAACGATTTGCTTTGATCGACAAACAATAATATCTACAGCTTTGCTGATGAGATCACTCTTATATCCTCCAGCTCGAACATCACATCTGGACAAAATCTTGAAGTGGGGAAAAGCCAACTTGGTTGTATTTAATGGAATCACATATGGCAGGACCACATATCCTATATCGCAAGATCGGCGTCCGCTAAGTTGAGCCACCTATTTAGAACAAAGCGGACTTTAGCCCCAAACAGCTTCTCCTTCTCTACAAAGCACAGGTTAGACCAGGCCTGAAATATTGTTCTCATATATGGAGCTCGGCCCCAAAACTTTCACTTATCCTACTTGACAGCATACAGAGACGAGCAGTTCGACTTAATGGAGACCCTACACTCACATCGAATCTACAACTGTTGGTGCACAGAAGAGAAGTCGCTGAACTTTGCTTTTTCTATAGGTACTTCCATGGTACATGTTCCGAGGAACTCAAAGACATTATCCCTCGAAATGCAACTTTTGGGCGCCCCACAAGACAGGCAGCTAATGCTTATGACCATACAGTACACTTGACAACCGCGAGGACATCAATTTTCCAAAACTCCTTCTGTTACAGCACAAGCAAACTTGGAGCTCTCTTTCTAAGGATATATTTCCAGAAGACTACAATTTGCAGCAATTTAAGTGCAGAACATACAGAACATACATCTGCAAGCATCTCGGGGCGCTAATGAAGCGTTAAAGGTTAAAAAAAAAAAAATACGGAAGATAACTGGGCGCCAGTCAAACCGGATTGCCGCTCGATGAAGTTAGCTGCGCTGTTGCTAGGTCGCCTGTGCTATGTTGGGTGATGAAAGTCAATTTTAACGATGTTTTAGCAAGAATACAAACTCTGATTTGACACGCGCAAAAGCTCGGTCTGTCATACAATGACTTTTGCAGAAGCTGTTGAGATGAAGAGGATGACGAGTTCGTCACTCACTTTTTTCGTAGTTGCCCTGCGCTGGCCAATCTAAGAAATAAATAAATAGGTGGCGCAACAGGCGGGTAGACACCCAAGGCCTAGCTACTCGCAACCATTCGTTTTGTGTGAGTTTCTATTTTTGCGACGAATGGAAGGGATCTGGTCTAGGTAACTAACCAGGCTTATTGCCTTAATTGATTGATTAGCTGGTATACGAGCATAATTTAAATGACAGTTTCCAATTTGACGTGAGTCAGCTGAGACACTGATAAATTAATAGATTAAATTAATCTATAAAATAAGGCTGTTAGTGTATTGCTGTTCTTTATTATGAAAGGCCAAAATGATTTCAATATTTAATATCACTTTATTTTCCAATCACGTATATTGAATCCTTAATAATAGCCATTAAATGACTGTCAATTTCAATCAGTCAAATTGAAGTGTTATATCAACGTTATCACCCACCGTTTGCAATTTGTCAATATGCTTCATCTAAAAAAAATATTATGACACTTTCAAAAAATATTCACAATAATGTACGCACATACAACATACATACCTACACAAATCAAAAAAAAAATGTAATCTTCCTCCCACCAATCAAAGCATATCAATTCAAAAATGCGCTGCATTGCATCTTCCGCTTGAAATTGACAAAATGTCAAATGAAACTGCGAACGGGAACTAGTGCTCAAAACTGCAAACTGGGAAATGCGGCTAAATTTTCTGACACAATGGCGTAAATAAAAGGGCATGTGATATGCTTTTCAAAACCGTTTTAAATAAAATATCACACCGAATCCATTTTTAATCAAAACCACCCCACCAAATGCATATCTACGAACGATACAAAATAGGCAAACGGAGGCTCAGGCCGGGACATTGCGGAAGATATAGAGTGTTTGGTTGGATTCGTTCAACCATATATAGGTATGTATATGTACCCATTAATGTATATATATGTACCTACGGTAACAAGAAAAAAAAACGAAAAATTGGAATCCAGTCGACCATTATGCATTTGGACAAATTCATAAAATAGAGCAACTGTTTTTTGGTAGAATTCTCCTCCTGTGGGTATTCAACTACAGTAGAGTGGAGTGTGGTGATAGTATGCGGAGGTAGTACATCTCATTGGTGCCATTTCGCATGCTGACTGACCTATTTTAATATTTTTTTTTTTTAGTCCTATTCTGTTTGTCTCTCATGTCGGTTTTTTTTTTTTACAATTTTGTCGCATACATCCTAACTACGCATGCAATGTGCGGAGGAAACAAAAAATAAAATAGAGCTTTCAAATAACAATCAGACAAACAAAAACTAAAAAATAAAATAAAAAGCAAGCAAGAGGTACACATTCACATTAAGCAAACTTTGTACGTACAAAATGAAACGTCGTCCTCTTAGCTCTTACTGCAAATGACTGTGAAATACACTCCTCACAATCAAATTTAGCGCTGCAGCGGCAGTAGAAATACAGCAATAATATGTACCTACTCTTATACCAACAAACATTTAGTGGAAAACATTTACTGATTAGATCTCCATCAACAGGACCGATAGCTTAAGATATTTATAACAGGTACAGCGCTTATAAAATATTGCGTTTATACTCGTAAGTCGCCAACTCATAGAATCCGATCTGATCCTTTCCGATGATAGAATGTGTCAACATTTACGTATGTATTTTCGGGCCAAATAGGCCCATAAGATCCGTGACACAAAACATTTTTGTCTTCTTTAGTGCAAAATTATTCCGTAGACAGAAAAGATCCTTACTTACTTAAGGTGGCGCTACAGTCCGGGGTGGATCTGGGCCTCAACCAACAAGCGTCTCCAGCCAGCACGATCTTTGGCCAGCTGTCTCCAGTTTCGCACGCTAAGTTGGTTAAGGTCCCCTTCCCTTGCACTTGCGTGCGCCACCTGAGTCGCGGCCTTCCTCTACTGCGTGTCGTTCCTCTAGTGTGGATTCGAAGATCTTCCGGGCCGGAGGATTCACGTCCATTCGCTCTACATGACCCAGCCACCGCAGTCGTTGGACCTTTACTCTTTTGGATAGGTTGATGTCGCTGTACAGCCCATAAAGTTCTTCGTTGTATCTCCTCCTCCTTTCACCGTCTATGCAGACGGAACAGAAAATTACTCAAAGAATTTTCCTCTCAAATTAACCAAGAGTAACCTCATCCGCTTTTGATAAAGTCCATGCCTCTGCACTGAGTTGAGGGTCACTTTAGTTGTTCGAGATCGAGCTTTGCTACTCAATTGCTTTCTTAGCCCAAAGAAACAGCGATTGGCAAGAGTTATTCTTCGTTTAATCTCAGCGCTGGTGTCATTGTCTGAGTTTATAGCGGAGACTAGGAGGTAGACAAAGTCCTTTACCACCTCAAAGTTATATCTGTCTATAGTGACATTCTGTCCAAGACGTCGGTGTTGGGTGTCCTTTCTTGATGACAGCATATACTTTGTCTTGCCCTCATTGACCGCCAAACGCGCTGACATCATGCTGCGTTCTGCTTCTGCCGATTATGTCGATGTCGTCGGCGTAGGCGAGTACCTAAGTGGACGAACTTTTAAAAGATAGTGCCTCTGGTGTTAGCGTTTGAGTTTTGCATTATTCTTTCAAGAACGATGTTGAAGAAGTCACATTACAGCGCACCGCCTTGTCTGAATCCTTTTTTGACATTGAAGGTCTCGGTGAGTTCTTTACCGACCTTGATGGAGCAGCGTGCAGGGCGTTCACACAATACGGCAGATAAGATCTTGTAGGCGATGTTAAGAAGACTAATATACCTCTGTAGTTGGCGCAGTTCAGAGGGTCTCCTTTCTTGAGGATCGGGCAAACAATGCTGAGGTTCCATTCATCGGGCATACTTTCCCCCGACCATATTTTACAGATTAGTTGGTGCATGCTCCTAACCAAGTCATCGCCTGCCGCTTTGAATAGCTCGGCGGTTAGGCCATCTGCCCCAGCGGCTTTGTTGGACTTAAGCTTAGATATCGCTATCTTCACTTCGTCCAGGTCGGGTGGACGGAATTGTTGGTCTTCATCGTCCAGGTTGAATGGTTCATTCTGCCTGACAGCGGGATTTAGTTCGTCATCGCCGTTAAACAGTCTGCAGAAGTAGTTCTTCCATATCCTCAGCATCGACTGCGATTCTACTATGATGTTCCCTTGTTCGTCCTTGCAGGCTTCGGTTCGGGCTCTGTAGCCTTGGCAGGTTCTTTTTACTCTTTGGTAAAACTTCCTGCTGTAGCATCTCTCTATTTCCTCGATCGCGCGCTTCTCGTGCTCTTTCTTTTTCCTCCTGAGAAGCCGGTGTTCGTCTCTTCTTTTCTGCGCGTAGAGCTCACGAGCAGCTCTAGTCCTTCTTTGCAGCGCCGCTTTGTATGCCTCTTGTTTCGCTGCATGTGCTTGCCGGCACTCGTCGTCGAACCAGGGGTTTCGTTGTGGTGGTCGAGTGAAACCAAGCACATCAGAGGCGGCGTCTCTGATAGCTTTTTTGCAATGTTGCCACTGGTCTTCAATGCTTGATGCGGGCTGCATAGAAGCTCTTGAGAGATTGAGAGAGACTTGATCGGAGAAGGATCTGGTGATCTCTTGCGATTTTAGCCGTCCGACGTCAAACTTCTTCACAGTATTTACTTGTCTTGGCGGTGTTCGGGATATCCGAAGGCGTACCTTGACAAGAAGGTAGTGCTCCGAGTCAATGTTGGCCCCTCGGAACGTTCGGACATCCATAATACTGGAGGAGTGCCTTGCGTCGATCGCAATGTGGTCAATCTGGTTGACGGTTGATTGATCGGGAGATTTCCAAGTGCCTTTATGAATATCGAGATGCGGGAACCGCGTACTTGATGTGACAACATTTCGTCCCGCCGCGAAGTCGATCAGCCTAAATCTGTTATCGGAGGTGGTGTCGTGTAGGCTGTACCTCCCGACAGTACTACCAAAGATGCCCTCTCTCTTTCTATCTTTGCATTAAAATCACCTAGGACAATTTTAATGTCATAGTTAGGGCACTGCTCGTATGAATCACCATTTAGTTTTGGAAAATTTCACAACCAGTGCTAAGGAACATTTTCCTTGTTATTATTCATAGCGAATAATTTGGTGGTACAGAAACTAACTTTGCCTGTCAAATTTATATGTTAAGAAATTACTTGTTAAAAAGTTATATAGTTGTTTTGTGGTATAGGCCACAGGGAGTGCTAACTTTTAACCAATTGGGTTGACTACCAGGACCTCTTAACGAAAGAGATACTTCCTTTAAAAGAAACATACTTGCAGGTTGCAGGTAGCAAGTAAAGTCCCATCCCTTACTTGTGGTATCACATTGGACCTAAAAATATGATCTAAGGAAGACCTTTTAAGACAGTAACCTAACCTAATGCAGTTAGTTGCAGCTTTTGATTTTCGGACGACATCCCTTTCTGGTTGTTGCAAAAAGAAGAATAAAGAAGAAGAAGTTAAAAATTCTAAAATTTTAATTTACAAATAAAATTTGAATCCACTATCCGATTGTGAGCACTGTGATAGTGACTAACACTGTTGGCCCAATTGCAGTACGCTTATATTTGAATTTAAGGTGGCCATTTAAATTAAGAATAAACCCAATTACACCACGAGCAAGTAAATCAGCGCCACTAAAGGGCGGAGTGGCAATTCGTAGATTTTTTATTCGTTACTCCACTGTCCACAATGTTTGTTATGGTGGTTAGCAAAAAAAAAACAATCTTTACAAATCCATTGCCAGAGTAAATTGGGTCTATAGATGTAACAAAAAAAAAAAAAAAATAATAATAATAGTTATGTTTTCGGCAGTTCAAATTGGCCACATTCATTACGTGCGTGAGGATAAATCGGGCCGCATTTTTAATTCTCATATTCGCCTATCGTGATATGATGGCTGATGGTAATGGCTGTGGTGATGATGTTGCTTTCGCACTCCAGTCACGTTAAGTGAGCAAATATGCGATAACCAAATCTATATTAAGTCCTTGCCTGGGATATGGTCTCTCTACTCTATCTACGAGTTGGCTGGGAGTAGAATGCGAAAATTTATTTTACTTGTGAATATGCCAAGGATATGATCAGATTTTCTCTCGCACATCACATTTCTCCGTGGGACGTGGAGATTTTCGATGATTTTTTCCATAACATTCATCGGACCCGGACGGGGTTGTGGGTGTGAGTGTGGGTGTGTTTTGCTGAATTTCAGAGTGGCATTCAAGGGTTTCTATTCGTGAAAATTGAATATTAATCAATGTTGTCTAATTGAGTTTGTGTAAACGTGGTTGTTGAATTTTTATAACCTGACGATATACAGAGTGTAGGAAATACTCGTACACATTCAAAAGATGCCGCGGAGCGTGGAAGATAACCGCCTCGGAGTTGCTTCGCTTATTTATTGAATTAAATTGGTACTAATCCTTGGGCGATGCTATAGTCGCACATGTGAGGACTTGTTGTGTGCGGGTGTTCCAACGTTACCGGCTGCTCTAATATCTAATTATCGCAGCACAACATTCTGGGTGGTGGACCCACAACAAATAATAATCTCATTTGATTTGGGGCATTGTTTGGAAACTATATACCTACCCACACGAACGGTAAAAATCTGAATGTGTGGATGTCGATGAGGATGTGGATACTATATTTATATTTATTGGTAGGAATAAGAGTAAGAGTAGAAGTCCAGGATGTGGTAATGAAGCGAAATGATTTGCTTTATTAAATGAAGGAAATTTGTCTTAAATTCTTCAAGTCTTTAGAAAATTATCTTGAATTTGTGAACTCAAAAGTTCCTGAAAAAATTGTGTCCTTCAAATCGGTTTAGAAGCGAATAGTTTTGAAAATATCCTATCGACAAAACAGGTAAGAGAGATGTGAACAGCGCTTTTATGTATAATAGGCGTGTTTTTTGAAATCCTATATAGCAGGGGTTCCCAATCTTTTTCATATAGTGCGACTCCCTAGAGAGGTAGAAATATTTTTGCGACGCCCTTCTAAAAGCACATATGTGAATAGAAGCTAAATTGTTTTTCAATAAGGACGTTGAAATATCGTCGTCCCGGTCCCATATATACGGTAATTTTGCTTGTTGACATGACCGCATTCATCTAAAAATGCGCCTCGTTGTTAAAGATGATTTTTCGGCCAAAATTGGGGCCCTCTTCCAAACGCTCCGAAGTCAAGTCAAGGAACAAACAGCTTCGATTAGTTGGATCTTGTACGGGTGTAAGGCCAAGTCCCGGTGCAAAATTCGCCAAGTCGGAATTTGCGAAAGGCCAATTTCTTGTGCAAGGCGAGGAATTGAAAAACCATTGTTTAATTTTAAGTGCCAACCACGAAGCAAGTCTGCGGGAAAGACAAACGTGCTTAATCTTCGACTGCAATGTAACTATTGGATTTCGCTTCGATCTTGCTCTTGGTATTCGTGAAAAGAAATGTAATTCTTTTTCTTTATTCGGAGTCTTACAGCAGTGAAAAAATAAAATTTGTGACGCCCTTACGATAGCACAATTTGGGAACCCCTGCTATATAGGCTTAGATAAAACACAGAAAAAAAAATAAAAACGCCTTACTGTAACTTGGCAGCACTATGCTACTTGACATTTAACTTTTCAGCTGTTTTATTTATGTCTTCCCCAAAAAAAAAATTGCAGGCAGTCAATTAGTTTGTAAAATCACAAATGACGATAACAAGTTAGCTGTAGGCATATTAAAATAGGTCACAAATAAGAAGATAGGTATACATTTAGTTTCAGATATTTCATTTATTGTTAGCAAGCTCTGCAGCACTGTGCAGCAACGACAAGCTCCAGACTTAAGAGAGATTTGCAGGACGTAGGTAATGGATGTGCTCGCACTTTTATCGGAAGATTCAAGTTCCACAGGCGAATCAGTGGCAGTGCACAACTCCTTACGTGTAGTGCAGGATTTCAGCAGTCCCAGTCTGTACCCAGTGTCTCTTCCTAAGTCCAAATTTTAAGTTGCAGTTTTCCTTGTCCATATTTCGATGGAAACAAAGGGAAACACCGGCCAATTCTATGAACAAAGTCGAAACTAGTGAATTGTATGACTTCAGATCTTCAACTGATTTATTTAATCCAAAAAAGTAACAGAGAAAATAAAGTATATAAACGAAAAGTTAAATGTGTGTTAGTGAATATGAGTTGACATTAAAAAGAGATCACACTTGTGTTAAGAATACATTGTATATTTTTTAACAATGTTTGTTCTCCTTTTTTTTGCTATCAATGTCAATCAATCGCAATGGCCTCATCCTAGTGGCGCATCTTTTTATACGCTTTTCATGTAGTTCATTCATTGATCTCTTTGGAAATTCCAGCCGTAGTTTTTTATTTAGGGGAGACTGAGGCACTTTTGAACGGCAGTATTTGTAATTGCTTTTAGTACCTAATAAGTTACAACAAGGTTTGTATTTTCTTAGCAAAATAAATTAACTTTATTTTTTTTAGTAAAAACGACTTAACATAAGCAAACTGAAATTTTGAAATTACTGAAATATTTTACAAATGACGTAAGAAACTCTATAAAAACAAAAATGAGTTATTTTATTAATCGAACAGAAGTTTTGAAAAATTAAAGACAAAAATCATCATCTCAGCTGTTCTCGATGTCCCTGGAGCGTTAATTGGTGGTGGTAGCTTAGCTTTTAGATCAATGCCACTTAAATACCCCTTGTTCAAATGTGCCCCGACTGTTTTGTTCAAACCTGTCCCAATAGGTCAAGCGACAGAAAAATGTGCGTAAATATTTTTATTTTACATATTTATCAAAAACCGTACGGTTTCAAATGAAGTTATGACTTATAATATATTTTACACAAAAAGAAAAGCTCAACAAAAAATTTGTAAACTATTACAAATAGAAAAATTAAAATTATGCAATTTAATTAAAAAAACCTCCTCATCTGGCTACTTCCATGCGAGAAAAAAAATATCCGAAAGTCATTGACGACTGAAGAACACGGTATTACCAAGTTGAAATTTTGGTTTATACTTTGAAATATTTTTTTAATGTTGTCTTATTAGCAACTAGCTGAACCCCCGCCAGCTTCGCCAGGCATTTTGTTGCTTTTTTATTTTTTTTTATTTATAGTTTTATTTTATTTATTTTCGGGCGACAATGTTTTAATTTTTTTATATTGGAGGTGCCACGCCCCTTTATCCAACTTTGACATATCTCCACAGAAGCACTCTAGGGCCAATACGATTACCTGTAAGTTTGATCTCAATCGATTCTGTGGTTCTCGAAATATAAGATTTTGAATGTTTTTTTTGTATGGGCGGTGCTACGCCTCTTTGTCCGATTTTGAATTTGTTTAGCCTATCACTCAATCACCATAATTACCGACATTTAAAAAAAAAATCAACAAAATCGGTTGAAAATTACGGGCGACAGAGGGAAACAGTTTTTTCGACTTTGTTTTATATATATAGAGATAGAGATGTTCAAATGTGCCTCACGTTCAAATGGGCCTCACGTTCAAATCTGCCCCAGTCTACCCTACCCTTTAATTTTATGACTTACTATTGGGAAAATATGTACCTGTAGCAAAAGTTTTCATGTGCAAAATTTCCAACAGGTATAAACAGTGAAAATCGATTTCAAAATGTATGGCCTCATCCTAATGATCGCCAGTGTATCTACAGTCGTTATTTCTTTGGCCTAAGAAGAAAATTGAGTTTTTGCCGCAGTTCGTAGATTTCGCTGTTAAATCTCCTCCTCCAAAGCCCATCAATGCAAACGGGACCGAAAATCACTCGGTGAAATTTAAGTTCAAAACGACCAAGAAGATCTTCATCCGCCTTTGCTAATGACCATGCTTCTGCCCCATAGAGCGACTGGGATGATAAGAATCTTTTATAGTCTCTATAGTATTTCTTGGCAAGGCCTTACTATAGTCAGTGGCCAAACAAACAGCGGTTGGCAAGTGTAACTCTTTGTTTGATTTCTGCTGTGGTGTTATTATTAGAGTTTATATCAGAGCCGAGGTAGACAAAGTCCCTAACCAACTTAAAGTTGTAGCTGTCTATCGTAGTGGCCGATTCGTCGATGTTGTGCGTTTCTTCTTGTTGACAGTATGTATTATGTTTTGCCCCCATTCACCACTAAACCCATTTTTGGCGGATCTGTGCACACACCAGGGATAGTTCGCTGCGTTCTGCCAATTATGTCAATGTCGTCAACGTGTGTGCAAGTACATAGTTGGACAGACTTTTTGAAAATTATGCCCTTGGTGTTGGCTTGCGAGTTTAGCGCAATTTTCTCAAGTATGATGTTGAAAAAGTTACATGACAGCGCATCACCTTGTTTAAATACTTTTTTGACATCAAAGGTCTCCGTGAGATTGTTTCCTATCTTTATGGAGCAGCGAGCGTCTGCCAACGTCAATCCGAACAATCTGACAAGTTTGGCAGACATGCCAAAACTAGACGTTACTCTGTATAGCTCGTCTCTAAAAATGCAGTCATTTGTCATATGCGACCTTAAAATCGATAAATAGATGGTGAGTATCGATTTGACTTCTTGGGTTTTTTGGAGGATCTACCGTACTGTTAATATTTCATCGGTTGTGGACTTTCCGGGCCTAAAACCACTCTTTTAGGGTCCAACAGTTCGTTGACGAATGATTTCAAGGCGCTCCCACAGTACAGCAGATAGGATCTTATATACGAAGAGATTGATGTCTCTATATAGTTTGCGTAGTTAAGAGGGTCTCTCAGTTTAAAGTGTCATCGGGCAAACGATCAGACAAAATTTTAAAGACGAGTTGGCGTATACTCTTCACCAAGTTATCTCCCGCTGCCTTAAAAAGCTCGGCAGTTAAACGGTTCGGTGCAGCAGCTTTGTTCGACTTGAGCTTAGATATTGCTATCATTCATTTTAGTCAGGTGGATGGAAGTCTTGGTTTTCATTGTCCAGGCTAAATGGTATACAAATTTGTGTCGTCTTCGCCGTTTAACAGTCTGCAGAACTAGTTTTTCCATGTCCTCAGCATCGACTGTCACTCTACTACACGATTTCTTTGTTTGTTTCTACAGGTCTCTGTTAGGGTCCTGTTCCCGTGACACCTTTTTTACCTTTTGGTAAAACTTCCAAAAATCGTTCCTGAAGTAGCACCTCAATATTTCTTCAAACGCGCGCTTCTCATGCCCTTCCTCCGGAGAAGCCGGTGTTCTTCCCTCCTTTTTTGCTCGTGGAGTTCGCGAGCTGCGAAAATCCGTGAAATAAAAAGACTCACGCAAACGGATGATTGTGAGAAGCAAGACCTATAGTCCCATATTATCGACCTGTTAAGATTGCATTTCTTCTAAGTATAAAATAAACAAAAACCGTAGATGTTAACAACCCCTGATGTTAAAAATGTTCATTATGCACATTTGAATAATAAATATCCTTTTACACTTTGCAGCATAGCGTGCATATGTGTGTAGGTACTCTTGTCATCAAACAACAGAAATACATCACAAGCTCTATCGTAAAAGTAGAATCAAACTTGTCCCTATACATACGGCAGTGACAGCTATTCCTATTTGTCTGCAAAATAATCATGCATCGCACTCAGAGAGGCGCTTCGCACAGGCTAAGCGAAGCTCGCTCTCGGTGTCTGGGCGTCTATTTGGCGCCATTGCAACTTTTTCAACAACTAATGGCAATTGAAGGAAATGCATTTCCTAATTACAAAAGTTCATGTCCTTCGTGCTGAGCTGAGATAGATTTGCTTTTATCTCCTCACCCTGTTCACTGTCTTCTCGCTCGCTTTATCACTGCATGCAATTTTGCGCGAATCCTGTTTTTTTTTCTCTGCATTGTTATTGCATTTCATTCAATGCTTTCTTTTCTCCTGCATGACCCCTGTCGTTCGGTGACGGCGCGGCGTCGTCGCCTACTTTCGGTCCCAATTATGTTAGAGGAGAGAAAAATAAGTCGTCTGCCTTGGGGGAATCCTTTTAACCCATTATCCTGTTCAGTTCCTATGTGTAGTGTATGCCTGTTTATGTGTGTATCGGCTGTGTGTGTGTGTGCATCCATACCTCTGTCAAGAAGCTCGCAATTGTAATCCGTGCCGTGCATCAAATAAGGCCACATCCAGGAATTTCGTAAAGAACTCGAGAAGCCAACAATGAATAAATGCATTAGTGTGTAATTGCGGATGCTAATTCAGCGAAATTGTATACGCGGGATATAAATTAAGCGGCAAGGTTGTGCGTCTTTCCAATAAATTAAGTTTTAAAATATTATCACTCGGTTAAGAGGAGGATGTCTTCTTGTGGGACAGATTAAAGATAAATCGGCTGCGTCCTTTTTCAATGCATACATTTGCTGAGATTAAATTTAATGAAGCTACTGCTGTTAGATTCCTTTTTCCAACGGGAAGTCGTTTAAAAGTATATCCAAAGTATGTATATGAGTTTCGTATGTGCACTGTGCACACAACGAACGTATTCTCGTTACTGTTTAATTAAGCAGTTGTACCTGTACCTGTTTAAGGATGCTACAATTATTATTTATCGTAAATATTTTACTGCGGTTTGGTAATTATAAATTGATTTCCTCTAGATCTAGGTAATCAAGTAATTTCCAGACATTAATTGAGTTGATGAGTCGAGTAGATAGGTACCTAATTGAGGAAATAAAAAGTTTTTCGTGCGACATCTAGTGGAGGAAAATCGAATTAAAAGTTCGAGTCGCAGTAGGTACAAAGTGAAGTAGAACGTGCACCGGAGGCTTCTTAGACAATCTTATTCATGTGACTATGAACGATTTTCTGAACTTAGTCCTATGGACTGATATAATATATCGTGCTTCTTAAAATGGAGACCCTTGATTGATAGCCTACCCTTCGGAGAACAATACACAATCTTTATTTAGGCATTAACTTATTTTATTCTTTGTGAATATAAAGGTTAACGAAACCTTAACCGTGGATGCTACAGGTCAATATAGGACCGTAGGCTAGAGTTGCGCGAAACAGTTTCAATGATGGAATGAACATGGAACGATTCTTTTTTTGATCGGAACTAAAGGGTGTCCCATAATTCACTCAAAATTTGAATTTTGCGCCCTTCAAAACAGTGCGGTTCACTTAATTAGACGCACAAGAGAAAAAAAAATATTAGGCAGAAAGGTGCATTCATACACTACCTGACTATAAAACAAACATAATTTTAAAAATTAATGACAGACCCATAACAGGACAAGACAATGCAATGTTTATATATTTTCACTGGCAATCTTTCCCAGGATTGGTGGGGTGGAGCTTTCCCTCTCGGATAGTGCAAGTTATCTTGGTACGTACGGTCATAGATAAAAAAATTAATTGGAAACTTAATGTTAAGGAACGAGTCCGAAAGGCTCTGATTCTCTCTTCATTTATTAGAGAACTGTAGGAAAAAAGTGGTGATTGATTCCAACAATGATGCATTGGTTGTACATCATGGTGGTTAGACCCATCCTTACCTATGGGGCTCTTGTTTGGTGGAAAGCCACCAATAAGTTATATATACGGGACGTATTGACCAGGGTACAAAGAACAGCCATCACTGGTGCTTTACGCATCACACCCACAGCTGCACCTGAGGTGTTTATGTATCTTTTACCACTGGACCTACAAATAAAACGCAGGTAACAGTGCGCTTCGGCTAACTAACTCAGGGTTCTTCAAAACCAGACAGGTAGGAAATAGTTCCATACTAATGGAATCCTTCTCCAACATCGCAGTTAAAATGAAAGTTTGGGTAAAATTGACTTCGACACACCGTACGAAGTACAATACCCAGATAGGGAGGACTGGCAAAAGAATGAGATTTCGAATGATAATGAAATTTCGATTTATACGAATGGCTTCAAAACTAAGAAGGCTACAGTACAGTGTCGGGTATATACTCTAGGGATATAGACCCATACGTGTCATTAAGACTTCCGGATACATGCAGTGTGTTACAGGCCGAGGTTCTGGCTTTTTTTTTATTTGAAAGTACAATTCTTCCGGTTAATAATGGAAAATAATTTCATTCAAATGGCTGCCTCGGCTGGCCATGCACACGATCGGTCCAATTTTTAAGCACATTATCGATTGTGTGCAGCTGTATTTCACCAATGGCTTCACGAATATTGTCCTTTAAAGCGTCAATTGTCTCTGGCATGTCGGCGTAACACTTATCTTTTACGGCACCCCACAAATAATAGTCCAACGGTGTCAGATCGCAGCTCCGCGGTGGCCAAACGACATCAGCTCTGCGGCTGATAATGCGATCTTCAAAAACAGGGCGCAAAACATCGAGTGTAGCTTCGGCTGTGTGGCACGTAGCGCCGTCCTGTTGAAACCAAATGTTGCCAATATCCTCCTCTTCAATTTTTGTGAACAAAAATTCGTTCAACATGGCCCGATAACGATCGCCATTGACTGTAACGGCCACTCCTTGCTCATTTTCGAAGAAAAATGGGCCAATTATGCCTCTGAACCAAAATCCGCACCAAACAGTGACTCGTTTTGGGTATATCGGCTTTTCAATGTATGCGTGCGGGTTTTCTGTGCCCCAAATGCGACAATTTTGTTTGTTTACATACCCGCCAAGATCAAAATGAGCTTCATCTGAAAAGATGATTTTTTTTGGCAAAATCGGCATCTTTTCTAAGTCGATCGCAGGCCCACTTAGCGAAGCGAAAACGCATTGGATGGTCAGTTGGCTTCAACTCCTGAACCAATTGGACTTTGTATGGCGTCATACCAAGGTCTTTATGCAAAATTCGTCTCAATGATGTCTCCGAAATGTTCAATTGTGGAGAACGATTGTGAATTGATGTTGATGGCGCTTCACGCACACTTTCTGCCACAGCAGCAATTTTCTCGGGTGTACGCACTGTTTTTGGCTTTTCACGCTTTGGTTTATCGATGAGGATGCCAGTTTCTTTCACTTTTTTCACAAGATAACCAACATACGGAGCTGACGGTGCTTCTCTTCTTCCAAAATCCGTACGCAATTTTCGCACACATTCTGCCACATTACCATGATTTTCAAAGTAATGTCGCAATATTTCCCAGCGTTGTTCAAGCGTATACACAACCATATTCGTTCAGCGGAAGGATAAAACTAATTATCTGTCAAATCAGACATGAGCTAAGTGTTACCATTCGCGAAATAAGCACTAGTTGAAAAAAAAAACATTAGATGGCTTACCCTTTACCTTTCTGCCAAATAAGTTTTTTTCTCTCTTTGTTCCACATAATAAGAAAAAAAAAAACAAAAACAATAAATAAAACGTTACTCTTGTGCGTCTAAACAAGTGAACCGCACTGTAGTACAGTGATATTAACGAAAAAAAAAAAGATAACAAAGTGACAGCTGACAGTTTAGAGTTAGTAAAAATGGAGCGCTATACGAAAGAACAACGCATTTTCATTGTTGAGCAATATTTTAAAAATCATGAAGGCTTGTCAGCTACAGTCCGCATTTCCGCAACAAAATCATCTTCAGTGATGGAGCTTATTTTCATCTTGATGGCTTCGCGTTAAAATTGTCGCATTTGGGATTCAGATTCTCCCATCTTTCCGTGGAACACTTGGATTTTTATGGCGGAACATACTTTGGGAAACTCGGATATAGTGTAGAGTTGAGAAATGACACAAGTGATTTCAAAAATCCATTCAAAGTGCGACTGGCTTTAATTTTCTTATTTAGTTGAGGATGGGAAAGTACAAGAACTAAAGAGAAAAGCTGTTTAACAGCAGAAGTGGTAGAATTTTTGGGCACACTGGTAATGGTAGATTGTAAAAATTTTCAAAAATTGTATAGGAGACGTGACAACACTGCACTTAACTAGGAAGAACAAGGTTTATCCTAGCGGCCCCGGCGGACTTCGTCCCACCCAAACATATACAACGAAACTATTGCAAGACAATGCAATTCTAACAATGCCACTTCAACTTTCATAATCCAGCAGATGCCGTTTCGAATTAAAAATGGCGGCATTGTACTGTTAAAATAAACCAAAAAATGTACATTCCAATCTCTCTATCTTCTTGACTCATATTCGCACGATGAGTCGATACTGCTCGTGCACCAGCTGAACGTCGGCCTAAATTAGATCTTCTGTTTGTGGCATTATGAAGAACAACTGCAATACAATGAAATCCGGAACAGAAAATTTGAAAACAATGAAACACCAATAGAAACGTACCACTTCTTAAAGGCAAATCCCAATAGCCAACCAACAATGCAACACAGCACAAATTCGCAAAATGCCTCAATCGCTCAATCGCCACTGTTCAAATGAATAATGAAAATAGTCCAATATGAATACACTCATTTCTATTCTTCTATATAGTCTCATTATCAATTTTAATAAACAAAAACTCACAAAATCGCAATGAAGAAATCCGAATCTGTAATGCGCAATGGCCGGCAAACGTTATTCGATCGAACAAAACACGAATTCGCAAAGTGCAATATGGACGCTGAAACAGCAACGAATGAAGAAACTGCGCAACTGAATCAAATGGCACAGTCAACGTGGACAGCGCCACCACACATGAAACAAAATTTGCGTTTATATTGCGTCAAGTTGGGGAATGTGGCTCGCTACGCTCGCGGCAAGGACTTGAAACTCCAGTATAATCATTTTCGGATATTATGCCGTACGTTTAGGATCCAACTTTTATATTTATAAAGAGTTTTTAATGAAAATAGGATTACGTTACATTGATTACGTAGTCGTGTCCCGAACATCGGTAAACGTCAGTTCAGTACAAAATCTGTCAAAATGAACGGGCGAATAGACAATCCGAATAAATAAACACAAAATGAAAAAAAAAAATTGAAAAAAATCGAAAAAAAACCTGTCGTAACACGCTGTGTGGTCAAAATAAGACATTTTGAAATTTTGATTTTTGACCTTCTTTTCGACTTTTTTTTTTAAACCCGTACTGAGAAAATACCTTTCCAACAAAGTATAAATCATCACAATCGGTTCGGCCAATCTCGAGTTATGGGATTACATCGCTTCGGATACTTTCTTTTATATATATAGATGACGTTCTGCTAATCAAATCCTGGATTCGAATGGCATTTGGATTCCTTAAGTATTGTTAACATACGCAGCAGTTACTACTAATTATGTACTAACAGATTTTAGCGTTAAGGTAATTTGTACCCGACAAGAAGGTTGTCACAACGACACAATACAGTCATGTATTATAATGCTAACAAATAACCACTAAACATCATTATTAAAGAGGCAAAATCTAGTTTTTGTGTCGGAAAACATCCTGAGAATATGTCAAATATCGGCGATATAGACCAGTGATGTTTCTCATACATGGTGCATTATTTTAGTTTTAATTAATAAATTCTTGGCAACGTAGATATAATTCGAAAGTGCTCGATTCTGTAATATAATTCAATTGCTGCAGCCTGCAAAGAATATTTGATTTAAATGTAATTTATCTTGCTGCAATACATTTTTAATTGAAAGTTTCTACATAAAAATACAATAAAAAACATTTCTTCTTCACAATCACAATTCATGGAATTCCAGTTGAGTCAATTGACAGCCAAATTGACTGGCTAACAGGCAGGCTAATACATTCCAATTATATTGCATAATGTAGGTAGGTTAGGCACATTGTATTTACTGTCAAATACCATTAGTTGGACTTGGAACTAAATATGTATACGATCTGCCAGCATATTATATATGACTATGACATTTCTATCGTGCAAGTACGGGATAGTTTTACAATCAAATACATACCTAACTGCATTATTTTACTATAAATTAGTAAATATTTCTGTCCAACAATGGTTATATAAATCGGAATTCGAATATGTACCTACTGTACACTATAGAACGGGACAAAATTATTAATGCAAATACATCTGGGTGAACAGAATTGTGCCAATCAAATCATTTCATTACCCAATAGTTGTCATTCAGCTGCATGGAGCGGTAGTAAGCTGCAAACGTGCCAATTGCAAAAAAAAAAAAAAAAAAATATAGAATTTCTATTCATTCAACCCCGCAAAAAATTTGTTTGGTTAGGGGTTGGATGCGCTAATATAACAATAGACTAACTAGTTTCTGTTCTCTTAAATAAAATTAAAATTTTTTTAAGTCATCATATATAATATATTATAAAATATTTTATCGCAATGGCTTTTTGTTAACTATACATGTTTTTTTTTTTTTTTGTGGGCGAAAGTATAAACAAATTACGACTGCAGCTCATACGCGAATATATAACATATAGCTGTCCATGTAAAAAAAATGGCTGTCGGAAGTCAACTCCGGCAATGACCCGGACCAATGATCCGGGGGATGTAGCCAGTTCAATGTTGAAAGAATTTTTAAAATCGGCCAAATAGTTTCGGAGTTAGTCCATACCACCCCTTTCCCCTTCCCGGTCTCCAACTTCGTCCTTACGTAACCTAACCTGTACAGATCAGAAAGTCATAAGTCAATGGATATAATATTTCACATAAATAAAAACTCTAAGGCCTTCCGCACACGACTCGTATCGTCATCGTCACATCATGAATTTGCCGTGCAGCTACGATAACGATAGGCGTATTAAACAGCACACGACGCAATTTCCAATCGCCAAAATACAAAGCGTAAAAATGTCGCCTAACTTTTTTTTTTTAAATAAAGTACTATCTAAAAACCGGCAACATTTATGGGGTCTTAATTTTGCGCCACTTGAATAGAACACTTCAACGAAAAATCAGTTTAGAGAATTCTGCTTCTTCTTAACACAAACATTACTTAAATTTAAGGTAATTGGAGTATTTTAGATTTTAAAAAATGGTTCATGTTTTTTGAGCCACTTTTCTGCTCCAAAATGCACAGATCCGATTTGGAAGGGATGCATATACAAAATGGCCAAATAATTTAGCGAAATCGAGCTCCAAGCTAATTCGATGGCTTGAACTAGTTTAGATACATTGTTGTCCCGATCCATTAACTTGTGTCAATTTCAACCATTGCCAAACATTTGTGGTGATATTCAAATCCGGTGAGTAGGCCGGTCAGATTAATAGCACCGCAAATTTGTCTCCATAAATACGTTTTAACAACCCGGGCTGCATGTATTGGCGCTTTATCATGTTGTTAAATCCACGGCAGATGTCCAAAAAGGTTATAAAAATACCATCACACCTTCCACTCTGCTATGCAGCCGGTCCAAATGATTAGTCTCACAATTGTGATTCTTCCAAATTAAATTCTTTTCATCTGAGAAGACACACAATGCACACAAACACCAAACTTTGGTTAAGAGATATCCTTTATTTCAATAACCAACGTATATATTGTCTTATAATAAGCTTAACTGTTCGACTTTGAACTTAGAAGACAGTGTTGCTACCGGTTTTAGTTTAAGTTAAAATTGCTGTAAAAACTTGCGGAAATAAAGGTGTACTGCTTTGTGCAACGTTATAAATTGATTGATTTATTTGACGTATATGCGTTAGCCTTTATATATAATAATTTGTTTATATACAACGAACAATAGTTGACAGCTTATTTGACAAGTTTTCAATATCGTAAATGGGTGTATTCTGCACTATTGGTGACGTCATAATAGCGTTGGTTGTGGAATCAACATTAACAATGATTAAATTCCTAAGTTGAGTATACGCCCAGCGACAAGCGTGGCTCCGATTTGCGGCCCAGCGACAAGTGTGGCTCCGATCTGTGGCCCAGCGACAAGCGTGGCTCCGATTTGCGGCCCAGCGACTAGTGTGGTTCCGATTTGTGGCCCAGCGCCAAGCGTGGCTCCGATTTTCGGCCCAGCGACAAGCGTGGCTCCGATCCTAAGCAGGACAGTTAAAGATGCTGACACTGCTGATTTAAGGCCAGCAAAGGCCTTAGTTTCCCAAAGGAAACTAAGCCACCAAAAATTCACAAGATTGACCAAAGTCAGTTTCTTTGTGGATTGTGGGAGCCTTATCTGGTACACTAGATTGATACAAAACAAAAGTACACAAGTCTCCCCCAATGGCAATTTCATTCGGGTACTCATGGAATTTCCTACAAACGGACAGTGTGACTTATAAGTGACGAATGAAAATTTCTTGCCACAAACGTTGTTTGGTTGGCCAGTCTAGGTAATTTGTGCAATAGCAGCGGGTGGCGTGTCTGCGGTTGGTAGTGGCCACACAAATGTCCAACAGTGGGGGCCATAAAAGTGTGACGAACGGGGACGTTTCATTACGCCTTTTTTAATATATGTAAGTCGCCTTTCCTCATTCGTAAGCATTCAAGGTATGTGGCCTATCAAGTTTTTATTCATAGTTAGACTCATTACTTAAAAATATGAATATATAACGTTTCGGCTCCACCCGAAAGTTTTCAACTTTTTAACTTTTGACCTTCATAACTCAAAGTTTCTATAACTCGAACATTCGAACTCATTAAAGGCAAGCTGGAATAAAGTTGTAGCAGCTTCCACTTACAGAAACCCCTGCTGTACTTGCAAAATTAATGCAACATTTTCATTTAACTAAATCTATTACGGTTTTAAGTTTTTAGCAAATTTACCTGTTAATGTTGGTAAAATTAACATATTTTCCAATTTCATACATTTTTCCGAAATCTGAAAAGCTCTTTGTAACTTTGTTTCGACAATATTATGTAAGGCATACCAGCGTTTTGCGTTGCAGTGCAGTGCGATCAAGTGCGTTTTTGACTGATATTTTTGACAGCTTCAATCGAATTTATTCCGATATGCTCCGACAGAAAGATTTTGGTTCTGGAATTTTGTTTACTATGTTGACTAATGTCAAAATCTTTTATGAACATTTTTAAAAACTGCTGATATTTACAAAAATGCTAAAAATTCTGCTGCTGTGAAATTTACGATCAAATCCTGCTAAAATCGCAGGAAACTGCTAAATCTGGTAAAGCTGAAAAAAGTATTTTATATTGTCGAAATGAAATACATTTTGTTATTGTTATTTCGTTATCAAAATTTTTACAGATTTCTGCTTTTTAGTAACTTTTTCAAGACCCTAAAGGGAGCATTGGTGTTTACTCACTTTTGACGCTCACTGTATATGTGCGTACATAAGTACCTATAGTAAAATTTAATTCAATTTTTAGAACGCAATATAAAACACAACTGCAATCGAGAAAACAATTTGTTCGCCTTTGGCCAAATAAGATCTATTTTCAATTTATTATATCTAACCCTCTGGATGGACCTGAAAACTAGTTGTTAGCTCAAGATAATCAGTGAAGTATTGCATAACGATTGAAAGCATTTCTTTATTTGGCATACACAGATTTATGGTATAGTGGCTAGTTAAGCGTAGTAAGGTCGAAACAGAAATGTTTGCCCCCCCTTTTTTCAACCCTTAGGTATAGGACGAATTTTGAAAAACGATGAATGAGGCATGTAATAATTTTGACTTATCTATCAACATACAAACTTTCAAGTTCATGCGGCTAACGGTTCGTAAGACCCCCCTTATTCCCCGCGACCCCTTTACTCCTGAGCAATTCTCACCCACCCTACGGACTAACACATCTATAAATCAGAAAAAGAATAATGAAAATCGGACAAATGGTTCTTGAGTTATGGAGAAACGAACAGACGGACATTGCATTTTATAAGTTGTATGGATGGATGGATGCATACGTAGACTCATGTATTTTTTACAACGAAACCAAATTAGGATAGACACATGGGACACTTTTATGAAGTAGAACGGCTCTATTTTTCCAACTGGTGGTAATATCAAAAATCCATAAGACAAGTAATCCAGTAATATAATTTAGGACTTAAGTTGCACGCATTTAAAATGCGACAAATCACTTTCGAAAACTTTCCATGCAAACAAACACACATCCAACCATCCCCAATCTGGTCGATTACAAACTTAAACGTTCACTTCCACGGCTGGGGCTGACCGCTCTATAGCTACAGTTGATTTAATGTACCCCAGATACATTGCCAATCTACACGCCTTAAAACAAAGAGAACAATAATTTCTGCACTCGAATGGGGACCATTCCCTGGCCACCCAGTCGAAGATGGTATACGCCAGCTTAATAGTGTGAAAACTAAAATGTCGCATATGTACCAGAGTATGTCCTTCGTTTCGCACAGTTCAATGGGTTAAGGAAGTAAGTTGCCAAAAAATGTTCCACTACCAAAGTTGTCTGAATACCTTATGTAGTGCCTTCAGACCATGCCAGACCAGAAGGATCAGAGATTCTTTTCTAACACTGGTCCTGTAGATACTTTTGTTGTATGGAGTGGAATTTCTGAAAGGAAATTCCGTTTTCATCTCGCTTGGTATTGATTCCTTGTCCGCTTGGTCGCCCTCGAGAATATGCTTCTTAAGTTGTTTATTGGCTGCGACATAAGTTTCGGGAATCATACACATACACAGTTACGTGAAATTGGGTAAAAAAACGAGGAATTTGGATTTTGCACTGGGACCATTAGTCAGTCCAGCGGAACGTAAATGGTTTCTTGTATAATTTATCGACGGAAGTCTTTAGTAAATTAAAAGCTTCCAAGTTTTTGGCCATCTTTTGCTGTATTCTTTTTTCTTCTTTTTTTTACGTTCCATTGCCCGAAATGTGTCTTTATATATTTTTTCGTGTGCGTTTACATAACTGTTTTTTTCCCTTGACATACTCGTAGTCACCATGCATTGATTTGTGTTAGTTCCGGTGGGAATGCGTTTTGCTATAAAGTTTGCCTTTTTCGAATATGAACATAAAGTGTGTCAAAAATTAGTCAGAATCATTTTAAAGGTTAAAAATTCCTTGTGGATATTTTCGGCACGAGGTCGACGTGAAATTATGTCTTCCTCTTCAAGATCCTGTCTGCCATGTTCTAAGGTGAACGTTTAAATCCATTTGCCAACAAACTGATTGACCGCTACTGGTGCAATTTTAGGGTTGGTGAGTCTACAAGAGAACATAAGGCCTTTCTCATTGGTTTAACTCGGGAATTCAGTCTTTCTAAAATCAATCAATGTAAAATGAAATTTCGGGGTGAACGGAGGCCTCAACTATCAAGCCTCTTGAGGTAGCCTGGCCGTTAGCTATCTGCCTCCAGTTGCGCACACCAAGTCGGTTGAGGTCGCCTTCTACATGCGCACGCCACTTAAGCCGAGGTCTTCCTCTACTGCGTTATCCCTCCGGGTTGGACTCGAAGACTCTACGGACCGGAGCATTTGTTTCCATCCGCTCTATATGTCATAGCCATCGTAGGCGACTGACTCGATGTCGCTGTACAGCTCATATAGTTCCTCGTTGAATCTCCTCCAAAGCCCATTAACGCAAATGAGATCGAACATTTTACGAAGAATCTCTACGAGAAAGCGTCCGATATCTTTATCCGCAGGACTGTAACGATCAAGGCCTTATACAGAATCTCCTTAGTTTTTCGTGAGGCTTCCACGGGAATCGCTTCCTTCAATTATTCAGTGTTCGGATTTTCATCAGCCCAATTATGACAGTTCTGATGATTTGCTATCCTATTGGGATCAAAATGAGCTTCATCACATAACTCACTAACAAAAGTTGGTTATCCTTTTGCTCTAAAAGTGCTCCTACCTCATCTGCAAGGTCTAACTCTCAATGACTTCAACTGGAGGCAAAGAATTTTTATTTATTTTTCCACTGGCTTCAACTGGTAAACATATGCTATAGGACTTAGGTTAGGTTAGGTTAAAAAGAGAGAGAGAGAGATGAGAGAGATGTCTCATACGGCACTAGGCTCCATAAGGGCTCATCGCAATCCCTGGGGGGAACCAGTTGCAGTGACCTACAATGGATAAACACCTAAACACTTGCCCTTAAGAAAGCCCCAATTTCCCTGCAAAAACCAAGTAGCCCCTTATGGTTGGTATTGTCTCTCTCCTCTAGATGTTGGAAGAAGTACCTGCCCAGAAATTTTCTTCTACTGCGATATATTGCCTCACATTCTCATAGTGTATGTGTTATGTCCTCTACGGCTTGCAGGTCATTGCAGAATCTGCAAGTGTCCGAGTCTGCTAGCCCGAGCCTTTTGGCATGTGTTCTAAGAAGACAGTTTAGACCGCTATTTCGCAATGCTTAATTACTTTGTCCCTTTGCCATTCATATCTTTCCGGGTTTGACACTTCGTACGACCAAAGGGTGTATTTCATCAGTTTGCACCTGTACACTCGGGAGTAACTCCGCTAGTATTGTACAGTGTCCAAAACTGCCCTCTCTAAAGTAGCCCAAGGTTGTGAGCCGTAGCGCACTACTCCCCGCAAGTTGCTTTATGTGCAAGTCAAGTGGCGTAAGGTGTAGAAAGGTGTCCAGCGCTGCCGTAGGGGTGCTGCGAAGTGCACCCGTTATTGCTACGTTGGACGCTCTCTGCACCGACGCTAGTTTGCCGACTATTGTTTTCTTCTTTGTCGCCTTCCACCATACGAGTGCGCCATATGTGAGTATGGGTCTAACCACCACTGTATATAGCCAGTGCACCATAGCAGGTTTTAGGACCCAAGTCCTGTCTACTATTTTTTTACAAATGAAAAGAGCGTTATACGCCTTCTTAATTCATTCCCCTACATTTGCATTCCAATTCAGTTTCCTGTCCAGAATAATTTCAAGATACTTTGCCTTGTCAGACAGAGGCAATTCCACCCCTTCCAGTCTCGGGAGGTTAAAGTGTGGTATCTTATGTTTCCTGGTGAAGAGTACCAGTTCCGTTTTGGAGGGGTTGACGTTAAGGCCACAACCCTTTGCCCATAAGTTGACTTTTCTTAAGGCATTTTCTATAATTTTGCTATAGGACTTCGTAGACCTAACGGTGCCTGCCGCACAGCTGTCGGGAGTAGGTACTCGTCATTTAAAAAACGTTCAACCTTTCTGCCGGACCCGGTACAAGTCAATAATGTGTCTGCGCTTGGGTGGATGATGTTTTATTCATTTTTTATTGTGTGTGCTAAAGGGTGATGTTCTGCTGTTTATATATTATTATGTGTGGGTGTATGATAGCTCTACATACTCGAGGAGGTGTTGTAGTTGTATCTATATTGACGAAAAGGACCGTTTCATCTTAAATTACGCTTCTTTGTAGAGGAGTAATCAGCATATTATTGGTTATGTTAGTTAATGTAACCTTGAATTGATTACGGGATCTTATTTCGACACTGTAGTTAGTACCTACCTACCTACCTAATAATTTTGAGGTTATATTGAGTATGGCTATATTTTGCTTTGGAGTTATGTTTGTGTGTAGTCTGATTTGATGGAAGAAATGGGAAGTAGATTTTTGAAAATTTTAGCAACACAACAAATACACCAGCACGTACTCCAATCCACAGTCGATTTTCGAGCCACATACAGTGCGGTTCACTTGATTAGACGCACAAGAGTTATGCTTTAGATCTTTGTTTTTTTTTTTCGTATTATGTGGAAGAAAGAGAAAAATAACTTATTTGGAAACAGACTTGAAAAGAGGCCCATAGCTGAAGTTTAACAAATTGTTTAGTGCATTTATTTGTGGTATTCTTATTTATTTTAATCAATTTACTGTTATTTTAATAATGTGTAGTGGCTCCTTCATTGGATATAATCTTAAAAATTATATTCTCCAAAGAGTCATAGAAACTTCTAAAGTAATTCAAAGACTTATTTCCACAAGAAGCATTAATCACCGCAACTAGCTCTTGGTTGTGTTGTTACTGATAGTTGCCTTAATTAATTTCACGGGGCAATATTTTCAATAATATTAAAATTAGGCTAATGTGACTGACTAGCAATCCCTGCCAATCCATTCTGTAGCAAGGCGTGCATTGTATATAGGCACGTTATCCTTCTTGAATATCCATGAAATAGGCCCGCAATAAGGCTCCTTTATTGCGGGAAAACCTGCTCGGCAAGAAATACAAGTAATTTTATTGGAAACGATTACCAAATTAAAAGCACCAAACAATGAAAAACTTTGCCAACCGCGTCTCCCGTAACCTCTCAGCAAGGTCATCGTCAGCAAGCTGGCAGTGTGCCATAATAGGTGCCGCCACAGATGTACTGGGTTTCGCTAGAAGACCCAAACGAAAACCTTCGTTCGACGAAGAGTGCCGACAGCCACATGTAGAAAAGAAAGAGACCTACCAAGCAATGTTGCAGACGAGGACCAGAGTGGCGGATAGAGCCGCTCGCGAGCTCAACAGGCAAATAAAAAATGAGGAACACCGACTTCTCAGATGGACAAAAGATAGAGCACGAGAAGCGGGCGGTCGAATCAATTGAGGAGTGCTACTGCAGGTGAAATGTTCGAAAGTTCTACCAGAGGGTAAAATGATCCACCCAAGGATACAGGGCCCGAACAGAGCCCTGCAGCGATGAACTTGGGAACACAGTAGTAGACTCACAGTCGGTGCTGAGGAATTGGAAAGAACACTTCTGCAGACTGTTAAACGGCGGATACGATCAACAAACTGCTGTCAGGCAGAACGATCCATTCAATCTGGACGATGATACCTAACCTACACGAGTGAGGATAGCGATATCTAAACTAGAGTCGAACAAAGCTGCGGGGGCGGATGGCCTACCGGTCGAGCTTTTCAAAGCAGCGGGAGATAACTTGGTAAGGAGCATGCACCAACTGATCTGTAAAATTTGGTCGGACGAAAGCATGCCCGACGAATAGAACCTCGTGTGTTCCATCCACAAGAAAGGAGATGCTCTGAACTGCCAAACTACTACTACTCCTGAAAGTGACATATAAGATCTTGTCGGCTGTATTGTGTGAACGTCTAAAAACTTTCGCCAACAACCTGATCGGCCCATATCAGTCCGGTTTTAGACCAGGAAAGTCTACCATCGACCAAATTTTCACACCGATCTTAGAAAAAACCCAGGAATTTCAGATCGATACACAGCATCTTTTCATCGACTTTAAAGTCGCCTATGATATGGTATATAGGGACGAGCTATACAAAGCTATGTCACGTTTCGGCATTCCTGCCAAACTCGTTCGTCCGATGCAGGATGACGATGGAGAAATCTCGCTGCTCCGTCAAAATCGGCAAAAACATCCCCGAGCCCTTTGATGTCGAAAAAGGTTTGAGACAAGGCGATGCGCTATCGTGTGACTTTTTTAACATCATCCTTGAAGCAATTGCGCGAAGCTCACAAGCCAACATCAGAGGTACAATTGTTCAGAAGTCTGTTCAACTGCTTGCATATGCTGACGATATTGATATTATCGGAAGAACGCAGCGAGCTGCCAGTGGCGGATTTGCAAGTATTGAAACGGAGGCGGCGAAAATGGATTGAGGCGGCAAAACAAAGTATATGCTATCAATGAGAAACGAGTCTCATTATCAACTACTCGGACAAAACGTCACGATGGACAGATACAACTTGGAAGTAGTTAAAGACTTTGTCTACCTGGGTTTTACTATCACCTTGCAAAATTTCATCAGCGCAGAGATCAAACTAAGAATCACTCTTCCCAATCGATGTTTCTTTGGGCTAAGAAGGCATCTAAGAAGTAAACCCTCTCTCATAGAACCAAGGATATATAAGAACCTAACCATCCTGGTCATGCTTTATGGTGCAGAAGCATGGACTTTGTCGAAATCGGATGAAAACCTCCTGAGATATTTTGAGAGAAAAATTCTTCGGACGATATTCGGTCCAGTTTGTATCGATGAAGTGTGGAGGAGAAGATTTAACGACGAGCTTTATGGGCTATACAGCGACATTGATCTTGTCAAAAAGCTGAAGATACAGCGGCTGAGATGGCAATACACCAGCCCGACGAGTCTTTGGGTCCAACCCTGAGGAACAACGTAGCAGAGGAAGACTCAACCTTAGGTGGCGCGCATAATTGGAGGGCGACCTCCACCAACTTGGTGTGCGTAACTGGAGGCAGCTAGCTAAGGGCCGAGCTGACTGGAGGGGCTTGTTGGTTGAGGCCGTATGGTCTACCGCAGTCTGTAAGAGCAATCAAATTGCACTCCCATACCATAAATCCCCCTAGTTTCGAATGATAACGGTTCAAAAACATATTTTCATGAATTATGTGTAATATTTGTAGTCGCAGGACCATCCAAGTTGAACCCTTGATAGAGAAAGCAGGATATAGCTACAGCCATAGAGTCTCGCAGACCAGCATCCCGACTCTTCGAGCCAAAAAGTGCTATCTGCTAAGATGTTTGCAAATGTGAATGCAAAATTACCCAAAGACCCGACTAACCAAAGTTGAGCTAAGTATAAGCATTGTATATACACACTATAGTACTCTCATCCCATCGCATTGAATTACGCGTCTTCGACGATCCAGGTGGCGCTTCAGTTGATTTAGTTTGTACACTGCCAGCCAACTCCGAGCATTGGGGAAATGTGTATAGAGAAAACCAAAATAAACAAAACAAAGTCAAACTGGTATGCCTCTTCTCTTTCTTCATTCATATCGCCATTTCCATCCATCAGTAGGTATAAAATTATTTCTGATGTGATGTAACAACAGGGTAGGGTAAAGAACTGCAACTGGTTTGGTTTTTCTTAGTGAAAGGAGAGGAGAATAGAGGAAAGGAGGTGCAAGTGCAATGTTATGAGCAAGAGCAAATATAATTCAACAGCATGGTTGTGTAGGATTAGGATAGGATGTTGGTGGTGGAGGATTTGTGTGTTTGGAGAGGGGTGCACGATGCAAGGGGTGATCAGTTGGGAAAGACAAATTGAATAAAAACTGAATTTGGCTTCCTTTCTGTCGTTGCAGAAGATTTGAGGATTGGGCATAAAATAATGTATGCTAGACTCTCACTATTTTGCCTATATTTTTGTCAAATATGCATCGATTTAAGTGATTCTTTTTTTAATTGATTCTAAAATATTATAGGCATGTGTCTACTTTATGAGGTTTATAATGTAGAAGCATTTTATGTCAGTAAAACGAGCAGCTAACTATTATAGGAGTCTACATCTCTCTCTATATAAAAATCAATTGTTTGCAAAACTCGAGAAAGGATAGATGCTAGACCGATTTGGATGATTCTTTTTTGTTTTGTTCGTCTTGAATCAGGGTTTGGCAAAAAAATAAAATTCGGAAACCCCCAAATGAAAAGCCGAAAAATTGATAAAAATCTGAATTTCCATTTTGTATGAGAATATAAGTACCTACACCACTAATGATCGCAAAACTCGAAAACCACCGAACCAAACCCAAAGGTAGGTATTTCTGTGAAGTGTGGAAAATTTCAAACGCTATTCCTCAACAGTTTTTAAAATTTGGAACATTGATATGCATTGTGCTGATGGACAAAAATATATCTGTGCAATAGTATAGATACAATTCCTAGGCACGTGCAAAGCCGGTTATCTTTATATGTTATGTAGTGCAATTATTATTCCTTTCCCATAACCACTAATACATAATCATTTCGATAAAACAAATACAGGGAGTTAAATCTAAAGAGTAGATGCATATGTACATAGGAACATATTCAGGGGATTTATGCGGAACTATTTAAATAAAAGTATGTTTTTCTAACAATGTAGGCACAACTATGTATTTAGAAGAAATTCTAAGTTTGATTATCATGCACTTCGTAGTGCAAAATAGAAAAATAAAAATATCAGTTCCAAATTCATTTAAATAAGTGATAAACAGCTTTTATTGTAATGCTCCATGGTACACATTTTTGGGTTTTCCAGGAATCGTATTGCATAGATAGTATTTTTGTCTATCAGGACAATAGGTACATACCAATGTTACAAATTTTACAAACTTTGGCTCCCGTGATTGTCGAAGAATAGCGCCATATCCCTTTGTCCAATTTTGACCATACTTCACAGAATAGCATTCGTACAAAGATTTTATCATTTTATCAAAATGTGAGTTCATATACGTCCTGTCGTTAAGAATACAGCTACCTACCACCTCGCAGACAAACAGACAGACAGAATTGCGAGACTCAGTTTATGAGCTGTACCTACTATCATCTTAATACCTATCATAATTAATTGATCTAAAAATTTGTACTTAAAACAATATCATTCTCACACTACATACAATATGAGAAAATTGAAAATTTAGATCGATCTGGGTACGTGATTTTATTTGCTAAGATCCAACCAAACTTCCCCACTAGTGCACCTCACATGCTCACCCACCCCATAATAATTTTCAAATCATCATAACCTACCCTTGAGACCTAAGTCCAAAAGCCACGATCATGACGCACCACTGCTGCCCATAAATCCAAGAAATACACAAAATATCTATGTACATATTGTTAAAAATCTCATCTATGATTTCATATTCCTCCTTTCCACATTGTTATCCTCTTAAATATCAATTCCAATCGTCATCAGCATCACACCCATCATCATGCTAAAAGTACTCTCCCCACACACCACCACTATATGCGAAAAGTACAAATCGATCCGATCTTTCATTTCATTCTTTTCATATTGTTATTCTCATAAATGCTAAAAGTACACTTCGCCTAACCTGCACACCACCACTACTAATGTTGAATTCGATTGGCAATCTGAGATTTTTTAAGATTTCTATAGATTTCGTCTGGCCAATCGAACAAAAAGAAGTATACTGCGCTGTTCTTTGTTGGTGTTGGTGGTGTGCCTGCCAAAAGTTGTTTACCTTTTTTGTTGTGAAGATTTTTTTTTCATCATAATGTAAGTGTATTGGTAAATCTCGAGCGTCTCTGAGAAAAAATCTAGATTCGCAAAAGTGCTCTCGACTCTGAAAAAGATTGCTTTTTTTTGTACCAAACGAACGAAAAAAGTGATCTCGGGAAAGAATAAGTGCTTTTTTCTGGCGAATCGAAATTAACATAACTACCTAGGAGTATAAGTATATCGTATATGCGAAAAGTACCCTCTTCCACTCCTTACTATACAATCGCTGGAGAATAAAAGACAACAAAAATGATAATTGTTCTTTCTCTTTCATCTGCATGTTGTCAATGAGACGAATAAGAAAAGAAGAAGGCATCATTTAATTTCATTTCAAATAATCCAATACAACTACCATGTTCGATGTGAGTAGTTGGTCTCAGAGGTGGTTGGTGGCGCTAGTGCATAAATGCGAAGTGATAGTACTATAGTGTCTATATACAATGGTATAAGTGTAATAAGTTTATTGCAAATGAAACAATAATTTTGCGCTTATACATACATGTGTATGGATTTCAATTCCAAATCTATTCAACAATAGATTCTAAATATAAATATTTGCTTTTCATTTGCCTATTAATAATCCAATAAATAACGGAAACGTAACAACAGACCTGAATGCCCAAAATGTTCTCCTCAGTCGTTCCATAATACCATATGGATATAGGGATACATCCCTCCGTGTGGTATCCATTTCAGATTTCGCCCCCCAAATGCCCACAGCCCACACACTACACATATAAGATCCTTATGTTAGGGTTGCAGACGTCTGCCAATATTGTTGCTATCCTGCCCCCAAGGAGATGATGATGACGACAACAACGGCAACTGCAACAACAAAAGAACTAAACGAAAATCACAAAACAAAAGTGAAGAAACGAAAACAAATCATGGAGTGGTCTCCATAAGGACATTAACAAATAAATGCTTTGTTGTTTTTTCATTAGTCCTTTCATTATTTCAAGGTGTCCTTGACAACAGCATTCCTTCTGTGAAATAGCTCCACATCCGAAGAGCTTAGGCCAGCAAAGCAACACACCCACAGACGGGGGGCATGTGTGCCACAGCAACATGCATACAAACTTCGTATAAGCCCATAACAAAGGATTCCTAATGATAGGAAAATAATGCCCGAAGAGAGCTTAGCAGAGCCTTAGAGTACTGACACAACATAGTGCCATGGCACAGTCACATCAACATCAACACACAGAGGGGGACCTTTCCAATGCTACATATATCAACCGGATATTTATATCTGCTATGCATGTATGTATGCATCATGCTTGTTTGTATATGGACGACATTCAAGTTCCGAAAAACGGGCTAAACAACACAGTATGCATACACGAGTTTGTTCGCGTACAACGAAGCTTCAAGTGAAATGTTTACTATCCTTGAAAAGAGTACTCATATGAAAGCTGTCGAGAACACTTCGAGTTGACCTATGCGTTTGGACTTTGAAGGAATTCAGACGGATGCCGAGTCTGCAGCAAAGCCATAAGCACCCAGGTGTAGATGCTTTCAAGTGTAATACACTTTGAGCACACCGAGCACTGAAGGTACCTTTTGCCAAATCAAAGTTGTATGCTGGTTAAAAATACAATAAAACATGTTTGCCTGATGGAAGTCAAAGTCAAATTTGAATCCTTAAAACCTTTGCGGATTTTCAAGGGCTTATTTTCTAATTTGTTGAAGTGGAGAACTGCCAAGAGCTGGATTAAGGTACTGAAAACTGCAATTATCACAAATTGCCCAAGTATCCAGATATACAAAGTCTTGTGCCAATTAAATGGGCCTAGCAGATATTTGAGCACTTTTTCATTTATTTTAAAAATATTGTGTATGAAGAAGTTTTGCAATTTTAAAAATCCCCTCTGATTGAATTTAATGATGCTATAACTTTGTGCCTCTCACTAAAACTAACTCAGACGACAGCGGACGAATTCCCTAGATGGAAATCAAGGGTGGCGCCTACAGTTCCAGTCAGGTCGAACTATTAAGTGTTATTCCTATATGAGCTGCTTTGACATATTTAAACACCAGATCTATAGGAATTTCCAATACTGAGCCAGGGTATTGGAAAAGTGTTGGTGGCGGAGGAGCCCTCAATGGGACAACGGCAGCACTTATATCCCAAAATGGGTTACTGACATCGGAATTTCCGGCCCAGTCTTAAGAGTATGTTCCTGCAATGTACGAACGCTCTTCACCCCAGGTACTAGTCAAAAACTTGAACCTGTACTCACGCGGTACAAGGGAGATATAACCGCTATCCAGGTGATACGATGGATAGGATCAGGTATGATGAAAAGAAAAAAATTGCGACATTTGTTACAGCTGCAACAAAAGATTGCATGTATTCGGATGCGTGCCGAGATAGAAGCGTTCACGGCATTTGAAGAACAGGTGAATTCGTTGGTCTTAAAGTAAGTTAGGACAAGACTAAAGGTGCTAGTCAGTGCCGTAGCCAGGATTTTGGTTCGGGGAGGGCTTGCTTCCAAGTCCTATGAAACAAGAAACTATGTACTTATATTCCAATTCATTGATTCCTTAGTCACATTTCTTCAAAGCAGAAGACGTCTTGATTTTTTTTTTTTTTTGGTATGAGATCAATAACATTATTTGGATCTACAATAATATCCGACTTAACCTTGCATTCTCCATAACGCTTCGGGACATTGTTTTAATCTTTTTCATAGCTGAAAGGGTTCTTTCAACACTAGCTGTGGTCACTGGAAGCGTTGCTAAAACCATAAGCAAGAAATTTATATCTCTAAAGTAAGTCTTGTCACATTAAAGCAAGCAATTTTAAAACTTCGGTAGAAGGATCACTCTCACTTTTTTTCGCACTAAAGAATTTACTAAAAGCTGACAACGAAATTGCATTATGAAAGTAACGTGTTAGCTTTTTCCATTTTGTTCAAACGATGGTAGAACGTCTTCGTTGACAATGAATCTGTCCGAAGATTTTTTATTAACGAATCTATGCAAGAAATCAGTATCGACACTCTAAAATAGGCTTCCGAAAGAGAGGTTTCTGGATTGGAACGCGTTGTTTGTTTCAATGAAGTTCTTTAAATAAGTCCTCGGCAAGTTAGGATGCGGATTGAAAAGCTTCTCCGAAAAAATCTTCGGCATTTTCTCTGATGTTCTTAAAAGAATTTAGAATTTTTTTTATGTGGTCGATGGCAGAAACGAAATCTAAGGATTTGTTCTGTAGGGAAATTGATAAGGGCAGCGCTAAACTGTTTTTTCGTATACAATGAGGCTTACTAGGCAATGACTTTTTTGGACCGCTGAGAAAAGTGTTGATACTTTCGAAGACATACATAACTTTTGGCGGGTATTTAGGGGGCTTAGATAATATGGTTTGGTAAAAGTTTTTTCTTTTTCACTTTCCGCACGACATTTACCCTGTATAGAGGGATCTCGAAGTGGATCTTGTGCGAGAAAATAACTTTTTCTTAGTGTTTTTTAGTACAATTCTTATACATTTTGGCCGATCTATCAAAAGCAGATTTTTTAATGATAGTCAAGACTTACGGCCTAATTTAAGTCTTATTTTGATGTTACATTTTTTGTACCTACATAGTTCCCTGTTTCCGTTTGCTGCTACACTGAGGCGTATACGTACTATTTTTTTTTTTTTCAAATAACATAGAAGCGTTGGTTCTGGTAGGTATGTTTATTTGATTTTTTTTTTAAGAAAATAATATAGCGGCGCAAGAATTGATGACCATTTCCGAATCGGGCCGATTTATGGCATTTTTCATAACTCTTTCCAGAAATTCGGGCAATAGTTCCTCGCAATCTTGACGAATATTCGCTTTGAGGACTTCAAGAGGCTTGTTGGCATAGACTCATGACTTTAAAAAAACCTCTCAGAAAGAAGTCAGAAACGTTTAAATCAGGCAATCTTGCCAGCCAGTGCAAATCGCCAAAACGTGAGATTATAGGTGATCCGGAAATAATAGTCCCAGTCTTCCAGTTTTTCACCAAAATTCTCTGTAAAGACCGCCGGTAATGCCCAGTGGCGTGTCACGTGCGTCGTCTGCTAGATACTCCGGTGTCCTCTGCATCATCATCAAGCACAGCTTCAATATTCTGCACAGAACGGCTTCTAGGCGAGCGGCTAAACGTCGTAGTGGAAATCTGCGTCAACACAATCGACGAATTATATCGCAAAAAAAAAAAAAAAACAAAATCGAAAGAATTATTCCGCGTTCTTTAGAAGTATATCTACCGACTCATGTCTTATTGACATATATTTTGCATCTATTAATATTACAAATGTCAGAGTAGAATTGACATTTGCTGCCATTTGCAAAAATTATAGCATCTCCGTCTCATGCACATCTTTAATAATCTACTTTCTTGGTTTTCTAACACGTACAGTTGAAAGGCTCGGAAGCTTCTTTTATAGAACCGGGACCTTTCTGCGCAATCCCCAGATTAGCTATAGATTCGTCTATAAAAAGCTGGGAATGCAATATGTGTATCGGTCTTGGTTGGTTGGTTTGTTGAAAGTGGCTGCCAGCTGGGAAACGCTAACACACTTAGACCAGCATAGGTCCATTGTGATACCACGAAAAAGGATCAAAGTTCCCCTACTAGTTGAACCATTTTCAGCTCTTTATAAAGCTTAAGATGCTTCTAATGTCTGTGTTTGTCAGATCACCTAAGTCGTTGTAATGGAAGGCTCTTAAGTGAAGCTTCCTTCTACGGTAGAGAGCTGGGCAGGAATAAAGAAGGTGAGGTGATAGTTTCATCCTCTTCTTCATCCATAAAGCTTCTGCAAAAGTCGTTTGCGGAAAGGCATAGCCTTGCGGGATGTTTTCCTACCAGGCAGTGTCCAGTAACAACACCTATTATGGTGCCGATCAGTGTTGCCATGAAAATATTTTGAGAAATCTGCAATTATGAAAAAAAAAAAACAATTTGCAATGCAGATTTCTATGAAAAAAAATCTGGATTCATAAATCAAAAAATTTGATTTTTGATTTTTTAAATTTGAAAGACAGACACACTTAGTATAGCCTCATAAGACCAGAAGTGCGACAGTTTCAGACAGCATTTCTACTTATACAGCGCAAAAAACTCTACTTTCCTGTTCTCCTCTATGTACAGCTCAGAATCATCAAACAAACCAAATAAATGCAGACAAAATCTGTCAAACTGATTTTGGGATTTTAGAAGTCTGCAGCTGAAAATCTGCAAAATGCAGACAAATCTGCACTTATGGCAACGCTGGTGCCGATATGCAATCTGTCTGTTGAGAGAAATCAATTTCTTAGAGCGTTTTAAATCGAGCTTAGGTCAAATTTGTTTTGTCACTAAAAAAGTGGTGCCACTTGTCCACCGAAGATTTTCACTCTCGAGAGCATTCAGCTTCAGTCTTTGTTTGCAAGTAGCGATTGGTATCCCTAGGGTTAGGGTGCTTTTATACGGCAGAATGGGTTGAGTTTTTCCCATTCTAGCGAGTTCATCGGCCTTAATGGAAGGTCTGTATGCCCCGGCTACCAAATTAGGTGAAATGTTGAACAGTTCGGCCATCTCCGGCGCTGTCGAGGGCTACTAGAGAAATTATAGAGAGATCGAATCCAAGGATTTAATGGCTACTTGGCGTTTTTCTTGAGCCCAGAATTTTTTTATAGCCATTAATAATTTCTGTAGACGGAAGGAGAGCTTAAGATTAAGACTTTCGTAGAAAATGCCCCCACCAACTCCGTCTTTGGTTTTTGAGCCGTGTAGAAGTGAATTGATTCATCTTGTGGAAAAGTTTCCTCATTCCAGATTGCTCTGGAGAAAGTTCGTGTCAAAATTTAGAAACGGGGTGGTGTGGTCAGTGTTTTAGGTTAAGATTTCGAAGTTTTTCAGAACAGAGGCGTGGCCAAAGTCTTGCTTTGACCACTGGGAGGTACCTGTGAAGCGATCGGCTGCACTCTCTGCCGTTTGCTTGTTAAAAATATGCGCGTTGGGCGTAGTGCACCAATTCATTGCCGTAGCCAGGATTTTGGTTCGGGGAGGGCTTGCTTCCAAGTCTTATGAAACAAAAAACTATGTACTTATATTCCAATTCATTGATTCCTTAGGCACATTTCTTCAAAGCAGAAGATGTCTTTATTTTTTTTTTTTTTTACTATGAGATCAATAACCTTATTTGGATCCACAATAATATCCGATTTAACCTTGCATTCTCCATAACGCTTCGGGACATTGTTTTAAACTTTTTCATAGCTGAAAGGGTTCTTTCAACACTAGCTGTGATCACTGGAAGCGTTGCTAAAACCGTAAGCAAGAAATTTATATCTCTAAAGTAAGTCTTGTCACATTATAGCAAGCAATTTTAAAACTTCGGTAGAAGGATCACTCTCACTTTTTTTCGCACTAAAGAATTTACTAAAAGCTGACAACGAAATTGCATTATGAAAGTAACGTGTTAGTTTTTTCCATTTTGTTCAAACGATGGTTGAACGTCTTCGTTGACAATGAATCTGTCCGAAGATTTTTTATTAACGAATCTATGCAAGAAATCAGTATCGACACTCTAAAATAGGCTTTCGAAAGAGAGGTGTCTGGATTGAAACGCGTTGTTTGTTTCAATGAAGTTCTTCAAATAAGTCCTCGGCAAGTTAGGATGCGGATTGAAAAGTCTCTCTGAAAAAATCTTCGGCATTTTCACAATTTCTTTTGTGCGGTCGATTGCAGAAACGCAATTTAAGGATTTGTTCTGTAGGGAAACTGATGAATAGTTTTTTGTATACAATGAGGCTTACTAGGCAATCACTTTTTTGGACCGCTGCGAAAAGTGTTGATACTTTCGAAGACATCACCCACGTTCTGCTTGTTATTTTGTCAATACTTATTGAGATGCATTTGAAGAGCTCTACAAAGGAATTAATACTGTCATGCCCTTTCAATGAATTTTGTTTCACAAAGGCGTAGAAGTCGAGTTTTTCGGCTCTGGTGCGTGTTTTTTAATGACAGTTTTGAAAGTTACATAATATGCATTTGAAAGGTTGCGGAAGAAATTAGCAATTTCGCTAACTACACTAAGGCAACTACGAATTGCAGGAGTTGACATGGCAGAGCCAGGTTAAAGCTATGGCTTGCACAGTGTACATATCTAGCGTTTGAATACTGGGGCCGAATCGTCTCATCCGCAAGCGAGCAATACGTGCCGGAATTTGTTTTTGTTTAGAGTGTAAAATCGATCGATTGATGCGGCGATTCGGCCCCACTGTATACCTACCGGGATAGTCTGCTTATTTTTTTTTTATAGATTTGAATTTATATTAAGCCCCATTACGGTCATTTCAGTTGCAAACAAGACACAGCTCACAATATTTTATAGGGAAAATGCTTCAACAGGTCATCAGATCCAAATGGATTACCATCTAATCCGCATCCCAAGGACTCAATGCACCTTTTAGGAGTACCAGTCAATTCAGGAATCACATGGCAGGATCACATATCCTATATCGCACGATCGGCGTCCGCTAAGTTGAGCTACATATTTAAAACAAAGAGGTACTTTAGCCCCAAGCAACTTCTCCAAAGCACAGGTTAGACCAGGCCTGGAATATTGCTCCCAAATATGGAGCTTGGCCCCAAAACATTCACTTAACCTACTTGACAGCATACAGAGACGATCAGTTCGACTTATTGGAGACCCTTCACTCACATCGAATCTACAACCGTTGTTGCACAGAAGACAAGTCGTCGACCTCTGCTTGTTCTATAGGTAGAGGTACTTCCACGGTAGATGTTCCGAGGAACTCAAGGAAATTATCCCTCGAAATGCAACTTTTGGGCGCCCCACAAGACAGGCTGCTAATGCTCATGACCATACAGTACACTTGACAACCGCGAGGACATAAACTTTCCAAAACTCCTTCTGTTACAGGACAAGCAAAATTTGAAACTCGCTTCCTGGGGATATATTTCCAGAAGACTACAATTTGCAGCAATTTAAGTGCAGAACTAACAGACAGACTAACATCTGCAAGCATCTCCGGGCGATGTTGAGGCATTATAGGTTCGCCTTTCCCTGGAGAAGTATGTATTAAAAAAAAAGTTGAGCTATCAGTTAGATAAGCCCCCCCCCCCTTGGCTACGTGCCTGCACAAATTATACACATGCAGACTGTGCGCTGGACCTTGCTTAGATAGTCGCTATTAATGGCTTTCTCCAAGGCTGTCGACCAGACAATCATCCCATAGGTAAGTATCGGTCTTATAACTGAGATTTAGAGCCAGTGAGTTATTCGAGGTTTACCCCATTTATTACCAAAAGCTTTTTTTGAAAGAGAAGAGTGCTACTGTAGCCTTCTTGACTCTTTTTTGGATGTTAAGTTTCTAACTAAATTTTCTATCCAGGATAAAGCCCAAATATTCTGCTTTGTCAGAGAAAGTTAGGCTGATACCTTTGAGTGAAGGGGTGGGGAATTTTATATTTCACTTCACTTCAACAACACCGCCCAGCTAGCTAGCTTGTTTAAAGCGTTTTGTAGGAGCTCGTTTAGAATATTTAAGTGCTTTTCTGAGACAGCTATAGCAACATCGTCTGCATAAGCGATCGCCATGCATCCTTCACCTTCCAGAATTATCAGTAGTTCATTGACCACCAAATTCCAAAGAAGAGAGGAAGGAACGCTCCATTCTGGAGTGCCTCTTTTTTTTTTTTTTTTACATGCTTCTCCCGGGAAAGGCGCCCCGAGATGCTTGCAGATGTATGTTAGTTCTGCACTTAAATTGCTGCAAATTGTAGTCTTCTGGAAATATATCCCCAGGAAGCGAGTTTGCTTGTCCTGTAACAGAAGGAGTTTTGGAAAGATGATGTCCTCGCGGTTCTCAAGTGTACTGTATGGTCATGAGCATTAGCAGCCTGTCTTGTGGGGCGCCCAAAAGTTGCATTTCGAGGGATAATTTCCTTGAGTTCCTCGGAACATCTACCATGGAAGTACCTATAGAACAAGCATAGGTCAGCGACTTGTCTTCTGTGCACCAACGATTGCAGATTCGATGTGAGTGTAGGGTCTCCAATAAGTCGAACTGCTCGTCGCTTTATGCTGTCAAGTAGGTTAAGTGAATAACCTAACAGATCTTCTTGCGGACACCTCACCCAGCTTGGAGTTTATAATCCGATCACTAAGCAGTAGATTAATCAGTTCCCTGGTCTTAGAGAGGCCAAGAAAGCTATTCAGCATTTTAAAAAGAATGCCAAAAATATACTTAATCTACGGAGGCACGATGTTAAAAATTTGGTAGGCTACCTAACACTTAACAGGTCACCACGGTTTGCGATATCACCTAAAGAAAATGGAATTAGTCGATTCACCGTAGTGACGACTATGTCTTGAAGAAGACGAAACAGCTGAGCATATCATTCATGGATGGTGAGTCAGGAGCTTTAAAAAAACCTTCGAAAAGATCCGAAATAGCCAACGTAAACATATAATGGCCGCGGAGGCTCAGTGGTTATTGTGTTGGAATGGAACTCCCCGAAAAATACAAACTAAGGTTTTTCCATGATTCCACTTCTGACAAACATTGAAGAGGATGTCTGTTTTGAAAAAAGCTTCTCAACGTTCGGCATAAAATTGTTAGTCCCAAGCAGCCCAATGACTTCTAAAGCTACGATTACACGGCCATTTTTTCGAGTCATTTAAATGGCGCTCTGACGTTAAAAATCGCGTCACAAAGCAGTCATTTAAATGTCGTTCTGTGTGATCGCCATTTGTGGGATAACATTTTCGGCGTCGTTTAAATGACTAGGAAAATGTCGGACCAAATGACATGTATTAAGTGCCATTTAAATAGCGGAAAAAATGGCCGTGTGATCGCTCTTCAATGACGCCTAGGACAAATGACTAAACTTTTTGGCTGTTGCGTCATTTAAATGGCATCCCAACGGAAAATTTTAAATTACTCGCAGTGTCCGTCATTTGATTTTGGGACACAAATAACGATGATAGTCATTTCGTGTGATCGCCATTTTTCCAATGACGAATCGTAGCTTAAATGTCGCTCTACTGCGACATTTTTTCCTGACGTCACAGCGCCGTTTAAATGACTCAAAAAAATGGCCGTGTAATCGTAGCTTAAGACACGTTGCGCCAAAGAGCAAATATTTATAATTTTTAAAATACACTGTTTAAGTGATTTGTTTTTTTTTACTGTATAAATATTCAAAATGGAAAACACAGTTTTTTTTAAATCAAAATCTGTTGCACTTGATATTATTTCCAGTATAGCCCAACTTAAATAAGATTCACAAACTACTCAATTATTCAACTATATCATAAGCATAACTATTCAACAACAAGTCTGCATATTTAAGGATTTCACTTCCATCTGTGCTACATTTCGGTGTGGATTTTGGCAACAGACAAGGACATCTTCTCATAACATTCCCATTTTATTGTACTTATCAAGTTCGCTGTCGACCACGGACCAGATTATACGAGTACCAAACAATTTTCTTCTGTTGTGCTCTAGCTGCACTTTGGTTTTCGATCCCTTTTAGTCCGTTTTCTGTCTCAGTCAGCTAAGTACGCAGTACATTTTGTGAAGTTTGTGCAAGATTTTGTAACTCTAGTTTGTTTCTTCTTTCGCAGGGCTCAAAGGTGCCACAACTGCTGCTACAAATTTATGGCTTTCCTGTCATAACCCTATAACACCAATGGCAACAGCAAAAAAAAAAATTAATATAAAACATACTGCAGGGCTGCCACAAGGACACTCAAAATTCAGCTGGCAAATGGCTCTAAGCAACCCAGACATATGATGAACAAAATACTCGTACTCAAGGATGGTGGGCCGGTGAAGGGTGGACGCCCCAAAAACAACTTTATGCTCTATGTACCTATACACACATGTCTATTATCCTTTTTGCAGGGAACAAAAAAAAAACCTGATGGAACGAAAAAAGAAAAATGCTTTCCTTAACGAATGCCAATTTTCATCTTCCCACCGACCGCCCCAGTTGTTGTAAGAGGGACACCGGGCAAAGACGAATGGAACACTCTTAGTTTCGACCCAACGACGCGATGTTTTCTTATGGGGTTTGCCGATGATTAATTGCAATTCAATGGTTGCGGCGGCGATACCAATATCGTGTGTGTTTGTGTGGGACTAAGGTCTAGGATGGGAAAATGGAAACGCGTCGATAAGATAAATGAACATCGCTATATCACATTGAGATATGTGTGTGCGAGAGGGAATATGATGGTGGAAGGAGGTCCCTCTGCGGTGGCGGCAAGTTAACTGATGTATTTCATTTCCCAATATGAAAATAACTGCCAGGACGTTATGATAAAGGACGAAATTGAAAGTTGGATACATTCGATTAGAACTGTCAATGTAAGTCATATATATGTAGATTTATTTGGCCGCATTATTTACATAAATACATATTATGTTTTGTTTATGTACGTATACGTATCTGTTATAATATGGTTAGCCGAATATGAAAATATGAAAAGGGCTAGCTTAGCAAGGAGACTTTGACATGATAAATCATCATGGCGGTCAATGCAATCCAATACGCAACACAACTATTCGAGTTTGTAATTTCTTTCTTATGCAGGCATTGCCCTTAAGAGTGCTTGCTCTGGAGTTGATTAAGACCCGCGTATAGTCTTTAAAGACATTTCGGTTGAGGGTTGACTCCCTTACGCGATCTACGGTGGAATTTTACAAGCATTTATTACCTTTTGATACATTGGATTCACTTGGGGGACTCTCCTTCTCGAAACCCGTACATTGAGGCGCAAAGAACTTGCAAATTGGCTGTTAAAGCAGCCAAAGAACAATCTTGGAAGAATTTCGGCGAGAAATTAGACCGTGATCACAGATCTGCAAGCAAGGTGTTCTGGCAGACCATCCGCCGTCTTAGAGGAAGGAAGTGGAACATTATCGAAGGAGTCAAATCCAAAGATGGTACACTTCTTTCTAATGAGGAGGACATCTTGCGCAGATGGAGCGAGCACTTTTCCGAATTGCTCAATCCAATCCAGGACATTGAGGATGACAGAACCATCGCCTTAAGCAGGGCGGAAAATAGTCCGACGGTAGAGGAAGTCACTTTTGCGATCAAATCGTCCCGGCAGAAGCACAACCGTCCAGCTATTTACTCTCAGAATGGTACTTGAGAAGGCTTGGGAGTATGCTACACCTGTTTACGTTTGCTTCGTAGATTTGGAGAAAGCATACGACCGAGTCCCTCAAGGGAAACTCTGGAGTGTATTACAGGAGTATGGAGTTGAAGGTTCTCTCTTGAGAGCAATTCAATCTCTCTACAAAAACTGTAAACGCTGTGTTCGGGTAAACGGCGTTAAATCAATACCTTTCCTCGTGGGCGTTGGTCTTCGCCAGGGGTGCGTCTTGTCTCCTCTCCTTTTCATTACTTGTATGGACTGGATGTTACAGCGCAGTCTTGGCGAGGAACGTTTCAAATTGGGAGATCTGAGGATAAGTCATTTGCTCTTCGCTGATGACTTGGTCATCCTTTGGTCCTCTCAGACTGAACTTCAGCGTTCGATTTGTAGCCGTTGGTGTTGAAGCTGAGATGAAGGTAAACGTGAACAAACCTGAAGTGATGGTCGTCAGAACGCCTGTTCAATGCACTCTGCATGTTAGTGGAGCCCCATTGAAACAGGTGGAGTGGTTTAAGTATCTCGGGGTCTTATTCACGAGTGATGGAAGGAGCAATGCCGAGTTGCCTGTAGGATTGGTCAGGCTGGTTCAATTTTGAGACAGCTTGGTCATTCTGTTATCAGGAGGACTGAACTTGGTGTCAAAACTAAGTTGTCAGTCTTTAATTCGGTGTTTAAACCAACTCTTACCTATTGTCATGAGGTTTGGGTAATGACCGAAAGAATAAGATCGCGGATACAAGCTGCCGAAATGAGATTTCTCCGTTGTATTGCTGGTGTGACCCGTAGACATCGCATAAGAAATATCAGAATACGTGAGGAACTCAATGTCGAGCAGATACTTCTCCGGACGGAGCGATCCATGCTTCGGTGGTTTGGTCATGTTAAACGCATGACCCGACCAGGATTCCACGACGTGCTTTGGAATCCGTACCATCAGGCAGGCGTCCTCTAGGTAGACCAAGGATAAGATGGTTAGATCAACTCCATAATCTCTCCTATACCCGTATGGGGATTGCCCTTGATGATCTAGAGTCGATAGCATTGAATCGAGTGCGAGTCCATTTGAGCAACCTACACCAGCGACACATTTAATGGACAACCGGACCATTGAAAATTAATGAATGAATGAAATAAGTGTTTGGAGGGCACTGAAGCAGTGCAATACTAACTTGGGGTCAATAATGGGTGGGCTGAGGGCTTTTATAGCTGATTGAATTGAGTACCTGAATTGTAGACAATGTTTGCACATACCATTCATACCATTCATATAACATTTTTGGCCGCTTTGGCAGTTTGGTGGGCAGTTGCTTTGCCAATGCTTCTCTGATTGGGATCTCTATAGAAACGATTTTTGTGGAAGCATAAGGTTTTTGGGATGCGATATGTGACCGCGCAGATGATTTCAATTTTTGGAACTTAGAAAATTCCGGGTGGTCCTTAAGACTTATTTTAGTTAGTATTAGTCTTATTATGGATTTTATAGAAGCTGTAAGACAGGTATGCTACACCAGACATGCTAGACGTTGTACCTGTTTAAGCTTTGAAATGTTGGTTTTTTGGTTGCCTTTGGTCCACAGTACTAAGGAAGCATACGGTATAGAGTTACAGCTGAGTCGGCTAAAATCAGCGGAACCATTCTGTGGTGTCACTAAAAATATGTTCAGAAACCACATCATTGAATCCAATAAAGTCTGGCTTAAAAAACCTTGACAGAACTGCACCAAACATTTCTTCCCATAATTTTCCTCCAGAAAATAATATTTTCTCATAAATCTGTATAAAAATATCCTCAGAATTTTGACATTTATGCCCAAATCACAACGGCGCTTTGCCGCTTGCGTGCATTGACAGGCGTTTTAGAAACTTTACCGTACTTTATGTCAACGCACGCAAGCCGCAGTTTTCCAAAACTAAATGCCGCTTCAGAGCTTTGGCGCGTTGAGAGACTAGAGTATGAGAGATTGAAAGTTCTGTTTGGTTTATGTTAATACACCCGAATTCAGAGCAGAATGCAAGTTTACTCCTTTTTGCTTATAATTGTTATTTTAATGCACGAATTAAAAGGAAATGTGTTTCAAATATGTAGTAAAAAATGCATAAATAAATAAAAATAAATACATAGATACACAGGTACATGCCTTCCCATAATAGTCCTTTCAGCGAGACAGGTAGATTTTTAGTTTAGTTGAGAAAATATGGGCAAATTACATCGAAAATCCCTTCCCTTTAAATTGTGAATTGATTACTTTGTGGAATACTTGGAAAACGATTTAAGTGTGCAAGATTACCAAATGGCCAGCATATTTTATCTACGCTGTGGAAAGAAGTTCAGTCACTAAAATACAGAGGTGCAATTTTGTTAAAAACTTGCCTTGGCTATTTAAAAAATAAAAATAAAAATATATTAATAAATTCTCAAATATGGATACCGACGATCTACTCGATTTTTCAATTCATATTTACATTTTATTTCAGTTATATTTATACATCTGGTGGTATGCTGGACATTCATTCGGACGATTACGACCGCAGGTACTGTTTTTCGTCGCTTGCTGGGTTTTTACCACATCCGTTCACCTATCGCCAGTACTGGCAATGCATATTGAAAGGATTTTGTGACCCTCTAATTAGGGTCATTTACTTACTTACTTAGATGGCGCTACAGTCCGGGGTGGACCTGGGCCTCAACCAACACGCCTCTACAGTTAGCACGATCTTTGGCTAACCGCCTCCAGTTGCGCACTCCAAGTTGGTTGAGGTCCCCTTCCACTTGTGCGCGCCACCTAAGGCGAGGTCTTCCTCTACTGCGTTGTCCCTCCGGGTTGGAATCGAAGACTCTTCGGGCCGGAGCGTTGGTGTACATTCGCTCTACATGTCCTAGCCATCTTAGTCGACTGATACGTACTTTTCTGACAAGGTCGATGTCGCTGTACAGCTCGTAGAGTTCGCTGTTAAATCTCCTCCTCCAAAGCCCGTCAACGCAAACGGGACCGAAAATCACTCGAAGAATTTTGCGTTCGAAGCGACCAAGGAGATCTTCATCCGCTTTTGACAACGTCCATGATTCTGCGCCATAAAGCAGGACTGGGATGATGAGGGTCTTATATAGAGTCTCCTTAGTGTTTCTCGACAGGGCCTTACTAATCAATTGCCTTCTTAGGCCAAAGTAACAGCGGTTGGCAAGTGTAATTCTTCGCTTGATTTCTGATGTGATGTCATTTTCAGAATTAATAGCGGAGCCGAGATAGACAAAGTCCCGAACTACCTCAAAGTTATAGCTGTCTATCGTGACGTTCTGTCCGATTCGTCGATGTTGTGTGTCCCTTCTAGTTGACAGCATATATTTTGTTTTGCCCTCATTCACCACCAAACCCATTTTTGCCGCCTCTGTACTGATACTTGCAAACGCACCAGTGACAGCTCGCTGTGTCCTGCCAATGATGTCGATGTCGTCAGCGTATGCAAGTAGTTGCACAGACTTTTGGAAAATTGTGCCCCTGGTGTTGGCTTGCGAGTTTCGCACAATTTTCTCAAGAATGATGTTGAAAAAGTCACATGACAGCGCATCACCTTGTCTAAATCCTTTTTTGACATCAAAGGTCTCGGTGAGACTGTTTCCGACCTTTACGGAGCAGCGAGCGTTCTCCATCGTCATTCTGCACAATCTGACAAGTTTGGCAGGGATGCCAAAACTAGACATGGCTCTGTATAGCTCGTCTCTATAAATGCTGTCATATGCGGCTTTAAAATCGATAAATAGGTGATGAGTATCGATTTGGACTTCTTGGGTTTTCTTCAGGATCTGCCGTAGTGTGAATATTTGGTCGGTTGTGGACTTACCGGGCCTAAAACCGCACTGATAGGGTCCAATCAGTTCGTTGACAAATGGTTTCAGGCGTTCACACAGTACGGAAGACAGGATTTTGTAAGCGATGTTAAGGAGACTGATGCCTCTATAGTTGGCGCAGTTTAGAGGGTCTCCTTTCTTATGGATCGGGCAAACAATGCTGAGGCTCCATTCTTCAGGCATACTTTCCTCTGACCAAATTTTAGAAACGAGTTGGTGTATGCTCTCTACCAAGTCATCCCCCGCTGCCTTAAAAAGCTTGGCCGATAAACCGTCCGGTCCTGCAGCATTGTTGGACTTCAGCTTGGATATTGCTATCCTTACCTCATTTTGGTCAGGTGGACGGAAGTCTTGGCTTTCATCGCCCAGGTTGAATGGTTCATTCTGCCTGACAGCGGAATTTGTGTCGTCTTCGCCGTTTAGCAGTCTGCAGAAATGGTTTTTCCATGTCCTCAGCACCGACTGTGACTCTACTACAAGGTTTCCTTGTTCGTCTCTACAGGTCTCTGTTCGGACCTTGTTCCCGTGACACGTTCTTTTTACCTTTTGGTAAAACTTCCGAACATTGTTCCTGGAGTAACACCTCTCTATTTCCTCGATCGCGCGCTTCTCATCTCTCATGCTCTTTCTTTTTCCTCCGGAGAAGCCGGTGTTCTTCCCTCCGTTTTTGCTCGTAGAGCTCACGAGCTGCTCTCGTCCTTCTCTGCAGCGCCGCTTTGTAGGCCAGTTGCTTTGCTGCATGTGCTTGCCGGCACTCTTCGTCAAACCAGGGGTTTCGCGGTGGTGGTCGGGTGAAACCTAGCACATCAGTTGCGGCTTTTCTGATGGCTTCTTGGCATCGATGCCACTGGTCTTCAGCACTTGATGCTGGCTGCACAGGACTTCTCGAGAGGTTGAGGGAGACGCGATCGGCAAAAGTTCTGGCGGTTTGTTGCGTTTGTAGCCGTTTAACGTTGAATCTTCTCACAGTATTTCCTCGTTGTTGTGGTGCCTGGGATATCCGCATACGTACCTTGGCTACAACAAGGTAGTGATCCGAGTCTATGTTGGCCGCTCGGAAAGTTCGGACATCTAGAATACTGGAGGAGTGCCTTGCGTCGATCGCAACATGGTCAATTTGATTGACCGTTTGATGGTCTGGTGACCGCCATGTTCCTTTGTGAATGTTGAGGTGTGGAAACCGTGTGCTTGCTATAGTAGCATTACGTCCCGCAGCAAAGTCAATTAGCCTAAGTCCGTTTCCAGACGTGGTGTCGTGTAGGCTGTGCTTTCCGATTGTGCTACCAAAGAGGTCCTCCTTTCCTATTTTGGCGTTAAAATCACCTAAGACAATTTTAACGTCGTATTTAGGACATTGCTCATATGTTTTGTCGAGGAGCTCATAGAAACATTCTTTGGTAGCGTCGTCTTTATCTTCTGTGGGGGCGTGAGCGCATATCAGGCTGATGTTGGCGAATTTAGCCTTGATGCGGATAGTTGCAAGGCGCTCACTTACGTGTCGAAAGCTCAAGACTTCTTGCCTAAGTCTGCCGCTTACAACGAATCCGCATCCAAATAGATGCTGCTTCTGCTCTCTGTAGCAATCACCGTAGTAGATGTCACAGGTTTTCATCCTTCTTTTGCCTGGCCCATCCCACCGCACCTCCTGAATGGCGGTGATATCTGCCTTGTAGCAGTCTAGGGCCTCCGCTAATTGTTCGGCTGCACGCGGTCTGTTCAGGGTTCGAACATTCCACGTGCAGATCCGAAAGTCATTGTCCTTTTTTCGTTTTGCAGGGTCGTCAACAGTGAATCCATCCGTATCCGAGGCTCTTGGTTGCTTCGTAACCATTATTTTTTTTTTCCGTGGTTGGGTAGTTAGCCCCACGCACAACCCCCAACCTGGAGGACCAGGCCCTAAGATAACCCTAGGACAGCGGGTCGGATACTCCGTTGTCAGTAACCCACTTCGGGGATATGAGTGCTGCCGTTGGCCCATAAAGGGTTCATCCGCCACCATCTCTATTTCAGCACCCTGACTAGTGCTGAAAATCCTTACAGACCTTTGCTCCAAATATGTCAGAGAAGCTCACGCAAGGTATCTGCCATCTCGACTGTTGACAACACCGTTGATTCAATCTTGTGTATTCATCCGCTGTATGTCCTCTTTCTGAGGGGCTCATGTAAGACCTCTGAGACTCGTTCAGTCAGTCATTCCGACAGAGCATTATAGTGTTGCTATTTTCTTCGTGTTCAACACTCGCGCTTATAAGTTTAGCAAGCCAAGCCCGGTTGAGCGAGACCAGTACCCGGTGGTTACCACGCGGAGGTAAAATAAGCACAATTGATGTGTATGAAAAAGTTACAACAGCTGGGCACCGCCAAGTTGATGCCAATCAGCGCCTACCCGATTCATACACACCCAACCACCAATTAGGGTCATTTGCCTGGTATTAATTAAATACACGAATATTTTTTTTGCTTTATTTCCGCGAAGATCTTGCTGTCCTGTCCAGACATTTTTTTTTTATTCCTATGGCTGGACTTCAAAACCTTCCCGCCTATGGAGTTCAAATTTACAGGGAATCTTCGATATAGGACGGAGAATTCCCGTGAATTTGGGTCAAAGTCGGTACGCATATTCATGTTCATTGTCCCGATAGACAATAAAAAATATGTAGCTATATCTACCTAAGCATTTCAATTCATTGGCACGAGCAAAAGAGCGGGTACACCAAGTAATAAATTAATACCAATCGTTTGCACATAGCAGAAAATTAGATTTTCCCTCGACTAGAAAAAGAAACTATAAATATTCTAAACAAAAATGTTTATTTCGTTTATCGATTGTATAAAGCACAGAGTAGTTTCAGAGAAAATTAAAATTTCAAAAGCGTGCACATAACATTTGGGCACATATTTTTTTGTTCAACAATCTGAAGAAATCACTAGTAGCATTACAACAAAAATAATATTCGTCATTTCCACACAGTAAAATAATTAATTTGTATTGCAAAAACCTCATATTCTACTAAAAACGAGTACGTGTATACCCACGCTACTCCAACATGAACGGCATATGCTCTACCACTTTAAATATTATCAAATCGAACAAACCAAACCGAAAATGAAATGTCAAAGCCGTCCAACGCCACTGAAAGTAGAAAGTTGCTCTACTTGGGCGTCGCGTTGGACTTTACGATATTTACGATCTAAACGCGACCCGAAGCCTGAAGCCGCATTTTGGCTTGCACCATATGAAAGCATTGGTTCTACTTTATCTGTCAACGCACGCAAGCGGCAAAGCGCCGTTGTGGTTTGGCCATTATATTTAGTAGCCATGGCGTCGTGAAAAAAACATCTTCACCAAATTGGGGTCTGGGAGGGCCTATACGAAGTCTGGTGAGAGGATATTCTTTTTACAAAAACAAAAACTTATAATGTTTGTTTAGGTTAGGTTAGGTTAGGTTGAATAGGGTGTGAGTTCAAGTGGACCAAGCACCATATTGGGCCCATCGCCATAACTGGGGGAACCTTAACCGTCAAAAACCCAAACCAATTCGCCCAAGCAATTAATTTGTCTACAAAACCTAAGAATTGTTTCAATTTTGTTAGTTCCTCAAAATTGTCGAAGAAGTACCTTTCAGGTGGTGTTTCCTGTCTCCTGTACCGAGAAATGGCTTCACATTCACAGAGGAGCTGAGTAATAAAGTCTGCAACATGTAAGTCTTCGCAATACTTGCATGTGTCCGTTTCTGTTAAACCTAAGCTCATGTAGCCTCCTTCCTTAGAAGACAGTGCCCGGAGAGAATCCCTATAGCCGTTCGTAGCTTAAATCTGCTAAGCTTTAATAATTCTAAAAAATATTTCCGATAGCTTAGGCCACAGAGCCTATGATCTACTACATCTGACCATCTTTGATCTGTCCTATTTTCAATTTTCTCGAGAATAATGACTTCAATGGTTTCGAGTTGTGAAGCTCTGCTCCGTTTTTGACCTTTTCGCTACCCTCAACATTGCAGTGTCCAAGTATTCAACACAATCTGATTTGTCGCCTGACTAGTTCAGATTTAATGATGAAGGACTCTAGCGCCTTTAGCGCAGCCTGACTATCAATGTAGATAGCGATATTCTTGTTGGATATTGATCCCATATCAAGTAGATCTGCAGCTTTGAGCACGGCACTAACCTCTAACTGCAACACACTGCAAGTGTCCCGTAGTCGTAATGACACGTGTAGGTCTATATTCCTCGAGTACATATACCTAGCCCTATACCCTCCTTAGTTTTGGAACCATCCGTGTAAATCGAAATTTCATTTTTCGAAACTTCATTCCTTCATTCATCTGGGTATAGTACTTCGTACGGTGTATCGAAGCCTTTACCTATCCGTAAGTTCGAAGGTTTTAAATCCATTTTGAGGAAACACAATCTATGTATTGTCGATATTTAATAAGCTTAAGGTGTTTTCCAAAGAACAGAGAGGTTTAATGTGCACATTTTAAGTCGGTTCTGTTATCGAGAAACCATAAGTTTACATATGGTCCTCTTATTGCACCCAACTTCCTACATCATAATGGCTTAAGTCACCTATCATGGAAGGGAAACTCATAGCCATTTCCCTTGAATCCAGCAGGCAGCCAATCATGACCACCTTCAGGAATTGCTCGAAAGGTCGCCCTAATTTGACATGCTTGATGGCAATATCCTAGACTAGCTTAATCCTTCTTGTCATCTTAGGTGTGCGCTTTTGTAAGAGGACGTAATCATGTTGAGTATTAAGTATTTAGTTTCTCAATCAGTTCCACAAGTTTTGCTAGACAGGTCTTTCGTTTATAAACGGTTTAGTTAGAGATACCTCTACTAACGATTTTTGCAATCGGTAAGAAGCTCTGTCGAGGCTAAATATTTGGCAATGGGACCCACTGTCTCCCACTAGAATCCCTCCTACTGACTTTGGCCTGACACCGCAACTAAATGTGTCTTCAAAAGCTTCATTAGCACCAAATTGCAATATTATGATCCGCAAAGATGTACCTACCTTTTCCAAACCTTTTTACTACTCTAGCCGCAAACTAAATCCAAAAATGTATACCTATGGCTACATATAAAATTTGGCCAGCAGCTGACAAACAATAAATCCAATCCGGTGGCTATATGAATATAAACTGCTCATATTGGCCGTCATCATAAAAATAGCCTACAAATCATTTAACTCCTCCACCATATAGGCAAAGGCAATGTCAGACTTAAGCGACACTCCTGTTGAATACGAACAACCATCGTCATCTCCAATATAATCGCTTTCACATTTTTTTTGTTGTTGCTGCTTTCGGATTTTCTGAAAAGGAATTTTATTAGCACTGAACTGACCACCACCGCCCGCCACCTTCTAAAAACGTCACAGTTGCAACCACGAGAGCGGTTAACCGGCGTCACTTAACTTTCTCTGTTTTTTTTTTTTTTCTATCTGAAGGACACATTTATAACTTGATCCTGCACGACTTCGGAATGGTTATCCTTTTCCTCTTTTCAACTATGATGATGGGCTTGCGGCCTATAGAAAGTGGCCGTGCAACAGGAGTACCGTATTTGCCATCACATCTTCATTTATATCAAAACGATGACCAACATAAATGGTGATGTTTTTTTTTTTTTGTTTGTCGAATTTTTTTCTATGCCTTGGGTGCCTTTTGATCGCGTTTGCAATAAATGCGCATCCGAGCGGGAGGAAGACTGAGCAGAAAAATGAATGTTTCAAAAAGGTTCAGTACTCGTATTTGTTGAAAGGATGGACACTGGCCGCTGGGTACCGGTGGAAATGTGACGACAGGACGAGGGCAAATTTTATCGTAGACCATTCGCTCTGATTGCTATATTGGCGTCAGCTAGTGTAAGTATCTATTGGATAGTGTTTTTAGTGAAGGGCTATCGTCGGAACCAAAAACTTTGAGTATTTGCATATTATCAGGTTGCTGGCAGATTTCGGGAATGACGTTTTTTTTTTTTTTCATGAAGCATGTGTGGTTGGTGTAGACTTTAAATGGATAACACTTTTTTGTTCGTTTGTAAAAAAAATTCCCATAGATGGACGTAAAAGTTCGAGATTGATGCATTGGAAGTATCTATAGTTTTGTGACCATATGGGGAGGAAATATCGATTGCAAACGGTTCAATGCACGGATTAGTGCATTTTTTTTTTTTATTGAGGTATAGCTCCTTTAATGGCAAAAATTCTCATCCAAACCCTACGTGAAAATAAGCGCTATAGTTTGCTTTCGCTATTTTAAGACGTTTGAACCAGTTAATAGTTTAATTATTCTTTCTAACCACAAGATATAGAGATACCTGTCTTCAGCGGTATTGGGAGCACTTTAACGCATGAAACCGGTCCAAGCAATGCAAGGCTGGTAGTGAAAGCAGGAGTAGATGAGCTACAATCGCACTGAAAGATCAATTAGACAGTATAAGTGAGGGAAGGGGTGCATGGGGAATATAACTTATCCGAGATGGTCAATGTCAATCTGCTTACCAACCAGTATGGACCGCTCCCCTGTTTGTCAAAAAGTCAAAATAACTTTTAGAACCAAAATAAATAAAATAACTTTAAAAAATAAGAATTCTGCTTCACCATTGATCCTTACTAACACTTACAATGACACTCCACTAAATGCACTTACTCTCAGGCGGCAGCGGAGAAATTCCCTAGATGGAATATCAACGGTGGCGCCTACAGCTCCAGTTAGGTCGAACTACTAAGTGTAATCCCTATATGAGCTGCTTTGTCATATTTGAATACCGTATGATGAAGAGAAAAAATTCCGACATTTATTACAGCTGCAACAAAAGATAGCATGTCGTGGGAAATCGGCTTAGGACAAAAGTCATTGACTTCAAGCCGATAAGTGATCGCCATTCTGTGATCCGCATCATATCTACTTTCCAAAACATAAGACTAGTATGTGCACACGCCCCTACCGACGAGGCTGAAGATCCCATTAAGGAGGAGTTTTATGATGGAACCTATACGGATCCTGTCCGGAGTATGATGTAAAAATTGTACTCGGGGATTTCAATGCTTAAGTCGGAAAGGAAAACATCTTTGGCGGGTTAGTTGGTAAGCACAGAAACGACAAAAGACAACGGCCACCGGCTAATCGATTTTGCAGCAGCTCGTAATGTGGTGATAAGTAGCACTAGGTTCCGAGGGGCAAACGTCGACTCTGACCATTTTCTTGTCGCGACTAAATTCAGAGCTCGACTGTCCAACGACAAGAAGCTTCGAACCGCCCAGAAGAAAAAATTAGGCGTTGGACGCCTTAGCACACCTGGGGTCAGTACAACGGAACAACAAGTATTGTTAAACAGTAGCAATTTATCGGAGCAATATGTTAAAATGCTCCCATTCCACAATACTTGTTCTTTCGTGGTACAGGCCCCTGGAGTAGCCAGAGCCTACAGCGAGCGCCTGAGTATGAAACTCTCCTCTGTGCACTCACCTACTACAGACGCCAACAATCAGTGGTGCCAGTTACGCGACATCATCAAGGAGGTAGCTGAAAGCACTGTAAAAAAGGAGCCCGTGGTATGATGATGAATGCGTGTACAAGAAAAAGGTGAGAGAAGATGCACACAAGAAAGCGCTGCAGTGCAAAACAAGGACAGCGAGAAAAGAGTATCGAGCCAGGAGAAGGGAGGAATAGAAGATCCTGCGTAGAAAGAAGGGGTAAAAAGCCAAGCAACTGGATTCTGGCTACAAAACCGGAACGAAGGCTCTTCAAGACAACGAAGGAGACCTAGTCATCGAAGCGCAGGGAATAGTAGGTGTGTTTAAGCAGCATTTCCAGCAGCTGCTTAATGGCCATCATGTAGAGAGAGTGATAGGGCAAGAAGAGAATCCACGTCCAGTCAATGAAGAAAGTTTCACCACCTGCGGAAAAAAATATTTATAATGGTAGGCAGAGTAGCGCAGTGGTTAGTGTGCTGGACTACTATGCGAGGGATCCCAGTTTCGATCACCGGAAAAAACACAAATTACATCTTAAGGTCTTTTCTACTGCGCCACCTCTCGAGAACGTCTGACAAACATCCGAGAGTATGACTGTCCTGAAAAAGCTTCTCAATTCAGCCGTTCGGACTCGACATAAAATTGTAGGCCCCTTCTATTCGTTCCAAAAATTAAAAAAAAACTTACACAAAACGAATGGTTGCGAGAAGCTAGGCCTAGGGTGTCTAATTTATTTATTTTTTTTGTTAAGTATTTCAGGATCTTTCGAGATTAACGATTAACCGCGGTGTACGACAAGGTTCTAACCTCAGCTCCCTTTTTGTTTGCCCTCTCCCTCGACGACCTAGGTGAATTTCTTCCGTGTGGAGTGGAGTTTAGTTCGGTCGAATTGAAACTAATCGAAGACGCGAATTCTAGTAATTCCCTTGAACTTCGGAGAAACGTTACGTGTCTTGCACTGTTTTATTGTTTTTTTAAACAAACAGTGTTCAAACGAAATTGCCAAATGCACTTCAGCAATTCAACCGCAATACTCGCTTTACTAGGAATGCCCATCAGTTTACCTTCCAAGCCTTATCTCCGGTCCTACTAAGTTATAAAGAGGCTCTTGTGCAACACGAATGTGGAATGCCTTCCCCGGCAGCTCTGTCTTTCCTCCTCAGTATAATTTATCTGCAATTTAAAGGCAATGTTCATAGGAATCTCCTATCTTCTCATAACCCCTTAAGCGAGTGTCAATTATAAAAAAAAATCCAGAGAAGTAGGAGAAGCTACTTTCAAGACCTATGTATTGATGCTGATGAAAATCACTGGGGGAAGTCATACCAAGTAGTGATGAAGAAACTCAAAATTTGGCGACCACTAGTCCCCGATTGTCCAGAAATTCTTTATAGCATAGTATAGCTACACCAGCTAGAAGCTGTGCACATCAGTCAAGAAATTTTTAATCCACAGTTCAGGTGAAGTTGCTGTGATTCCAAAATCCTTCTATCCACGGTTAAGTTGGAACCGTCAGTCCGAATTATAGATACGGAATTTTGTATGGAACCAACTTTTGCTTATAATGGTCACCGTCACCATATGTGGACAAATTGGTTCAGTGCCTGCAATACTTGCTTGAAATAGCTTTTCACTACTGAATCCCATTAGATATAACTTCCATTTTAGAGTGCAGTGCAACAAGCCTATTTGATCCTCCAATCCGATTTTCAGTTTTCCGCTGAAGATAAATTCAAAAGGGTTTGTCCATTTTTTCAAGTCTTGTGACTTTTATGACATAGGTTGTAGGGCTCACCACAATATTTGCTTAATGGATATGTAGTAGATACATATGTACACATATAATGTCTGTCAATCCTTTTACAAATTTCCCTAAAATACTCACAAACGAATGTACCTATGTAGAGGTTATAGCTAGGTCTCCATACCACACTCTCATTAATATGCGGTCTAAGTCCAAGTGACACGCTTCGTTTATTACCAAACTACTGACCCAAATTTAAGGTAAATCGGTAAACAAATTAAAATTCTGAAATATGTACTTTTATAGCAACGTTCCAATAAATAAATCTCTCCGTTTCGGAAATAAATTAATATACGAACTCGCACTGGCAATACAAATCACGCATCCATTGTTCTATTCCAAGTTTGATCAAACTGGTAACAAACGACGGCAATAACGGGAACCTACATATATGCATGTGTATATGTGTATCTAAAAGGCGCAGAACCATAACTATACGCTCGCGTATACAATTGCAAATTCTATTAAATCATAATAAATCATGTGGTTGCCCCTAAAACAATCCAGTGCACTAATTATTTCCAATAAAGGCCAATAACAATTAAGCTGATTATCTCATGTGGAGTGTCGACTGTCGAATTGGCCTGCATATTTGTCGTGTGAACTGACACATGACGGCCGAAAATGCAACCCATCTGTATCGATGTACTTTCAAAATAATGACACTGACTCTGACACACACACAAACACATATGTATATACTGTAAAATTATCACTAGATATAACATTGACGGCAGGGAAGCGTAACGATTCATCGCTGTTAAACAACATGTCCTTGCTGGCATCCCCCGATAATGTATTTGATTTGATTTAGTCAGAATGTATCAACATGACATGGCCGGCCATGTGTGATGCAATAAATTTCCGCCAACCCAGTGATTGGGTCTCTAGCAGTTGCAATGCCCCGTAAACAAAAACAGAATCAATAGCTTCGGTTTGTCATGACCATGAGTACCTATGTGTGTCGTGTATGCTGTAATACTCACCCCCAAAACTATCGAAATGGATGGATGGCAATGGTAGGTACCAGTATCGTGCGAAAAGTGTCCTTTCGACAATAGTGTCTCGATGTATTGGCAATATTTGCCAAAATGAATAATCATCGAAAACGTGGAGCGCCGGGCTATCATTTGCGTGGGCTACCTGCTATAGTGAGAACATAATTAACGGTAAAGGACCAATTTGTAATTCAGCAGGCAGGACAATTGCTTCATATTAACAGTTAACAGAGTGTCCAGCCTCAGGTGTTTTACCATTCGACTGTCATAAGAAAGTATGTGAGAGTAGGCGTAGTTTGGATGTCGAACCGTATCCGATCTCGTAGATACAAATGTGTAATGTGCATTGAAAAGGGGTAGATAAATTCGGTGATTTTATATTTTACATGCAGTTGTCAACGAAGAAAAACGTTTTTTTGGACATTTTCCCAGTGGCTTAGAGGGAGTTGTTGTTCCCAATCTAATGCAATAGTCGAATTGACTCTCCAATAAGGTTCTGGTGCAAAGAACGCAGACTCTGATCCAGTCCTAGCCTAGAAGACCTTGATGGCTAGGTATAGGTACCCCTCCAAATTTGACCTTTTATTAAGTTTAAACTAGTACTGTAATACACCTTTTCGTATTAAACGTCGGTTTAAACCTGATGTCTGGCTAAACGGAGTTTAAACTTGCACTGTAAAACCGGCTATTAGTGATTGGATAGGGCTTTCAGTGCATTATATCAGCACTTTACTGTTTTTAAGTCCATTGTAAGGCGGTTTGACATCCGCTTTGTGGCACCTTTAGTTCCCTTTTTAGTGTTAAAAATGGTTCAGATTTCAATGGCATTTATTTCCACCTGAAAAAGCGTGGAACACATTCGAGAATTTGGTGTTGGATCCAAAGATACCAGCACCAACTCCAGACTCTATTTTCGATCCGGTTGGTGTAGTGTAGATATCAAACCGTACTTTTTGGTCCATTTAGCACGGTCCTTTCTACTTCAACTAATTTCCCAAAACTGTATTCCCTCCCTAACCATAGTGTCAAGAATGGAGCAAGCAGCAGAGCATGCCCAAATGCCCATGTTTGGTATTGAGTTAAGTATTTTTTGAAGTGTCCCACAATGGTCAGCTGGCTTAAACTTTTATTGTAGGCCTGACGCCCATAATAATACTTTTACTTATTTTCTTTTTTTTTCGTCAATTTTTTTTTTCCAAAATTTCGTAAGCGAATCAGAGTAAAGGGTGGTTAAGTTTTAAGGGCCGATGTTGATTTTGAATAAAACACAAATTATTTAGGAAATTATTGTCATTTCTTTTTATTATGATAATATTGGTATGGTACAATTATGTATGGAACAAAATATCGGCCAAATGGACGCCGCGACCTCGGCGGCACACCTCCATCCGATGGTCCAAATTTTCGATGACGCTGAGGCATAATTGAGGTTCTATGCCGTTAATGTGCCGAATTATCTCATTCTTTAGCTCTTTAATTGTTGCTGGCTTATCGACGTACACCTTTTGTTTCAAATAACCCCAAAGAAAAAAGTCCAACGGTGTCAAATCGCATGATCGTGGCGGCCAATTAACATCATCGCCCGCAAAAGAGCCATTGTTTCGTTAGCTGTGTGGCAAGTGGCACCATCCTGTTGAAACCACATATCGTCCACATCCATGATACAAATGCTGCAGATAGCGCAATGTTGATGTTCAGTTTTTTTCGTTCTGCGCACCTACGTCATTTGAGCGCAGAATGCATTTTGGCAGGCGGAGATAATGGTCCAAAAGTCTCGGATATGGATAAATTTACTGTTGACGACCCTGCAAAACGGAAAAAGGACAATGACTTTCGGATCTGCACGTGGAATATTCGAACCCTGAACAGACAGCGTGCAGCCGAAGAATTAGAGGAGGTCCCCTTCCAATTGTGCGCGCCACCTAAGGCGAGGTCTTCCTCTACTGCGTTGTCCCTACGGATTGGAATTGAAGACTCTTCGGGCCGGAGCGTTGGTGTCCATTCGTTCTACATATCACAGTAATATTAGACGACTAATGCCTACTTTTCTGACCAGGTAGATGTCGCTGTACAGCTCGTAGAGTTATATCTTCTCCTCCAAAGCTCGTCAACGCAAACGGGACCGAAAATCACTCGAAGAATTTTGTGTTCGAAACTACCAAGAAGATCTTAATCCGCCTGTTTTAAAGTCCGTGCTTCTGCGCCATAGAGTAAAACTGGGATGATTAAGGTCTTATATAGAGTCTCCTTAGTGTTTCTTCACAAGGCCTTACTTTTCAGTTGTCTTCTTAGGCCGAAGTAACTGCGGTTGGCAAGTGTAATTCTTCACTTACTTTCGCTTACTTTGTCGATGTTATGTGTCCCTTTGTCCATTTTTGCCACTTCTGCGCTAATACCTGCAAACGCACCTTTAACAGCTCGTTACGTTCTGCCAATTGTGTCAATGTCGTCAGCGTATATGCAAGTAAAAGCGCAGACTTTTGGTTTACGAGTTTCGCAGAATTTTCTCAAGTATGATGTTGAAAAAGTCACATGACAGCGCATCACCTTGTCTAAATCCTTTTTTTACATCAAAGGTTTTGTTGAGATTGTCTTCGATCTTTATGAAGCAGCTATTCTTCACCGCCATTCTGCACAATCTAAGAAGTTTAGCAGGAATGCCAAAACAAGACATGGCTGCGTATAGCTCATCTCTATAAATGCTGTTATATGCGGTCTTTAAAACGATAAATAGTTGGTGAGTATCAATTTGTACTTTTTAGCTTTTTCCCAGGATCTGCCGTACATATTTAGTTGGTTGTGGACTTACCGGGCCTAAAACCATACTGGTTAATTCTGCCTGCGGAAATGTATTTTCCATGTCCTCAGCGCCGGCTATGAATCTAGATTTCCTTGTTAGTCTCTACAGTTCGCTTTTGAATGCTTCGAAATTGAGACCCGATCTGCCGCACTTTTGGGAATCTCCCGAACAAAATTTCACCCAACTAACAAGATTCTGTGATAGTAATCCGCAATTACCTAGTACAAGAAGGTCTCCACCAGCGCCGGATTTACATTTTTTGGGCCCTAGGCCTTTACAACAAATGGTGCCTAATTTTATATTTCCTTTTATTTATTAAGTGGTAAATATTGTCTTTTGACAATGGACCTTACGTATAATCACTTTTAATCATCAATTTAAATATTTTGACGGCCACAATAGATAATTTTAAATGAAAATATTTACCATTGTGAATGCCTGGACACTAAAAATGATTTTATTACTAGATATCGTGTAATATTAAAGGCGCATGAAATGATGTCAGGCTTCGATACGTTCCACTAAATTTGGCCGTCGACTTTAAACAAAAAAACAGGGACACATCAAATGTAACACTTGACGAGTTTGTTGTGCAACTGTTTTTATTTAAGTTTTAAAAAATGTCTAGATCATCGGTTGATTTAAAAATTTTGTAGGTTATAAATTTGTCTGCATTTCCCACTTTGATTATACAGGGTGTTTCGAAGTTCAATCTCAATACTTTGGGAAATGATTCATGGGCATAATTATAATAAAAATAGTTCTACAGTTAGCGCCTATCTCCAATGTGAATATAATTTGCTAAGAATTTAAGAAAAGGCTTACTTTGGTGTCGGCACCTTGACCCAAGATAACACAAAGAGTTCAGCAGTTTATAAACTAGTGACGAATATCTTACATATTATTCTTTACCACCAATGGATCCCCGTAAGTTTGCAAACCGTTTTCGAATTCACATAAACTTTTTATAGATGTTCGCATTTTCTTCTTTTTTTTATTCCCTGACGATTCCTAGATTAACATTCGCACCTAAGCCAAGCATTTCACAAGATATGTAGGTATATGTGAGGTGTCCCTTGGGATTCTCAGATGAACTCGCCGGCGAACACCATTTTCTTCCGGGGAATTCGAAGCGAACGAAATGCGAACTGTAGCATTTTTGGGGTACAGTGATAGATTTTAAAAAATATATTCAGAAATTGCGGTAGATCCAGCACATTGCGGCAGAAGTTACACACATAGGCGCATAGTAGCATAGTTTATGTCTTCTTATAAAAAAAAAAAACAAACTAAACGAAAACTGCAAGCAAGGAACAGCAAACTATGTAAAAATTTATTATTATGAATGCCAAAGACATTAATCTGTATTCAAATATTTAGAAGAATTTGGTGAAGTTTTGTTTTAACCCTTCTGTTAATTATAGCTTTTTATACCTTCCCGTCAACCATAAGGTCTGGCCAGACCTACTCACATTTTGCATAAAAATAAAAGTGACAAAACAGAAAATATAAGAGAACTTATTTCCTTTTTAAAACCCTCGATAACCCACGGATTCTTCATTAGCTCTTCTATCTGCAGTGTTACCAACGACATGACCTACGGATTACCAAACCACAGAACATTCGTGTTGACTATCATAGAATTTCAAGAAGCTGTGGCCATTGTTTCTTAGAGAAAACTCGGTTCAAAAGTCGGAAAGGTCTGGCCAACCAACGAGTACATTAAAAAAAAAATTATCAAATCACAGAAAATATTTTCATCGACCCTATCCTGAGCTTTCAAGAAGCTGTGGCGTCGACACGTCATCAGAACAAACAAACCTTGGCCGATGTAACTCCTCAATTAATTTCAATCGATAACATCGCCTATCCACCATCGTTCGCAGCTCGATCATTCAGTTGCTTTCGATAACATATCGCGGCCATCTTTTATATCGTGGCCATCTTTTATTTTGCGGCCATCTTTATATCGCGGGTTATAAGTATCGCGTACAGATTCCATTCGTTCTTCTTGTTCTTTGACGCGCGCTGGTGGTTGCTGGTCTAGCCATTTTAAATCATTGCGCAGTAGCCAGTGGTTAGTGTGTTGGACTACTGTGCGAGGGATCCCAGGTTCGATCCCCGGAAAAACCCAATTTACATCTTAAAGTTTTTGTACTGCGCCACCTCTCGCGAACGTCTGACAAACATCCGAGAGTATGACTGTCATGAAAAAGCATAAAATTGTAGGTCCCTTCCATTCGTCCCAAAAATAGAAACTCACACAAAACGAATGGTTGCGAGAAGCTAGGCCTTGGGTGTCACCCGCCTGTTGCGCCACCTATTTATTAATTTATTTATCTATTAACTTAAAATTAAATTGAATTCAATAAAGTGAATTTTGTAATTGGATTTATAAATATAGTTTTATTCTAAATCCAAAAAGCTATTGGCATTATGTTTTAAAGAAAACTCCCATCAAAAGTCAGAAAGGTCTGGCTAGACCTCATAGTTGACAGAAGGTTTAAGTGATGAAGAATAGGAAGAATTGGAAGGATCTTCATGTAAATTTAATTTAAATTGTTGCTTTTGTTTTGCAGTTTTCGTGGTGCCTCATCTGTCGTGATGCCCTAGGCCTGGGCCTAGTTGGCCTAAGGGTTAATTTAAAGGCTGGTCTCCACGATAACAAATCCTCATCAAATCCCACATCTACATTCACGGTAAAAAATCGACTAAAGTAGGTTTACATTGAAGCAATCGATATCTAATGTTTAACGAGTTGAAAGGATTTCCTAGAACATGGTAATTACACGGTATTCGTGCTCCCTCCCAACAGCGGTAAGCAAAAGGCAAGACGAAATAAATTGTTTCGATAACTGTTACTAAAGTGGTTTTCTTTTCCATGGCAAATTTCCATCTAGCTCTGAATAATACAACCACCTCATTCCAGTGCGTTGATGCGAACACTTTGATTATTTTTTTTTTCCAAATGAATAATAATTTGATTCTATAAAATTAAGTCTTAATTTATACCTCACTACTCTGACTCAAAGACGACACTCATTTTCCGGAGCCCAGTGGGACGTTTGGTTAATATCTCTCTGGATACACTAATTGGTATCATTGTCAGTCGGCAATTGGGACTCGTTTTGATCAATTTCCGTTTTGACTTTCTGTCTGCCTGACTAGGCAAGTCCCTCAATTAAATTATTTTTTTATTAGAAAAATGTAAATGCGATTGTCTCCAACAACGAAACCCTTATACGCCACATCCTGTCGACCTTTACTCCCAATGAAAAGGAATGCAAAAAATAAAGGAAGAACAGAACAAAAAAAAAAAAAAAAAGTGGGTGGTGTCAGCCTATCGTAGAGGATATCATCATCGCTGTGGTCCTGATTCATATATAGGTATATCCTGGCAACATCATGATTGTTTCACTGCTGGTGCATTTTGTTCTTGTTCCTTATTTTGCAGGACAAAAGTAGATTATTCAATTCGAGTTGCATGTTTCCATTTTACTTTTGTGACATTTTTGTCTGGTTTGCAAATCGAAAATGCGGAGGACCGATTTATTTTCCTCTTCGTATCTCCGTTGATGCGAAATTCGAAATTCTCATGCTCATGATTTAAGCTGTAAAACTCTACGGCGAAAATTCGGTCATATCCCGATGACATTTTTGCTTGAGAAAAATGAATCTCACTTTTGATATTTCTTAGCAATGCAATTTGCCAAAGGAAGAAAGTTGAGAGTTGAGTTGCAGTGCGACATCAGTTCTATGCGCAGTTGAAAAAAAAAAGGCAAAAGTCCACCAGAAGAATGACTTGTAGTCGTTTGTATCCTTAGAGTGGGATACCAGCGTATCAGAAACAAAGAGAACGGAAATACGATGAGGAGGAAAAGCAGACAAGACTGAGCAGTGGTACCTTCGGCATTGGAATCGCTTGCCCGAAGATGTATATAATATGAAAAATAGTGAATAGAAAAAAGTTATAGTGCGATCAAAAGAAAATTAAGTAAACGTCTTGGACGGGCATAATTATTTGTAACTGTTATTAAAATTTCTTAAAAATTATGTTAACGAATTTACCATACAATTTAAAGCCTTTTGTGGGAGGACACCTTCTCAGTTGCCTAATTTCCACGAAGCACAATAAAGGCATTCGAAAATTTGCCTCATGCTAAGGCAGATGACTTAGTAAAGCTACGATTACACGGCTATTTTTTTGAGTCATTTAAATGGCGCTGTGACGTCAGGAAAAAATGTTGCATTAGAGCGAGATTTAGGCTACGATTTGTCATTGAAAAAATGGCGATCACACGAAATGACTATCATCGTCATTTGTGCCCCAAAATCAAAGAACGGACACTGCGAGTCATTTAGAATTTTCCGTTAGTCATTTGTCCTAGGCGTCATTGAAGAGCGATCACACAGCCATTTTTTGCTGCCATTTAAATGGCAGTTAATTCATGTCATTTGGTGCGCCATTTTCCTAGTCATTTAAATGACACTGCCAAAAATGGCGATCACACAGAGCGACATTTAAATGAATGCTTTGTGACGGGATTTTTACGTCAGAGCGCCATTTAAATGACTCGAAAAAATTGCCGTGTAATCGTAGCTTAAGGATCATGCACAGGGGTGAACGCAGGAAAAATGTCGGGGGAGGGGGGTTTTTTATTCTTATTATAGTAGCGCTATAGTGGAAGACAATGATCCATTCACCTGTCATGCTATAGGCTCGCGTGAAGTAGTCTTGACTACGTTTCGGAATTTGGTAGATGGGCCGGTGCAACACGGATGGGACACAAAAGACATGATGCAACTTCCTGAGATAAAGAATTCCGGAGGAAATTCAACTTGCAAATATTCACCCACAGAACTTGCAAGACGACAGACAACAACGAACACAAAAACAAAAGAGACAAAACACGGACACTAAGAGAAGAAAGCTAGCAACAGATTTCTGCAAAATTCGAGGTCTAGGATTCAATAATGTCAACGTCAGCTGCGTGGACCAGCATCTGCAAGAAAAAAAAAAGCCAGACGTTCTAGTCTTAACCGACACTCAAATAAACTCAAACACTGAAAACACGTATCTTCGCTGTCCAGGATACGAACTACTTCCTTGCCCGAACAGATCTGGCATGTGAAAGAAAAGAAGAGATGGAACCTGCGGATCTCGACTTAATATGGCTAAAGGTCGTGCTATAAAGTTGTACCAAATTCATTTGCTACCTATACCGCTCGCCAAACGATAACGAATCATCTAAATTATTTCGTCATTTATCCGATAAGGTAGACTGGATAGATATTCATCATCCAACGGCTGAAGTTATTACACTTGGTGACTTCAATGGCCATAACATGGATTGGCTACGATATTCTAACCGAACGGACGAGGCAGGGAAACAAGCTAAAGACTTGTTCGCCATTTGCTGCAATCTCACTCAGCTCGTTGATGAGCTCACGCGAATTCCAGACAATCCATTAAATTACGGGAACACCCTCGATCTGTTTCTCACAACAGAGAAAGATAATTATAAAATAAAATATATCTGCACAGTCAATTCAGGAATTACATGGCAGGACCACATATCCTATATCGCAAGATCGGCGTTCGCTAAGTTGAGCTACCTATTGAGAGCAAAGAGGTGCTTTAGCTCCAAGCAACTTCTGCTTCTCTACAAAGCAGAGGTTAGACCAGGCCTGGAATATTGTTCCCATATATGGAGCTCGGCCCCAAAACATTCACTAACCTACTTGACAGCATACAGAGACGAGTAGTTCGACTTATTGGAGACCCTACACTCACATCGAATCTAAAATCGTTGGTGCGCAGAAGACAAGTCGCTAACCTATGCTTGTTCTATAGGTACTTCCATGGTAGATGTTCCGAGGAACTCAAAGACATTATCCCTCGAAATGCAACTTTTGGGTGCCCTACAAGACAGGCAGCTAATGCGCATCTTGGGGCGCTGATGAAGTCTTAAAGCCTTAAAAGTTCGCCTTTCCCGGGAGAAGTATTTAAAAAAAATTGATAAAATTGTTGATTTAGGTAGCCTCTTTAAAAAAAAAGTAGACTACTGCCACATCCAATCTAGACGCACTGTTTGGTGGATGTTTCAAGGTCGAGATTTATGGTTATGGTTGGGTATACATATGAAAAGGGTAGGCATTGATTGCCATCGACTTGACGGTGACCAATTGTTGGAACTATCTCAGTTTATTTTAACTGCCCGTGGTATAAACCGGATACTGGACTTGATAAATTTGTAAACGCAAATGTTGAACACGAAAAATAACTGAATGAGTCTCGGAAGTCTAAAATTAGCCCCTCAGAAGCAGGACATACAGCGGATAAATTTACTGGATTGAAGCAACAGTGTTGTCAATAGTCGAGATGACAAGACAGATACCTTACTTAATGTAGTCTAACATATAGGCATTTGGAGCTGGGTCAGTGAGGATTTCTCAGTACTAGTCAAAGTGCTGTAGCGCAGTGGTTAGGTTGCTGGACTACTGCGCGAGTGATCCCAGGTTCGATCCCCGGAAAAACACAAATTACACCTTAAGGTTTTTTCTACTGTGCCATCTATCGCGAACGTCTGACAAATATCCGAGAGTATAACTGTCCTAAAAAAACCTTCTCAATTCAGCCGTTCGGACTAAAATTCAGTATAAAATTGCAGGTCCCTTCCATTCATCCCAAAAATAAAACTCACACAAACGAATGGTTGTGAGAAGCTGGCCCTAGGGTGCCTCTGCCTATACGGACGTTTAGCGCCAACTAAACTATTTCTTTAGGTGCATTATCCAAAGTCTCACTTCAGTGTCCATTTTGCATTGCATGCTTGCGACTTCTATGAAACCAATACATTACCTGCGACGGAGGTACACTACCGGCAGGGGAATGGAGAAAAAAACATCTGGAAAGGGCTTTCTATAGGATAATCTTTTATCATCTTTGACATTGCGACAAGTGACTTTAATTCACTGAAATTCTATTCTATTCTTAACTTAAGGAATGGTGAATGGATAAGAAAAGAGGAAAAAGTCACACTGGCTATAAAAAAAAAGTAACGACAACGGCAAGGATCTGCAGCACCCGGTTGTGAAACTGTGTGCTTGTGTGGCGTTTCAGTTGTCATTGTCGCCGTCAGTCCGGCATTCGTTCCAGCAAAAGGGCAAAGGACATAGAGCAGACTGGACGAGCGCTAAATACAATTGCATTTTAATTTTGTAATTCTCTGTAGAAGATGCAGTAAGACATGACAAGTCATGCTGCGATTTTTAATATTAATTAATGGACAGATATCGTTTCTGTACTCTGCGAATGCTTATGTGTGCATATTCTTCTTATCGTCAGCGTCACTGACGAAGCACTTTATGATGATCAATTAGCAAGTTGATGCTTTAATGCATATTTTAGCGTTGTCCTTTGAGAGCAACGTAAGTACATTTGGTTAGTTTTTTTTTTGTATTTTCTTTTGCGGACTATTTGTACCAAAACTATTTTTTTTTACAAAATAAATAGATTTTGAATTAATAAAGTTGCTATAATATTGCTATAATATTTTTTTTCTCAAGGAAACTGCTGTACTGTACGATTCTCTCAGAATAAGGGATTAGTGGAATTTTTTTCTTTTAAAATGTTGTGGATCTTGTCAAAAAAAGTTCATAACTATTGTCGCGATAGCTGGCAGCACTTGCGTATGTATGTCAGACGGCCATAATTAATAAGAGACGAGAGGGCATTTTTTTTCGAATTTCTTCCTTTTTTTTTTTTGAATTTATTCTGCCTTCACCCCCTCCACAAGCCACACACCATCGATACAAACAATAGAAAATCACACGAAGATTTCTTCTCTTAAAGCGTGAGTTAAGTATCCATAGCAAAACATATTGAGAAAAAAGATAACATTATTTGTATTCAATGATATCTTTAGCCTCTAGTACAGTCTTGCACACAACGCTACAATGATAACATATGTACAAGAGATAATATCGTTTGTATACAATGTTGGAATATTATCTCTTCTTCATTATCAAGCAAGACGATTGTACGCTTGGGTCTCCTTGTAGATAGATAAGAAAAATATATAAATACGACTGTATGATGAATTTATCGATAGTCTTATTGTAACTACATAGTAGCCTTAAGCTCCTTTTAGAATTAGTAAAAAGTATTTCAATAATAAAGGACATAGTTCCAAATAAATATTGTTTAATTTTAAAAGTAAGAAACAAGTGTTTTAATTGGCGATCCTGCCAGGAGGTTAAATATACTTTTTAACTTCAATCGAGCGGACCTCGGGAACAAGTAGTGAAATCTAGTATAAACAGAACACTCGCGTTACCGGTTACAAGAATTACCTAGCATAGCAGGTACAAATATAGCTTCTTCATACGAAGCAGCTAAGCAATTCAGTGAAAGTGTATATGTGGAGGAAAAAAACACACAAATTCGACGACAACAGACACGAGTTCAAAATGGAACAACTCGCAGTATTAATGGCAAGATTAGAAGCTTTAGAAACCAGGTGCAACACAGTAACACAAACCCTAGAGCACACACGCACAGAGAATGCAAGGTTAGCAGCAATAATAACTAACCAAAATCAAATAAACACTAATTTAGAAACAAAACTAAATGAAGTAAAATCTGGATTAGGCATAGTACCAAACATACCTGTGCTAGAGGAAATAAGAACCACATATACAGATGGTAGTGAAATACAGTTAGACGCATTTAAAAGCCTACCTATTTTCAACGGCGATCAATCAAATTATCGGTCGTGGCGCGAAGAAGCATCCAGATTAATGGACAGCATTAAAAACTTCAAAACACACAGTAAGTACGCAGCAGCATTGACTATAGTAAAAAGTAAAATACAGGATGCAGCCGCGAATGTGTTAACTAATTATAACACAATTTTTAATTTTGAGGCGATACGTAACAGATTAGATTATACGTACTCTAATCAAGAACCTCTATACGTGCTACAAGACATGATGAAAGCCATCACGCAAAAAAGAAGCACACTGTCTGAATACCACGACGAGATAAATAAAAATCTCAATTTAATAATATCAAAAATCACTATGTCAGGTGATCCGCCGAATATAATCGACAGACTAATTAAAAATGCTAACGACGACGCAGTTCGTATATTCATTGATGGTATGAGTGACAACTTTACAAGAGGATCATTATATTCAGCTACAATAAATGATCTAGAACACGCATTCGCAATTGCTCGCAGAATAGAACATGATAATGTGCACAGGCATTTACATCTCACTCAAGATAAGCACCACAAAAATATGCCACATGAACGCAGAAACGAAAGAAGACCAAATTATTCGAGCCAAACAACGAATTATCAACCCCAGAAGCAATACGATAATATGCAGCAACACAATCAAGGACCACAGCCGATGGAGATAAACTCGAGACAAATTGTACATGCACAGCGACAAAATTGGAATCAATGCAAACCCGATGTATATAATCCACCAGCGAAACGTGAACACAGCGGGAGTTTCAACACACACAACAGACCGCAACGATCTTATCAGCAGAACTTCAAGCAGCAGAGAGTAAATAACTCCCGACAACAACGCAGAGACGATGCCAGCAGTACATATGCAGAAGCAGATGAAACGGAATGTATGGTAAATAATAACATAAGAATAGATCATTTAAACTAGTAGACGGGTTGCCCTGCTTAAATTTAACTAGTACTATTCATAAGAAAATTTACAAAATTCTTATTGATACTGGTGCAACCCATAATTACATTAATAGAAAATGCGATTCTAGCGAAAAAATTAAAATTAAACCTATAAAAATAAAAACAATGCATGGTTATTCTATGGTAGATACAAAGAAAGTAGTTAGGATATTAAAGAAAAATATAACATTTTTTGAATTAGAGGATATTCAGTCTTTTGATATGATATTAGGATATGAAGGACTTAAAGTTCTAAACGCGGAAATAAATTTCAGTAATATGACTCTAACTACCATAAGCAGTGTCGAATCTATTCAGAAAATTAATTACATAATTGGGGAAAATAATATTTATAAAGCAGACATAGATAGACTGATGAAGATTAATAACAGCATAGGACCGTTACCCTTTACAGATACTATAGAAGCAAGCATTAGGACGACCAATGATAATCCGGTTTATGTTAAACAATATCCATATCCCATAGCAGATAACGAATTCGTAAACAAAGAAATACAGAAACTCTTACATGACGATATAATAGAAAAAAGCCATAGTCCTTATAACAGTCCCATATGGACAGTACCTAAAAAAGGTTTGGACGAAAAAGGAAAACCAAAACGGCGCATGGTTGTTGATTTCCAAAAACTTAACGCTCACACTGTAACAGACAGATACCCCATTCCGGATGTCAACATGACAATTCAAAATTTAGGTAAAGCCAAGTACTTTACAACGTTAGATTTGGAGTCAGGTTTCCACCAAATTAAAATCAAAACAGATGATAAAGAAAAAACAGCTTTTGCTATAAATGGCGCAAAATATCAATTTAAACGAATGCCTTTCGGGCTCAAAAATGCACCAAGCATATTTCAGAGATGCGTGGACGACATTTTGAGAGACTTTGTAGGTAAATTCGTACACGTTTACATTGATGACGTATTGATATATTCTTCATCTGAGGAAGAACATATACAGCACATAAGTCAAGTATTCGACGTACTCAATAAAGCCACATTAAAAATATCTGATGAGAAAAGTAAGTTTTTTCAAGAAGAAGTAGAATACTTAGGTCACATAATCAGACATGGTAGAATCACTACGAACCCTGAGAAAATAGCAGCTATAGAAAATTTTCCAGTCCCACAAACGGTAAAGGATTTGAGAGGATTTTTAGGTCTTACAGGTTACTATCGTAAGTTTATAAAGGGATACGCAAGCATAGCCAAGCCCCTGACATTATATTTACGAGGAGATAACGGTAAAGTAAACAAAAAACAAAGTAAAAATATTAAGTTAAATCTGAATGATTCAGCATTAGAAGCGATTAGAATTTTAAAAAATTATTTGAAAGAACAAGTCGAACTTTTTCAACCGGATTATAGTAAACCATTCGAGCTTACTACTGATGCATCCAACATAGCTATTGGAGCCGTACTAAGTCAGAATAAGCAACCTATACACTTCTTGTCAAGAACACTGAGTAAGACAGAAGAGAACTATAGCACAAACGAGAAAGAGCTATTAGCGATCATATGGTCCTTACAAAAACTCAGAAACTACATATATGGTATAGCAGACTTAACCATATATACCGATCACCAGAGCCTTATATATTCTGTATCAGAAAAAAATCCCAACACAAAGCTGAAACGTTGGAAGGGAATCATTGAAGACTTTGGAGCAAAATTAGTTTATAAACCAGGAAACCTAAATCTTGTAGCTGACGCATTATCACGTCAACGCATAAATACTTCTACCATAGAAACAGCACATTCAGCTGAAAGTTCTTCTAATGATATAATAAAAACTGTGAATCAGCCTTTTAATGCATACACTGCACAGTTCGAACTTATTGAAGATATAACAAATAATATCGAAACACAAATCTATTTTGGTAACAAAATAAGACTCATAATAAAGTTTAAGGACAAAGACTCTTTACTAAGGCAGATGAAAGAAGTTATACAACCCCAAAAGATTGTAGCTTTGCATACGAAATTTGAAAACATATACAAATATGGTGAAAACATAAAAAAAGAATTCCCACTAGTAAGATTTATATTCACACCAAGAAAACTTCAAGACGTGACAAATTTGGAGGAACAACTAAAACTTGTAAGGGTAACTCATGAAAGAGCACACCGAGGGTTACGTAACAATATACAAGAAATCTCAGAGAAATATTACTGGCCCGATCTAAATAAACAAGCAAAGAGTTTCAACAAAAAATGCATAGCATGTCTATTTGGAAAATATGAAAGAAAACCTATCAGAGAACCTCTGAATAATTCAGAAATACCAACACATGTGGGAACACACATTCATATGGACATATACTTCAACGACAAGTATACTTTCCTTGTAACAGTAGATAAGTATTCTAAATATACAATCCTTCGGGAAATCGAAACTCGAAACAGACTGTACGACGTTATGGAAGAGGTCTTATCTAATTATTTCCCAAAATGTGAACGACTCATGACAGATAACGAGAAGGGATTCAAAACAGAAATGGTGAACCAAATGTGTTTGAAATACAACATAACTAAAGTAGAAACTCCAGTATACAGATCGACAGCTAACGGTCAGGTAGAACGTGTAAACGGTACAATAACTGAACTGTCTAGAATATTCACAATTCAGAATAAAACAAGACTTATCGAAGAAATATTTAGAACAGTGCGTGAATTAAATAATTCTATACACTCAGTTACCGGTTTGAAACCTAGAGACATTTTCTTTAATCAAAATAAATATAGAAATAGTGAAATTATAATAAATAAACTAAACTCAGCATCCAAAAAAGTGATCGAACGTCTAAATAAAGGAACTCGACACAGAGAGTATAAAAAAGGAGATAAGATAATGGTAAGAATCACAGGTCTTAGAAAGAAATCTAACGCTAGATACATAACAAGAATAGTAGAAGAAGATAAAGGAGACACGGTAATCTCTAAAGAAGGAATAAAAATTCACAAGGATAACATAAAGAATTATCATTTTTCAGATGACGAAAATATTAATATTCCTAACATTACTAGGAATTGTACAGAGTCAAGAAGGGCAAGGAAACGTTCAAATAACTGAGATACTAAACAAGAAGTTTATACTTACACAAACAGATGACGTGTATTTATTCAAAGAACAAACTTATTTGTTACATGCCACCAACCTGACTTCGATATTTCAACCTTACGTAAATATCGTAACTAGTAAATATCAACCTACACAGGAAGAAAAAATTTGGTTAAGTAAAATTAAGAATTTAGCAGACCAATTACAAGAACATACTAGGCATACTAGATCAATTAACTTTTTAGGAACAGCTTTCAAATATGTGTTTGGTAATCCTGACCATTATGACTTAGTTAACATAGAAACGAGTATAAATAATCTCATAGAAAACAATAATAAACAAAAAACTATAAATTCTAGATTTGAACAAATTTTGCAACAATTCGAAGGTCAGAGCCTTAAAGAACATTTAGTAATAGAACAAGTGTACGAACAATTATTATTATTGACCAGAACAATTAATGCAGCAAAAAATAATGAATATTTATCAGAAAGCCTAGACTTAGATGACATTAAAAATATTATTCAACATGAAATAATTCAAGTACCCATAATAAATATACTTGAGTACTCTAAAATATTTTTAGCTAGAACTGATGAATTCTTCATCACAATATATAAATATCCAGTTCTAATTAAATCATGTAAATTGTATAAAGTAACACCTTTAAATTCAAAACATGGAAAAATCATTACAGATAAAACAATTGCCTTATGTAACCAAACTTATTTAAGAACAAGAAATTGTCAAAATCATCTAAGTAAAAACATTTGTGAAATTAACTTTGAAGAAGAAAATTGTCTTATTCCACTTTTAAAGAATATAACTTCAAAATGCAACATTAAACAAGAATACGATTACGACTTAGAAATTGAATCCGGTGTTATGTTATTAAGCGGTAAGCATAAGTTAAATAATCAAACAATTAATGGTATAAACTTAGTTACTTATGAAAATACTATAAATCTAGACGATAAAATATACAAAAACATGCATAAGCAAATTAAAGAAGTTATATTAAGAAATCATAATTCAGAGTCTTACATCGACCAAATAATTAAAGAAGATACAATGTACAAATTCGATAACATAGATACTTTAAAAAAACTAATTATTCCTTTTGAAGAAAAACCGATATTATCAACTATATACACAATTGTAACACTGATTGTTATTCTAGCATTTACGTACGTAATGATAAAAACTATACAATGTATAACAGATCGTCAAAAACAAAAAAAGATTGACGCATATAACAAAACTTATGAAAGAGAAATGTTAAAAATAGCGTCGAAAAATCGGGACGATTTCGTTTAACAAGGGGGGGAGTTAAGTATCCATAGCAAAACATATTGAGAAAAAAGATAACATTATTTGTATTCAATGATATCTTTAGCCTCTAGTACAGTCTTGCACACAACGCTACAATGATAACATATGTACAAGAGATAATATCGTTTGTATACAATGTTGGAATATTATCTCTTCTTCATTATCAAGCAAGACGATTGTACGCTTGGGTCTCCTTGTAGATAGATAAGAAAAATATATAAATACGACTGTATGATGAATTTATCGATAGTCTTATTGTAACTACATAGTAGCCTTAAGCTCCTTTTAGAATTAGTAAAAAGTATTTCAATAATAAAGGACATAGTTCCAAATAAATATTGTTTAATTTTAAAAGTAAGAAACAAGTGTTTTAATTCGTGCCAAGAGGCTTCCTGATTGTGCATTTTGCGTCGCCGTCTTGCTTTTGCACTATACAACAGAACCGGGATGATTAAGGTATTGTAGAAGAGAGGTCTTTACTTTTTAGAAGGCTTCTTAGACCGAAGAAACAGCAATTGGCAAGAGTGATTCTTCGCTTGATTTCTACGCCGATGTCGTTTTGCAGGGTATATAATTGTAGAGCAAGTCTTGTAGACAAAGTCTTAACTACCGCGAAGTTGTATCTGCCATTGTGACGTTTTGCTCAAGTCGGCGATGGTAATGTCAAGTTGCACAGTGCAGAGTTCAGTGTAACTTAAGTTTGAGTAGAGACGAACAGTAAGTGTCGCTCAAGCATATTTTGCGTTTCACAGTCGATTCACAATACTCACAACAATGGCGCCCAACGTTTTTTACCGGCTAGGTAAATTGCTTTTCCAAGGGGATGATTTTCCACGATTTTTTTTATTTTTCAATTTTAATTTTTATCTATTTTTTTACTTTTCTGTCATTCTTCTTCTACTGTTCAAAGACCGCAAACGCTCTTAGGCCTGACGTCGCTAAGGACGGCTATCCAATTCTTAAGCGCGTATAGCTAGAGGATTTAGTGAGGTAGTCTGAGGTAGAAAAAGGGACTAGAGCAGCTTTTAGTTCTGGCATAGACTGACGACAGCTTTCCGATCTTAAGGCTCATAGCTTAGAGATTTTGTGAGGCAGTTGGATGGCTATGGCTGAATCAGAAGCTGGCCAAAGTCAAGGGGCCAAACTGCTGACTGCTGTCCGGAAGCTATAAGCTTTTAGCTTGATCTTTCGTGAAGCGTGAGCGTAGGTCTTGAGGCTTTGACCGTGTCGGAGTATAAACCAGATAACTTGCTATCCTGGTATTTGGTCGCACTAGATATCCAGTTGTGGCAGGGAGGAAGGGATATGCTTCGGCACTCGTCATGGATCTAAGGCACCAGTCACAACGAAACGCGACGTAGAACTTTTACTTTACGAACATTGACGCGACAAACTTATATCTATAGAATGATTTGCGGAAAACCTAACCTAAAACCACCAACGCATTTATGAATATTAGCATCTTATACAGAGAAAATCAGAAAACGGATAGTTATTCCATTTTGAATTAAAAGAAAACCCTTTCTTTTATTTTTTTGAATTTTAATGAACAGACGTGAATTTACATATTACCAAAACATTATCTTCTTGCGATTTTTGAATTAGTTGTTTTTAATTTAGTTTTTTTTTTTTAATTTAAATCCGTAGAGTAAGATTTAATTAGATTAGGCTTTCTTTTTCAATAAAAGTGGCACATTTTTGTAAATTAAATCACGAGATCGATTTGTTCATAATGAGTGCGTGAGTCCTTTTTGCTCTTGGTGTGTGGGAATATGGGAAGGCCGTCCTTCTATAGATAAGACGATGTCTGTATACGAGACGTATACAAACTCTGACGACAGGATGTGACATTACCTCAAATGGTACAAAAAAAAACTTGGCAGCACTTAGAAACGTTTTTGTTTTGCACTTATGAAGCTATGAAACACAGAAATCGAATCTTGAGTGGAATTTGAGGGAGAATGGATACTTAAGTGGTCACTGTGCGTGCAACTGGGCATGAGAATACTTTCTCGATTAAAGAACTGCCGATAATGGCATTATGCAAGTAAACAGTGTTTAAAAAAACTGTACCTCTAATGTTGGCTTGTGATTGTGAGTTTCATACAATTGCTTCAAGAATGGGCGTGTTTTATTGAACATCTATCTCAGCGAAGTAAATCAAAGTTGAATCTTTAGCACGCAATTAAAACAACTACATAGATCTTAAAAGTGTCAAGCAGAGTGTAGTTGTTTTGGATGTGTGTTGAAAATTCAATAAAACACGCCTAATGATGTTAAGAAGTATAGCGCGTCACCTTGCCTCAATCCTTTTTCAACATCAATTCGCCATCCATAACAGACGCATGAGTTTGAGAGGAATGCCGACATTTGACGTATCTTTTATTTAATTTGAACCTACCTGACCCACTGTTCATATGAATAAAACGTAGCAATTGCTTTTACTCAGAATAAATGTCAAAATCGAAGCAATTGCTAAGCTTCGTATGAATTAAAACTGATTTGAGATAACTTCAACTTTTGACATCTTCGAAAAGCGGCCCAACCGACCTTTTACTCGGATTGGTATTACGTAAGACAAAGCAATTGCTACAAAATTTTCAAGTCTGCTTTTTTGTAGACTCGGAGCATTTGCTAAATATTTTGCACGCAAATTTTTTTTTTACAAAATCAGAGCCTTGTGGGTTTTCGTTTGTTTGTTTAGCACATTATACCTGTTTTAACTACTATTGTTAATGTTCGTGAAAAAAAAAACAGTATCTCTTCTCTATATATATAAAACAAAGTGGAAAAAACTGTTTCCCTCTGTCGCCCGTAATTTTCAACCGATTTTGTTGCTTTTTTTTGTAAATGTCGGTAACTACGGTGATTGGGTGATAAGCTAAACCCGAGTTTCCCAAAGTGTGCTCCGCGGAGCACTTGGTGCTCCCCCATGAAAATCCAAGTGCTCCGCGGAGAGATTGGAAAAAATATGAAAATTCCATCTGAAATTTGTCATTTTGTTCGCAGCAATGGAATTTGTGTATTGTATTGTGTATTACACTGTACAAAAATTCGTAAAAATAAATCGTGAACTTCAGAGCTATCAAAATGGAAACGAATCAATGGCGTTGATTGCGAAAAGATTTGGTTGTTCTACGAAGCTTGTTTTCGGGGAAATACTTGTTTCTAAGAAGACCGAAATCCGGAAGTTTTGAGAACCGGAAAATAGTATAATATTGCGTTTTCCGTAACTACGAAAACTGGGATACCTGGGATACGTACGGACAACGAAGTGCTCCGCGAGGAATTTCTCTCCAGCAAAGTGCTCCGCGACCAAAAAAGATTGGGAACCGCTGAGCTAAACAAATTCAAAATTGGACAAAGCGGCGTGGCACCTCCCACACAAAAAAATACATTCAAATTCGTATATTTCGAAAACCACAGAATCGATTGAGATCAAACTTACAGATAATCTTAGGTATTGGTCCTAGTGCTTCTGTGAAGATTTGTCAAAGTTGGATAAAGGGGCGTGGCACCTCCAATACAAACAAATTAAAACATTGTCGTCCGAAAATAAATAAAATAAAATAAAAAAATTAAAAAAGCAACAAAAGGCCTGGGGAAGCTGGCGGGGGTTCAGCTAGTAAGCAAAAAAGAATTGGTTACGATAACAGCTTTTGTTCACTTTTATTCAAAGATCGTTTTTTTTAATTCTAAATTCAAATCTATATATATATAAAAATGAATGTTTGTTTGTCTGTAAGTATTTCTTTTATAGAATCGTAAACAATGACTTTGATCATGTGATGATCTTAAGCAAAATTTTTGTGCATGAGCCCACGAAGTTTTCTGAGTTGGTATGGTCAAAATTGGACAAAGGGGCGTGGTACGGCCCATACACAAAAAAAAAAACATTAAAACTCTTATATTTCGAAAACCACTAAATCGATTGAGTTCAAATTTACACACACGGCTGGGCCGATTTGGCTCAAATTTTGTTTCAGTTGTTAGTAATTGTCCACTGGCTTTTACGAAAGAAAATTTTGGGAAACCCTCTGGAAAAGTCGGGAAATTGGAAAAATCGAAAACTGATTTTTCGTATGGAATTTTGTGTGCAATTGTTCCGGAATGACTTTTCGAATGGTAAAATAGAAAATTCTTAGTGGAATGATTTGATGATTTTGGACGATGTAAAGGCGGAAAATTCGTTGCAAAGCTTGGAAAATTTCGGATAATTGTGAAATTCATTGTGATAAAAGACGTTTTGCGTGCGTTTGGGGCAAGAAGTTAACGACGTAAATAATAGATGGCGCTGGTGTCCTTTTCGCATTGTCATTTTCTATTGAGCAATTGTACTATTTTTTTTGCTGCAATTGATTAAAGTTTTGCGTATTATTTTATTACACTGATTGATATAGTCGTATATCGCAAATACATCCGCAAACGGTACAAGCATTACGATTAATTGAAATTCATTCAAACTCGCTTGATGTGCGAGGAACTCTACCGCATAATTTACAGCTGAAGGTGGGGGGATCGATCATAACCATGTTGCGGAATCTGAATCATCCGAATTTGTGCAACGGTACATCAAGAAACTGATGCACAATGTGATTCAAGGGACGATCATCACGGGCAATTTAATAAGGGGAGGAAATCTTTAGGTATCCCACGAATTCCGATTATTCCAACTGATCTTCAATTCCAATTCAAGCGGATTCAGTTCCCCGTTCGATTGGCTTTTGCGATGACAATCAATAAATCGCAAGGCCAATCGTTATGTCTGTGGGATGATTCTCGAATTTTTCTGTTTTTCTCACGGTTAGCTTTCCTTTGTCTGTTCGCGTGTTGGCAAACCGTCTTCGTTGTTTGTTTTTGCGCCGGAAAACACATGAAAAACTCTACTGATTTCGATTCCATACAAAAAAATCACATTGAAATTTGAACTATCTGTGTTTTATTATCACTCTGGAGTTTATCTGAAGGCGTTAAATTGGGGCGAGACGAAGTTCGCCGGGTCGTCCGCTAGTTCAATATAAGAAAAATAAACGACATGACTGTTGTCACTTGCAAATTTTGACAGAAACTGTAAGGGAAGGACACACGCAGTAAAGTAAATGCTTTGTTCGAATTTTCGAACTTACTTTAGCAAAGTAAGGTTTTATTTATACCGATTTAAAGCAATTGCTAACGTTAAGTGCTTTTACTTTACTACAACCTTTTACTCAAAGGAAATGCTAGTTTCCTTGAAGTCGATAAAGGGGTTGTGTGTATCGATTTGGAATTCCAGCGTTTTCTACTATCTACAGTGGTGTGAAGATTTGTTCGATGGTTGATTTTCCTGGCCTAAGACAGCACTAAGGCTGCAGTTATAGCTATCAGTAAAATGCATCCGTAAAAAAATTGTTTCACTTTTTTGGAGCACTTAAACTTAATCGTTGAACTCAATCTTGGTCTTAAAATGTTGCTTTCGAATTATAAAACTAATTCGTCAAAAAAAATTAAGCAATTGATCTTTAAATTTTCTAAAAAAAGAATTTCTTTATTTTTCCGTACGAAAAACTTTTTCTGTTTAACTTCTCAACCAGTTTCACGAAGTATTCCACTGAATTCCTATGATATGCTATGGTTAAATGTTTCAGTTTTGTTCTGTTGCGTGTTTTTACGGATGGACTTTTCTGATAGCTATAACTGCAGCCTAATATGGCCTGATCAGGTTATTAGTCGCTCACACATAATATCCGACAGGATCTTACATACATAGATACGACCTTCAGGAGGCTTATTCCTCTGCAATTGGCGCTATTCAGAGTATGAGGCACAACTGCGCTACTTCTCGCGAACGTCTGACAAACATCCGACAGTAAAAAAATAGGTAAAAATCATTAATGTACCTAAGTGTCGCTCCTGGTCAATGGTCTATTCATCGCAACCAACCTATCACCAGCATGACGTTTTCTTCAACGCCCTTCCCTTCCGCAGTCTACTAGCAAGATGACCTAATCTGTGAATATGAACAGCTTTAATGAATAATATATATATTTGTACATGGTCTCCTAAATGTAATACTAAAACGCGATATTATTTAATGCATCATACTATGCGACAAATAGGTATGTACTTCTCTCCATAGCTTTTGCACACGCAAAGGGCAGGCATGTATGGCTTCTTTTAATTTTTTGCATGCTAATTTTTTATTATTATTTATTAAAACTATTAAAATTTTAGCTGCCAAAATTTGACCGCATTCTAAGTAGGTCGAAGTTAAGTAATTAATTTTTTAAGTATATTACTTAAACCCGTTTAGTGAAGACTCATTTGCTTTGGCCTTGTAACATCATAACGTAACGCATGTTTGCTATGTATGTGAGGTAACATCTGATTTTAAATGTTTTAGAATGACGTAAACTCATGGAACCATTTAGCCTATAAACATGCAATGACATCTCTCTTACTATTATCCATGTAGCCTATTAATATGCAATGCGTTCATTTTTTTATTCATTCTTTTGTGGAGTTTTTATGTCAATTAACAATTTTGTTTTTTGTTAAATTTTGTTACTTACTTACTTAATTAAAGTGGCGCACGATAAGTTGGTTTAGGCCTCATTTGCGTGTGCCACCTGATTCACAGTCTTTCTTTACTGCGTCATCCTCGTCCCTCCCCTAGGTTGTGGATTCGAAGAGCTGCCGCGCCGCGTTCGAGCATTCGCGTCCATTCGTTTAACACGACCCAGCCTCCTCAGTCGATGGACCTTCACTCCTCTGGGAAGGTCGAGTAATCTCATCCACGTTTGGTAGAGTCTATACCTCTGGGCCATAGAGAAGGACTGGGATGATTAGGGCCTTACAATGTTCCACTTTATTTATTTACATCAGACAATGATTGGCAAGAGGGTTGGTGATGAAATCTCATTTTTCCAAAATCCCCTGTGCTGAAATCCCCTACTCCAAAAGACCCTAAGAGAAAATCCTCAGGGACAAAATCCAAATTTTTAGATTTGGTGTTATTAATTCTGTCGCCGCGACACCTAAAAATAGTGCTAAAAAATAATAGTTTAAAAAACTAAAAAAACGCTTTTATAAGTAGGTACTGCTTTTTTTTGCTTTTAGTGCAGTACCTACTTATAAAAGCGTTTTTTTAGTTTTTTAAACTATTATTTTATTTTTTGCTTTTTAGTGCAGTTTCATATCTAATCTACCTACATATGTACTTACAAAAGCTTTTTTTTCTTACTATTAAGTTATTCTATTTCCATCAAAACTGAAACATCAGAATGCAAAATTTTAGAGTCCTAAGACAATGGCCATACGTAATAGGTAGATAATGTATTCCAGTAGGAATAGCGTGGGTTTTTCGTGGGAACTTTTTGTGCGACAAGGATAGCATGTGTCAAGATAAGGTCAGCATGATTTATGGGGGATGTTGTTAGAATTTTCTTATCAGCTTAATGGTCGCGTGTCGTTGTTGTCGAAGATGATTATTGTATATAAATAATTTTGGTTGAGGTTGCTTCGGAATGTGAAAAAAAAAGTCATATTCCCCCATACGGATTCGAACCCGAGAAACTGGAACCAGCAGCAGATAAGTCATCCACTAAGCCACCGCGAGTTAATGAAGATTGGTTTCTAATATGTGAATAAAACCGCATTCTTGTCGTTGTTGTCGAAGATGATTATTGTATATAAATAATTTTGGTTGAGGTTGCTTCGGAATGTGAAAAAAAAAGTCATATTCCCCCATACGGATTCGAACCCGAGAATCTGGAACCAGCAGCAGATAAGTCATCCACTAAGCCACCGCGAGTTAATGAAGATTGGTTTCTAATGTGTGAATAAAACCGCATTCTTTTGGGGCTTGATATGAAAGATAGAGAGAAAGAGAAATATTTTGTGTTTGTGAAGTTATCAGTTTGATAGTTTTTAATTTTAGGTGAAATGTGCATAATTTTGATTGAGATTAAGGGTCATTTTTGTTATGTGATTACGAGAAGAAATGTTTTGGTATGAAAGCTAGAAAGAAAGAAAGATCAAAAAGGCCGACCGAAGTCGAGTTAATTTCAGGAAATTTTCGGATCATGAGTGATAACCAAATACAAAACATGTCTTGATAGCAAATGGTACAATGTGCATAATTTTGATTGAGATTAAGGGTCATTTTTGTTATGTGATTACGAGAAGAAATGTTTTGGTATGAAAGCTAGAAAGAAAGAAAGATCAAAAAGGCCGACCGAAGTCGAGTTAATTTCAGGAAATTTTGAAAAAATTCGCAAAAATATCCTCTAAATATTTTAGGTGATAAGCAGTCGCAAAATGTAGAATTGGGGGTGGGGGCAGTTTCAGGAGTATAAAAGCAGGCTATTGAGTAGACATGAAATTAGTTTACAATTTTGCTTTGAAAGTAGAAAAGTTTAGTACATACATATTATTAAAAAAAATGTCGTTTATGAGGAAGTTGAATTCAATTGGTACAAAATACCAAAACAATAAGCCTATTAAAAGTCTCAAACTGCTGAACCTTAAGCAGAAGTATAAAATTGCTAAGGCGACGAAATGTGACTCGCAGTTTGGGGAACAAATAATGGTGGAACTGGAGGACTGTATCACTTATCTACCAAAACGGTTTGTGGAGAAGCTGACTGAAGATGAACTAGCTGAGATGACCGACTGCTCGATGGAGGTGGTGGAACCGCTAGGGCCATCATTTGCTATTGCTTTTTATGATAAAGACCATGAAGAAGATGATAATGAAGAGGTACAAGAATATGATTTCCTGCAATCGCAGAAGAATGTATTTCTGCAATCGCAGAAGAATGTATTTTATGGGAATAAATAAATTAATAATATAAAAAATATGCTTTTTATTCTCTCTATTCTACTTGCTGTTAATACAAAATTGGTTGTTTTTCCCACTGAAATTGTATGCTGTTCTACAACACTTTTCTCTCTTCTCTTTTGAAATGTTTAGCGATTTGAAGTTTTGAACGATTTGGAGACGCGAGTTAACCGATTTGCTCTAAAAGGTCGTAAAATTGATTTTAAAATCAGACCTATACCCGATAACGAAGAACCAACTTCATGGATCAAGATGGCTATAAATGGTATGCTTAAACATATTGTAACAGGTCTTAACCCCACCGATAAAGTAGGAATTACTTTTTGTGGTAAGGGTTTTACTGCTGAACGAGGAAATGGATGGATTAGCTTTCGAAATTGCTCAGAGTTGAAGTTTAGTGATGTGTGGGAAATGATAACTAAAATTTTCCAGAGCAACTCAGAAGGTATAAGTACAGACCATTTTTGCATGTCAATAACATCTGTTAAGTTGCCTTCGGGGACTGGAAACAAAAGAAAAAGTAGCAATAAGTTTAATTCCTTTGATGAAGAATGCATAAGACGTAATGGTATAATACACATTAAAAATAAGGATAATTTGTGTCTGCCCCGTGCTTTGGTTGTAGCAAAATCATATGCTGACAAGGATGCTAATATGAAAGGGGTTATCAATGACACTGATCAGGTTCAAACCCAAAGAACCAAGCAACTTATCAATGATACTCAAATAAATATACCAGCTACAGGTTGTGGAATTCCAGAGCTGAGAGCATTCCAAAATCATTTACAAGGATATAAAGTCACAGTCTATGAATACGGAACAAAAGGCCGAAAAGTTGTTTTTGAAGGAATTTCAGCTTTAGATGGATGTAATGATGATGAAAAGAAAAAAATAAATTTGCTTTACGGCAATAATCATTATGCTGTGATAACCTCACTAACAGCTGCATTTTGTTGCATTTATTATTGCGAAAGTTGTCATGTACCATATGATACGAAAAGTCAACATAAATGCGGAGGATCTTGCTCTCAGTGTCAACAAACGCCAAGCTGTAGCAAAACAAAAGACATTTTGTGTGCTGATTGTAATCGAAATTTTAGAGGAAAACACTGTTTCGACAACCACAAAGCGAGCGGATCGTCAGGAAAAAATTCAATTTGCGAAATGATGAACAGATGTCTTTTATGCTTGAAAACATACGGAGGAAAACGAAATCATGTATGTGATGAATACTTTTGCAAACAATGTCGTCATCATGTTGACAAAGATCATCTGTGCTACATTCTTCCTGATAAGAGAACGCCTGATTGCAAAAACTTTTTGTACATATTTTATGATTTGGAGAGTCGACAAGAGAAAGTAATTGGTAAAAAAAAAATGATGAATGGTGAATATGATGAAACAGCAAGTTCACCAATAAAAATACATGAACCGAATTTATGCGTATTTAAAAAAAAATGCGATCAGTGTATAGATCTTCCAAATTTATATTTTTGTCAAAAGTGTAAACTATCGTTGAATGTCATTCAGGAAGAAAAAGATGTAGTACGCAAATTTCTGGAGTACATATTGAATGTTCGGCAAAAATTTAAAAAAGTTATTGTGCTAGCACATAATGGACAAGCATACGATCATCAATTCATTTTGAGCTACATATTGGAAAAAACTAATCTGACACCGGAATTGATCATGCGCGGTACCAAAATAATACTAATGCAAGTAGGTAATGTCAAATTTATAGACTCCTTGAACTACTTTCCTATGGCTCTGTCAAAACTTCCCAAAGCATTCCAACTGTCCTCCGTTTTTAAAAAAGGTTATTTCCCACATTTCTTTAATACTAGAGAAAATGAAAAATATATTGGAAAACTACCATCAGTGGAGTATTACAGCCCAGATACGATGAAAGATGAAGATCGCACTGTATTTTTGAAATGGTTTGCGGAACATCAAGGTGATGATTTTAACATACAGCGTGAACTTGTAGAATATTGTATTAGTGATGTTAACATTTTGACTGAAACTTGTTTGAAATTTAGAAACTTGTTTCTCGAGCAAAGTAATGTTGAACCGTTTTTGGAAGCAACAACTATAGCGTCAGCATGTAATCTTGTATTCAGACGAAACTTTCTTCTTCCAAAAACTATTGGGTTAATTCCTAAAAAAGGCTACAGATGCGTCGATAATCAATCAACAGAAGCCATCAAGTGGTTGATTTTCGAAGAAAATAAACGAAAAATTAATATAAAGCATGCATCTAAAGGAAGAGAAGCAGTTGTCAATGGAGTAAAAGTTGACGGGTTTTGCGAGGAAAAAAGACAGATTTTTGAATTCCATGGCTGCTACTATCATGGTCATCCCCTCTGTTTGAAACACAAACGTGATGTGCCTCTATACGAAGACGCCGATGATACCTTAAATCGTAGATATGAGAGAACACAAGCTAAGACTGAACGATTAAGAAAATTCCAATACGAAGTCATTGAAATGTGGTTTTGTCAATTTCAAAGTCAGTTACAGTCAATGAATAAGGATGATTTAAATTTTTTAAACACACATCCACTAATACAAAATTCCCCATTGAATCCACGTGATGCCTTCTATGGCGGACGAACCGGAAATTCATTTAATTATTATAAATGTAAAGAAGGTGAACAAATTCATTATATAGATGTATGTTCTCTTTATCCCTGGGTTTGTAAAAACGGAAAATTTCCTACTGGACATCCAAAAGTCCACATCACTCCTACTATGAAACTAGGAGGTATAAATGGCCTAGTCAAATGTACAATTTTACCACCAGAGCATCTACTTCACCCTGTCCTGCCAATGAAACAAAATAATAAGCTTATGTTTTCTTTGTGCAGAAGTTGCAGTGATGAAAAAAATCAAGAACAATTGTGCAATCATTCTGACGAGGAAAGAGCCTTACTCGGGACATGGGTAATTGATGAAGTTCTAAAAGCAATCGAAAAAGGTTACAAACTAATTTTCGTTTTTGAAATTTGGGAATATGATGTAGTTCAATATAATCCAGAAACAAATTCCGATGGGCTGTTCACCTCGATGATGAATAAGTTTCTAAAGATAAAACAAGAAGCATCAGGATGGCCTAGTACATGTACAACCCCTGAAGAAAAAGAAAAGTATATTGAGAATTTTCTTAATAGAGAAAATATAAAATTGGAATATTCAGAAATTTGTAACAATCCTGGAAAGAGATCATTAGCTAAGTTAATTTTAAATTCGTTTTGGGGAAAATTTGGACAACGTGAAAACCAGCAACGAACTTGTATTTTGAATAAACCTTCAGATTTGTTTCAACTGCTTACACACCCTTCTATAGAAGTGTTGAATATTCTGGCAGTTGGTGAAGAAAACATTGTTGTTAATTTTGAAATGAAAGAAGAAGCATCTGAGTCCCTATCTACAGTTAACGTTTGTGTTGCCGCCTATACCACAACTTTCGCTCGTCTTAAACTGTACAGCTACTTAGAAAAACTAGAGGAAAGAGTTCTCTACTATGATACGGATTCTGTTATCTATATAAGTCGTAAAGGAGAATTTGAACCGCCTACCGGAGAGTTTATCGGTGATATGACTGACGAACTGAAAAGCTATGGTCAAGGAAGTTATATAACAGAATTTGTTAGTGGTGGACCTAAAAACTATTCCTATAAAGTCTATAGCACAAAAGATAATACTGAACATATTGAGTGCAAAGTAAAGGGCATCTTTCTTAATCACCAAACATCTCAAAAAATTAATTTCGATTCTATTAAAAAAGCTGTATTAAATTTGTCTACAGACAATGAAAGCATACTGATAGAATCTAACAATATACGTCGAACACGAGAACATCAAGTAGTTACTGTAGCAGAGGTTAAAACTTACAAACCCAAAGCAGAAAAACGTCGTTTTCTCAATGATCATAGCTCCTTACCGTATGGATTTAAAAGACAACCTTTGTAATTCAATCAATTTTATGTAATAAAAAAAAAAAAAAAAAAAAAAAAAAAAAAAACAGAAAAACATTTAAAGAATATAAAATACGAGTATGTTTTGTTTTATTTAAAAAAATTTACAATTGTTTAGCTTCACTTATGAACTTGCTTATGAGATATACATTTTGAAGTGCACAACATTTTCCATGGTACATACATTTTATTATTACGCCGGGGCAAATTCTTTTTAGTTCTTTTAAATTGGGGCAACTGTAATTATCTTCAATATTAATTACTTCTACGTTTTCATTATTAAGTATTTCTTTTAACCATTGGGTTTTTTCAGAGCCCTTCACATAAACAACGGAATTTTGAATTTTTTCGCGAAGATGTGTCTTTACTTGGGTAAAATTCGTGAATCCCCCATCCCAGGTTAATCCATGATGATTTTGATACAGCCAGTGAGCCTGTCTTCTAAGAGAAGATGGAAGCTGATTAGAACCAAAGGGTGGTGTAAGAATGAAATGCTGATGATGTCCATCGCAAAGTACAGCTATTTCCTTTAAAATAAACTCTTTGTTCAAGCCTCTAAAGCCTTGAAAATCAACTATATAATAATTCATTTTTGATGATGTGTTTATGACTAAGCCAACTTTGCAACTGCTTAGTTTATATACAAGCATTACCATTAAGTAAGTTTGTGAACTTCTCCTGTTATTGGGTTGTATTCAATTATACGATCATGTAAAATTAAACAGTACACGGTTGTTGAAGGCAAGACTGAGGTTGTTGTTTTGAGTTCAATTTTTACATCAACAGTTCCAGTTTTAATTGATTCGTTTTGGTGAGAACAATCGATTACTACTATTGGAGCGATATCTTTAAATTCTTGTCGAGATAAGAGTGGTTGTGGTTGTTTCTTATAATAAGAGTCTTGAAATTTACTGTACATGTCATAGAGAATTGCATACCGATCGTGCTTAAATTTGAGATTTAAATCTTCACGGGGGTATGTCTCAGAATTCAAATGCACCTTTACATTGCTTAAATCGCAATGGTCGAATTTGCTAGCATCTTTAGTTTTTTGATTTTTTCGATCGGTTTGTAAAGCGATAATAATATACCTAGGTTTTTCAAGCTGAGTTGAAGTTTTAACTGTCCATATATGATCAGTGACTAGCGGTAGTGTGGGGTATTCGTACATTTCCCAATTTCGAAAATGAATTTGAATTGTCTTTGATTGTATTTGTTTTAGTAATGTTAGCTTATCTGAATCAGCCAAGGTAATGTGAGGAACTCTCCACTGCAGTTTAAAAATTGAAAGTTTTAATTCTTCATTTTCCGTAGAAAAATATGCATTCTCATTTGACCTTGTTCGAATTAGTATTAATTCGTGCCGTGCATTTGGAATTATCTTTTTATAATCTTCTGCAAATCCTAATAGATTTTTTAATGGAATACAAAAGTTGAAAGTACCCGATGTAAGTGTTATACTGCCTTTTCCAGTCCATGATGCATTTTCCAAATTTTTACTTTCATTCTCGTTCAAAGATATATAATTTTTTAGCGCTGTTGTGATGCCTACATTTTTATTATACTCGATCTGCACACCGTTAAGTTCATAATGGATCTCCTCGAAAAGAAATGCCATAGCATTATTGCATAGTTTTGCAGTAGAAGATGTGGTATCATCTGATTTTGTAAGACCTCCTTCTATGTAAATGAAACTTTCGCTGGGTAAAATGAGCAAGTCCTGTTGATGTATTGGGATGCGTATTTCATCACTCGGATTGAAGGACTGAAGAAATGGTGAATAACTGTGATATTCAAATTTGGATATGCTATTATCATAGCTAGGTCCTTCGGTGATGTTCAACATTTCGTTCATAATTTTAGATGACATTTAAGGTAAACCCTAAAGACAGTAAATAGGCGGTATTCTTAGAGGAGAGTTTTGGTCTCGACAGCTTTGATGATCTAGTAGAACTAGTAGAATGATCACCTTTGGGGGTGTATATATTATTATTATTATAGATCAACATTATCAGGAGATGGGAGCTAAATGCAGTCGGATAGTTATTGTTTCTCCTCTAAAATTTATCAAGTCTCCGTCTTGGTCTACTAGCTTTAATGTTAGTGAAGTTATTCGCTTGACATTCACCGGTAAATAGATGACATTTCTTGGAACTTCTATGATTTTATACCCAGGTCCTGCTTCTGGCGAAAATTCGTGTATTGTGTGCACAGGAGTGTTATTTAAATACGAGCCTGTAATAATATTACACTCAACTCGAATTACATTAACACTGTTAATATCAACAGGTAAATCTGATCTGTGTAATTGACCTGGTTTTAAAATGCGCTTGCTAAAACCTAGTAATTTACCAACAGTTCGGGTCCTATTAAAATATATTTCTTCCGAGCCTGACACCCAGCTTTCCAGAGTATTATTATTTGCTTCTATACTTACAAGTGTAGCGGAATTAAGCGTTAACAATTGTTCGGAAATATTCAGTGCAATGTCATCGATTTCATATGATCCTACTGGAATTTCAATTACATGTTCCCCTATATGAAACAAATTGTTTCGTTCATCAACATTGGGTATAGAATTGTATGTTTGAAAATCAATCAATCCACAAACGTAGTCCTTATTCAGGTTTAAAGGTGGAAAATAGTCTGTTGTTAGATGAGAAGTATTTCCACTTAATGTAAGTGTCAACGCCATGACGTCGAAAAAGATAATGAAACCGTTCTTACAAAAGCTCTTCTTTTATTATTTATTCAAAATAACAATCATATAAGAATCTTAAACATAAATGTCCACAATTTACTGAATCATAATCCTGATACTTAAGATAATTATATTTAATTTGTTTACCTAAATATTTAATTAGTTCAATTGGCGGTTGTAGATTTCCAAAGCTATCAAAATATTCAATGTGTCTGAGTTTTTTATAATACGCCACCCAATGTGTTCCAGGGCCTGTTGATGAATCTAGATTTACTATCCCACACTCGTTTCTTAAGGGTTTACCCTTTGGTAAATTATCACGCATAAAAACTCCTCGAAAATGCGGAATTAAGTCCTTTGCGAAATTTCTCAAATCCTGTTCATTCAATGCACGATCGGGTAGCGAACTTAAAAGTTTTTTGTCTGCGAATGTAAAAATAATCCAAGTCCTTTTCTATACGGACTTAGATGTAAGCCATGTCCTATAGGAATCGACTCCATTTTTTGATTATGGCGTTTTTTCTCCTCAAGCGTTTTTTTAGCAATATTTATATCATTGACAGCTTTTGCTATCCCCGCAGCTCCTCCAGATAAAGCTCCAAGAGCTGAAAGCCCAGCAAATAGAGGAACAAGAAATGGGATTACTCCACCAATTTTCGATACCGAAATAACTCGGGGTGTCTTTATATTACTGCTATTATTCTTGATAGCTTTCTTTGCAGATGACAAAGCTACATTTATAGCCTTTTCAAGGTTATGTGGTTTTTTCATTTGAAGGATTTTTCCAACATTTTTAATTGTTCTGCTAAAAGTAGAGGATCTGTTTTTTGACGTGGTTTTTTTATTGCTTTTTTTTTTTGAAGACCCCATACCTAATTTTAATTTAGCCTTCATAAGATTGGTAACCAATATAGCATTTGCTCGCTCAGTTATACCGGCATCCGTTGATACAACCCGTTGCCAGGCTTTTTCAGATAAAATCTTATCAGCTATATGTCGTTCAGAAGTATTTTTAAATTTAGAATAAGATATATCGTGTTGCTTGCACGCTTGATCAAGTAAATTAATTCCTGGATCTCCTCTAGCTAAACGTTCCTGGAGTTTCGTGCCAGGTCCACAGTATTGATATCCTGGTAAATGTAGTTCAATAGGTAGTTTATTGATTACAGAGTTTAATAAACCATTCCCCTTCACGATAACTTGTAGTCTGCTAGAGTTTTTTGAAAAATCAATCATTTTATATGATCACCACCTCATTTAGCGATTAATAACGTTATGGCATTTTCAAATATAACCTTCATATTTATAAGAATTTATTTAGTTTTTATCGTCATGCGTTTCGTTAAACAACAACATCTTTTACCAATTAAAAATATGGACTTGGATAAAAATATTGAAGCAAAACAGAAAAAACATGGTAAACTATTACCAAATAGTATAAGGGGCCTAATTACTGGTCCCTCAAATTGCGGAAAAACAAATGTTATGATGAGCTTAATACAGCAACCAAACGGATTAAAATTTGAAAATATTTACATTTATTCAAAATCATTGCATCAACCTAAGTATGAGTTTCTCCGACTAGCCGTGGAACCTATCAAACATATGGGTTTCTTTACATTTTCAAATAATTGTGATGTCATACCCCCTGAAGAAGCCAAACCAAATTCTGTATTTATTTTTGATGACATTGCCTGTGAAAAGCAAGACACTATTCGAAATTATTTTAGTATGGGGCGACATCATCATATCGATAGCTTTTATTTGTGTCAGACATATACAAGAATCCCCAAACATTTAATACGAGATAATGCAAATTTTCTAATTGTCTTCAAACAGGATGATATGAACTTAAAACACATTTACAACGACCATGTCAATTCTGATATGACATTTCAAATATTTAAAAGGGTATGTATAGAATGTTGGAATATTAAACACGGATTTTTGGTTATTGACAAGGAAAGCTCTTTTGGAAAAGGACGCTATAGGAGGGGTTTTGACTGCTTCCTGAAACTATAAAAAGCTTGTCACTTCAGCTGTGCAAAGCATTCTTACTGTTATGTTCTATCAGAGCAGTTCAAAGGTGTACAGCGTTCAGTCCGTAACAGTGCAAAGCAGGTCATCGCGGTTCAAAACTAGCTGTTCATCATTTAAAAATCGTACAGCGAATATCAAATTCAGTTTAAAATCTTTTGAAAGACTGCTTCAAAGCCTACGAAACTCGTTTACTCACTGTTGTAAAAAAAAAACAATAAATTAGCATCATGATGCATTTAAACGAAGAACTAACAAAAGAACTCGTTAAAACTACTGATGCTCTACGAAAAAAATATAAAGCTCTAAGGAATGATAGGGAAGTAACCGAATTTCAATTAGAAGAAACTTTCAAACCAATTACTAAGCCGCTTAAAGAACTACTCGACAAATCAAATAACATATATACAATAAAGGAACAGCAAAATGATTTTGTGCCTCCACTCAAGAAAACAAAGTATGATAATGATGAATTTATCACTCCCAATGAGAGCAACGCTTCAACCATCAGTGACAGTACCCCGAAATCTAGCATAGTAACACCTAAAACTAAAAAAAGGGGTCGAAGTGAACGTAAGCTTCGTCGACGAAACCTTGTTCGTGACTTTGCGGGCCAAATAGACTTTGAAAAATTTGGGGAAATCCCCCAGAAATATATAAATTTGTATGTAAATAATTCAAACACCATTGATGATGTGTACGGAGTACATGTGAAAAACGGTAAATTACAGATGGGTAATAAAGAATTCAAAATTCACGGAAAAGACATAATAGACATCAATAATAAAGCCTATAAAGGAACAAATGGTTTATTCGAACTAATATTTAAGAAAAAACCCTGTAAAACCCTTTACAATAATGAAGATTTAAATATGTACAAAGCCATATTGTATGATACCAATGCTTATAGACGTAATCACGATTCTGGGAAACAGGTACTTGGACATAGAGGATATAAATACAAAGAAATTATAAGCAAACTATTAGAAGATACTCCTATTTCCACCCCGTCTACAGGAAGCGGACTAATGCAATTATCAAACAAAGAAAAAGACTATATTTTCTGGGACGACCCCAATGAGCTCGTAGATCGATTGCGACTTCTAATTGCATCACATCAAATAGGACACAATAATCACTCGAACGAGATTGTTTCGATAATTGAAGAACTAAAGGAAGCCAATATTATACAATAAAACTAATATAAAATGAGTGTTGATAAGTTTGGACGTTTTTCGAATAGAACGCGAACCAGAGTTATTCAAGGACCAAGAGGAGAGCAAGGAGAGCAGGGAGACCAAGGACCGAATGGTCTACAGGGAGAACAGGGATTGCCTGGGCCACCCGGTGAGGGGTTTATTAAAATGAAAAACGGAAATTATGATTTGAATTGGAAACGACTACAAAATATTCGGGATCCAGAAGAAAAGGGAGATGCAGCTACAAAAAGTTATGTTGACAAAGCGGAAGAACGAGTTAGACAATACATACATTTTGAAATACAAAAAATCGAACAAAACTTAAATGTATCCACAGACCCTAAAAAGGAACTCCTCATTTAATTAAATGCTAACTTATTTTTACTTTCAATTCAGTGTCTATAGAAAGTCGTTGTGGCGAGTCGGTAATAATGTTCAGCATAAATACTACATTGATTTTCGATGAAATCGTTGGTTTCATGAAAGAATATCAGCATGTCCTGCTGGAGGAACACCATGAGTATCTAATAGGATTTATATCTTTTCTGAGGACGTTTAAAACAGCATCCACCACTACATCGAAATTTGGATGTCATTTTGTGAATTGTCCTTGGTCATCGGATTTATGTAGGGTTGGACCAGATACCTGTCCATGTTACATGATTGATATTAGAATGTTAAAAGTTAAGAAGTTGATGTTGTTATACAAAAGATTAAAATAAATATTTTACCTTTTACTAACAAAAAGGTTAAATACTGTATCGTTTTAATCATTCTTTGAAAAGATGAGTAAAAGAAACGTTGTGGATGAAATACATAAGCCTGCTCGAAAAAATTTCAAAAGAAGACGAGTCGTTATCAAGGGTCTCGATGATTTATGGCAAGCTGATCTAGTTGAAATGGGTATTTATTCGTCTGAGAATGAAAATTACCGATATCTTCTTACAGTAATCGATACATTTTCTAAGTTTGCTTGGACAATTCCTATTAAAAGTAAAACAGGTATTGGGGTTACTATTGCTATGAAAAAAATTCTGAATGAAGGTCGGATTCCAAAGAATTTACAAACAGATGATGGGAAAGAATTTTTCAATACGCAATTTCTAAATCTTACGAAAAAATATGAAATCAATCATTACTCTACATTTAGTGCTCTCAAAGCTTCAATTGTTGAACGATTTAATCGCACTTTGAAAACATTTATGTGGAAAGAATTCAGCGCTAACGGTTCGTATCGGTGGATTGATATGATAGCACCACTAACTAAAACGTACAATAATTCAACACATAGAACAATTAAAATGAAGCCATCCGAAGTCAATGCTGCAAACGAAAAGCAATTGCTATCAAAAGTATATAATCATATCAAACTTCATATTCTTTCTAAATTTAACGTCGGAGATTTTGTCAGAATAAGTAAATACAAACATGTATTTGAAAAAGGATATACACCGAATTGGACAACAGAAATTTTTAAAATAACGAAAGTTCAACATACGAACCCTGTTACATATTTGTTAGAAGATTATCAGGGTCAGCCTGTGAAAGGCGGCTTCTATGAGCTTGAACTACAGAAATCGAAGTTTCCTGATACTTACCTTATTGAAAAAGTAGTCAAAAGAAAAAAAGATCAAGTATTTGTAAAATGGCTCGGTTTTCCTCCAGAACACAACTCGTGGATATCTCTCTCCACAATCAATAATTCATCATAAACAAATTAAAACAACAAGTGTAATTTGACAAATAAACGTTTTTATTATAATATAAATATCATCAAGTTTTTTATTTAGGAAATAGTCATTTTATATGTTTGCTTCATCGTTTTAAAATTCAGCAGTTCTACATCAGATTTGTAATCAAGATCCTCTTTCATAACGAGTTCAACTTCCCCGTTACTCAATACTCTTTCTGTTTCATATTCATGGTATTCGAAACATTTTATACTTAGAGTACGCATATTATAATTGCTATCATATGAACAGCGAATAGTTAAGAATTGTTCATCATCGAATTCTAGTTTAAAATGTCTATAAAAAACATATTTGCTTTGAATAATCCCTGATATTTCAGCTTCTTTTTTTATTAAATCTTGCCTAAAATTCTCAATTGCTTCATCCACAGTTACAATTTTCCTTTGCAAACTTCTTTCTGTTGTTGTGAGTGGTGTGTGGACATCATTTTGAAATGCAGATGCATCCGTCTTTGTGGTGTTGATTAAAGTGTTACCATCCGAAAAGGTTAGCAAACGAAACGATAAACCTATTTGTACTGTATCATTGTTGGGTAAGTTCAGTGAAAAAGAGAGGTTATTAGTACTGTTCGGTTGTTGTAAGTTAATATCCATCGGTAAAGGTACCCCAAAAATTAAAGATGGGGCGATTGTAAGAAAAGACAGAAATGTTAAGAGAAACATTTTAATAGAAAATTGCTACAGCTGAAGCTACTAATAGGTCGAGTGATAAATATGAACTAATAAATAAAACACCTAGCATGCTAAATTTATACCATTTTTATTTCTATATATTCTATATATTATTTTCTTTTGTTTGATATAAAAAAAAGCTAATTGATAGTAATGTGCGTTATCACGTAATTCTCATCTTCTGGGGACTGCCAAGTAAATCACTTTCACCAAATGGACAAAGTGATGGATATTCATTTTCTTTCCGTTTTATATAATTCGAGTGAGGGAGAATCAACCCAGTCAAAGTTAGCTCGCCGCCTATTAGGATAACGATATATTTAATAAAAAAATCTGTATTCCTTATCACTAAATTTGTTCTCTCACCTAAAATTTTAAATTTTACATGTTGCATAGATTGAAACTGCATTTTAAAATTGAGAATAGGAGTTATAGCCTCGCCATTCCTTATGTGAAATATAGTACATTCTGCTCCATATTCTGGCTGCGCAAGTAATTTCATAGATTCAGAGTAAAACATCAAATCTGTAAATTTTATTTGTAACCACCCGGCTTCACAAACACAAAATGTTTCTCCTTCTCTCAATCTTTCACACCAGAACATTGCTAGTCGTATTCGTTAATGTAAATGAATATTAACCTGCAGAGTACGTTAATATATACATATTATCCACCTATTATTTAAGAGCAAATGTCGCTGACTAAACTATTCACATTAAAATAGTTACATAACCACAAACCTTGAACTTCTATTTATTGACAATAGTCACACCAAGCTGTTTACATATGCCTACAAAATTATTTATATACAATAGCCATCATCGACGCCAGCGACATAAAACAACAAAACTGATTCCATGCCGTCAACGACACGCGACCATTAAGCTGATAAGAAAATACTAAAAAATTATTAAATATCATACAGAATGCGGTTTTATTCACATATTAGAAACCAATCTTCATTAACTCGCGGTGGCTTAGTGGATGACTTATCTGCTGCTGGTTCCAGTTTCTCGGGTTCGAATCCGTATGGGGGAATATGACTTTTTTTTTCACATTCCGAAGCAACCTCAACCAAAATTATTTATATACAATAATCATCTTCGACAACAACGACACGCGACCATTAAGCTGATAAGAAAATTCTAACAACATCCCCCATAAATCATGCTGACCTTATCTTGACACATGCTATCCTTGTCGCACAAAAAGTTCCCACGAAAAACCCACGCTATTCCTACTAATGTATCTACAAGTTGGCCGCGATATTTGGTCTGCATTCCAGGTTTGACTATTTTAACTAAATTAACAGCGATTGTTTATTTAGTTACTTTTTGGAATCTGGGACAGCTATTGTTACTAATGACATGTTGTAGTATGAGTGAAATGAACCAC